>JAGXCV010000003.1:0-1323349 GCA_023677585.1 Meredithiella fracta
TGCTTCGTTCAGTTGCGTATTGCTCCTAACCTAACCTAACCTAACCTAACCTAACCTAACCTAACCTAACCTAACCTAACCTAACCTAACCTAACCTAACCTAACCTAACCCTAACCTAACCTAACCTAACCTAACCTAACCTAACCTAACCCTAACCTAACCCTACGTTTTCCTTTTCTTTATTATAAATAACATCAGGTAGAACTGCTTCAGTAATCAATGCTTCCCTTACTGGCCATACCTTTGATAATACAATATACATTAGACTTGTGGTAAAGAACCCCAACATCCATCCGAACTGATAGGGATGAACACCAACATCAATACTAGGATTGATGCTATTGACGAAGCCAGGCAGACTTGGCGTAATACCAATCATGAATACAATAACAGCCCTATAATTGACACCCTTAGTATAGCGATAAATCCCCATTGGCTGGTATAATGCCACTGTATCATACTTCCGCTTGTGAATGATATAGAAATCAATCATCATGATTGCAGCAATTGGCCCCAAGAAGATCGCATATGCCGACATGAAGTTCAGAAATCTTACAGCACTTGAAAGAATCTTCCATGGGACCAAAGCCCAACAAATGATAGCACAGATCAATTGACCCCGACGAATATTGACATAACGCGGGAACAAAGCCATCAGATCATTAGCGGCACTCAGAGAATTCGCGCTGATGTTGACACCAAGAGCAGCAAGACAGAAACTTGTAGCAGCAAAGAAACGGGCGGCACGGTTATCCCAGTGCGAAATGAGGGCAATCGGGTCCCATTCTATAGTTCCATAGAGGACACCGCCAGCGGATGAAACCGCGACTCCAACAAAGGCAATGAAGGTAAAAAGATCGGAAGGACAAGAACGTAGATGATCTGCCAATAAAAACTGATGCGTGAATATCTCGAGAAGTCGCTTTGGTTGACGGAAAGTGTCGCGTAGTTTCCAATGACTGAATTCATGCTGGAGAGGAAGGCCCAGCTATAGGCACTTCCCTTAACGGTTGTCTTCTGTTCCCAGATATTGTTATTACGAGTCTTGATGAGTGCCCAAATGAGCATGGCAATCCACGCTAATGGAACAATGGTCGATTTGAGGACAAAAAGCCAGCGGAGCTTGTTGGGATGAAGGCATAGTAACGGGATCTGAAGAACCCAGAAGAGAACGAAACACCCTAGGGTAGCATCGTCAATATCAGCAGACTTAGGGAGATGTGATTTGAGAGTCAGGAATGATGGCCAGATGGCGCCGATCATGCAGCGGATGGTATAGGCGCCATTCATAGTTTGGATTGAGAACCAGAACATGGCAAGGATGGCTCGTGAGATGATGGCGATGTAGGAACCCCAAAAGCCCCATGACGCACGAGCGATGACAGGGAATGGAGTATGGTGGATGGCTCCAATTGCACCATTAGCAGCGATCTATTGCGTGTTAGTCGAGAGAGCACAAAGAAAACATAGCTGGTAGACATGGAACTCACCACAATGGAGATGATGAAGAAGCTGAGAGCAACAATTCCAAGACTCTCACGCCAAGTGAGACCGATAGAGATCATACTTGCGCCAAACTGCCATGTTGAGGCATTGAATGCATCGGAGATCCAGTAAGCAATGAAATTTCCGACGCCCCACTTGCGGTCCTCGGGTGGTACAGGATCCAGGTCTTTATTAGTCCTAAGTGAGATGGGTTAGTGGATTAGTTGAACTTAATGAGAAATAAGCGAGTTTCCTTGACTACAATATCAATGCTTTAGTTCCATTGATAGAATGCCGACATAAACACAGAAAGGGAAGAGACCCAACCATGCGACCATCCATTTTTTCATTGACAAGGTGTAGCTTCAAGCTATTCTTCTGACTAGAAAGTGAGGACGAATGTGAGCCACATTCTCCAGTATCCATCCACCCTCTCACAAAGTTCCCAAAATTTGGAGAAGACCTCTCGGTATTAGGGTGTGCCTCCATCGACCCTCCAAGTGACATTCATTCTAAATCGGACATCCCCGCTAAGTTGCGGCTCCAGGGAGAATATACTGCATAAAGGAGCGGACAACCTCCGTTGATTACGAGGAAAGTATCGAAGGTTTAGAAGAGGCGATAGAAACTAAGTGGAATCACGTGGGTAGATGTAATGAGACGTTGAATCGGATGGCAGATGGGTCCTTTGGATATGGGCTGGGAAGGGTGTTTAGTACGTACCATCTTGCGTTCCCTTCGGAAAAATTGGACTTTGGTTGCTCGACATAAATGGAAGGCTTCTTGAACTTGAAGCAATTGCAAATGGCCATCTTAATTCTTTGGCCTCACGATGCTCGGCAACTAGACTTGGACTCAACAAACGGACTAAAGTAACGATCACGTAATAGAATTGAAATCAATTTACGTTACCGAATATTGAGACAGCAGATCAATCGGTATTTCAATTCATTTATATCTCATTGGAATGATTGCTTATCTCGAGGCGTCTGTGTTGTGGTACCGTGATGGTTAATCACAAGCCAAGTCAGATACCGGCAGAAATTTTACATATCCCTTTTTCGGTAAATTTTAAAGGGAGCAGGGCGAGGTAGGTGTTAAGGTTATCTCCAGGCATTCATAATTCTACGTGTATTGGACGTATTATTAATTTATTTTGGTGTCAAAAACGTGATCTCTCGGGCTACATTACCATCACAAGATTCCACAATCAACTAGTCACGATAACCCTTTGGTGGACGTCGTATGTTGAGGTTCATTGACGTCTGATAAGAATTTCCCAAAAGGGATAGTGTCGCATTTGGCAGTTGCCTCTTATCAATGGATTTGATAGCGTGGAATAGTTGCCACGATTGGACATATGTAGGTTATGATTGCATGGCAGACTCGAAGATTAAGATGCCAGGAAGGTACGCAATTACGTGCATTCCTTGTTCATATTTTTAATTGGCTAAGATAGAAGCGCATAAATTGAATTACGACATCATTTGATCCAATATCTGGATTTTAGGAAAGTGTGGGGCCATATGCTGGTTCAATTTAAGAAGATGCCCCACGATCTACTATACCTTGGGTTTGAAGAGGATTTGCACGGCCAACTAGTGGTTCTTGTTACATGCGAGTCTTAGTCAAAAAGAAAAACGTGGGGCTGGAGAGATAAGAGACGCACAGACGAGTTATTATCTCTGGCTTACACCGCGAATGTGGCGGGTTGGCATCTGGAGCGGGCAGCATAGATCATAGATATCGCAGAGTTGCAAGAATTAATTTGATAGAAATTGGTATTCATAAAATTGGCAATAAAAAGCAAAGCAAGAATGGTATATGCTAAACATGATGCAACAACTCCGATCGCACAGATAGCGATCTGGTCAAATAATACACAAAATAAACACCTGATACTCAATTACTCTCATAACGTCAGCCCTAACAATTTCTGCCTTTATTGCCACATCTTAATCCACTGGCGCTCAAGGAAAGGCTTGGAAGCAAGCTCCTTCTTGAAGTTCTCAATGATGCCGCCGTCCTCCCACTGAGCACACTCGGCGTCAATCTCAGCCTTTCCCGAAACCAGGTCGGCAGAAAGGGCAGTAACCATCTTGGTCTTGTGGTAGTACTTCCAGAACACGAAGAGGATTATGGAATAAGGAACGCAGAAGTACGCAGTGATGAAGTCCTGAGTGCTCCAGGGCTTGAAGGCGTCGAAGCCGACAAATGTGATGGCCAGGGTACCGAGGACAGCGGAACCACAGGCTATCAAGTAACCTTTAGGGGCAACGTAGGGCAAGTCGGAGTCCTGGATGCCCTGAGCCTTGCGGGCACGGTTCCAGCCAAAGAAGACCAGAATCATCCCGAGGTAGGAGGCGATGAGACCGGTGGTAGTTAGATCGACGAACCAGTAGAAGACCTCAACAGCGGAGTTGGAACAGACGAGGAAGGTGATGCAGGTGATAAGGGAGACGGTGGCAACAGCATAGATGGGGATACCGTCCTTGGTACACTTCATAAGGAAGCGGGAGCTTGGCCATCTGTAAATATTGATTAGTAATAAAATTCCTTATTAAGAAGAGTCTAGGAGAGACATACCACGAGCGAGACCGTAGAGAGTACGGGAAGAAGAATAAAGATAGGCGTTACCGCAAGACCAACCCGAAAGAAGAATACCAGTGTTGACAACGTGAGGAAGACCCTTAACACCAACATTGACAATACCAACGACCCAAGGAGAAGCACCAGCACCAACAGCACCGTTCTCTACGGCATCCAGAAGGCTAGGGTCACGCGAACTGCAGATGATACCAACAGCCAACACACCAATGACGTAGAAGAAGAGGAGACGGTAGAAGATGAGCTGGGCAACACGGGGAATGGTACGGCGAGGATTCTGGATCTCACCCATGGCAAGAGATATCATATCGGGACCAGCAACGGTGAAACCGGCGTAGAGAACAACCTTCCAGAAACCAAGGAAGCGACCCTCAGCACCTTTGGCGTGGTATGATTGCATGACAGAGGTCTCCTTCCAGGTGCGGAAGCCATAAGCATCTTTCTTAGGGTTAGCACCGCACATAGTGATGAGAGTGAATAAAAGAAGACCAATAAGCATGATGACTTTGGTAGAGGCCATGATGAACTCAGCCTCACCGTACCACTTAACAGCAACGACATTAAGCAGGATGCAGACAACCATGGCAATAGCAATCCAGACACCAGCGTTGATTTCGTCGTTCCAATAACCCATGACTGTTGCTACTGCAGAGTACTCGACACATACCAACATGACAGAAGCATAGAAGTACGTCCAACCAATAGCGAAACCAAGCGCAGGATCAACGAAACGAGCAGCGAGCTCAAAAATCGAACCCTTAACAGGAAGATAAGCAGCCATCTCAGCAACAACGAGGTAGCAGGGCCAGACGAAGCAGATAGACCAGAAGAGGTAACCAAGAAGAAGGGATAGAGGACCGGCCTTGATCAGGACACCGCTGATACCGACGAAGAGACCGGTACCGATAGAGCCACCGATAGCCATGAGCTGGACGTGACGGGGCGAGAGACCGCGCTTGGTCTCAGTGTATTGTGGGGCAGTGACGCCGGCGTGAATGGAGGCGGCGGAGTCCGAAGACTTTCCCATATCGGAGGCGACGCCCATGATAAGAGGATATGGAGGTTGAAGAACCTGGCTGGAACAAGATATAGGTAAGACAAAGACAAACACAAGAATAATCTAGATTATTCCAGAAAGGACAGACTACAGAGGCTCTGTCGTGAGGTCGGACAATTATTTATAGAAGACTCGAGTTTACACAAGAATCTGATCTGCAGAATAAAAACAGGATAGACTAGAAAATAATAAGCCTTCAGCCAACAGGATATCACCACATATTAATATGTTTTGCTCCCAGACGGAAACCCTACCATTTGTCATTACACCGTGATTAAATGGCAGGAACCACATTGCTCTTACTAGTTGATTACACGCCCCACTTCCGCTTCCACCAACCCCTCCCCAGCTGCACACGACTACAATAGGACTTACTCATTATTGGCCCTCCAGGGCGATATCCAACTCCCATATCTCCAGCATGGGGTAAGGGTATCCCGCTCCATCTCATCCCACACGTCATATCAATATCTATGGATCAAAAGATAACGGAGTCGCCCATTTACCAGAAAGAGCAAGGACGTGCGCCAACTAGCACAAAAGTGGGCTGCTTGCTTGTCTGGAGGATTCCTTGGCTTGGGGCAGACGACCTTGGGCGATCTCTTGGTGTGTTAGCGATTGAGACCAATAGCGGAAGGTTCCTTTTGGGGAAATAAGATATGAACTCGCGAGTGTTTAATTGGCCAACTTTAGTTATCCTTGGGACTGTACATCAATTTATCTTCTCTTGGATATGCAGCCAGAATTGTGGAATCTCGACTCGGCGCAGATTACCCCCATCCCCAGATTATCCCGTATTATTTTTCTAGGTCTCTCTGATATTGGGTCCGTCGACGCATGGTCTTCCAGCCGAGTGGCTGCATCTCAATCATGCTTGATAGTGAGGGTATCCTGTTATAGGTTACAATTTGAGTGGAATATGACGTCTGTGTGTAGATTTGAGTTCATCAGCCAATAATCATAACCCATGAAACCCTTTCCTCTAGCTACTAGATATCGCTGTTTTCCTATCTTAAACCTTCCGTTTCTAAACGATGTCACAGCATCCAGTCTCCTAATGACAAGGCCCACAAGGAGGCAGAAAGTCTCTGAATCCCGGGCTCATAATCATAACTATTTCCCATCCACCAGCCGCCCGTAACCGGCGTTTCATCTCTCTCGAAGGTAGGATCCTAGGGTCGCCGAAGGCAAATGAGGAGCTACCCAACAGCCGATCAAATAATCACTTCCTTCCTAATATATCCTCACTACAAAACCGTCCATGATTTCCTTCGGTCTGAACTGCGTTTCTGTCTCTTCTATTTCTCCCTTCTCTTTAATATCACAGCGTTAAATCTGCAGTCATTCATTATCGCTATCTTCGGGCATCATGATACCCAAGCGCCTACTCCTCTTGGCTTCTTCTTTTGGCCTCGCCACTGCCCACAAAGGCCACCACCACGGCGATTCCTCTGCGGAACCTACCAGGCCTTCTCTTTCTGAGAAATGGGGGACCGATGTACGTCTATACCTTCCCGAAACAGTACCTTCTCTATGGCTTCTTTTTTGTGGGCTTTAAATTCCTGTCTCTCCTTGTGTAGCTCTTATCTAGCGTGTCTTCCAGCCTGAACAATGCCCTCCCTATGTATCACCCCAAGAGCTACACTTTCCTTATGCACTTTCTTCTATAAACCACCCCTTCCGTATATACCTCATTCTCTTAACAGACCCGCTAACAAACAACAGTGGGGCTTCGCCGGGATCCAAACATTTGCCCATCTCCCCCACCACAAATGCCTAATTGAGGAGAAGACTCCCTATGATATCGGCATCATCGGCGTGCCCTTTGACACTGCTGTCAGCTACCGCCCCGGCACCCGTTTCGGCCCCCGCGGCATCCGCTCTGGCTCGCAGCGGCAGACGCCCTTCCGTAGCTACAACCACCGCGCGGGCATCAACCCCTACACTTTGTGGGCCAAAGTGGTCGACTGTGGCGACATGAATGTCTCGCCTTTTGATAATGGATTGGCTTTAGCTCAGATGACTGAGGGGTTCAAGGAGCTTACTGGACGGTCGACTACGTCTCCTAAGCACATTTCCGGTCCTCCTAAACTTGTTTCTCTTGGCGGTGACCACAGCATTACGCTTCCGGCTCTGCGGGCGCTCAACAAGGCTCACGGGCGTCCTATTAACGTGCTGCATTTTGATGCCCACTTAGACACTTGGCACCCGGCCAAGTACCCGTCGGTCTGGGTTCCTATTCCGGAGCCAGGTCAGCCGTTTCCTCAGAGCTTCTTTACCCACGGAAGTTTCTTCTGGATGGCGCATAGCGAAGGTTTAATTGCCAACGGGTCGGTCCACGGTGGCATCCGGACTCGTTTATCTGGGGTTGACGATGTGGATTTCCGGGACGACACAAAACAAGGGTGGTTCCGCATCTTAGCTGATGATATTGACGATATTGGCATCGATGGCGTCGTCAACCAAATAATGGAGAGACTCGGAACCGAGAACCCTGTTTACCTGTCTGTTGATATCGACATCATCGAGCCCGGTCTAGCTCCCGGCACCGGAACTCCGGAACCGGGTGGGTGGACTGCTCGTGAATTTATCCGGATCTTGAGAGGGATCGAAGGGCTGAACGTCGTGGGTGCAGATATCGTAGAGGTCAGCCCAAGTTATGATGATGCTGGGGAGACCACTTCGTTGCTTGCGGCGCAGATTGTGTATGAGATCGTGACTAGCATGGTGAAGAAAGGAGACGAGCAGGCGGCGAAGATTGAGGCTGAGGCTGTTTTGAAGGATGAGCTGTAGGTAGATACGAATAATAATGAGTTATGATTATAACACACTAAATTGGGTATTTAGATTTCTGCTGATATACTATTGTGATGCTTGGTCTATAATAGGAGTGCTGGTGCCATATAGGGTTAACACAACCTTCCGGGCCCGAATACCTTTCGACTTCTTCATTTTCTACATTCACATCTCAATTAACAAAAGCCAATATCACCAGAATAAATTTGTTGCTTCACTGTCTTTAAATATTTTACATCACAACAATATCTCCTCACCTTTGCCGTTGGCGTAGGATCTCCCCAGATTCCCAGCACGGGACGCCGGCCCAGATAATTCCTCGAGTGGCAACTAATCCTTCCCAATTCCACTCTGGTCTTAATTGAATATGTAACTTCATGAACTCCTCTTACACAGAGAACTACTTGTCATTTGTCCTCCAGGAAAGTATGCATTGATCTAGCCCTCTGTATTCCGGGTATGCGTTACCCCTCCACTATGTTAACATCTTCCCTGAATCCGAGTTCTTGGCAATATCCGCCATGAATCTAGACATTAGATACATGCATTACGCTCAGCTAACTGCCACTGACTCTCCATGACTATCTATCCATATCCCCAAAATCTACTACCCACCACCCTCCAATCCACCGGCTCATTCCACCGGCCCATCCCACAGACACCCCCCGTAATCACCCTCCTCCCACCCATTCATCCGATCCGGCATTCTTCCGGTTCCCCCTTTGATCCTGATTCCTCTCCAGAGCCACAAGAACCGCAAGAACCTCAATCAATAGTCACGCCCTTCCAAAAACAGCAAGCATATCCCTGCCTGCGCCAGACCGGCAGCTACCCGGTCAGGATAAAAACGTGGCAATTGATTGTCGAGTCCAGCAAAAAGGCTAAATATGGAAGGGGTGATATGTGTACTGAGGACTAGACAATGATTATTGAGTCCGGGTCCACAAATCTAAAATGGCAGTAACGACTGGAAAGACAGTGAGGAAATAAGTTATATCGTGAAATTGATTCAAGACCAGAGATGACTGGGAGTACGTCACATGATCAGCAAAAATTGGTAGCTGCGGGCACGAATGGAAAGGAGGAAGAAAATTGAAGAGACTTGCTAAGTAAATGATAAACGTAATAGATAGGCGTTGATTTATATATATATAAAGCTAGGGTAGAGCCCGGATATGATTCCGGGGAAGTCCAGGACATTAGGGTCAATGTATTCGGCATGCAGACGTCGGCAAGTAGGTACCGGAAAGGTGCCATTGGCATGTAGAGATCGTTTTGTATTCACCAATGTATAGCTGTTGGCATTGAAACATCGTGCTAGTCAAAGTATTCACAGAAATATTTCGTACTGCGTATCTAGAGCCTCTATGAACTCTACCCGGCTACCTTCACTTCAGCCTATCCCGCTTCTAACCCTTTAAACTATAGATCCCCTAAAAAAACGCTGTCATTTCCGCATGAAAAATCTCATTAGGAAACGTCTCTACAACTCCCTCTGCCTCAGTCTCTCCACCCTTCTCGCTATCACCCATCCCTCCCCATTCATTCACCACCACCTTCCACTTTTCGTTCCCCGGCCACGACGGGTTCAACACGCTCAAAACCTCCAAACTCCTCGCGGCCATAGCTTCAGCTTTCGACGCCATCTTCGAACATAATACCAGCACCCCCCACAACTCAGCAGTCAGTGACCCAGAAACATAAACACAAAAGACAAGAATCTGCGGAAGGCCTTCATCAGGTACACGCATTGTGAAGTACGTGTCAATCTGCTGATGTAAACCCTTGACATTCTCAAACAGTTCGTCTACCGTCCGTTGCCAGAAGCCCTCAGGAGCTCTATCCAGCCCCACTTCAGCGTTCTCCGGTTGCTCTGTCGCTCTGGTCGATTCGGCAACTATGTCCTCTAGGTATATTCTCCCCAACACAATATTACTGAGTCTAATAACCATCGTTGCTGCCAAATACCCCAGATGCATATCATTCGCTCTCCACCCCCTCAAATTCCAACTCGGGGCTGGTGATCGTCCGGCAAGCTGTCCTCTCGCCTCGTCAGGCCGTCGCTTATCTCTGAAAACGAACTCTCGATCTGCCACGGAGCAGTTCCCTTGATAGCTTCGTCTGTACAACACGCTCTATGCGCCACGGCACTCTACAGGCAATGAACTTGGATAAGATTGGCGAACGCCAGTCTTTAGCGCATACTAACCTCGGATCAGTCCGGGTTGACGGAGTCCCGTCCATGGCCGCTCGTTTTTCAGTCCCACTCCAAAAGCGAAGTCCTGTTTATCATACGGAAGTAAAGTCGTGATATCATCGCCAGGGAAAGGCGTATATGTTTTATACCTTGAATGCAAATTCTGACTCCGAATTATCCAAAACATCCTCTAGGCACTCTCAGACCGAAAAATAGCCTCCGTTATGTTTCCCGCAGTTGTGCCATTATCAGAAACTTGCTATGACTCTTCACAATGAAGCATCATCAACCTGGCCATCACGGGAATTCCCATATCCATACTGCTCCCTCTGTCTCCACCTCCCCATTTCCCAACAGCCAACAGAAAGAACCCTTGAATCTTATCCAGCTCTACTCTGTACATCTCCCTCCCCACTATGGCCTTTGTCACCTCTAAAAAGTACCCCAAGGCCCTCCCCGGCCCCTTGTACCTCGTCACCAACTCTGGCGTAAACCTTCCCGAGATCCTCAGGATCGCACTCAGTAGAAATTGACTGATGCTGCCCGGGTTATTCTGTAATCTCGAGAAATATAGCCTTTGAAATAAATCCCAGCTAGAAGTACGACGTCACAAATGTTCGAAATCCTGTCAGTACTTCTAGCAACGACGGCAGGATCTCTCCTCCAGGAAATCCCGGAGTCAACAGCGATGAAGTTGCTATCACTGACTGTTAGTGACTCGGGGCCGCTGCAGAACTCAAAGCCGATGCACCTGAAAGCTGATCTCAGGTATTGAGGTGGTAGTATCGATTTTCAGTTTTATCACCTCTCTTTGGAAAGTCGCATTCTTGAGCAATAACCAGGTCTTTCTTGACGCAGGCTTCACAGGGTAGCGAGCCGGAGTGTATGCATTTGGCTCGGTAGCGACGATATCGGCGGCAGGCTATAGAGCCACGCTTCCGAACTAGGCCAAAAAATTGGCCGGAATGACTGGATTTGTGGTGTTCTTAGTCTTGGGAATCGGGAGATAAGCCGGGGAGAGGTTGGCGGGGTGATGTTTGTATGGGCGGTAGTGGATTGGAGACTATCTGACTTATTGTTAGCTTATCAGATCAAAAGCATCGAATCCCAGAGAGTACTAACCGAATTCTAATCTTTAATTTATCTTTAATTGTCGTTTTGATCCATGTGAATATATGTGTGTAAGACATCAAAGGTTCCACTGTCTGGTAAAAACACCGGCAAACAATTCTTAACCCCGGACTCTAACTGGCAAGGTTGGTCACTCGCAGTGGAGCTAATTGCCGGGTGATAATCCCAGTTCCTACATTTGCTAAACACATTAACAATTTCCCATTATAGAAACAAGAAATATATAAGTCAACTAATGACGTCAGTGAATCTATTCAGTGCTTCATTCCACCTATTGTATGCTTTTTGGATTCATTGTGGTTTTTTGAGAAGTTCTTCCTACTCAGAGCGATGATTAGTCGATAATAAATGACTAATGGACCCAATTTTCTTTTACCTCACTTGCGGGTTACGGAAAGTGTGACAAAGGGAGGGTAGCACAAGATAAGCTTCTTGCTATTTCAATATCAAGCTGATGTTTACTTTATGGTGTCAGACTATTATTCCATATATCTCCAACTATTTTTAATACATCACTCACCCTACATGTTCAACTTTCTGCCCAATAAAACTCAAAAACTGTATCGCTCATCCATCCGCGCTCATCTCCAGGCATGATCCCATTGACAGAACTCCCACCTGTCACCCTCATCTACCTCTTACTTATCTCCTTTCTAATCATCCTCGTGATACTACGTCTCTACTTCTATCTCCACCCATCAAACGCTGGCCGTATCCCTCCTTCACCCCCAGCCCATCTCCTTCTTGGCTACCTCACCAACATACCCTCGGAACACCCTGAATATTATTACTACAGCTTCTCAACCACACATTCCTCTCCCATAATAATCTTCCGTTTCATATTCCTCCCTGTCATAATAATCAACAACCATTCTCTTGTTACGTCCCTCCTTGACAAGAAAGGTTCAATCACGACCGGGCGTCCGGGCTTCCTGTTGATGGGATGTCTCGGTTTCACAAATACCATCACAACCATGTTCGCAGGAACCCACCATTCCCTCCACCACAAAGCCCTCTCCCAGGCCTTATTTTCCTCTAAACTCCTCCCAATAATTATCTATATTGAACACCTCGTTTTGACTCTCGCCCACAACTTGGTCAGCACACCTATCAAAACTTCTCTCCACTCCCTAACCGCTTTGCCGTTTTGATCATAACCTTCCTCGCATTTCCCCACCGCGTTCCTTCCAAATGGACCCGATCCTCACCTTGATACCGCCATCCACGTTTCGCACACTCTCAGTACCATCGGGGGTCTCCCAGGCCCATTTTGATTGACTTCCTTCCCTTTGCCTATCTGCTTCCTATTTTCACAACGCCCCGTTGAAAACGGTGACCAAGGGCAAGAGCTATGTCCGGAAGTTACACAAGGATCCCTATAATATTATTAAGAGACTGCTTAGACATTCGCGACCGGATAGCTTGGCGATGGTGTTGATTAATTAGTATGAAGATGAGCTTTCTCAAAGACTTTAACTATGACACTGGATGATATTACCAGCGCCTCAGATGTCTTGTATGCTGCGAGAACTGGTACGACAGAAGTTGTCTTGATAATGTTTCTACTAGCATAGCTAAGGAATCTTAAGGTCTTTCGAAATGGCCCGGAGTCTATCAAAGAGACGATTGGGAACCGAGTTTCACAGTTCGACTACGCTTCACCCCCTGGTCGTCACCGACATCCTACACAAAACCCTAAGATGACAACCCATCACCGCTGTTGGCGTCCCGCACATTTGCACTGAAAAGACCGGATTCTCTAGATTCGACATCTTCCCCAAACACCATGATAGTAGCCAACATGCACTTAATGTCTTGGGACCCTGCCGTTTACTCAAACCCCAAAGCCTTCAATCCATCTCGGTATATTTCTTCCGATAGCTCCCCTAGTGAGCCACATCCTACTTTTATCTTCAGCTTCGGTAAAATAATATGTCTTGGAAGGTCGCTCGCCATGCGGAGTCTGTGGATTTCCATGGGGACAATGCTAGCAACAGTTGATGTGCGGAGATTGATCAGGAGAATGGGGAGATTGTTCCCGAGGTCAGGGTGACGAGTGGTTTGACGAGGGAAAAGGGGTGTTGAGTAAAGTAGTTTTGTTCTTGTATGTCATTTTTGTAGGATATTTGTTGCCTTTGCTATATTCTTGTATATCTCCTTTCCTTCTGTGTCCACTTACCTTGGCCTTGCTTTTATGTGTAAGCCCCTTCTTCTTTATGTACCTATGAATCAATCAACTTCGCCTCCTTGTTATTCCCATTGTCTGTCTGTGTCACGCAATGATTCCTTATTCATGTCAGACAGGTTCACTGGGGTTATTGATTATTAATTGCCTAATGCAGTAAATAATACTCTTTCCTAGAACACTTTCCGAGAATCGTCCATTCTCATCCTGTGCTGTGCATGGCACCTTCTCAATTGCTTGTGCATACATCCACGCGATATCAGTCACTTTGGTGTTACTTTGAACAGGGGATGATGCTAAGGTGCCTGAGTCATACCAACATCAACATCAACATCAATATACATACCACGTCACATTTGAAATGAAAATAAAACCAGTGAGGTTCGATATGAATATGTTATTTATATAAGAAGGAAGAATGCTTCTAAAGATGCTTTTACTAGGAAGAAAAAACACCCAAATAAAACGCCAATGTTTCCCAAACAAATTAACATCACAAAAGAAACTAGGAATTACATAACTTCTCGCTTTCTTCTATCTCTCTCCGCTCGCTTAGAAAGAGCCAACCTTAGCCATGGAGCCCTGCTCAATCAACGCCTTGTGAAGATCGAAAGAGTTAAACAGCAGGTGAGGCTGGTGACCCATACCCTTCTTCAAGCACTCAAACTCGGCCTTCTCGAAGTAGTGCTTAAGAATAGGCTGGTAAACGGGGTGAGCACACTTGTCAATAATGACACGCGCACGCTGTCTAGGAGACAGACCGCGGACATCAGCAAGACCCTGCTCAGTAACAATGACGTCTAGATCATGCTCAGTCTGATCAACGTGAGTGCACATAGGCACAATACATGAGATACCAGTGGGGTCAGTCTTGGAAGGACGGGCCGAGGGAGTGTGCATAATCGAGTAACGGGCATTACGCAGGAAATCGGCAGAACCACCGAGGCCGTTGAGCATGCGGGAGCCGTTGACACAGGTAGAATTGGCATGGGCATAGATGTCAACCTCAACAGGGGTGTTCATGGCAATGACACCAAGACGCTTGATGACCTCGGGGGAATTGGAGACCTGCTGATTGCGTAGAAGGAGCTTAGGTGCGTAGAAGTCCCAATTATCGTAGAAGCGCTTGAAGCCCTCAGGGAGAAGCGGACTGAGGTTGCGGTGGCAAAGTCCAGGTGGCCAGAATCAAAGAGGTCCAGGAAAGTGTCCTGGATGACCTCAGTCCACACATTTAGGTTCTTAAACTTAGACTGCTGGAGACCGCCGATAATAGCATTGGCAACATTACCGATACCAGATTGCAGGGGTAGCAGAGACTCCTTGAGACGGCCCTGGGCAACCTCGTGTTCGAAGAAGGCAATCAGGTTATTAGCAATGGCCTTAGAGGTATCATCAGCAGCGGTGTTGGGGCCGGTGCGGTCGGGGCGAGTGCACTCGACGATACCGATGACCTTGGAAGGGTCAACTGGTATCGAAGGGGTACCAATGCGGTCCTGGCATGTGACGATTTGGTAAGGGGTGCGGACCTCCTCGGGCATGTTGATGTCGTGGAGACCCTCGAACGAGGGAATGCTGGTGTTGACCTCGATGATGACCTTCTCAGCCATGTGGACGAGCTCGGGCGAGGCACCAACGGAGGCACCAGGGACAATGGAACCATCGGGGAGAATAGCGGAAGCCTCGATGACGGCGACGTCCAGCTTGCCGCCAGCCTTATCCTTAGTATACCAGCCATAGGTCAGGTCTGATGGGAACATAGACAGATGCTTGTCGAAGAAATTGATGCGGCCTTCATTGATACCCTTGGAGATATCCTTCCCGACTTGATGAGGAGAGCGGCGGTTGATCATGTCAAGAGCTGCCCAGCGGGGCTCTGTGTCACCACCGGCTGAGGCACCGACGAACAAATCGTACTTCATCTTGCCTTGCAAATTGTTCTTCTCAACGTAGTCGGCCATGGCGGTGGGCACCAGTTTGGGGTAACCGACACCGGTGAAACCAGACCAACCAATATAAGAGCCGTTGGGAAAATGCTTGATGAGAGCCTCAGGGGTGGTAAGCTTCTGGAGGTAGGCAGCGTAACCGACACGGGCGCGGAGGGCCGCGGAGGCAACGGGGCTGGCCATGTTGATGGATGTAGTGGATGTGTACAGAAGAGTGAAGAGGGGAGGATTACTAAGAAAAAGAAAAGAGTTAGAAAAAAGAAAAGAGTTAGAAAAAGAAAAGAGTTAGAAAAAGAAAAGAGTTAGAAAAAGAAGTGAACAGGAGAAAAGAAGCGAAGAACCATGATATATATAAGACGGGTTAGAAGCAGTAACGAGGAGAAATAAAGAGCAACGGAGAGAAATCACCGAAGAATAGCCAGCGAGCAGCAGAAGCTAAATTTTGAGGGAAGCTAAAAGACAAGAAATCCACACGATGTCAAGCTTTGGTTGGGGGTTCTAAGAGCTGCTAAGCTGGAGGGTGTGTAAAGAGAAAATATTTTTAAAAAAATGCTGGATTTTTATGGATTTTCTTGGAGAAAGGCCGGAAGTTCTTTGGGGAGAAAGTGGAATATCCGAGAATAAACCTGGTGTAATACCGACGGAGAAACAAGCAAATATTCAAACTCACAACAACGAAGATCCGTAAATAATTAGTGATAATTCATATACCCAATCAAAATCACCAAATTAAAAAGAGAAAAGAAACTTCAAAAGAATTCACAATACAAGAGATTCCATCACTAACCACCTCTCCACTCGACTTCTTTCCCAATCTTGCCAAAAACTCTTCACGTCTCCCCTTAGAGTAGCAAAAAAACTGACCCAAGAAGGAAAGTGGGCTGATTCTCCATCCTATCGCAACAAACAAAAATAGTAGCCAATTGGTCTTTGCCTTCGGTGTACCTTCCTTATAACATCTACAGAAGCTGCAATAATATCTCGTCACGGGCCGAGGAAAGAACACAAGAACCCCTTGTCCGTAGATTACCCGGCGTCAATATCAAAAGAAACAAAAACAATAAGTGTGGATGGAGAAAGAAGTTACAGATAGCTTTCCCCGCTGTATCTCCCCTTTTTCGCGACTCTGGAAATCGTGAGCCTCTTATTGATCCAGCGTGTTCTTATGACTTCACGGACTGGTTGCTCGGCCGATGAAGGTTTCTTTAGTTTTTCTCCCTTTGGAATGCTCTTTTTCTTTTTTTTCTTGAAAATTCAGGCATCATGTCATTGATATCCCCACGCCTATAATTCTCGATCCTCTGAGTGCAACCACTCAAGCATCTTGAATCAGCACATCAAAGCGAAGACATTAGCCAGTCAAATAATGAGACTTTCAATCATCGTCATCTTAAAACCTCAAGGATCTCAAATATCACATCTCCCTCTAAAAACCGCATCATCACACAATTTCATCTCACCTTGGAGACTCATCTCCAACCTTACCTCCCCTCTCCTCACCACCTGACTCGTCCCATCTCCCTCCCAATCCCGAACTTTAACCCAAACACAGCGGCTACCCCCCCTGCTTCCCTCCACCCGAACTCTCAAAAGCCTTTGTACCTTACAGCCACCTGCATCACTAAGTCATGAGTTTTATACTCATATACATTAAAAAGCCGTCTCCAAATTCCATGATTCGCCGAGTGGCATTTTCTTTTATTTAGTTCATCACATTCTCCGACCATAAGGTTACTTGACAGGCAGAGCCTCATGACATATTTTTTTACCACGTGATGCTTGTATTAGGTTATTTGGCCCTATTTAAACTTTACATCGTAGCTTTTGATTTTCCTTTCCTTTTCTTATTTTCCTAGCTAGAATGATGAGGCTACAAGCAACCGTTCGGTTATTGCTGTATGGGAAGTATACTTGCCTTTATATCTACACATTGTACATAGCAACTTAAAACTCTGATTCTTAAACATCACCGTTACAACATTACTAAAACCTCCCCCTCACGCCACAATCGTACCACACCTTCGCTTACTAACTCCTCCCCTTAGCCCCCACTGCCTCATCAGAGGGCTTGATCTTTCTTTGTCCGTCCAAACTCCTTCCAATCCTTTCCCTCATCACGACGAAAAAGGAAAAGGCAATAAACAAATTGAAAAAAAAAAAGAAAGAGGTAATTGTGGATACAGGCAGTTCCAATTCAGTAACTAGTTCATCGTGAAAACATGGACACTGATGATATGTATTCAGCCTGTAGCGCCTTAAATTGTTCATAAATTATTCTATTCGACTTACACACAAACTCCGCAACCCTACCCCCATTTTATCAATCTGATAAGCCATCCCCTCGGCTCAGCTCGGCCATCAGCGCTTCCACCTCCCTTTCCCTCCCAACTTGCACGCGCCCTAATCCTTTTTCTCCTCATTGTCTAGAACCTCAACACAATCCACCACGAGAAATCTGTTTTTACCCTCGACTTCCCGCCTCTATCCGTACGTTATACAACTAGAAAATCTCAGGGCGTCAGTTGGCGAGTCCCTAATACTCATTAAACCAACCAGGAAGCAGGAGGCTCTTCGAGGAGATGGTAGGGCTAGTAAGGAAAAAGACAATTTAGGTATGATTTACGCGCATTAGCTAAGCATGCGAGGTTTTCATATGTCGTTATCAGTGAAGTCGTGATGTGAAAATAGAGATGTCTAGAATGATATTCCCTAATGTATACATGGTAACCCTATCATGTATATATCACAACCATCACCTGAGATTCCCCATTTGTGTCCTTTCCGGCTCCAGCCTCCTCCCTCTCTTCCCTATAACGGCGGCCCAAATGGATCCTCTACAGCCTTCCCCCTCCTTTCCTTTGCCCCTTCTTCATGCAACTGCTCCCTCCGCTTCCTCTGCAACCCCACCAAATCCCCCCTTTCCGGATCCCTACACTTCCTTAGCTTTTTCAACAACGGCTTCAGTTCCCTAGGCGCCTCTGTCTTCCAATATCCATCCATGCGCTCCGGTGGCTCCGTTTCGAGGATTTCGCGGCATGCTGAGATGTTTGCGTAGACTTTTTCTTTTATGGAGACGGTGTTAGGGGAGTCCAAGGGGCCGAAATCGAGGGAGTCGAAGACACGGTCGAGGAGTTCTTGGTCAGCCATGCCGAGAGCGGCAAGGAGGATTTGAGATGGTGTATAGTGGAAATAGACATCGGTGACCAATGAGCTAAATCGTAGAACCTTCCGAGCTCTCTCGGCTGCTTCCTCAATCCTCATCTCCTCGTCAAACTCCGTTGTGCGCTTCAGCTCCAAAATGACACCTTCCAAACCACGGAACGGATGCCGTACGTCGAAGGCAAATCTAACGCCTTGAGCCAACAAGAACTCCCCTGCAACGATCTCCTCGGCACCAGTATTAGGAAGCGTTCGGAGAACTTTCCGGCGCGCAAATACGCCCCTTCGCACTTCGCGCCGAAGAATAAACAAGTTTTCAATAATTGCGTTGGCTGATACCCCATGATGGACTCTCTGGCGTAGAATCTTCTCATGAACACAGCTGCCGTTGCACGAATCTCACTGCTGAGTTCACAGAAGATACCCGCGCGCAACAACTCAACTATGAAAAAGTTCAATAACTGTAATTCTTCGGGGGCCGTGAGGAAGTCTGGGGGTGAGTCTGCTGGATACCGAGGGGTGATCTGGGAGGCAGCGATGGCATTTGATTGAGTGCGGAGAGCGGAGAGAGTGGTGGGGGAGAAAGACCAGAGTGTATATTGGGTGGAGGTGCGGTAGCGGGAGTCGTCAATGCAAGAATTCATCTTGAGGGAGGCGTACCTGGTGGGGTATTAGTGAGCAGCATAAATAATGTTGGAAATAAATATATGACTTGATGAAATTTATGGATAACAAAGGTAAATTGGTGAAATGTCGTTGAGCTGCCTGATATTATCGTCCTTTCACAGCCCATCGCGAAGTTGTGATAAGATAAGATACATGGTCAAAGCTCCCTTTTAATAAACCCTATAAATGTGTCATTAACCCTATATTTCTCAACTACAACCTCATCATCATGATTATCCCCACATCATCAAGAGTTTTATACCCTCCTACCGTCCGTTTATCCCCACCTGACTCACTATTGACTCGCTATCTTTGACGCATTGTCGCAATCAAATGGATCTCTATGTAGATATGACCCTGATCCCGCGATAACAATAGACAATGGCTAGCTGGCGGGGGGTCGATCGGTAGTAGGTTTAGGGGTTTTGCGGCGTGATAGTGATTTGGAGTTGGATGGATGTTACATTGTGTGTATATGTATGTCTGAGTTGTTGTTTGGCTGCAGTTGGAGATATCATAAAAAGAGATCATGATCTGGACTTGTAGCTCCCTTCCCTTTTCTTTATTCATTTCAGAAGAGTACGATAATTGGTCAAACTAAAAAAAGGGAAAATACCTTCTTTGTCTTTCAACAACACTCCTAATATCACTAACTTGATTATTTGAATTTTCTCATTTCTGACATCATTTGCCACTGCTCAATCTTTGTTCATCCCTTCGCTTACCCGTCACCTGTCACTACGTACCCTGCATCCTGGCCTCCCGTTCTGCATTATTTGAAGACAGGAACGAACGAACGTCTGACGGGTTTTGAAAATTACATAAGAGGAATTCTGCGATTCTGGAATCGGGGTTGGCAAAGGGTGTGTATGATTTGCCTTTTGGATATTGTGTTATAATTCCATATTGTGTTGTTTCTTCCATTCTTCGTTTTTATTTTTTATCATTATTTATATATATTTTATATCTTTTCTTGGCTCATGATATATCGCCATTTATTCATACTAAAGAACCTTTATGACCCCACCTCGTCCGACGGAAAGAACCCCCATCGTCTCTTCCACCCGCAGCAAAAACAAAAGTGGTAGTCACTAACGAAGACGACCCCAGGTCTTTCTGTGAATCAAAAGTATATTTTTCTTTAGTCAATGATCTTGTGCACGAACTTTTGACACCCAGGCAGAGTTTTCAGTCACAAAAGCTTCATCAACTATATCCAAGTATCGTTATCAACATCGTCATCGGCTCCAACGCCTCTTATTACCAACCTCAACAGGTAATCCCTTATTCTCGGTCCTCTGATGGCTCCTGAACCTGTCGATAGCGCCATATTGGCTGCTTTAAACCTTGATGGCTCAGTCAGCACCATGTCGCCGTTTGGCTCGTCGGCCTTCTCAACATCGTACAGACTAGATACAATAATTGATGGACAAGAGCAGATCTTCTTTGTGAAGACTGGAGGTGGACCAGAGGCGGCGGAGATGTTCCAAGGTGAGTAAATATGAGAGAAGGGGTTTGGTTGGGGTGATTGGATTCGAGGGATTTGGAGGGTTTTCTGACGAGATTCGCGTGGTTCTAGAAGACGGGAAGATGAAGAACCCACGGACAATGATTCCATAAGAAGAGACAAGATATCTTCAATTAGGTATTTTGACTCCATCTTTGAAATTAACATCCTTTTCGTCTTCCGTCTTCTCATCTCCAGCTCCACTCTAGCTCACCCAATCCTTTCATGACGTCATATCACACTCTCCATCTACTATGTAGACCATAGCTAACGTGCTCTAGGCGAACACTACTCTCTCCAATATATCTCGTCTATCGTCCCTACATTCTGCCCAATTTCTCTCTCCTATGGTCACCTCAACGAGTACCCCGGCTTCTTCATCGTCACAACCTTCCTCCACCTTTCCCCCGGGATCCCGGCCGTCGGTCTCTCCCTCTCCCAAAAACTCGCCACCCTCCATACAACACCAGCCCCACTTGAGCCCTCCGGTGGTGTTCCGTTGTTTGGCTTCCCGGTTGCGACGTGCTGTGGATCAACCGTCCAGGACAACACGTGGAGCGCCAACTGGGCCGAGTTCTTTGCGGACCGGAGATTAAGGGCGATTGCACAGGAATGTGTGAGGAGACAAGGTGATGACGAGGACTTGGTGCAAGCTACGGATGTTATTGCGTATATTGTCGTCCCGAGACTCCTTAATGAGACGTTACTATCCCAGGTGGTTCCAGTGGTCATCCACGGTGACCTGTGGTCAGGGAATTACGGAGAGGGGATTCTGAACGGTCAATGCGAAGAGGTTGTGTTTGACGCAGCGAGTGTATTTGGCCATTCAGAGTTTGACTTGGCGATCATGAAAATGTTTGGCGGCTTCGGAAGTGATTTTTGGAGCGAGTATGAAGCGTTGGTTCCAAGACATGAACCGAGGGAAGAGTTTGACGATAGAATGTTGTTGTACCAGTTGTAAGTAGAGATATCTATTTGTATGTGTCCAAACTGTTAACCCTGAATAGATACCATTATCTTAACCACTACGCAATGTTCGGTGGTGGCTACAGACAACAAGCGTGGAGCATTATGCAAACGCTAACAGCCAAGTACTGCGAGTTTTAACCAGAAGAGGATTTATGATTTACGAATGACGATCTACACCACGACGATAGTTCCAATGTAGGAATGACCAATATTCAAACAAGTAACCAAGAATGTGACCGTAGTCTAGTGTATCTCCTAAAAACAAAACTCCAAACGCCAAACATACTATATTAGTAGACCAGCAAAGAACGTCTCCTTCATCCAAAGTCATATATCATACACACCTGTAATTCCATTGATTAAACCATCATCGGAATACTCTCTTCCTGCCAGTTTTCCGTACCTTCATCCTCATTCACTTTCCTTCCCTCGACTTCCCCACTCGGCACTGCCGGCAATTTGATGCCGGTTCCTTCCGTAACAGTCCCCTTCGGTATTCTAGCCTTGGCCTCCTGAGCCCTCACTTCGGATTCTAACGCTTCAAGTTCATCTTCGACTTCCTCTTCGTCAGCAATGGACATGCCTTCGCTCATTGCGCGTTCAATTTCTCTTTGATATTCAACAGCTTCGCGGGAGTCACACATGATCTTCTCAACTTTGTCGATGCCGCCAATTTGTCTGTGGATTTCCTTGAGGACTGCAGTACCTTGGGATAACCCAAACATGACATCTTTCTGAATCTGTGCAAATTCAACGTTGGAGACAAGTTGTTCAAGCTGCTCAAGTTGCGAATCGGTTTTCGATAATAGTGACTCTTGGTACTTTTTGCGCCGGAGTGCGCGCAGAGCGGACGGTTTGTCATTGGCAGCGAGGGCTTGTTTAGCTAAAAGGGTTTCATGGTCTGTAATCATCGTAATGCGCTTTTGATATTGGTGAAGTTTATCGCGTTGGAGTTTCATGTCGAGAATGGCTCTGAGGAGAATCACGGTCAATGATGAGTCTGTGGGAGAGATAAGTTGTGTACGTACTTGTCTTGCGCCGTGACTTTACTGCCGTTAGCGCCCATTTTAAGTGGTGCTTAGAGAAATTAGAGTAGAGATTAGAATAAGTATCCGGGATCGTATGTACAAATGTGTCAAGACAAAGTCACAAATGCGCCGTAAAGCGAGGATGACAAGATGCGCTTCAACCTCGACATCATGATAGCAGGGTCCTAAGTGTAGGTGTCTTATCTAATAGACCCTAATTGTTCTGCTATGTTAGGGTCATTTGAAGCTATTGGACAATCCTTGTCGTCATGGCAGGGAACTTGAAAATTATGAACTGTTGATCGAAAGAAACAAGACTATTTACAACTTTGGAAGGTACTATGGAGGCTTGTAAAATTCCGACAATTATTTTTCTCCCTCAAGAATTCTTTTCTTTTACTTTTCTTATCCCTTTTGTTGCTTCACCTTATTCACTATAAAAAACTCTCTACTGCTTGATATTGTATGCTTAACTAATCAGACTTCACACTGAGATCCCATCAGTCTTATCGATAGAGATCCTGATCATTTTTTTTTGTCTTTGCGCCGAATCATCGGCACCGGATATCCGTCCACCACCACTAACAATTCGGCATCACAATTTACCTTCAATTGAATCTCAGGCGCATCGCATCATTTTTTTTTTTTTTAAAAAAATGCCCATCCCTAAAGCGCGGCCGCAAAACCGCCTCCAGCGCTCCTTCGACGACCAAATCTCCGACTTCATCGCCAAACTCAACGACGGCCGCAACGCCTCCAAGCGCCCGCTCACAACCACTGAAATATACAAAGCTATCAAGAGCTCCCCAACGCCACTTGCTCGGAATAAAAAGAAGACATTGGAAGATGCCATTGACAAGGCGTTAAATGTAATGGGTGATGAAGAGATCATTAGGAAGAGGGAAGAGGAGTTTGAGAGGTCCGAGGTTGCGAGTATGTTGAATGGGCAGATTATCGCGGGGTGGGGGACAACGAAGCTAGAGAAAGAGGGAAAGGAAGTTGAGATCATCTCCACCGGGGACCGGTTATTACCGAGACTCCTGGGACAATCGTTATGTCTGAAGATCCTCGCCCCAAGAAGCGCCGGCGGTCCGCGTCCCCTCCTCCGTCTACTAAGACTCCCCCGATAACCACACCCACCGACTACTCGATTCTTGCCAAAAAAAAGGCCCGCGCATCCCGCTGCTTCTCCACAATAATGCCTGAATCTGAGGTCTCCATGGGCGGCATTTCTGACATCCTCGATTTTATAGAAAGCAAAGCGCACTCCACCATGATGAAGGGTGTCGGGGTCAACTCCGGCCTCATTATCTCCGGTTCAAAGGGCTCTGGTAAACGTACGCTATTCCGATACCTGGCGCGCCGCTGGTCGGTCCCATTGATTGTGCCGAATATCCCGATGCTTCTCAACCAAGACAAGCAGGAAAAAGCGCTGGCAGAGATTATTGAGGAAGCAAAACAATCGGCACCATGCATTGTGTTATTCCCGAATATCGATAATTTCTTTGCCGTGTCAGGGTCCTCTTCAGATCCGTTATTGCCGACGGTTTTGTTCGAACAAGCTCTCGATAAACTCCATTACCTTCAGACTGCCGATCGGCCCATTGCCGTTGCTGCGACTACGGCGAACATCACCAAGATCCCAGAGACCCTCTTCTTCGCCACGAGATTCTCCCGCAAATTTGCCATGAAGATCCCTTCGGTGACAGCCCGCGAAGAAATCCTCCATTCGCTTCTTCAACCCTTCCACGACGACCTCACCTCAGACCTGATTCCTACTCTTGCCCGGAAAACCCATGGGTACCTACCCAACGACCTCCTCGCTATCGTTATTGGCGCGAGAAACCATGCAGCTGTCACTGCCTCTTGTCCTAAGAACCCCCGGGAATCAACAGCCTTAACTATCGACGACTTCACCTCGGAGATTTCGTCCTATACCCCAATTCTCCTTAAGCATGGCTTTACTGCGACCCCTACGGTTACATTTTCCGAAGTCGGTGGCCTCGGCACTGTCTTGGAGTCCCTGCACAACAACATCATCAACCCTCTGGCTAACCCTTCTTTCTACTCCCGCCTCGGCCTCCAGAAGCCCAACGGTGTCTTGATGTGGGGACCTCCTGGCTGCGGAAAGACACTAGTTGCCCAAGCCGTCGCTAATTCCGCGCAAGCCTCCTTCATCTTGATCAAAGGTCCCGAACTCCTCGATAAATATGTCGGTGAATCCGAACGGAAGATCCGCGATCTCTTTAGCAGAGCCCGAGGATGCGCCCCGTGCCTTCTCTTCTTTGATGAAATGGATTCCCTAGTCCCCGGCGTGAAAATACATCTACGGAAGCCGGCGCCCGCGTCGTCAACACCTTCCTTACCGAACTCGACGGCGCCCAAAAACGCGACGGTGTCTTCGTTATCGCAACGACAAACCAGCCCGACATGATTGACCAAGCCATGCTACGTCCCGGCCGTCTTGACACCAAGTTATTTGTTGACCTCCCGACCGCAGATGAACGCTTTGATATCTTGAAGAAGATCGTTACCAACGGGCTCAAGAAGGTCATTTCCGATGACGACTTGGCGGTTCTACAAGACATAGCTTTATCTCCATACTGTAAGAATTTCTCTGGAGCCGACTTGGCCCAGTTACACAAACACGCCGTCCAAGGACTTATCAACCGAGTAGGTATGAATGCTACCGATGATCAATTGAAAGTTACAAAGGAAGACTGGGACGGTGCGTTGAAGAGAACAAAAGCGACATTGACAGATGAAGGCTACTTGCGGTACAAATTGATGGAAAGGGCAATGAATGATGAGTAGAGAGATGATAATATAACGTTATGTCGGACAAAAATGGTTGAATTGCAATAGAGTGACGTTGTGGTGTCACAAGGCACAGTGTTGTGCAAGATTAGATGTACTAATTGGTATAATTACATACACGCCTATGCACACACATGCATAAGTAAATTAATACTTAATCACCGCATACACATACTTGACTTCCATTCAATTGACACATATTTTCGGGTCTATACAAAAATCCATTCAACCACTTTTCTTCGCAGCACACTAAAAGTCTAGACAAACTATTATACAAAGAGAAACTTTTGTACTGAAAAAGCCCCCAAAAGGAAGTGAGATGAGAATGTTCCTATCAATACTTGGAGTAAACAATAAAAAGAAATAAAGAAAGCCATTCTTGGGAGTAATCAATCCGTCACGTGACTGGACTGGCTATAATGGGGTATTCGGTCGAGGTGGCGAGAGTAAGGGAGAAGGCATTTAGCACTCCTTCTTGAGGAAACTGTAGAATAATTCGTTAGCATTTTGTTTCAAAAGAGAGCTTCATGGTTGCCCAAGCCTGCGGCTATGGCCGGATATACATACGCAATAAGGTCATCACGATCCTTAGCCTTCTTTAGACCACCGAAGGCCATCTTAGTACCGGGGATGAATTTCTTGGGGTTTTCGAGGTACTTGAACAGGGTTTCGTCATTCCAAGTAATACCGGCCTGCTTGTTGGCGTCGGTGTAGGCATAACCAGGAACGGAACCAGTTTGGCGACCGAAAAGACCATTCAGAGCAGGACCAGTCTTGTTGCCACCGGCGGCGTCGGTGGTATGGCACTGCGCGCAGCGGGTCTTGAAAAGGTTGGCGCCCTTCTTGAGATCACCTGGAAGGTGGGTTAGTAGACGGTTGCGGATAATTGGTGAGGCTCTGCATAATAGACTTTGGAAGGCGAGATTCTGGAGGCGGTCTGTCCAACGGCAAATGCCTCAAGATATAGTCGCCCTCACACCGCCAAAGACGTGACAAATCCCAATGAAATTACTTTCATTAGAACTGCGCGAGTCTCTTTGGTCCCAAAATATCTTTCTCTTAACCCAATGGTTTTAATGTCACTCCCAATGCCTCACTCTCCCTCCACCCGCAGAGCCTCCGTGTCGAATGTGAACTCACCCTTGCCCATTTTATCGGTTATTTAATCTTGAAGAAAAAAAGAGAAAGAGAAAAAGAACGAAAATCAAGCACAACAAAGTGATTGACTAAACTGATAATACTTTTCTTTAACGAAGACGAACTTAAGTAAAAAAAAAGAGAACGAAGTCGAGAACAAAAAGAAATAGGGTCAGCTCATAGTTGTATATTCATTCACACCACACCCGGATCGTGGCTGCCATTACAACTTTTCGTTTCTTCTCATACAGCTGAACGCCGACCACCATCCACCCAATTAGCCCATCGCCTCCTGTCTAACTGGCTCTACTCCTTACCAAATGACGCCCCTTCCCTGAATCTTTGTTGTTTTCGGCCAATCAGAAGTCACAAATTGCTAACTTCGCCTCGGAAAGAGTCGGATTTCGTGCTGGAATTCCTAGCTACAAGGCTTATTATTGGCCTGTGGGTCCTGAGGTGTCAACTAATAGTTATCTTTTTGTTTTTTTCGTCACTAGGGGCAGGAAAGGTACGAGTGTAGTCAGCCAGTAAGACGACGGGAAAATGTCAACCAAGGTGAGGGAATACAGGGAGTTGGGGACATTTGATTGGTCAATGAGAGCCTTAGTGGCCTGAAATACAGGGTGGAGAGGACCCACTTTAACAAGCTTCCTTAAGCTAGATATATGTGGGTGAATGCCGAGATTTACCCTCGGGGTCTCCCGGTGTTTAAAGGTACTCCGGAGGCCGATTAACTATTAGCTAATCAACTGCGAGTAACTTGATCCGTCACTATTTACTTACCCACCACCCACCCGGCTCCGGCACTATGTCCCTCCTCTGCCAATCTCAGACCTTATCCCGCCTCCCCCGCACCTTTTCTTTCTTCCGTCTGCTCCATACCACCCGGGCCCTCTATTTTCGACCCCCACTCCAAAAACACACTGTTCTGGAGCCCCCTCCGCTTCAACCCACCGTCTCATGGGAAACGCCTTCCGCGTAAGAATCACCCGAAGTACTACGGGCCTGCATTCACGCCGGATGAGATCGCGGAGCAGAATGGACGGGATTATCCGGGGATGTTACCGCCAGAAGGGACTTTTGCTCATTGGTTTTGGACTAGTAAGAAGGTCCATGGGTGGATTGCTATTGTAAGTTCAGGCTCTGAAGATATCATGAAAATTACACAGTCACGTAACGAATGTGATAGGTGAGGAAGGAACTAGCTGATTATTAACTATATTATAGACTACCTTGACTATCCTGGCCGTCATCTCATTTGGCATGAACTTTTCCCATACGTCCCCCTTTGCCCACCTAATTCCCTCCATTGACACCCTCCTCACCTCCCCCATCACCTTCATCTCCACCTGGATGTCCATCTTGTCTCAGCACTACGACGAACTATCCCGTCAATCTCAGGCCTCCCGCTTCCAGCGTATCGATGACGCTATGAAAAGAAAGATGTACCAAAGGGCCCATGAGATTGAGGAGCCCGCCGTTGTCAAGTTCATTAACGGGGGCAAAGACTGGACGGAGTCGCAGGAGTTGAAGATGGAGATGGACAGAGCGAGGGAGATGCATAGAGAGGTTGAAAAGAGAAATGTGCGGGATGCAGTGGAGACATATGGAAGCCAGAAGATGGAGGTTACTCGGGAGGTCAAAGTGGAGAAGACAGAGAGGAAGAAGTGGTTTGGGTTGTTCTAGAGGGCTGCTAGAAAGTGTATAATAAGTAGCAAACATAATCACAGAATCAATTAAATATAATATAGCCATGGCTCAACAGTGCAAACCATATATTCTTCCTTAAAGTTCTTTTTAATTACCTGGGTATCGTATCAGTCTACATCGTCCTTCTAAACCTCAACACCCGCAATCCCATCCAGAACCTCCCCAACAACACTGCCGTCACCCCCTTCTAAGATTTTTGCCATCATCTTTTCCACCAATGCCAACTTCGCGCCACCGACCGGCGCTTTCCAAACACCTTCTTCCGTCTTTCCAATATCTTCTCTAGCTCTACTCCTTTTCGGCGCACCACCCGGCACCGCCGTATTCTCCGCATTTGCAATCCCCGAAGCCGTCAACCTAGCAGGTGAATCCACCATGCGCACCGCCACCAACCGGATATCCCTCATACCCCTCTTTTCCTCATGTTTGTACTCGGCAACTGATACTGCCATCACCGTCTCGGCAACTGCCAGTTCCGTTGCCGACGGGTCGAACAGGATATTCTGGCCGATGGAGATAACGAGAAGGGTGATCGGGGGTTGAGGTCCGGGAGCGTCTCGGGGGAACAAGTAGGGAGCGGCCGCCCAGTCGTCGTGGAACATGGGGTCTTCATCGGCTTCAGAGATAAGTTTGGGGAGGCGGGTTGTGAGGAGGGCGAGGTGGGTAGTAAGTGAAAGAAGGGGCAGAGGATAAGAATTTGGTGGGGAGATGAGGATGATCTAGAGGAGTTGGTTAGAAAAGTGTGCCTATATGTTGTGATATTGTATGTTGATAACTGCTTACATCGATATACAACTTCCAGTGGAAGCAATTGTTGATCCGCAACTTCTCGGCAAACTTCCCATCGGCAACAATCGCCTCGTTAATCATACTCGCCAGAAACACCGTGCTACTCTCATCTTCCCTCGTTCCCGGAATCTCAATAGAAATCTCCACCCAATCATTCCCTGCCTTCACTTCCTTGTCCTCTTCCTCACCCTTCTCCTCCTTATCGTATTTTCTAATCTCTCTCTCCACAACACTCTTGCCAATTTCCGCCTTTACACCAACGAGGGCCTCATTTCCATCGGAAAAACAGACACGGGCCGACCCGTTGGTCCCGGGGAGCACCGAAATCTCAGCAGTTACTGGACGGAATTGGCTGGCGGAGCGGCCGTCAGGGCGGATGGGCGGGGTGAGGGAAAGGGTAGAGTGGAGGTAGGCAAGTTCGGCAGGGGATAAAAGAATAGCCATTTTCAGCGTCGAGGGGATGTGGCCAGGCAGTTGTTGTTGGTTATAAGTGAAAATACTCAAAATATAAAGGCTGACATTGAGACGAGGCTGAGTGATATTTTTTAAAAAAATATTAAGTGGGGCGGACATTCACACAAGGCTGAATATTTAGTGATTTCATTCCTTATCAAGGGAAAAAGTCAAAAATTAAAGTTCCCCATCTGGGAATCAAACACAGGTCACCTGTGTGACAAGTAGGTATGATTATCACTAAACTAATGAGGATTTCACTGATAAATGTCTGCTCAATAATTCACAGGTTCAATCTGGGGACAGTCGACAGATAGTCTTCATGGCCCTGATTTTATTGTCTATATTCTACACGGCTAGCGTTGTCGCCATAGGTCAGCTGGTATTTGACCAAGTGGGGGGTTTTTCGTGATAGATTTTGGGTGGAGGGATTATGTGGTGAGGAGACCAGGAAAAGGATAGAGAGGGGTAAGAGATCTGGTGATTGGTGAATGGGAATTGCCAATCACGAGATACTTTAAGGTAACTCCATAATCCAAGATATACTGACATCATATTGGTATTTGACTGCTCAATTTAGGCCCATCGAAAAAGACCCTGTGACAACGTAAAATCTCATACCCGTAAACTCCATCGCCCTGTTTTAATCTACCTTGAAAATTCCCCGAAAAATATCATCTATCACCGTGAACCGCAAACCCCAATGCCCATCAGTCAGGGCGCTCCTAACTCCTAGTGTGATTCTGTATGGGAAGGAATCTTAATTGATGTCATCATTAGAGCTTTGCTTTTAGCTTTGCGCTTGGTTGTTGCCATAGCTTTCAATGTACCGATGGATTTTGCAAATCATTTTCTATTTGTAAGATATCTTAGGATCCAAACTGGGATCAAAAATGAGATAAAGGCCAGCATCATTGATTACTGATACCAACAGTCGGTCGTCCATGTGCCGTAATTTTATGACTTTGGATGGTCTAATAGCGGTGGTAGCGGCTTCTTCAAAACGCAAGGAATGGCTATGCAGTAGCGCCCACACATTCTGTTTCTTAGCTACCGTCTTCTTGATCCAAGACAAGAGTCGCCACCAGCTGACCTCCAATAGAACGACCACATGTTTTTGCCGTTATATCGCCATCAAGTGAAAAGTTCATCATAGAACCACGCCCATATGAAAAAAGAAGTAAAAGGCTCCACTGTATCCCACAAAATTGCGGATTGGACAACTAAGACTCTATTTCGTCATTTTACATCAACTCTCGTCTTGTGCTTAGAAGCTGTCGCCATCCACCGCCAGGATTTCTAATCCTCTTTCTTTTGCTTTGCTTCCTCGTTTCATCTAGGTCGAGTGAGATATCTCGATAGCTTGATATTACCATACATGCACACTCTTAATAATGTTGAGCGCAATACATTGTGCTGCCTAATGGATTTTGGGATACTTTTATCGCCGTTTGTTCTCGGTTTCTTCTCTAATCCATAAAAACGACACTAATCTACACCAACTACGAATCGATAATCATCTCCCATCTACTCATTACTGACCCATAGTCACCCCTTTACACCTGGGCCTCTCAGCCTACGCACAGTACCACTTTGATGTAACAACCAACATCACCCTCGCTCCGCTTGGCTCCTACATAATCGCTAGATTGGAAATATCCTACTAGCAAGCTTGTCGATCGCCAGTCACGGTTTAGGCCTTTTCTTTTTGTTCCTTTTTTTTCCCCTCATTCTTCGTTTCCTGTTTCTTGCTGTTGCTTAATTCGCCAGCTTCTCTGTCATCAATTAGTGAAAGAAATTGATGCGAGTTGTTGCGTGTGAAGAGTTGAAGATATTAGTCCGTTTAGTCAGTTTGGTTTTCTAGTTTCAGTCCAACTTGATATCCCTCTCGTCTGGTCTCGTCTTTCCTTCCCTTTTTATTCTAGTTATCATTTCTTGTTGCTTTTATATTGTTATATTTTCTTGACTTTCACATCTAGCACAGTTGTATTCATTTATTGGGTTTCCTTCTTTTCTTTTGGTTTTGGTCTTACCTTATCTCTTTTTGCTTTCTGAACAATCCACAGCTGCAGGCAGCACTACTCGCCAAAGCAAGTCGCGCATATACCTACCGTCCAATAGTGCTATTGTCACCCAAGTCTCGACATCACCGACCACGACCCAGTGATCCTCAAATACACACATACATACATTCATAAGCTTTCAGCAGCTTCCCGACTTGACTCTTGTTCTCATGTTGATATCTCCTATATGGAGGCCTGTACATCCTTTGCGCGCGCATTCTATCGCTATATTTGTACGAGTAACCAGTGAGAAAAGGTTCAGATCAACGCTTGGCAAATATAACCAAGGTCTACCACCGACGTAAAAGGTCATTGTGCTGCACAAGTCCGCTTCTAAAACTAACTGCCCATACTGCCTGTCATGGATCCTGCCGCTTCTGGGTCGACTGGCGGTAAGGCGCTGACGTCTCCTCTTCGTCAATGAGAGGAGGTCAAGCAGGTGCTTCTGGGAGTTTTTCTGGTCGTGCGACTGAAAATGACGAAGGATTCTTTTCCGAGCATCTCAAGCTCTCGGATACAGTGAGACGACGACCTGATATTGTAGATTACGGTATGTGTGACGAGAAAGAATGAGACAGGGACACAAGAAGAATATCTTGATCAACTACTTCCATTACTGTCTATGGAAATGACACAAGCTAATACTGCCTCCCTATACTACAGGTACCATCCAGTCTTCATTGTACGCTGAGTCTTCAAATGCCCAACCCGGGCCCTCTCGGTCCATGACGCGATCCCCGTTACTTGCGCCGCAACAACCTGAATCCAGTCGCCTGAAACCCGTGCGCCCCCGCAAAGGCCTCGCGCACAAACAATCATCAACGACTACGCCATACCGTGGCGAAGTATTCTCAGCCGAAGACGATCCCGACGAAGTTCAAGCTGCGCGCCAGCGTGAACAACAAATGTACGGATCACGGAGACGGGGCATGCCAACGCCGGTTGTGCGGGCTTTGGACCATGGACCAAATGAGGCCTATGAAGAGGATGACTTGGCGCGGTTAGAGCAATTGGACGTCAAAGATGTACCGGCCGCCACACTCAACACCGCAAACGACAATGCCATGGACGAGTTGCCCCCGAAAGACAACTTAGATCACGCCGAAGACGAAGGTGACGTCAGCGATGCCGAGAGCTTCACGCTCAAAGACCGTCAGCAAGCCATCAACCAAACGCACCCGTTCGGTATCCGTCTGTGGAAGCCAGCCCTGTACAAGAAAGACCGTTCAGTCCAAAAGACGGCCGAGGGCGACATCCACTCAACTCCGGGCGGACATGTGAGCAGCTGGCTGGTGTTTTTCAACCTTCTATGGACTCTGTTCTTTGGCTGGTGGATGGCGACGTTTGCTGCGGTTGGGGCGCTGTTGTGCTTTATCTTTGCCGCTACGCCAAGTGGCCGCGAGTACGGATCGGTGCTCTGGGGTCTGGCTGGCTATTTGCTGTATCCGTTTGGCAAAGTGGTACGCTTAGAGAAGGATGAGGCATATATGGACGAGGACCGAGAGGAGGGTCGAAGTATATCGGAATACGAGCAGTGGCAAAGCGGAGACATTGAAAATGGGCGGTTGTTCTTTGGGCCGGATAGTGGGTTCCAGCCGATTGTAGGGCATTCACGGGCGAGTCTGGAGTCGCACGCGAGCGAGACGGCAAGCTTGTTGGGCGGACGGTCTCGGGGAGCTAGTAGTGAGTATGATAGCGATGCTGTGAGACGAAAGCGGCGGTTGTTTGGTAGGGGGCAATGGAATATTGGGCGTATCGTCTTTTTCCTGTTCTTCTACATTTTGATTGCGCCGTCTCTGTTCATCGTCTCGTTGATATGCTTTTTTCTAGTCTTCTGGATCCCGATGGGTAAAGTAACGATGTTGTTACTGGATCATTTGCGGAGACATCCTTTGGCTCTATCGTTTGACGATATGAGCTCTGCGGTATCATATCACCACCCGACATCATCTGTTCTACTGTGCACATATCGTGCTGTGGGGTCCAAGTACTGGAAGTACACTATTGACGGAACCAACATCTTCCTGATCAACATGTTAGCGATTGTTGCATTCTTGATCTTTGACTGGATCGTTCTGGAAGGGATTTTAGAGATTGAGCACTTCTTTACGTCGTCAGCGTTTATGTTTGGTGCTGGTCTCATGTCTATCATTCCTTTGGCATATTTCATCGGCCAGGCCGTAGCGTCAATCTCAGCTCAATCTTCAATGGGCCTTGGTGCTGCCGTCAATGCCTTCTTCTCGACGGTTGTCGAGGTCTATCTGTACTGTGTTGCTCTAAACCAAGGCAAGGCCGGAATCGTCGAAGGCAGTATCGTCGGCAGTATCTTTGCGGGTATCTTGTTCCTTCCGGGTCTGTCTATGTGCTTTGGTGCTCTGAAGCGGAAAACACAACGGTTTAACGCCAAGTCAGCAGGTGTCACGTCGACGATGCTGCTCTTTGCTGTGATTGGCGCATTTGGGCCGACCCTGTTCTATCAAATCTACGGCACTCATGAGCTCAATTGTCTCGAATGCGACACATCGGTAGTCACTAGTGAGCCCGCTCGTGACTGCCGTCGGTGCTTTTCTCTCAGACTCCGACGGTAGACGACCGGTTCTACCTGTATGCTGTTCGGCCGTATTGCTATGTGGCTGCAACCATGTTGTTCTTGGCGTATATTGTCGGTCTGTGGTTTACGTTGCGGACGCACGCCGCCGTTATCTGGAACTCGGAGAACGAGGAGAAGAAGATGGATGAGCGTTTGCCCTTAATGCAAGAGAATTCTCTGCGCCAGACCATGTCCATGACTCAAAGCTACGGTGAATCCACTGGCACAGACATTCGTGATACTAATCTGTACAAACGGATCCTCGGCCAATCTCTCAAGCACGCCGGAATCTTGCCTCGCGATGATATCAACCCGAACGGACCTCCCCAACGCCAAGCCTCCAACCTCTCGACGCTCTCGGCTTCGTCGGTTCCCGCTGGAACTACAGTCGGTAACGCGCATAACCCGCCGCCTTCCCTTCCGATCAAGTCCCGGTCATTCGTTAATATCCCGGGGCTCACGGAAGCCGAAAACAACAACCTTGTGCGGGAAGTTGTTGAGATAGCGGCCACGGCGGTGGCCTTGGCGGCACGCAATATTACGCAGAAGAATTCGACGATGAGCTCGGGTGTTGGTGGTGCTGGAAGTACTGTTGGGTCGAGCTCCCGGTCGCACTTGACGTCGAAACAGACGGATGTTAGTAAGGATGCCTCTGGTGCTGCTGGGGGTGCGGAAGAAGCCGGACACAGAGGCCACGATGCGCCAAATTGGAGTCGGTTCAAATCGTCAGTAATTCTGCTCGGTGCCACTGTGCTATATGCGGCGATTGCGGAGATTTTGGTGGACAATGTTGATGTTATTTTGAAGAATTTCGCGTTGAGTGAAAAGTTTCTGGGGATTACGTTGTTTGCGTTGGTGCCGAACACTACGGAGTTCTTGGTAAGTCCCCAGTGAATTTATCACCATCACTATGTATTAATTACTAACATTATGCAGAACGCTATTTCGTTTGCCATGAACGGAAACATTGCCTTGTCGATGGAAATCGGTTCGGCATATGTCCTCCAGGTTCTCCTGCTTCAAGTCCCCGCTCTCGTCCTTTACTCTGCCCTCCACAATCCTCTGCCCACAGTCGGCAACAGCACCGAAGAAGACTGGTCGCATCACGTGTTCACGCTCATCTTCCCACAATGGGACATGGTGACGGTAATCCTCTGCGTCTTCTTATTGAGTTACATGTATGGTGAGGGTAAAAGTAACTACTTCAAGGGGAGTATCCTGTTATTGTCCTACTTGGTGATTGTGATTGGGTTTTGGTTTAGCGGATACACGACGGATGCGGGTGGGATGGGCATGAGTCGGTTTGATGTGATAGGAGGGAATGGGAAGTTTAGATCATATAAAACAGTAGGGAGATGGTCTGGGGCTGCGTTCGAGGCATAGGGAGATCGTAGGCTAGATGAATGGTGATAGGTTTACTTTGTGATTTTTATTTTCTCTCGGGTCTTTTTATTTTCGCGTTGCTTGTTTATTCGTTGGTATCTAGAAGTTCTATTCTTGTTCGGCGTTTCTTTATATTCCAATATTTATTCATCCCCAATAAAAATCACCTCCATTCTCTCCATTCTTCTTCATATCAGGAGAGACTAGCTCCCAAAATAATGAACAATTTGTCAGGCATCCAGTACATCCCACCCAAAAGCCGACAGCCCTAAGGGTTAAAATCCTCACCACTTCCTATACAGCCCTTAGCCATCTTGCGACAACCGCCAACTGTCACGCCCGAAGACGTGAATTGGAAAACAAATATTCACTGATGTATGGAAATGCTCAATCAGAAGACTCTGTAATTCCTTTGGGGAGCCAAGAGGAAGGTCGAATACTATAGAAATAATTCTACGAAGTATTGTCATCTGGGGAGAAAAAGGAAATAAATCAGTAAGAGAGCGGGGTAGGAGGGTGATTGTGATCTGGACGGAAAGTTGAGGGTGGGATGGGTGGGGAGAGATAGTTCAATGAGGGAGGCTAGATAAACCAGCGATAAGAGCCCGCTAAAAGTTCAAATGAGTATATACTTTTGGACCATATTCTGCGAATTTGCGACTTCTCCGTTAACATCTACAGATTATCTACAAAATCACAACTAAATACAAGAGATTCCTCCAGCACGACCACTCATAATATCACGGTCTATAGAACCCACCCTCCTTGATAATACTTTTGACGTCGACACCGACCATCGACTCGACACCCTCCCAATCGCCAACTGCGACTCGTCTGCGCACCTCCGACGAACTAATGTCATCAGTCGCATCGCCTTTAACCAAAATCATCTTCTCTACCCACCAAGTTCTATTAACCCCCTTCACTGTTTCGATGACACCCTCAAGCCCATTATCCCCCCTCTCCATAATAATCAACGTAGCCTTCTCAAAGAATCCATCCAAGACGCTCTTCATTTCTTCACTTCCCCCATAATACTTTTCCATAATGATCCTTTCAACTGTGTCCATCCCCACCAACCAAACTTGCTTTGTACTTTCCCCGTACTCTCTCTTAATGACCTCTTTTTCATATGAAAGTACTTTTCCTTCGTAATTGCAACATCAACCCTAACATTATACTCCATAGTTAAAGTCCGTCCCACCGCATCAATCATGAGTAAGCGCTCAGGAAACGACATAGCAATTGCCCCTTTGTCAGCATTCTGGACAGCGAGCAATAATAAGATACCGATCTCCTCATTTTGCGCTGAGATATTTATGGACTTGCGGAGGCCAATGGATGCCAGGGCTCTATGAGCTTGTGTTGGGGGGTTAAACGAGCTATCAAGGATGACTAGTTTTTCGAGCTTGGGTTGAGGTATCTGGGGCTGGTGGGTTGTGACGATGTGGAGAGCTTTTGGCGATGATAAAAATGATGAGACGTGCTCTCTCAAAACAGATAATGGTCTTGTTGAGAAGTGGGATTTAGGTAGTGGAAACATTGCAAGATAAAAACAAGTATATAAAGTATGTATTAGTGATTATTATAAATTTATCCATGAGTTCATCAAATATAACATCTCAACCCCTCATCAACCCCAACCCTATTAGCTTATCTAATCACAACCTCCTCCTCCTCCCTCTCCCTCCCAACTCTCCCCAGACTCTGAATCCGAATCATACTGCTTCCTCGGCCACTCATCACAATATCAATGCCACTCCGTGGCCCCATCCATTCCAAAAACCAAAAAGTTAGATAATCGATAATTACAAAAATGCAAAAGAGTTTCCCTGCCCACAGGCCGCACCCGTAATATCGTTTTAGCCTGTCGATTAATGCGAAGCCTTGAACGCGAGAGTTCCGAGGGATCGGGATGCCGGTGGGTGTTGTAGAAGGACCCCGTCATCGCCGTAGAATTCATACTCGGAAATGGCGCCAGAAATACCGTGGTAGACGCGTTCTGTGCGTTTGGCGACGTTGACCCATGAGTACATCTTGGATACTTCATCATGGAAAGTTTCTGGATGGACTTTCCCCGCTCTAAGATTCGCAATTGCCCTCCCGGTTGCTGCAACTAGATCATCTTCTTCAGGCTTTGCAAAAACAGTCATATGACTTGGGAGGACCTCGGGGATCCCACCAACTTGTGTGGCGATGATATAAAGGCCACAAGATGCCGCTTCGACAATGACGGTGCCAAAGGCTTCAGTTAATGATGGATGAAGATAAATGTGACCCTGGATCATGACGTCGCGGACTTCCTCGTGGCGAATTTTGCCGAGCATTTGGACGCGATCTTGCAGGACGTTCTGCTCAATCATTTGCTGGAGGTCGATTGCTTTGGGACCATCTCCCGCAATCATGAAGTTTGTATTCGGGTGGTTTTCGAGAATCCGGGGATTGCCGCCGTTAATAGATCAGTTCCTTTATTGTAGAATAGACGGGAAATTACAACTATCGTAATGGGTTCGGTGGGGCCCGGAGGCGGCCGGGGTTCCTTTCGGGGTTGGAAGTTGTCAGCAACGACGGCGTTGGGGATAACCGAGACCATAAGGGGATCTAGGGAGGCTCGTAGGACAGTGTTTTCTTTGCTAGAGATAGAGTTAGTAAGAGTTCATTGTCAATATCGAGATGTCTCTACTCACCAAGTATGACTGACGCAAATGACATGGTCAACGTCACTCAACGTAAACTTTAGCAGTTTATTTGCCACAATCGACGACGCATCCGCAAACCCGAACAATGAATGATCCGTGAAAACTGTCCTCAATCCCATAGTCCTCGCATGCAAAATCGCTTCATGACACAAATTACTCAAACTCGCATGCCCATGAACAATTTCAATCTGCTCTCTAATCGCAATATTCCGAAACAGCGGAAAAAAAGAAAACACTGTCGGGACCGTCGCCTGCCGAAAGACAACAGCGAATGGACAGTAATAAACTTTAATCCCGTTCGTCATGTATCGGACACCCTTCCTATCTTCGTAGGCGTGGGTGATGATGATGACTTTGTGGCCGCGATCGACGAGTTTAGTGGCGAGTTGGTAAATGTGGGATTCGACGCCGCCAGGTTGTGGGTAGAAGAAGTCGCTAACCATGGCGATGTTGTAAGTGCGGCGGGACATCTTTGGAGATAGGAAAGCCAAGGAGTCTCTGGGTGGTGGCTGTAGTGGAAATGACGGAGATGGAGCTATTGTAGTCTCCGTGTGTCGAGTAGGTTATATAGTCATTTCGATGAACGAAACAAAAAAGAGGAACAAAAATGCGGATATTCTGGCTTCACATAGTGGTGGTACCCTGATTATTGTGAAGTTAAGTTGTCTAAGCTTCATGTAGTTTAAGTGGCTGCGTGATTGGCGGCTGTTAAATTCTTGCACTGTCACCTGGCCACAGCCATTGCACATTCCCAGTTGCATTAGACCGTGCACATACAGTATCACATACACCGTCCTTATCTAGCCAATAAAAGTTGATTGATAAATTTCTTTCTAACACCTACTCCAGAAGAATAATGCAGGCTTAAGCTGTTAAAGGCCAGATTGACGAACGGGTAAATATTAAGACCAGTTGTTTAAGACTAAGTTTGAATTCTGTTGTCTGTTAAGTTCTGTTCACTTCCATTGAACTATTTCTGTTGTTTTTATCCCCAGTTATTACCAGTTCATAACAAGAGCCCATGATTGACCATTGACTCTTCATTTGCTAATTCACTTCGGCCATAAACAACCATCACCACTATCACCACATTCCACCACCACTTGCAGATCCCATCCCCAACTACCCATCCCGGCTTCCGCAGCCCCCACCACCACCATGAAACCCCCCTCCATCCTCAGCCTTCTCACCCTAATGCTCGTCGGCATTGCTGATGTTCACGCGGCCTCCGCTGCCCTCGGCGTCGACCTCGGCACCGAATTCCTCAAAGCCTCCCTCGTCAAGCCCGGCATTCCTCTCGAGATCGTCCTTACCAAGGATTCTCGGCGGAAAGAAATGGCTTCCATTGCCTTTAAGCCGGCACAAAGAGGTGCCCAGGTTGGTGCGTTCCCGGAGAGACTGTACGGCTCAGACGCTGTTGCGCTGGCGGCGAGATTCCCGAGTGAGGTCTACCCGAATCTCAAGACGCTACTCGGCCAACCACTAGACAGTGACATCACTCAAGAATACATCAAAAGACACCCCGCGCTCAAAGTCGAAGCCGAGTCCGAACGCGGCACCGTTGCCTTGGGCAGCACCTCATTTGTCCCCGGCGAGAACGTCTGGACTGTCGAAGAGCTCCTCGCCATGCAATTACAGTCCATCCGCGGCAACGCCCAGCTGCTTGCCGGCTCCGATAGCCCGATTTCAGCAGCCGTGATCACGGTTCCTCCATATTTTACCATTGAGGAGAAGAGAGCTGTCCGGACAGCTGCGGAACTCGCCGGTCTCGAGATCCTCGATTTGATTTCGGATGGTCTGTCGGTTGGCCTTAACTACGCTACGTCCCGGCAGTTCCCCGAAAAGCCCGAGTATCATCTTGTGTTTGATATGGGCGCAGGATCAACCAAGGCTACGGTAATGCGTTTCCAGAGCAAGTCGGTTAAGGACGTTGGCAAGTTTAACAAGACAGTGCAGGAAGTGCAAGTTATGGGTTACGGATGGGACCGGACGCTCGGTGGTGATGCGCTGAATGCCCTCATTATCGATGACATGGCAGCCAAGTTCGCCGAGAGCCCCAAAGCCAAGGGTGCCGTCACTCCAAAAGATGTCCTCGGAGACGGCCGTGCGTCTGCTCGTCTATCCAAGGAAGCTCAAAGACTACGTCACATCCTTAGTGCAAACGCCAACACCCAGGGCAGCTTCGAGGGTCTGTACAACGACATCGACTTCAAGTACAAGATCACTCGTGCCGAATTCGAAGAGCTCGCCACTTCCCATGCCGAACGCGTCGGTTCGTCTATCCGTGAGGCCCTCACCAAGTCTGGTCTCGATATCTCTGATCTCACTTCGATCATCCTCCACGGCGGTGCCTCTCGGACGCCGTTTGTCCAGCGGGAACTCGAAAAGGTCCTTGGCTCCACCGACAAGATCCGCAACGCTGTCAATTCGGACGAATCCGCTGTGATGGGTGCCGTGTTCCGCGGTGCGGAGATCAGCCCGAGTTTCCGCGTGAAGGAGATTCGCTTGGGAGAGACGGCGGCGTACCCCGTCGGTCTGAAGTACATGGACTCCGCCGGGGAGTCTTCCCAGCAACGAATATTCTCGCTAGCGACTATTTACGGATCCACACCCAAGGAGATCGTTGTGGATATTAAGAAGGACGGCGAGATGGAAGGTGTCTTTTACCAGACAGTTGACGGCCAGGAGATTGAGATTTCTTTTTTGAAGACGACAAATTTGACCGAGTCAGCCGCTAAGGCTAAGCAGCAGTATTCGTGTGCTGACGCGGATCTCCAGTTCAAGATTGCAACGTCTTTGGCGAGAGAAGATGGCGATGTTGTCGTCAACAAGGTGTTTATTGGTTGTGAGATCGAGGCCAAAGAGGGTATCATGGGCGGTGTCAAGAACCTGTTTGGTTTCGGAAAAAAGGACAAAGATCAAAAGCCCCTGAAGGAGTCTGACGAAATCGAAGAGTCTTCTTCCTCCGTTACCTCATCAACGACTTCCTCCATCGTCCCCGAGGCCTCTGTCGAGGCCAAGACACCCACCCTCGAATTTGCCGGGATTCCTGTTGGCTTCAAGGTTAGCGAACGCGGCATCAAGACCCCATCTAAGGACGCTCTTAAGACATCCCGTAAGCGCCTTGCCGCTTTCCATGCTTCCGATGTTTCCCGCAGAGAAAGAGAAGAAGCCTTGAACCAACTAGAGGCCTTTACTTACAAGGCTCGGGAACTCCCGGGAACTTCGGAGTGGGAGGAGTACGCTACAGAGGCTGAGCGTTCCGAAACGTTGGCAAAAGCGTTGGAATATGGAGACTGGATCTATGACGGTGGCATGGACGCGAAGAAGGGGGAGTTTGTCAAGAGACTGAGTGACTTGAAGGCGATTGTTGATAAAGTTACCACGAGAATCGAAGAGCACAACAAGAGACCCAGCGTCATCAAGGCACTCCAAGAGAAGCTCGAAGCGTCAAAGAAGCATGTTGTCGATCTGAGACGTGACATCGCCAAGTATGATGAATGGCACGCGAAGAAGGAGGCGGGCGTTGACCCTAACGAGAACGAAGATGACTTTGCCGGCCTTGAATATGACGAAGACCCCAAGAAGAAAGGAGCCATGTCCGATATCATCAAGGAACGCGGCCCCATCCCCCCTCTCCACGTCATCGAGGACCTTTCCGACCTCGAGACTCTCATCAAGACAACGTCATCTTGGCTTGAATCCATCCTCCCCAAAGTGTCTTCTTTCAAGTCAACTTCCGACCCCTCTATCACCATCTCTGAAATCACCTCGCACATCAAGTCTCTTGAAGCCGCCGGTATGGAACTCTCCATGAAAGGCGTCCGCAATTTCCAAAAAGACAAAAGGCCGAGGCTGCCGAGAAAGCTGCCGAGAAAGCTAAGATGAAGGAGACTGAGAAGGAACGAAAGAAAATGAAGAAAGCGGCGAAAGAGAATGAGGCTAAGGAGGCAAGTGACGAGATTACGGAGGATATTGAAGAGATTTCGGAGAGAGCGAGAGAGGTGGGGAAGGGTAAAGATGAGCTGTAGATATCGGATATAGATATAGCTTGAGTGTTTACGTTCTTGTTCCTTTTTTCTTTTCAAGTTTGTTATATTATGTGATGTGATATAGATATGCCAGTATGAGTAGACGGATGAATATAAACAGTAAACTAGACAGCAACGACAGAAAACTACCAACAAGGGGTATATAAAGACAGAGAAAGGTAAAGGGGATGTGAAAGGGAGAGTGAAAGAAAAGAGATGTTAGTGACCGTAAAGGATGTGGGCGAGAAAATATCAAACCCAGAAAGGCAGATAGTTGACAACGGTAGACACTAAAGACATAAGTCTCCGACATCTACACCATTAGCTTACGATGCCCCGACACCACAACATTCATGAAATGCCCGGAAATCCCTAAAAACACCAACTGTTACCTCATTGCTTTCCCCTCTATTCATCTCCTTTCGAAAAAAATCAAAAATCAAAACTTCATTCGATTTTCAAAACACCCTCCTTCACATACCATCACGCCTCTCAACCTTGTTTGCCGCCATCGACATAGTGGGTGAGCCACTGGCCGATGACGCAGTTGACGACGCCGCCGAGAGCGTTAAGGGGTCGGCTTTAATGCGCGCTTCAAGATTTTGGATCTCGCGGAGGCGGGCTTCGAGCGCTTCGAGTTCTTCGGTTTGGAGGGAGACGACGCGTCGTCTGAGGGCACAGAGTTAGCTTGCTGTTCAATGGTCGGATATACCGAGAATGGCTTCTTAGATTCACCTCTTATCGACTTGGTTGTCCAGATCAACGGCGGAGTTATCAATGCGGAAAAGGTTCTCAAGTTCAGCAGAGAAAGATTGGGCAATTGTCCTGTCAAAGAACACAGTTAGCTGCTGTCGCTGTTGTTTGTCGCATTCCACCTTCCGGAATATGCTTTTGTCTAATCAACTATGTAGATACAAAATACTTACGACTGAGGGCGGCAGCCACTGGGCGTCCAGTTGCGGTTAAGCTTCTCGTCGGTGAAGGTAGCAAAGTTGGACATTTTGGCGGTTGTGATAGTTGTGTAGAAGTTATGATAAAGGGGTAGTTTAGTTAGCAACTGTTGTACTTGATATAATATACGGGATATCAACAGCGACAAATAAAAGACAAATTCAAAAATCAGATTGTGACAAAAATATAATTCGACAAATTGATTTGAATTGAATGTGCGAATATCAATTAATTGTCCAGTCTAGTTCTTTGAAAAAGGAGAACAAGAATCCAAAGTTGTGATTTGGCGGGCAGTAGTTTGGCAACGGCAGCGGTTAACTGTTGGTATCTCAATAATTTAAAAATAAATTATTTTTTTATGCTTGGATTGCTTGTTTTGCGGCAAAGTTGACAGGACAAAATAGTCGGTGAGATTATTGCTTGGGCGCTTGGATCTTTAGATTTGATTGATTGGCGATGAGGAGATTGAAGGTAAAGAGAAAGCAGAGAATGTGACTATTCAGAGTTTGAGATGAGGGAAGTTGAAAGAAAATGGAAGGAAGAAAATGTTTTTGTGAAGAATTTGCAATTCTTTCCTTGGGTCTTGACGATTTATGTGCGTTCTTTCTGTTTTATCAACTCTAAGATATCACCACTAAGAAGGCTATTGAGGAGGCTAAATAAATGAATGACAAAGATAACTACCAAGATAGTTGAAGAAAAGGAAACAGAAAAATCTTCCCAAAATTCAACGGGATCTCCGCCTACAAATATATCTTCTTCTCACACCAATTCTGGTCAATAATTATAGATCAGACATCTGCCCTTGGATTCACTAATTTGTAACACTTCCCATTCATGCATGAGGCATTACCGAAGGGAGGCCAGTGGTGACCATGACAGAAGATAAGGGTTTGAGCGGATGACGGAGTCATGAATGAAGGGTGTATTGGGTGGTGATCATCGGAGGGAGTGACATTAAGTGATGGATCAAACATATTTTCTGTACATCTCTTTTCTTGTTCTTATTATATTTCTCACGTACAAAGTTACGACGCCTTGAGCTATTATCCATAGCTTCACGAACAATAACCCTTTTCCACTAGTTTCCCTCTTTTCCAGTCCGTCTGGTCACCCCTTTCCAGCCCTACACTTCAAATATCGTGAATCGCCAATAGAAGCCAAGGAACTACTGGGTCTATTGACGGTACCTGCGTATACGACATGAGACAAGCAGATGTACGACCATGGATCGCGAGAGAGTGGAAACCAATTGAAGCAGAGGCTTAGAAAGTTACCGGGTTTAAGCAGCATTATGCATTATCGTCTCATGTTGGGGAGGGGATTGATGTCTTAGGTGGTGTTTTGGGGGTGAGACTTGAGAAAACCAGTCGGCTAATCGGAATAAATGGAATTTTAGAGATGGTGGTTTGGTGGAGCCATTGTTCTTTAGTGTTTAGGGAAAGAGGGTCACGGACTCAACACTTTAAAAGCTTGCAGTTAAAATCTACGCTGCCATTAACTGCATGCTCTTAATGTGACTTAATCGTGATTTGTTTTCCTTTGTTCAGTAGAAACTCTCATCAGTGCTTATCGCTCACAAAAACGCCCTTGTGTCCACTGTCAGCCATCTGTTCTCGTCTCCTCTCTTGTGCTCTGGGATCATCTGCCATTTGTCTTTTGACATATAGTCACTTTTACGGGAAGCGTGACAGACAAATATTGGCTTTTATGTAATTTCGGGAGTTTAGTAAGGGTTCCTGTGATTCCTCTCAAAGAAAGAGACAGATAACAATGCAGAGGATCGAAAGAGGTGGAGTCGGTGAACTGAAGATCATGAATCGAAAATCATGAAGTGTGCTATTACATTACATTGCATTCAAATAATAACATCGGTCAACTGTAGGGTTAACAAAGATCTACCACATACTATCTTCCTTTACGACTTGTCATGACCACCACGCACCAGGCTTCCACCCTCAATCGCTTTGTACTATTATCAATTATTTTCTTGTTCCAAAATACATCGTGAAAAATAGAAAAAGAAAATTGTGACTAAAGATACGTTAATATTGCGCGAGAGATTTTCTTTCTTTTTAATGATTCTGTCACTCCAAAACGTGATTGAATAGACACGGTCGACTTTTTACTACAGAAAATACCGCAGATACCCCACGGAACTTCCCTGTACGTACACTAAACCCCCATCAATCACATATCACCATGCCTATGCCCATCATTAACCACTGCCAAACTCCATCGTAACCTCTAATATTCTAACAAAATATATCTACTCTGTAGAATCGGACTAATACAATTCATTACATAAATCTTGCCCCACTGGGTACAAAAATTCTATAGACACTGAAATCATATAGAGTTCTTGACCAATTATCTCCTGACAGAACGTCGCATCTTCTAACGACAACGGAAACTGGTCGCCTTGCAGATGAGGCTGACATATTTTCTCACATTTTTCCCGCGACCATTGTCGGTCATCACTTCGCCGTGACGTAGTGTTAACGTTCACATTATTTCCATTTCGGAGTCAACGAGAGCCTCAATTTCAAACTGACCCAAACCTTCCAATCCAAACCGGACTCCTCCACCTCATACACTGTATGGAAACACCTGAACTCCACCCGGAGGCGTTCACGCCCCGCGAGTCTTATTTCCTCTTCCGCGCTATCCATGTTTTCCAAACACTCAACTTCTCCGAACTAAGCAACATACTCCTCGAAAATGAATACATAAATACCGCTGACGAATTCGACTGCACCCGCCTGACGGCGCCGCGCCTCTGGGGCCTCTTTAAGCACTATTTTGTCGCCGAGCTCCCGGAAGCTCCCAAGGACTTAACGCCCGATGATATCTTGGAAAGATTGCAGACAATCACGACGATCGATCGGAAACTGGGGGAAGCTTACTATGCAAAATTGAAGAAGGAGTATATGATTGAGGCCCAGAAGGATATCGAGGGAAGGCAGAGATTAGACTTTGAGAATGACCAGAACAAACTAAGAAATTCGCTAGCCTCTAATGTATTGTCACCATCTTTGTCATCATTGCCTTCACAAATACCGGCTTCTATATCCGCTCCGGCGACCCCGGGTGTTTCTGCCGCCACCACTCCGGCCCAGGCTCAACCAATACCCCTCCCGATATCAGCAGTGCCACCCCTGAGGCCAGAGTTGGCCTCCGAGAAGCCGAGTAGTGCGCCTGCTACCCCCCCAGGAACTCCCGATCAAAGATCAAGTGTCCCTGTTATTCCACCGGCTAGACCAGCGCTAATTCTGAACAGACTAACTCCGGCTCAACCACGGGTTCAACAAAAGCAACTACCAGAACAACCACCATTAACTACCCCAACGCCACCTCCAGCATCCGCACGATCTCCTGTTTCTGTTGCCGATTCTCAAATGTCCCAGACTCCTGGTCAAGCTGCGGCCCGGACTGCGGTTAATAGCCCGGAGACTCCGGCGCAACTTCAACAGGTTCAAGTGCCGGACCCATCGCAAAGGCCCATGCCGTTGCAACCTCATCTCCAGACTAAGACTTCGATGCCGGTGCAGATACAAACGCAAGCGCAAGCTCAGGCTCAAGCATTGGCTCAGGCTAAGGCCCAGAAATCGCTTCAGCAGCAGCAACAGAAGAATCAGGCCCAAGCTCAAGCCCAGGCTAACGCGCAGGCTCAACAAAAGTTTAAGGAACAGGCTCTTCAACAACAAAGAGTTGCCGCTTTTGCTGCTCAGCAGAAGGCGGGGTCGACTTCTACTCTGGCTCCGGCTCCAGTACATACTCAGACTGGTGTTGTCAAAGTTCCACAGACTTCAGGTCAGGTTCAGGCCCAGCAGAAACCGCAACAACAGCAACAACAACAGGTGGAGCCGCAGACGCTAGCTCCTCAACTAGGGACTCCGGGATGGAAGCCTCCGCAGACTCCTGGTGGTCGGGCTACCCCGATACCCATTACTCAGCAACCTGGGATTCCAAGTGTCCTCGCAACCATTCAACGACCATCATCAACATCTTCACAAACTGCATCTGCTTCTACGTCTAATGCGGGTACTCCGGCTCCTGTTAACGCCGACCAGTTTGCGCCAAACCTCTTCCAGGTGTCACCGGGACCCGGGAATCTGCAAGAACAGGCGCAGGCTCATGTAATTACACAAGCTAAGGCCCAAATGCAGATGCAAGCACAGCAGCAGTTGCAGGCCCAACAGCAGGCGCAGCAACAGAAGGTCCATGGTCAGAGTCAGAGTCAGGCTTCTGTACAGACTCCAATTCCAGGACAAGTGGGCCATGTGAAGCAGCCGGTGCTACAGCCAGTGCAGCAGAGGACACAGCCTATGTTGGCGGTGAAGGCAGTGGTGGGACAGCCTCCGCAACAACAACAGCAACAGCAGCAGCAACTTACTCCTGCTCAGACCCAGCAGCTTCAGCAGCAAAGGATACAGCAGCAACAGCTTCAGAAAATGCTTCAGAAGCAACAGCAACAACAGCAGAAGCCCAGACAACCCGGGTCGCCTCAGACTTCGACTGCTTCAGCTGCTGCTACTCCAGCTGTTCAAGCGAGACCTCAGGTTGTTCAGCCTCCGACTGGCAGACAGATTTCGGCTCAGGCTACCCAGGCGAATCAACTAACTCGGCCGGCTGGACAACAACCGGGTAGTTCCACTCCTAGTGGAGCCCCGGGTACTCCTATTCGGGCTTCAACTCCAAAGGCTGTTGTTTCTTCTCTGGCTTCTCCCCAGCAATCTCAAGGACTGCCTTCTACTCAAGCCCAGATCGTCGCTCAACAACGAGCGCAAGCGCAAGCAAAGGCCCAGCAACTGTCGCAACAGCACTTGCAACATCAGGCGGCGATCAAGGCGCAGCAGCAAGCAGCGACCCAGAAGCAGATCACGGCACAGAAGTTAACACAGGTTAAGGCTCAAGCGGATGTTCATGCGCAGCAGCTTCAGCCGGCGAGACCTCAGCAGCAGCAGGGGCAACCAGGGGAGAAGCCAATGGATACGGCCGGACAGGCGGCGGGTGTTTCGCAGTTACAGCAACGGGTGCCGTCGGTTCCAATCCAGACGCAGGATGGTCAGTGTCATGGCCAGATTGTTGGAGAGAAGATTGTTCTTGGGAAGCCTTTGGCTCAACAGGCTCCTGCTCCTGCTCCTGCTCCGACTCCGGCTTCAGCTTCAGCTTCCAACCAGACCAAGATGCCAATTCTTGTTCTGGAGACTAATGCCAGCCAGGCGAAGCCTACGACTACGCAGGTACCTCTACCGAATATTCCAGCTGCCCAGGCCCCAGTACAACAAGTCCGGCCAGCTAGCGATCCTATAACTAGATTAGCTGCACCCCAAAGCCAACCGTTGGCTATGACGGCGCATCAACAGAGTTTTCAGCAACAGCAGCAACAAACTAAGGCTCAGGGTGCTCCGCTCCAGACTCCGGTGGCTCAGAAACCGGCGACTACTCCGACGCCCAAGGCTCCTGCAATTGCTCCTGCTGGAACTGCTCCTGTCTCTGCTCATCCCAACTTAGCAAATGCCCAGCGTCCTACGCCAGCTCCGGCCCCGATTGTTTTGGGGAAGCAAGAAACAGCGGTCTCTGCGCCGGTTACTGCTTCGACTCTTGTTGCTGTCAAGCCTCCGGTTTCAGCTGTGGCTGGACAGGCCCCAGCTACTCCCCTAAAGGCGCCTATAGCCATCCCTCAACACTTGGGAGTCACTCCCAAGCTTGGAAGTTCAATGTTTGTCGCTACCGGAACTCCCGCTGCTGCAGCGGCCACAACTGAGCCTAGAACGCCGGCGAACCAAGTGCAGGCGCAGTTCATCAAGCGGGGCCACGGCACTAACTGGACGGTGGAGAAGACGCCTTCGACTCCCGGCCAATCCAGCTTTGCGGTCGAGAGCCCGTCTTGGGAACCGTTGAGCCCGCCGCCAATGGTTGTTCCATCGTCGGCTTCTGGGGTTATTGAATTATCGATCAAGGCTACGCCGCGTCGTCTGGTGCGTCCCGAAAGCCAGACTCCCGGTCCTCGTGGATCTGTGAAGAGACCTACGCGCGTTGGCAAAGCTGGTGGTCCGACGAGGAGTCGGCGGAGTCAGTCGATTATTTCGCAGCCAGACGAGCTGTCGATGGACCCGGCGGAGTTGCAAGGCGGAGAAATTAAGGAGGAGGTAGATACGCCGAAGGAGGACACGGGGGACACCACAGCGGACGAGTCAGTGGGTTCGAGACGGTATGGCCACTCGGTTGTCCGAGAGAGCACGCGGAAGCGCCGGAGACAGGATAGTGTTGACTCAGGTTTTACACATCGTCTCCGACTATCAATATCGACTCCCATGCCATCGGTACAAGTAGGGCCGCCCACGCATGTGCGGTGGACCCGGGGATTCCCGCGAGTTAGCGCGTCCGTGTTGGACCAGATTGGAAGTCACCGCGACGCCAACATGTTTGCGAATCCGATCCGGGAGAAGGATGCGCCGAATTACTCGACGATTGTGCTACAGGCGGTGGACATTGCGTCAATAAAGAAAGCGATTACGCATGGAAATAAATTTGCGGCGGCTGCAGCGTCAGCGTTGCCTGAGGGCGACCCAGGGACTGCAGCTGTTGACTTGCCGATGAGTGAGGATTTGGTACCACCGAAGGGTATTATCAATTCGGAGCAATTAGAGAGGTCTCTTGTCCACATGTTCTGTAACGCCGTCATGTACAATCCCGATCCAGACCGTGGCCCCGGTCCATCTTTCTCGACATCGCATGGCTCTGGCCCCGAGAACCTCGGCTACCAAGTCGACGAATTCGGAGTTGTCAACGATACGCGTAACATGTTCCTCGAAGTTGACAAATTGATGGCGGAGCTACGGGGTGCTGAGATGCAGAGAAATGGAGGGGGGGGACTGGGTGTACCGACGGGGAGTTCGGTGGGAAGTTCGAGGGGTGAGTTAGCGGGGGAAGGGAGGTAGGTAGATAGAGGGAATTTGATAATATTATTGAATATATTCGTAGGACTACAGTTTTGTGGGACCGAGTGTTTATGTGATGTGAGTTTATGTGGGTTTGTTGTGGTTGTTAAATAAGGGATTAGTCTTAGTGGTGATAATCGCCGGAGTATTTGAGTATCTACAATATGTATATGGACAAGATAAAGGTTCGAGAATTTAGTCAAGATATGACAACATGGTGGCTGCACAAATTTCAAAAATTACTTAATTGTAGAACTACAGGTATCGAAACTATTGAATAACCAAGATACTTACTATAATATGTAAATTACACACATGGCAATAGTTCTTTTAAAAACTATATACCGAAAACTCTACGCTGTCTTAACTAATCACTGTGATATAAGACTTGTCCCGAAGCTAATCTTACTTGACATCCTGAATCTGGAGCTTCGTAAAATTTCATAGATTAGACAGGAGTATCGCGGTCCAACTTGATTAAGCTATATCTATAGAGAGCTCGTACGACATGAATAATTTACCTGGCGATGTTTTGTAAGTTGCAGTGCCGAAGAGCCAATGGGGAAACGTAAGTTCTAGATCGTGTTCGTCAAGCTCGACTAGTGGCATAGATTCGTACTAGGTGCTTAGCTTTTCGTACGTCCCACGGTTTCAGCAACCCGATATTATTGCTCAATGTGCATTAGAATTGATTGAATGAATGTGTAAATACTTAGATTGGACTTTGAGTTTAACATCTAAAGTATTTGTGGAAATCTTAGTTGTTATATCTTGGTGTAAATACATGTTTTCTGTCAAGTCGATAAGAAACTGAAGAATATAGGAAAATATAGATTTTTCCCGGAATGCTATCAAAGCGTTGTCATTCGAGATTGCTTTTGTGGGGAGAGAGGCCTCGTGGAAAAGAAAGATCCCGTTATATGGCCCACCAATTGTTGTCTGGAACACCAATGCCGGACTCTATGAAGTTGTCAGATTATTGTAAGCCCTTGCACTCGGTTCGTAGTTTGGAGAGATAACGTTGATTATTAAGATTAAACATGATAAAGCTTCAGAATATATTGAGACATGGTGATGAAAATCGGATATAGCATACGCTTACATATTATCGCAGAATTGTAAACTAGGAGTTTCCAGGATATCTGCGATTGGCCTGTGTAGTGAGACAGAAGGAAGATAAAAACAGGGGTGCGGTATTCCAACTCTGAACCTATGACTACAATATTTGTAGTGTTATCAAGAATCTCAGCTATATTGGAGATATTCAGACAAGCTATAGGGTCTTTCAGGTTTGAGCACTGGAAAACGTGTAGTGAATACCCTGACAATGACACCAGAAATTTGAAGTTCAGAGACAAGGCGACTCAGGGGCATTGTAGCCGTTCATCGGGTAGGTGTAACAAGACCGTGAGAGCTCCGGAATGAATATTCCTTACTTCGATCAACTGATGGCTTCTCATTGAAAATTGACTAGATGAATCGGAGATGGCGAAGAAGCCAGGGGCTGTGTATTGGTTGGGACCAAAGCGGGAATCATCAAAACACTTTCAACCTGATCAGGAGCCACATAAATCTGGTTGTTATTATATATGAGACAGAGACTTTGCCCTCAAAGTATATACCTGTGAATCTGGACACGATTGCAGTGAGCTCACCACCCACTAATCCAAATGTTTCCCAAGATACAAATGATAAACCGTGACGAGATGCTGGATCAGCTATGAACATGACATAGACTAGTATGAGAACAGAATATAAACATAGATCTACCGAGAGAAAACTGCCTCGCAAAGTGCGTTACAGGAATCTGGATTGTTTGGCCGTCTACTTACAAAGTAGCGGGACTGGCGTCAAAACAATGTGTGTAAACCGCCGGGCCCCTAAGATATACTAGAGTCCAACTATCATGGGAATCAAGCATGCGTTTAATTATGCTAGAGATGGGCTTTGATGTGTCTGTGACCTGCTGCTCATGTTTGGTCTGCATGTAGTTGGGCAATTTTGAAAAGAGGGTTTCCCAGGGAGATGAATCTTTCTCGGTGTGAAGCTGAGGTAGAGAACATCCGGAAATCCTAAATCACTTTTTCCTATTGGTATTACTCGTATGAACCTTCAGTCCAGTTCTTCAATTTGGAGATATTACTTGGTTATAATTTCATCTTTGCGTATGACGAGTATATCTTGTACAGATCCGGAACCTCTTGTATATACAACCAATTAAAAGTTTTTCTTTCTGAGAGGGCTTCATAGAAGACACACGTCAGACGATAATATTGAGTCAGATTCAAGACCTTAACATAACCTTTGGTGGCACTCCATGCAAGAAGCTTGGCATAGAGAATCCCGCGCTTCTTATATAGATGTGTGTAGTTATTAACGGTATCTTCTAGCGGTCCATGTTGAAGCAACCTTATGTACTGTGGATTTTTCAGGTATAAGTCAACAATATTTTGGGGTTTCATGTATAAGTCTTCGTCATGATGGTGGGGCTCAAGTAACGAATGAAAGATTTGATTCGAATCACGCGGATTCAACCACGATTTCTGAACCAGCTCCAAATTTGACAGATGCGCAAAACAACTTTCATGGGGTTTTGCAATGTTGTCCTTGACCAGGCCTACAAAGAAAGACTATCTTTCCGACGTAGAGAAGATTGCCAAGCCGGTGCACACCATGTCCCTATGAAGAATCATCCTGTTAACATTTGTATGCGATGTGACCCTATCATGACACTTGGGACTTACGGATAAACTGATGGGATCATTGATCCTGGTGAAGCCTTCCTATGGATTCCCAATGTCTTGATCCAGCGATACATCAAAGACAGCTTCGCGGGGCAAATCAATCTTCTATTGTTTCCAAAAAATTTTTGACGTCACGGATCAAATTTGTGGTGACCCAAGCAAGGAAGTAAATGATAACCAAAGCTAAACACGGGTTGAGTTTAACTAGCTTAACCCTTCACTACTTATCCATCCCTATCACTGCTAAGTATTGAGGCTACTGATTCGCTTGGTTGTCAGCTGCTTGTCTTCCTAGTTGAGGTGACCCATCATTAAAATTGTCTATGTGGATAGAGATAGTGATTGTCAAGGCATTCCCTTCGATAGATTCGTCAACTAATGAAAACTTGGCAGATTTGCTAGTACGATTATGAAATGCTCTAGAGCATTTATTGGTTTGGCAAGTGGTTATAGAAGATGAGTACTATGGTGGGAATATGCTATTTTTCAGAGATGATATAGGATTCCATAAAAGAGTCGGGAATTTTGACCTTGTGTAAGTAAATCTGATGCTGCAAAGTGGGCCCTTGTGCAACACTTGAGTATATGGTCCAATCTGTTTTGGAAAGGTACCTCATGTCCTACCTACTGTTTAATCCGATTTAAGGTTTTGTGGCTTGCATTGTTGTAATTATCATTAATCAGGGAAATACAACAGAATATGAACTATGAGGAATCGCAATTGTTCTTATTTATGATATTTATTTTCTTTTATGTGTCAATAACAATAGCTCTAGTTCTTGATGGTAGACTACTTCTGATAGTAGGATTCTGTATTCACATTTCATTGATCATCATGCTTTTGAGGAAATCATTCCATCAAGGAAGCAATAGGACAGTAGGCTACCATTTAATTTGTATGAAAGTAGTGTTCAAATTTTATGATTATTCTTAGAGATATATAGTAGCATCTAAAATATTCTATCCGAAAATATTTGGTTCGAATCAATGAAAAGTATCTTTTACAGAAAGAATAGTGTTAAGTATGTATATATTCTTATTTATTTTCCTATATATTGTATCACACAACTCCACCTTTTCCCTAATCCCACTAACCCCCTACTCCCTTTTCCTCTTCGCTTCCCTCCCAAGTTCTGCCAATGCCTTCTCATACCTCTTAACATCCCCCTCTTTAAACTCTCCCTTCTCCCCCTCACCCACTCTAATTCTCTCCACCTTATTACTCCTCTCAATTTCCTTACCCTTCGCGATCTTACCCCAAAACCAACCAGACTCACTGTCTTCCAGCAAAGTCCATGCAGTACCTGAGCGGCCAGCACGGGCTGTGCGACCGATACGGTGGATGTAACTGGGGAGGGAAGCGGGGAGGTCGTAGTTGATGACATAGGCAATTGTCGGGATGTCGATACCGCGGGCGACTATATCAGAGGCAATAAGCAGACGGATTGACTTATGAGAGAGTGAAGATAACAGACGACGACGGGTAGCGGTTGGCGTCGATGACGTAAGCGAGGCAATAGACCGAGCAAGGTGAGGAAGAAGGAGAGTGAGAAGGTGCGTGAGACGGAGAGTTGACTCATTGGATTTGGTGAAAATGAGAGTTGGAGGCGGAAGACAAGTCGTAAATTTGCTGGGCTTCGATTTTGGTTTAGAAGGTTCTGAGTCAGAATTAGAGTCGGATTCAGAAGACGAGTCTAGATCTGACGAATCAGAATCAGAATCAGAAGAATTTGGAGACTCTAACTCAGCAGTGCCCTTCGTCTTTTTCTCCCATCCAGTAATCATCTTGATAACCTCTAACAAAGCCATCGGCTTCAACCCCGCATCCCTCACCCTCACAACCTTCTCCGTCAACCCACTCGGCACCGTATATCTCAATCTCTTCCCCTCACCCTCAAGCACCACCAACCTCGGTCTTGTTAAATCCAGTCCAGATAAAATACTAAGATCCTGAGTCAACGTAGCTGAGCAAATGACTTTGGTGACGCCGGAAGGACCCATAGGGTGATCTCTCTTGGAGAATTCAGAAACGGATAATTCCTTATTGAGAATAGGCAGCCACGACTGGAAGGGTTGTCCAAGAAGCTTATCGGCTTCATCAACAATGAGCCAACGGACATATGAAAGGTCGAACCCGGGGGTTCCCCGGATATGCTCCACAAGACGACCGGGTGTGCAGATAAGCACATCGACCTTCCAAGAATATTCGTAATCTCTCTCTTCCTTCTTTTTGATTTCTTCCTCTTCATCCTCATCAAAGACATCCTCAATAGTCTGCTTACTACTCTTCGTCCTCTCGAGCAAAACAGATTGCTCATACCCCACAGTCTGATGACCCACAGCAACACCCACCCTCACCCTCTTCCCGATCCCCTCAAAAACCCCCGAGCAAACCTTGAAAACTTCTGCAGCTTGTCTAACAAGTTCTCTTGTCGGCAAAACAACGATCGCTCTTAACCTCGTCACGACACCCTGTGAAATCTCCTTGACGACAGGAACTGCATACGCCAAAGTCTTACCTGAACCAGTAGCCGCCGCAACTAGCAAATCCCCTTGTCTCGTCTTCGCCGACGGTGTAAGCAACGGAATTACCACCGTCTGCACAGCAAAGGCATCCAGGTACCCCTTCTTATTCAAAATCTTCTCCGCCAATCCACCGATCCCCAACTCCGCCCATGGAACCCTTGTATCCGGCTTCACGCCAATAGGCGCTGCCAACCAACTGGGTAACGTTTCGAATCCAACGTCACCGGCTTTATCTTCCTCAATGATAGGTTGAGGCAAGGGTTGAAGGCCATGTATATCTTCAGGGTTAACTTCTTCCTCTTCATTAACGTCCTCGGGGAGCTTCGAGGCAATAACCAACGACTTCTCCAGACGAGAAAATATCGTTTTGTGCTTAGAAGGTGTCTTGGGTTCGGGTTCGGATTCTATGTTGGCAGTCTTCTTGACCTTTTGGCGTTTGCGGGACTTTTTTTCGGGGGAAGGGGTGGTGTCGGCTTCGGGCTCGGTGGGGTCTTCGGTATCGATGGCCATGGGGTCGGGGTAGTTGGTAGTTGGAATAGGTTCATTGTCGGATTCCTTGTCGGAAGACTCTTCTTCTTCTCCAGAGGATGATAACTCTTCAGAGAAACTGTCGACCTTTGCTTTCTTGGCGGCGTTCGTGGCGGGGACGTTGTCGTCGCGCTTTCGTTTCGTATGCATTTCAATATTTCCGGGTTCTTCATCGTCAGACTCCTCATCCGACTCGCTTGAATCGCTAGACTCATTAACCTTCCTCGAAATCTCACCCCTCACCACCTTCTCGTCATCCGACTTAGATTCTAAAGACGAAGATGATGATTCACTAACAGCCCTCCTTTTGATAACACCACCCTTCCCCTTCTCCCTACCAATCACAACATTCCCATCCGGCGTCCACCTCTCATACCCAAACCCATTCCTCTGTGCAATCGTCTTCGGCTCCTTCTCAACCTTCTCAACTTCCGGCTGTTGCTCCTCTTCATAGTACCCATTATAGTACCCATTATTATAGTTATTCAAGTAGGAATTGTTGTTGTAATTGTTATTGATGTAGTTATTCGACCTGTACCGATGGTTTACCCTGTCGGGGTTTTCCCAAGAGAGCCCTTTGGGTTCGGCGCGGGGAGGAGGGGGTGCAGGCGTATTAATCGCGGAATATCTCGGAGGGACCCATCGAGCATACATTTTTCATGTAGATAGGAGATGAGAAAAAATTGCTTGAACAATCGAGGTGGTTCTACTGCAATCTTAATGTCGCGACGATACTCTATAGATGTATCTGCATTTACTCTAATTAGCAGCTACTTTAAAAGTATTTCTGCAGTCAGACACCGCTAAATTTTTCCGCTGGGGTACAATCAATAATCATCAACCCCACATATATAGTGTAACACCTATTCGAGTACAATCTTCGATTAAATCGTTGAATTAATTAATCACAATAAAACCAAATTCATTAAACATAATACTATACAAAATACAAGATACACTGAACCGATACTTAAGCCTTAACAGCCTTCATGACCTCCGCACCTGTTCTTTTCACAATACCACCGGTCACGGGCAAGTCCGTGCATCCCTCCAAAAACAAATCAATTTCACGAGCACACTGTCTGCCTTCGTTGATACCCCAAACAATCAAACTCTGTCCACGTCTGCAATCACCAGCAGCAAAGACACCCTCCATGCTCGTCAAGTAACTGCCCTGAGGAGTCTTGACATTCTTACGTGCATCCTTGTCAATCCTGTCGCCCATAACCCTCTGCTCCGGCCCTAGGAAACCCATCGATAGCAGAACAAGATCAGCCGGGAAGAAATCCTCCGATCCCTCAACCTTCTTCATGTCCCATCCACCCTTGGCCGTCTTGGTCCACTCAACTCTCACCGTGTTAATCCCCTTGACCTTCCCGGTACCATCGTCGACAAACTCCTCCGACAGAATGCAGAACTCACGAGGGTCCTTCCCCATGTGCTGCTTGACTTCTGAGTGGCCGTAATCAACGCGGTACACTCTAGGCCACTGTGGCCACGGGTTGTCTCGAGCACGTTCCTGAGGAGGTTGCGGCAGCAGCTCGAAATTGATAACCGACTTGGCGCCGTGGCGGACAGACGTACCAATACAATCGTTGCCCGTGTCACCACCACCAATGACGATTACGTGCTTATCCTTGGCCGTGATGTAGGCTTCGTCAGCAAGCTCGGAGTTAAGGAGAGATTCGGTGTTCTTGTGAAGGAACTCCATGGCAAAGTAGATACCGTCAAGGTTGCGCCCCTTGGCCGATAGGTCACGAGGCACAGTAGCACCAGTAGCAAGAACAACGGCATTATTGTCAGCACGAAGCTGATTGAGAGTGATGCCGCCCTCCTCGCCAATGGTAACACAAGTTTTGAAGATAATACCTTCAGCCGCCATAAAGTCAGTCCGGCGCTTGACAATGCGCTTGTCCAACTTCATATTCGGAATCCCGTACATCAAAAGACCACCTGGACGGTCCGCTCGTTCGTAGATCGTCACCAGATGCCCAGCCTTATTTAGCTGATCGGCACAAGCCAGACCCGCCGGACCCGAGCCAATAATCGCCACAGTCTTCCCAGTCCGCACCGCTGGAACCTGCGGCACCATCCAACCCTTGTCGAAACCACGATCGATAATCGCACACTCAATCGACTTGATGCCAACCGGTTGTTCATTAATGCCCAAAACACAGGCACCCTCGCAAGGCGCCGGACATACACGCCCCGTGAACTCAGGGAAGTTGTTCGTCATCAACAGCCGGTCAAGAGCATCACGCCATTGACTCTGAAACACAAGTTCATTCCACTTCGGGATGATGTTCGAGATCGGACACCCAGTCTCAGACTGGCAGAAAGGAACACCGCAATCCATGCAACGTGCCGACTGGTACTTCAATTCCGTCGTATCCAACCGATTGCTAATTTCCGCCCAATCCTTGGTCCGCGACTTAGCCGACCGGTACTTCTCCGTACGCCGCGAGTACTTCATGAAACCACGAGTCTTATCTAACACCAGAGCCCGCTTCTTCTCCGCCGCACTATCAGTGATGGAGTCTTCGAGATCCACCAGTTTTGCAGCTGCCGCCTTCCTAGCAGCCTCTTTGTGTACCAGCAGGGAGTACTGCGCTCGACGAGCCTCGGCAGCCTTGGCAGCCTCTTCGGCAAGAACGCGCTTGTAGTCAACAGGAAGAACTTTGATGAAGCGGCTTAGAGCGCGGTTGAAATCAACCAAAATGCGAGCAGCCAACTCTGAACCTGTGTAGTGGTGGTGATCCTCAATGAGGCCACGGACATATCCAATCTCGGCATGATCCGTGATCGGGCTAGCCTCTACCATCTCTGTGTTTAGCTTTGTCATGAAGTCGCCATTGATATCCAGAATGTACGCAATACCACCTGACATACCCGCAGCAAAATTGCGCCCACTCGAACCGAGAATCACAACACGACCACCAGTCATGTACTCACAACCGTGGTCACCAACACCTTCAACAACAGCCGTAGCACCAGAGTTACGGACAGCAAAACGCTCGGCAGCAACACCGCGGAAAAAGCAAGTCCCGCTCGTCGCACCGTACAAGCACGTGTTGCCAATTAGGACGTTCTCCTCGGCCTTGAACACAGAATTGCGAGGGGGGTAAATCACAAGACGACCACCAGAAAGACCTTTACCAACATAATCGTTGGAATCACCCTCAAGCTCCAGAGTGACACCTGGAGCCAAGAAAGCACCAAACGACTGACCAGCTGAACCCTTGATGTTGACATGTACGGTATCCGAATGGAGACCAGTCTCACCGAATCTCTTCGAGATCTGGTAAGACAGCGAAGTACCCATAGCACGATCAGTGTTGACAATATCACATTCCACACGAGACGGCAAACCCTTATCTAGCGTAAGTTCCGCTTCTGAGATCAGCTTGTTGTCCAGACGGACATACAGCTTGTGGTCCTGCTTACGAACATTGAACGTAGCAACACCAGGGCGCAATTGGTGAGCCGGAGTCAACAATAATGACAAATCAATATTCGCCGTCTTGCGCGTCCGCAGATCATCACGAACTTGCAAGCACTCGACGTGACCAACCATCTCGTTAACCGTCCGGAACCCAAGCTTAGCCATGATAGCCCGCATCTCGTTGGCAACATAGTAGAAGAAGTTGATTACGTGTTCCGGCGTACCCTTGAACTTGGCCCGCAATTCCGGATCCTGAGTAGCAATACCAACAGGGCAAGTGTTCAAATGGCACTTGCGCATAAATATACAACCCATAGCAATCAACGGAGTCGTAGCAAAACCCCATTCCTCGGCACCTAGCAAGCAAGCAAGAGCAACATCACGACCAGTACGTAGCTGACCGTCAGTCTGGACGACAACACGGCCACGCAGATCATTGAGGACCAAGGTCTGATGAGTCTCAGCCAAACCCAGCTCCCAGGGTAAACCAGCGTATTTGATACCGGTCCAACGTGAGGCACCGGTACCACCATCATGACCTGAAATCAAGATGTGGTCAGCCTTCGCTTTGGCGACACCAGAAGCAACAATACCAACACCAACCTCCGAAACCAGCTTGACTGAAATACGTGAGCGCGGACTAGCACACTTGAGATCGTAAATGAGCTGCTTCAAATCCTCAATGGAGTAGATATCATGGTGGGGCGGAGGAGAAATCAACCCGACACCGGGAGTCGAGTGACGAGTCCGCGCAATTGACTTGGAAACCTTGTGACCCGGAAGCTCACCACCCTCGCCCGGCTTGGCACCCTGTGCCATCTTAATCTGCAACTCATCTGAATCCGCCAAGTACGCTGAAGTCACACCGAAACGACCAGACGCCACCTGCTTGATCGCCGAGCGCATCGTGTCACCATTCTCCATGACCTCAGATCGCTCGGGATCCTCACCACCCTCGCCAGTGTTGGACTTACCGCCGAGACGGTTCATCGCAACAGCAAGAGTCGAGTGAGCCTCCATAGAAATCGACCCGTATGACATGGCACCAGTGCAGAAGCGCCGGACAATCTCTGTCCACGGCTCAACCTGGTCAATAGGGACCGGGTTACGCTCGTCAAACTTGAAGTCAAGCAAACCGCGCAAAGTACAATTTTTAATCTGTTCATACTCTGCACGGCTGTATGCCTCGTACGACTTGTCGTTCTTGGTGCGAACGGCATCCTGAATGTTGGCAATAGCCGACGGCGAATTGATATGAGCCTCACCGCCACGTCTCCAGTGATATTCACCAGATTCGGGAAGACCGGGGATCGTAGTGGTAGACCGCGTGGGAAACCCACGTTCGTGGAAACGGAAAGCATCTTCGGCAATCAACTCAAAGGTAGAACCCTTGATACGCGAGGCAGTTCCTCGGAAGCACCGTTCGATAACCGAGTCATCCAAGCCCAGAGCCTCGAAAATCTGAGCACCCTTGTATGATGCCAAGGTAGAAATACCCATCTTAGACATGACCTTGAGGATACCACCATCGCAAGAGTGCTTGTAGTTGTGGATCAGAGCATCGTCGCTTAGCTTCTTTTTCACAAGGCCCTCGCGGTTGAGCTTAAGAATGCACTCCATTGCTAGGTAAGGGTTAATACCATCAATACCATAGCCCAGGAGCACGCACATGTGGTGAACCTCACGGGCCTCGGCAGTTTCGACAATTACAGCAGCCATGGAACGCCACTTATTACTGACGAGGTGGTGGTGAACCATACCCGACGCAAGCAGAGACGACACAGCAACCCGGTCTTTGCCGGAGTTCCTGTCCGAAAGCACAATAATCTTGTTTTTTTCCTCAATGGAAGTAGTAGCCTCCTTGCAAATGAAATCGAGATGCTTAATGTACCCCGCCGTACCGGCACTCTTAGGGAACGTCAAGTCAATAGTTCTGACAGTCCAATCGGGGTATTGCATATTGATGTTCTTAATAGCATTGAACTCGGGGATCGACAGAATAGGGCTAGGCAGAAGAAGACGGTTGCACTGCTTGGGGTTCATCTCCAGCAGGTTTCCCTGAGGACCAACATAGCACTCCAAAGACATGACAATAGACTCACGGATAGGATCAATAGGCGGGTTGGTGACCTGAGCAAAAAGCTGACGGAAGTAATCGTACAGCAGACGAGGAGCATCGGTCAAGCAAGCCAAAGGAGCATCGTTACCCATGGAACCCAAAGCCTCCTTCTCATCTGATGCCATGGGAGCCAACAACAAACTGACCTGCTCATAAGTGTAACCAAACGCCAACAAATGAGGATCCTTTTGTATAGAGAACTCATTAGGCTTCGCAGCCAGATCAACCTTGTTGCTGATAGAATCAACCACTTTGTTAAGAGTGATCAACTCTTTGTCAAGCCATGAGCGGAAATCATGACGGCTAGCAACAGAATCCTTAAGTTCCTTATCATCAATGATACGACCAGCCTCTGTGTCAACCAAAAGCATGCGACCAGGCTGCAGACGGCCCTTTGGATGACACCCTCCGGCTCAACCGTAATAGCACCAACCTCGGAAGCGCAAATAATACGGTCATCATCCATAACGTAAAAACGGCAAGGGCGCAGACCGTTACGGTCAAGGTTGGCACCGCAGAACCGGCCATCGGCAAATGTGAACAATGCCGGACCATCCCACGGCTCCATCTGACAGGCTGCCCATTCATAGAACGCTGCCTTCTTGGGATCCATCAACTCATTGCTCTGCCAGGCCTCAGGAACCATCAACATAACGGCCTCCGGAAGCGACAAAACACCGTTAATAGTCAGCAATTCCAGAACGTTGTCGAACGCCGCCGAGTCCGAACCACCGTCCTCGACCACGGGGTACATTAGCTCCAGCTCCTCCTTGAACACATGAGACTGCATGATACCCTCGCGGGCCCTCATCCAGTTTTTGTTACCGCGCAACGTGTTGATCTCACCATTGTGAGCCGCCCACCGCAGAGGTTGAGCGCGATCCCACGATGGGAAAGTGTTGGTTGAAAAGCGAGAGTGAACCAAGGCAAAGTGGGCCTCGTAATCTGCGTTGACAAGATCGTGGTAGTACTGGTACACTTGCACAGGTGCCAGCTGGCCCTTGTACACAATGTTCTTGTTGGACAAGGAGCACAGATAAAACCAGTTCTGCAAGCCAATAGTATGCGTAGCCCGCTTACGCAACACGAACAATTGCCGCTCAAAAAGGCGGTCATTAAACTTCTCAGGTGATTCGGTCGGCTTGTTGCCAGTGGCGCCGTATGATTCCGTCAAGACAACAAAGGGCTGCATGATGATGGGCTCGCGTGACTTGGCAGCCGGACCCAGCAGCGAAGAGTCAACGGGCGGCCGTCTCCAGCCAAGTACTCGGAGGCCCAGCGTCTCAGCCAGTTCCTCCAGTTGCCGCACCGACTCCTGCAACGTTTCCTCGTCGGGCTTGAAGAACAGGTTCCCCACGGCATACTGGCCAGCAGCAGGCAGCTTGATGTTTTGGTCGCGCTCGAAGTTCTTGATAAAGAACATATGGGGAATAGAAGTCATGACACCGGCACCATCACCGTCACGGGCGTCAGAACCGACAGCACCACGATGGGTCATGTTACATAAAAGGTTGCGGGCTGTCCAGAGATCATATATGTCAGTTCTAGAATCAAAAGATGTATTTTGGCTATCCTACTCACCATCGCTAACAATCTTGTGGCTCGGCTTTCCCTTGATGTGGCAAGCAAAACCCACACCACAAGCATCCTTCTCCAGATCAGGATCGTACAAGCCCTGCTTCACGGGCAGAGCACCGGCCCATGAGCCATTGTTGACCGTCTGGTACTCGTAGGGAATGTATTCCTGCTCGAGAGACTCTTGGTGAATCTTACGGTCATCAAAATCATCAGAAATGACCATGCCGGGGATCTCAAGTTCCCTCATTTCCTCAAAAGTGGGAGGTTTCCTTCGAAGGCTGAGAGGTAGAAATCAAACCCGATAACAGGCAATAAAATTTAAGGTATAAACCAGGTGTGTGGAAGTTATAACTTTATGACAGCACCGAAAGCGTAAGAAAACGTCGTGAGTTTTAAATGAGGTCGTTAAATACAGATTTTGTGGGTGTATAGAATCTGAGTGGCGAAAGTATTGTTGTTAGCTCTTCCGTTTTGAGTTTGAAATTATGATACATGAAGTGGAAGTCAATGAAAGAGTAAAGGCAAAGAATCAAAACATCACGACACTAGCCATGAGATTTCTAGTTTTATATTCACAACTCGAGCTCCGTCTCCACCACCAACCATCTTCTTGTTCCCTCAAGGCTAACATCTGCAGACGTCCCCAAATGTGATGAATCTAGTATCCAACCGGGTCTTTCTTTCTTTCGGATAAGTCAACGCTCCTCATATCTCAGACCCAGACATGCCAGTGTCTCTCGTTCCAAAGGATCACTAATAACCGTCCTCGATTTTTACCCAATCTCTAGCCCAAATCTCTACACCAAAATCACCCGAGTTCCCCGAATCCACATAATTTGTAAAATCGCTCGTCTGTGGTAGCATCAGCTATCATCCTCATTGCCAATCTATCGCCATCAACCCCGCAACATCTCTTTCAATCAGCCAAGTCATGGCGTCATGATAGTGAATCTTGGGGCGTGTCCCTAACACACCTCCATAGCAATAGACGAGCCCCGTCCTAAGCTCAGACCATCCAATGACATAAGTTCTAAAGCTCATGGTAAGGGAGATCTCCAGCCAATAAAAAGCCGTTTATTGGGCCAAGCTGCTGGAGAAGCCAGGATAAGCCTTCTCAGAATGCAGTCAGAGTACATCCACAGGAAATCCAGGAATCCAATCCTCCAAGCTTCTGATAGGCGTAAGATCGTAGGTGAAACGGGGCCGTATCACAGAAAGACAGAAGCCTAATTGCTAGAGTCGGTTTGGTCTCGAGCGACCGTATGAATCTATCTGATGCGACGGCAGACAATGCAGATGAGCAACATGCAGCTCTCAACTGCACGCAAATGCAAATGCACGGGAGTGAGAAAAGAGAGACAACCGATAGAAAATGCAGAGATAAAATCGTAATCAAGTGCGATAGGCGGGAACCGGCGAACAACGGAGTATGGTGGGAAGGAGTCTGGTGGGGGCAAACAGGAGAATGGGTTGAGAGTGACAAGGTCGTAGTTGGGCAGAGATAGAGCGGAGTTATGGAAGCTATACGAAGCCCGAAGCTGTGTTTGTATTGGGCTTCATGGGAGAACTATCATGTTGATTCACGAATAGTATCGAGGGGATCTCAACTCACCAATGAATGTAGCGGACAAACAACCCTTTTTTGGTATGATGCAAAGCTGGTGTTCAAGACAGTCTCAGGAGATTTGAGTTTGTTAACAAAGCAACAAAAGCTATCGTGCCGGCAATACACTCTGACAATCAACAGATGACAATATCGTCTATAGATCAATGAATAGATAACACAGCTAAAAGCCAGAGCCTAGCAAATTTTTTGATAAAGAGAATATATAATGAAAATAGAATCAATCAGAATGACGATAAATTTTTGAATTCTGTTAAGGCGAGGCAAGCCGAATGAAATTTTACTTCTTTCCCTTATTTTCTTCTTTTCCTCTTAAATCAATTAAATCAAGGAAAGAAGTAGCAACAACAGCAATAAACGCAGCAAAAGCGAAAAAGAGAAGGTGCAAAAGAATTATGTACGGAATGGGAAAGGGCGGACATCACAGGTCTTTATGTAAATTCACAGCGTAGGCTCAGCCAACGGACAACGGAACTGTGATTATTCATGACTGCATGCATTGGGATCTGGATTCTGTATCTCCAACTGAGACGACTACGCTACACTGCTATCTGAAGTGACAGATAGATCCACAGATAACTAGATAGTTCTCGGGCGAATGATTAGATGGGATGCTGAGATGCTATCTATAGGGAAGCCTCTTATCAATATCCCATCGCCTGTAATAATAGCTTCATCCTTTGCGAGGAGTAAAGCTACAACGTGGCCGATGGACAACGAGGGGATGTTTTTGTTTCATAGGCGGTGCTTGACAGTTTGGAATGACGGGGCCGTTGGCGGACTGAGGAACGGACAGACAAGAAAGACAGGTAATTATGGGCAACGAGAATATCTCGGAATGGCTACAGGTGTGGGGTTAGAAAGGGATGAGGTGACGTTGTGTCGTGGTATGTTTAGTTGTATACGATGGAGGGTGACCTTTTTTTCCTTTTTTTTTGTTTTCTCACATAAAGCGGGAGGGGGGGTGTCTCCTCTACAGGTATGATAATTGGAGACAGAAGCAACAGAGAGATAATGAGATAATTCGCCCCGCATGTGCATGTGAATGTTGCCGCTGGGGACGACGGATAGTTTGTAAGGGATATATGCAATATGAGAGATTCTATTGGCTAGATTGATATCTTGAGCTTGAAGTCATCTCCCCTTCAAGCGAGACATGCATTGGATGGGGTCTGACAAAGAGTAACGAAAAGGAGCGGGTGGATACAGTGATGAAGTGTATTTAATGCTTCATATTGAAAGTCTATATTGTGAACAGCTCAGTTTAATCTCTAAGTGCCTCTCTGTGTAATGATGGCCACCCAGTGATGTCCGTCTTTACGATAAGAAAAGAATCTCTCCAAAATTCCCTATTCCATCTCACCTGCATAATGCAAAAACCCCACATCAATCTGACTGATGCTGTGAGGTGCCATTACTACTACTTCGTGGAAAATGCAAAGATAATCTAAAATTTTCACAATTTAAATTTCACACAAGTGGAAAGCATAAAATATGGCAATTTCAAACGTGCCCTTTCTTCTTGTCTCCTTCCTCGTCACATCTCATGTCTTTACCATTCCTTTTAATGGCCGTCAGCATCACCATGCATAGAGCAGGCGACATCGGAATTTAGACCTCACCTCACTTGTCTAACCATACAATTGTAGTCTATTTTTGTATTAATGATACCAACATCTCATCATCTCGTGATTTCTCAAAAATGAAGAAGAAACCATACGATTACTACATAGCAATAGATTACTTTGTCTCTATAATCCCATTTGCCGTTCCAAGTGGACACCGTCCCACGAGTCTACCCCCGATCCATATCACTTCTCACCCATTTCCATTTCATAACAGAAATCCACCCCAGCCAAGCGGGCCCCTTCCATATCGCATTTCCCATCAATCCAGATCACCAGGATCCCGGCGGTCGTGCGGGGGTGGATAAATGTTAATTAGGTAGCGCCGGGTGTAATCGAAGCTTCATGATTCGCTACGTGTTTAGTGCGTGGGGTTCTGAGGATGTTTTGGTGATGTTATAGTAAGACGTAAGACGAAGAAGATGTAGGCAGTGGTACATGAGGAAGCCAAATTGTTTAAGACGAGAAATGTATTTTGTTTTAGGTTATTGTATTTAATTTTGAGCGATTTTTGTTTCTTATATGTGGCAGTATGCTTTTTACGAATAAGTACGACTGCCGAATGAATTGAACTCACTTTGTTTCCCTGTTGAAATACTTTCATAGTAGGTGTCATTTATGGATGCTGAGGCATTTATTGTAACTAAGTTTTGGCATTCTATAGGGTTTACTTGTCAACTTAAACCTCATATAGCGTATAACTAAACGCACGGACTAGCGGCTGAAAGTCGCACAAGCGCCTTAAGCGCCACACAGCAACCATCGTTGCCGAACTACGTTGAACTTGTTGAATTTAATCTTTACGTCATAGTGGAATTGGACCAATGACTATTGACCCTCTTTTTATCGGATTCCATCAAATTGTGTTCGATATTTCATCAATAATCTTTCATACTGAATCATATACACATTAACTTGATGGAATCTTTTCTTCCGTTCTCCTAAAAATCACACACCAACTTGCCATGTTCTCAGTAACGAACCTCGGGCCCCTTGATGTAAGAATATACAACCCTATTCAGCAACTAACCCCATCTAACAATTTCTAGGCCCAAAACCTCTGGTATACATCAACCGTCCATCCCGAAACCCCCCACGCTATAACTTTCATAGCCCCCACCGCTCCTGAAAACCATAACTCCGTCACCGCCGCCACCGCCGCCCCAATCCGCCCCCGCCAAACTACCCTCCTCAAAACCACACGCCTTGGCCGTCTCGTTAACGAAGAAGCCGCCACCATCCGCCGCCAAACGGCCCTCGCCTCTTTTGGCTCTTCTTGGCTTAAGCCCCCCGGGATCCCCAAGACCCTTGATACCCTTCGTGAAGAGGAGCGCGAGGCCCGGGAGCATGCGGAGCACATGAGAGCAGAACAGGCAGCGCAAGAGCTGATTGATGCTCAGGGGATGGATGTGGATGCTTTGGCGCGTTTGGAGGCAGGCGAGTTACCGGAGGAAGGGGAGGGCGCGGTTAATTTAGACGATGAGATCCCAGACGCCGATGGAGATGAGACTGTCGACGATTCTATGGAGTTCACCCCAATTGAAGATAGCGACAGCGACAGCGATGAGATAAGCGATGATGACGTTGAGTCTACCTCGGGCCCCGAAAATGATCCATACATCTCAACCACCGATCACAACACCAGCCGGCCACCCGCGCCTTCTGATGTTGTTTCAGAGTCATCAGAACCACCCATAATGTCAACACCCGACCAGGCGGCGCGTGATAACCGGCATACTCTACTGCTTGCCCGTCGAATGCACCAGGATACTATCCGGCGTAATTTGTTGCGGCGCGGCGCGGATACGGAGCCGGCTGATGACTTTTATGGTGATGGGTCGTTTTTGGGCGGTGATGGGGAGGGTGATGAAGGCGATATGGATGGTATGATGAATGAGGAGGATATGGGAGGGGATGGTAATATCATGGATGGGGATCTGGACGGGAGTGTTCCAGAGGAGTCCCTTGGAGTCTATGAAGCAACGGATAGCAACGAGTCGTTATCAAGCGATGGTGACAACGACCAAATGGAAGTTGATGAACAAGAAGACGAGGGCCTCATTATCAGCGATGGGAATAGGCTGGGGAACGATAGTGACAGAGATGATGGATTCGATAGGTTTGTGAGAAGACAAGCGGGTATTGGATCGCCAAGTATGGGCAGGCGGGTTTCGCCGCTTGCGGGAAGACGGGGATTGAATATGAGGGCAGATGTCAGCGACTTTTTGGCACCGAATCAGGAGAGTTCGATTTTGGAGAGTAGTCCGCCGATGAGGAGGGCGGCGAGGCAGCTGTAGAAGGCAAACGAGAAGACAACATTCAATAAAGTTTATGAATAATGATGATATTAAAATAGTACGTTCATTGTATGAAATCAAATGATAAATACAATGGGAAACAGAATCCTAAGGCTCTACAACAAAACACCTATAGTAATCGTATATCCATAACTCTCTGTCCTCTTAGTCCCACATATCCATCTCCGCATCCGATCTCCCTCCCTTCTACACCCAAACCCACCAAAATAACAAAATAACAATAGCAAAGAAACCTAGCCACGCTCTCCAACCCACACCCACAGTCCTCCCCACAACCCCCAACCTCATCATAGCCCTCTTAACCTGCCCGCCCACCCCCTCAAACCCATCATTCATCTTCTCTGCCAACGCCGTCGACCCGCGAATCTCCGTGCCCATTGCAACGCCCAAATCCTTTAAAATCTTGACTTTTTTGAGAATCCCGGGGATCTCGGCGTCATTTTGACCTTCAAGAGACGCAAGCGTTGCGTCGGAGTATTGGCCTTTGGCGTTCGGGGTTGCCGGGCGGTAGGAAGGGGTCGGCGATGAGGAGGTGGCGGGCGGGGTGTAGGAATAGGAGTAGGTATTAGGGCGGGGGCTGGAGGCGGTTGAAGGGAGATTGTAACCGGAGAAGAGTTGGGAACGGGGGTCGCGTTGGTGGAGGTTGGAGAATCTGTGGGAGGGTTAGCTGGGAGGAGATGGAGGTGGGAGGAGACTAACCTGTTAGACATTGCGGTAGATGTCAAGGGATTATATGTATAGATATGAAAGAAGTATCTATATATATGGCTATCCAATTGACAATAGCCCAGCGCAAAGGTAGAAGTCACCTATCGATAGTCTATTCAGTTCTCGTCGCGTATATTCCCAATCAATCAGCCGTTATCGTATATTCGTAAACCAAGTAATGAATCAATAAACCAATTACCCTCTATAAATAGCAATGTAAAGTATAACGTTAAAGGCACGAATATCAATCCAAAGTCAGGAATTCAAGAATCCCCAATTCCACCTTCTCAAACAAACGCCAAAGCTTTAAGGAGGAATTATAGAAGCTTAGTAGCTAATTAAGAACTAGTACTAGGTTCCTGAGAGGAGGGTTAAGTTTAGAGTTTATATTAAAATTTGGAATATTTTATGCGGGATACTTTGATATAAATACAGAAAATGGAAATTCAAGACTACAGAATAATTTGAAGATTTACAATTATCACATGTCAAGATATATTCAGCAGTCTACGCGAACCAATTAGAAACTCTATACTCCACACTCCATCTCTCAAAAGGCCACATTCCCATTCAAGCTCAGAGTAAGTCCTGAGACATAGTGACTATATTTAATTTGTCGCATCTTACTAAAATTCATATTGATAAATGATTGATTAAAAACACTCCCGATAACTTTACTCCTAACGATGAATCTGGAATTACTTTTTGTTTAACAAATTCCTGCAGAATTGTTTATCAGAGACGATTACGCTAGACCCTAACGTTGTGAACCCTGGAGATAACCACCCTGATTGTTAATATGACCTAGAGCCTCTGGTACACATATAACATACGTCCGACAAGATTACAGCCGACAACACATAACATATTCACAACTACCAAGACCCATTGATTATTACACAATAAATTTACCAAATTTCAAACACCCAATAAAAACTAGCATCCTCAGGATATCATATCACTATTTATTCTAGACCCTTAGTCCGCATCCATATTCTGCGCCTCAAAGTCCTCATCATCGTCCTCATCGTCCTCCTCAACAGGAGTTTCAGCAGCCGCCTTGGCAAAGTCAATGACTTTACCACGGGTACGGCGGCCACCCTGGATGATGTTGCTGGGGTCGATCTCCTCCATGCCATCGTCCTCCTCCATGACGTCTAGAGAGAGGCGTGTTAGTAAGGTTGATCATATCTTCATTGAGTTTGATCATGGTCATGATGATGATCGGTAAATGTGTAATCGTGTATCGCGACTTGGCGCGGGGTCGTGGGGTGAGGGGAGCCTGAGGAGTTGAGGGATTGACAGGGGCGCTATCTCGTGTCAAAAGGGAATTGGATCATCGGAAATTGAGTTATCATCACGATGAATACATACTGGGATCAACGGGCTATCAAATAAAAATTAGCAGTTGTCTCATCATTAATCAACTTCACCTAGACCGTGAACTCTCACATATCTCCCCCACGCGCCAATTGCTATGCGTCCTCAATATCTTCGGTACCTTCAATCCCCTCACTATCCAACTTTCCGTATCTATCCATCTCACAATCTCAAACATACCTCTTCCTCTTCGTAATCCTCATCGGCGGAGGTCTCGTCCTCATCCATAGACATCTCGACAGTCTCGGGGGCCTTCCCCTTATCCTCGAACTCGTTTTGGGCAGCGGGAGCAGCAGACATCTTGATGGTTGTGTGGGTTGTTGTTTAATATAGAAAAAAAGAACAGGTGAAATTCCAAAAAAACAAAAGAATCAATTCTTTAATTCCAATATCGTTATCGGTGTTAATAAACTCAAAACCTCAAAAGAAAAAAAAAAAGGTGAAACTAAATTTTTTTAAAAAAGAGCTTGTAGCTAGACAAGGCGTCGTAACCAAGCTCCCTTCCCTCTCCACACAAGGCTTCTGTCAAACTATAGTAACTACTTGCTTACCTACTACTACCTAATTCCAACCGCCAAACAAGGGGTGTATTCCCAGTAATACACCAATAAAGCGCACCAATTCATATCTTAGTGACTTCCCTATCGTTCAAAGGGAGCTTGGAGTACGCATGCTAATTGACTGATAGGGACAAATCACGATGCAAATAAACTAGAAAGGATGAAAGAGGAGAGTATGTAAGTACTTCCCCCGTACGAGAGAACGAGGCTGCGGGTGGAAAATATTTTTATGGCGATGTTGAGAGAATGATACTATGATAAGGCTGAATGAAGCAAACCGATGCATTATGTCAAATGCTTAACATTGAATAACATAAATGGAGTTTATGGTTTCATGATTCTACAAATACACTCATTTGGATTCCGCCCTATCATCAAATCACACTGGATGAGGATATCCGAATATACATACATATAAAGTGGATCGCTATCCATAATTTTTCTAATCTGATGACCGTACACATTCATAAACTTGCTAAACATAAAAAGAAAATGGCAAACCAAAAACAACGCAAACCACAAAACATGATAACAATTCCAAGACCAAATGAGAAATGAAAAAGGACTCCCCGCAGAAACAAGGGATAAATGGTTGATGGATATTCCAACTCCTTGGCTTTGTCCAATCTACACGCCAATGTCAAACCATGGGGTGCTTATTCCGAATCATCTCCATTCTTTGTAGATACACACATCATCTATTTGCTCTCGCCACCTCCCGACATCAAAATCAAAACACCCGCCAAGATGAACATCCAGTACCTATAATCATCTGTTAGCAACTTGATCAATATCATCACCGTGTATAAACTTGACTTGCTTCTGCAAAAACGTCTTCTCCTCCTCGTCCCTCTTCCTCCCTCCTGCCCCCACAACAACCGCCTTATTCAACTCAACCTGCTTTCCCATCTTTGAAACCAACACTACAACCCTCGGTCCACTATCCCTCGTCTCCCCCGCATCAACCCGCACCCCCTTCACCGTTGCTCCAAGAATCCCGCCCCATTGGTCCACACTCAACAGCACAACCGGCTGGTACCCCTTTTCGAAATTTTCAACGCCGGCAATAGTTGAAGAGACTGATGTCTCCAGAACAGCGGGTGCCGTGGCATTCTTGGTTGCGATTGCGGAGATACGCACGAGCTCTGTGGTCTCTTCGAGGATGGGGGCTTCATATTGGGTGATGGCGGCGCTTAGGGGGTCCAGAGGGTCATAAGTCAAATGCGCAAGGAGCGCCGGGGGCTCTTGGGTAGCGGAGACTGTCTCGGGGACAGGTTGGACGTATATAGCAGCGGTGTGGAGGGCGATGACAATTGCGGGGGTGAGGAGGGTTGTGATGAATGTTGATAACTTCATGGTTGCTTTTGGGTGGCCTTTGGGCCGTCTGTGTTATTTTTGTGCGGGTGTCGTGGATAATCGTAGATTATCGTGGTTGCAAGGTATTGGAATTCAATAGGGAGACGTATGGGCGCCTGGATGTTGATGCGTTACGGTGCGTGGGTTATTGCCAAATTGAATTCGCCAGCAGTAAGCGGCAGTAGCATGGATTATCCAATCCGAGGATTTACCGACGGGTTAACTAAATGGGAAAGAAGGCTAGTAGCTCAGTAGTAGCTGGGGAAAGAGAATAATGTAATGACGAATAACGACGTGACGATCAGTCTTGAAGAAGTGTATTGATAGAAATATGAAATCCGGTGATGATTTAAAGAAGTGGGATATTTTTGTTTTATAAAGAAAAAGAAGCAAGTGATATTTAGTCGTTAGTTTATGAACAAAACTTTTTTTGAGGCGGTGATAAATAAAGAGAATATCGGATATCGCTCAATGCCGTTTCCCTGGATTATAGCGGAGGTACGAACCTTTAGCCACTAAGGAGTAATGCGTTGTGTATGGATGAAATAGATGCCGATGGATAGATGCAGTGCAGTGAGTTGATGGAGGAAAGGGAATGAAAAAACAAAGAAATAAATGTAGAGTCTATATGTATATGTCTATTTGTTTTATTTAAATAAATAAACAGAAACCGGCACATCCAGATTCTCGATCCAAGACTAACATCCTCTTTTATATAGACACTCATACACAATCACCATTGTACAAACGTCCAAGTACTTAATAGTCTACCAGCCCAATCTTCCCCTTACCTTATCCTTCTCCCAATCCACAACCACCCGGCCCCATTGGACCCTCGCTCCGCATCTAGGCATCTGAATAAAAGTCCACCGCCCCTTCCCACCCATCTATCCGCCGCCTCCGTACCCTCGGAAGTCAGGGGCTTAGCGTATCAACCAGAAGCTTAGTGCAAAGCTTAATTGCAATGCTAGCTATTTGATTCAATTGTCTGTCCGTATATCTTTACGAATTCGGCATGTCGTAAAGATAGTAGTTTTAGAGGGTGTCACTGACTGCTTGTATGGAAACAAGCTAATTTAGGCTTAGGAGGTCCCGGTTGTAATAGGACAGTTATCATTCGCCTGAACCATCTTGTTCTCTGTACCTTATTCTATCTCGGTACCTGGAATTCCCCATGTCTATAATCCATCAATTCATCCCCTTCTCCCCCATTCCACGCCTAACATCAACACCTTCTATGTATCTCTTTTCCCTTTCTCCCAAAAACCTTCAATTCAAACGGCCATCCATCGACACACATACATCTCACTCCCGCCACGCAACCTGTCTCACAATAACACGTTCCGCGTAACCACATCTCCCCGTCAAGACTCCGTCATTCCACCCCCTTCCCAACCCATCTATATCCATTATCACATCTACCTTCTCTCTCATTCCCTTGGAAATTGATCATCGCTGATTTGTCGTGTCCCATACTGGCCAAATTGAGTCTTCGGGGACCTGGCGGGACACACCAGTGCTGTACCATGTATTAAGTAGGGCAGATCATCGCCCTGTCGAGACGTCATAGGGATAGAAAAATATGTAACTATATTTTTATTTTTGATTAATGACTCTCATGATAAGTTGTAGCCTAGGTATCCTTAGTTGATCTCTTTACATTCTCAGCTGGGTATTGTTATGTAGCTATGGAGTATGTATACATATTACTCGCCTATCGTGACACATACGCTACACTAGTCAAAAATGAATGCACCCGAATATAAAACAAGAACAAGAAAAAAAGAAAAAAAGCCAACCAACGCCAACAAACCTATAGATGATATCCAGCAACCATTCAACCCAGCCTAGTCCATCCCAAGCTGTATCCTATCCTAACTTTTCCAACCTATAATCCCAATATAATTCATTTCAGTCATTCCATTCCATCTAGCCAGAAAATACAAAATATCACAGGATCACACCTACCCACAAAGTCTAAGACAATATCAGCTACTACTACCCATCTGACACCTTAGGGTGCCTGCTCGCCACTGCATTATGCTCCTGTGATAGGCTGTGTATGTTGTCTCCCTCGATACCATTGGATCCAAAACACTGTATACCGTGTACACCGTGTATCCTCCTAATTTCCCCATCCATGACTAAAACATTGATCACACCACACGGCCACTCATGCCCCAGATGCCGATACTGATGGTGTTACTGAATGGACGGCACCATCAGATTTGGGTGGTGAGCCTGAGCCGGATCCTGAGACATATCGTGGACCAGATACCGATTCAGTCATCAATGACGAGTCATCGCTAATGACAGATTCTTCTTCAATTTCATCCCCCAACTCTTCATCGTCCTCTTCTGATCCTTGGAGAGTGAACCCCGGACACCGTTCAACCAATCCCGTATAGTACGCAACTAGGACCTCTGGATTAGGTACGATGCGCCAGTCAACTCTGTATAGGAATTCCAGCTCGAGCATCTTAAGTTCGTTGACTCGTACACCACCGACCCGGGCATATGTTGAGTTATTCCAAAAGGAATCTGACAATCCCTTTGCCGCCACCGTAGCTGCCGTTATAAGGAATCGATGAACCGTCAAAGTATTGATCGTGAAATCCGGGTATAGCGCGCATAATCTATCGATATAATACACCATCGAAAGAAGAAGTGGTGGTGTCAAGGTGGCATGTCTCGCAAGACGATTCAGGTAATCGCGAACTGAAATACCAGGCGATGTGCTAGAGACGAGATAAACCCAAGAATTAGCAAACAAAGTGATCAACCGAGAGAGAAACATATCTGTCACAGCAGTGAAGGGAGACCGCAGCAAAACCAAAATTATATCAATTATTGCTTTCGCCCGCCATCAGTCTGCTCCATCAGCCTTTGCAGAACACATCAAAGAGACGAGAAAACAGCAAATACATACCGAGAGTGAAATCGCGTAAGATTTCCCGACCCACGTAACGCCAACGAGTCATTCGTCTCGATAAGCTCAGAAAGCATATGTGCGATCAATGTTACGATATCGTCTACGGTGCAAAGTTCATATCGCACAGGCAGCACCTGGACCGGCGCAATATTTGGTCTAGCCCTTTTAAACGGCATATGCCGCGGGCTAGTGGGAGTTTCAGTAGGCAATGAACCACCGCCAGCTAACTTATTTGATCCATTGTCGTCCGAAGAGTTTCTGCGTTTGTTAGGAGATAGTGTGGAATTGCAAGTAGTTGTACGCAGTAGTTGTTGTGGTGTGCGCTGCCCGGGTGGCGGATTCAAAGATTGAGAAAGCAGAGAGGGTCCTGATGTTCTTTTGGAAGTAGAGGGAGCTCCTAAAATAGCATTTCTAGGCGATATCGTATGGTTGGCAGTAGCGCCGTAGGTGCCGTTGGGAATGCCGTTAGAAGTACCGTTGGCGGTAGGGCATGGCGGCATTGCTGCGGGACTAGAAGCCGAAATATTTGATGACGTAAAGCTATCTGCAGCCATGGAAGGTGAGGACTGAGCCATGGTGTCAATCGATAACTGAGAAGCGCCGGTCAAAGCTATTGAGGACGACAACGACGAAACAGCACCCAGAGGTGGGGTTTGGAAGGTTAGCGGGAAGGCTAAAGCGGCGGAACTATGAGCGGAGGAGAGTGCAGGAGCGGAGCTAGCGGCACTAATAATGGCGGCGACAGCAGTCGTTGTAGCGGGTACAATAGTACCTAGGGATGGTGACGGACTAGCTAATTTGTTAGAAGAACGTCTGTTGGTGGAGGCAGGCCCCATGTGTAGTGATCTATTGGCTGAGGCTAAAGGCCCATAGTGAAATGTTCTGGGTGAGACAGTGGCCGATCTCGACATATGCGGAGAAGAGGTCAACATGATCCGCAGAGCGTTGCAGGCGAAAAAGAAAACGTAGGAGTTAAGCAGGCGGAATCCGCAGTGAACTCGGGCAGCTACTGTGCGGTACGTCCAGTTGAGAGTAAATTCTTTGCAGAATAACGAACCTAAACGGCATATAGGATTTCTTGCGGGTAACAAACAGTCTATGTGATTAATGTGATGTGCGGCCCCAAAATATATACCAAGGGACGCTAACCACAACGAATTATGAGTCTTTTCGTTCGATAGAAAGCGGGCGATGGCGAAGGCTTACTGGCTTATAGTGGTCTGGTGGGCTGGCGATATGATAAGTCTTTGACCAGGGGCCGAGGGGCCAGGCGAAGATCAATTAGGAATTGACAGCTTCTTTATGGCACATGTGCGGTTAGACAAAGTTCGACTTTCTTGTTTAGAGATTCTGCCCTGGAAGAGAGAGGGTATGTAGATAGGGAGAGGTTTTTCCGGTGATTCCTGTGCAAAATAGTGGGTAGATGGTAGCAAAGAAGAGAGAGATAGATGAAGTAACTCTATGTCTAGATCACAGGATATATGAAGATTCGAGGATATCAAGATCAAATAGATAGAAAACGATATCGAAGAGACGCAAAGACCAAGGCCTTGTTCTTGTAATGAATAAAGTAGGCCTCCTCCACTTCAAGCGACTGCGCTAGAATACCAAACACCCGTGAGGGAAGACGACGAACGAGGGCCAAATGACGATAGAGGATCGTCTGGGATATCTAAAAGACGACAATGTTGTCTGGGGGAAACCAGGCCTGAAGTGGTTCGTGCGGAGAGGGGCGATCGTGAAGAAGAGAGCCACGAGGTGAAGTCGAGTGTCGGCAAGACAAGACTATCGATGGCAAATATGGAGGGTCGCAGACCACGACAATTTCTGGGGAGAAGACTGGATGGGCGAGGATGCGATAGAGAGGTTTTTGATGCTGATTATAGATTTCTTTCTTTTTTCGGGAGATTTTCCCACCAGGAGAAAAACTCTGACTATTAATGGAAGGCATATACTACTACATCACTACTATTCTTTCATGACCAAGAAGAAAATCACATACTCTCTTTGTCGTAGATCTACGGCGGGAACATGAGACATGTCTACGAGCACTTTCCTACTGGTGACGGTTATTCAACTGCATCTTACAAGTGTAGTGAGACAAACACCAAAAGTCACATTCACTTTCCACAATCCATGACTCCACCCTCAGCATAACCACTACCACTTAAGCCTTCACCTAGCGGTGTTTTCAGTGCCCTATCCCTCTATTACAGGGTCCCACCATCATTGAAACTCACTGTACGCAACATGTCTTTAGATGCCCTGTAGACTGGGGAGCGCTGTGATGTAAGATCACGAAGAGAGTTTTAGTGGCCAAAAACGTCACCGAGATCGAAAACGCTAGTGCATGACGGAGGGCTGGGACGATTATTTTGAGAACTTTGAGGGGAACACTCGGGGCGCCGATAGGGATTTTGATGAAGGATATAGATTTGGTAGATGATAGGGCGGTATTTTGTTTACCGGGACTGATTTGGAGATGGGGCGGGAAAGGGTAGGAAATAATGGTTGTTATGGGAGCGGTTATTATGTAAAAATGATTATTACTTGATTACGGAATAGAGTATTTTTCATTATAAGAGTACTACTGAATTGTTCATTAGTAGGATCGCCAATGAGAGCGATTGGTTGCACCTTAATTGCATGTATGGCGTGTCTAACACGAGTCTAAATTGTGAATCACGTCCACTTTGGACTATATGATGCTCACGTCCCGCACCTAACAAAACACACTAAATTGAATATGGACAAACACAGATAGTTTGATTTAGTGATCCACTTGTAGGTGTCAGAGCTAGTCGCAATCTCTCCAAGAAAGGTGGTTTTCTATGCATTCATTGCAAGCCTTCTAGTCCCTGTTGTCCTAATTAAGATTTCTGCGCTAATTGATCATGGGGAACTGGAGAGCTGGAAGTACGGGGTAAGTGATAACTTCCAGTCCAGGAAAAGCATCATGCGGGGATGAAGTCTCGAACAGTATCATGAGTTTTTCTAATGTAATATATTTTGAGGTTGAGTGGTGAACTCTAGTGAGAATTTGAGTAACCCCATAGAAGTACACTACCTGTATTAAATAACCTGAAAAATTATGGACTTAACATTTACGTGAATATAAAAATCATTGTGGGAGAGCTAAGAATATTGGTAGGGTTATATAACACACAACCCTAAAAGCATGATAGTTATGCGACCAGTAGTGACAATTCCAAAGCTCCGCGGCAAGAACTTCTAAATAGTCGGCATTAGTTTTGAAGTGCAGAATCACTTCAACTAACCACTGCCAGTCAGATTCGAAGTTTTCATTCTTATCATCTCTATAACCGTTACTGTCGCACTCCAACCTATAGGTTTACTTTCAGCTCATCTTCAGTCTTTCATGCTGCCCTAGCAACGACGTCATAGACAAGAGAGTCCTGGATATAGCCTTGCATATCGATCAGAGCCTCAAGGACTGCTTGGTAACATCGGCAATTATAGTAGAGAATTAAGGTTTTGTTATTTCAGGGTACTATTAGTTTTTAATTCATCTTTGAGTCTTCATCACTCGGATGCCCAGACCTCGTCCTCCCGGCCCAACCCCGAGAACCTCAGTATCCCCAGCCATCATGCCATCAGCATCGTTCTTATCGCCCAATATCGAGAGTACAATCCAGCAATTGAATGCGTCAAATGAACCAAATACCCAACTGAAACTTCTGCAAACGTTTAAGCTGTCGGCTTTGGGCAATATTCTGGTCAAGGAAGCATGGCTTACGGCTGGGATTCTTGTGGTGTGTGCTGGACTCTTGGAGCGGAGAGAGAAACAGAAAACGAAAGAGCTTACAAATGATCAAAGGGTTCTTATGGTAGTCTGTAGTAGTGTACGAGGCTATATCAATTGTAAGTAACTTATATCATCGACCAATAACACTGTCCTGTTTGCTAACTCTGGCAGGTGGAACCAAGTTCATCAACTCCGTGCATCATTCCGGTGTCGTTCCACTAATCGCCGATCTAATTCGCCCAGAGAATCACCCTGCTGAAGTCCTTATTGCTGCCACTAGCTGTCTCGAGAGTCTCGGTCAGACCCTCTACCATGTTCCTGACGACTCACCGCTCACACGAACCACAATGAGCGAGACAGTTCTCTTGATGATCGATAGCAAGACCTTTCATGATATCATCTGCGGTCGTTGCTATCAGCAAAACACGGAGCTCATTAATTCCTTGATCAAGCTGATCGGTATCATGTCGTTTTCAGAAGAAAATAGCTTAAAGTTGGCGCGAACTGGTCTCTTGGACGTGTTGGCGATGAGAATGGTGGGATTCGCCAAGTTTTTGGGGGTTACACACCCACAGGCTCCCGAATTCGCGAAGAAACATGATATTGAAGAGTACCTACTTGACGGAGAAGCACGCATCAGCATTGTGGGTATCCTTGGGGCTGCGGCAAACCTGATTGGCCAGTCCAGGCTATTGGGCTGCTTGTTTGCTTACTCGCCCTGCGTAATAGCCAACTTCACACATTACATTCCCGGGGAAGCTGAAGAGACTAAGATCCCACTTATAAAAGAGCAAAGATGATTCCAGAACTGCCATATTTGACTGTTGGGACTCTGGCCCTGGCGCATGACGAGAACTCGCGAGACCCTTCGAGAAACGAAGACACGGAGCTCCTTGAGCCCGCGCGGCGAGATCATATGTTCAAATTCTTGATTTGTATTTTTCGGCGGACCCAGGATGACGAAGAACGCATGACGATTGCGTCTGCAATATTGGCCTTATTCCAGACGGAGACTCTTGCTAGCTCACAGATTTTTGTCACAGCGGTTTTAGTTGTCATGATTCCGGTTGTTACTATCACTCAGAACGCTGTGATCCGCGTCAGGGCGACTAAGTCGAATGCTGGGAGTCAGCCGGGGTCTCGGAGGGACTGGGGGTTGATTGAGAAGGGCGCGTCACTCTTGGGACAGATCTTCTTTACGGATGCTCCTAGCTGTCGGTTTGAAGTACTGAAGACATTAATGAAAAGATGCCAGGAGCTTCTGCTATATGCCCTGACCCCTTGCGAATACCATGAGCCCTTGCGTTGGAATCCCATCGCCAAGGCTTATCGGGCGTCCGAAGACCCCAATATGCCATTGAGCCGTCAGATCATACCTCAGTCGGTCCATCCACAGATGGTGCATCTATTCAATGTCCGGGAGAACGCTCTCAAGTCTCTTAGCTTCATGGGGGCTATCTCGGAGGAAGGCCGTCAGGAATTGAGCAACAAGATTCCGATAATCCCGGCCGTTGCCGAGTGTCTCAACAAATACCCCAGCCGCGTGGTGATGAATGAGCATTCGTCAGACCATAAGGTACCGAGTGACCGGGAGTTTGTCCCACAGTACGGAGAGAACCCGGCGCGGGTCTTGATTGCAGCGTGTGAAGTGATTCGAGTTATGGGTAGATCGCCGAACCTGCTGAGTACCATCATTCCGGATTTCAAGGTGCATCTTCCAATCATGACGATGATCACTGACGTCAAAGCAAGTGACCTGATGGTGGAGAGGGCGTTGGGGGCTTTATGTAACCTAGTGTCGGATACTTCGAGCGTCAAAATGGTGAGTCCAGTATATGATTCTGTTGAGGTTTCTCTGCTAACAATTTCCCAGGATCTTGTAGTCAACCATAACCTGGTTCCCATCCTCCTCAACTTTCTGCGTTCTGCTAACCACACGATCCGCTACAACGCCCTCTGGTGTCTCAAATGCATCATCGACGGCTCAACCCTCGACATCCGCCGCGAGATCCTCTGCGGAATCACCAGTGATAACCTCATCAATCTCCTGACTAAAGACATCATCACAAGCGAGACCCTCACTAAGTACAAACCTGAATTTCCTGCCTCAAACCATTTCGCTAAGCCTGGGTATCCGTCATACGAATTCACAACCTTTCACGCCCCCGTATCTAAAGGTGGCCTCCGCGGCATAACGAATGTCTATCTCCAACACTACGAACAGCGAATCGACCAATTGACTGAGCTCGATCATTCAGATATTCGCCAAAGCATTATTCTTGATCACAATATCCAAGATAGCATCCTTGGGATCATCCTTAACTCGCTCACCACCCGTAACCTTTCACCCGAGAACACCATCTCTGAGATCTCCGAACTTTTATTCTCCGTCATTCCTCTTCAAACCCTTCTGGCTGCCTTAACAACCCTATTTTACAAAAAGGACCTCACAGTCTCCCCAACGGCATCTCAAGAACCTCCCCTAACACCACCCATCATCATCATCACCCTCCTCTGCAACATCTGCGCAATCTCGCCACCATCCCGACACCAAATAACCACTAACCCGCTAACTGCCACCCTCTTTAAATATCTCACAAAACTCACCACATCCACCTCCGCCATCTTCGCTCTTTCCAGCCTCGCCGAACTGCTCTGTCAGCCACCCACAGCCGCGGATATCCCGTCGACAGAAATATACACACGGGGGATGCTCTTATTGAATTGGGGGGTTCCGAGTGCCTTGGAGGTTATTTTGAAAGATGTCAGGGTTGAACATACTGCGAGGGAGAGGGCACGGAAGGCGAGGGATCGGATTCGAAGGGCGTTGAGGGGCGGGAGGGAAGAAGAAGAAGGGGCTAGGGAGATGGTGATGGAAGATGAGTGGTAGATGGATAAAGAGATTGATAGTAGTGGTGGGTAGAAATATAAAATACAATGAGAATATTATCATTAGGAAGGAACTGGAAATATCAGTATAAATTATGGTTACATAAATCCCGAAAATAAAGAAATTTACAGTCGATTTACTAACTAGGATGATGAATAAGTGAAAGAAAAAAAGAAATACAGGTATAATAATGCACTGAATTCCCCAATAAACATAAAATAATGAACTTGCTATTCTCTCAACCCGCTCACCATAACTTGACACCCCCGTCTTCACAATCTTCATCCCACTCACTCACTCCACACGAAACCGTTCTTCCTCTCCCTTTTTTAACCCCCCTCACCGCAACATCTACCCAACTGACTGCTCTATCACTATCGGACTTCACTGGCCTTGTAATCTTACCCTTCTGAACCTTCACTTCACTTTCCGCCCGGACACCCCGGCTAACCTTGCCGCCAACGGCCACCTCAAAACCCGGCCAGAGACTCGGTAAATTCCCCTTAGCCAGCCCTGATGCCAAGATAACCTCTGCTAGAATCTTAGAATCTCTCGGGACAAGAAATGCGTCTTCCTCCGATTCATTCGTAAATCTTACTCCTAGGCCCTCGGGCCACTGGGTGCTGGGGAATTCACTGTCAGGGGTCGCAGCTCCCCACGGGCTCTGAGAACCATAGCTGGGGAAATATGGAATATAGCGGAGGCTCGGTGTACTCGGGGATCGAAGGGTATCGTAGTAGTGGCCGAGGAGGGAGTCGGATGTATTATGGGTATCATAAGTGTCGTGGAATGTCCCGCCATAGCTAGGCGGGTTCGTATCGTTGATGCCATAAAGGCCTCGAGTGTCGTCTTGCTCAAGCTGGAGATACAGAGTATCGTCCTGGTCTTGATAGATCGGTAAGTGCTTCTCCAGGTCTATAAGATCGATATTCGGCAGAAAGTGTTTCTGTGTGTCGATACTGTCTGCAAATTCTTGGAGTGCATCACCGAACTTTCCAGCCGGAGCTTCTCCGTTGCCACGATGCTCGTGATGGTTAATTCCTGGAAGAGTTCCCCAAGTCTGTTCCTAAATAGGCCCGGGGTACTCCTGCATGAAACAATCATCTGCGTGCTTATTCCAGTATCTCTCGGTCCCTTCCCAGGTACCATGCAGATGCTTAGGGACCCCGAGGGTGTTGCAAGTGTGACAAGGCGTCTGATCGATCTCAAAAATGGCCCTCACTTCCCGGGTAAACTTTTTAGCAGCAATGGGAGCGTTTTTAGTATCAACAGTGCCCAAGGTACTCTCTCTATATTTCATCTCCCAAAACGGAATGTTACAATAGATCTCCTGATGGGGCTCATCTTCAGAAGCTAGTTCAAGATCAGGGCAACTGTTTTTAGGAGGTCTTCTTGAGGGTCATCGGTTGGGGAAAGCTCAGGCGAAAGGGAAGCAGATTGAGACTAAGGAAGACGAGAAGTTAGCTTAAGATCTGACAGTACCATGATATCTGCATGTAAATAAACTACTTACGTCTTGATACCACAAGAGATCTCGGGAGTATTAGGTTTAATGGAGGAGATATCACGATTCTTCCCGAAACCAATTGGTTTTGGTGACTTATCTCCGGGTATTTCATTAAAATGCCAAAGCTTGAGATCAGCCACACTATCAGTCAGAACATCGGACTCAGGATGATAATACTCGGGACGGGCGTAGGTGTGGTCAATGAAAAGACAGCGCCTCCAATGGAGCTCTGATTGAAGACTTCAACTTTTTGGTCAGTAGTGCTCCAAGTCTCACGGTGAACGTTGGTCTGAAAGCTGTTTTGAAAGCTGCTCTGAAAGTTGGGTTGATCGTTGTTTTGGGGACTATGAAAAGCTCATCATTAGCGTCGTACATACATCTCGACTTGGAATCTCAGAATACTCACATAAATTCAGGCATAGCACCTGACATAGAGGGTTGCGACTCAAAGACAGGAGCAAATATATTAGGCTGGAACTTGGTTTCCTTAGTTTCTGTCTGAACATTCTTCGTCTCGACATCTTTGGTAACTGGAGTGGCTTCAGAAGAATTCTTATTGGCAACAGTAGACTCGATAACGGCAATTCCAAACTCAACAGCGGTGATAGTAGAGCTGACAGCCTTCGAAAAATCGTTCTCTTCAGCAACTTGTGCACTCCCAAAAACGCTACCCTGCATGCGAGAGAGTGTATCAGTCTCAAGAACTTCATTATCGTCATCCATATGGAAAACCGTTCCGGTCCCAAAAGAATCAACATCCACTTGGCGAACAGTAGCAGTCTCAGAGGAATCAGCATTTTTGTTAATGGCAGCAACTTCAGTCCTCTCACTTGGAGAACCCGGAACCAGAAGCGAGGAACCCTGACTAGGAGTTTCGCCTGTTGACGTCGCTTCAGTCAAGGTTGAGGAGCGCGCCATCCCACAAGAATCGAGGGGACTGCTTCCGAGACTATCACATCCATTTTGTGAAGGTGCTACATCCTGGTGAACCGAACTAGAAGGCGAAGGAATGTCGAGAGCCCCAACCGACGGATGAGTCGTGATGTCGCCGTCATCGTTGGACATATTGGCTGAAAAAAATTGGAATGATTTGTGCATATGATATATAAGTTATCTTCGACGTTACCGTCGATTCGGGCGTCACTAAGCGTTTCCCATGCAAAACCAACAACGAAACACAGAATAAAGTCTTAGAAAAACAAAGGAAAACAATGTATACGATAAAAAACAAGGGCTATAATCAATGGAAATGAATACAGCAGGTTATATATGTGTGAAAAAGAGAAAAAGCAAAGGACGGAAAAAAGAAAAGGAAATAGATAGAGGGGCCTTTATTACAAATAGGACCAAAGGAATATGGGTATAGTGCAATTTCTATAACTAGCTCTTGACGATGGAAAAATGTAAAAGTTTGTTGTCAAGAAGACCCTCACAAGTTCTGTGAAATTCGTGATCATAGCCTCTCAAACTACCGTAAGTTGGGTTCCTGCTGCTTTTAGCTGCTATCAAAAGTAGATCCCGCGCTCCTTCCCGGCGCATCGGGAGGTCCCGAGGGTTAGGTGCTGATTCAGACCAATCAGCATCCAAGATATTGTGAAGTTGTATATTGTTTCGGCCCTACGTATGATCCCAAAACAAACTTGATGGAAAACATTAACTTTCTTAAATATAAAGTCTGTGAGCAGGATTGTTAGGACATAGGGCTGGACTTTTTATCCTCGACCAAGAAAGTTTCCCAGAAATGCATAATCGTGAAAACTCACCCTCATTTTGATCTTGAGCCAGTGTAATAATCCGCCAATTCTCGATCCAGATCGTCTTGAGTCACCTTCACCTTCTTTGCATGACTGTCAACAACTGTTTCGACCGCGGCCTTCTTCCCACCAACCGGCGTGACATCGACAGCCACACTTCCGGAGGCTTTAAGTTTCTTCCGCTTACTAAGAGGTGGCGGCGCCGTCACTCGACTTTCAAGTGTTGCTATGTCGACAAAGGTACTAAGGCCCTGAAAACTTAGTGCCTCTATAGAGTGATCACCTGGTATTGCCCTACTCGTGGATCTCAAAGAAGGCGGATTGCTGGATATTAGAGTTGTCGGGCCTGATGAATAAGCAGAAGGTGGGCTAAATGTCGTATGATCGCTGTGTTGAAGGAATGGTTATTCGGGTAGTCGGCGAGGCGTGACCTTTAGTTTCGATGGAAGAGATCGATAACTGTTAGTTTGAATTCTAGTATATGTTGATACCTTGATAGTGGTGGCGGCGGTTGCTGATTTGATGTTATTCTATTGGCGCATCCTTTGATTGAAAACTCGGTGGACGGTCCGGGTTCGGTTCCCATCGACAATTGGATCGGCAGTGCTATCGGTAGAAATCTATTCAACGATGGAATCCCATACCCATAGTTATAATCGCCTTCTCCCATCATGAAATTTGGAAATTCCATAAAAGTTCCCGGTAGAGTATATCCATCCATTGGTCTCATTACAGGCCTCATAGTTCTACCTATGCCATCTACCATGTAACCTCCCGGAGGCTCCGCCACATACCCTCCAAATATTGTTGACATTCCTGGCGGAAAGGGACCACTCACATGTTGTTTATGTGAAGCTCCCAAATTCGCCATCATATCATCCTTCCAGCTCATACTCCATTGCGTGATCTCCGGGCTTGGCCCCGACCACCCTGTCACACCGGCAACAGCTCTGGTGGTGGTCCTCATGGGGAAGTGAATATCTCCTGTTGTTTGTCGGCGCTGACGGCTCCACTTGAATACCGATCGTACTCTCTTTGGAGGATTTGCGGGATCTTGGCTTCACCGTAGGGGTTCGATAGCGTGATTTCGATTCGCTGGTGATCGACGGCTGGCGTGGAGAAATTGTAAATTCATTAGTGAGATTATTGGAAGCTACTAAGTTCAATGGCAGCTGGCCTAGTATGGCTAAAAGCTTCTTGGTGGCCTTGGTCGGCTCTTTTGATTTCGATGTTGATGTTGATGTTGATTTTTCGCTGGGACGGATGGTCTCTGATGGTTCCTTTTCAATCATAGGTAATGTCAACCTTGAAGGATACGGTGTTCCGCTGGACTGGCAGGGTTCAGTGGTTGAAAGCACACTAGCTGAAAACGTCAATGACGATACCGAATTCTGATTTTCATTTGTTGTATCAACTGACTAACAAGACGGATCGCTGAATGTGTCAGGCTCAATAACGACTACGGGGTCAGAAGGAGATGCTTCATTGCTGGTTTCGGCCTCTGTTGATGGTGTCGTAGGTATCGTAGATGTAGCTTGATCTAGCAAAACATCAACTGGCTTGGCCTGGATAGGCGTGGCTGTGACTACCGAAGCTTGAACTGACACATCAACCTTTGGCTTCATAGTCACAGCTTCTGGAAATACTGCAGAAGCAACAGTCCCGTCCACTACTGTCATCTGTTAATTTTTCTTCCCTTCGTACCTTGTGCCTTCACAACAGTAGCGATCGGAACAATAGGTATCGCTATACCCGGAGTCGAAATAGTCGGTGTCGTCACTCCACAAGCATCCCGCAATAACTTATGCATTCTCCACTGCCCAATACCCTTCCGTATATTCACCGACAACCCCAACCCCTCTTCATTCTCCCTCAACTTCCCCCCCAATATCTTCACCCTCGCATTCAATTTTGCGTTCTCAAACCTTAACGCAACATTACACTCCAGGACTTTCTTATATCGTGCGGCTACCTCTTAGATCCACGTAGTGTTGACGTGTCCCGGGACATCCGCTTGGGTGGAAATAGCCTCAGTGGAGTCCACCAGGACGGCGGCTTCAATGTCTATTTCGAGATGATTTTGGAGACTAAAAAGCCAAAGCTAGCGACGGCCTCCAAATGTAAGCGAAAGCGTAACCCAAAAGAAATACTCTTGGCCTCAGAACAAAAATGTCTAACTTGACGATGATCCATGTATCTCGTTTCCCAACCTTCTCAACCGCCCCCTTTTCTGAAAAATTATGTCCCCCAATCTTTTTCATCCACAAACGCAACCCTCTCGAAAGAGTCTGACCGATAATTCACTGGGAAAACCTAAACCGCCATGCACAAAATAAAAGTGCTGCCAGTTATTTCCCTTGTCGGAGGTTCCTGCCGCACAAAATGAGTTATTTCCGTTTCAACGATACGGACCGCTTCTACGCATCCGTATTTTCCCGTATTTAGAGTCTCATTACCTATCGGGGTGGAGAATTTGGGGATCGGTTTACCCACGGAATATCCAGAGAATACCCACGGAAAATAAGCAAGTAATATTAATAAGAACGATCAACAAAATATACCCTATAATTTATTAAATCCAGTCATTTGAATATAATGAAATGAAGATTAAGATTCGACTCTATTATTTTGTAACAAATTGCCAGAAACGGTAATTAGATATGCGAGGGAGACACCCCAATACTACGATGAATGTCAGGACGCGCAAATTAGCCTCCAAGGTAAACGAGATGTGAAAGATTTGGCAGCTAATGGCAACTGGACGCAAACGGGGGGTTTTTGTTGTTTAGTTGCAGAGTTTTAGTGATGATTTTCAAACTTTCGGATGGTGAAGTAAGATTAACGTGATTATGTTGGAATTTAATACGATATGCATTTTGGAATCAGCGTTACACTTTAGATACGGTTTATGGTGGTCACACCACAGGATGTGAGGTTGGTCAGACAATGGACAGATTCACAAGAGTTACTAGGATCATAATTAGAATATCGGTAGGGGTTAGAGAGGTTTAGACAAGGTAGAGTTGTACCACTCAAAAGATGTCACTTGTTCAAGGGATTGTTAATGAAATCTGAGAATAACGATTCCAGATGATAGCATAGGGGTTGATTTTTTTATTCCAATTTACTCGATTATAGAATAGAAATATTCAAAAAAAACAAGACGCATAGATATCATACAGCACGATATATAAGAAATACAAGGAAATATACACACAAGACAAACATCAGACCAGACTGGGATAATTACCGCGGTGTCATCTGAGAATTTAGTCTCACATCTAGTCGTACTATCTCCAATTCAAACTGCCACACCATGCTCTGCGACAAATTGAACTGAGTAGTCAAGTCAGTAATTCTCTTATTCAGCTCTACCCTTTGGGCCAGCATCGCCTCATGCACCTCCTCCAGCTGTTCAATCTTGCGAGCCTGGGAGCCCAGCTCCTGATTCTGTTGCCGTAACTTTTCGATATTACAGGACAGTCCCTCCTTAATTATCTCCTTGTATTCTTGCAGATTTGCAAGACTAGAGTAGAACTCTTGTACATGGAATTCGTCGAAGTCGTCAGGCAAGATGTCGTCATCGTACACCATCATGTTCCCAATACACCCATCACAATGGCACACGTGCGCCCAATCATACGCTGAAAACCCAGCGTAGACCTCAGTGACATCGGGGTTCCCAGGGCAGGCGACGCAGACACACGGGACATAGGCCTCGTCTTCGCATTCGTTGGCGGAATAGCAGGCGGTCAGGCTGTCGTCTGTAAAACTGTCGAGAGGAGGGAATCCCATGAAGGTGATCTTGGGACTATGAGTAAAATGGTCAGTTGTCATTTTTGAAGCTGAGTCGGCTAGCTCAAGGTGCACAAACCTGATGGTGGGTTCATTGAAGCCTGTTGGCACTGGAATCAATTCAATGGGGAGACTCTACATTGCCTACCATAGTGGTAGTCAAATAAGTCTTGTCGAGAGTGTTTTTAGAGATGTTTAAAGAGACCATGATGAAGAGTTTTCTGTTAGGTGACTGTCGAATACTTTGCTATGAAAATAACGTCAATAGTAAAAATTCAAAGACAAAAGCTCGAGTGTAAGCGAAGCAAAAGTTGGAAATGATTTTTGGATGGTCGGTGATGATTCAAGAGAAGAATAAGAACTTATGGAGGCGAAAGAAGAAAGCTATTTATTCAGTGGAAATTGGTGGTCGGTTGTGATGTTAGCGATGGTGACTATAGGAATGATAATGCATAATTATTTCTGATAGAGTGTTATGAGGATATCGTACCTAGAAGAAGAATAGGAAAATTATGATGAAAAGACATAGTCTTAAATAGATCTTAAATCAAATTTCTCTTTTGAACGCTCCGTTCAATGACCTTGTCAGCTAAGTGGTTCATACGTTTATGACATTTAGCCATATCTCAAACGGTTAAGCCGAAAACACCAATCATAGTCGGCACCATTACCGATAAGAATTTGACTTTCTTGCTTAAGTGTGCAAAGTATAAATCTAGATCTAGAGACTAAGTTCTACTAACACCAATTCGGCCGTCTCTGTGCCGTATATGACAAAGCTGGTGGTAGAGTGAAGGGAGATTTAGATTACGCATGATCACGCCATCTTTTAAGCCTTAGTACTGGCTCAGTCGCTATACTATTGAAAATTCTTATCTTATTTCATACATAGTAGTTCAAATAACGAGTATCATAGTCAAAATCCATCATCCTTGGTTATTTCACCATTACCCTCGGATCATGATGTCAATCTGTAGTGTTGTAAATATCCCAAAATGGCAAAATCCTTTCGCATGTACAATAGACCGTTTCCATTTTGGAATTGGTCAAATCAACACAAAAACTATAAGCACAGGTCAGACTAGGCTCCTTTTACAAATTAAAGCTATTGTTCTAGTGAGTGGTGGCGAAAGTAGTTTGCGGAATGATATGGACAAACTCGAAAACAAAACTACAGGAAAGACAGTGTTAAAAATGGAGTATCCTCATTCCAATAATGTACCTTTCGTAGAATTTTTGTACAGTAATATATTAATTAATGGGCGTAGTGATATGCCATTGAATTTTGGTCTTACAGGTATAGCTGTCTTAGGGTTCTAAAACTTAATTATGTCACACAAACCTATGCTATACTCACGTGATACATATGCTGCCTTAGACATCGACAACAACATACATTTGTATAGTCACAGCAAACAATGAAAAAATCTGACCTTCTAGTCAGCAAGAACTATGAACCCAATTGAATATATTACAACAAAAGAAAACCAAACAGAAACAGACCTACCCCGAAAACTAAACTGTCATATTGCGATAGAAGCACAACATACGACACATTAGCAGCCACCATGTCAGGCGAAGACCCCGAAGATAAAGTTCCTGCTCCTCTGAACAAGAATAACTGTCGTTGCGTCTTCCCTTGTCGCAACGAGCCCGCCATTCTCGAGATAATCGACAAAACCATGGTGAGCCCACCATCAACTGTTACCAACTAAATATCCCGTTCACTAACGAATATCTATCCGTCTCCAGTCTACCGATCCCAAAACAATCCACACATTGTTGTCTGCGTGGGTGAACTATAAATATCTCCGGGATATGATGTGGGAGATAAGGGAAGATGCTGAGGGGCTGAAGAAAGAGAATGGGATGTGGAGGGTGTGGTGGAGAAGATGTTAGGTGGTTTTGAGGGGGTGAAAGAGTTTGAAGAGTTCAGAGAGGATGTAGAAAGAAAGCTGAAGAGCGAGCCGGAGAAAGTGAGAGTTAATATTTGGGATGAGTGAAAAGACCCGCATTCCAACAAAGTTGCGAAGAATTTATTCCCAACCACCGTTCCGTCTATATTAGTGAATAGCAAGATAGTAATATGATGTTCCTTTATGCATTTGATTGGAAATGCTCAAGAATTCACACCTAAAATGCTCTATCCGGACGTTTCTGTGTTACAAAGATACCACTGGGGATATTCCAAGTTCAATATCTGCCGATACGTGTGGGACATGAAAGTATAATCTCTATTCATAGCAGATAGAACAAGATCTTTGCTCACGGAAATTGATTGTAGTGACATTCTTGCCATACAAACTATGACTTCAAGAAGAATTTTGCGATTACAAGAGTGCCCATGAACCTCGATAGTGCAATCAAGACCTGCGTCTTGTATCTTAATGTGAGAGGCCTGGGCGCAAAGATCAAAATAGATGGTATCCCGGAACTTGAGATTGATGTCCACAGAAAACTCTTCTCTGGTGATAATAGCATAAACATCACGATGGCCTCCCACTCAGCGGAAAGCCTAAACATTGTCAGAGATGTTGTGGCGAGACCAAAAAAGATGAGCTCATGTTGAATATTATTTGTATCACCGATATTTTGTGCGAGAAAGACAACTAACAGGTCGTCATTGGAAATGGAAAGTCTGGAGGTCAAAGGGCGTTTGTAAAGCGTGACTTTTGAGAATGTCAGATGCGAACTTCTATTGATTCCAAGAGCGATGGACATACCTGATTCATCTTCTGTAATTATATCACAGACCTTAGAGTACTTATCAAAATCCTGGAGCGACAAATTAGTGATCGGTTAGACAAGGATATGCGTGCTGAGTAACTCCAGTTAATCTTTTCCAAGGCAGGCTGGAAATTCGAAGTTGGTCGATAGCGATCTAGGACACATTACGGACATTGAGATGGAGATTTCAAACGGTCCATACACTTGAATGGGGCAGAAGTTAAAATGATGACTGAATGGTCTGAATCTCTAATTGGGCATGTTCCGTTGCTCGAGATAACATGCAGGTTAGAGAGTTTCAGCGGGAATTTCATAACATCACAAACCCTTCTTGCAAGAACTCCGGATGAGTTTTGCTATAGTTGATCACAAAATGCTCATTGTCAAAATATACTAACTTGATATCAGACATGAGAATGTGTGTCGATCTCCCCACGATACCTAACTTCTCTAAAGATGACATGCGTATGGTAGTCTACGTAAGGAAATAACTGGCCTTCAATACTAGAATTTGACCAATGTATTATCAGTTCACCATTGGGAGAAAAGAAGCAATCTGGCTTGTTCGTTCTGATCTCTGTGTTCACATACTGTGTCAAGTCCGCAGTAAAACCATGGATCATACATCTCTTTAGGAGAAAGTTCCGTGCACAAACTAGGTCACCAGATGGAGAAAAACAGATAAAACTGGTTTTGCAGGAGATAGCCCGTAGAAAAAGTTTTGACAGATGCGTAATAGGTGAGCGAGAAGCATAACATGATTTGGGTACTATGAATAGAAGGAATCTTTGGCATCGGCTCCTAAAGATTCAGGACATGACATAATCGTGAATCTCCCTATCCTATCTGAAATGTAGCCCGATTTGTTTCATCTATCTCAATCTGATATAGATCGGAGTGGTCTGTTATAGTTATTCATAACGCAGTAGTTGAGTAATCCCCATGGATTTGGTGGTAGGACACACTCTGGAGAAACATGCCATGTCTCGATATCAACATCATCATAGAACCGTATATATACACAATCCCTGATGGTACTGTCAGTATATCACCGATCCATGATGCTCGTGATTTAACAATATTTACTTCGATTGCAAATACAGTAGCTACTCAAAATATTGCAACCGCTTGCTACGTTTTTGGTCTCAAGAACCAACGACTACAATCTCAAAAAAAAAAATCTTGACTACCTAATCTATGGCTTTCATACCTCTTCGCAATTGATTGAATTTGTGAAATATTTTGTCCAAACATTCCTCGATCACGGACCTCCTTTGGTTATCCGAAAGTGCAAGAATATTAATAGTATCATGGCTGTTAAGGAAACAGCTTGGTCATTTAGCGATAATGATTTCGAACTTATGAATCAAGCTAGTGAATTCATGATTTTCCTTGATGGGACTCTTGTAGGCTGATAGTCAGAGCTGGTTGGGAGTAATCTTTTCGAGTTGTTCGAGATCTTGCTCAAATGCACCTTTTACATTGTCAGGATTCATACCCTTATAATCAACACGAGCATCCTCTTGGATATAAAAGGAATAACAGAAATTGGTTTAATAATACTTGTTAATGTCCCATTATCATCAACGGGTGGCCTGACAATCAAAACGATGTCGCAGGGTTGTCGAGAGCTCTCTAGATTATCAAGGGGTTCGCGAAAAGTAGCATCTTTATTACGGTAGTGACCATCTTCCCGGCTGATGTGAGCTTTGTCTATCGGAATAACATGTATCCTGTGGCGCTGGATAGCTATGATCGGTAAGATTAATAACAGATATCTCTTGCGAGAAAATTTCCCTAAATGAAAAAGCTCCAGAGATCCTTTTTGTTTAGGCTTCTAGCCTTTGATCTTAGTCTTTAGTTAGCTATGTTCGACATTGATGATGCACTGAAATTATAAGGTCTCAAAGGGAGAAGAGGGAGAAGAGTAAGGAAGCTGAAGCTTCTATATAGTGGGGAGGTAAGACAGAAATACCTTTTGAGAAGCCACAGATGTGATGGGATGACATAACTGTCTATTTCAATTTAGATATATGTACCTACATACGAAAATCGCTATACAAGGTACGAAAGCGCGCAAAATTACTGTACTTGATTAGGTAGAAATACTACTTTGATGCATCTAATGTTCTTTTTGAAATGTACCCAATATGTAATTCACTACATACATAAATGAATGTTAGTTGAGTTCAGCCTTTAAGTCAATTCATCTAGGTATTTATCAAATTCTATGTTTTAATATTCAAAGTAAAGATCATCCTGACTTTGTTTATTCATATATTTCCTCAATTCAGATGTTTGATTCAAATTGTCAATGCATTTCTTGTATATAATAACACAATAAAATCTATTTGCAGAATATTTATATCAAAATAGATACCCTAGAGTGTCACTACTGCGTGAAAAGATCTATCTATATATGCATCCTCCTAAACTACTCACTCTGTGCTGGATAGAATACACATGTTGTCTACATGACCGCTCTCACCGAAATTTTGGTTCGCCTCAAAATTATTATCGAATATTGGATGTTTTCGCCGGATTCTATCGCCCAAATTAGAACAGAATAATGAAAGATTGAACTTTTCATTAGATGGTAAGCCACTATCACCCTCTAAGGCCCTTATCATTCTAGTTTCTCAATTATCGACCTCGGGTTTTGTTACGACACAGGGAAAATGAAGGGCGCCCTCTCCATTATTTTCGGCAATGTGATGATCAAAATGTGTCCGAATCTTGAGAATTAGAATAGCAAATATGACCATACTTGAACTCAAAACTAGGGAAAAGATTATCTTAGCGCGGTCATCCTCGGGAGGGAAGGGGAGAATATGAGCTCCAGACAATACTTGACAGAACTGTGAAGTCATTCAGATGCTGAACTTGAGTTTTTAAGTTATTGGACATGTAGATTCCCATTCATACAAATGCATAATTTGCCTTAAAATCAAAAGAGACCTCTTGCTCTTGTGCCATTTGGTGTTCTGGGCGTTCATGTAAAGCTACATGCAATATCATTCCAGCTGGGTTAATAGCACTAGGAAAACCAACTTTCGGGTAGAGTGTGACTGCTTTACCTTCGAAGTTCACTAATATTCAGTCATAGTCCAGGAATAAACCCCAGAGTATAGTACATAGAGAATATTGGAACTTGGTGGTAGGGACAACACTACCAGATGCAAGAAAGTTTGGTCTTTGTTAGCTCCGAAAGCAACCATCTTTCCGGAGCTAAATACAGCGATAGTCTGAAGTGAAATATGGTTGAAGCCACCTATGATAATCAGCTAAAATTATTAACTGGTGTAGAACTTGAGGCTATGTACGTACATTCCTTGAGTCCAATAGCAAATATATTGTCTTCATTCATGGCCTTAAAAGGAAACACATTTTGCGGAGATACAGCATATTCCTAACAACATGTGCGCACTTCAGGTTCTCCGCTCAATTAGAAAGTTATTCTGCGATAAACATGGCATATAGGAAATGGTGACTTACCCGGACGATGATCGTCTTCGTGACTTCGTCGAATATCCCGAACCTGTTGATGTCCACGAATCCAGTTGATCAATATGACTAAGCCAGCCAGGCACAAAAGCTCACCGCGAGAGCCTAGAAATCTTTGGGACATCAACTCACCTCCTTCCAAGATGTGATCAAGTGCATAGCGAGTGGAGTGGTTGTCACCAGAAGGCATTTCAAACAATGACCTCAAGCCTAATCCAGACTTTGACAACCTCTCTATACGTTCTATTTCAATTTCCAAGCACCGTGAACCCAAGTTACTATGAGCTGACTTGATCCCATTCGGAAATAGCCTCTGTTGAAAGCTTTCCAGATCATTTCTGTTCATTGATGAGTGCCCCATATCGTAGAGGAACTCAGATACCGTGATGTACACAAAATACACTGTACTTTAGCAAAGAACAATGAGTAACAACCTAAAACTAAATACTTAGTCACACTTGTGGTCTTCTTCAATATTATAGCCAATTCCTTCAGGGTCGGCTCTCGTTTCAACAATGCCATGATCCGAAGAGTTTGGGTATAGTCATTAGCATGAATGTCTTGCAGCACGTCAATGATTATGACTGCATAGAGTGCCATGAGATCTGAGGGTAACTTTTTAAAGTCTTGGATCAAGCTGGCCTTTGTCACCGAATGCAACTTTCTAATGATTATAGCAAGAGACCCAAAGAAATGTCTCCCTTGCCTTCTTTAATACCATCTCAACTAATTCGTCTTTCTCAGTCTCACTCAAGCTCCCTGAGAGAATAGCAAGTAGTTCTCCAATTCTTTTATGTATAATGAAGTTAACAAAATCCTTAATAGTTAAATCGTTCAGCTCCAGCTCAAAGTTTGTGAGTGGAGAACTTCCTTGTGTGTGCTTGTTACTCTGTTCCAATTGGAACCTAATGTTGGGATATTTGCGGCTGCTCATGAACTTTGCAGTAGGCAAATTCTTTGAGAGTTCAAAAATCAAATTAATCAAACGTTCTTGATCGATGCGACATTCATCAAGACCGTCAACAATAAAAAAGATTATGATGATATTCGATCACCTTAGCTACCTGAATGAGAAGCCTATTGACTTTAATGTATGATTTTGAGTAATAGAACAAATCGCGATCTTGATCATATTCGTTTAGCACGATCTCGGATTCTGGGCGAAAGTGACTCATCAAAGTGTAGAGAAGAGAGGATATCATGGGACCTGCGTCAGACATGCGATCAGTTCTAAGCTGGCAGAAACCATAGCTGATGAATAGAGCCTACGTATGGCCATCTGATCCGCATTGATCAAGATCAATGGTACAGGTTTGACTGAGAATGTTGCACTTTTTCTGCAGCAAATATTGAATGATATGGCGCACCAGCATAGTCTTGCCCTTCCCGGGATCACCATATATCCAGAAAAATATAACCCTAACATTAGAATTCAAAACGGCCGCGTATTCAACATACTCTAAGACCAACTACAAACACTCATCAATTATCCCACCTTTAGTATCGATGATATTTTCCAAAAATTGATATGGATTCCTGATTCTCATGGCCGCGTAGCATTCGGTCCAACCCCATATGCCTCTTTCTCTGCTTTCTTGAACTGTTGGAGTAAATCAGCACAATCTTGCTTCGCTATATCGTCGTCAACGGGCCTTGATTTAACAGATTGAGCGGAGGATTAGATTTGTAGTGAAAGCGCCATCGCTTGGTTTCAGGTTATCGAAGTCCGCGACCCATTCTCTAAGCCTGAAGCCATCCTTGAACAATGACAACACCCAGCGATGCATCCGAGTGATTATACGGACTTGGAAAGTCAATAATTGAGCGAAATGCGGAACCAATTCTTTGCGAAGTTTGACTAATTGCTTGGCCATGCCAGCCTCGATGTTTGTGTTGATCTTGAGGCATACTGTGATGGTAATATTCTGGTATGTTTCCATACGGGACATAATGAAATTCCATTATTTATCATAGACTTTGTGGTTACAAAGCAGGGCACTCGGAGCCTACAAAGGTTAAAACATGATATAGAATTGGTATTACACATAAATATGCTTATCTCAAGCCCAAATACTGCTGTTAGCCAAAATACGGCTACAACTGGTTAAGTCTTCATAACTTCTGTCGCCAATTTCTGTAGACTCTGCACCATTGTAAATATCCTATCCAGTTTGCTCTTTAAGCTTTCCAATTTTGCCAAGCGATTGAAGATCTGTGTAGAGCATGTACTCACTACCCGTTTCCACTCATCAATCTTCATTCTAATAATATCGACTATCCCATTTTCTTAGTATATCTCTTGTCCTAGAACCCTTTCGAGTTGAACAACAAGACGATTGGTGTGCTTGCCGGACTTCACCATTTTGTAGGCCAATAGCCAAAGTTCATCTGCGTCAATCACGGCTGATCTTCAGAACTGCGACTTCGGAGCTTTCGAGACTGGCGCAAAAACAAGAGTATCAGGCTCTAGGCCACTTGCAGCCATATTGGTGGGTGTATTGAGATCTAGATCAGGCACGGCGGCGGGCGCAGCGAGACTGGCTACATAAGTCTTTGGTATCAAGACCATGGCGATCTCAACACAAGAGAGCGATGTTTGAGTAAGCGCATGAAGTCCATCAAAATCTTATACCGTAATTTCAACAACTGGTACAACCAAAGCTGTCTCATGATCGCGATTTGAGTCGAGAAGGTTTGATACCGGAATGTCTGATGGCGTTTGACTGATGCTAGCTGGGAAAGACGTCTTGGCGTCTGCTGTGGAGCTCCTTTTGAAGATTCCGGCGATTTTCTTAGCGAATTATTCCTGAAGTGGACTATACTAAAATGGTTTACCAAGGTGCACTAGGATATATCGTTTGAAATGTTAAGTTTGCTTTCCAAGGAGACCTTAATCGTTTTGGTTTTCATGAAAAGGGATTGGCATTAGTGAGAAACAAAACAACATTTACAGAGCTGAAAAATACCATTACAAACTCATATAAAAATAGTGACATATTTCCACATTTACAGTACCCATCACTTAAAATTATAAAATTAAGTAGTGTTACTGACTTTTTATGATTTTAGTTGGAAGGCCACTGTAATATCACATCCCAAGTGGGGTAATCTAATTAGATAACTGTGCTATCACTAAATCATTTACCTAATTAAGGAGAAAATGCATAACTAAGTCACAGTAGTGAATTCGCGTCTGCAAAAATATTTTGGTATTAGTTCTAACCGCTAGCTAATGATGATACATATGAGTGTCGACTTCTTGACCAAAAATGTGGCATTGAAAATGAAGAAAAATCGAATTGAGGATCAAATACTATCTTTGTCGCTAACTAGGGAAGCTAGTTAGGAATGAACAGTTCACAAAACCAACTCAAAGTAATAGTACAAGGGAAGTAAACCTTAAATGCACGTTTTCTAAAGTCTCGAAAGTGGTCACTAGAATCCAAAAGGGAGATCCGTGGACCATTATAAACTCGCTTTCGATTCGGCTTTCTATCACAAAGTTTTCATAGTCCTTCCCAGATACAGATACCTTCTCACAACACATGATGAAAAACTCACTGATCTGTCAATCAACCTTAAACCCCACGTATGTTAGTATTTACATCATCAGCTATAAAATCAGTCTACTAACTCTTCTTAGACCATTAGACCAATCGTGTTAGCTCTCATGACTCTCAGTCGCCTGTCTAATTATTGAAATTTCTGACCGAGCAGATAATCCAGACGCGGCGTTGTTGAGACTTGTTAGAGTCATTCTAGCAATGAGCCTGCCAACCGATAAAGAAAATATGGGGTTCTTAATGAGAATATAGGGAGCAATTGAACACCCTTTAGTTTGGGGTGTAATCACGGAAGAAAAAATGTTACGGGGGAAGGTTGTCACCCGTAGATGAATAGATCTTTTACAATGATTATGAATAAAGGCACGGTATTTCCCAATTGACATGTGAAATAAATACTGTGTACTAGACTTGGTGGTATACTTTCGTTGATGTTGCAAGTGGATCCTGCTCGTGGGACATTGAGTCACATGATCCAGGTTATTTCTGGAAGCAACATCGAGTCTTGACTTCTTTATTTAATCTGAAGTGGGTCTTCGAGGTCAACATGGGATTCGGTGGGACTAACCAAGAGAGAAATGGGTATCAGGAACTAACTTGAACCTTGATTCAGTTTTAATCTCCCATAGACCATAAATACAAACACATTTACCATCACCATGCCCCCGTCAACTTCCCGTCTCCTCTCACTACCCACCACCCCACTACCCATCACCATGCCCTCCCCAATCACCAAACTCCCCTCTCCAAACCTATCCTCCACGCCACCCGACTCCTCCGCCACCTTCAGCATCTATGGCTCACCTATATCACCGACTCCACCCTTCTAATCGCTCACATTTGTAACCGCAAGGACAAGTCTTATGACTTTGACAGGGATCTCAAGGTGAAGGTGAAGGTTGGCTGGGGGTTGACGATCAAAATTATGGGGAAGATTGCGAGAGCGCTGAGTATGTTTTTGATCTCTCTGACAACCCTTTCGATAATTATCTTCTCTTCAACTGTGACACCCTCATTTCCTTCCTCCCATTCATCCAAAGAGATCAAAGAGAAGATTGAAGTCTATGAAAAGTCTCTGAAAGGGGAACTTTCGTTACAAGACGCAAGGGGCGAACGGACAGTAGTCAAGGTGGATGCCGTCAAAGTTGGACGTGTCCCTTCTGGGTTAAGAAAATCCTTGAAAAACAGAATCATCTACGAAAACCGCAGGGCTATTTCGGAGAACATTGGTGTGTTTTATTGATAGTTGTTTGTGGTGCTGCAGATGCTGGGTGTCAATGTTCGTGGCGTTATAAATTTACCAATTCAGTGGGCTTTAAGTCGTTCTTAATTCTTTGTCCTAAGAAGCATATGAGCAAGGGCAGAGATCCGTTCTCTGTACGATGTTCTGACTGCTGAGAAAGACCATAATTTTAGTTGGGTAAGATAACGTACAGGCAGCTTAATGCAGATACTTATTACTAGTTTCAACGCATAACTCTCGACATTTCTTAAATACAACTGTCTTTTACTATTTCAGCCACAATTACAATATTATTAATTCATTTAATAGCATGCAACATTCGCTATCCGCGTCTCGCTCTTGCAATAACCAACCCCATCCATGATACTTCAACCTTATGCAGTATTCCACCTTTGTGTCCCACTTTTCAGATGCCCCAATTCCATCCCACTCAAGCTCAAACTCCCATCCTACCAGTCAATTGTCTCACATTTATTCATTCATCACTATCAACCTCACCACCCACCCCAAAATGCCCAAACTCACCAACACTTTCTTCATCGCCACGCGCTTTGCGCACCAATCCCCCAACCCCCGCTTCTTCACCTCCTCCACCCCTCGTCCTCGCAAACCCGCCACCCTCCTCACTGTCCCCCCCTACCATTACGCTGCCCTCGCCCTCCTCGCCGGTCTCACCGTGACATCCATCCTACCGCAATCCTTGAAGCTCGACGCACCCACCGGGGTCCATCCGCTCCAGCCCACGCAGACGATCATTACGCCCAATTCGGGGCCTGCATTGGTTGAGACGGGGAACTCGACGGTCCCGACAATCCCATTGACGATCGATGTTAACGGGACTGAGTACACGATGCTAGGGTTCGGTGTACGCACTGTTTCTTTCCTATCAATCCGTGTGTATATCGGCGCCTACTACGTGGCAACCACTGACCTCCCCAAGCTTTCCGCCGCCATAGTTAAGAAAGTAATCCCCGTCGGGACCACCCTCCTCCCCTCAGAACGCGATGCCCTCGCCGCTTCCCTCCTCGACCCATCATCCAGTGAGCAAATTTGGAACGATGTGTTGAAGACCACAGGGATCTGTTCCGCCTTCCGCATCTCTCCTGTTCGCGATACCGATTTCCATCACTTGAGAGACGGCTTCACCCGCGCCATCCAAGCCCGGACACGCCCCGGGTGGAACACCATATGGTCATTTACTGACGACGCATTTGCCGCCGCCCTTACTGACTTCCGCAATATTTTTAACCGCGGGAAAGTCCCTAAGCAAAAAGAGCTCCTCATGGTTCGGGAGTCCGGCGGCCTCTTGAGAATACTGTACGATGACGGCGAGACAACGGAGGGACGGCAGGATTTGGGGACGGTGGGGGACGAGAGATTGAGTAGGGTGTTGTGGTTGAATTGGTTGGGGGGGCAGAAGGTTGCGTCAGAGCAGGCAAGAAAGAGTATTGTGGAGGGGTTGATGAATTTGGTGGGGAGGCCAGTAGAGTCGGTTTGAGGAGAGAGAGATCGTAAGATTGGGAAATTGGGTTATTATTGTTTTTGTGCATTATTAATTTGTTTTTGTTTCTTTTTGTGTAATTGCATATATATTTGATAGTTTAATTCATACTTTACTTTGCGCATCTTGGCCCCATAGAACCTCAGACCTATCGGCCCGTTGTATCACTCAAATCCCCACATTCACACCACTTGTCAGACCCCTCTTCTTCACCATTCATGCTTACTCCCAAACTTAATGTCATCATCACATAATATGTTGCCTTATATCGCCATGAATCCTCAATAAAACATCATTTTCTGTTAACAGTTAACACAACTTATCAAATCTTCGATATTCACGCCTTAACCGCTCCAGCCTCCTTCAACAGCGTCACCAGCTTCCCCGATGAGTATAGAGACTGAAGATCCGAGTTCCCCCAATCGACTTGCCGCCGATAAAATTGTTCGGGACCGTCCGCTGCCCGGTGATCTGGGCAAGGGCGTTCTGCAGATCGTCGCCGTCCTCTACCATGGTGATAAGAGATGCTGTTAGTAAGTGGTCATCACGACACAATAAGACAGGAAAGACTCTGACTTACCAATTTGGTCGAGCTCATAAGCCTTGAACTCGTACCCAAGCTCCTTAAAAGTTTCTTGGACGCCGTGCAGTACGGACAGTAGCTCTTGCTAAAGACAACTATCATGAATCCTCGTTAGTAATCAATCATCACTACCACCAAGCAGCTTTCGGCTAACTCACCAATGGGCTCTGCAGCAAGCTGTTGAACCTGCTCCCTAAATTTGACCATATCGGAATCTGTTCTAACAGTCGTCATTGAAAACGCCGCACCCATAGATTTCTTGTTATCAATCAAAGTCCGCTCGAATATAGACCGGATATTTTGAGATCTTGAAATGTAACCAATTGCCCGAATATTCCCAGATAAACCAAAAGGCGGCGATGAAGATATGGATCTCGAAAACGAATATACTCCTCTTCCACCACAAACTCCCCTCACAACAACACGGCCCACCATTCTTCTTATATTCACACCGTCGGTAAAACCCCGGATAATATATTCAAGTTCACCTCTAAGCAAATCTGTCAATCACTAGTATATATATGCAATACCTTACACCGATCACAACGGTGCATTTGACACAGTGACAAATACAATAAAGCAAATGACGCAATCTTTATATTGTGTGTGATTAGTCAGCAGATGGTGATTGACGATGGGCTAGAAAGCCAAGGGAATTAGGGATTGGGGTTTCGGGTTTTAATAGCAGGGGGAGAGGAGCCATGGGCGGGGAACAAGATTGGCGGTGGGGGCTGTATTTGAAATTTAGATTATTATGTTTCTAATCAGATGATGCCACAATATGATATGATCACGAGCTCTTGAACACCAAATATACAAGAACACAAACACAAGCCTACTAGTCCACCGAAATTCCCATCATATGACACTCACCATCTTAATCCCGCTTCCTAACAAACCCTGCTTAGTCACCCAAAATCCAAAAGCGAGGCACCACCATCATCGCCATTTCTCTTACCATCTTGATTACTTAGTAATCCCCACAACATCCAACCCCTCAATATCCAGATCCCCGACGTCAGGTCCCCAAGCCAAGTCCCCGGGTCGGGATTTACAGTTGAGGGATTCCACATATTTGAGTCTGAACCACGGAAACATTAAGGAGGTTCCCGAGATCTTGAACCCCGAAAAGGATCATCGCTAAAGATACAGTAAACTTTTGAAATAACAAAATACATAGTTGATAGCTATCATGACTGCTAGTGCTAAACAGTTCCCGCAAACTCCAATCCAACAAAAACAATTCTTCTTAGGCTCTGCCGTCAGAAACCCATATGCAAATACTTGACAAAAAAAAAGGAATAAAAACAAAAACAAAGATCAACGATAAACTATAATGCCAACCACAACATTCTTTACGCTGTCCTCTCTACTCCTCATCCTCCAAATCTGAGTCCAAATCATCCGTCTCCTCCGCTGTAATACCCGGCACAACCACCGCCAGCTGTCCGTCGTCTTCGCCCTCCTCCAGACCCTCCTGACCCTCAGCAGTCACCGGCGGATACAACTCCGCCATCCTCGCTCCCGTCAATGTCGCCAATACTCTCTGCGTATGATGCTGAGCCATCAACTCAATCGTCGGCTCTTCCCCTGTGCTCGCCATCAGCGCATTCCGTATATCCATATGGAACATGTGAATCTCGTAGATGTACCCCGCCACCGTATCTGCGCTTGGCGGATCCGGAATTGTCCGCATGTGAATGTGTGCCCGAACATGCTCCAACAGCACAGCGTGACCCTGCATAGTGTGAATAAGATTAATAAACAACGGCTGCGGGGGCTCCACTTCATCCAGCCCCAACAACGCATCATACGGACCGCCTGTCGGGCTCATCGTCGTCAACGGACCACGCGGGATAACCGCAGGCCTCGGCGGCGGCCTCGGCGGCTCATTGTTGCTGCTACTGCCACTCCCATCAGTAGCAAGGACCATACTGTACAGCGGCATCGGGACTGTATTAACTATGGTTCCATGAGGTGGCGTCTCCGTGTGCGGCGGTCTCATCCGGGACAGCAGCGGCAAGTTGATTGCATCACTCTGAAAATCGATACGTCCGTCAGAGAGCACGCGTATGCCGGCGTGCAGGCGTGTGTTGTGATACTTGGGCGACAGGTTCAAATAATTCCTCAACTTCTCAACGCACTTTCCAGAAAAGACACAAAAGACCTCCCGTTGATGGTCAGTAAACTCACGGGGAGGCTCACGACCAAATTCACGGAAGTCGGTCAAGAGGAAGGCCGGCACGCCGGTCAAACTGAGATGGGTCAGACGCCGGCATGAATTAAGTAGTCGCATGATGCTCTTCATAGTCAAGCTCAAGCAGTAACTCAAATGCATACGCTCCAGCGTAGCCCCAGGCTGGCCATCTATACCTCCGTGCATCGACCGAGTGTGGCAAGCCATTGCGATCTTGATAATCGACACATCTGTGATATGTGAGCACTTTACCAATCCGATTCTCTTAAGCTTCGGAAGCAACGCCAACCGACTGACCGACCGGTCTGTCAAGTTCGTGCAACATCCCAAATCAATGTACCGAATGCGGTTACACGACTCTATGAGTGTCAGTGCGCCCTCGTCAGTAATTAGATTGCAATGACCGAGGTGGATGTAGTGAAGGTTCTTGGTCAGTTTGGCAATGGCGGTGAGTGACCGGTTGGTGATGAGACGGCACTTGGCGAGGACAACATTGCGCAGCTTGGGAGCCGCCGCTATGATAACCTCCACGCCGGAATCCGTCAACTCCAAACAACCCGTAAAGTCGATGATACGCAATGCGTCAAAGCTGCTCGTTCTCAATGCCTGCGCCTGAATGATTGCATAGTCTGTCAACTTGATCAAGTGCGCCAAGCGCAGCTCCCGAAGTGATTGACTGTGGGTCAGGAGAGTCGTAACGGCTGAGTCAGAGACTTCTTGGCACATGTGTAAATCGATCTCGAGTATGTTCTTGCAGTTCTGTGCAAGGGAAATGACCGCTTTGTCGTCCGTCTTTTGGCAGTCGTTGAGTTTGATCTATTTGTATTGGTTAGTGTACAGTGTATTCTCCGGATATCACACCTTCTCTCGCTTTACTCATGAAATGGCGTACCCTCTTGATTTGCCTGCAGCTGTTTGCAAGCTGGATCAAGCTCTCTGCTGTGATCTCCCTGCATCCAGCAATATTAAGACCCTGTAGGCGTGGGCAGGTCTCCGCTACAGCAATCACAGTCTCTTCCGTGATATTGTTGTTTGAACTAATATCCAGAGCCATCAACTTAGGGTTCTTCCGAATCAATGTAGCCGCCGCACTGTCCGTCACGCGCTTGCACTCTGTCAATGTCAACCTCTCGATGCGGTTGCAAGACCCCAGCGCAGCGAGTGTTCCGTCGTTGACACTCTCAGAGATAGCAGCAAGATTAATCCGCTTCACGAAGTGTCCGTAGTTGAAAAAGGCGTCTGGGGAATTCAGTGATCTGCACACCTTCTCCAGACGGTGAATCTCCCCACAATTCGGTCGATGCCACAAGAATTCGACAGCGCAGCTAGCCCAAAGTTTGCACACCCTCAACAAAGATTTGTAATCTCCAGGCGAATCCAGAAAAGAAAATATCGTAACAAGGATCTCGGTTGGGACTCGCTCAATGGCCCGGATGCCATACTCGCACGTATTAAGTATTCTGCCTTCGCGCTCCTCCCGATAGGTGCTAGCGGTCATGGAAGAACTGGTGTCATCGGTCTCTATACACGAATCCGAATCGTAGGGGCCGGGAATATTAGGGGACGGAGCCGAGGAGGCGCTTGACGCAGTCTCTAGAGTAAGTGGGACGTCATACCCACTCACGGGAGCCGAGGACTCCATGATCGGATATCGTAGGCAGTAGTAGATACTGTGTGGGATGTGGTTTAGAAGAGTTGTTTGTCGCGGGGCGGTAGATGATAATTGTCGATGCCGGTAGGCTATCAAATCGGCGTGACGAGGCAATGGTATAGATTATTGCGCAAATAGCGATATCGATCTTTGTAGGTAATTGCGTACGTGTCGCAGCGTTGATTGTGGTAGTAGCTATTATGTTGGCTGTAGTTCAAACTGAAGAAATTGATTGATAAGTTCTCTAAAGATATCAAAAGACCAAACCCAACGCGATTTCAAAGAGACGGATTTGGATATTTAAATTCTCCCAAGAGTGGATCCGCCGTTTTTGAATAGTGCAATAAGGCTACGGGATGCCTCCGTTTAGTGTCTACTTCTCCCGATTTATACCTCGGTGCAGAGAGTGGTCGCGGGCCCGGCTGAGTTTTCGACAAATAATATGAAGCCGTTGGTCAGGCGAGTCGTTGGTATGATAGGATCTGGTATAGTGACCAGAACTAGATGCGCTAGAAAGTAATAGGTTTCTTAGGTAGATGTAGATAAGAACGAATGCAAAGTAAAAAAAAACAATTCAACCGGAGAAATAATCACAACAAGGACAAAGAATATTCATTTCCTAAAGCATCAAACAAAGTAAAAGGGCACAATCGAGGAAATACGGACTCATCATTCAATATCCCAGCGTCAACCATCCATTCGTAACAAAGTCGCACCCCTCTAGCTCCTCCTGTAACAGACTCCTTCCCCAATCCATACCCCCCCAAATCGATAAAATGGGGCCCCCAAGAAGCCCAAATCCTGGCTCAATTATAGTGGTCGTCCACTACCACGGCAACTGCGGACTCCACTACCTTCCATGTAATGCACAAACCGTCATTGTGCTAGTAGTTGCCGCTCAGCCAGTATCATCACTAATGATCTAGAGTCCGTGGGCGCTGGTTCCTTCCTGGGTTCTCGAATAAATAATTGCTTGGGCCCCAGATTATTTTAATGGTGAGGGACCAGTTTCAGGATAGAACTGGCGTAGCAGACGGTAACAGCGGAACACAAATCAGAGTTTTCCCGTAAAATTTGGTTACTATATTATGATGATGCTACAGCGCCCTTTGGGCATTTGTCATTCAGGCCTTAATGTCCAAACCAAATCAATCACGATAAATGCCACCTGTCGTAGAACCAAACACTTTGCGCCAAAGGATAAAGCCATGCTACATAGTGGAAACCCATCATCAATCACATAAAATGCTACAGCATCTCGTTTGCTCGCCAGTCTACCGTCAGTCCCACTATCACCACCACGAACCGGCGTCTCCTTTACCACAGACTAGCTACTTATTCATCAACCACAGTTTCCGTTCTATCGGAAACTTACAAATACCATGATACCTACCAGTCGCCACATTTGTTATTCTCATCATCTACTTCAACCTCCCTCCCGCACAAAACCTCCAGCCACCTGACGCCCACCGCCCGCCATCCCCTCCCGGTCTCCCTCTCACCACCCATTGCCCAATATAACATCCCATCTGACTTGCGCCAGGCTACTTCATCTCGGTACAAATACAGCCAAATGTATCAGCCAATGCGACAGCTTACCATAGCTAGTCCCCTCCCTTCCCCTCTCGCTTTTTTAATTCCGTTCCCCTCACATTAAGCGACGGGCTGGCCAATCAAAAGCTAGTCTTCATTATCGTCATTTGTCCCCTTTGGGCTCCAGAGCTACTAACGATGACAAAGAACCAGGACTTCCTCTCTTTCTCCCTTAGCTCCCTATATTCCGGATTATGGCCTTGGCATCGCTGTGTATTGACGATTATCTATACGCTTTTAGCATGCAGTACAATCTCAGCACCTCAAACAGCAAAATTATCGCTTGCTAAACACAGCTTAACGCCTTCAAACGGTAAAATATTTAACAATCAAATAAGGTATTGATTACCTTGTCCCTCTCTACATCCAACAAATAATTAAACTAATCTAACAAAAAAGAAACAAAAAGAAAATGCATTGTTTGTCATTCTATCGCTATCCCTGTAAAATGTCGTCAATCAACCTCTCGCTTGACTCCACTTCACTTTGTTATTCAACCAACCCAACGAACATCAAATGACCCATTAACACCACCCATCACCACTTATAAAAAGAGGCGAACACGGTCATTTATTACCGAAAATCCCATCTCATGATCACTTGCGACCCCCAGTCTTCCACCAATGACACATGAACCACCGTTTGTCCGTCATCCAGAAATATTTAATCCAACCCACCAACTCTCTAGAATCAAATCCCAAACAACCGCAAACCCCTTTCTCCCCAAAATCTAGATCTTCTCTGACGTGATCTAATGTGATCAACATGCGTGCTTATGTATCCAAAGTCCATTAAGCGCTGAGTTAGTAATGCATGTAAAAACTTGAATCGCTTTATCTGAATGTAAATCATTCATGTTATGGAAATGAGACAAACTATTAATAGTGTTCAAAATGGTAGGGTTAATTCATCAAAGGAACCCTGTAAGTAGACTCACGTGATAGTTTACGATACAATACGATATTAACACTTACATTGCACAGCCAAGCTGAAGAAATATTATTTTATAGGTTTTTCTTTATATTCATGGGTATGTTTTATTTTTGCATGTGAAAACCGAATTTAAATATTCCATCTCGAATAAAAGCAAATGATACCAAAATTGAATCTAACTAGAGATACAAAACATCAAGCACAGCACAGAAACCAAGACGGGAATTTTGTTTGCTTGTTCATTGATGTCATTTCCATTTCCATTTTCCAAACCTTTTTTCTTTTTGTTACTGAATCAGATGTTGCTTAAACATAGGAGCCTTCTCTCATTCTTTTGTGAATCCAGCCCAACACCATAATAAAACAACAATTAATATCCCTTAACTCCACCATGTCCAACCTAATAGACATTGCTCGCAAGGTGACACCAGCTAGTTGCAGCCAATGCCTCACGATACCCCAACTTAGTAACCGAAAGACTCAAGAATGGCAGAGGTCTTGGCATCGACAGCGGCAGCTTTCTTAGCCTGGGTAAGCTGGCGGGCAGCCAGCTTCTTGCGCTCGTAGTAAGCGACACCCTTCGCCTTTCTGCGCTCCTCCAGACGAGCAACAACATCCTGGTACTTCCAGCCGACCTCGTGGGATAGACGACCGACAGTGCAGTACTTGCGGCCGGGCTGAAGGCGGAGAACACGGAGAGCCTGGGGAACAACAACCTTCTTCTTCTTGTCGTAGGGAGGGGGGACACCCTCGAAGACCTTAAGGCGCTCGAGAGCGGCGGCACCACGGGCAGTCTTGTGGGGAATCATACCACGGACGGCCTTGTAGAAGATGCGGGAAGGAGCACGGAAGTGGAAGGGACCTATGGATTATGATTAGAACCAACCTTTCGGGCCGAAAGAAGCCAGCCGATGTGGGTCTCGTTTGGAAGGTCACTGCAGTTTTCTAGAACAGAACTACCTCGTCATGATAATTGTCCTAGAACCCAATGTGACTCTCCCAACAAGTCAAACACCGATAGATAGAGCAATGTTAGCTCACCAACTTAGGGAAGGGGACAAACTTACCACCGCGAGTGGGGTTGAAGCGGGTAGCCTTGCGGAGGTAGGCATGGTACTTGACTGTACACCCGTTCATGTTAGTTTATGAATAAATAACCCCTAGGGACTAGGGGTCTCTGATGGCTGAAGCCTGAATCAGGATCACGTACGCTTGGCACGGAAGAACTCTCCGGATATGTTCAGGGCCTCGCAACGAACGACAACGATCTTCTGACCGTTGAGGAGCTGCTTAGCAACAAGGGAAGCCAGACGGCCAAGGAGATGACCCTTGCCATCGATGACAATCTAGATATCCGGTCAGCATCTCTGGTCAGAGAAAAGCATTTAGGAACTAGGTCTGTATTGTATAGAATCCATTCGATCAGGCCCATGTCGGGAAGCACTTGTCATGTCGCGGGGACAATATTCAAGCACCGATAAATTCTGCCATTATCTGGTGCATATAGTCAGAGAATGAAGGTAGTCGAGGGAAGCGTAGAGGCAGATCGAGATTTTTTTCTAAGCGGCAGACACCAACAACCAGCACATAACTCCGTCATAGTCGATCCGATCCAACCCAATCGCAAACCCACTTCTCCTCAATAGCTCTCTCATCCCAATCTCGATCTGTGGTGAAGATATTTCGTAATTCTCAAGCAAAAGAAGTTCATAATGAAAAGAAATTCATCGCAACGGCGACAACGTATATGTAAACAAATAATGGCAGCGGAAGCGGTTGATCGGACAGTTGGCAATACACCCTAATGTACAACATAATAACTTACAACCGGCTCGAAGGTCGACATGGTGGATATTCGTTTCGTTAAAGAACGGGATATGAAAGGAAAAGAAACAGTGGACAAGACAGACCGGAACAAAACTTGCGATGTTGACCCAAAGTGACTGGCAGCGCCGAAAATTATCAAAATTCAGCGTCCAGCGAGGGATCCATCGTTCGTGGGTGTGGCGTCAACAGATTGGGTTAGAGGATTTTGCATGAGGGCTTAGTTGCTGGAAATATACTAGTGTTTAAGTGGACACTTGCTTGTTCGGGAGTGCTCAAATCGATAGTCAGGTGGCTTAGGGCTTTCAGACTGTGGCGTTTCTTCGGTCAATACCGTTATTTTTCAGGGCCCTGTCTTCCAACAGTAAGATAAAAGCAGAACCCGCCCAAGGCCCTGGAACAAGACTCTGGGATCACAGTGATCGAATTCGCCCCTCATTGTGCTCCAAATAGAAGGAACTTGATGTGTTCTAGGTGAAATGTCGAACGTGATGACCAAATAGCTAGATTAAGCTATGAGCTTAAAGTTTAATATTCAAATAAACATGTTAATAAATCAATCGCATTTTCAGACGATTACTAAAAATGAATACAAAAATTCAATATTTGTCAAAGTCAAATAAAACAAGAACGCAATAGTCTAGTATATAGGTATAAAACGAAACCAACCTCATTCGAACCAATCATCACCAATGCCCTCTCACTTCTTCGCATAACGCGCCGCATCCAACTCCTCCATAATAGCCCCAATTCGCTTAGTAACCTCCTTCCGCCTCCTCCGAATCTTTTCATCCCCATTCGGTTCCACGGCATCCAACTTGAGCGTCACATGCTGCATAGTTGTCTCCGAAAGTCTCCGCCACTCCTGGTCCCTCTTCTTTGCATCAACCGGCGGCGCCTTAATGAAATTTTGGCAAAGCGTCTCCAGTTCCTCGTTAAACCATTGCTCAATCAAGTTGATCTGCTCGAACGGGTTGTCGGATTTCGGCACGGGCTTCGGGCCCGCATCCGTGGGCCCAGAATCAGAATCAGAGTCGGAGCTACCGTGGGTCTTCTTGCCCTTCCTAGCCTTCTTGGAGGCAGCAGGAACTGACACAGTGATCTCGCTTAAATTCTTGACACCGAACTCAGAAACGGGCGTCTCGTCCCTTTTCTTCCGCTCAAAAGGTTCTTGTTCTTGTAGCTAAGGGTAGCATCCCGCAATATGACACCGCTAAGTCCCAGGACCATGCCAGCACGCTCCCTTAGATCACCAACCTGTAGACGACGCTCTGAAATAGAGTAAGGAGGAATAGCGACCGGTACTTGCGTCCATTGTAGACGAAAACTAAGACATCTTGTTCCTGTTCGTTTTGGGTGTCACCGGCAGCAACCTGCTTGGCAGTAAGGTAGGTATAGTCCTTATCACCAACGGTAATAGGACCTGGTGTGTAGTAGTCGTTGTTCCAAGAATTCTTAACGCGCAACATGGCGTAGGCAATTGTCGTAACAAGAATAGCTAAAAGCGTTGCAATAACTGTCTCGTGAGCAGCGCCAGTCCTGTCCGAAATATCGCGGATGATCGGAGCGGCTGTAGTATATATATGGCCTAGGGCGTCGCGAATAGAAGTCTGGGCAGCGTCGGGAAGTTGAGAAATTAGTGATTCCAGCGCACCATCACGGGATGCAACTGGAGAATTATATTGCGAAACCACGATTGCGTAGTCGTTGCGGTGGTTCCTGAGAAAAGGAACAACCGGATGGCAGAGTTGGGAGATTGGGTGGGTGAGATTTTTTGGAGCAGCGAAGGGTGCGGGTAAGCGAGCTATGAGGTTAGCACAGCGGGTGTTTGACTCGATCTGTGTGTTGGTTGGTTTGGGCTCAAAGGGCAATGATAACCGTGGGGTATGTGGGTGTGTGAATTGCCAGCTTAACGATACCTCGTAGAAAGACAGCCCCGATAAGTGAAAATTCCGGCGGCTTCTGTAGGTTGGGCTGCGTTGTGTAGTGATGTGATGACTCTATTTAGCCTGGATTGAATGGGATGGATGGATGGATGGACTGGCTAGCTGTCTAGGCGTCTTTTGTGGAAAGGCGAACAGCGGATCTATTGAAGGTCGGTGGATGGCAAACGAGGACTAACTAGGAGTGACGATCGGTTTGAAGCCGGTGAGGCAATTGAGGACAAGGATCAATGCTTATGTGGGTGATAGATTGGCGATCGGTGAGGCCCGATGTGCTGAGAATGTGGAAAAAGACAGCTACATACACGACACTTTGTGGATTGGGCAATATTGGAAGCGTTAAGACTAAGGGATTGCTGTGGATCGAGTGATGGTGGGAAAGGTTCTGCAGTGAGCTTCTGTAAAGTTTATGCATAGGGTATATGTTGCATTGCGTTGGGCCGCATGTCGTTAAATTTTGGTCATGGGGCGACATTGCAATTATTGGGGGTTCAGTCGACCCTAGAATCTATTACGTCACGTGTAATGCTGGTGTAACGACTATGACTATTATCTTGATATCGTCAACAACATCCGTTGTAGACATTCATAACGTTGATGTGTCTAGATGCTATGTTCGTTCTAGCGCTTCCCTTTATTTGTTCTTTGGTTTGTTGACAATACCTAAGAACAATCCTCTCTAAATGGATGGTTTGAGGTCTTCTTCGAAGGCACATTTGAGGGCGTCCTTTTTCGGCATGACCACAAATATTGTCCGGTCCACCCCAATTACCTTATCTCCCAAATACACCAATATATGACTAACAAAATATACCATGATATCACAGAATCACAGTATTAATGAACAATAAAATAGAGAAAAAGTAAAGCTTCAGTATCTTCCTAAACTCCAAGCCCAACCCTTATATCCACATTTTTTCCTTTTTGGTTATCTTTCTCATCAACCTAATGAACCCCCGCCAGTCCCATTAATTTTCGCATCAACGGAGCCATCGTGAACCCACCAGGACCTGAATCAATTAAGATCCAGAATGCATTTAAGCGGCAATGGTGACCTCAACCTCAACACCGGCCTCGATGTTGACGATGATGCCCTTGACGACGTCAGTGGGGGCACGAAGGTCGATGAGACGTTTATGGATGCGCATCTCGTAGCGGTCCCAGGTCTTGGAACCTTCACCACAAGGGGTCTTACGGGTGGTTATGACCAGGTTCTTAGTCTGTAGGGGAATTAGCAATCTGAGAATTATGATAGAGGATGAAGTTGGTTGGCATGCGAAAGATTGGTAGGATATTGGTTGCGGAATGTATCCAGAAGGGTGACTGAGATCTAAGCAGCGAGTATCAGTGTCGGTATTGACTTCAGCCTCACTTCCGATCCAGCATATTCCTTCCCTCCGATTCTCATCCCGATAACCAATTCCCACCTCCAATTTCCACAATACCCTTCTAACTTTAAATAGTCATTGCAGACTTCACGGAACGAGTGATCATACGGGAAGGCGGACGGGGCCCTTGACGGGGAGGTCCTTGGTGCGGGCACGGTCGATCAGTTCCTTACAGACGCGTTCCAGAGACTGGACTTTGCGCGAAGACAGGGTGATGCGAATTTTGTGAGACTTCTACGGCGGGGAAAAAGAACCTATTAGTATTCTCTTGGTAGTATTCGGTAATGTGGCATCAAATATGGTTCGCTATCTGGTATCACATGTCAAAGTTAAACTACATCTCCGTGATTCCGGGACATAGGCTGGGGGGTCAATGAAAATAGATGGAACAACAGCAACATGGATAAGCAAGACACACTAGTTATGATATCAATATTATGGACATACCTGGGCCTCGGAGAACTCCTGCTTATCGTTCTTCTGGAAAGACATTTTGACTGATTTTGTTTTTTGTTTTTTTGTAAAAGGGAAAAAAGGAGAGTAGCCAATTCCGTCAAGACTCGGAGCAAAGTATATCAAAAGCGTCACGGCAAAGTGATGGCGGTAATTTTTAAATCGAAAAGAAGAATTCAAGATTTCCAGGGATTGCAAGATCCATTATTGGCTAGAGGGAGCCAGTGGATGGCCGGACTAGCCTTTGTGGGACCCATAATTTCTTTTTTTTTGGTAGTGGAATTTTTCGGTAGATGATGAGGGAGTGAGGCGGCGAGGTGAGTTTTGGAATTTTACATTTTGTGGACGTGGCGTTGAGTGCGCCACATTTGTTTTTGGTTTGGCAGCTGGTAGAGTCTAATAGGGTTTGTAATTATATGAATTTAAACGGTGTTTGTGGTTTCCAAGTATATAACCCTTAGAGTATGTTGGAAATATGGTGTAAGTCATTCTTTTATAAAATATAATGTTAACGTAAGTGACTTTCATGATACTTAATACAATATCGTCGAGTCTGACCTAACCCATCATTGAATAAATCAATTTTCACATCGGAAATCTCCCTCTGTCAGTTTTCTCGCGAATCATATGTCCTAACCAGATGAATGGTGACCAAAGCCTGATGATAGTTCCTGCAATCCACACCCTGCCCGATCACCATTGGCCGCTTCAACTTTATTCAAGCCATAGTTTACGCATACATCCAGCAGGCTATGCACACTCCGGCTGAACACATGATATATACTACAATCAGGCTATCTAGAACATAATGGAATCATAACTTTACATGACGAGTCACGGTACTTGAGATAACGGAATAAGCGAAGGATGGCAACTTTTAACACTTTCATTATAAAAATGAATTACTGATGTTATAGCTAGATACATAGATGATTGGAATGGGGTTTCATATGTGCATCTGAACTGCGTGAAGGTCACTTTAGATGGCCTAAAAACGCTATTTAAAGAGACAGCTGTAGGTGCATTACATATGCAAAAGCGAGTAATGTATGTACCAGTTGCGATAGTCCAAGTTCTACGAAGACAAGACATGCCAGATGCCAAAGGTAAAGCCTAAATTGACATTACAAGTTAATGATTGAATTACATTATCTCTAAGGAGTTAGTTTAGTGATACAGGGGGCAAACTAGACATCATATTTGATGGCCGTGATACATATCAAAATGACCTCTTGCAATACACAAAATGCTAATCATTGATAGTGCGTTACACGAACCGCAACTCGAAAGAGTGTAGTCAACTATTTATATAGTCGAACCAGAAAATTAGTCGGCCAATGACAACGCATGCACCCTGTAGACCCCACACACTCGACATTTGAAAATCCAAAGTCGGCGACCCAAAGGATACGTCCGCCAACCACGACTCTAGGGTTCGAGCGTAAAGCAAATGGCGAGACCAAACATGGGAGTTCCTCACCATCGTGTTTCGTATTCACGAGAGGATGAGCAATTCTCAGGGTTATTTTGCCTGGATATGGAGCGAGCGGCAAGCGAGGGTATCAACTAGACAGGGCTTGGGAATATCCTCGTAGTTAGATGCAAGAAGGTAGAGCTGTTTTGTGCCTGCGGGTGTATAGAGGGAGGGTTCCTTGGGCAAAAGCTGTATTTACTGATAGCGACAATTAATCATATTGAGAGCAAGATTGGCTTGGCGATTGCCAGAACCAGGTAGAGGGCTAGTTAGGGGCCTAGGGAGTCAGTAGACGGTGTGTATAACGGGTGACATGCTGAGTACAGATTAGTAAATTAGAGAGATATTCCGTTAATCACAGTGACTAGTCAAACAGAGGAATGGCCACGACATGTCACGGCAAACATAGACGACTCTGAAACAAAAGTGAGGATTCCTGCTGCAGGAGAGTCTGATGCTTACGTTGTTTGTTAGAGATGAGGTTGAACCTAATTGAGTAAAATAAAAGAAATAATTATGAAATTTTCGGGTTTTTTCTTCTGAATTTAATTATCAGAGCATGCGACATTGAGGATATAAATACTACAATAATGACTCTTTACGAATAAACAAAGTGAACGCAGGAGACAGGAGGAGGGAATATCAGATAATTATTTTTCGATCCATGAAGAATCGAGAAATGAGGCAATAATAATTGAAGCTGTGAGAATATTCTGCGTTGAACGACCTGTGGCTCAAGTGGCTTATATGTCAGGAGTATATCTACATCCATCTAACCAAACAATCAGCGATCTGCCAAAAGTAGCTTATCCTCAATTGGCGCCTAAGAGAGTTTGTGACTTCACCCAATGTGATCGGGCTGCATTCTGTAATCATTTCTAAAATCCCAGCTTCCTGAGACGTCATTTGTTTTCCACTGTGCCACATCGCTAGTAATGATTTCCCCGTCTGAAGCACATCGTCAGGCCTGCGCTTAACTCGAGCAAGACAAAAGGGAAGTCAGCAGGAAAATGGCAGGCAGATTGGGCTCCAAAGGCTATTCTTAGACTCGGGTAGTCAGTGGCGGATAATGAGTACTGGTGATTGAGTGGCTAGATTCTTCACAATTATACTATGTGGGAAATCCCCGCATGTGCGATGATGTTTATAGAAACTTTGTCGATAGGATTTGGATTTTCAATAGAGAGTTACAGTGAGGTTGAGGTTAGAGAAACCGAGAATCCATCCGAGGTTATGGGGTGACTTTAAGGTGAGTTTATTCTTTTTTTCGTTCTCTTTTGCAGAATGATATTCCGTGTTGTATACGCGCGGTTACTCCATTAAGTGTCTTTTCTACTCTCCATTCATGAATGAATATTCATTAATAAATCATCTACTAAACCCAGCGGTTAACACTTTCTTCTACTATCTGATATTTCTTCATAAACACCACTTCTCACATTGACTCCTCCGTTCTCAGGGGCTCAACCTACCAAGCCAAGTCTTAGTCACTGCCTAATGATACAGGGGCCCGCACCACCATGAGATACCCGCCCCGGCTATCCATCCATCTGACTCTGGTCGCCAGTACGAACCAGACCGAACCCTTAATTTGACAAAAGAATCATAAATGTGACGCTTTGGTAATTTGCTGAGGGTTGTTTGCCAGGGGTACTGGAAGTACAGTGAGGAGACTTGTGGGCTATATACCATCAAGGCGGAAGTAGCTATAGAGATTGTGATGAGGCCAGCAGTCAATATTATGGAGAAGAGCGATGGTGAGTGGGTGTGTTAATACTGTCTGGTGGAGTAGTCATGAATAACAAAGAATAAATGCACAAATGTGTTGAGATATCACAAGGGGTTTTGAGAAGGAAGATCATGATGGATGACAGCTACTGACGTGAATATCTTCACATGAACGGCAAGTAGCATACGTAGTCACACACGTCCCCGATTCCTGGAGATCCGTTCACTAAACCAACCCAGTGATCTAGATCGATCAAGTCTCTAAACTAATACTACCTCCACTCCTTTCAGCTCTGCCATCTTCAACTTTGAGAACCTGGGGAAATTTCTTGATCTTTGCAGACCACTGGGGGCTCGGCCGCTAGTGATTAGTCGTGGCTATTCGTCACTTAATAAGTCTGTCTAAATACTACCACGCATACAATTACCAAGATCACCAACTCATTCCCAATGCCTATTTTCAAAAACTGGGCATCCCTATACTGTGTCGTCCTGTAACTCTCATCACAATCCACCTGATCACCACTAAGCCCACCACTGTCGTCACCCTTAAACCCACTGCCCATTCCACTCTAACCCTGTCCTCACCCACTGGGCCACACCTGCCACGCACAACCTTCCAAAGAAAGTCTCGGTCGCCGTTGTCCTTTTCCTTCCTTGGTTGTTAGTAGCGCTTCTAGGGATCCTGTGGGCGGTTGAGTACAAGGGAGTGAATAGTCTAGAACGTGATGAGAGGGTGAAAGAAGTAATTGGGAAGGGAGATTTTGTTCGAGGCTAAGACAATGGTTGTGATAGGGAGGGATCAGTTTGGGGATAGGAAAAAAGAATATTTGATGGGTGAGTGTTGACATAATGTAGGATATTTTGTGATTATTTTCTTTAATTTTTAGGGACAGTTATTTCACAGAAACATAACTAAACGAAAAACGATAGCTTCTACTATTAGTGACTTATATCCTTAAATAATTGTTAACGTCTGCTAATAATTCAAACTCTTGTATCAATTCTTTGAACCCACGAACAAAGCAATAATCACTAAAAGCCAGAAAAAAACACCTAAACTACCTACAGTCCCGTGTCCTTCGCATAGCCTGCCATCTCCCAATAAAATACCCGGTTTTATAACAACCCCTCGGCTCCAAATACACACCCGGACCCCGTTGTCGTCTATCATGGCGTTCTTGGCACTCTTGCATAATGAGTTGCTGACTGGTGGTTGAGTTCCAGGAACAGAGGTTGTTAGATGGAATTGAAACTTGATATAATTGTACATATATAAAGTCGCGACACAAAGCGGGTTGGCCGTTGGGTTATTAGAGAGCTTGGATCTTTTTCTTTTTATTTATTCTTTATCATCGGAGGTCTTTTTGTAGATCGTTCTCACTAGATATACAGTCTTCTATCAACATTTATAGACCTCGTTGTTTGTTGTTTGACTTCCATCTCCTTTCCCTGCCTTGGTTACTATATTCCTGACCGCCAAGCACTCTCTGGATGGAACTGTGCTTTATCCCGTCTGCACCAATACACAACCTCACACATATATCCCAACCTCATCTTTCTCGCCATTAGTTTCCCATCCGTCCATCGATACCCGGCACATAAACAGGGCACGGGCTTTATTAGCTTCTTTGCCACTGTCTATTCTCTGCTTGTACTGTCTTTCGTTACCCTTCATTGCCCGCATTAAATCGCCTACGCCGCCCCGTTGATATAGAAACCTCAGACGTCTCCATCTACCTTCATTCTTTACAAACCATTATTTCTTTCTATTTTCAAATCTTCCCATTATCAACATTTCATAGCTATTCTTCACTGAACTTAGCTATCCACTCACCCATCTCAAGACCCATTCACAACTCTTGTTAATCTTCTCTGCACAACCAATCAACCACTACCATGGGAGACGACGGCTTCGCCCAACCTGCCGCAGTGCATCCCCCGCCCGCACTCGCACCGAAGAATCCAACCACAACCGCCATGCCTCCGCTCAAGCCGAGGCCATCGGCCTCTCTATTGATGCCACCCGGCAATTCTCACACTCTGGCGCTATCAACTCGCCCATCTCGCCTATACTGTCGCAGACGCCTAATCAGTTGAACCGAGTGAATTCTATGGAGTTTGAGAATTACTTCAAGGGGCCGAGAGATATGACGAAACATTCGAAGTGGCCGATGTTCATGCAGATGCATGGGTCGATTTTGCCGTCGATGATTGTGCCGTTGATTTGGATTGGGGCATGGTCTTCGTGTATCACTGTCATCTCTAAGCATGTCTATTCCCGTAAGTACGACCTGCTGGGCCTATTGTCATAGAATTTAGTTGCAGATTTTCCACCTGGTGTTCGTTGTGCTATCCTTGCTGGTGGAATACTTCTATCGAGTATTCCTTCCTCTGTTTGATGTGTGAAGCTTAGTTATGCTCCTGATCCCATTTTGGCAATTGCACCATTGGACCCTTGGCAAACTGGGAAGGATGGCTTAGTTACATATGATGTAATTGCATACCTACTCACCACAAAATGCATCTAAATGAGCATCATGGAACTTCGCTCTGCTGATATGACACAAAATCACCAAGTGAAGACAACATGCTAACATGACCTTACAGTTGGTGTCAACTCCGTTCTGCTGACCGTCACTGGTTTCGTCGTTTCGCTGGGCTTGTCCCTGCGCAGTTCGACTGCCTATGAACGCTACACCGAAGGCCGGAAATACTGGGCTCAGCTCATTCTCTGCTCCCAGCAACTCGGCCGCGTCTTCTGGATCCACGCCAAGGAAAAGGACCCCGAATTCTCCAAGCGCCACCTGCTTCATACCATGTAAGCCATTTATTCACATTATCATAAAACATGAATATTATACTAACTATTTCTAGGACCGCTACCAACCTCATCGTCGCCTTCTCCGTCGCCCTCAAACACAAACTTCGCTTCGAACCCTACACTGCCTACCCCGATCTCGTTCACCTCGTCGCCCACCTTGATACATTTGCCGGCCGCGCCTCCCAAGACATCACAATCTCCGACCTCACCCAACGCAAAGGATTCTTCAAAGGTATCGGTGAACATCTTGGTCTTTCCTTCGCCGAGTCGAACCCCCGCAAGCTCGTCAAGCGCGCTAGCCGGCCGATGGGTAACCTGCCTTTGGAAATCCTCAACTACCTGGGCCGTTACATTGATGAGTTGATCGCTGACGGGAAATTGACGGTCCCTATGCAACAAACGATTGCGTACAATAACCTTGCGGCGCTCAACGACATCCTTACTGGCACCGAACGTGTCTTGACGACCCCTCTCCCCATCGCCTACGGCATCGCTTTCTCCCAAATAACTTGGGTGTATGTTTCCGTCCTCCCCTTCCAGCTGTACAACTACCTCGGTTGGATCACGATCCCCGCCACCGTTGTCGCCTCCTACATCATCCTCGGCATCCTATTCATTGGCCGGGAAATCGAAAACCCCTTTGGTCTCGACGTCAACGATCTCCCTCTTGACATCTTCTGCGACCAGGTTGCCGACGAAATGGATATCATTGCAGCGCAGGCTATGGACTTGGACTCGATGGTGAATAGACTCGAATCCGATTGTAACAAGGTGTTCTACCCGGCAAGTAGCTCTAGTTTCAATGCGTGGATTCATAGAGATGAAGAAAAACTCAAGGCGGCGATCCGCAGAAAGCCTGTGCAGGTTTTCGAATCTCGGCATACGGAATCCCGCGATGGTGAGAAGGGGCACACGACCGGTACTGATATGGTGTAGAGAATCAAGTCAAATATAGGCTGTGATATCTGATAGTGTTTCGAAGCCTGTGTGACTGATATGTGTTGTTTGTGCTATAGACAGTGTTGTGTTTTGTTTTTCTATTTGTTGATTTCTAGTCATAAAATTGCCACGTGACTTGTTTTCTCTTCATTTGGAGCTTTTAGTCTCGGTGGTGGCCCTCACTTGATCTTGTTATACATTTTTTTTAGCAGTCACGTGACTGACACACATGAGGCCACGGGCTATCATTATCTGCATATATAGTTGTTTCTGATCTTTCGTAGACCTTGTTATATAGCCTTTTGTTTATTTATGTTTTCTATTGCTTTTCCATGTTTCAATATATCAGGTTACTTTCTTGGCGTTTTCTGCTTTCAACAATGCTTTCTGTTGCTTTACATAAATCTCTGCAATATCATGATATGTCTCTACATGCTCCCTGTCTATTCCCTCGTCTCCGGCTTCTCCTCAGCCTTAGCTTCGCCGGTCTTCTCCCCCTCCACTTCACCCCTCCGCTTCTTCAAAATTTTATCAATAACACCATTCTCCAATGCCTGGTCTGCTGTCATGTAGTTATCTCTTTCCATAATTGTCTCGACCTCCTTCAAAGATAACTGCTTATCCTTGGATAACGCCTTGTTTACATGCTCCTTGTAAATCCCATTAACTTGATCGCGAATGCGCTGGATCTGATTGGCATAAATGAGAATGTCGCTGGTTTGTCCCTGAGTACCACCGAGCGGTTGGTGGACCATGATGGCACTATGCGGCAAAGCATACCGTTGACCTTCGGCGCCACCGACAAGCAACAACGACGCCATTGAGGACGCGGCACCAACACAGACAGTTGAAACCGGGGACGTGATGTAGCTCATGGTATCGTAGATAGCAAGACCGGCCGAGACCATGCCGCCGGGCGAGTTGATGTACATGGTGATAGTCTTCTCGGGGGCATCCGACTCCAGCCATAACAATTGCGCAACGATCGACGCCGACGTCGTGTCGTCAATGGACCCGTTCAGACAGATAATGCGCTCCTGGAGCAACCGGGAGAATATATCATACGTGCGCCAGCCGCCAGTCTAGATCAAAGGTTAGCAGGTGTGTGTCAGTTTGGAGGATAATGAGGCTGAGACTCACGGTAACTTCAGTGATGTAGGGGATGGGGATATTGGCGGCAGGTGGCTGGAAGTGAGGGGCCGCGCTCTTAGTGAAAGCACGGGAGATTAGGGTGGGCGCTCTCGGGGCCATTGCGTGGAGACAGGAGGCAGCCATACGGGAGACTGATGAGAAAGACATAACGGCTATATGTCTAATGAGGGGAGTTCAATCAATGCTATGAGTAAATTGAAGAAGAGGCAATTTGATGATAATGACAAGAGTAAACAACGAACTGTCTTACGTAATCCCTTTTATGAACAAGAAAGGAAGTAGATGATGATCGGTCTTTCCCAAATTTCAAGATTCAGAATGGCCGTGACGTAGGTACACAAAAGTTATAATGAGAGTAGGCACGCAAGCGACAACGCCAGCTCTTTCCTATTCTGTCTCATCCACTTATTTACGTTCCATGCATCAAATCGATAAGTCACCTCAGTCTCAGCCTCCTTTGGGGTGTTTGGGGATTACGAGAAGTACCGGTTCCTGCATAAGATTTACAACTTTGAGAGCTTAAGTGTGAGTTGGCAGAGAGACAACCAATGATCTTGCATGATAATTAGTCGGATTATGTCGATAGTTGGAGCTTACTCCCGGAGCTCTAGGTAGGGATGCTCGATTGACCCTTACCCTAATACAGATTTGCCCCACTAAAGACTTCACCTTACCGATTTTAGATGATAGTGATGGAGAAGTGAATAATGAATCTCATTTTGATATTTGGTATCAATATATTTAGAAATATTGCTTAGTGGTTATCGAAATTTGAGGCTTTATTATTAACTCTTTTATTTAGTCACTTATCTACCATGTCCCGCCTACCAAAACCCCCCTGTGTCTCCCTCCTCCACACCCGCCCCTTCGCCCACACAACATTAACCTTCACATCATCATCATCCTCGTCGTCATACTTACCCTCTACTCTGCCAACTCCACCCACCAAATTCATACCCGCAACCTACGACCTCCACCCCCTTTACAACCCTACCACCCACACCATCGACCTCCCATCTACTACCCTCCCTGCCTCCCCTATCTTCTCCCCCACCTGGCGAGAAACCCGCTACTATTTCCACACTCCGAAACCACGCGGCCAGCCGCCCGTTGGCCGCTTCCGGAAATTACTTTCGCGAAACCCGTACGCATGGATGCTTGCGAGTCCGGTGCGGTTGGACCCGGTGACGAAGGTTGTGTTGCCGAGGGAGTTGTTGGCGGAGTTTGGGATTGTCGAGGGGGAGGAGGGACGGGGTTGGTGGGTGCCGTATACGGGGAAGGGCGTCAAAATGGATGGGGAGGAGGGGGAGGCGGTGGCGGAGGAAGAGGATAGTGTGAGGGAGATGTTTGAGGAATTGGGGAAGTTGGAAGGGAGGGAAGGTGGAGAAGAGGACGATGTATCAGAGGTGACGAGCCGAAGGAATCAATTAAATGAAGACATTTCTGATCCCGAACTCTCAGCAATAGACGCCGCCATCGACTCCCTCGATCTATCTGCCAACCATCCCGACTTCATCCCAACCCCTCGTCTTCCCGGAGCCCCACCCCTCTGTCACCCGCTCCACCCAATCTACCTCCTCCACACCTGCCCCCTCACCCCCATTCTCAGCTTTAGCACACCTCCCCCTCGCCACCCTCCCCGTAAAAACACTTCACACCTATACCGCGCTCTCCCACCTCCATCTTACCATGCTAACTTCCCGGATTGCTGGGCCTCTCCGCCCCGCGTCTTTGCTAGCGGTCCGCCGGGCGAACCATGCTGCGTGGCTTGCGGCGACCCCGCCGGTTTGGCGAGATCAGATGCCGGAGATCTTTTTGGAGTTTCATCGCGACCGGATTGTTGAGGATTTCAAGTTGCTGGGGGATCCAGGGTTGCTGGGGAAGGAAAGAGGGGAAAAAGTGACGCCGTGGGTGGGGTTTGAGGAGTTGGATGAGGTTATTTCTAAGTGTCCTCCCAAAGTCCTTCGCGGTGCTCTCCTTGAGACATCTGGCGAGGCGAACGCCAAACACCGAACATTTACATTCCCGTCGGCATCTTACAACGCGACAATCCCCATCCATTCCCTCCCGCACATCCTCGGCCTCACCCACCTCGTAACTCTCCAAACGCTCTTCCCTGAATTCCTCTCAAAGAAATACATCCTCCTAATCCGCCCCATGACCCACCATCTTCGAGTCCGCCTCTGGAAAGTTGAAGGATACCTTGATGCCTTTGGGTGGCCAGGTGAGCCCCGGAAGGGGAGCCCCAAGAAGGAAAAGTGGATGAAAGGGAAGAGGGTGACGGTTGACGGGGAGGGCGTTGCCAAAGATAGAAATGGGGAGGTTATTGAGCATTGGAGTACGAAGGAGTATAACGAGGTGGCTACGGAAGAAAAGAGGCAGGAAGAGGTTGAAACGAAGCCACCGGAAATTATCGAAGGAGTTATGATAACGACAGTGTTAAATAATGCGGATATTTCTATCGAAGAGGCCAAAAGACCACAGGAAGTCATCTCCAAGCCTACTTCATCTCCATCTCCCCTTCCGACAGCCACACTTCCACCCCGGACACTCCAAACCTGCCAACGCCTCATCAAAAGAACGAAGATTTCCATTATTTAATTTTGCAAGACATCTGTATCACCATTGTACCACTAGACTAGAATACATATATACAACAACACCATCACGTGACTCAATACATTAGGAATAAACCCTTTTACTTGGATTATGACTCTATTCCAGAACCAATACCATCTAACAAAAATGAAACAACGAAAAACGATTAAAAACACAACAAAAGCAAAAGCAACAGCAACTCGAAAGACTACAAAGTCTTAATCAGACAAATATCACTAACTAGTAAGTTCCCTTACCACCTAGTACATCTGCCCAAGCGGACTCCGCCCATCCCCCAAACTATTTGTCGACTCCGAGCTGCTCCCTGACATCAGTCTTCGCTGCTGATCGCCTGTCCCTGTCGACTGTGTCATCCCCGACACATCACCCAACATCGAACTGGAGCGTCCGCGCGTCTTTTGTGCAGGGAACCCCGTGGTCCAAATGCTGTCTTGGGGGAGCGGAAGGCCCGGAGGAAGCGAGGTGAAACCGGCGGTTGTGTCGGCCGAGGTCGTCGCCCAGACAGAGGATCCAGTGAAATTGGGACCCCAGGTTGTCGTTGCTGGGACAGGAGTGACGGGTGGAGGAGCATAGAAGCCAGGAGGTGCTGAGATACCCGAGGGTATAACCGAAAATGATCCGTTCAAGTGCATGTCGTATCCGAGACCCCCGAGTTGAGAGTAGCTAACCGAGCTGGCGTTCCCGACAACCCCGTTGCCCAAATGCCCGTTCGAAAGGTCTCCGTGGTCTAGTCCGTAGCTAAGTCCAAGATGCCCGTTCACACTGACCGACACAACTTGAGCTTGGTGCTGTTGCTGTTGCTGCTGTTGAGCAAATTGGGTAAACGCCATGTTATACCGATTCGTCTCATCAGCTAGCCGCTGCTTTAAAGCCGTATTGCTAGCTTGGGAATTCGCAATGATGCTTTCCAAACTGGCAATACGTCTTTGCCGGTCCTGAACTTCGCTTTCTCGATGCTGCTTGCGACGGGCACGTTCGTTGGCTTCGGCAACTTTGGCGCTCTTCATGTTGGCAAGTTCGCCATCCAGCTTTGCGATACGCGAAGCTATCTTGTTACGGCGGTTTTCCCAGCTTCGCGCTTGGTCCTGCTTGTCCTTGAGCTTCTTGTCAAGGGATGCCCGGTGGTGCCGCATGGTCTTGAGGGCCTGGTCGTGAACGTCCTTTTCCTGCTTGAACTTGCTCTCAGCCTTGCGCTTGTCCTCCGCCAAAGAGTCCGGTCTAGACTCAAGTTCTCGCAGCTCCGCTATCAGAATCTCCGTCTCTTGACGCATCTTCATTTCCGAAGTGCGCTGGCCCTTGATCTTCTGGTTCACCCGGTCGTCAGTGCTGGTGTTGATGCTAGCGTCAGCGCTATCCAAGTCCTTCTTCAAGTTCTGGAAACGTGATTTCCAGTCCTTACGGCTAGTCTTGAGTTGCGCGCGAGCTTCCTTGAGCTTGTTCTCCTGGTCTCGGATACTACCCTGAAGAGTAGTCACCGGAGAGTCGATGCGGAGCGCCAACGGAACTGGAGCGGGGCTAGCGACAGACGCCGATGCGTTCTTGGAGTTCTTGCTGCGAGGCGTCTCTGCACGGGTAGTGATCGTCACCGAAAACAAAATCTCACGTGTGACGGAATGCCGAAAGTTTATCCCATACTGACCGAGCGGAAGCAGAGAGTAGATACTCCCGCACCAACGCCTCATACGGGGGTTCTCTTGGGACTTGGCAGATACGGCAGACGGGTTGTTGGTTGACGGAAGAGACACTTCACTGTCTGGGATTCCGGGACTGATAGGCTCTTGATTGTGAGACGGCACAATCGTGACTGACAGCCACACGGCGTTGTTGATTTCCACATAGAACGGTTTCGACTGGTCAAAACCAATTGAGGCTGTGACGTCAGACATCGTTCCATCGAGTCCGCGAGTTGTTGTGCTTGTTGATGAATTGTTGTTGTTGTTGTTGTTGTTGTTGTTGTTGTTGTTGTTGTTGTTGTTGTTGTTGTTATTGGCTTGTCCAGGATTGTTGGGGTTTTGATTCATTGTGTTTCCAGAACTAGAAGAGGTCTGGTTGTTGGTCGTAGAAGAGTTCGAAACATCCGAACCTGAAAAATCAAAGAAACTGGTACTAAAACAAACTTCATCAGACCCGACAAACGTAATCCAGATCTGGGACTGCTGCGCATTGAATGGTGCATTTCCTAATTCATCCATTTCATGAGTTCGGGAATCTGATGCCTCCGATGCAATACGTATCAACTCCATTTCTTTAGCCATTATGATCTTGGTACTGGCGAGAGCAGACCACAACGGTTGACTAGCTCGAAGGGCTGCGTTATTCCGTCGTTTCTTCTTGCCTCCCGTTGAAGGTGTACTACCGCAATCTCCTATTGACGGAGCAGGTTCCGGGTCGTTGGAGTTACCATTACCACTATCCGTGTAGGATCGACTGCCCGCCTCAGGATCATTGACTCTACTAGCCGCAACCGTTGAAGACGATGATATAGAAGAGGAGATAGGTCCATTGAATTCGCGTCTAATGTACCAAGCTCTAATAGTCCGGATGACGCTTTGTAATAGAATGTGTATCGCCAGATACGCCTTGATCCACCCCATCACTCCTCTATTAGAAGTAGCCGGCTCGTGAACTAATGGATTGAGAAAATCAGGTAATACTACCGTAGGCGAGAAGGCCCGGGACATAACCGGTGCCCATCTCGACTTGGTGCTACGAAATATATGCTTAGCCACCAAAATAAGGAAACAAATAACCGTCCCACGACTTGTTGATGTCTCAGATCCTGGTGATGATGATGACGCTATTCGAGAAGGAGACCAGTTGCCAGATCCTAGGCCAACAGAGATGACCACTTTCGTAAGGTCTAGGAAGAAGTCCTGTATTGACCGATTTAGGAATAGAAGAATCAGCAACACAAAGAGGTTGAATATCCAAGAAGCCGGTGCAGGTCTACTGGTTGAAGTCTCCAGAAGTTCGGCAAAGTTGACGCTCATTCCAGAGTAGGTAGTGATAGGTGGCAGAAACGCCAAGAAAGTGACAAGAAAGTAGACAAGAAACAGCATTGGTGACGGTAGGGTTGATAATATAACGAGCATAGCAATGCTGTCAAACGCCGGGAAAGCAGACACCACGGTTTGGGAATCATTAATTGAGGCGGACCCAGAATCACAGTGGACGTCACCGTTCTTCATAGCATTAACATCAATGAGACGGTGCGTCTGGTCCGACTGCACAAGGGAACTTGCACTCGAGATCTCAGATCCCGTACCGAGAGACTCACGACGTAGCGTATTCATGCTGGCGTTGATAAGAGTTCCGGAACCCGAATTTGAGCGTATATTTTCGAGATTGTGCGGGTGATGCAGTGCCGGATTGCGGATATATCCACTAACTGTCGAGGCTGAGACAGTGGATGACGTTGATTTATTCATAGCAAAAACCGCCGGGGAGGGCGAGATTCCAATCGCGTGCCCATTGGCTGGAAGGGAGGAAGTCGACTGAGATGGTGCAGTAGTGTTCGAAGAGGTTGTGAAGGGGATGTCAATTCCCCAAGAAGTAGAGGTCAAACAGCAAGTTGAAGTTGTAGCCACGCGGAAGGTAGAGGTCAAGCACGAAGTCGTAGCAGAAATAAGTCCCTTGCTGTCCAGAAAGGTGTAGGTTGTCAACAGAGGCGATGTGTTGACCTTTATCGAAAGCGAAGATCCCCGAAATGAAAGAGCTGATGAAAACGAAGGCGTGGATGTAGTAGGCTCCAACAATGAAGTCTCTTGAGAAAAACACTGTAAGACAAGAAAGAATTTCGTTGAAGAGTCAAGCGAAAGGGAAGAGTTGAGATTGCGATCTGATACTAACAGAACATTACTACTGCTAGGCGAATATCGTTTGGGTCCGGTTGAATGACGTTTTGAAGCACGAGGCATACGCGGAGCAGATAATGGTTGCAAGGAGATGACAGAGCCGTCGGGAGATCGGCGGGGTGCCCGAGAATTAACAAAAGCCGGAGGGCGAGAAAGATGGCGTCGATAGATTGTGAAATGTAGTAGTTGGTCACTGGCCTGGTAGCACTAGTTCAACCAAGAAAGCCGAGGAAACGAGTGACGAGTTGATAAAATGGAACAAAATAGAACAAAGGGAGGCAAATGTAATAGATTTCCGACGGTAGCAACAAAGCTGATCCAATTGCAGGTTGAGGAAGCTAGACGACTAGGCACAAAATTGTCGATTGAGTCGAAGAGCCCTCGTAACTGAGATTGGCGATGATGTTATTGCAGGACAAACGTTGACAGCCTAATAATTGAAGGGATTACAAGCCAAGCTCAAGGTTTTCAGTGGACAGCCGACAGTAGAGTAGTGACAGGTGGCAAGCAAAGTCGTGGTGTTGTCTTTGGCGTTGGAGTCGACTTGGTAGTTTCGAAGAGGTATGTACTTGTTGACGTCAGCAGCGGCGGCAGTCACAACGAGTAGGTGGGCTCTCCGGAAAGGGATGAAAAAAAAATAAATAAAAATAAGGTCTGGCGAGTCGTGAGGGTGTGATGACTGGCCGTGGTGGGTTCCATGTCAACTGTCTGGAATGAGGTGTGTGTTAGCAGCGGATGCAGCCAGCTGAAGTCTTTTGGCATTTGAATTTTCGAGACACTAGTCTTTTGGGAGAGCGAGGAAGAAAGGATAGCGGATCAAAGCCCCTGTAACTTATCGTCGTTCAGGCCAGCCCAAAAGTTTTCTTTTGGTCCTTCAGGATAACAGAATGCGAGGTTCTTGGACTAACGACAGCTACTCGTTTTCTCTCGTCACTCTTGTTCTTTCTGCAGACCTCGAGACTTGTGAAAGTCCGGTATTTTGCGAGGCAACAACGATGAAGGTTCAGAAGGGTGCAGAAGCACGATAGAGAGAGCTGAAGAAGGATGACCAACAAGCAACTAAAGAGTAGCAGAAGAGTAGGAGAAGCCAGACTAGGCCCTGTTTGCAGACGGAACAATCAAGGTTTGCAGTGCGGAGTATGAGAGGGAACATGAATCTGGTCAATGCTGTTGCAGCACGAAGCGAAGCAACAGAGAGGTCTGGGCTTGAGTATGATCGGGTTTTGATTAGAGAAAACGGGAATGAGATGGGTGTAGGATGCCATTGGAGTCCATCACAATGATGATGATAATACGGGAAAACCAACCTAGTTGAGAGCCAGTGGAGACAATGATGACGGGAGTGTGAAGTATGATGATGGCGACAGCTAAGGGCCGGAGTATGACGGAGTGTATTTCTCTAAGATAAAGTTTTAGAGGCAGAGGTCGTTTTTTCCCTCACTTCAGTTAAGGCTAACTTACAAAGATAATCGCAGTCACAAAATGAAGGAGACAGTGACAGGAATCGAGAAAAGAAGCTCAGATAATTTGCTGAATTACCGAGTCAGTACATCGGTTTGGGAACCAGGGAAAAGAAAAGAGGGAAAAGTTCAAAAGGAATAAATTCCACGAGGCACAACGTCTTCACATACACTTGGAAAAATTAATATGCACGGCAACAACGTTGGAAAATTCTTCACATCAACTTCCCAAACTGAATTGATTTATCGCAGATATGGAAGGAGTATAGGCATCAACACCTCCTTCCCCAAAGATAAGTCACCACATACTTCAAGTAGTAGTAATTGCAGTCTATACTACCCATTTGAGCAGTCACTCACTACAGCGGCTGCATATGCTAGCCATTAAACGTCTGATACGTTGTGACCTTGTGAGAGATTGCCTGAATCCAACGACAACCACGGCCAACGAGGAAAGACGATGGATAGCGCTATTTCCTAGATTGATCCAACGGCTAGATAATGAGCAGCACCAAATGCACCAAGAAAAAGCCTCCCCAAAAGTCATGATATCGTTAGTGATACGGTGAAACAAAAGCATTTGGCCATACATAAACACTGTATAGATTACCGGTTTTGCTTCCTGGAATTTTATGTATTAGAGTTCATAATGCTACATGTAGTCAAAGGGACCGTTGTCGTTGAAGTCCATCCCAGTGGCGAGTTCATGATGCTTTCCCTCTGCGTAATAGCCTTGAACCTAGGGGGCTAACAGTTTTCTAGCACTGTACAGAATTTCCCCTTGCCTCTGCAGGTGCAGTACAAACTCCAAAACAGTTCACTCACAAACTGCCAACACTGTGATTTCCCTGCACGCTTATTCCCATTGCAACCCGACGACGCCCTCTACCGAAGCCGAGAACAACCTATCTGTAAATTTCTTCGCCGCCAACCCACACTACCGAGAAGCCCCTGTATACATCTCCCAAATCCAAACATAACCCTCAATCCTAGTAGAAATAAGTCCAGCTAAGAAATACCACAAGCCAAGCCGACATGTCCCAGTCTTGCATCCGCAACCAATAACCCATCACACCTCCCGCGCATCCCCATCTAACAAGTCTTGGTGTGATTGAAAGCACCCATCCACAAACTAAGATGCAATATAAATAATAAATCTTCAGTTGTCTTGCATTTGCTGGCATTTTGTCACATCGTAAGATATCCCACAATACCACCGTCGCTATACAGTATTCCCCGCAAACTTAAGCATGTGTCCTTCACTGATAACGTTATATGGATTGAAAAACCCTTATCGGGGTCGTCGGAAGCCACGCATGCAATGATCTTGTATGAGTCATGCATAGTTATGAACTAATAGTGAAATCTCCCTTTCGTTAGGATGAAGGGTCTTGTTGGCTTGGTTCTCTGTGATTCGTTTCCGTCGGTCAGAGAAATGATCGACGAAATTGAAGAATTCGCTGCAGCCAGACGAGATACCGTAGACCCTAGGTTGGTGTATGTGTGTATGTGTACATCATATTATTAGGGTTTGTAGTATCGTACTTTCAGCACTGTACGAAGTTAATGACGAAACAGTATACAGGAAGCTGTAGTTCAGAAAGCGGCACTGATGTGATTTCATATGTAAATAAACTCTAGACCCGAGTCTCTTTTATGACGATACAAAAATAGCAAACCGCGATATATGCCCACCATTACTCCTTCTGCTGACCAGAAAGTTACGTTATAGAACTAGCAGTATCTGCAGTACCAGCAGTACCCTCGGCAACCGTAGAATCAACAACCGCCGGCGCTTCCTCAACAACTTCCTCAATGACAGCCACCTTTTCGGCGTCCATAACCTCTTCCACCGCTGGGGCTTCATTCCCTAAATTCTCCACCGCTCCCGGATCATCCCAAGTACTTTTCTCTAACCTCTGAATATCCCTCTCCATCAAAAACGCCCATAACTGCCCTTTATGCACCTCCTGGTGCTTTTCTTTCCCAAACTCGGAAAACGTCTTCCCGATTACCTCGGCCTCCGCCGCCGTCACGCCGACTAAGTCAGCGACCAGTTCGACAGTGGCAACATACTCGCGGGTTGCTTGGTGGAAGAGATGAACGGCAAATGCAAAGAGGTAGTTGTTTTGGCCGGCGCTTGAGTTGTAACGGCGAAAGGAAATGAAAGTGATGATTTTTTCACCGTCGCGGAGTTTCCGTTGTGTCTATTGGATGTTAGTTACTGGTCATTAACATAGTCAAGCTTACTATAACTTACCTGATTCTTGACTTGGATATCTTTCTTATCAAACATGATGTTCTTATGGTACTTGACTCCAGCCCTTTCAACCATCTGCCTTAACAGCGAATGCATAGATTTCATACCCACGCCCTCGATATTTCTCCCAGGTCCCATCTTCGAAATCGATGCACCCTCAACCGAAAAACACTTATTCCCCGCAGCTCCCATGAAATGCCACCCCTTCGCCAAATCTCTGACGATCTTCCCAGCAAACACCAAATCGTCATCGGAACATCCCCACTTGATGCACTTGCCTAGTCTATTGAGCGCACCTGGGTAGTCATACAGAAACGGATGAACCGGATGAGGTTGACCGTCCTTCAGCTTTGGGGGTACTGGACATTTGATAGAGGGCCCACCTGGGGGGCTTGGGGGTTTTTGTGCTCTTTTTTTTGGGGAGGAGCGGCCGGTAGTGGTTGATAGGGATAGCGGAGAAAGGGAGGGAGGGAGGCAATTGGGGAGTAAGTTTTATGTCAGGGTGGCGGCTGGAATCTTGGAAACTTACACGGTGGAAGGGAGCATCTCTCCTGATGATTCTCTTGATGATGGGAGTGGGTAGTGCGGAGCCCGGAGATGCGTCGGAAGAGACCGGAGCGGGAGGTTCCGGTGAATCCAGGGCGGCAACTTTAGATATGGGATTAGATTGAGCTTCAGTGTCGAGAAGGATGGAAGGAGGAGAGATAGGTGAATCCGAGTAATTTGCTCTCTGGCTGCCAATATTCCGAACCGACAGTACATGCCGGAGACCAAGTCTTCCAGGTCCAAGACTGGATCTTGAGACAATCATCATAAATGAATATGAAGCTCAGTAAATCCTAAGTTAAATCAATGAAATGAACCAAGAGATAATAAATGATTCAATTGCCAGTCAAGTCACGATATGACGTTTGTACAACTGCTTATGTAAATATTCAATTATTCACATTTGACAGGCGATTGCGCAAACGATGTTTACCCACTATTTACCCGACATGTCCCACCTTCAACCTCATCTCCATTCACAATACAATCAGCACTATTAACGACCACGAATCAACTCCGATAAAAATGACCCCATAATGTCTAAATCGGAGCTCCGGTCTAAAGTTATCCAGACTTACAAAGGTTGGTCTCCGACGCCATGATCCAGGTGTGAATACGTAGCTGACAGTCTGTAGAGCTCCTGTTCTTAGGCCGTGATTATCCATTGGGCTATGGGTATTTCCGAGAAAGACTTCATGCTGGTTTCATGAAAAATCGGGAAATCACTTCACCAATTGAAATTGAGAAGCATCTTGCTCATGCCAAGTTTATCAAAAAGGTGAGTTCTCTAGGTAATGTAGTCTGAATGCCCCAATGTTAAATCCAGGAACTCTAGAAATCGAATCTTTGTATTACCTCAAGAAATACCGAGCGCTTCGTCACCAATACGATCCGTTCACATAACCGTCAATAATTCAAGAAAAACATTGAAAATTGAAAAGAAATCAGATATATTCTATATGCAAATCAATCGTGAAAGAAGAGAGCCCAAGGACATTATCAAGTCATATCCAAAGCTTCTCAACAGCAGAATACCTAGAGTGAAATAGACGACATCCATATGGTATCATATCCTATCCTATATCTGAGCCATCCCCAAAAAACCCTATATATATAACCAATTCAATCCCCTCCTTCCTCCCTCTTCGTCGCCCACCAAGCTCCAATCTCCAAACATTCTCCCCATGACGTCCCATTATCCTTCAATAAATCCTTCATCATCTTCCCCATCCATGTATCCCACTCATCCTGGCTCTTCCCACTAACCTCCCTTAACACCCCCTCTAGCCCCTGAATCTTCTGCACAACTGACAACAACGCTGTCTCCCTCAACGCCAACTGCCCCGGTGACAACCCTTGGACCTTTGCCCTTTTCTTCCCCGATTTCCCGCCCGTTGCTACCGTTGTCAGGACACCCCCGATTCCCTCTTTTTCCCAGCGGACGTCCGATAGCGGGACAGCAAGACGGCGGGACTTGACGTCGCAGAGCGTCTCGTTTTCTTGGAGGAGGTTGGGGCCGATGAAGGTACAGGGGACCGCCGAGAGTTCACGGGCGTCGAGGACTTTGGTAACCCAGGCGTTGTATTCGACAATGTACTTGTTTAACGCTGATGATAGTGGTGTATTGGGTGTCATTTCGTAAGCACCGAGGGCAAGCGCTGGCTCCTTATCACTGTCGTCATTGTGAACGCCCGTATTCTGAGGTCGTAGCATCCTAATAGTATGATCTGACTCCCACATCTCCAAGACACCTCCCGGGGCAAGCAACCGAATGTACTCATCCATGAGGCGCTGCGCATTACTATTAGTAACCCCCAGGCTCATGTCCTTGACCATAATCAAGTCGAATTCGCCATCAGTAAAAGGCAGCGGCGTAATGCGCAAATCATGTTGCACGAACCGCCACTTCATGTCCTGATCGGGCCGGCGGAGTCCCGATGTGGAACTCGGCGCCAGAGGGGAGATGTCGAGGCCGGTGAAAGAGATCCCAGGGTAGCCGCGGTTGCGGAAGTACCGGTGGCACATCATACTCCAGAAGCCACTACCACAGCCGATCTCGAGGACTTTTCCGGGTGGCTTCTGTGAAAGAGAGGGACAGCAAACAGGGACGCGGAACAGTTGAATGAGAAGAAGGGTTCGTAATGATTGGCGATGAAGCTCCGCAAGATCAACGGGCAAAGGATAGGCAAGTGAACCATCATTGATAAACGTCCGGCCATTTCGTAGCACAAACGGCTTCGAAAGAAGCGCCTCTGATAAGGCTGATGCTGATGTTTGACTACTCATAGTAGGTGTTTTGCTGACAACTGACAATGTAGAGGTGCCAGGCCGAGTGCTGAATGCCGAAGAGAGTTTCCCGGACAGCTTAGAAGAGTCTAGGTCCGGATGGAGCCCGGGCTTGTATTGCACGACGTGACAATCCGGACTGAGAGCCTGCCGAGCGTTGGGCGGCGGCGACGTACAGTCTGGTTTCGCTCCAAAAGACAAAGACGTCTCTAGGGAGGGTTGACCACGAGATGGAAGCCCAGTGTTGCGTTTCTTGAGGGTATTTGCCTGGTGAGGGGGACTATGCAAGTAAAATGATAATGCTGAAGACGATAGACTGCGTGATGAGGCCGGAGTTGACTTTGACTTGTCACCCTTATATTTGGAGAGAGACCTTGATCTACCGTGACTTTGATGCGGCAATATAGTCGGTGGTGGCGAGAGCGGTGGCGAAATCACAAACGGCACACTAGTCCCCGAAAGCTCAAAATTTGCCGCGGGAATCCCCGGAAACGCTGACCCAAGTAATAATGGCGGAAGTGGAGGTGCGGCTCCGTGTGGGGCTCGTTTAACCGAGAAAGACAAGGAAGGAGCGTGGCCCACTGAAGACGATGGAGTGGATTTGTGACCCACTGACGTCAAAGAAACTGATCGACCTGTGCGTCCAAGAGGCTGCGATCCATCGCTCGAAGGCAAGGGAACTTTAGGCGTAGTTTTGGGACTGGCCCGACTGGTAGACTTCCTTCGAAGTTTGGGCGAAGTCAACAAGGATTCTTTATCGTTCGATAACAAAGAAGGGAGCAATGTTGTTGTTTGCCTTGCTTCTGTCCTTGGGGACTCGGGGGACAAAGGAAAGTAGAAGGGAATAAGGCCCACGTGGTCGTTGTTATTAGTAACTGGCTTAATGCACTCACGAGTCGAAGCTCGAGACCGATCGCGATCCCGATACCGATTAGCCGAAAGCAAGCGATCTCGCGACGCTGAAAGGTGCGCGAAGAACGATCTTGATCCCGACGAAATATACGAAGTTGACGGTACAGACGGCGATTGCGGAAGAGGATTCTCTGCGGTAATGGCCCGTGACTCCTGCCGGAGAGCTTCAAGTTTAGAATCGGCCGTGGGAGTCGACGATGCAGGCTGTGTTTGGGGTCGGCCACGTGCGGATTCAGAAGCTCCGGTCAAAGAATGGTGGGTGAAGGCAGAAGGCAGGTCGACGCCTAATGTAGGCGGATTATGGATGACGCTGTTACTGCGACTTCGCGATCTCCCACCAAAGCTAAAGCCTCGACTGGACGACGACTTGTGAAAAGGCCCAGAAGTTGGTGTTTGCTGAAAGTAGAAACGGCGATCGAGGCGCGCAGAATCCGCTTCAGAATCCCGCGGCGTATGCGAAATAGATGGTTGAGCACTCGGCGGAGATGATTGCTTCTGCGCAGACTCGTGATAGTGATGTGACAAGCCGTATGATTCGCCCTGTGACTGCACCTCCAAGCCAGAGTGTACCGGTTGCTCAGCACCTTTGTTAGCTAAAAAGTTCAGACTATCTTCACAATCCGAACCAACAGGAGTGGTGACGAGACTCGAAGAGTCTTTAAGGGTGAGTCCAACTCCTGTGTTACTGGAGCTAGATCCTGCGCTAGCACTGCGATTGTGGCTTCCTCCTGTCAGACGGTGCCGAAGTGACGGGGGGCCAATAGACTGGGCGCGCAGACGGGACGACGAGCGCAGAGGGATCGGCGGCGGTGGAAGTAGAGACGGAAAGGGCTGGGCAGAAGACAACAATACGGGGTTCCAGCCAGGACGATCAAACGCCGTGGCTTCAAAAGGAGGGAGGTTTGTATGACGGAAGGATTGGCTTGAATCAATCTGAATCGAGTGTTGACGATAGTTTGTCTGGTCGTAAGGAGCGACGGCGGCGTTTTTCTGAAGATGTTCGATGCGGGCAGAAAAAGAACCAGAGCTAGCGGTAGCAAAGGAAGACGAATTGACGATATCTAATACAGTCTCACCTGGCGAATGTACTTTCTGTCTTTGTTGGTGGCTTTGAATTGCAGACGTATTCGAACAGGAAGTAGTGCCTGCAGCTGCTGCTTCCGATTCGAATGACAGCACTCCTGACGAAAAGAGGAACTGATGGAGCTGCTGGTGCTGCAAGTGGTACTTTTGCGATTGTTGCTGCAAGTAAACCGCAGCACCAGTTCTTGCTATTGAAGTAGCACTATTGTTGCTGTAACTTCTTCCTCCGGCCGAGATCAACGACAGCTCTTGCCCTCGAGGAGAAGCAACAAGAAAAGAGTTGGGCAAACGCCTACTGGGAACCAGGAAAGAAGTGGGAATTGCAGTAGTAAAAGAGGAAAGTGTCTGGTGGTCGAATGAACCAGTTTTGGTTACAAATGGCAGGTCACCACAACCCGTTCTCAAAGATGCAATAGAAGCACCAGAAACGCTGGCGACAGTGGTAAAAGCTGTAGAAGTTGGTCTAAAGGTAGCGGCATCCTTGTGGGTTTTGTCCGCAGTAGTAGTGACAGTCCATGTGCCTTGTTCTTGTATATTTTCCATGCTTTCTTTTTCATTCGTGTTGCTCCTGCTCCTCCTGTCTGGGTCTACCACGTCTGTGCCATTCAAGTGGGCATGGGATGGGGATGAGGTAGGTGCAGACGCAATAGTGCTTGCAGTTTCGGGAATTTTAGTTGCACTATTGACAGTTGAGGTGGTAGGAGCGACGATCCCGCCGCTGGAACTGGCGAAGTTACTTCCGTCAATGCTTGTCTTTGTCGAATTTTGGGCGGTCGTCCATTCTAGAATGTCTATAGAGCCGCCGCAATAATCAGGAATGTCTGCAGCACATGTCAAGGTATTATCATTGTCATCATCGCTGGAAATATCATGCTTGCTGACAAAGGGCTCTGGAGGGCCTGGTCCAAAGCCAAAACCCAGTAAATTGATATCTTCAAGCCGGCCTCCTACTGGCTGGGTCCAAAAACCGGACTCTGATAGTAAAGCCGAATCCACGATTTGGCCGTGAGGAATTTGTCTTGCGGATGGAGAAATTGCCACTTTTGATCGTGTACCTGGTCTGGTCGTTCTCTCTTGTTCTTCTTGTCCCGGTCCGAGACCTGGTCCGAGACCTGGTCCAAGACGCCTTCCATTTTCGATGGTGTCGCTCCGCGTAGTGAGCGTCCTCTCATCTCTTGGTATGAATTCTTGGTATTTGCCTGCTGATGACAATGGACCAGTTCCTGTCCCCACTGTAGTAGAACCTGCATGGTGAGATGATAAAAGGAAAAACTTCCCGGAGCCCGGACGATCGTTGTGGAAGGGTCTGAAGAATCTACGGGGGCAGTCACCTCCTGATCATTAACCATGACACTAAAATTGGAAGGAGCTTCACTTTGATGAGATACAATGCTAGTCAAGCCTCGCCAAATGCCAGCATCAAGGTCAATCATCTGGAAGTCAACATCAACACCATCGTCCTTATTCTCGGCATCTTGGCCTATTCTGCTTGGAATTCTTATGTCACAGTCCCCACTGTGAATGCCACCACATGGGGACCCAGATCCGGCACTGGCAGTAACACCACATCCATCAACCCCATCCCCATCAGCCTCGCGGCTCTTGCGCCCAGACTGGACAAGCTGGTCAGGTTGGCTAGACTCCCCAGGTTCTTCGGACCCAGTGGACGACTTCTGGGTTTCCTGCGAATTTTGAAGACTGTTGATTGTCTGGATTGCTTTCGCCTTGGCTCGTGCAATCTGCTCCGGGGTCAATGGATAAAGGGGGCGATGGCTGCTGTACAGAGGAACTCCGCCATTTTGGCAAAAGCAAATTGGATTTTTCTTCTCGATTACGTGGGGAAATAAGCAGTCTCAGTCTCGCTGTGCAAGTATCAACATCAGGCGCAAACTAATGGCCGATGTTGTAGTTGACACGACCCGCAGTCGCTAGCGCCCAGACTCAACCACGACCGATTCTCTGGGTGGCGACGGGCCTTATGGTCACTAGCGGAAATTTTCAAACGGTCAGTCCCCACGAACAAATAATAGCAGGCGAGTAATATCTTCTTTGAATATACACAAGTTCACAACTGTTGGAGCTGAGGCCGCTAATCTAGAAGTCTGGAGCTAAATAGATTCATAGACCTGGGGCACCTTGTGAACTGTGAGGCAAGTGCGCGGAGCCGTAGGCAAACCGGACTCAAGCATCAATGGGGTGGTGCGGTGGGATGGTGTTTGTGGCCGGAGTGGTCGTGCGCGGACAGAGGCAGTATCGGTATATGTATAATTTATATTCGAAAGGAAGAGCATGTGATGTGATAGATGGAATTCAAGGTGGTATGTGAGATGGTAGCCAGAAGGGATAAGGCCTACGGAATCTGGTGGTTCCGTCTAAGGTTCGAGGTTGGCGTTCGGGGCCTAAACTTGTCTGGAGACTGAAAGCCCCGCCAGCAGGGTTTGTGATGCTTGGTGGTAGGATGATGTGGTTCGAAGGTTTGGGAAGTGGCAATGTATTGAGTGAAGACGAGCAAGACGAGTAATGTGATCAAAGTGTTTGTTTCTCCTCTTAATGGAGATTTAATGCGCTATGAAGTTGAGACTTGGTGAAGTCCAAGTTGAGGTTTGGACTAGTCCTGTCTTGGATTATCATGAAATCCGAAGCCAAGAAAAAGAGGGAAATAAATTGTGAAAAAAATACAGAATAAAAAGGTAACAAAGGCTTGAATATCTAGAATAATAAACACAAGCGAAAGAAGAAAAAAAAGACAAAATGCAAAGAAACACAAAATGCAGAATTGCAGGTCGGCGGCTATCGTTTTCTATATGTAGCGACGCTTGGCACAACTTGACCTTGAATCAAGTCACGCAGTCAATACTTCCTATACACTATATTCCCCAAATAAACCCTCTATATAATCACCTGTTGTCATACAAGTCAGTCTCTAGATTCCTTCTCAACCTCCTCCACCGCCAAATCAGCTATCTTCTCTCGTCTTCCCAGCCTCGAAATACATCACATCGGCTCTTCCGCCTACCCGCCATTTTTGTTAGCTATGGTTATGGCTTGTCTCCACCATCAATCATCACATCGCTCTGTATATGGACGCATATTGTGGGTATGGAAACTAGCCCTCGAAGCTCAACAATGCCCTCGCTCGCTCACTCTCAGCTTCAATAAACACCCAACCAAGCAGGTCCAATCCGAGTACATATTCGTACATATATCCAGCACCATACATTGACCTCCCGACGATCTTCCCTGTTTCCATCTCCATACAAAACATCACATATATCCACTCTCCACCATGTTTCCGTATGTCGCCTTGCTGCAGCTCTGGCATCAGCCAAGTTCCAAAATTTGCCGATAAACAATTCATTGGTTTTTCTTTATTAAAAACGCACCAGTCATGCATAAGACATTGCGGAATGCATTCGTTGCCATTCCACTGCAACCGCAGGTTGGCAGCCCGTTTCTTGTCACTCAGCCCGTTAGTGAGAACTCGTGTCTTATATCTAAAGCTGTAATTCAGGCAATTTCCGACGCTAGTTTGCTGTGTGACACTGATTTCACCGCCCGAAAAGTGAGACTGACTAAGTTATCGATTACTGGTTCCGTCGATAACCACAGATTCGGGGCTTACATCCCGGAGGACTCCTTCTAGAGACTGTTAGTCTAGTTATTAAAATGCTGATAGATCTAGTTAGTTACAGGTAAGCAGGATAACAAGGTCTTCTCCATTACCAGCCATTTTTACTATACCCCAATCCAATCTCCGAATACGCAACCTTATACACCCCAGATCCAAACAAATAATGCCAAGTCCATCTCTCCTCCTCTCCTCCACGCAAACACTTCATCCAAATTCGTCTCCCTCCATCATCACTGCTTCACTACAGCGTACCACTCCGTATTACATCATCCCTCGCCACCACACACCAATTGTATGTCCCACAAATCCTGCTGCACACAATGAGGAAGGAGATATAAAACAGGGTGGCTGCAGATGAAGTACCATCTCCACGTAAAAAGTTATTTATACATCACCTCACCCCAGAAGTTTACTAGCGCCCTGTCGCTTCTCACACCTCTCTTGTGCTCTTCTGTTTTTTTGCTGACTGGATAGTCGTACTGATGTGTTTTTGCGTGTTTTTTTGGTATAATGGTGGTGTGTCTGGTCTATATCATCACATATTATATGTTAGTCTCCCCGTGCGTGATGATCTGCAGGTTGCTGATATCAAGCCACTATGATTGATTGGTTGTGGTGTAAGAGGTCATTGAAAAGAAGTTACATACTCATCAATCAGAGTAGTCATTGGGCGTCAGTATAATTCAATAAGTCTAGTGGTTGTCTGTTTCATGATATGAATATCAAAGCATGTTATTGTCAAGAATTTATTTATCAATAAACTGACAGAAATTATATAACTTGTAGGGTTACATGTATATTGAAGCACGTGATTAAAATATTATTTCTTAACTCATGACCCTATTTCTACAGTCATTATCAAAACCTTTAGATATAGAAAGAATACCGGCTACAATAATTTTATCAAGGCAAGAACTCTGAGGGTTTTCTTCACCCGATCAACTTCACCGATATGATTATCTAGCCTTGTCCATCACCCTTACTCTTATCCACATCCATTTCATCATTCTAACAGGGTAGGAGTCGTGAAGCCATCACTTCGCATTTATTCGTTCCAACTTCAACATTCTGCTCACTAATTCATTACCCACGAAATATAAAAAAATGAAAAAGAAAAATCAACAAAAACTGAAAAGTTTCAATAGTATTTGGATCACAACCTCTGTTGCCGTGTCGCACTCAGATCATCACTTCTGCAATTTTCCATATTTTCATATTTCTTTGTTCATCCAACCCTTAGAGCATCTATATCTTTTTCCAAACATCCTGGATAGCTCCCGCAAATTGACGATTCAGTCTTGATCGCTATTAACAACGGTCTAGACTTATCTGTTATTTTGATTGTATTTTGAGTAAGTTGGATACACCATCAGCCCTTTTATGAATGAACATATCCTAAGCGTCCCATAAAGACTTCTGCTACCCATAAATTAGTACGTACGCATACTTAAGAATTCGTTGATTCGAGAATATCGAGTTCAATTACACACTGCATTTGACCATAGTCATCGACTCAAGTAAGCTTCCCGACCTGAGACTGCCCTTACCCAGAATCTATTTTATCTCGTCATCGAATGGCTCAGACATTGAGTGTCATTTAACATCACATCCATTTACGTGCCCTGTTGTTTCTCACCAATATCCAACTTGTCTTGGTGTTTTGCTTGCATCTCAAACTGGAAGTTTGGAGTGTAAGCTGTAGGTTAGGTGCCGTCCCTTTATACAACTCTCGATATGCGTCCCACCTGAGCCTGTCAGTCCAGGACCAGAGCTTCCCTGAAACATATTCTGACCTGGAGACTCAAGCGTCGCATGCTCGCTTCAACTCTGTCAACTTCCTAGAAACAAATCAACATTTTTACTTGCTTGATAGCAGCTCATGTGATTATTCAACGTGAAAGCACGTCACCATTCCCAACCCTCCTGGTGCAGCCGTCATCACTGCACGATTCTCGATTTCAAGTACCCCAGCTAACCCAGGGATGTCGTTACCTTTAGTTTAGCTTAACGCCTCACAGCTCCAAATCCCATCCCTCTCGTTGGTGCATTTAGGCAACTGTTCCTCAGCTGCAACTCAGTCAAGTCTGTTCCCAGCCGTGCTAGGGACAGATAACCCGTGACTCCACTACAACCACCAACCGAGCTAACGTTGGAACTTTGCCACTTGGCCGCCAATTCGTCACTGAAACTGTTGACTGAGACCAGCCGATCGAGGCTCTCTCGCTCTCTGCTGTCTTTGCAACAGGTAGATCCATCCCCTCCCGGAGGTGTCGTATCTTCCAACCAACACCACCTCTCAGCACCTCAAACTCAGTCACTTGGGTCTTTGAATTATTGAGCAAGAACTACTTCGCATTGCCAATTGACCTTGCCCGAATCACCAACTACCACTATCCATCCAGTCAGGGCCTTGCTTCCATTGAATCGCCTTCCGAAAATTCCTTGCCGGCAAACAACCCCGCCTCGTTGTTCATTGAATTAATTCTCCTCGTCATTGGACTACCCTAAACGTCATCTAATGAATCATTAATTGATGCAATATCATACGAGTAGATGGAAATAGATTTCTCGCAGAATCCATCCGCATTTCCCGTTCCGTCTCCTGGGTCGAACCAGCAACTCTCTTCGCCTCCTGCAAAGACATACCTCTTTCTCTCTCGATTCGCCTCACAGTCCTTGATTCCTCAACTTAGTTTCCAGTGGATCGACAGCCGCACCGACCCATCATCTACGCCAACATAGCCCGCACCACTGAACCTTGGAAATTTGACAATCCATATTGATTTGTCTATCCACACCTCATTTTGAGGTTTTCAATTCATTTGAAATAGCAACATTCCAAAAGTTTCAATTTGTTGGGATTTCTCTTTAGAGAGCCATCTGACGTCTCCTTGACCCTGACTTGACTGAGGTTGTGCTCGTTGCTTCATACCTACTTTTACCAACATTGCCAAATATCCATCTCATGGTCTAACTTGATCCTTTCTTCATTGAATACTCTGCCTAACTTCTATATCAATTGCGACGCATTTTTGATCGAATTCACATCGCCTCCTATCAACCTTCTCTACATCGACCGAAACATCATACTTTCATCAACTTTGCTCTTCAAGTACATGAACAATCCTAAAGATTGATCAATCATGTTTAGCGGACAACCGAGAAGCCAGAACGTTCCGCCTGGGGGTCCTACTATGTATCCCCAGGCGGCTTACTACACCAACCGCCACCCCCAACAAGCTCATAACCACGCCCCGCACCACGTACAAGGCGATCCGAATAGCCACGGTCATCTCAATGGCAACGTCAATCTCGGCAATGCTGGCCTCATGGGACACAACAATGGTTACGCCGGCCCGCCCGGTGTGAACGTTTTGCAGCAGGGAAACCACTTTCAAAACGCACTTGCCAACGGATCGCATGGAATTAGATCAACTCCGCAGCAGACTCAACATTCCGAACACTGGGCCGAACAAATCAAATATTACAAGGACTCTGAAAGGGCAAACACTACCATGACTGAACAACACCAACCCCACTACTACGCCAGACTGCGCGCCAACGAGAACAAAGGTATTGCTACTACTCCTACGGCTAACGGTGGCAAGACTGGCGAAGAAAGTGAAGATATGAGAAGACCACTCGCCATGGAAAAGTCTACCAAGCGCCAGGATTGGAACAACTTGGATCTGAGCGGACAAGGACTGCGGAACTTGGCGCCAGCTCTCTTTATGTATGACTTTTGCAAGAGCTCTTCATTGCCTCCAACAAGATTAAGAATCTTCCACCAGCAATTGGACAGCTCCGGCAGTTGCGCTGGCTTGATGCCTCACACAATGCATTGACAACTCTTCCCGTAGAGTTGGGCATGTGTACCTATCTCAAGAAGCTTCTGCTCTTTGAGAACAGAATCCAAGATCTGCCCAATGAGATCGGGTCTCTCCACCAACTTGACATGCTGGGTATTGAGGGCAATCCGGCTCTTGACCGGTACAAGAAGAAGATCATGGATGATGGAACCAATTCTCTGATTACGTATCTGCGCGAGAACATGGCCAGTAAGTATCAACCGATTGAGTAACAAGCATAGACATAGTTAAGCCACTAACATTGACAACCCGTCAGTTCCCGAACCGCCGCCTGCACGCAAGATGATCACCATCCAGGAAGATGTGTCTTCCAAACTTGAACAGATCAAGGTTTTCACCTGGAATGTTCTCTGCGAAAGATATGCGACACCCCAGACTTACGGCTACACTCCCAGCAAAGCTCTTTCTTGGGAGTACCGTAAGAGCGTTATCTTTGAGGAGATCCAGACGCAGGATGCGGATTTCTTGTGTTTGCAAGAGATATCAACTGAGGCGTTTAAGGAAGACTTCTATCCACATCTTGCAAAACTCGACTACAAGGGTGTCTGCTGGCCCAAGTCCCGTGCCAGAACGATGGCAGAGAAGGATGCACAGGAGTTGACGGCTGTGCTGTCTTCTGGAAGAACAGCAAGTTTATTCTGCTGGATAAACAGCTCATAGAGTTCGCTACTATTGCCATCAACAGACAGGATATGCGCGACCAGCATGACGTCTTCAACCGTGTCATGCCGAGAGACAACATTGCGGTGGTGTGCTTCCTCGAGAGCAGACTGACGGGTGCCCGGATGATGCTGGTTAACGTACATCTCACGTGGGATACAGCCCTTGCTGATGTCAAGACTATCCAAACTGGTATCATGATGGAGCACGTAACGAAGCTTGCGGAAAAGTACGCTAAATGGCCTGCTCTCAAGGACAAGAAGATGATTGTGCCACCCCGTGATAGTACCGAGGTGTATGACCCTCCGGAGCAAGTCGACCCCGCGCCTAGCCAGGAATACAGCAAGAACACAGACATCCCACTCATCGTCTGCGGTGATTTCAACTCGTTGGCAGACAGCTCGGTGTATGAGCTCATGGCGACGGGTAACCTCGATGCCACGCACGAAGACTTGTCTAAGTTCCACTACGGTAACTTCACGCGCAATGGTATCCAACACCCGTTCTTGCTCCGTGATGCATACTCGCACCTCAAGGGTACGCCGGATGAGATGGCATTCACCAACTACACACCTGGGTTTGCCGACGTCATTGATTATCTTTGGTACAGCACCAACACTCTGGAAGTTGTAGAACTTCTAGGTCCTCCGGATCGGGATGCTCTTCTCCGGATACCGGCGTTCCCAGCGTACCACTTCCCGGCTGATCACATCCAGATCATGTCTCAGTTTGTGATCAAGGCGCGGAGAGACAAGAAGTCTGGGAATGCCAACGAGGGTTAGCGTCCTCGCAGTGGTTCTGGAAGTGATTTCGATTAGTCATCTTGTTCATCCTTTTGGTGATTTTTTTGTTGGATCTGGAGTTTATTACTAATTTTTGTTTTTTTTTTGTTGGTTCTGTTCTGCGGTGATCTTTTTTCTTTATCGCATGATGGTTTATGTTTCGTGGTTCGAGGGTTTGGGTTTTCTTCTCCTTTGTTTCGCTTCAACACCTAAACTCGTACGCATTCATTGAGTCATTTGGGTGAGACGGTAGGGCGGTAATGAGATATGGAGATTTGTTTCTACGACAGACCGGAAATATGATTATATGATGAGATGAGGATACCAATGATAACAATTGTTAGAGAAATGGGGATCTAACGGTTCGTTTTATGGGCATTTTGTCTATGGTATTGAGAGGGCAATGGCTGAGTGGTTATGACACGAAGCGGGGACGGTGTTTTTCTCTGGAACGGACGGATAGTTGGCTAGGGGGTTTGCGTTCTCTATTGGGGTTTTGCTTTTGTTCTTTTGCGTTTTATCTTGTTCTTTCCTTTTTCAGGTTTCATTTTTGTTCTTCTTTGTCATTTTTGGTATCTGTTGTCTCTTTTTCATGTTTCCTTTCTTTTTATTATGGCTTTGTTCCTTTTTCTCCCTTTCTGCTTCAAACTATAGTCCCTCTTGTTCCCACATGTGCTGTTGTATGGTGTATTGCTATCTAATGTTGAATCGAGTATGGCAATTGGATAGGAGCTGGTAACGACATGACTTGAGTGTTAAACATGGTTTATCAAGCAAACATTCCGACTCCCGAGACTCGGTGTTTGGTTTTAAGGAGGGGCCATTGTTTACGACAGCATAGGCGAATGGATACGATATGGCTAAGGGGAATTCGGATCTGGGATAGAACACATTGTACGAATATTTGGGTTGCTTTAATTGATAGGATGATTGGTTAAATGTATAAGCTTTTACTATCCTAGTATCAACATGTCTTGCAAAAATACATCTCTCCGTTAGTGAGTGAGTCCTTCAATTTCGTGATGTTTTCCCATGTGCAAAAAGTGACTAAAGGCAAAAAGACGACTGCGTAATCTGGGAATCGAACCCAGGGCTAATCGAATCATTACCGGATGGCAACGATTAATGTTACCACTACACCAATTACGCGAATAGTTGTTAATAGGGCGTGAAGAGTAAGCCATTATGTTGGTATGTTATTAAGTTTTAGATTTGTTTGATCATATATCACGTGCCAATCAAGGGTTATCTTAAGTCTGATGGTTAGGGTTCTATAGGTGTGAAAGATATCATGATGTAGTGATAAAGTATCAAGTACTCATGAGTCATCAGATCAAAATAGGGAGTTTTTTTCATTATTGGGTTCCATGGAGTAATTTCAACCCTTGTAAATGCTTATGTTTTCTGATCAATAATCTGTGACTTTATACTTGGCAATGCTATGGCTTCTCCAGGCGTATGAGATATACCCTTACAATTCCTTATCAATAAGTAGTCTCGTCATCACTATCCACCCTCTCGGGGTCTCGTCTCATTCCAATCTAATCAATCATCCTCCCCTAGTGAGACTGTGCAGAAGTTACCCTCCATGTTCTGTTATGTTATGATATACTTCTTCTATGTACCACTTGCTTTCCTGACCCCAAGCTAACCAGCCCCACCACATTGGCAAAAGGATCTGATAAGCAATGGACATCACGAGGTGGGATGGTTGGCGTTAGCGTTGGGGCAATGGGGATGATTGGACTGGAGGGGGCAAGGAGGGAGGGATGAGGGTCAGAAGGGGTAAGGGTGGTGGGGATTGTTACGGAGGCGCCCATGACACACGCCTCGCGTTTGGTGGGGTGGGTGGCGTGTGGTGGGATTGGAGGGAGAGGAAGCAAGTGAGTGTTTTCTTATTAATTAGGAGATTTGAGGGATGACTTGGTGGATATCGTCCCATTTTTATTCGGGAATAATGAAGGACTGTTGTGGGCTGTCCTTGGCGAAGGACATGTTGTGAAATGTTCAGGTCTACTGGGTGTCGCTGACTAATTATCACCAGCTGATTATTCAAGAATAATTGGCCAGGGGATGATTATTAGGCGAGGTTTACATGGAATTGACTGTTTAATGAGCTAGACGTCGACCAATAGGGACTTGTAATGGAGAGGTAATGCGTTATTGGGGCAGCAGAATCGTCGGTGTCATGATGCAGGGGCGACGGGTTGTGCTGAGGGGCGGAATTTCTAGAGTTGTATTTGAGGATTTTATGCAGGTTGGATTATGCAGATGCAGGGTGAGTGGTGATATGTGTGGTGGTGTGGATGTACTCAACAGGACAACTATCGTGAGCCTCAATACCAGTCGATAGACAACCGATGACATCGTGACAACCCGAAGACAATATCCGTTTCATGTCGAAAACCTCGCGTAAAGTGGTTTCGGTTTCAATCCACTTCCTTGCCCCGTTGCTGCGAGAACGCATCGTTTCAACCAGGTACCCCGCCAATACAAAATACATAACCAAAGTACTCAGCGGGCTCAACGAGGGGCACAGGGACGAAAGTTTTAATTGGTGTTTTGTTGCCATAGAGAAAGGGAGCATTGAGTGGAGATGGGGTTAATTTCCTGGTGGATCGAGCTTTTGATCTGATAACGGATGGACGGTGGACTATTTCATTGCTATGGAGTTCGTGGTGATGAATCCGGCCGATGAGCGGAGATGGTGATGGCGAAGAATTAAGCAAGGGCTGAGTGGCTTCTTTCCGTTATAGACAAAATCACATTCTGGATATAGAAGGGATATTACTACAGTAGTAGCTCCTCAGAAATGAAGGGTCAACGGGGTACCTTCCATCAACACGAAAAAAAAGAAAAAAAAAACTTCACCGCCTGCCTGGAATTATCAATATGAGGATTCTGCTTAGCTAGCGTCTTTCCAACCCGTGACGTGAAGATGAAGAAGGGTCTGACTGTAGAAGTAGTTGCTGCAAATAGAGGCTTCAGTTTTAGATTAAAGTGCGAATTTCTTGGGTTCAGGACTCGGGAATCAATTTAAGACTTTGGATTATTTTCAGAGTCAATGGATGATGACAGCTTCAAGTTCTCTGTTGATATCGCTTAATTGAGAGATATTCGTTGTGCTACTGTCGATGAATCACATCATACAAATGTACCTTCTTTTTGCTGCATATATTGTCAGCCGCCATATACATACCCTCGATTATAATCCCCGATGCCGATACCGACGCCGTGTTGCCTGCTGAACCTCACATCATAACAACCCACCGCTCTTTTATATCTGCATTTACCTTTTGATCTGAGACCTAATTCCTTCAAGGAATTTCTCCCAATATAGTAATTATACAGATATACTATCTGCTAATTGCAAGTCCCCTTATATACTATCACCATCCCTCTCCCATACCCAAGCAAACCCCAGATCAGCCAATGTCTCACAACATATCGTCCATCACATTATGACTTATAGGCTCTTCCGCCCACGCACTGTCTCCCGTCAGCCTACGCTACCTACAGTTCTCACCACCATCATGACATCGTGATCCGCAAACCCCATGCTCTGTCCTTCCCCCCTCTATTAGCACTGACTAAACTCGTCCTCATTATCATGTGTTGCCCTGGCGTCCATCCGCCAAGGCTTATTTGCACAAACACAACCCCACCCCCATTCTAATGTCCTCTGTCAAACCTAGCGTAAAATGCCCGGCAACGCGCGCCCTGTCCCCTGGACCCCTAGCTTTGCATTGCAAGCAACCCAAAAAGGATGAAATGGCCCTCTGTCCGTCCGTCTGTCCCGGACGGAGACGAAAGAGAGAAGGGAGGAGTGCTTCCAGAACACTGAACAGGAAAATACTAGTGTATTTGATCGATAGCTTATGTGCCTCCATGAAGCCTATAGACCGTCATTCTGTGACAATCGTCACACTAAATTTTGTAAGAAAAAATACCACCATCCATCACCAAAAGGTAGGAGCAGAAACAGGGTAGTTGCCTCTCAACGCGTATGAATCCTAAACGCGCTCGAAAAGCCGCTCTTTCCCTTCTTGGAAATGGGCTCGCGACGCCGTAGATGTTGGCCGTCTATAAAGGTTCTTGATCTCGCGCCCTGGTCTTGGGATTCTTTTCTCTTCACCTTATCGTTATCACCAATCAATTAATCAACCTCTCGCATCATATCAACAAGCCCTTGTTTGAGACTTCGTTTCGTTCCCAGCTTTCCATTTTTATCTGCTGTTATTACATTTGGATCTTGGTTGTTTGGTCTCGTGTTTTGTGTTACCGAGTTATATCGTCTTGTGCCCAGTTTTCTAGCTTCATTGCTAACATATTGAAGCAATATCAGTTTAATCTTTCTACCTACTTTCTAATTTTTAAACCTCATACATTCATAATGACCGTCAACGTCTCTTCTAAGCAGGTAAGCACATGCCCATCAACTAGCTCCCGGCAGCTCTAGTTTTCCTACCTCTCAACGAACCCATGGCTAACCAATTACCCCGCGTCCGGACAGGTTGCTGCTGCTATTAATGGTATCAAGTTGGACAGTGAAGCCCCCATTAAGAAGCTCAGCTTCGATGTCAAGGAGAATACCCTCTCCGCCATCGATGCCTACCACAGGCTTGCTGAGGCCAAGCCCATTGAGGTGGAAAAGCCTGTTGAGAAGAAGGTTGCCCCGGTCTCAAAGAGTTTGAGGCTGATGAGCCCTCCTGCAGGAGAACCCTAACCGTTTCGTGCTGTTCCCCATCAAGTACCACGAGATCTGGCAGATGTATAAGAAGGCCGAAGCGTCCTTCTGGACTGCTGAGGAAATTGATTTGTCCAAAGATCTCCACGACTGGAACAACCGCATGAACAAGGATGAACAGTTCTTCATCTCTCACATTCTCGCATTCTTTGCTGCTTCTGACGGTATCGTCAATGAGAACTTAGTCGAGCGTTTCTCGGCCGAGGTCCAAATCCCTGAGGCTCGTTGCTTTTACGGCTTCCAGATCATGATGGAGAACATCCATTCAGAGACGTACTCTCTGCTCATTGACACCTATATCAAGGAGCCCGCCCAGCGTTCGTACCTTTTCAACGCCATCGATACCATCCCTTGTATTCGCCGCAAGGCCGACTGGGCCCTCAAGTGGATCGCTGACAAGGAGTCCACCTTTGCCCAGCGTCTCGTCGCCTTTGCCGCTGTCGAGGGTATCTTCTTTTCGGGTGCCTTTGCTTCCATTTTCTGGCTGCGCAAGCGTGGTCTCATGCCCGGTTTGACCTTCTCCAATGAGCTGATTTCTCGTGACGAGGGTCTCCATACTGACTTTGCCTGCCTCCTGTTCTCTCACCTGAACAACCGTCCCAGCAAGCAGCTGGTTGAAGACATCATCACTGATGCCGTTGCCATTGAGAAGGAGTTCCTTACCGAGGCTCTTCCCTGTGCCCTGCTCGGCATGAACGCCGATCTCATGAAGACGTACATTGAATTCGTTGCTGACCGCCTGCTCGTCGCCCTCGGTAATGAAAAGGTGTACAAGGCGGCCAACCCCTTCGACTTCATGGAGAACATCTCCCTTGGCGGCAAGACCAACTTCTTCGAAAAGCGTGTCGCTGACTACCAGAAGGCTGGTGTCCTGCACTCAGCATCCAAGCCTAATGAGTCCGGGACTACCAACGCCCAGAACGACGCCTTTGCCTTTGACGAGGACTTTTAGACGGGACGTTGTAGGTTTGGCGATGATGGTACTTTTGAGTTGATATTGAGATGTCTTGTCTTTATGTTTTGGGTTGGGATACATGGCGTTTAAGCAGGTTCTTAGGTGGCTCATGGCTTGACGTCACTTAGGGCTCACTGGTTTGTCTTTTATTGTATTTTGGGTTTAACAGGGTTTTATGTTTTTGATATATGTTTATGGCTCTTGTTTTGAGTTGATGGTGGTTACCTATCACGTGACATGGTTTGATAATTGTATTTATAATTTGAACTTGATTGTGGTTAGACTACTTTGTGTTTTGCGTGTTACGTGATATATAGATGTGTTATGTATACAGTAGTCATTACCGAGAAATGAAATCGCCCTTATCTTGTACTTAGTATATCTTCCCCAATCATCACTCCAATCCCTCTCAATACATAGTACCTTATCGTATCCCTCTACTTCCTTCCCTTCTTCTTTCCCTTCCCCTCCTTCTCTATCTTAATCTTCTCTCCCCTCTTCTCCCTCTTCACCTCTCCCGTTGCCAAATCAACCTCCGGTAACCCCGCCATATCCCGTCCCAGCATTCCCAGCGCCTGCAACAATCTCCCAACCTCGGCCGCCTTTGTAGTTTTGAATTTTAACGTGGCACCCGTCGTTGGGTCGAAAGTTTTAAGCGTTAGGAAGCCGCGTTTGGGTTGCGTGGGGGTCCGCGAGAGGGCGCGGGGGGGCGTGGGGCGCAGTGTGTATTTGGTAGTTATGCGAGTCTGGGGAGGGGGATGGGTTAGTTGGGGTTTTTCTAGAGATAGTGATGTAGAAGGGGGGAAAACGTACAGTGGTTGGCCGGCCGCGAAGGAGGGCGGCGGAGTTTTCGAGCCAGGTTTGGCTAGTGGTGTAGTGGGTGGAGGAGCCCATTGTGGTGTGAGTGTAGAAAGGGGTCGAGAGTTGAGATTTAGGGCGTTCGATTAGTAGAGAGTGACGTGGTGACGTCGGAGCACGGTGGTTAGATATGGTGATGGTTAGATGTAGAGTTTGGTTGTGGTACCTTGCAGGAATAGGGATTATGATTTATTTTGAACCCTAGTGTATATTAACCCTATAAATTGACTATGATATTGGATCACATGCATGTACTTTTATTTACCTGCTATTAAATATACATTGATAAGATTTTATAAACATGAAAATCAGTGAGACTTCCACTTAACTCCAAAGCACAATTTGAACACACTCAAGTACTAAGCCTACCCAGCTTATCATTCTCAACTAGTACATGTTACTTATCTACACCCTTATTCTCTCAGACCACTACTCATACTCAGCTTCTATTATTCCACACCCACCAGCTACACCTCCCACGTCACCCCGAAACCTGCTCACCTCCTTTATAATCAAATTAACCACTTATTTTCCCAACCAGCCCACTCCCATCCCAATGGTCGAGTGGTTAGGCCAATTGACGAAGTCCCCTTCCGGGCCTCATCTTTGATTGCCTGCTTAAGGACTTCGTGTCACGGTCCCACAGGGCACGCATTAACTTGCTCGTCATAGTCCTGTCCGGAACACCCCGGGGCCCTCCGTGCATAAATCTATCCAAATGTCGGCCCCGGGAGCCAAGCCCGTAGATTCACTGGTAGAAAACATCTGGCATGCACACTTTGTACATACTGTTAGACGCAAGCCGGGTATACCCATATATATAGAGAGAGAGATATGGGGTTTTCGCAGGCCGTGTTGTCAACCCGGGGAGCAACTCGGGGCCCGGTGGGACTTAGCGGGGACGCTAAGTTGGCCGTGGGTCTTCGAGTCCTGGTTGGGGAACGGGGTTTTTCGTCTTAGATGTCATGTGGGAATGAGTCAATGTCTGAATTGAAATGAAGTGAGATGAGGATGGACTAGCGACTATGTGGCATTTGGAACGAAAGGCCATAGGCTGAGCTTTTGCGCGGATTTTGAGCAGTTTTTGGGATGGGGAGGGGATTCTGCAGATGTGTGCTGTAGATTGGAGGGTTGTGGAACAGGGAGACCTACTAAAAAAAATGGTGTGTATATAGAGGGAAGGGAATTTAAACATAGTTTTTTTGAGGCGTGTTGTTGATCCACAGATCGTAATATCATGTAGTCTCGTTATACTGCAATTGGAGGAAGGAGCTCGATTGATAGCAGGGATCTTGCAGGGATCCAGCAACCACGAACTTAAACCCAAAACATCCCGCTGACTAAAAACTTTGAATTCAACACAACCTTATCTCTCTTATATAAATGTCATCCAATAATCCACTTACAGTATAAACTTACCTCGTCATCCCTCCCCACCCGGAAAAGTGGACCCCCTTCCCACCCTGTCCCCATTTCCTTCCGAGCACATCTATTTAATACCCCTTCATAACTTTTTCTTCAATACCTCATCTATTCTTCTGTCATCCATTTTCCTTGTTTGTTCTCCGTTTCTATAGTAAACCCCGCACCCCCCGCACCCCACTCATCATGCCCTTCGAAATCAAATCAACAACCGCAACCTTCGGCGGCCGCCTCCTCAAACTCACCCACCCCTCCATCACCACCGGCACCCCCATGTCCGTCAACCTATTCATCCCCCCCGGCGCCTCCTCTTCCAAGCCTGCGCCGTCCCTCTTATACCTTTCCGGCCTCACGTGCACCCCAGACAACTGCACCGACAAAGGGTTCCTCCAAGCGCATGCGAGCCCGCTAGGTATCGCGCTTATTTGGCCCGATACATCGCCGCGCGGCCTCAATCTGCCGGGTGAACATGACAGCTGGGACTTCGGATCGGCCGCCGGGTTCTACATTGACGCAACTATATCCCCGTGGTCCTCCAACTACCGCATGGAATCCTACATCACTTCGGAACTCCCGACCGAGATCTTCGCCCAATTCCCCGAGCTGGACTCAAGGCGGATTTCTATTTCCGGGCATTCAATGGGTGGACATGGCGCCTTGACTTTGTTCTTGAAGAACCCCGGGATGTACAAATCGGTCTCTGCCTTTGCGCCGATTTCAAACCCCACGGGGTGTCCATGGGGTCACAAGGCGTTCATGGGATACTTTGGTGATAACAAAGACGAATGGAAGAAACATGATGCGACGGAGTTGGTGAAGGGTGGAAGGGAGTGTTGCCAGCGTTGATTGATGTTGTGAGTTCTAGTAAAAGAAAAGACATTAGTATTAAGAATGTCAAACTAACAAATTATAGGGCACTAGTGACAACTTCTACAAACAAAAGCAGCTTCTCCCCGAGAACTTTGAAGCCGCCGTCAAGACCGCCGGGATCGACGGCGTCACCGTCCGCTACCAACCCGTAAGATTATACACGCTCAGGTGGCTAAGATCACATAGTTAACAATCCTTAGGACTACGACCACTCTTACTTCTTCGTCTCGACTTTCAGCAAAGACCATGTCGAGCACGCCGCCAAATATCTTCTGTAAACCATAATATTCAACTTCGTCACGTGACTTGTCGAATAATTAAATAATAAATCCTAAGTAAATCATTAAATAAATATCATCTTATCTCATCTGTACTCCCATTACCCCCATCTAACTAATCCTTTTATCAACATCCGGCGTCAACCCCTCCTTCTCCAACTTCGCCCTCGTCTCCATCTCCTGCTCCCTCTTAATCCTCTGAAACGCCAACTTCTCAAACCGCCCCAACGCCGTCCACCAATGCCTCCCCGCCTCATGTTCTGCGATCCTTTCCAGCAAATCCGCTGTCTTCATGCGGACATCCTTATCTTTGTGGAATAAGCCCAGCGCCAAGTAGAAGAGGCCCGCATGAGCTTCGGGGGCAACACTGAGCAGAAGAGAGATTTCGTCGTAAGTATAGACGGTGCGGGAGAAGGCGAGATAGAGGTCTTTGGATTGGGAAGGAGTAAGACGTTGGGTGCGGAGGCGGTCGTGCATGTGGTGCAGGTCGATGTTCTTGAGAGGACGGACGGTGTAGAGTTGTGCGAGGTCCTAGAGCGTGTTAGGATATTTTATAATCAAATCAAATTGGTCACGTAGCACTTCGACTTACCTGGATAAAACTATAATAACTCCGAGTATTCCTCCACCCTTCAATCCTCGTCACATTCCCCGCCAACTCCTTACACTTACTCACCTCATCTGGCCAAACATAGCCATGTCCGCCAACTCCCGGCAACACCGGTTGCTCCCCGCCTTCATCGCCACCAATATACAGGGCACTAGCGCCGTATACAGTTTCTTCAAAGGCAGCGGCAATCCGGGTGAATTTCCCCACCCAATCCCGCCATTTGGCACGGACGACTTGTTCGCCAGCGCGTGTGTTGATGGCTTTGAGGACGTCATTCATGAAAGCGGCATCGCCCGTGTAGTCATTGACAGCCGAGGCGGGTGTCTGGTAGTGGTTGACCAACTGAGCGTAATTGGGGTATTGTTGTTGAAAGTAAACGCTGCCTTCCATGACAGAGGCAGCCTCAATCTTGCTACTAATCTTGATCTTGCCGGATGGCAGATCACAGAGGACATCCCACCACTCGGGATGCATCTCAAAAGTAGGGTTGGTGACACCGGCGATGAAACCAGGAACATTCAACAGATCATCAATCTTGGTTAGATCTGTGTATGGGAAAGCATGGCGAGTAAAACCGCGAAGGACCCCGCCAGAAGCCAAAGCACATGCAGCAAGAACCGCCTCAGCAACATCACCCGAAGGCATGTTGTGTCCCAAAAAGATGACTCTCTTCTGCGTCAACAAAGCATTCACAAGCACAATAACTGGATGTGTATTCGGCCCGCTCGTCGTCAGATGGGGATGCGGCGCATACTGCGTCGGATTCTTTACGTGTCCAGTACTGAAGTTCTGAATGAGCTTGATAATCGAGAAGTCCCCGACACTCTCCGGCATAATAGCCACCGGCACCTTGATTGGAATCGGAATCCCTTGTACATAACCTTGATTCAAACTCGTGGGTATCACGCGGCACAGTGTATCCAGTGCCCTCGAGAGACGCCTTAGTTCCGGCTCGAGAAACACCTCTACCGGGCATCCGAGGTGGCGTCGAAAGAGCTTCTGACTGCAGCTCGGCAGCAAGTTGTCGTTGATCCTCTTTCATGCGCATTTGGATCATCTTTTCAAATTTCTCTACAAATAAGTCCTTGTTGTCACTAGCTTGGAGAAGGTGACGTTCTAGAACTGTCAAGCGTGGCATCAAAGACAAATCCATGGCGTTGACGGCATCATAAAGCATGGAGAGAGTCTCGGGAACTGGAGACTTGAAGTATTCTTCAAGTGCAAGTAGTAGGAGAGGCTGTAAATAGTATGTTAGAATCTATATCAAATAAATCAGATAGTGTCATTATTCGTTTACCTTATAGATGTGTAAAAATGGATGCCTCGTGCAAATAGACATGGCTTTCACCACAGCACCACGACGAACCGTTTTGTCTTGTTTCGTATTCACCAAGTTCAGCACATAAATCAGAGGCGGCCCTTCACCGCCCTCAGGCTCCACGTCCGACTCATCCGAACTCGAATCATCATCGTCATAAAGTTCATCGTCCGACTCATCATCTTCCTCTTCCTCGTCTTCTTCGACGTCCTCTTCCTCCTTCTCTGTGATGATCCCAGCTTCCCGATCTTGTCTTCTCTGACATCGTCTTCTCCTCCTCCTCCGAGCCTTGGCCTTCTTTTCCGCCTCTTCTTCCTCTTGGCTGATATCTTTGTGCAAGAAAAAGATGGTCCAATCTTGATTCCGCATATGTGCCTGATCTGGAAGCATCAGCTCAGCCAACATATGCTCATCGCCCGTGATAGCCACTGGATATTGGTGCTCCATAACCGGGCCACGGTCAATGTCGAAAGACGCCACCAAAATGTACTCCACATGGTTCTCTGTCGAGCTTCTCGGGTACTGACTCCGTAGCTTCCGCGGAGAAATCCCAGAGATGCCATTACTCCAAGCTGGCGGTTCCAATGATGAATGCTGTGATCCGTCCCTCATCCCATTCTCTACCCCAAGGCTCTGTCCGACGCTCTGGCTGTATCCATGAGTGGCAATATTCTGCTGTGAAAAGTACCCGCCTCCACTAGCCATACTGCTGGCACTAGCAGGCGGGATATTCGGCGATCTGGCTGCTTCACGCATAACCAACTGAGAAAGTGATAACTGCAACTCCGCACGCGCTGGTGGAAATGATGAAAGAGACGTCCGTTTAGAGTGAGAAGGTCCTGATCCCGAGGACAGGTTAATGTCTGTTCCGGAGCGATTCAGTTCCGACGTGGAACCGCAGGCGGCGGCAACGGAGGTAGGGGGTAGCCATTTTTATAGAATATCAGAGCCTATTGTCGTTTGATAGGGCTCCTAGGCGCTGCTTGCTTTCACTGCTTGCTTGGCCTATGGACTTCGTTGACTTGCTATATACTATCTTCTTACGGGCTTGCTTGCTTCTTAGCTGGCAAGCTGGCAGATCGACTGCTGCTGTGTGTTTGCGCGGTGTAGCGTCGTATAGCATCAGTCAGCGTCGCGGTGCTAGGTCGGCACAAGACAGGGTCTGTAACGCTTGTTGCTAGCTGATATTGTATTGCACGCAGGTGCTGGACAGGCCTTGTTGATAGTAATATTGTGACCGTGATGTGTGTGTGGGAGGGGGGAAGGGGTGGCTTGGTATCTTGCAGGGTCGCTGTGCTCAAACCATGTGCCTTCAAAGCTCTTGAAGTGCAGGCGGAGATTAAGTTGCTGAAGTACTCTGGGGGGATCGTGGGGGGCAGTGCTCAGGGCTAGTCGGTCAAGCACAGGCTAGCAAGTTGAGAGCAAGGAGACTCAATTCAAGCTCTTCGAAGATGCCTGTAGGCATATTCAGGAGCGGATCTGGACCAGGAGAGAGGGGCCGTGTTTCGACTGGGCGAGAGCTCTGATCAAGCTTCTTTGAAGAGCTCAGCAGGGGCAGTCGATATCGAGGAATTCTAAACTGACAAATGGCCCCAAAATCTAGTTCAACTGGATGGAGAATCGTTCTAAATAGGAGCTAGGTGCAGCTTCGCAGTTTCCGCTTACGGTATCTTCAGCTGTAAACAGACAGATTGATACAAGCCTTACACCCGTTTCCGGTAACTTGAGTTTCTGAGAACCTCATAGAGATTGCCTTTATATGAATTCAATAATCACAGAACCACCCAAAGATCCAGAAATCCACTATGAACAAGTCCCAGCGGACTACAGCCCTGTCGCAATGGAACTATGGTGTAATGAAACAGGAGCCAAAGCTGGTCCAAAGTAGTAATGTGATGATTCCCAAAGAGTATCAGCAGTATTTTTGAAGTGTATCGCACTTAACTATAGGGGAGGAGGAGGGGAAAACAAACTGGCCTGGGGTCGATCATGTCAGTTTTGGCAGACAGGGAATCTCAGAATCCCGCAGCAGAAAATGCGAGGAAAGCGGATGAAAAAAGGACTCTGTGGTCGGGCTTGAGCTTTGAATATTGGATATCCAGGAGATCGTAGAGCATAACTCTGGGTCATTTGAGTTCAAGAAACTCGGTGCGCAACTTAAGGGACACATAGTATAGGCATAACGGACTTCCATTGGTTGAAGCTGAGGAAAGTTGAGACAAGCGTGAAAGGGGCTCCTTATTCCTTCGCGACTCCGTAATGATGGAGGAATATTGGACATGTACATTCAGAAGTTGAGATGATGAAGAGATTTTCACTAGGTTTTTTTTTGCTTCTACGACTCTGCATCTTGCTTCGCCCATTAGAGGCAAGAACCATCGTTAGTATTAGCGTCATGAATCCCGTGTTATTGACAATTTTAACATATAATATGTAACCCTAATTCCAAAATGAACCCCTATGGTTGCGATTTAATGCATCAGGGATGTAATCCAGATGGTGATTAGTTGCTTGCTGATTTGTTTACTTCAAGCTATTTTGGGACGGGCGCTTCAACAGCTATCATCAGATGGAGATATCCGGCTTCAAGTATCAACAAGTTCTTTTATTTCCTCTAATTAACTTTAGAGAATTTTGCGCAATTATTCACTTCTCCTAATACCATCATTCACCGCTTCCACCTTCAATCAATGCCTCTACCATACACCAGCTTTGTTCACTCTCATCCACAAGGTGAAGCTCGAGTTATGATTCATGTCCCGCTTCAATTCTTGCGCCCCTCTTCTCGCTAGAATTTGTCTGCAGATAGACAACTGTAGGTACGTCTATATGCAATATGACCCCATCAATCCCCACAAGCTATCTCTTAGTCCAGCAATGCCCTTAGTAACTCAATCTCTCAATAGTGGTATCCCCAATATCATTCTAAATGCCGATAGACTAGTAATAAACGAAAAGTCACAGTAGCAAAAAAAAACCCATACATCCCCTCAACAGCCTGCATCTCACTTGGTAGCCGCCACTCTGGAACACCCCTCGCTATCTTGGCCAGGGCCGCCCATCCCGGTCTGTCCTCCCTCGCCGTACCATTTTGTGTTGTCTCCTCCTCGGTAACCTCCCCTGTCTCCCCCAGACGCCCCTCCATAGCTGCATACCAGCCGCAGCAGCCCAAAGCTTCAAAAACACCCCACCGCCTCTCTTCCAAGCTTCCATTTCTCTCATCATGACGAGCCCATTTAAGCCTTCGCCTCTAGGCCTCACCTCGCCCGCTCGCACCTCGCCCTTCCGCCGTCCCAATCCGTCGACTTCGGGGACTACTACGCCAAATCAGATTACGCCTTCAGCCTCACCTACGAAAAATAGCACTGGAATTTCTCCACGTGTTCTCAACTCTCCGTTCCATTCACTCGAAGCAGTCAGTGACTCCACGATCACGACTCCTCAGCCCAAATCCTTCCACAACGCACTCACGGAATCCCCCGGGAGTGGTATCCACTCTCCATTTGGGATTCCGAAATCACCTGGTCGTGAAATTCCCGGATCTCCACCGCATCTTCGAGATCCGGCTAGATTAGGAAGCTTTTGCATTGTGAATTCACCTGCGGGGTCGACGACGGGCAACAGAACAGCAACTATGACGAGAAAAGCAGTGAATTCCGTTTCCAATGCGAACGCTCTATCTCAGCTACAACCGGCGCAGGTTCGGACCCTAAGAGAAGGGTTTCAGATTCTAGATCGGGATAGTGATGGGTTTATCAACCGGGAGGATGTGGCTGATATGTTGAATCAATTAGGTAAGCAGATTTGAGGAGATATACTAAATGTAACGTGTCTAACATGATACCATATTGTATAGGTCTCCCCGCTACTCCTTCAGATATTTCCGCCTTCTTCCCTTCATCATCACCTCAAACCATGTCCATGGCTATCTTTATCAACACTCTTGCGTCTGCTCTTGCTGCCATGTCACCCAGTTCCGAGCTTCTCTCCGCGTTTAGTGCCTTTGACGACGACGACTCGGGCCAGGTTGACCTCATCGAGCTCAAAGATGCTCTCTTGAATACTGTCCCAGAGCCTGGTGAACGTCCGTTGACAGAGAGTGAGATTGATCAAGTGATTAATGGCTTCACTTCGCGTCGAGCTTTCAGTAAGAAGAGTATGGCTTCAGGTGGGATTGGCGGTATGGGTAAGAGAGGAGAAGTCTTCAAGTATCAGGACTTTATTAATAATGTTATGAGTAGTGGACCGGCAGCACCAGCAGAAGACGAGGAGGAGTAAGGAGTTAGAGTTGGTTTATTATGTTTATGTTACATGAGATAATAAGCAAGTGTTACGATTTTGGGATTGATTTTGGGATTTATGTTTCTGATATTGAAATATCTAATTAAATATAGAATTTAATATCGAATAATCTTTCACTGACACTCAAGTAGTCTATGTTATAATTATACACAAACCCTTAGATGCATATTCAAGGAGAACCCTCTTCATGTCTACCCACACTCTCCAAACTGCAGATCTCTTGTTTCATCCTTTCACCCAACCACATCGCCCAATACGTCACCGCCAATCCTATCCTCTCCTCACATGTAGCCACTTGGCATCCTATGTCTCTTGCCAACTAGCCTTAAGGACCTACCAGCAGGTTTGCATTTCAAGAAGCAGAGGGAGGGGACTTTGATGGGTTGCATGTGGAGATGGCGATAGAGGGGATTGGCACGAGGGGGACATGTGGGGCGTGAGGGGATATAGGGACTGGTGAGGGGTGGAGGAGATTCTCCTTTATGAACCCTTGTTATTGTATTGTATTAGGGTTATGTCCAAGATTTGGATAAATGAAGTTAGTTGGTAGGTACCGGCTCTCTGATCTCATACATATGATAATATCTACTTCGGCTTGAAGTCGTTAGAAATATACATATTCTCCTCTCATACAAATATAGACACTCTTCTATCGTACTTCTCATTCAAACCGAGCCATGAGATTCCCTTGTTGCGTATGCTATCTCTTACTACTATTAAATAAACCCTTGGTCCCTTCAAGTGTCGTCGCAATTGGTGCATCAATGGGAAAGAACAGATATAGTCATTGTTGGAAAGAGCAATGGCCACATGGAAGATTCGAGAAATACGGATATGGGAAAAGTGTGAAACCCCGTTTGAAGGATATGGGGAGTGATGGAATTGTTGTAGAAGGTGTAATGGGGAGCTAGGTTGTTAGAAGGACGACAGCGGTGTTGGAGATGATTATGGAGTGATTTTGTGATTATTATTTTGTCATTCTGGTTATTTGGTTATTTAGTGGTTAGAGACGGCATCAGCATCGATATACGACATATATGGCGAAGATGCAGGTGCTTATGCAGAGGCATGAATCCGCCATATTCAGCTTACACATGTCATCATAACACTAGACAAATGACTATCTAAACTCGACATTCAACTTATAAGCTACCTTTTAATCCGCTACCGAGAATATCATCATTTGCAGAACAAGGGTTATATTATAAACCTTGCCACACATGTATCAAGACTCCTGGCCAAACACAATCAAGACCTTGCCGTGACATCACGCTTTGCCCTTTCCAATGGGTACATCTCGCATAAACGAAATTCAAGTCATGATGCATAGAAAAACCCACTAGGTCTCTCTTTCTCTGCCCTCGTGACATACCTAGATATCCCCTTATCACCTGTATCTTGTATGCCAACACATGTCTGTCCATATCTCTGATACAATGATAATTTAAACCCCCATAAAAATCTCTACGCGTTCCTGCCGGATGTTGCTCCGTCTGTGGGTATTCGTATCTTTTCGACATTCTTCCAAATCATCCCAACCTCGTGGATTTGCTAAGGATATCAGGTTATACCCGCCTCCTATTAGGAGAGCGAGGCAAAGGGTGAGATTCTTTTGGAGCGACAGACAGACGTGGAGCTGTCCAACCTTATGTTGATTTTATCCTTACTAGAGTTTCTGAGAAGCACTGTTTTGGAGTGAAGTCATGGCAGTATAGTTTTTATGTAGGAAGCCGTTTGGACAGAAATTTAGGGTAATGTCTTGGATTGCGTATGAAGATAGGCCCATACAGTTATTGCAGGAACTCGTTCATGTGAAAGGGTATTCAGAATCAATGTCTAGCTCGAACGTTGAGCAGATAACCCGCAGTAAAAGTCAATATCTTGATATTGACTACTCGATATCCAAATACTGCAACCACTCAAATCGGCATTTCTTTTGACTTTACTGACTACCGTTTTGGGACCTCCTTTTCACATCGCTTTATCCCATATACGCTACAATCGTTAACATCCCCACTGTTCATTCAAACACCCTGTATCCTTCCAATCCCATCCAACTTCCTTCCTTATCCTTCAGGACCCTCTACAGATCCACCAACGACATGCCTTTCTGAAGCGCCCTAAGAAGATTGTTCCTTGAATTTTTATGCGAATCTCTACGTTGAAGGCGAAATTGTATACACTAGCCGGTGATCTCTAGTCTCATTGTAGGCGTCAATTATCCGACCTCCCGCGCCCTGTTGATCATGGCTGACCTTTGGCCTCAAAGACGTGCTGAAGAAATCAGAAAAAGAGGATAGTCTCGTTTAGTCTTGCTAGAATCTTCGGTTAAGGAAAATCCCCATATACACCAAATCGAAGTATGGGAGAATCAACAACAGGCCTTAATGGGGGCCCGTGACGAGACCAGAGCGAGATACGTCTAGTAAATTAAGAATCGAATTCGTAGTCAGTCGAGGTCGTATCTCACAAAGAGAAATTTTATTCTAGGAACCGAACGGACACCAGCCATTGTGGAAATAAATCGAGGAAATTACTAGATTGATGTGTAATGCCATATTGAAAAGCAGTTTGCGTTGTTGTTGCCGTTTCCACGTTTTTATCACATCTTTCCGTCTCACCTGGCCCCGCCTCTTGATATATGCCATCCTAAAGCTTAAGATTCATATCGACAACGGTAACTAACTCATTCTATACATGCTTGTTTTTCCCCGAATTGTGACTGGCTCTTGCTTGTTTGAAATAGTTGCCTAGTTATTGCTGTTGCTGCATTTTCCTTATTCCCATGACCACTGATTTCCTTGTTTTTCTTGGAGGAAGATTTGACCTTCGCATATGAGATACAGTACATTTACCTGCTACATAGCCCCATCTTATAGAACCTCTTGTTGCTATCCATATGTACATATCTCATAATACCCGGCATTTTGTATAATAAAGAATTCACACATACAGGTCTAGCAAGCGAATCTCCAGCTGATATACTGTCTGTAACATTGCCTTGCTGCAACCAACCAACCAGATCATTGCTGCACCCGCGTTATATCACACTTGGGTTTGAATTTTGATCGTCCGGGTCTTGGATTTTGATTTCTCGTCATTCCCTCTTTCTTTCTTGGCTACTCCGCGCTCTCTCTCTCCATAATATCTCATCCCAATAGCAGAGTCCACAAAATCACGCCGCCGCCTTCACCACCAACATTCGTCTCTTTCTCGGGGCTCAGAAAAGTGAACACACAGCAACGACTGCAAATTGTCGCCATTTAAAAAGGAAAGCACTTGCGCCTGTCACCTGCTACCGGGTCCATTTTATTGCTACCGCCACACATTGTTACGGGTAGTAACTACCGCTACAAACAGAAGTCACCCGAGCCAGTACCTGCCGCCCTTTTGATCGGAGAGAATACTGAAAAAGTCGAGCCTTCCTTCGCAACAGCATTCGTCACTAGTATTTCATGAAAGCTTGTATACTGCAGACTGTATTGCACGCCCGCTATCGTCGAAGAAGACTTGACGCAGCCAGCAAGCGCTTTTCTATTGTTGCACTCTTGGTTCCGCTCAGCTAGTGTATTTATTTTTATTTATTTATTTTTTTTTTCCTTGTCGCTCTAACTTCCCCGAAAATAGCTACTGTTTTTCAGTTAGCCGACTACTACCACTGTCCACACTAGCTCTTTCCAGTTACCTGACTACTCTTTCGAGACGTGCACTTTCCTTGGAGCAATTCTAGCAGTATTTTCGCCCTTAGCTCTTCTTTTTGCTTCCGCGCCCTTCTATTTCCATTCTTTCGAACCTTCCTGCTCCGCCATCCCTCTCCTCTATTTTCCCTCCCCTTCCCTTTTTCCCGTCCTGAAGAAGATTCCCTCTAGAAGGCATGCGGCTCTTCAATAAAAAGTATTCTGCTTTTTCCTCTTCGTCGTCTTCATCAGCGTCGTCCCGCCCAGTACCAGCATCTCAACCACCACAGCCCCAACCACAGGCTTCCGCACCAGCAGCACCGTCATCGTTTACGCCTTCGACTCAGCAGCAGCTCTCGCCGTTGCGCTTTTCGTCGTCAGCTCGGCAACCATCGCCGTCACACGCTAATCCTCGGTCTCATTCTAATTCTCGCTCGCAGTCTCGATCCCACTCGCACTCGAGGTCTCATTCACACACTTCGGTTCCGCTTTCGCCACAGTCACCGCTCGATCCACCCCCGCCGCCGTCCCATCAAGATCCCGGCTCATATTCTTCGAAAAAAGACACTGCACCGTCGTACTACACCGCTGTGCCGCCGACTTCTTCATCGTCGACTGCCCCGCCCTCGTATACTTCGTCTACTGGTTTTGATCACTCGAGATCTTCCCAGTCGAGACATCACACACGGCAAACTTCCCAACCGCAGACGCACTACTCGCAACTCCCGCCGCAGTCGTCCCGCACTCCGTCTCCGCCAAAGCATAGTCTGCCTTTGCGCTCACAGAGTCATAACTACCATAGTTCGTCTGCATACGTGCCTCCCGCTACCTCCGGTGCTCCCTCGTTTCTTCCGCCTGGAGCATCTTCTCAAGCGTCTACTTCTCCATCCGCTTCAACTTCGTCTTCACCGCCGCCATATACGCGCTCGCCGCCGTCTACTTCCCACGGACCCAACCCTTCTCTGGCCTCTCGAGTCCGGAAAACATCCGCACGTGTTGAAGTGAACCAACCGTTGCACCCATCTTCTTCAGGTACTACTGGAACGCCGCTGTCTGTCCCGGTTAATCCCTCTACAGACGCTCACGCTTCTACAGTACCGTCTAAGCGATCTTCTCGATCTTTTATCCGTCGAGATCTCGGAATTGGAGGTTCTCGTCGTCATAAGACAGAGTCTGCCGCAGATACACACCCGCTGAATCTGCCCCCAGAAGAGCGTAACCGCCTTTCGAATAAACGTCTTTCACAGCAACAAAAGAAGTCTTTCAACATGTCTGACAAGATGGATGTTGACGAATCAGTCTCTATACCTTCGACTCCGGCTCCGGCCCCTCCCCCGCATCGTTCGACTCCTACTAGTCCCAAGAACACTTCTAAGTCTACTGTTGATGAGGCCGAGTCCCATAAGAATACGGGTAATCGCCACTTCAAGGAGAAGAAATTCTCTTCTGCCATCGAGGAGTACTCTAGAGGTAAGATTTCTTTGATTTGATATCTAAAAGCGTTCGGGCAGCTAACTAACTTGCATACAATAGCCATCTCTTTGATCCCTACCTCTGCTACCTACCTTAGTAATAGAGCGGCGGCTTACATGTCCAACCACATGCTGGAGGCTGCCTTGGATGACTGCTCGCTTGCTTCCAAGCTTGATCCCATGAACTCCAAGATCCTGCTTCGCCTTGCCCGTATCTACACTGGTCTTGGTCGCCCTGACGATGCCCTTGCCACCTTTGGCCGCATCCAGCCCCCACCGGGTGTTAATGAAATGCGTCAGGCCAAGGACATGGTCAAGCACATTGATACTGCCCAGGATACCCTTAGCAAGGCTTCGGGTAGCCCATCTATGATCCTCTACGCAATCGACCAGGCTGAGAAGCTCCTTCTTCCCGGTGCGCCCAAGCCCCGCAAGTGGCAGCTCATGCGTGGTTCTGCATACGTCAGAATGGCGGATGCCAACTCGCTGGGCGAGGCTCAGAACATCTCGATGAACTTGTTGAGATACAACAACCAGGATCCCGAGGCTCTTGTTCTCCGTGGCCGTGCTCTGTACTGCCAGGGTGAGAATGAGAAAGCCATTCAGCACTTCCGCAAGGCTCTTAGCTGCGATCCAGACTCTACCGATGCCAAGAAGTACCTGCGTATTGTTCAAAAGCTTGACCGCATAAAGGAGAGTGGTAACAACGAATACCGTGCTGGCCAATGGGAGGCTGCCATTGAGAAATACTCTGAAGCTCTTGAGATTGACCCCGCTAACCGTGGGACCAACTCCAAGCTTCTCCAGAATCGTGCCCTGTGCCAGATAAAGCTCAAAAAGTATGAAGAAGCCATCGAAGACTGCGATAAGGCTATTTCTCTGGACAACCAGTACATCAAGGCCCGTAAGACTAAGGCCAACGCTCTTGGCCAAGCCGAGAGATGGGAGGATTCGGTTCGCGAATGGAAGGCGATTCACGAGATTGACCCCGAAGACCGCACTGTCATGAAGGAGATCCGTAAGGCCGAGCTTGAGCTCAAGAAGAGCCAGCGCAAGGATTACTACAAGATTCTCGGAGTTGAAAAGAACGCTGACGATAACCAGATCAAGAAGGCCTACCGCAAGTTGGCTATCATCCACCACCCTGACAAGAACCCCAACAACCCTGCTGCTGAGGAGCGTTTCAAAGATATCAGCGAAGCGTACGAGAACCTCAGCGATCCTCAGTAAGTTACCTCAGAAATAATCAGTGTATTAAGCGGCTATTAACAATTTTTTAGGAAGCGTGCTGCCTTTGACAATGGTGATGACATCGACATGAGTGACATGTTTAGCAGCGGCAGCGGTATGGGGGGCATGAGTAGTCATAGTATCGACCCTGAAATCCTCTTCAACATGATGGGTGGCCAAGGTGGCGGTTTCCGTGGCGGCGGCTTCAGTGGCTTCCCCGGTGGTGGCGGCGGGTTCGGCGGTCAGCGGGCATCTGGGTTCGGCGGTCAGAGCGGTTTCCACTTTGGCTGACAAAACGCAAGAGATGATCAGGGTCGTGGTGATTTTGCGGATCAGTACTATGGGCGCCCTCTCCAAGACAGTGACAGTTCACGGTCGACGGACTCACATGATAGTGAGGGATTTTCCGATAGCTTGTCGGTGCAGGATAAGATGCAGAGGGGAAAATACAGGGTCGATTCTGTAGTGGGAAATATCGAGCAGCGGAATATTGTGGGGGAAGTTATGCAGTCTTGGGGTAGCGTTTCTGTTGTACTGTTGGTTTTCTTCCCAATGGATTTGCTATTGGCTCTTGCAGGGGTCAGTGTGAGCCTGTATTCTGTGTATCGACTGGTGATGTGGGCAGTTACGGTTGCTCGGAGTTTTGAGGTTGCTTTTGGGATATTTGATTTTGGTATTGATTTTGGGAATCGAGGGTCAGCGGCGTTTGGTTTACGAGGGAGGGAAAGAGGGAGAGAAGATGAAAATCAGGAAAGTGATTTCGGAGTTGAGGGGATATTTATGACATGGAATCTCTGCTTCATGTAGAGATGGACAGTGAGAGTGATGACATTTCGGGAATCCATATAGACCGTGATGAGGAAGATGTGGGGTCGTTGAGTTCCGAGTCTTCGGAGGAGTCGGCTGATTTGAGCGAGATTGAGTTTCGTCTTCGGCAGGTGAACTTGGGGAACTCAGAGTGACGGTGATGGGTCTACTTTTAACGACATTGGCATTATTTCTTTTATTACTCACCTTCATATTTATATTCATATTGAATTTTGGTTTTTATTAAAAGGTGGTGTATGTAGTGGTAATTGACCTTGTGGCAGCGTATTATTTAGAGCGTTGTATGTGTAAAATATATGGTGACTCTGACGTGAGTCTATGTAATGTAATATGTAAATGCATAATTTTCTACTAAATCACCCAAACCTAAACGCCAACTCCATTCCAGAAATCAAATCATCCCTACTCTCTTACACCTCTCATCCCTCCTCCATATTCGGCGTTGGCCCCCCTACTCCTTTCCCCCCCGTAATCTCCACAACCTTATCCACCTCCCCCCTCAACTCCGGCATACTCTGCGCAATCTGATCTGCCAGCACATCCCTAAAGACCCCAAATGCATTCATTTTTCCACGGAGCAATTGGTTCGCCCTATGAACTAATTCGAGGAACTCGCGGGTGTAAATATCGGGGTTACGGCCTTCTTCGACGTAGTTTACTAGTTCGGGGGGGACAGAGGGGAGCGGGGGGTAGCTGGTGGTGGAGAGGGTGCGGAGGAGGGTGGAGAGTTCAGTGCTGATGGGGCGGTTAGTGGGAGGCTGATGGATTGTGGGAGGTTCATAACTTACAGGGAATCGGAGAGGACTTGTTGAGAAGGTCGGCCGCCGGATGTGTCGAAGTTGGAGGTTATCATCATTACTTTGAACATGTCGTTGATGATATTGCTTATTTGGTCTGTGGGGGTTAGCTGGTTGTTTTTGGTGGGGAATTCTGGGGTTTTTACTTTCGAGTTCATCTTGGGAGATTGAACGGCTAACACTGTTTGTTGCCATTTTGAGTAGCGTGTATGGCTATAACGATGTCAATGAGATGGGTGTATGGCCGTGATGCTACCAATTGCTTCCTAGCTGGATATTGGGACAAGGCTGAGAATTGCGGGTTGGTGGATTTGGGCGACTTTTGGAATTTTCAGCCTTATGGCTCCACTTTTGGTGGGAATTAGTCATGGAGATTCTAGGGAGGGAAATGACGAGGGTTCAAATCCTTGTGGATATGTACAGATGGCATTTTTTGTGAATATAGTTTAGTAGTTTCTAGAGATTTACCTAAGGTGTACTGTGAACTTTTTGGTAAGAAAGAAACTCAGCAAATAGTCAACTCTTTGCTGGCACATCCTCTAAACATATTCTCTCGAATTCCATCTTCAACCCCAAATTCTGTTCCCATTCACCTCATATCCTCATTGGCACCCAATTCCGTCCCTTCCTCGCCATCACCACCCATTTCAACCCCTGCACCACCGCCTTCACGCATCGAAATTGGACCAAATTTTTAATTCTTTTTTTGTCCAAGGTAATTTGAATTTTTTTCGTACCTTGTCACTTACATCATCTATTTTCATGCTACCTGATTACCCCGTGACAAAGCTCCTAACTGCATCATCACCAGTGAATTAGAAGTTAGTGAATTGTCTATTTGTTTAGCGAATTAGATATAATTTGTTAGTTTAGGCAGGAAACGAGACTTGGATCGTCATAAGATCATCATACAAAAGTATCCACGAAGCCACAATCTACATCATCATCATCATCGCCCTTCATCGCCATTGCGTAAAGCTGCCATCCGCAGCACTATACTCACCATCTACTCGACCCACATACCAAATCGAACCGATCACTTTTAATACAATCCGAATCTACCAAAGCTACAAACTACCCCAATAATGCAGCCATCCTACGGCCAGCCCTCTCCTCATCACGGCACCCACTAGGCTCCAGTCTACTTCCGACAACCCCCCATAATGTCCGCCCCCTCGTCCCCCCGCCCGCCATCCCCCATGGCCCTCGACAGTCCCCTCGTCCCGAATGGCTCCCGCAATGGCTTCCCTGATGATTCCCTCAACGAAAGCGACTCGTCTCTCTCCAGCCTTAACGCCGCCCAAGCTCGCAACCGCTTGAACAAACAACGATCTCCAGTTACGCCTGTTGAATGGTTGGCGACCTCCCGCACGAAACGAACAACGGCCGGCAACCGCATGAAACAAGTGCTTGCCGTCGAAGCCGATCATGCAGACCCCGAAGACGACCTTGAGCTCCTGTTCGCCGAGGACGAGAATGATGACGGATTCGAATTTCAAGGGAATGATGCCGATTTGCATATTGAATCAGACTCTGACGATTCCGATGAGGGCGCGGGTGATGACCTCGAGGGTGAACGCGAGCTAGAAAAGGCAGACCGCGCAGCGAAATTAGCGGCGCGGAAACGGAGAGCGAATGCTGCATTACCGGCCAAGTTCAGGAAGAAAGTGCGCATCCAACAGCCGGATGAAAACAACCCGTTTCCGGATGTTGCGCCAAGGGTTAGCATAACGGGGACGGGAGTGACGCCTAGGGACGTCGTTAACCAGGCCAATGAGGCGGCGCGTATAGCTGGAAAGCCGAGGAAGAAGGTGGATAGAATTTCGTGGTTACCTGGGGATGCTAATGGACCGGTGAGAGCGTCGGAGAGACGGACAACGAAAATCAACAAGGAGTTGTTACACCAGCGGATGAAGGAGGGGGAGGAGCGGAAGAAGAAGCATGCGGCGGCGATAAAGAGGCATGCGAAAAAGCGGGAGGAATTGAAGAAGGTTCCGATGACGCAGGCGGAGAGATTAGCGGAGGCCGCGGAGGTTGAGAAGAGGAATTCAAAGTCGCTGAATAGGTGGGAAGAGGCGGAGAAAGTTCGGGAAGAAGAGAGGAAGTGCAAGTTGGCGGCGTTGAACGAGCGTACGTTGAAGGGGCCGGTGATTACGTACTGGAGTGGCGTGCGGGAGTGGAATGATAATATGAATGGTGCACATATGGCATTGGAAGAGAAGCCGAAGAGGAAGAGGTTGACGAAGGCGGGGAGGGAAGAGAAAGAAAAGAAGAAGAAGCGGGAGAATGAAGGTGTATTGGGAGTGGTTCAGGGTTTGGAAGTTGTTGCGGAAAGTCGGCCGGTAATGATGAACACAGAGGCCCCGGTTGATCCTCTGCCAATAGAAGCTGTAGTTCCGTCACCACCTCCGGTTACTGAGATACCAAAAGCTTCTCCCGCTGTCTTACCACCTGTAGTACCGGAGTCTAAGCCTGTGACTGACTCCCAGGGTGACATCGCCATGTCTGATGCTCTAGTAGTCCCTCCAGTTCAACCACCAACCGCACCACAACCTTCTCCAGCGCCTACAGCTATGGTTGCCCCCTCAATACCAACATTTCCACAACCTACACTTGCCCCGCCAATTCAAATTCCACCACAACCATCTCCACTCTCCGCCCCAAAAGCTCCCCACGGCCTCCAACTTCCTCCTGGCTTCGCCACTCCTCTCAACGACTGCACTCTTATGCCCCCACCGCCCCGCGATTCCTCTCTGAAAACAAGCACTGCCTCATCAAGCAGTGTTCTAGCCGCCCCAATTCTCGCTGAGCCTAATTTGCTGGAGGAATCGTTGACACTGTCTATGGGGCTGAGTGCGCCTAAAATGTCCGCAGGCCATTTCCTGGCGCTTCCAGGGGGCTCCGTGGAACGGAATCCCGGGTTGGCGATGCCGGCAGGATTCTCGGGAGTGCCGTTTACGACAATAGCGTTTGGAAAGCCATTGAATATTGTACCAGTGGCGAATGACCCGGTGGAGGCGGTGGTACCAAAGATACCCGACGCGGAGCCAGAAAAGTGTCTAGAGGTTATACAATCAGTCGTCTCCAAGGCTTCGATTGTCCCGAATGAGGCAGAGTCTGTATCCATTCGGGCCGATGAGCATGAGGAGGGGCCGAAGGAGTCACTCCAGTGTGACTCTCAGCCGGCGATGCCTCCGGGGCCAACTATGAGAACGGCGTATATTTTGCAGAATTTCGATGAGAATGTGATTCGCGATAAGAATATTCAGACGCAGTTATTGTTTGGGCACAAAATGACACGGATTGCCAGTAAGTATCGACTGTTCTGCAATTAGTGATGGTTTTACATACTAACAAATCTGACAGAACCACAAGCACAAGCTCTCTGCGTCATCACTAACCAGCCCGCCAAGTACCGAGATCCCGTGACTGGATTGCCGTATTACAATGTTGAGGCGTACAAACAGCTGAAGAAACTCTTGAAAGGCGAATATAACTTTAGTAAATTACTGGGGGCCTATGTTGGAGACACTAAGGCGGCGGCTAGTGGAGTGCCGGAGAGATTTCTGACGGGAAAGGGGAAGAGAGCGAATGAAGTTGAGGAGACAAAAAGAAGGAAGAGGTTCAGAAAGAGGATGTTGCAATGATGAATGCTCTGGAAGTTAAACCGGTGGCTCCGGTGGAATTACCGAATGCGAACCCGCCACAGCCAGCCCCACCCCCGGTTGCCGCCTCGCCTCCTGCCGCGCCGGTATCAGCACCGATCCAAGCACCTTTAATTAATCCGGCCCTTCCAACTCCTATCTCTACCCCTATCACCAAACCACCTCCGAGCATCCTCTCACCCCCCCTCACAACCCCGCCAACAATCTCCAACTGCTCTCCCATTTCGCAGCCGCTCCCAATCCCCGCGCACCTATTGAAACCACCAGTACCTGCTAGTCTCTCCCCGCAACCAAACACGGCGAAAATTTTAAACATGACACCATGGGGAGTGCCGAGACCAGCGGTTAAACAGCCGGCGAAGAATCAGACTATGCAGAAGGTAGCAGTTCGCCCGGGCGGCCAGGGAGTGAATACTCTAATGTTCCGGCCTGTCGGTGTCTCCACTAACAGTAACGCCCCAACGCCCATCAACGGTCTCGTCCGCTCCACAGTCCATCTCCCCCAATCACAAACCCTCCAAAAATCCCAAAGTTCCCTCCCTCAGCAAAATATCCCCAAAGCCAACATTCCAGTTGCTAGAACCTTCCACGTAACGGCCCCAGGGCAAACTTTGCCACCCCGGAACATCGCGCGGACCTCACCGGTTAATGCAGCGGTGGGAAGACCGACGCCGTTAGTAGTGCCTGTCTCGGTGCCTGCGCCAGTGTCGGTGGGAAATCGCCAGGTGACGGCGGGGTTGGCGAGGCCGGTGGGGCAACAGGTAGATAATGGACAAGGGAAGCCTATGATTGCGCAGGGGATACCGGGTGGTGTAAAGACACAACCTTCGGTTCTTCAGGCGCCAATAGGTGTTGTGAAGCCCGTTGTTTCGGCGCCGATTTCAGCTATTGTGCAACCAGTTGCGAGTGTCCAAGCACCGGTGCAGAAGCTTGTGGGTCCTATGGTTACACCGCCTGCCCTAATAACTACTGCACCTCCTGTCGCCGCACCGAATATTAGTCCTCCGAAGGCCCCGACAAACAGAATTGGAAATGGGAACGGAACAACGCAAAACTCAGCCACTGTGAACACGCCTAAGTAATCTCCACTTACCTATTGATCAGTATGTTACCTACCTACCTACTCCCTTCCCTTTACATTTCCTATATTAGATACTAGAACAGATAGATTCGAGATTACTTCGTAGTGTATAGATACCCAGAATGGAACAGCCTTAAGGCATCAGATAACTTTTATATAATGATTTATTGTGAATATAATGGTTGTTGTAACTATCAAGTCACAATACGGTGATGGGGATGATATTGTGTTATGGGATTCTATTGTAGTTGGATAAAGTAGGGAATATTGTATATCTTAATGGTATAACATCCATCACGTGATTATATCAACATCCCGACTTACACTTGCAACACGCATAAAGACGCTACAGCATACAATAAATACCAAATATTTCTTAATGAAAATACCTCAATTCTCAAATTCTGCTAAACGCTAAATAAATGCCTAAGCACTACCCACCAATAATTAATAAAATATTAAAAAAATACTCCAAACCATAAGCACCCTCAAGAACAACCCATACACAAAAATCCCTTAATCCATCCTCACATCCAAATAATACCCCCCTATTCCCTCCATAATTTCATCCTCCCCCCTCGCCTCCCAGTCTCCCCTCGGACTCACCTCCGCGCTACTTTCACTGTCCTTCTCGAGCCTAGGGACCTCGCTGACTTCGGCAACTGGGACGTCGACGTCGATTAGGAAATTACCTTTGTTGAATATCGGGGAATGCAGGGCACCCGCCAATTTATAAGAGACCGCCTTCAAAGCCCCAGTGTCTAGAGACATAGGCACTTTCTTAGCCGTGGCGGGCGGCGGGGATAGGAATGTGGCAAAGGTAATGGGTGTATCAGGGACAACCGGCGATGCAAAGTTGTCGTCGAAATCATCGTCATCAAGGTCAACTGACGACCGAATGTTTTCGTCGGCAACAAGCACTGGAGCAGCCGCCAATGGAGACGGAGTCAGCGACGTCGGCAGCGTAAAGGATCTAGTTGACCGCGAGGAAATGGGCCTCTCCATGAATGGCGCGCCAAAGGCAATGGCCGGTTCCTCTGCAGGCGTAATGAGAACCTCGGGTTGCGACACCATCGACATCGCCGACTCTGAACGCGCCGGGGCATCCTGTATCAAGAAGCCCCTCAGAGATTCCGGCGAGATATCGCGAGACCGGTTAGTGGTCTGACTCGATGAGCGCACATAAGGCTCTTGCGAGACATAAGTGTTATAATCGGTGAGCGGGGCAGCAACAGGGTTCGTAGGCGTCGGGGCGTGAATGTGCGGGTAGGAAGAGGGTTGTTGTGAGTGCGTAGGCTGGGCGGCAACAGTGTACGAAACAGACCGTGGTTGCCCTGGTCTTACCGCGCGGAATCGATCAAACTCCTCGGCTTCACGGTCCCGTTCCCCATCACGATCACCACGCTCACGGAAACCCCGGAAAAATCTCCGCCACGATGGCGCTGGCGACAACGACCTGCTACTCGCCCTATGTCTCAAGATTCTATCCAGTGTCTTTGGCTCCCTCTCAATGGTGCCCCCCGGTGTCCCTGGCCGCGAATGAGCCTGGGCAATCCGCTCCGCAACTGTCTGTGGAAGTGGTCTCGGGGACGGCGATGGCGATGGCGCGGCCCGGGGTGACACGAAGCGGTCAGATGGGCGCATGGTAGTGAAGTCAGATTGCCGAAGGGAAGACATGGAAGCGGAGCGATCACGGAGTGTCTTTTCGGTGGGGATTGTGAGGGTGTTGAGGGGTTGTCCGGGGAGATAAGGGCAGGTACTTGTGGTGGAGAGTGTAGGGTTAGCGATTTCGACAGAGCCGTCGAGTTCATACTGAGAGATGTTAGTATGGAGTTATGATAGTGATGAATGGTAGTATATAAAGCTTACGTAGTAGTAGTAGGTGGAACCCATTTTGAGACCGCCGGGGCGTTTTTGATTGACGGTGGTCCTCTTGGGACTTTGAGATACAGCCTCAGTGAATGCCCTCGACTCAATAACACGAAAGCGTCTCTGGGTATCCGGGCTCCTCTTCAAATAAGCAGTAGAAGTACAATCCTTATAATCGTAATAATCAAATTCGCATTCACTGGAAAAGAGAAATCGTGTACTCCGCAGGTCTTTCCGATGACTGAAAACTGCACAAGGTTCTCAATGTCGATTGGGCTGCCGGAAGCTCGTGAGGGTCGTTAGGTGTCGTGCCGTCGCAAATGATAATCCCGGAATGAATAGCAACCTTTCCAGGCGCCTCGATGGTTCTAGACGTCACGGGTAAGAGCGTAGGCGATGGTAACGTTGTCTCAAGAACCGCATATAAATGATCGGTGAGGACGGAATGGTCGGTTTGGCTGATAGAGAGCGTGTTAGTGGGGCCGTTGAGGATTAGTTATCAAGGTTTGAAAAGTCTGAAAAGTTTGACGTGAGGTCATTAAACAAGAAAGGAGGGCCGTGATATCATAAACAACAAAGGAAGATACTGGAATGGACAGACTAGGAAAGAGCCAATAATAGAGACAAAGGAATGTACGCAAAAGATAAGTCGCCCCAAAATAGAAGGCTCGATGACTGGCTCTGCGATATCCCAGAAAATGTAAATGGTGATAATTCAAGGCCACTGGTACTTGATATATAAGTCCCTGGAAATGACTTCCAGCAAGAACAAAGGAACTCGATGCATATCTCTTCCCTCATCTACTGGGACGAAATTGATATCGCAATTCTTTTCTCCAGAGGCTGGAATTAAAGGGCTGTCTGCATATCAATCTGTAGTAGCCATCCACTACAGATAACAAAAACATGGAAACTGGGATTCGTGTCTCGGGAGCAGAACCGTGGATATACAAAAGCGGAAATCTAGAGGCTGGAGACGAGCATCGAGAGACAAACAGGAAAAAAATAGCTGGGTTATGGGAAGGCGGAAAAGACTGACAGTGGTGAGTAATGTACAGCGTAGTAGAGTAAATAGGGATGTGAATAGTAGATAAAGTAACGAGAAAAACGACCAAGAATTGTCAAGATAGTAGTGAAACAATAGGAATCGTCCAGCGATACCAAAACAATATAATGAACAAAAATAAAGAAAAATGACAGCGAAATTGTATAGGAAAGATAGATAGGCAGATATATGATAACCAAGGAAAAGCAGCAATAAAGCCCTCTTGACCCAGAAAATCAATAACCAAATAATGAATTTCGTTTCCAACAACAAAGAATCTAAAATATGATTTTTTTTTTTTTCAATCGAAAGCCAGGTCGTTCGACCTGCGCCGATATAAGTAAGAATATGAGACAAGGCAATCTCAATAAGTGAAGCCCCAGTTGTAAAATGGGAAACAATGAGAAAACTCACAGACAATTAACCAAATGTGACAAAGGAAACTAAAAGGGAAAAGCAATATAATGCACGAGTAAATCATTACCATACTAAGTGCTTAAGCGCTGACTCGCCGTATTGGGATTAAAGAATAAATATGTGCATGAGTGTATATGTGGAACCAGGCAAGCGCGGGCTGAGGATTATATCCAGGAACCAAACGAGGCAGATTGTGTGGGAGAAGGAATGAAACAAGGGTTTCTTTGGGTGAGGTTATGCTTGGACTTGGGGCGGTGTTTATGGAGATGGAAACGAGAGTGAGGTAAGGTGAGGTTCAAGTGGGATATGATAACGAGTGCGGTGTGGTGTGATGGTGTGTTATGGTTATACTTGGTGAGGAAGGGGTCTTTGAGGGAAGATGTGTCTAATGGAAAGCGTTTGGTCTTGAAGGCATCTACTTGAATATGCACAAACACACTTCATCAACACACAATTTCACTCGGTCAGCCATCATCACGGCGAATAAATTTCACCTCATTCTCCCTCACTCTCCCTCTTCCAACTTTCACTCCTCACAGCCCTGCCGGGGCCATCCTCCGGCCTCCCCACCACGCTCCGACCCCACCACCCCCCAAACACCTACACCCATCTTGCCGCCATCACCACCCGGCACCCCAAGCGTATCGTTCATTTTCAGATTAGGCTTTTAACTGGCTGGCAGTCGCCAACTGGATATTCTGGAACGGACATGACCTACGTGGTGGAGATGCGCGCACTTGCAAGAACGAGGATGTGCACCGTGGGTGAATAGGCAGTTGGAATAGTTCGTATGTTGTGTTTATGGTGATCTGGAAGCGTCGAAGCACTCGTTTAGATATGGTCGGCACCTATGGACTCGCCGAAGAATAGCCTTTCGGGGGTTCCAGACTGTATGACGATGGTTGTGGGTAGATTATTCATCTCACTCACAGACAATTTGTTCCCATAGACTCGTACCGAATTCAATGGAGGACGTGGGAGATTACCCAATAGTTGTGAATATTCTGGTTCGTTAAATTACAAAATGTATATACAGTCCATGTGACGGATATCATTGGCTGGCAGGTCGAAGTCGTCTCCTCATGTACGGTTCTTTCCTCAACATTACATTCTGCAAATCGATATATTGCACAATGTGGTTATGCACCTTGTGGAAATTACAACTCCCAGGGAAGGAAATTCCACTAGCATCCCCACACACACTTGACAAAAGATCACCACCACTTGATCTCTCCACCAGAAAAACCATTCACTAACGGAAGGCGGGATAAAAGACCAATAGCAAACACGATGCTTTAGGAATCTGATGACGATGATGGTCTTGGCAGTCATGTTATCCGTAGTAAAGATCAGACACTTGGGGACCGATGGGGTTTGTGTAGATAATCTATCTATATCATGATCTTTTGAAAGGATGGTGGCCCTATGTCCTTGGGAAATAAAAAGACCGTGGAACGAATGGGATATATAAAGGAAATAAAAAGAAAAAAAACAAAGAGATAATTCCCCAAATACTTACATGAATGTTACCAATGTAGTAGTCGTCGGGTCGTTCATTATGATAGTGATGAGGACCCCGGGATCCCTTTTAACTAGTAAGTTATAGATTATGTTTTCTTTCCTTGTTTCCAATTATGATAATGATGAGACTTTTTTTTTTTTTTGAAAAAGTGTATTTGTCTTCGCCATCGTATGTTTGACGGTTCGCAAATATTTATTGCTTGCTCGCAGTTTGTTTCCTCTAGGGAAATAAGCCTCCCTCTGATCACCAAGAACAGATCCCTTTTTCCGTATTCACGAAACCACAGGTTTACACACAAGATAAGTGATATAAAAAGGCTCTAATGGAAACACGGCGTTTTGCCTTTGAGTCTGGGCCCAAGGTTGCGGATGGAGGACGCTGTGAGGTAGGATTGGGAGTTGGCGATGTCATGGACTGTGAAAGTTATGTTATGTTAATTGATTTGCACGGGCAGTTGGAAGGGGAGAGCAACTAGTTAGTGATGTGTTTTATATGAATGAATGAGTTTGTTGATAATTATGGTAAAGAAAGGCCACAAAATCCGGCCGTGAGTTGACGGACCGGCTAAATATTTATGTGTAGACAAAGAAAAGAAAAAGAAAAAAAGAGATAGTGATGAACATGTAGGATGGAAATAGAATACAGAAATAATATTCTCTTAATTTCTACATTTATGTTTACTACACCACTGCCTCTCTAGCTGAACATTCTGCATCTACTAGCCACACCTCATGTCCACTACCTCGATCCTTATTAGCGGCATCCTGCACCCGACCACGACGATCGTGGAATAGTGTCCATTGGTAAACAAGCGAGTCCTGTTTAGTTTGATCCTAAGAACTTGTAACAACATCCTCAGTAACCACCCTCATAAACTCGACACAAACTACCCAACAACTCCATCTGTGATTCAAATTCGCCCGTCTTACTTTGCCTCAGCACTGTATACATGCCCATAATCATCTCCTGTTCCTGTATGATCACTATCAATAATCGACGCCTCACAGTTGTTATCTAATTTCTCAAACACACACACAGACGCCGAGGGTTCCCAGTGCGACAATGCTCAGGAACAAGATGTCGATCACTGCCAATTTCCCACAGCCCAGGTCTGGTTTTAGGGTGTTCGGGAGGCTCCCGACGACGTTGGAAATCGCTCCAACAACCCCCAATGGTTCTGGTGACCGTTTATAGAAACAGGACGGCGGAGTAGAGGCTATTAGTGGGCGCAGCATAGCGTAGTAGTAATTGAGACTCTGTTGAAACTAAGAGTAGTAGTGACGTTTGGTGAGGAAGAGTGTTGTTTGAGGGGAAGGGAGTTATGCTTAATTTGATGGTTATGAATGGAGGGCGAAACGATACTATGGAGATATATTGATACTGGTAAGGCATATTGTATGAGGTGTTGTTGATCCTATAACTGATGCTATAAGTCATGACAGGTCGAGTTGCCCTCCCCTCCTCCTCCTAGAAAATTACTCATTACAAACACCTCTAGAATAAAGTATAGACGTCTATTGGCTACCAACAATAAATGAGGCTCTTTTATCGCTAGAAAAAAATACAGAGAAAAAACAAGTTTATGCATCTATCATAACTCTAATCCTGTGCTCTGAATCTCGTTGGCTCTCTCATAAATTGTTTCACAAATTAAATGTCGCCGCCAGCGTGATTTCGATTCCTCCCAGGTTTGGTATAAACGCGGAAGGAGAGTGACGACATTTTCTGATTTGCTAGAAGCTCTATGATTATTTTCTTTGATGCAGTCAATGAAGCTTTAATGACAACGCCTCTTAGATACCACTACAAAAGGTAATATCTTGCAAATATCACCATCATATTATTACAACCCCATATTGAATAGGGTTTAAACCCTTACACACGGAACATTCTTCTCTTCTCACAGACCAACCCACAACCACTTTAATCTCCTACCCAACAAACCGCCCTGTCCGTGTCCACCCACTGCAACGCTGCTCCCCGACACGACTGCACGCTTCCGCACTCAATTTGTTAGTCTCGCAACCTCCTTGGTCTGGTGTTCCCTTGTGGTCCTGAGAACCCTGATGTCCAGAGAAGTATATTTTTATCCATGATTTAAGGAAATACAACTGCTGTGTGGCGCTTAGGATGGGTTTCATGATGGTAGTACCGTGGGGTTGGCGATTTCAATAGACGCATATGGGTGTGGTTATTGTTAGGATAGAGGGATCCCGAGACAGACAGTCGGATGGTTGACCATTGTTATGGTTGTTCTCTACTATAGTCCATACATCGTCAAACCCGTTATTCCGAAACACCAACACAGCTTATCATAATGCAGGATCCCATGCACATTGCGTCATCCATCATATCTCATCACACCCGGTCTCACTTCGCACCACCAAACATCTTATCATCTCCGTCAAATGTTTACTCAAGAACTAAAGTCTCCTATTATCATGATGACATTCGGCATCATCCAAATCTGTTGCCATTTTGTCGCAAAATAGAGAGAACCATCACTCTGACCGGACACCTGGCATGGACGGTGGATTTTATCTGGTGTTGCATGGTCTGTGTGGTGGGTGGTAAGTGGATTCTGGTTATTAGGTCGTTTGGTTATGCAAGAAGATATGCAAGGTGAGATGTTGTCACATTTGAGTTGAGTGGCTGGGATGTTGGTAAAATAAAGCTGTTGATAATGCAGAGATGAATGAGTAGAGAGGGATTCAGTGAACCTATTATCTTGAAGAACGGACATGTGATATCTCATAAAGGTTAACATAAGACATCTGTAAATAGCCACACACTGAAAACTCTTCTCGAAACTTGCCACTAAACCTCGGCAGGTTCAACCCAACCATCACCACCACACAATCATCACGACATTCAAAATTACATTAAAGAACCAGGAAAGCTTTTTTTTTTTTTAAAAAAAAAAGTTGCATTGCATCCCTCTGGCCTTCACTGTTTTTGTGCTACTCTAATTTTGAGTTTTTTTGCCGGTTTTGTTGTTTTCGAAACCGAATATCGCGATAAAATCCAGATAAGAGAATAGAAACCATTGTGTACCACCAAGATGATTACATCCAACCCCCAGATACCAAATAAACTAGGAACTAAACAAAAAAAAAGAAATCAAGAATATATATATATTAAACATGATACAATGGAAAATCTTGAGGTTGACTGGTTAATAAGTCATCAAACCCTACTATGCTTCCCAACGCCTCGCTAACCATACTAATCACCCCAAAAATAGCGTAGCCAGGAAAAACACAACTTCAAACCACCATTCCATTCAAGTATGGCCCCGCAGCCACTGCAATAACCATCAGACTTACTGTAACCATTAGGACCCCCATCGTCGTGTACGTGGGGAACTTGGCCGTTGTGTTCTTGCGGTGCTTGTTGGTGTTGCGGGCCTGGCCGCAGAAGGTCGAGATGAAAGCAGAATTGAACCACAGGTTGTGCGCGTAGGCGTCGGCGACTTTAGCGGTAATCTCTTGCTTGGTAGCGGGCTTCTTGGAAGTGCTGGTGGTAATAAGGTCGATGGCACAGCGGTAGATGGGGAGGTGGTTTTGAAGGGGACGGCTAGGTCGTTGTTGTCGTCTTCGTCATCCTTATTTTTATCTTGAGCTTCATCAATGTCGGCATCAGAAGATTCGGTAGCAGTGGCAACGGTCGTCTCGGTGGTGGTAGTATTTTCATACTCGTCCTTGTCGTTGTCATCATCCTCAGTTACATCGCCATTCTCGTTATCATCCCCAGATGAAGCAGGGACGCCATCGGGGAGGATATTGTTGGGAAGTGTGGGGACATCTCCAGGGAACCCGAAGTCGATGGAGTCAGAGGGAGAGAAGCCGGGGAGGTTGCTTCCAACCTGGGCGGTGACGGGAACAGTGTTGTACGGAGTGATCGCGGGCATATTAGATGGTGGATCGGATTGAATGAATGTGTGGTGGGGAAAGAAAAGGAAAGAGAGGGGCTAGAGGATTTGGGGCCGGATGGGTATTTATACGCGATGTAAAGAACACTGGAGTTCTCCCGATTTTCTTGATTTTCTTTTCTTCGTTGTGCATGAATAGCGATATTCGTAGTGTCATGAAGTTATTGTGCTAGGAGCTACTAGTCAATGTTGTTATATCAACGATAACTAGCTCAAAACAAAATAATTAATTGGTCAATAGATAAATATTGATAAGAAACCACTTAAACCAAATGCATCAATTGTTTATCTAAATTATAAATTCTAAAAAAACCAAATTAGGTTCGCCGGTCCTCTGACATAGCTACCCCAGACCCACCTCCACAGATCCTCCCGAGCGGCCCAACCTGGTCTAGCCAATAGGTGAGCTTGCCACTTTGCCCTCATAAGCCCTAAGCATAATATATATTCAACCATCAATTACCTTCACATCTACCGTTATCTATCGTCTTCTCTCCCGTTTATCAGACCTATGGCTCTTCTGCGGCCTCCTCAGGCCACTCTCAAGGTCAAACTCAGCCCTATCGCTCCTACTAGTTCTCTCGTCCCGCCTATCATACCGCATCCTCTCCTCCCTCCGAGGCTGCCATCTCTCTTCTCTGTATTCATCCTCCTCTGCTCTGTCGAATACCCTTGGATCCGACGGATCAACATCCGGAATCGGCACCCCACTCTTCCGCAAATTCTTCTTCCCAATTTCCCGTAGATGCCCCTCGAGCAATGCGGCGTTCCGCGTGTTCGCTCTGAAGACTGCATCAGCAAGATCGCCTAAGAACGGCACGAGCCCTACGGCAAAGTCAAGGGCAATGTTGACGAGCATGCGGGCTTTTAGGGCGGTGGGGAGACCTCCTTCAATTTGCGAGCAGGTGCGGAGAACCATGAGAGCGAATAGGGTATCGATAACGTCGCCGATTCTGGGAAATGAGGTTAGCTTAAGGACTTCTTTACTCTATTTGACAATCATGCCAATCACATGATTGCACGTAGCCATCTCTTTACTTACGCCGGAATTATCCTGATGACACTGCTCCAGCCGAACCGGATACCACAGCAGTTGAATAGACACATATCGAGGCGGTACGCACGGCGTTTGACTTTGGTGAGGATTTTCGCATCGTGGTCGGTGAGGCCCGGAGGGATGGCCTTTCTGCGTTTTGTGGGTTTGCCAGGGCTACCATTGAGGCGGGTGGCGGGAACAGATTCAAAGTAAGGGTCCTGAGAGGGTATGTTAGTATTTAGTAGTGGGTGGTTGTGTAAGTGGACGGATGTAGATGCCGAGATGGAGTTGTGTGCCGAGTTCCGGGTGGAGGGGTGGTAGACGCTGTAGACGCTGTAGGCGCAGCTTGTAAATTGTTTCGGAGGAAAAATTATGTGAAAGTGTACTTACATCGGTGCCAAATTTGTTGGCGATGGATTCGCCAAGGATTTTCTTCCCCACGTATTTGACGATGAATCCGGACATTTTGGTGGTGGTAGTGGTAGCTTAGCTTAGTGTGAAGCTTTAGTACTGGTGATAGACAGTAAAAATAAAGGAAATAATGAGCCAAAATCTACTAGTCTTATACTCAAACATCAGTAACAGAATAAAACAAAAAAGACTTGAAAACTTACCGCTCAAAGAATATCCCACAATCCCAACACCTTTATCCCAATACAATAAACAAAGCAAAGCCTCGCTCTCGCTCTCCTCGTTCACTCAGCTATCAATATCCACCAGCCAATAAATCTCTCAAAGCCCTGTCTTTCAACTCTCTTGCCAAACGCGCTTTTCGTCGCTAACTATAGATCCCAGGTTCCCGGGCGCTTGCGAATAAATGTCCGACGATTAGCTTCTTGGGTGCTGGTCGTCTAGGGTGAAAGCGCTTAATGTGGGGGTGGTCGACTACTACAAGTTGAGATCGTGGAGATGGGATGGGATGGTGGTTATATTTTGAAAGAGAGTAGGGGGGAAGGTGTGGCTTGGGGAATGAAGTTAAAAGGGAAAGAGTGGGAATTCGTGATATAAAATGTTGATACTTTGCGGTTGGTTAACTGGTGATTGCAGTTGCCGAAACGCCGAGTTAAGGGTTGGTTGGGTGCGGTAGAGTACGGCGTGGGTGGTTGGAATGACGGTAAGATAACAAAGAAGGCCAAAGAACAAAGCGACAATGATTCGTATTTTATAAATGTGAGGTGTGAATAGTCAAAATACTGTTGGTTAGGTCATGTTCACGAGATCGACATATACAGGTTTATCGATTCTTTATATCCAAAAATCCCAACACTATATTCCCGTTGTCTCCTCTCTGACGAGCCATTACATCACGGCAGGAAATTCTGTGGCTGAGCGACGTCAATGGGATGTTGAACTAACTGCCTCCATCTCTGCATACATTCCTGGCACTCTTCATAACATCACTATCGTTTCCTTCCATTTTGTTTTGTGAAAAATATATATATTGGGTGTGCTATTCACATGTAATATTTCATGTTTCTTTTTCTCATCAAATGCTGCCTGAGAGGACAATAGGCCTCTGGGAGGTACCGGTGGTTGGCCTCTAGGTGGTCGGGGCTGGGGTTCTTGCAAGTGCCGGAGTTGGTATGAGCCACTGCGTTTGGAGCTGAGGGGATGCTGGGAGGCCTCCATTGGATGGTAACCCTAGAATATTACAGAGCCTTACTATCTCAAGTCATGCATGTTGCTCATAAAAACCATTGTGTGTTATTAACCCTATTCTTCACATCTCGTCCCATCGTCAATATCACTCTCCAATTCCATCCTCCTCATTTTCCATATGACTGATCTACGTATCATCTGTCCATCGACCTGTTGATATCCCCTACACCGTACCAATCGTTTACATATCTGTAATTACACGACATCCGGAGTCACACATTCCTCGTCACATTTGCCGCATATATAGTACTCACGCCCAATCATCTGTTCTGCATACTCCTGCCCAATATACGGTGGTCGTGTGTATTCCTTAAGCTCAATATTGAGGCCGGATTGGAATTACAATTTTCAGATGAGTTTTTCGAAAGGAAATGGTATTCTCAGAAAGAATAATCTACTAGTCATATAGAGGTTGAGGTCAGGATTTTCATATGCAGTGGCTAGACAATATATCCAAATATACTGTGCTTTTTAATCATACGGAACCCCGCCATCACTCTATTTAACTTCATGCACAATTATCTTCAGTGTCTTGAAGCCGTGTGGACAAGAAAGAATATGTACATATTCATATGCAAACTACAGACAGAGCTGGCCATAAATCTACCTGTATGCAACCAGTCTTCTCCTATCTTACCCCAATGAAGCAACACTTTATACACATTATCAAATATGCAACTATTCTCTGTCAAGTCAGACTCAATCAATGATATCAATACAAAGCGCCCTCTATGTATGCATATACCACACTTGATATCACTCACAAAATGAAACATTGTCACAGTATCAATATCGCCAGCCCATTTCCCTACTACTGCGCACAATGTAGATACGGAAAGTGTGTGTGGCACCGCAGTTGCCCAAATGGACCTAAATCACAACCCGTTCTGGGCATCCTTGATTAGCCGACGCAGGAAAATCACCGGAGTTGGGCACTGGATGGCAAGAACCACCAAGAACTCCCAGAATATTGGGCAACGACCCAACTCTTCAACCTGTTGCAGGCCGCAGATACTTGTCATCGTCTTGCGCAGGTTCTTTCCTTGATATGATCAAATTTCAAGTAGAACTGTAGCTAGGCTTAGTTCATTTCTTCTTTTGATTTTCTCCTCAATATTTCTTTCTCTTTTCTGGTTTCGTGATCTTATCCCCACTGAATTATTCGTCAGCAATCATCGTCATTTTTTCTTGCCCTTTTTCACCCTAAGATAGCGCACCGAAGCTTGACTCAATCAAAGTTACATCATGGTTATTTTGATTTCGACTCCGAAGCACCTAAAGACCACCTAAAGACCGCCTAAAAACTGCCATTTATCTATATATTTCTCAATATCCAAGGACTCCATTCTAAAGCATTTCTTTTTCCGGTCAAGATAGTAAGTCCATCCCTTTACTCAAATGCCCAACCCACACGAACCTCTCAATCACCACTGTTGAAACCACTACTCAACCGACCCCCTTGATGTAGAAGAGGCCCCACCTTGGTCTTGTGGGCTACCCGGCAGCTCTCTACGCCCATCTCCACCATGTGTACTCCCAGCCAATCTGATTCTCAGTCATCTTGGGCGGTCCACACCTCAAGACACACTCATCCAACCTACCCGTCCACTCCACTATACCTTGCTTGCTGTCAACAAACGAATGCCCAGGCCTAGTCAGACAGCCCAGACAACTAGCCAATCCCAAGTCCATCCGTCAAGTCAGTCGGCCGACCATCTCACCAAGATTCGCAGAAGCAAGCTCCAATTGCAGTGCATACTGGGTGCCCCATCTGCATCGTCGTTTGCGTCCCCCACGATTTTTGCTCGTTGACCTCGATTACCGATTGCCAAGCGTGCCTTTTTGTTTTTTTTCACAATATTTACCAAGTTGTAAATGAATGGTCTTTATCTGAGCGTTGCATTTCAGAAAAACAGGCTTCACGTTTCTAAACCCTTCCTTTCTGGGTTAGATCTTGACCGCCTTTAGCGCATCTTGTTTCGGCTCTTGTCTAGAAACATTCGTCGACCCCCTGAGCATCTGTCGTCTGTGACCGAGTCTTCCCCATTCCACAACCATCACCACCGTTTAAATCCGACTCAGCGATCCCTTTTCACTCATCGTCCGATCGATAATTGGCCAACATTCCATTGCCATTCACTAACTCTTTATCGAAAGTCATTATTTAGCGTTTCGTTGGTCATACGCCTGAGATAGCACCACCATCTGTACGGCTGAAGGTCCAAGAAGCTAGTGCCATATCCCGCGCGTCCCCACGTTCTTGTCCAATTTTCTATCGCGGCACAGATTGATTCTTTGGCATCTTTTGTATCATTCTTGATCATTTAGATAAGATACTCATCGACTTTATATTTGCCATCCATCTTTGGATTCCCCACGATCTTGTCCTCCGCTTCCTGTCTCTCGATTCGAGAAGACTCCCCCCGCAGTCACTTTCGCTGCTAACCCCACGTTAATAACTATACTACTGAATCCCATCAATACTCTCGATATTGCTTTCGACTATACAAGACATGGCAAGCTCAGAAAGTAACAAGAAATTGGGCGATTGTATGTAATCTCATGGGTGTTTCCTTTTCGTCAGAGGGAAATGAATATGTTTCTGAACCTAAACTCCCTCTTTTGCTTCTTGCTGTAGGTGTTGCAGCAAGAAGTTGGGGTTGCACACAAAGACTATTTCAAGTGAAATCAGATATGTCTATGGAAATATATAACTAACAAACTGTCATATTTATTGTAGGCCTCGATGATCTTTGCGTCCGTTTCATCATCAACCTCCCCAAGTCGGATCTGTCGTCACTGGAAAGAATATGCTTTCATCTCGAAGAAGCACAATGGTTCTATGAAGATTTTATGAGACCCCAGGAGCCTATGCTCCCGGAATGAGCTTACGGGTTTTGTTGCCACCATGTTCAGACATTGCCCGATTCTTACCAATCTGCCACCAAATTGCCACGAACAAGCCTTCAAGAACTTCCTTCAGTACAAATCACGTATTCCTGTCCGAGGCGCCATTCTCCTGAACGACACGATGGATCAGGTTTTGTTAGTCAAAGGGTGGAAGAAAACGGCCAGCTGGAGTTTCCGAGAGGAAAATCAACAAGGATGAAGATGATTTGGAGTGTGCGATTCGTGAGGTTGAAGAGGAGACTGGATTCAATGCTCGTGAAGCCGGAGTGGTACCACCCCCTGAGCAAGTCAAGTATATCGAACTGAACATGAAGGGGCAGGCCATACGCTTGTATGTGTTCCGGAATGTTTCGATGAACACCAAGTTTGAACCTCAGACCCGGAAAGAAATTAGCAAGATCGATTGGTTCCCTATGACGGAACTACCGACTTTCAAGAAGAAAAGCAGTGACAACGAGGGTGGTATTCCAAACAACAAGTTCTACATGGTTGCGCCTTTCATCAACAACCTTCGGAAATGGGTTCAGAAGCAGAAGCGCATGGATCTCAAGCGGCAGATGGGTACTGACAACTACCAACTGGCTGTCGGCATCCCTGAAGAGGACTATGACACTCAGCAGCCTGGCATGGACCCGAACGCTATGCTCAAGCCATATGACAACGGGTCACCAGCCTATCACCAAGCTATGTATGCCCCGACACCGCCTATCAATCAAAACACAGACGCCCAATCAGCTAGCATTATAGCCATGCTTATGGGCGGCAAAGAGTCTGCCAATTTGGAGGCTGAAGCCTCTGCTATGCAGTATCAACAGCAGCAGCAGCAGCAGCAGCAGAAACAGCCGACGCCGCCGACGCAATCTTATGTTCATTCGTATCCACCCGAAGAGCAGTCGCCGATTCATACTACGCCCCCGGCCGTCATTCACCACCCCCAGCCTATTCCTCCGCAGGTGCAGAAAGCAAACCTCGACCAAGGTCTTCTGAGCTACGCTACGCCTCCGCCGAACAATGTGAAGTCAGCACCGCAGCCCCAGGGTTCTTTGCAGGCTATGATTGCGCAGGCTAAGTTGCAGCAACAGGTGGCTCTGGAACAACAACAACAACAACAGCAAATGGTGCAGCAGAAGCAACAGGAAGCAATTCAACGGCAACTGGAGGCTCAGCTGCAAGAGGAGGAAGAGTTTAACCGAAGACACCAGCAGCAGAAGCAGAAGCAACAGCAGAAGCAGCATGTGGCGGCTCAGGCTATCCCTATTTCTCAAGCTCAACAACAAAACGTTCCTCCTGGTTTCACACAGAATGCTGTCGGCGGATACAGCCAAAACCCGTATCCCGAGCAGTCGCAATCCCAGCCGCAAACTGGCAACGGTTATACCAACCCGCAGGTGGATACCCGACCCGGATCGGAGCAATATGGGCAAAATATGGCGCAACCTCCAGGGCAGAACAGTTATGTTCCTGGTGGCCCGTTGAGTAATCAGGCACGGGGCCTTCTTAAGATTTTCAATGGGAATCAGTCTTCGCCAGCTTCTTCTCAGCAGGGTCAGGGGCCCAGGGGACATGTTGTTTCTACGGTTTCGATGGAGGAAGCGCAACATGGTTGGGCAGCCGAGTCGCAAGAACAGTACTACGGTCAATTCCAGCAGGGTGGTGTGGGTCCAGGGCAACATCAAGGTCAACAGCAGCAGCAGCAACCCCATGGCCAGCATGTTGGTACTGTACCGATTGTCGATCCTCTAGCTATGCACAACGGACAGACGCTCTCCAACATGGCTCATAAGCACCAGCAGCAGGGCATACAGACGGAGAAGCAGAAGTCAACCTTACTTGATATGTTTAAGTCTGGGACCTCGCCGGTGTCGATGTCAGGCCACAGCCAACAGGCTCCTCAGCCCATGTCTCAGCCTGGTAGTTATCGGCAGTCTCCGATGGACAACCGTCACGGATACGGTGGGCCTCAGAGCGGACCTGATGCCAATTCTCTGCAACATGCAATGGGAGCGATCTCACTCCAGGGTGGTCAGACTCGCCAGGCTAGTGTCGGTTCCAACTATGTCAGAGGACATGTCTCGGTTGATTCCCCGGCGCCGATCCTTAGTCGAGATAGCGTCTCGCCTAGTATCGGTGGGCATTCCCGGCACTCGCAGACTCCGTACAACTTTGAGCGGTACGATAGCACGGCGCCGAGTCGGTCAGCAGTGGCTAGTCCCCCCTCGGCACACTCGATGCCGATCCCCGGCGTGGGGCCGAAAAACTCGCAGGAGCAAAAGAAGCTCCTGTTGGGTCTGTTCGGTGGGCAAGGGTCCGAGGGTGCGGGCCAGAGCCAGCATGGGTACTACCAAGGCGGACACCCGGGGCTTCAGCCGTCGCCGCAGCAACAGTATTCTGGTTACAGCCATCCACAGACGCAGTACTACGGTTCTTCATACCAGCAGGCGGCTCCTCACCCGCTCAGCCAGTCTCGGATTCCCGACGGGGAGATCCCTCAGGAGTCTTCAGTTCACATAGACAGCCCTCAGATAATTCCGGGGCAGCAGCAACACCAGCAGCAGCAGCAGCAGACAATCAATTACGGTGGCCAGCAGGGGATGGGTGATGCTCCTCAGCAGGTTCCCCAAGGGTATTACCAGCAGCAGCAGCAGCAGCCAAGTAACCCTCAGTGTGTATACGGGGTCGGAGTTCAGGATGAGTACCGTTGGGGCCCGTCGGCAGCGTCCGGGATTAGTGATGTGTCGCATCATATGGGATCTGGTAGTATCCAAGGTGGAAAGGCGGGGACGCCTATTTCGCATGCGGATAGGAATTTCTTGTTAGGGTATTTAAAGGCGACGCCGGCGGCTCAGCATTCGGGTCGGTAGAGGTGAGTGGAGCATTTAGTAGTAAATGAGAGGAGGGGTGTTTGGTAGATAGTATGCATTAATGAAATTATGGCCTTCTGAGAAGTTAAGTTGTGTCAATGTGAGATAGTGATGATAGTGATGAACATGTGATATGGGTTAAATGGTGATGTGCAATTAGGGTCCCATATAAGCACCTGGAGTATCTAGCATGTGATGCGCCTAGTAGATGACGTATGATTAGGGGTAGTGTAATCTCTAGGGTAAAGGAGGGTGACTCCAGACAAACAGTTTAGACAGAATAGATGTTGTGACCAGCCAAATATGCAGAGATGTGTTGTATTTTGTCGGCACATGGGGGGGCTATCGGGGTGTGATGGAGGAGTGCTAGAACGTCAGTTGATGGTTGGGGTCATGCGGAATGGTGTCTTTGTAATCGTAGGCAACTAACCACTGTATTCAGGGGGGAGGCACTGTTTTTTGGGCGGGCAGCTCGGGATGGTAGGGGGTTTGGTTGGCGTGGGTGCTGGAGCCTTGTTTTGTCGCGATTGGGAAGGGGTGTGGAATGGGGCTTGGGAGGGTAAGTATTTCCTGAGTTGAGCTGAGGGTTTGTGATGGTTTTGGATTCTTAGGTGATGGATGAACTTATGTGATATCTAGTTTTTACGATTCTTGGGTTTACAACCTGATATATTGGACTCTTTCTTTTTGCTGGAGCTACCTACACTTTGACATTTGTTTTATCTTGTGGGTTGCCTGCCTTGGCTTGTCTGTACAAGCGACCTTGCGTTGATAAGTAGTTAATGGTGATAAGGGCGATGACGTTGTGTTGGGACTCCTTGTAGTGATCACTAACGTGCGATATTGAACTGATATCGCATCGCAAACTAGTTTCGCCATCGCTTAGAGTTAGAAACTTTATTTTTATGTTATTTGTTATCTTACGCGATATATTAATCGAATCGGCATTTATTGCACAACTCACCAACCACGATGCCCTCGATAACAAGCCTCACGACCTCCGTCGCCGTCGCTTTATCGATATCGACGGTCACCGCTAATACCAACTTCCCCGACATCCTCCTCCCGCCCATAGAAATTCCGTCGTCCTCCCCGAATATCCAGCCGGCGTCCCATACGTTTTCCCTACGGCACATCTTCCACCACGGAACCTACGCACACCCGACGCTTCATCGCAAACTCGATGTGCTCTTGACGACCGATGAGACGCCGCATACACTCGTTATCCCTGCGGATGCCGATGGAGAGTTCCCGGAGGAGATATTGCCGGAGTTGACAGTGTGGTCAAGGGCTACGCGCATCCAGAGACTGGCGGATCGCCGGCGGGAAACTATCGATAGTCTAGTCGCGGATACCCGGCGTTTCGGCCAGCTAACCGCCATGTCCCCGGATGCCTGGACAGTCGACGAAGTCTCGGGGCCCGACGTTACCGATAAGCAGACGGTTCTCTCGCTGGCGTACATGTGCTCGAACGCCTACGTCGAGAAAGAAGGCCAAACCGACTGGGAGGACGTCGGGAACCCTTTCAACCGCAGCGCTGACTTTGGCTGGGAAGGCGATGGGCTGCGCGGCCATGTGTTTGCCGATGAGAAGAATAGTACAATTGTCATTGGGTTGAAGGGGACGTCGCCGGCTCTGTGGGATGGCGAGGGGACGACGACAAACGATAAGATCAACGATAATTTGTTCTTTAGTTGTTGCTGTGGGCAGCAGGGGCAGTGGTCGTGGCATCAGGTTTGCGATTGTGCGACGGGGACGTATGCTTGTAATAATACCTGTGTACGGAAAGAGCTGGAGGATGAGCACAGGTATTATACAGCGGTGAAGGAGTTGTATTCAAATGTCACCGAGTTGTATCCTGAGGCGAACGTCTGGGTTACGGGGCATTCTCTCGGTGGTGCCGTGGCGTCGTTCTTGGGTTTGACATACGGACTGCCAACAGTCACGTTCGAGGCCGTCCCGGATGCGCTGCCAGCAGCGAGACTAGGGCTCCCAGTGCCACCGGGTGTTGCGCCGGGGCTTCTGCAGACTCGGGAATTGACGGGGACTTACCACTTTGGACACACGGCGGACCCGGTGTACATTGGGACCTGCAACGGGGCAACGGCCACCTGTACGTACGCCGGCTACGCCATGGAATCCGTCTGTCACACAGGCTTCGAGTGTGTCTGGGACGTCGTTGCTGACAAGGGATGGCGTGTGGGGATCGGCACTCACAAGATCCGCGCGGTTATCCGCGACGTCATCATGAAGTACGATGAAGTGCCTCAATGCAAGGCGACGCCTGAATGCCGGGACTGTGGCAACTGGCGCATGTATGAGAGTAACGGGACGGAGGGGCCAACAACCAGCAGTTCGGCGTCATACATGACGCTGACCAGGACACGGACAGAGACTTGTAAGACGCCGGGGTGGCTGGGGTGTTTGGATGAGACGACGACCACAGATGAAGTGACTACTACGACGAGTGGGGTGACGACGATGACGACGGAGGAGCCGACGACGACAAATATTAGTACGAGTACTTGTAAGACGCCCGGGTGGTTTGGTTGTAAAGACCTCGTGACGTCGACAACGGCCGGGCTGACAAAAACGACGTCGCATCCGATTACGTCGACGGAGATATCGACCTCGACATCTTGTGCTTCACCTGGCTGGTGGGGTTGCAACGACCCGACGACCACCACCACAGAGTCGACCTCGACGGAGACAGCGACTACGACGACGTGTTTGACGCCAGGATGGTTTGGCTGCAAGGATGAGACGACGATGACTACTTCGATGGTGAAGTCGACGACGTGTTTGATGCCAGGGAGGTTCTTTGGATGTTATGATGAGGGGGGAACTCCCACAGCGACGGGGGTTCTGGTGGCAGAGACGGGGAAGGAAAGGGTTTCAGAGGAGATGTGAGAGTTTGAAGAGGGAGCGAGTGAAGATTAGATAATTATTACAAGATTGTTTTGTTTTTTTATTGGTTTATATATCATATCAATTCCATTATTTAGTAGATAGTGCCATCATTGTTCCTACTTGTCATTTCTTCCCATTATTAAATTAAATATTACTTATTACATTAAATCGTCATCCTTTAACCCTTCATCTCCTTATCCCGATCAATCACCCTCTCTTTCTCCTTCCCCTTGGGCCCCCCTTCCTGCAAAAACCCCCCAACAATCCCCACGACCCTCCATCTCCTCAACGCAGCCCCTCCCAACCCGGCCGCCTTCGCCTTGCCATTCGCCGTCCCGGACTTCCCCCTGGTCCCCGAGTTCCAGGCCACGGATCCGCTCGAGGTGCTTGCGGGTGCCGGATTCAATGTATTCGACTCTGCCTTTGCGCCACGTGCGGCGCGACGGGGTCTGGGATCCTGGGGTCTGGACGGTGGGTTGGAGGTCGAGGGATAGTGAGGTTAACGTAGTACTGAGAGCACGCAGGGCGGGGAGTTGCGATAGAGTAAAGGAAGAGGTTGTCGTGAGAGGTGTCGAGGATGTCGATGTTGACAGGTTCTTTGTATTTGATAAAAAGGAGAACGGCGTGGGGGGTGACGGGGCCCCGGGTTCGGGTTTTACGGCAGGAGCGTTGAGGAGGGAGCGGAGCGTCGAGAGTAGCTCGGCGTTTTGCGCCTTTTCGGACGTTAAGTGGTTTGTTAAACGCTGGGACGCCTTGACCTTTTTCCGCAGGGTGGCGATGGCTTCGGGGGTGGGTTTATCTTCGTTAGCGGAGAAATCGAGCGCTTCGTAGTGGCGTAGGCGGATATAGGGGCGGTCAGCGTCCCGAAGACACAGTATGTTCTTCATGACGTAGAGTTCGAAGATGTCAAAGTTCCGGTCGATTGATGAGCAGAGGAGCGTCTCGAGCTGGTGGGTCCCTTTGTCGATTTCGAGTTTCGCGGCCTCGGCGATGATGGCTGAGGGGTCCGGAGCGTTGGGATCGATGGGGGCATTTTTGGATTTTTTAGGTTTCTTGGGTGGTCGGAAGCCGAGGGCGGCGGGCGGGGAGCGGAGGAGGCCTTGTTCGATAGAGAGGAGGGCGGATTCGGCAAGGATGTTGATGGCGTTGATTATATCGTCGAGGAGGGACTTGGGGGAAGGTCAGATGGGAGAGAGGAGGAGGGAAAGGGTTGTACATACAACGGGGGGGTAGCCGAAGTGTTCGGTAAGGATTTCAATATCGGTGTCGGCCATGGTGATAGTGGGTGGTAGGGACCAGGAGAGGAGGTCATTGGATGATTAGAACAATGGGGTGAATGAGTATTTCATTAATTAATCAATTGTATAAATCAATGCGCAAGCATTTCAATTATCACAACCTGATCTGAGATGGCTTCAGTGACGTCGTTGTTTATCCACCATGGCATCCCATCACGACGCTCCAAACTCCCCGTTGTCTTCCGTACTACGCATCAACCCTAATATATAATAACCCTGTATCCTTTTCGCATCGCGACTAGGTGCCGATTTCGCGGGAGGCCACGCAGGAGTTGCCGCATTGGGATGCGCTCTGTATGTGGCGAGAGCGAGGTTTCCGAGATTTTGTTCGGAATGATGGGAAGAGGGTATTTATTAGGCATAAGGGCAACTTCATTATCGTGAGATCAATTAATTCTTTTTGTCTGTTGAGCTGTATATTGCACGGGTGTTGCTGTCTTGTTAGCTCTTTGTTTATTCACGGACTAGCTCTATTAGGTCAATTCTGCATTGTTCCTAGTTGACGAGCCATCTTTTGAACGCCACTGTTTGATATCAGGAAGTCCACGCAAATGCACATAGTACCCACTACCCGCCACAATGGACAAAGCCCGCTCATTCATCAAAGATAAAGGTTGGTCCGAAAAACCTACCCAACTCAAGTCCCAATTCGTAAGTTTCCCGATAGCCCCCGCAGCCACCCGCCACTAACGAACGCCTCAGAATGGTATCATCCATCGCAACAAAGACTCCGAGCCAACCGCCACCCGCCAAGCCGCCCCAATCACCGCTCTCCGCGACCCATCTACCTTCGCCCCACCCCCCAAACACACCGAGTCATCCCTACGGTCCCCACCGCCGCCGCCTCCCGGCCCCCGGAAACCCATCTCCTTCAACGTTAGCACCGATCTATATTCGAGAGCCCCAAAACCCAAAGAGCCTCTCCCACCGCCAAAATGGACGTCGGGACAACTGCAGCAAATTGAGGTCGGCATGGGCCAGCTGGCGATAGAGGAAACGCCCCCACCGAGTTTACCGCCTAGGCTGCCACCAAGAAACAGAGGTGGATCTCCCGGAGCCCCGCTGGCCCTACCTAGTCGCGTCAACCAGACATCCGCCCACTTGACGTCCCGTAGTATTAAAATCCCGTCCCCCGCCATCGGCTCTGGTACCCCCGCGACCCCCTCGGCCCCGCCATCCCAGGGAACCACCATGGCCCAAAAGCAGTCCGCGCTCAAAACCGCCGCTAACCTCCAATCTGACCCGTCGAAAGTCACCCTCTCAGACCTCAAATCTACCGTATCTACCGCTAACAATTTCCGCCAAAGGCACGGCGCCCAGGTTGCCGCGGGGGCCCAGAAGGCCCAGGACTTCAATGAGAAGTATGAATTGGGAAAGAAGGTTAGTGGATTAAATACAAAGTATGGGTTGGCGGACAGGGGACAGGGAGTCATGGTGAAGCTTCGGGGAGAAGGAGGCAGGGGCGGAAAGTCTTGTAGAGAGTTCTGCGAGAGCTGGGAAGATTTTGCCCCCGCCGGCGTTTGGGTCGAATGGGCCAAGAGTCGTGTCGCCGCCGTCAGCTGCTCCGAGGCCGGTTGCTGGTGCAGTAAGTTCGAGGGTTTTAGAGGAGATTAAGAAGAAGGCGCCGCCGCTGCCGCCACCGCCACCGTTTCCGAAGAAGATGGTATTGCAAACACCGGCCGGAGCTGTTCCGGAGACACACAGTGATGATGCTGCGCCGCCGATAAACTATAGTACTAGGCCGGCGTTTTAAGAAACAACAATAGAATACATAGACATGTTATCACAGATCACAAACTAGTCAACCTCCTCTGCTCTTGCTCAGTATTTTTTTATTTGTTGATTCAATATATCCCAATAAATAATTTACACCTTCTCCTCCTTAAGACCGTGCTTCCAGAAGATGAAGTAAGGAGTGGTACCGTCCTCACGGTAGTTCAGCAGAGCAATCATTCCATCGGGGTTCATCGACTCGCCAGTGTAGAACTCGAAGTCCTTAAAGTTGGGCAGAATGACCTCCTTAACGTACTTCTGGGCACCGGTCTGGAACTCCTTCTTCTTATCATCGTCGAGCACCGCGGCAATCGACTTCATGTAACCCTTGAGATAGGCGAGGAACGACTTCTTGTCGAACTGCGTGGACTGGAGGCGGAAAGAGTGCACGATGTTGTTGACTTTGATAACCTCCTCCTCGAAGGCCTCCTCAGCCTCCTCGGCAGACGCATTGGCACCGATGTCTTGGCGATTAGATTAGCGTGGAGCCATTTAGTGCGAAGATGGATGGCAGGGGGAAACTCACCAACATCAACACCACCCTGGGTAATCATGGTGCAGTCGGCCTCGTAGACAATGCCATCGACCTCCTTCAGGTCGAAGGAGTCCGAGATCATCTCGTCATCGGTGATAATGTCCTGTGGAGGTTAGTGTGTATCGCAGAGCAATCGGCAATGCGGCTGTCCCAGAGAGATAGAGGATCGATGTTGGTTGTTGGATATGAGGTATTGTTCGTTAGAGAGGGAAGAAAACTGGCTAGCCAGTCGAGCCAAGGTTGCATCGTGGGTTGTCTAGATGTCAAAGACACATTCTACAGAGCCGATAATTCGTTCTAATAAATATCATCAAGTATACTTCGTCATCATTGTCGTGTAGTCGCTTCCAACTTCGTCGATCATCTGCATCTCTCCTCACCCCGCACCCATCTCCCCGAAGTCTATCTCACCTTAAAAATCTTCATTTTTCAGTTTGAAATCTATAAATCCCTAGTTAGCACCTCAACCTCCATCTCCTCACCACGATCCCCAATATCCACATACCGGATGTCTTAACATCAACAACAAAGAAAAAGAAAGAGAAAAAAAAGAAAGAAAAAAACAAAATAATGATAGAAAAAAAAAGGCCAAGAGAAAAATTCTTCCAGTGTCCTCCCGGGCTGGTCCAGGCTAGCGGGGAAGCTGTAAGGTGAGAGCAGGTGGAGTTTAGGCGGTTGCTATTGGTTGGGGGCGTTGGTGTGGGTGGGGTTTTAGAAACGTAGTCAGTAGTTGATAATCAGTATAGTGGGTGAATGAAGCTACGGGTAAGGCCGATCGGTAGATAGATATTGGCTCCCAGAGGTGCTGGCCTTGGTGTCCACAGTTTCTATATTGGACTCCACAATCACATCTACATGTATACTCGTCTACATATCTCAACAACCCTCTACTAAACTGCCATCTCTCGTGAGTTCCACTGGCATCATCATTACATAAGGGACATCAGGCGGGGTAAAACTTTTCGTCGTGATCTCGCTTCGCTTCGTGAATTTGCTGGCGGTGACTAAATGGGCGGAAATGCTTGCACTTAATAAACGTAGTATTTGGTAGGGTTTCTGATAAGCCGATAATGAATATGCAGGGTTATATTTCTGGGGTTAAATGGATAATAGGTGTAAACCCTTTCATGAGCCGATGTAAGAGTAGAGTTAGTGTTTTGGTTAACCCCTACTGTATTTTGCAACCCTAAAATTGTATATTGAATGATCGTACCTACGTATAAAGCTCATTCTAATAATCTCTAATCCCTCATATCTACTGATGTATCACCAAATACATCATAGACTGATATGAACTCCAATTTAACCATCTCCGAGTCCGCACCGGGTATACCTAACCCCGACTCACCTCCTTCCCCTAACCACTGCATCCCCATCATGACGAGTCGCCCATCCGCTTATCCGCTATCCGCCGCTTGGACGGCTTTGGGGGCGGCTGGGGGGTTACAGTGAGGGATGGGGGTGAATGGGCGGTGGTTGGGTTGGGAATTGTTGGTGAGATGAGGGGTGGTGTTTATTACATTGATTGAGAGCGGCTGAGATTAATTTTAGAGGGAGAAGGGAGGTAGAGAATGGGAGGGCTGGTGTTGAAATCTGGCGATGTCGTATATTTATCAGATGACAGAGGCGATGGTTTTTGTTTATGGGAAATTACGGTAAATATTGGGTTCTGTGAGTTGATGTAAGGGGGGATCTGGCATTAGACTGATGGGTTAATTTGGATAAAGTACCCTGCAGGCTGGCGAGCGGGAGAGGATAGTCGGACTGGAGTGGATGATGGCCTCTCGTTGGCTGGAGGAGCGACTGACTCGGTGTTGTGATGAAGATGGGTAACCACGCGTTAGAGTTACTGGGTGAAAAAAGAAGGAGATTTTTATCGATTTGATAGCTTGGAAGGTTTGGGTGTTATTTCAGTAAATTCATAGTTAATCCCGTATTGTGGCATCTCGTAATCTCTTCTTTTCCATCACTTTTCGCCTTCATCGGCATCCGCAAACTCACTCTCGGATCCCGTCCCTCCACTCAAATCTGTAACTACTCGCTAATCCCAAACCGTTCACCATTGCCCACCGATCCGTCTAGCCCACTATAGACCTGCAAGGTGAAGCGAGGCTTTGAGTGATTATAAAGCCTGTGGGTATAATATAGAGGCCAGGGTTTACATCGTGGATATAACCTTACAATCTGAGGCGGGGACGAGGGGAAGGGATATCGTGTATTCGTACTTCGTGGTTTGTGGACTGTAAGAGTGGGTTGAAGTCATGATATTGAGTTTGAGAGGGTTGATGTCATGAAGTGACGGGTCAATGGAAATTTGTTACTCATATGTATCGTGTCCCTTTATTACTTATGAGATATACATTTCCGTTACTTCCGAAGTCTTGATCTCATTTGTCTGCCATAGATCCTTTCTAGCCCAGGGGCTCAAAAATCTTCCACGATTTTTCTTCGATACTAATGTCCGTTCCTATTTCCGCCGTCAAGACACTTTGCCGCCACTAAAAACAAGAAACAGAGAAAAAAACAAATAAATAAAGAATACACGCTATCGTCCCCATCGGCGGATCGCGGATGCATTCTTGCGTAGGAACCCAAAGCCTAGAGCAAAATTAAACTCGAAGCTAAACTTAGTGGGATATCCATTGACAAGCCGCTAGAAGGTTTGTCAGGTTTTTCAGCAATTTGGAACATGTGGTAACCTCAATGGTCCATATTTTTCGACTGTTGGGGATGGATCTCTTCATGTCCAGGAAATTGTGTGTGTGAAGGCGGGATTATTCTTCATGATGATGGATCGATCAGTTTATGACACTAGACATCTCCTTTTATCAAAATTCAAGAGCGTTCTTGTGGAGGAGCCAATAGAAAAATTCAAAAATTTAAAATGATACTATAGGAAACTACATAATAGGAGACTTCTTCATCTAGACATGCATCATCCGCAACTTCCGGCAAATTATGGGTTTCGGTGTAAGTTCTTTCCTGGGTGCATGTATCCGCTGCGTCTAAGTTTTCTCATGCTACCCACCATAATCACAAGAAAAAAAAGAAAAAGGAAAAAGGAAAAAAAATAAAGTAGTGACTACTCCCTCGTCAAGCCGCTTCCTCGCGTTTGGCCTGTTGGCGTCATCTTGGCTTATATTCGGCATTTGTCAAGGGTCGTGGCTTCCTCGTAGAATCGGCCTTATGGCTGGCTGGTGGAGAGTGGCCGAGGAAGTTGTGGGCAAGTATTGAGTATGTCCACTTTAATATTTTTCTTCCTGATTTTCTTGGATAATGTTGCGTGTGGAATGGCTATTGTGCGTTGGATTTATATAGGAATTGGAATATTGCACTGGCGGGAATATGCACTGGGCTGGTTGGATTTGGGTATAGTTTACCATTTTGAGAATGTTGTATTGATGTTAATTTCCTTTTGCAGATTGTTGGGTGGGCATAAAGCGGATGGCATGTTTAGTGGAAAGTCGTCACATGTTATATTGACATTGTCATTGGGTGTGCTATGTGCTGGAAGAGGACGTTATCTCTCAATTATTGTTGGAGGCAAGAATGTCGGAAGTCGGAAGGCGCTTGGCTAGGGACTTAGTGTGCACTGGGATGTACAATTGCGGACAGTTATTAAACATCGAGAATGTGAAGACTGTGATATTCGGTCAAATAATGGTTTTGGCGCTAGTGTGTTGCTGGTATAATAACTGATGTGTTTCTGAATGTAGGGTTCATCGTATGTATTCTCAAGTTACACCTCTGTAATGATATATCTAATATACGGATATGTACTCGCCTTTTTAGTTGTGTCATTTCCTATGTGATAATCGCAATTTCATGACCCGTAGTTGGTCTTTATGGAGCTTTGCAGCAGGAGTCATCATGATTTTCTTGTGACTTCAGTGACAGTAGCCGACCTTCTCCTCATTAAAGTATATCGATCCCATAAAGTCAACCAGTGATTCATTAAAGGTGCCCTATATCAACGCATTCTACTACCCCACCATCTTCATCAACATATACTGATAACGCCCGACCATTGATACCATCCGAATGTCTGGGCATGGCTTGGATTATGCTTGTCTCTTTGTCTGCCCCAACCAACCACCTAGGCCTCAAACACCACGAAAAAAGCCGCGGACTCCAGCCTCAGCTCCAGAATCACGCATCATCGACAGGGCTACACAACAATCCCCGAGAAGCGAAGCAAGGTTAGCCGTCCCCACCCCAGTGCAAAACACTGCAACTCGACCGATTGATATCCTCGAGCACCACCAACAGTGCACCGTCAACTTCGATCGACTTCTCTCCCCCCTTCCCACTAAACACACACTGTCGGTTGCCCAGCTGGTGTCTTGTCATCCCAGATTTTACAGGAACATTGCCTCAGAATACACCCACTTGCAGTTGACAATTGTTAATTAATCCGAGCTTCCCGAGAGACGGGATAGAGAGATTAAGTTTCGCCATCCGTGACGGAAACTTCACTCTGGGCACATCTCGGACTGGTGATTGGAATCTCTAGACAGCTACTTGGCTTTTATTGTCGGGAGACTATCGTATCAAGCTGCATCAAGTCAAGACATGACAGGGAGACATATCGGTCCATTGTGGCGACGGCATTGAAAATTAGGAGTTTATTTCCTGCCCAGGAATTAAATATCCCCGAAGTCTTTGCGCAGGATTTAAACGTCTTGGTCTTGATTAATTCTCTTAAATAATTGCGTATTTTTGTCGCTGCAGTACGACCGCTGCTCAAACGGCCTACCGCTTGCCACCACCACCTCCAGCTAAATCCGCTTTCTTGCTGCTGCACAGTTATTCAGGTGTTTGCTCTTGTTCCGGCCCTGGCTTGTCATCTTCATCATCTAAACCCCAAATACTAGTTCCGCCGCTCGCTCTTGAGACTTGGGTGACTTCGCATTCAGTTTTCGTCTTCAATTTTTGTTTGCTGTGTTCGTGTGGCATATTATTGACTGTTACTCAAGGATCTTTGTGTATCGTAATATTTGTTTTACAATATTGTATTATCTATTAGCTTGACTACGCGCAAGACTCGAACTTTACACTCTCAGTCATTATCTGTCGCATACCCACCCGAGGTATATCCCGAGACCAGCGCTTGATTTCCGCCTTTTCAGCTTTTCCCCGCATGTATATTCACAGACTTACATTTACATCCTTATCTTTGTCTAATATACGCAGAAAGTATCACGTGTAACCACTTCAAGTTGTTATCTTGACCCTGAAGATATCTTCTTGTCTCCTAATCAGTCCGACTAGATACCAACTGCGTCCTCACTCGGGCGTCCTGTTCCTCCGCCACACACTATCCTCTCGCTCTAGTCCTTGCATTTTAGTTGATTTGCGATCTACTCAAGTTGTGTGGATGCTTGTCAGTGAGCCGTGACGTCGCTTAAGCTCTGCAGAAATCCTGGCTCTTGTTCTCCCATCCACTAATCACTTGCTGGCTTGCACCCTGGAGCCAATCCACACCTGGCCAACGCTCTTTGCCTTTTGGCTCCTCTGAAAATTTCAGAGGCTTATTTCCTAGACCCACTTGACTAGTTAGTCAGTGAGCAGTGGTATTCTTAGGCGGTGGATCGTTTTGGGTTGAACCAAGTAAGTGTGCTGAACCTTGATCTAATCTGATATTTGATGTTTTCCCTCCCCTCCTCCCCTCTGTTAATTTCCACGACACCATCTCTCTCCCGTCCGTTTCGGCTCCTCTTGGTCTCTTCATCCTTCTTGAACTTCCAGAGGAAATCTTACTCCCGTTCCATATTTGTATAAAACGGCATAGGCTCATTTTCGACTTCTGTCTCTCCTTTATTCGTTGTTGATTCTCTCCTTCCTCTGTATCATCTGTCCGCGACATTGTCACCACGTCTATTTGTTTACCGACGAACAAGCATTATATTAATTGTTGGACTTTATTTCTTCAGGTTTTTAATGAGCACAGCACATCTTAGAGCCTGGTTCGGATTTCTGCGCTTTTCCCTGTCTTACACACGCTGCAGTTTTGCTTCTCCTGGTGCTGCTATACGGCCTTGGGGATAATTACCACGATTTACTTGCACCTCGAGAATCGCCGGCTGCAAACATACGGCCCCGGATCGCAGAGAACATCTGGACCTTACACACAAACGCCTGGTTGCACCGAGTCAGCCAACCTCTTGCTTGCCAAATAACGGCAGATATCCAGGGTTTTTTTTTTTTTGCCTTTCTCGTTTCTGGATAATTTGTTTGCCGTCTTCGACTTTAACTCCTGGGCTTATTGCGCTTAGAGTTGTCGTCACTTTTATTTATTGAGATATTGTGAAATTAGGTCTCTTATTTCCTGGTACATACACCTAGATCGAAACTGGACGAAAAAGAATACCACGTCAAGGCTTCGACCTTTCAACTACCAATCCAACCTTTTCCGAAACTTAAACCTCTTTAATTGTTCTTCCTTTCTTTCTCAACATGTCCCTGCACAGCAACACACTGCCCACGATGGGAATACATAACTCGACCTTCTACAATGAGCTGCCGCCGCTGCCGGCGTACGAGATGAAGCCGCTGCCGGATCTATTTCCGGAGCTGATATCGGATCTGACGCTCATAACCATTCTTCCCGTTATTGTGTATTGGGTAGTTTCAATGTTCTTCCACTTGATTGACGTATATGACTTTTGGCCACAATACCGTATCCACACCCCGAAGAGATCACGTCACGTAACAAGGTTTCGCGCTACGAAGTTGCCCGCGACACCATCCTCCAGCAAATTATCCAGATGGCCACGAGTTTGGTACTGTCGTTTGCCGAAAAACCGCCCATGTATGGCCGTGAGAACTACGATATTGCAATATGGGCGCAGCGTCTGCGGTTAGCGCAGCGCGGGTTTCCCATGGTGCTCGGTCTGCTCGGTCTCAACGCTGCCGATATCTCGGCCAACATGGCGCAGTCGCATCCGTTGATTGCGGGAGTCTTAGCCGGAGGTCATTACCCGTTCTTGACGACGACAGAGTTGAATACAGGCATGGTGAAGCCACAGTTTGCAACGTGGGAGTTGGTTGTGGCTAAGCTCATCTACCATGTGGTCATTCCAGGGCTCCAGTTTGCGGTGGCGACGATATGGGTTGATACTTGGCAGTACTTTTTGCACCGTCTGATGCACACCAACAAGTGGATGTACGCGACGTTCCACTCTCGTCACCATCGTCTCTATGTCCCGTATGCGTACGGTGCTCTGTACAACCACCCCGTGGAGGGTTTTCTTCTTGACACTCTAGGCGCCGGCATCGCGTACCTTATTTCGGGCATGTCGCAACGCCAGGGGATGGTTTTCTTTGCCTGCTCGACGCTCAAGACTGTCGACGACCACTGTGGGTACCGTCTCCCGTGGGACCCGCTGCAACATATTTCCAGTAACAATGCCGAGTACCACGACATCCACCACCAGAACTGGGGCATCAAGACCAACTTCTCGCAGCCGTTTTTCACCTTTTGGGACAAGCTGTTGAATACGCGGTACTTGGGAACCAGACATCTGGAGCAGAGAGCGCGCACGCAGGAAGTGTACCGCAAGAAGTTGCATGATGAGCAGGAAGCGAAGCTGGAGCACGATAAGGTGGCGGTTGCGTTGGAGGCACATGCGGATAGGCGGAAAGAGGAAGAGATGGCGTCGGCAGTAGTAATCAGGGGGTCGGTGTCGATGAGTGATCGCTGAGGAGTTCCGGGGCGTTGGACTGTCCGTTGATGGATGGCCTGGCGTGCTGAGGTTTCTTGGTTATGACTGCTTGTTTGATTCTGATGCTTGCTTTCTTTTCTTTTATTTTGTTTGACTTTACTTTGTCTACTACTGCTGTGCGGGTTTCTTTGGGTTATCTTTGCCGTTCTTGTTGTTTGATATCCACGCCATATTTGTGTCTCTGTCTTGGTCGTTGAAATCCTGTTTCCTATTTTTTTTGACTTTTATTTCTTTCGTTTTCGTGTATATTCTTTTGTTCGTTTTTGGGGAGGCGGTGGTTACATATGGAGATATCAGAATGTGTTCTGAGTCTAGATCATCACTAGGTCTTCAAGTGGCTTTGTTAAGTTGCTTGATGTCCCATCTCATTTCAACCACTCCACACGAACATTTCCTTTCTCTACTTTCCTTGATTGAGTTCGGGTTATCGATTTGTTGTCACGGATGAGTAATTTAAAAACGATACATTGGAGATGATGGTATTGGGTGGGGAGACGTGACTCTGGTGATTATTAATTGGATGGATATGAATATAGTTTGTGGGTGGTTGACTGTATTGTATGATAATGATAATTATATTAGCCGTTGGCTTTCCTATAAAACTGGATGTATCTATTATACGTGAATGTAAGCGTGACTAAAAAGGGACATAGTACCCAAAGTGGGCATTAATGACGTCGTGATATAGAGTCAAGAAGACATCAACGGCAAGAAAGTAGTCCCACTGGGTATCGAACCCAGGACCTATCCCGAGATCTCCGGAAAAATGTGAAGGGACCGTCATACCACTAGACCATAGGACTTTATTATTGACGGAAACATTGGTGATGAGATCTACTATGAAGGAGAGGTTAATGGTGGTGGGGGCCCCGTGGTGCATGGGAGGATGGTGAGGATGGGGGACCCTAAAGGGACCCTAGATGACCAGTTAGCGTAGGATCTTCTCATTAGTACTAGAGTTTATCTATGAATGATAGACGAACACTCGTCATTAATACACATTCACCAACTCCCTCAAAATGGTTACCGTCAAAGACTTAACATTAATCGTCGCCGCTACCCGCTCCATGGGCATTGGGGCTAACGGGACCCTCCCTGGACAGGCCTCCGCAAAGAAATGGCCTACTTTTCCCGCGTGACGAAGAAGCGGCCGGCGTTGGTATGGTTTTCTACCTATTTATTCATTTTATAGTACACTATATTAATAAATTATTAGGCTGACGTCCGAGCAGTCAACGCCGTCATCATGGGAAGGAAAACTTGGGAAAGTATCCCCGCGACCTACCAACCATTGAAATACCGTTTAAACATCGTGATTTCCCGGTCTGCGGAACCCCCTCCAATCTCCAACGGCCCCGTCGACGCCTCGCAAGTCGTACATGCTCCGTCTCTCGAAATTGCAATAGAATACCTCACGGCTGTCAGCCAAGCGGGCGGCTTTATTGGCAAAGTGTTCATTATCGGTGGTGGGATGATCTATGATGCGGCGGTTAAGATCGGGGCGGCTAGGGTGTTGTTGACGATTGTCAAGGGGGATTTTGATTGTGATACGGTGTTCCCGGTGAGGCTCGGGGAAGAGGCGGATGAAGGGTGGCGGAGGGCAGAGCAAGGAAGGATGGATAAGTGGGTGGGAGAGGAGGTTGTGAGGGGGGATCAGGAGGAGAATGGGACGCGGTATGAATTTCAGATGTGGGAGAAGACAGAGTGAAGGTATGGTGGATGTATTATATTGAAAGGGAATAAAAGGAAATTTAATGTTACAATCACGCGATCTAGAAATACAGTTGTTTGTACAGAGGGAGGTCTCGGCCCGTTCTAACCACCACTACCACATTTTTCAAGCCTTCGTCTCCGCTTTCTCACCCTCCGTCTTCTCCATCAACATTGACGACAATTTATCGACAATTCCATACTCCTCCATTGGGGTCTTATTAAACAACTCCAGCCCCTCCAGCACCTCGTCATCCCCCCGTTTCTCCAACTCCCTCAATGTATACCGCATCCACCCTACAATCGCCGCCAGATGCCTCATATCCACATCCTTCCGCGCCTTGTACAAATTCCGCCAAACAGCCGATGCCAATACGGCATCGCCGCGCACAATGCCCTCGTCGTACGCCATTATGACGCCGCGCCATTGTACGAAGATGTCCTTGAGGTACCGTTGGCGCATGGCAGACGAAGACAAGTCGTGGTTGATGTCCATGACGCGTTCACAGTCGAAGAAAAAGTGATCGGAGAGTTGGTGTTGGTAGGAGCGAGCTTCGTCTTTGGGGAGGCAGCGGAGGCGCGCAAAGAGAAGGTAGAGGTGGAGCATGGTGACTTGGGACCAGGTAGAGAATGTGGGCAGGAGGCCGAAGGCTTCGTGGGTTTGTTAGTATATATGGTACATAATGTCACGATACGACTTATCGAAACTTCACGGTCTCTTACCTTCGTGCCATGGACCATTCGACACACCAATCTCCTCGCCCTCTTCCGTCATCGTCACCTCCCCCTTCCTCCTCACCTCCTTCCCTACCCTATAGTCCGCCGCCACCTTACACTGCGAATATGCTGTCTCTGTCACACTTAACTTCATATACTGCTGCGCCAACTTGCTCGTCGCCAGCCCACTATACGCATCTTTTGGCAATTTGATACCACTGGGGAGCACGCGCTTGGGCATGGGGGGAAGTTGGCGTTTTGGGGCGGGGGCTTTCGGGGGGCCGGAGGCGAGGAGGGCGGGGATTGTGGAGAAGGGGCGGAGGGTGCGGAAGGTGACGAGGGAGGGCATAGTGGGGATGTGTGTAGACTGTATGTCTATCTATGTATCTCGTTCGTAAATCGTCGCTAGTCGTTTAGATGGTCCTCAGGATATCAATCAAACAAAAGAGAAAAGTCAGATTGCGAAAAGAATGCGGTATCAGACACAAGGTCAGCGAGGCAGCGGTCAGAATAGTTGGATGGTGAGTTTTGTGATGTGAGGTTTAATGAGACTTCCGTTTGTGGGTGAGGCTGTAAGATTTTTTGACAGTCATGGAGGGACAGTATACATATACGGTGTGTATAGATATACGCACTTGTCAATATAGCTAATTAAAGTGCAGTGAATTACTGTGTGCTTAAATGGAATTCCAGCATAGCGATATCAAGATATAGTATCAAATATCATCGATAAATTGGATATATTACTATATCGTATATAGGTCTCTAGTCTCTTACTCCACCCTCGAAAACAATAACGATGCATTCATCCCCCCAAACCCAAAACTATTCGACATAACAACCCTTACATCCCCCCTCTCCGCCGTCTCCCCCACCAACCTCAACCCCCATCCACATCTGCTTCCCGTAAATTCAAAGTCGGCGGCACAACTCCCGTCTCCACTGCCTTCACCGCAAACAGTGCCTCCAGCGCCCCCGCCGCCCCCAGTAAATGCCCCGTAGCCCCCTTCGTTCCGCCAACCCATGTCCTCTCACGGCCGTCGGGACCCAGGAGGGAACTAATAGCCGTGGCTTCGGCGGCATCCCCGATGCGCGTCCCGGTTGCGTGAGCATTGATGTACGAGATGTTCGAAGGGAAAATACCCGACTGAGAAAGAGCCCGGGACATTGACAAGTACGCCCCGCGGCCATCGGGCCGGGGCGCCGTCATGTGGTAGGCATCCATGCTGCGGCCGTAGCCTCGTAACTCTGCGTAGATTTCAGCACCGCGGGCCTTTGCGTGGTTGAGGTCTTCAAGGATTAGACAGGCGGCGCCTTCAGCCATCACGAAACCGTCTCGTTGTTTGTCGAAGGGGCGGCAACTTTGCTTTGGGTTATCGTTGAAGTTTGTGCTTAGTGACCTTGCTCTACCGAAGCCAGCGAATGTCAACGGGTGAATACAGGCTTCGGCACCACCGGCGACGATCACGGAGGCATCGCCGGCAAGGATTGTACGGTATGCGGAGCCTATGGAGTCGGCGCCGGTTGTGCAGGCGGTTGAATGGCAGTCACCGGGACCGGTGAAGTTGTGGCGCATGGAGATATGGGCAGCAGCCATGTTGGGGAGGGCGATAGGGACGAAGAGAGGAGAGACTTTCTTTTGGCCCTAGTGGAGAGTTAGTCATATAGATTTTATGCGGGCCGTGGGGATGGAGCTTACGCCGGAGTCGAAGGCGAGCGCGGTTTCATAGATTTCCTGGAAGCCGGCGATGCCGTTCCCTATTGAGACGCCGGTGTCTTCGAGAGCGTTCTCATCGGCAGGATTCGGCCACTGAGCATCATTCAATGCCTCATCCGCAGCAACAACCGCATACTGCGCAAACATCGCCATCCGCCGTTGATCCGTTGCTGTAAGCCCAGCCGCTGCAGACGCGGCGGCCCATTGGAATGCGGGAACGATACCGCCGACGGACGATGTAAGATTGGCAAAAGCGGGGGAACGGGGGAGGAGGGAGACGAGGCCGGATTGGGAGGTGGTGAGGGAGGTCCAGGTGGCGGAAGTTCCGACAGCGAGTGGGGAGACGGCGCCAAGGCCAGTGATGACGACGCGGCGGGGGAGGGACATAGGTGGGGGGAAGGTGCCTGAATGAAATTTAGTGAGAAATTAAGATAATATTGAAGGTTGGAGTGAGGTTCAGATGAGTCAAAATGAAGCTTCCTGTGTGAAGTTACCTCGTGATATTAATACATACTAACCCTTAACTAGATAACCCATAAGCCTGTGCGAATCTTCCCAATTAGAGTAGTGACGAAAATAGCACTTTGCGTCCTTCCGCTAACGTGAATAAGACCCACTTTAGACCTCAAAAGCAGATCCCAAAAAGGGAGAATACAAAGCAGTGCTGATCGCAAACTGGACTGCGTTTGAAACAGTGATTGCGAGGCTCTGATACTGCGGCCAGTTGGCGCAATAGCTTCATAATCAAAGCGGGTGTTGGATGGGATTGAGGAATTTAAATATCTTTAAAAACAATTGAATAAGAATTTGCAGTTTTTTCTTCATCGATATATGTTATTTTATATAGTTTTTCCCTGAGCTTCTCATACACCACTTTCATTCTGTTTCCTGATTCACACCCGGTGGACTCTTCAGATTCAGGAGCAACTATTGACATATCCCATTTGAGCGATATCACAAACCATTTAAGGAAACAACCTATCACATATCATCTCTGAGTAAGAAGTCACTGGCTCACTTCCAATTTGTGGTATTCACCCGATTATTCCCGTCACATTTTTCTCTGTTGTCGGCATGGGAAATCATTTCTTCATCATCTGATTTCAACCTTGGCTTCCACTCCTCCCCCTATCCAGTATCTTCCTATTCACCACCATCCGGATACGTACCCGTTCCTATGACCCGCTCTGTCTCTTCATCCCCTTCGGACCGGGAACCCTTCACCAAGCACCTAGACCCCGATGATGTCTTCGAACATGAACACCTCCTGTCGGAAGACCTCGACTCCATTCCCCTTCGGAGGCTGCGAAAGTCCACATCATCCTCTTCTATCCTTTCAGTCTCCGATGCCCTCACTCTTGACCCCGACTCGGATTCCCCATACCCCGAAGTCCGTGCTGCCGTCAAGAACACAGATGAAGACCTTCCGTGTAACACGGTGCGCGCCTGGACCATTGGGCTCACGCTCGTCGTCATCGGCGCGTCAATGAATACGCTATTCTCTTTGCGGTCACCGTCCATCTCGGTGACGTCTTTGTTAGCCCAAGTGATTGCCTGGCCATTGGGTCATGGCTGGGCCAAGTTGTTTCCGAGAAGCAATTCTTGATATTTGGGAAGACATGGAGTTTGAACCCAGGGCCATTTAACATTAAGGAGCATTCGGTGATTACGGTTATGGCGAGTGTGTCATTTGGCGTGGCGTATGCTACGGATATCATTTTGGCGCAGAGGATTTTTATAAACAGGACTTTGGCGTCCCATGGCAATTGATGGTAACAATTTCGTCACAGAGTGTTGGGTATGGCATTGCGGGGATGTTGAGGAAGTTTTGGTGTATCCGGCATCGATGATCTGGCCAGGGACATTGTCGTCAGTTACCTTGATGAATGCCATGTATGAGACCAAGTTTGAGAAAGACCCAAGTTTTATTGGAGGGTCGATGTCGAGATATCGATGGTTTACTTACATTGTAGCGTTCTCTTTTGTGTATTACTTCATCCCGACGTACTTTGTCAAATTCTTGAGCACGCCGGCATTCATGACTTGGTTCTTTCCGAAGAACGTGATGGTCAACCAATTGTTTGGAGAACAGACTGGTCTTTCCTTGATTCCCTTGACTTTTGATCTGACTCAAGTCACGGGATACATTGGGAACCCTTTGGTTTACCCTTGGTATGGCGCAACCTCTCACTAGTATCTCTGCAACTCGCGATACTAACTCTCTCTAGGCCTGCTATACTCAACAGTATTATTGGTGTTGTTGGATTCTATGTGGTTTTAACGAGCATCTTTCACTTTTCCAACGTGTGGTATTCGCACTATCTGCCGATTAGCGACTCTAGCACATATGACAATGCCGGGCAGAAGTACAACACGACTCGCGTCTTGACGGAGACCATGACATTGAACGAGGGTGAGTACAAGAGCTATTCGCCTCTTTTTATTAGGTGAGCCACCAAACCATAGGCTACAGAGTGACCTTCCTGCTAACCGAATCAGCTCCACTTTTGCTATGTCGTATGGGATGAGTTTTGCTGCCATCTCGAGTGTCGTTGTGCATACGTGGATCCACAACAGACATCAGATCATGGCCCAATGGAGTAACACATCCACTGAGAAGCCGGATATCCATATGAGGCTCATGCGGAAATACCCCGAGGCTCCCGGCTGGTGGTACGGCGGCTTGTTTGCTATTGTAAGTATTTAGTATAACTATGTCATAAAATCTGAATCTGACCCTCGCTTATAGATGCTTTCTATGGGAATGTATGCTCTGATGACTTGGCCTACCAATTTTGCCTGGTGGGCTTTTCTGCTATCTGTGGCTATCTCGTTTGCCTTTGCCTTGCCAATTGGTATCATTCAGGCCGTCACTAATAACCAGATCGGTCTGAATGTCTTGACCGAGTTTGTCTATGGCTACATTCAACCGGGACGTCCCCTCGGCCTCATGCTGTAAGATTATTAACCCTTGTTTCTCCCCTCTAAGCATGGCCTACTGACACCTCCCAGCTTCAAAACCTACGGCTACATCTGCATGGCCCAATCCCTCGCCTTCGTCTCCGACCTCAAATTCGGTCACTACATGAAGATCCCACCGCGCACAATGTTCCTCTCCCAAGTCGTTGCCACAACTGTCGCTTGCATCGTGCAAATTCTCACCCTCAACCTCTCCCTTGCCAACATCCCCGAAGTCTGCACGCCCACCCAAGCCGATCACTTTACGTGCCCCGGCGGCCGCGTCTTCTTTTCCGCCTCAGTCATCTGGGGTCTCATTGGTCCCGCTCGAGTTTTCAGTCCGGGAGAGATTTACGCTGGATTATTCTGGTTCTTCCCATTGGGTGCCATCACCCCGTATATCCTCCAATGGGCAAACAAAAATGGCCCTCTTCCTTTGCCAAGTACCTCATCGCCCCCATCATCTTTGCCGGAGGTGCCTCCATCCCTCCTGCAACCCCCCTCAACTACCTTGCCTGGGGCCTTGTCGGCTGGGTCTTCCAATACTACCTCCGGAAATCACAATTCCGTTGGTGGGAGCGCCTCAACTACCTCACAGCGTCGGGGCTGGATCTCGGGTTGGCGTTTGCGACGGTTTTGGGTTTCTTTACGTTTACTATGAGTAATTGGGAGGGGCCAGATTGGTGGGGAATCGGTTGGGACAGGATACATTGGATACTTTGGGGGCAACGTTGAAAACGGTGGTACCGGGGAAGACTTTTGGGCCGGAGAGTTGGTAGGTGGTAGGGAGTGGATATATAGAAGGTCATGTGATTGGAAGCACAGTATATAGATAAACAGATACAGAGTAGAGTTCTATTAAGTCAAGTTGTACTTCAAAGCTCCCGGCGTATATAAAAGGGTCTATGGATACATACAAATACACAACATTATGATATCAAACATACAACCCCAATCCATCCGCCAATAAATCTCTCTTTCATCTCTTCTCCCAGTCAATCAACCATCACCAGACGCCCTTACAGAACAAGTTTAGCTGGCTCCTCCTCCAAAATAACCTTAACCTTCTCCAAAAACACCGACGCCCTCTCTGCCTCCGCCTCCGGCACAACCAGCGAAAACACATTGTTCTCAACACTAGCAGCCTTCGCATACCCTGTCTTGCGCGGCGCTTCCGCCTTCTTGCCAGCCAAAATATCGTAAATGTCTAGCTTCTTGGCCGGCTGCCTGACGAACGAGGAGTCGCCGGCAATCTCGACCTCCAGGACGTAGAAGCCGCGGGATGAAGCCCGGGGAGGGGCCTTGATGCCAATGACGGCGTTGAAGAGGTCGTCTTGGGTGGGTGCGTGCTTGACGGACGGCAATTCGTTGTTGGCGATGTCGGTGGCGCGCTGGATGAAGGTGGAGATGGGCAGGGAGACACCCAGGGTCTCACGGATCTTCTTTTGCGTCTCAAGGACCTTGAACAGGGAAACAGGGAGGGTGACCTCGAGGTTGACAGGCGCCGCCTTCATGGGCTTCTCGGCCTTGGCGGGAGCCGCCTTCTTTTCTTCGGTCTTCTTGGGCTCGCCCTTGGGCGCCTTCTTGATGTTGGAAAGGTCGAGCTTGGCAAGTGTGTCGAAGCGGGCCTTGACGCGGCTAGGGGCCTCGGCGGAGATAGCGCCGACGAACGCGAGGACGTCACCCTTGGTGATGCGGCCACCGGGGCCCGTAGCGGGGATCGTCTCGATAGTTGCTTTGTCGATGTGGTGGGTGTGGATGAGGCTGATGACCGAGGGGAGGAGAGTTTGATCCTTCTTGGCCTGGGCACCGGCAGGAGTAGAGGCGGGAGCAGTGGGAGTAGAGGCGGGAGCAGTAGGAGCAGCAGCCTTGTCGGTGGGGATCTCGAGGGTAGCGATATCGTCGCCGGCTTCGGCCATGACGGCGATGCGTGTACCGACGGAAATGCCCTTAGCCCCGTTGTCGGTGAAGATCTTCATAACGATGCCCTCTTCTTGGGCTTCGACGTCCATGGTAGCTTTATCGGTTTCGATTTCGAGGAGGACGTCGCCGGGTTGGAAGCTATCACCTTCCTTGACGCGCCAGGTGGCAATGTTGCCTTTGGTCATGGTGGGGGAGAGGGCGGGCATCGTGAAGTTTTGGGCAGCAAGGGTGCGGGGGGTCGTATGGAGGGCTGCGGAGGGAGAAATGGGTTAGCTACATGGTTGAACGGATACGAGGGTGGATATCCAGAAGGGATTAACAAGTATGAATGGACGGCGGAAGCTCGAGATCGGCGTGAGAGGCTATGGGGATACGTAATTGACAGAGTGGATGAGACAATAACGGCATGTAGAAGCGGAGAGGGCTCCTATCGGAAACGGCATCGTCTCCGAACAGAGTCCGATCGTCGGGAGCAGAGCTTCAACCGCCATAAGAGCCGCACCAATTGTCCTTAATGACTTCATTCCACCCTCGCTTCCCCTATTGTCTCCCCAATTGCCCTCCTCCTCCCAATCTCTATCTCTCATCTCTATCACCAGTTCCCTCTCTCCATCTCTCTTTCTTTCTCAAGAGTAAAAAAACTCACCACGACGACCACCTGCCCGCAAGCTGGAAAAAACAGCAATACGCGCAGCAGACATGATGTTCCTATTAATTCCAAAAGGAACCCAAAAAAGAATGGGAACAAAAAAAGGGAGAAAAAAAGAAAAAAATCAAATTAAGAAAACGAAAATATTAATTATCCAGAAAAGACTAACACTGAGAAAATCACGTTGTGAACTTTTAGGAAAGTGCAAAGCGGGGCGACGACAATGGGTTATTGCCAACAAGACAAGATGATCGGAAGTACTAATGGAGGGGGTATGATATCAAGAGGCCAATTACAATGACAAAATGACGAATTGCCAATGAGGATTGTCTCCTTTTCTTTTTCCTTATTTCTTCATTAGTTCAACAAAACTGGCAGCAAGCTAAGCTAATCAATCAATCTCTCAAATCAAAATCAGCGAAGACAAACCCTCCGGATCTTTGGCTCGGATTCCCCCGGAAGGGATAGAAGGAAACCGCAGCCGCAGCTGTGGCGCTTGGGCCATTTGGTTCTAGCTTATATCAGCGGTGGGTCATTGATGGATTTTCTATCTTAGTTTTTTTTTTTTTTGCGATCTGAGTGTCTTGGGAGTTTGGATAGTACCAAGCGTTGCATGGGCCCATTTATTGGGTGGTAGAGAGGGCGGGGAGCTTGTTGGGAAAAGCGGTAATCTTAATGCCTAAGAAGTGTTAAGCGGGCAGGGGGGTGAGAAAGGAAGGAAGGAGGAAACTTGGGAGATCGATAAGAGAAGATGGGATGAGATCCGTTTGTTAGTTGGGACTTAGAAGGTATGTAGTGACGCGGATTTGCAATTTGGTGGAAGGTGTCGGGTTCGTGAATTATGCCGGAGGATTGCGTCGAAGAAGCTAGATAGTTTGGATTCAACAGGACGGCCCCGCTAACACAGGTAGAATTGAAGATAAAACTGTTTTTTTTTTTTTGTTTAGTATGACGTTGATATATACGTTGCGCAGGGCAGCTGTTGTCCCGGATGGTCTCTGCCGGACCATCTATCCCCGTCTCTTCATGCGGCCAGCTTCACATAAAGCCCCAGGGCCCGGTGGCTACCCTCGGCCCGACCTCTCCGCCCTCAAAAAGAAGATCACTGCAAGGCCCGTTATTTCTGGCAAGCCCTCAGCAACTTCCACTAAAGCGATCCCATCCAGTCAAACTCCGGTCCCTAGACACCTTGCGCCGACTGAGGCCCCCAAGACGTTGACCAGATATGCCTACCTGCGTGATCTTGCCACACGCACAACGCCAACGACGCTATATCGTGCTCCCAGCCACTTTTGGTTCTACGTCATCGGCTGGGGAACTGCGGGCTTCTGTTGGTCGTGGTCAGCGTGGCACATCCACAACATAACTACCCTCGACATCGCCGAGCTCCCCCGGTTCGTCCCCCCCGCGTACGTCGCCGTCTGCATAACAACCGTCGGGATGGGCTTCTTCTACCTCATGCGCGTCTCCCGCGTCATCCGGGAAATCCGCATCTTGCCGCTGCCGGCGGTCACGCAGTTAGGCCCCACAGCGACGAAGAGGGAATTATTGGCGGTTGCCGAAAAGGCGACAGCGCTGCCAATGGAGTTGAGGGTGAAGAGGCTTTTGCCGCTTTTTCCGGATAGGCTGTGGTATACACATACGGATACAGTGGAGATGGATGGGACATTGGCAAAACCAGAGTTGCGGTATTTGACGGAGGCAGAGAAGGAGGAGATTCGGGAGGCGGAAGAGAAGGCAGTGCGCAACGCCATTGCGCGGGACAAGCGGAGTCAGGTGGTGGCGGCCTTCCGGTGGATGGGAGGTCAAATGGGAGATCTCAAGTTTGCGATTAAGCAGGCGTGGTTAGCGAGGGGGATGGTTATTGTAAATTTTAAAGAGGATGGGAAAGAGAAGAAGAGAGGGCCATTTCGGTTGGATGTGACAAATGGCATGGCGTTAAACGGAGGAAATGTGCTGGATAAATTGGTGACTGTTAAATTTTCGGAAGAGTTGAAGGAGAAGAGGTTGTATGTTTATCGGAGGTGAGCGGGGTGGAGTCGGAGTGGGGTTTATATGGAAGGTATCTACCGTGTAATATATGTATTATTATATTTTTCATTCAGTTTTACAGTCATTCTTATGTCAAGTGTCTGTCACTATGCACATAAATCATATCTTACAATGACATTTGATCCTCAGTCCCCAATCATCACGATCATTTATCACTACTCACCACCACTCTTACAAACCCTTAATTTACTCTCTAATCTCCTTCTTGCCCTTCTCAACATTGCTTTTCAGGTCCTCCTGCACTCTACACTCTCTTCATCGCCCCTGCACCCACGAGTCGGCCTCACGCCGGCTACGGGCATCTAACGACGGACAACATATGGGAGCTATCTCTAATTACATAAGGGTTTGGTAAGGCCAAGTGGTGAGATGAGGGTGGGATTTGGTGGCTCAGGATACTCATTAGTACAATAGGAATCACTATAGGGTAAAATGCGTATTAGAATAGAGAATTATAAGAGGTATAGAGATTTAGTTTGGAGTGTGGGACGGGCGTGGGTTCACCGCTTGTTTCGGGAGGATGAGTTAGTGAATGGCATTGATTTGAGGATATTCTTGATTCGAGACTCAGTTAGAGACTTATGATATCTGAAAGTGACACATCAATAGTTCCTTTAACTCTTGACGTCACGCCCCATTGCCCTACTTTCATTGTGGATATCTTCTCAAAAGCCCCTCTTGATTCAATATACCCGTGATGTCATCCCCAACCCCACCTACTTCCCCATCCATCATGGCTAATTACCATACATGTTTGATATATATTGACGTATGCACACATACACGCACTTATACACACTGTATATATATCTATTCATACCCTCAATTGACCAATCAATCAAATGTCCGTCTCCCTGTAAACAAGCAGTGAATCACCTCGTCCGCCTCAGGAATTCCGCAAGCTGAGACCTGTGTCGCCGCTAAATTGAATATGGAATTCGGAGAGTTATGATGGAGCTGTGATGACTTGACTGCATATATCGGATGTAAAATTGATTTGATATGTGAATATATGTAAGTATCACGAGGCTGAATCTCGATTATTACAAAAGTGATGTCACCTGATTTCGTGGAGTGAGGTAAGGTCATTATGGGACTATATCCATATGTGTGGTTTCTAGCTAGTAGGTAGTTACTGTAGGGAACACTGTCACTATACTTCTACATCATCATGATCATCGTCAATCGGACACGGTGGTCTGTGCTTTACTCCGGACTCCGTAAAAATGGTTCCTTTGGAAGGTTGTCAATGGTAAGCCTGTGAGCAAACATCCGGGAATCCCGTTTCCGTCATGTCCCAACGGTCTGTGTAATGAGGGTGAGCTGTAATTGATGATTGGAGGATATCAATCTTCATTGGGATAGGATGTGGAGGGAAGGTTGTGCATATGCGATGAGGGGTTTGACGTTCCTTTGATCCTGCGGGGGAAGAGAAGGAGAGAGGGAGAGAAGAAAGAGAAGAAAGAGACCAAGAAAGATGGAAAATATCGTGAGATAGTGGTGGATGGAGAGGCAAAGAATATGTAGCGATTGATTTACAATCATATTTGTTATATCCTCACACTTAAAATATGTGAATACATCATGAAATTAATTAGATATAACATCCAAAAATCCAGATTAAATCTCACAAATATCAATCTTCAACCTACCATCATCACGACTATCACCAACTAGCACAGATCAACCAACCCCCATCCAACCCCTCCTCATTTCTCCCCGACCTCACTCATTCCCCATTCATCAGCATGTCTCTAAATTTATATACTTCTCTCTCTCTCTCTCTCTCTCTCTCTCTCTCTCCTCCGAGTCTCTATTTATCAACCCCAAACTCCCCTTGCCCACGAATTGCCAACAGTTCCCAATGGACGGCAAATAGTACAATGCGGCTTTTGTCGGGGTGCAATGCAATGCCGTCTAAGCGCCGGAGGTTTAAGCTGTAGTTGGTTATGGTAGGGGCAGTTTTTGAGGGTTTTGTTTGAGGGGTTATCGTGAGTTGTGGTGACGAACGAAAAGATAGAGATGGACTGAGGTAGAGGTCGACATGGTCAGATTATGACTTGGATCCAAAAAATGAAGCCATCGTGGTTTGGTAAAGGGTGACCCGTTAATCCTTTGATATGTATTCATGCAACAGAGTAGGCACGTATGCTGTACTTAGTATACATCTTCTGTGTTTAAGTGCGAAAGCTACCAAACTGGACTTATCATGCTGCATTTGGGTGAATTTGGTTGCGTCTTGGTGCATGTCGCTTGAGTAGGTAAGGAAGGTGGTGTTGGAGGGTGCATGCAGTAGATTGATGTAGGCCTTGCCCTTGCATTTTATCACGAGAAATGAAAAGAAATAGAATCGAATATATGGGATACCTCGGGATATTCTCTCGAGATGCAGCTTGCTATAGTTGTTGATTGCATTACTCTCATATTGACCCCTCTTCCGTTTCTTCTCTTTTTATCTTATTACATCACCGATTACCCCAATAATTAGCCAAAGGGTCTTCTGAAGTTAATCACAAGAGCTAACCTAGTCCATCACGTCAGCTATGATTCCCATTGTTGCTGATCACCCTCTTAACGTAATATTCTCTACTCTGTCTTTTACATTTAGCAGCCGAAAAAGAAAGGATACGAAGCTTGTCATCATCTTGTGAAGAATGTAGATATATACCATTGTAAACCCTAACTAACCATCCGGACGAAAGTTATTAACATATCAGGATACCTAATGTAGCTATATACTATGTAAATATCACCGACCTCATTTTAGGCCCATCGCGCCTATCGCATCCATTGTTTTCACTTGGAGGCATCGCCACTCTCAATGCAACCGTGATATCCTTCATCTCCTCACTACATATCATCCGAGCCAAGGGTTGTCTATCCTACAGCACAATTAATAAGATGGGAGAAATGATTCAAATCAGGGGAGATATTCCTTAGTAATCTACTTGTAGAGGACGGCGAGTTAGTCAATGGAGACGGTCTGGTGATGGTGATGGGACTGGCATCATAAGCAGATGATTTGGTGGCCGGATACAGATGAATATATGGTGGGTGGATGTTTCTTGTTTCATGCACTAGGGGGTCTAGTAGGGAATGGTTAATTAATTGGTTGCCAGTAACTACCAGGGGATGCCTTTGATGATGCTTCAATGCATGGGCAGATATAGCCATGTTGTATCGTGGCGTCGGCTCTATTCAAGATCCAATGTCTCCTGGCCAATCGGCTACTACATTTCGACAAAAGAAAGAGGTTCTCTTTTTCTCCTTTGATATCCATGTCTTCCAAAATATCACCTCCAGCCCCAAGCGACTGAGAGAAGCAAGCCAAGTATCTCTTGAAGTTATTCAGCACGAAACCCCGCTATAAGCGCTGAGCTGAATTGGGGTGTTCCACAGAACATCACGTGGAGAGAGAGAGAAGAGAGGCTAATTGGTATGGTAGGTTTGTTTAATTAGTGACCTGAGAATTGGAAGATGATTATCAGTTCTGGTTGGTGGGCTGAGAGAAGGTCTCCTTGCTTGATTTCTTAGTTGAGGTGGGAGGGCTGTCGATGGTGATATAATAATTTTGAGTACATGGTGATTTATTTTTACTAATTTTAGAATTTAAATATTTGTATTTTTTTCTATAATTGAATGATCTCGTGTAGTTAGTTTAGTTTGTGTGAACTACAATCAATTGTCATTTGCTGATATCATTATCTGCTCTGCCATGCCACCTGACTCTATCAACCACCCACGAGATATTACCAGTCGTCAATTACCATATCTTGTGATACACCAAAAAAATCGAGCAAAAACCACAACCCTCATTTATACCACCCACAATTACTATCTTCTCCCAGCATCACTAACATCTCTATTTGTTTTCTTCCTTCTCATATCGCTTCCCACTTTTCTACAGTAACAAGGCCTTAACACGGGATAAACAAAGCAACCTCCAACCGTTCTTTATGCACGTTGTCGAGATAGGGAGACTGTCTAATAATTAAGCACAGACAACGCCCGTCCTGTCAACGATCAACAATACCATCTGGCCGTCGAACTCAGCCTCTAAATCGCTCTATCGTGCATATTTCAGAAGGGAGCGGGACCTGTGTTTGGCACTGGGTTTGTGTAATTAAATTGAAACTAGGGATCGGAGGGGTCTTGTTGGATGAGTGGTTTTGGTGATGGTGATGATGGGGAGAAGAGACGAGAGGAGAGTAGGTGAGGAGATAATTTTTTTTTGGTAAAGCTAGAAAGGAAGATGATGAAGGGGAAAAAGTATTACTTCCATATCACAAAGTTGTGATTGACCTATTTTGTGGATATTGCGACAGCCTTATCTATAGCCTCATGTTACTGTCTGGATCCAATGTGTCGTCACTATACTTGCATCGAAAAATCCATGTAAACACACAACCCCTGCTAAAAAGTTAACACCATCTTTCCCAGGATCCCATGTGATGTTGATATTCCTTGTCGTTTGTGATCCCTCAGTCCCTCAGTCTTTGGCGTGCATCTTGCGTCTGGCCAGTAGCATTGGCTCACAGAACCACAGCATCTTCGAATGCTTCTACTGGTTGTTAGCGTTGGCTTAGTGGGCTTTAAGTGTGTTTGTTGTGTTCGTTTCTAGCGTCCAAAAGAGACAAAGAGGAATGGCCCCAGATCAACAAATGCCATCGTGTGTTTCGTTCTTCTCTCTCCTCTTTGCATCTTGGGATCTTTGAATCTTTGACCTGTTTTCTAGTCTTGGTGATAAACCGGTGTTGTAGACACGGTATTCTTTCTCTTGTCCTTCTTCTTTTATCGGACTATATCAGTTGTTGATATCGCCTCATCTCAACTCATCAACATCCAACCGTCATCTTCTTTCCCTTTCTCGTCTATCGTCGTGATTACAAACCCCTCGAGATTACACACAAGATTATCTCTCTGTTACTGTTCGTCCTGCATCACCGTGTTTGCTCTACCGATCTTCTTACCCGCCCGCTACTCCACCCCCGTGACGCCGACGCTATATCTCCATCGTGATCTCTTGCTTGAAGACCCCTCCTACTCTTCTGCATTTTGCACGACTTCCTCAACGTTGTGCTTCGATCCTATATTTGATCAGTGACCGCCGGCTGTTCATTATTGCCATTGCGTGGGGCTCGAGTTTCTTTCTCTTTACGAGACCTTTGTTATTATCATCATTATTACTTCTCTTTTTTTTTTGTCGGACTTCGATTCCGCTGTACAACGAATTTGTTTTTATATTGCACATATTTGACGCTGTTTTTACCAGCCTCTTGGAAACATCACTTCTCGTTTCCTACAATCATCTGCATAATCGTCAACCTCTCATCTCTTTGGTAAGTCTTTTGAGAGCCTGGAAAGAGCCAATCGTCTCAGTCTTTCCGCTCCTTCTCTGTAATCCCCATGCTGTTTTAGGGTGAATTTCCATTGGTTCTCATTTTCCGATTGCCAATAATCCGCTTTATCCCTCCCCCCTCCATCCTCCACGCTCTCTCTTCTTTTTTTTTCCTTTTTCTTTTGTGTGTTTCCGATATCTTGATCCATTTCCCTCCGGGTGGTGATAGCAAACTTGATAGGTTTGAAGCCCGTACCACCAGCCTGACCCCGGGTACCTTTTTTCCTTGCCCCTTGCCTCGTCACGAATCCACGAAACCAGCCAGCGGTCGTTTTATCGACAGATGCACTTTTCAAGTCAGACTCGCCTGCGTTTCTTGCTGCATCAGAGCTATCAGTCAGTAGTCAACACACTAGAGAGGGCAACTAATTCGCACAATTGTTGGTTCGAGGTTGGGTGCATTGTGGAATTTTGGTAATAATTTGCGTTGATTGCTTAGTTGGCACATCCATTTGCGAGTACAAAGAATCCGCTTTTTCTCTTCTTTTGATCAAGTCTCATTTAGATTTTTTCCTTCTATTGTTTCTGTTGGTGAGAGGGGTTTTTTGTTTGTGATCTGGCTCGTGTCATACTCGATTAGCCTTTGGTTCCTCCAGGTAGTGTACGTTATCCCAATTGGGAAATTTTCCAGTGGAAAAGACCTATGGTGATATCACTGACTAGTATAAGTCTTGTTCCGACATATACCTGCTCCGGGATAGTTTCCACTCTTTTTAAATTATTAATTTTTTTAAGAAAAAATTCACTCTGGTCACTGTCATCAGCGCTATCTTAAAGGATCTTCGGTCTAAGAGAGGCCGGATGTTATTGATAGAGTTGATCTGCGCAATTCCCAGCATTGGCCTCTTGGTCAATCCTCGCAACCGCATTGCTTGGTGGATTGTGACAGAGCTGCCTTTGTCTCTTGATGAAACCTGGATTGGGCTTGTTTGGTTTTTTATCGTTGCAGTCAAGAAACCCCTAATATGGCAGCCATCTATACCATCATTGGTGTCACTATCACTATTCTGGCACTATTGGTGCCACCATTATCGTGATCCAATGGTTCCATCTAGCAGAGTTGGGTCTTAACTGGATCCCTTAGCTCACAATATTTGAGAGGGCCTCCAGTGTGGCCTTGATTGGTATTGTCTCTTCTCTCTACTCTATTTTTTCTCCTTCCCTTACCCTTCCCATTCTTGCTTCGTCTTTCGTTGCCGCCCAGTCTAGATCTCGCCGAATCTGCAGGTGTCTTTTGTACTTGGGGATTTTCAGGTCTCTCCATCGTCAACCTCGCTCTTCTGCTTCTCCTGACTTCTTATTACTGGGAGTCGAGTGCATGTGATAACGAAGGCCTCAAAATCTGCCATGGGCGAATAATTTGCGTTTAGCTGCAGTTGATTGACATGCATAATTGGCTGGTGGTTAGCAGTGGCCTACTATCAAATTTCATTACTGTTCTTTTGTTCTCGTTTAATTCCCTGATTTATTTTCTTCTTTTTACTTGTAAGAGCTTGTTGTTAGTTGGTGCTTCATGCGTTACGGGGAGAGAGGGGGTTTCCGTGCAAAGCAAAGAAAAAAAAATACTATAAATTACTACTTTGCTAGGAACCCTTCATTATTATCACAACCACCCACCCACCACCAGATCTACTGAGATTTTGCGCTTGATTTGGCTAGGCTTGGGGTTCCCTCAATAATCATTTGCAACTTAGCATAATATCTAGAGACGATCTATCTCGATACCATACTAATCGTGGATGCAACTGCTAGACTTAACATATATTTTATTTCCGTGATATTTTTATATATCACTTACTCTGTATTTGTTCCCTCTTTATCCGTTATCGCGCCTTTCTGCTTGGCTTTGGCTTTCCGTTTGCCAAACTTGATTCGCTCCTGCAGCCTATTTCTTGTCCCTCCGAGTCGCCTTCACAACCGCCTTGATACCCGATCCAAACACGGTCGCAAGCTTTGCTGTCAGTCTGAGATCTTGTCGCACACAACTCACCGTACGCCCTGTAAACCCACCCGCTGTACCTTTATCCGTTTCCTTCGGTTGTGCCTATTTACTGTTGCTCCGTCATTTGGTTGTTAACAGGTATTTTTGTTTGAGCTTTGAAGACTGGACTTGTTTTGTGTAGCGTCTTGAACCCTGAAGTTATTTCTGATTGTTCGGGTGTTGCTACTTACGTGTGACGGCCAAAATTCTGCGGGCTTGACCTGCGAGAATCTTACACCCTTCCGCGTGAAGTGAACCGGTCGACCTTAACAGGATCATACAAATATTCTTGTTTACCTTGGTTCCTAGTTACATTAGTACAGTGGCGAGAAGATAAAATACCTTTGTCTTAGACTTGCCTGACTCAGACGGATCGCCCACTTGATTAACTTGGTGGTGTGATATACTTTTTCTTTCTTGCGAACTTCTTCCTTCTCATCAGATTTTGGATTCTGTCGATGCGGTGATATTCACATACTGAAAACATGGACTCCGAAGACGGTGAGGTTTATATTAAAGTGAGTACTCCGAATTCTTGTCTTTATAGCAATCCAAAATGATATGGAACTAACCAAAATATCCACAGCACCTCGCCAACTACGTGTACAACAACGAAAAGGCTCTGGCCAATGCCAACAACCCCCGCCGCAACACCATCTCCCGCCACACCGTTTCCCATAGTCTAAGCTCTGCCGCCATCCAACGCTCACCAACGCTTCCAAGTCGCCCATCAACATCGGCAGCATCGTCTCCGTTTTCATCGAGCTTTTCGCTGTCATTGCCCTTTGGATCTTCATCTTCAAAGGTTACTAAGCTGTCGCTTACTCCCCATCATCTGTTCTACCTCTTGTCACGATTTGAGGAACTCGGGATTGATGTGGGGCCTATGAAGATTCGCCTGGAAAACATACAGGATACTTCCAATGCGTCAAACTATGTCTCTTTCTTGAGCAACAGTCAACGGTCACATACTCGGGGGTCTGATGTTGGGTCTATCCGGTCCGTTTCGAGTATTCGTAGCGTCATGTCTAATATGATGACTATGTGGTCCAACTTTGGTTTTGGCGCAAGTATCTCAGCGGCCCGGACGGAAAGACATAAGGCGTTGATTCATACGGAGCTCAAGTATCTTTACTCTTCCTTCACCAAGATTCCTGCACTGAGACTGGCGCCTGATTTCAGAGCACGTCTTGTGCGTGGATACGAAGAGTTCCCATTCGATTCGGCGGTGCCTCTGCATGCCTTCAAGAATGTCCAAAGCTTGGAGGTTGAGGATATTGATTTCCGCCAGTTCTTTGGTTGGGATCGCATGGCGGATCAGATCAAGTCTTTGACTTTGCGTAGAGCTTGCATCGAAGATCCCGCTGATATCCTGACCGATATTGTACTCGACGACATGGATAGACGACGCCGTCGGACTGCTAAGAACCAGCATTCGCCTCCCTCGACGTGGACGGGTAATACCACGCCCCGGCGCAGTCCTACGCTCGGAAACTCGGAACTACCTCGTCTTGTTTCGCCTCCTGGCTCTCCGGACCCACGCCAGTCGGGTAGCGATCTGCGCATTGGGTCGCTCAACCTGCATGAGTCAGCCATCTACGAGCCGCCGACTCTTTTGCCTCCTGATTCTGCAAGACCTCGTAATCGCGGGGTGTCGGTGTCGCATCATGATGATGGTCATTCTCCTACAAGAGGTCACCAGAATTCTAGGTCGCGCCACCAGCGGGAGAATTCAATAATCCAGGGTCGCGGCGCGCCGAAGGTACGGAGGTCTGGTTCGGGAAGTTCACATTCTAGTTTGTCGGATTCATTCCATCAACAAGCTCCTTCGTGTTCCAGTGGCCATCAGCGTCGTGGTAGTTCGTCGAACTTGCTCAATATCGCGAGCACTAGCGCAACTGTGCTTCCTTCGAGCAAATGGAGGTTCCTGCGCCACCTGTGCCTGGCAGATAACGCCATCACTGCTATCCCCAACTCGAGTTTGACTCCTTTGGCTAATACTCTGCATTCGTTGGATCTGAGCTGCAATCTTTTCACGCAAATCCCTGACTCACTTGCGACGTTGACGGCGCTCAGGGCGCTCAACCTGGCGCATTGCATGATTGACTCGCTTCAATCGCTCACGCGTAATCCGCTTCCTGCGATTTCGTCGCTCAACCTACGCGCTAATCGATTGCAAGCTCTTTCGGGCATCGAGCGACTCCTGCCCCTAGAGCGTCTCGATTTGCGTGACAACCGCCTGACAGATCCCGTGGAACTCGCGCGGCTGACAGGCATTCCGTATATCCGCGAGGTCTGGGTTGACGGAAATCCCTTTACGCGCACGCACAAGGACTATCGCATCACCATCTTCAACTTGTTCCGCAAAACCCCTGGGTACACGGAAGATCTCGTAATTGATGGTTCTGGGCCGAGTTACTCGGAGAAGCGCTATTTGGTAGATCGTGTCCCTGTGCCTGCAGCAGTCCCTGTGGTGCGCGCTCCTATGTCTGAAGTCCCTGCTGTGGACATTGGGATTGGGAGTACATCGCCAGCAAGTAGATTGTCATTAGTCCATGATCAGGCACCGAGGGGCCAACGGGAGCCGACCGTGCTGCGTAAGGATTGGCCTCAGCCCCGGGCTATGAACACCGAACGGTCGCGGCGCAAGAAAGGGCTCAAGAGACGTATTGTTGATTTGTCGACGTCAGAACCTAGCAGGTATCCCCCGTCGTCAATCATGACGTCCGATATGACGCCCCCCCTAATCCCGTCGCAACATAATCATGTGCCCGTTGCTACCGCCGACTTCCCGCAACTCCCTCGCAAGAAACCCAGCATGACGATCAACACCAACGTGGGACCCTCATTGAGTATCTCGGGCTCCGTGAGACCCACTGATGACGACAGCACGACGCCCACTATCCCAAGAAGCGACCTGGCCCGCCACCGCATCTCACAGTCCTCCGACGTTTCACCGCCTGAGCCGGCGTCGCCGCCGCTAGGCGCACAGACGAATTCACTCCAGGTTGTCCCCACGGGTGATTTGTGCGAGGTGACATCATCAGTGATATCGGAGGCAGAGTTGTCGCCGTTGTATAGTCCGGGAGCCGGCGTTGGGGCTCCATGGGTGGTTGGTGGTGGCTTGTATGAGAGGAAGATGGGGGAGGAGGATTACTTGGGGGTTTTGGGTGATGATAGGTGGTGCGAGGGGTCGATTGCGTCGGCGATTCATCATTCCCATTCACATTCACATTCTAGGAGGCCGACGGCGTCAACAGCGCAGTCGGCAGTTGTCAGTTCGGGCCGAACGCTGGGGTAGATTTGAGATGTCAGGGTACTTGATTTTTCTTTGTCTTTGTTTTCTCTTATTCTCTTTTTTTACTGTGATACCCGTTTCTTGGCCAGATTGGTATAGTTGTTCTTGGGACACTTTTCTTTTTTTCTGAAAAAAAGACACAGCTGGTTCCGGATTGCGATGTACTGGTGGGTTTGGGTTTGGGGATTCAGATGAAGTGGAAGGTTATGACTTGAAACAGATAGTCCTTGAGGTTTGATGGGTTTTCATTTGCGAACTGATTGCTTTGGGTTTCTCGGCGTTTCCGGGTTTGCTTGATATTATTTTGGATTTGCTATTTGGTTTTTGTTCTTTGTTTCTTAATGCTCGCGGTTTGGGATGTAGTGAGAGATGGCGTATTCTGTATTTTTTTCTTTTTGACTATGTCAACATTTTGTTAATATCATGACCTTGAGATTTCATACCATCTTTTGGTAGTGGGGGTCTTGGTATTTGTGGAGAGGATTTTGTATAAATTCGTGTTTTTGTGTTTTATTATTGTTAGCTAAAATTGGTTGGTCTTTTTGGTGTTTGAGGTGTATATTTTTGGTTCTGTTTTGGTAAATAAAGGATTGCTTGTGGTTAATGATCAGAAGTGAAATGGAATATCTTTTTTTCTGCATATTTTTATTCTGTTGACTATATGAAATCTGAAGATATCTTGGTATGATATTGAGGTATGTTAGGTGTATTCCTTGTGAAGATCACATGTTTGATGGCGTTAAAGTAGTGGTGGGTCATGGTGTCACAAGGAATTTGTTATAAGGGTTTAACCCTATATGTGTTATTTCTTCTTAAGTTGGAAAATATTTGTAATAAGCTGGTGAACACGTCACCTTATCCATTATTTTTGTATTTCATTTCCTAAGCCCAACAAATACAATTTTCATCAAAATGCAGACCAAAATACTCCCATAATCACTACAACCCCCAAATCCTCAACATTCAACACCATCGAGGCCCCCACACCACCCTGCTTACTCACCCCCCATTCCCCACTCAAGACCTCGTGCCGCCAGCCCACCAATCAAAACCCCTTACACAGTCAATAGTGTGAACACTAGCTTATAACACACTGTCCAAGTGAAGCGCATAGTCATTCACGTATCGTGGTGATGTCCACGCATGGATTGAGAGGACGCATAGCATTGAGTGGATAGTAACGACGCATTTTTTGACTGATTAATTAGCTATTTGAGGATTCTTGGTACCTTGTATTACGAGTTTGGCATTTTCTTTGACAGCCACCGGATACCAAGGAGCTCTTTGTTTTGATACGCGACGAGGCGACGGGACGCGACGAGATCGATAGTGCCCGGGTACGATTACCGAAGCGGCCTCATAGGTTGATTTTCGGGCTTTCTGGATCGCCTAGATAGGTATTTGCGGAGACATCAATAGATATCCGGTCCCCGCGACACCCGGTAGCCGTGGGTTGATTTGCGTTGTTTCGGCGCTTCGGCTTCCTCGACGAAAGCACACGACGTCCTGCGCATTTCTGAAGCAACTATACACGACAAATATTACATCTGCGCATCACATACGACGACTTTTCCGTTTCAAGCGATACCAAATTGCGCGATTCACATTTGTCACGTGACTGCGGGTTGTAAGTGTGGGATTCGGTACTACGACGGAGACTTCGATACAAACATTCACAACTATACGCATACAAATATAACATAGATATACACACATATCTACAATGATTCAAAACCCACAACGCCCCGCCCCGCGGCAAACCCTCTACAACATCAACCGGTCGGCGTCGCGGGCGCCCTCCCGGCTCTACCAATGCTGCGCGTGCCGCCCGACTAGCTGCCGCTGCCGCCTCTGCCGCCTCAGAGCCACCGCCGAAACGCCGACGATATATTCCCGGGGGCGCCGGGGGTGGCGGCCGGTTTATTGAGGTAGAAGGGGGCGGAGACGACGGGACACCGTCGGTTAGTAGGTCGATTGGGAGGCGGAGTGCGAGTGTTAGTGTCGCGGTTGCGACGGGGACGGGGATGGCGGGGAATTCGGTGGGTTCAGTGGTGAGGAGGCCGACGAGGGAAAGGAGGAGGAGACGGGAGGATGTTGAGGAGAGTGAAGAGTATGGGTTGGCGGCGGCAGTTGCGGCGGCAGTTGCGCAGAGTGAGGGGTATAAGCCGAGGGAGGAGAGAGGGTGGGAGGAGTTTCATCCAGATTTGGATGTTGAGGGAGTTTTTAAGGTGTTTAGGGCTGGCGAGGTGGATGGGACAGGGACTGTGAGTGCGGGTGGAGAGACGGGTGTGGATGGTGCGCCGACGACACCGCCGAAGAGGAGGGTGGGGAGGCCACCAAGGGACCTATCCTATGGTGTGGCGACGTCGTTTAGAACGCCAGTGGTCTTGCCGATACACAATCAGACGCCGAAGGAGCGACTGGATTTGAAAAAGCCGGCGTATAAGCGGATGGATAGGGTTTTGTTGTTTGAAAGCAAAGCGTTGGGCATAGCTCAGTACGTTGATAAAGCGATGGTCAATGTCGGGTTCCAAGAGACAGATAGGTTTGATAGAGGGGAGACAGGGCTGATTAAGGCGTCCGATGGCGGCTGGGATGATGAGATTAGCGAACAGAATAGCGAGAAGGGATTTGGACGGGTTGAGTACGACATGGACGAACAGGACGACATGTGGCTCGAGGCGTTGAACCGCGAACGCAAATCCAGTGGCCTCGAAACCGTCACACGTGAACTCTTCGAGATCACAATCACAAAGATTGAAAAAGAATGGCACGCGTTGGAGAAACGCATCCCGAAACCCAACCCGAAGCCTCCGCAGACTCAACGGCCCCGTAGCAGTAGTGCGGCAGCGGTAAATGGGGAGCAAGGTGGGGCCGGCGGAGCCGACGAACCGGATAGCAAGTGTGCGATTTGCGATGATGGGGATTGCGAGAATACGAATGCGATTGTGTTTTGTGATGGGTGTGATTTGGCAGTGCATCAGGAATGCTATGGAGTTCCATTTATCCCTGAGGGGCAGTGGCTTTGTCGGAAGTGTCAGCTTATTGGGCGGGGGATTCCGGTGAGTAGGCGGTGTTTTTGTGGGGATTGGGCCCGATGTGAGGCCTGGCTCCGATGCCGAGAGTGCTTTGTGCTAACTTCCTTTCTAGACCTGTATATTCTGCCCAAATACCGACGGCGCCTTCAAGCAAACCAACACGTCCAAATGGTCCCATCTCCTTTGCGCCATGTGGATCCCCGAAGTCTCTCTTGGCAACCACACTTTCATGGAGCCCGTCATGGAAGTCGAAAAGGTGCCCAAGACCCGTTGGAAACTCTCATGCTACATCTGCAAGCAACGCATGGGTGCCTGCATTCAATGCAGCAACAAAAACTGCTACCAAGCCTTCCACGTCACGTGTGCGCGGCGCGCCCGGCTCTTTCTTAAGATGAAGACGAGCCAGGGGGTCCTTGCGGTTCTGGATGGCGGCATAACATTAAAGGCGTTTTGCGATCGGCATTGTCCAGTAGAGTGGGCCGGGGACAACGGCGTGGGTGGGGCCGCGCGGGCTGCGAAGAGGTGGTATCGGAAGAAGATGAAGGGGCGGGTATGGGCAGATAATCAGGGGACGGCGGCGTTGCTGGCGGCGCAGCAGAGCGTTGCGTGTGAGAAGAAGAAGGTAGAGGAAGAAGAAGCGGCAGCAGCAGAGGGCAAGGCGTATGGGATGGGGTGTACGGCCTCGGCACGTGGGACTCCGGGGCCCGGAGGGGATGGGAAGAAGAAGGGGGTTGTGTGGAAGCTGCCGTCTGGGGCTCCGGTTATTCCGTTGGCGGTGTTTGATTTGGTGGATGCGGCGTTGGCGCGGTTCTCCGTTAGAAAGAGGAAAGAGTTTGTTGCCGAGGTTTGCAGATACTGGACGTTGAAACGCGAGGCGAGGAGAGGCGCGGCATTGCTCAAGAGGCTGCAGTTACAGATGGAGACGTTTAGCTCGATGGAATTGACGAGGAGGAATTTTGCGGCGATGCCGGCGGGGAAGCAGAGGCTGCAGAGGAGGATTGAATTTGCGGAGATGTTATTGAGGGATTTGACCATGTTAAGGGAGTTGTCGGGCTGTGTGGTGGATCGGGAAGGGTTGAAGTTGGAGGGGGTGAAGGGGGAAGAGGAGTTTATTGATACTTGTTATTTTCCGGTTGCGAGGTCGATTAAGCCAGCTATTGAAAAAGCTATTGAGTGGGTTAAGACGGAGGTTGGCGCTGTATGGGGAGATCATGCTAACAACATTTTCTAGTCTGGATAAGAACGTCTTTGCCTTGGGCTTTGACGACCTCAAGCCAAGTTGCAAGCTCGGCAGTTCACGACAACTCTTGATTTTGCAAAGGCATTCGCAGATATCATGGTCAGGGGAATCAATTCCGACATTGGCCTAATGTCACGGCCGAGAGCCAAAGGTCTAGATCCCTCGCCGAGTAAGCAGAATTTCGCCGATATCCGCGTGAGGAAGTCCCTAGGTAAGCGGATAGCCAGAGCCATTATGCCATTTTTGGAAATGGGGATGGCGACTGAAGCAGCCGTGTTACACAGAGGCATCGACGAGATCAAGGGAAGTCGAAGCTGTCTTTGCTGTGGCGTGGGAGGCTCCGGTAGAGTCGGTGGGCGACCCGGTGACTGAGGCAAACATCGAGTCGGTCAAGATGACTTCTGGAGAGGACTTGGTTATGGAAGATGCCCCGCCGTTGACAGAGGGTTTCGAAGTTATCAGTATCATTGAAGGGAAGAAACCGGCTGGTCAAACCACACCCCAGAGACGACTGAATTTGTTATGCCGGCGATTGCCTCAGAGACTTCTAAGACTATGAAGATTGATCCAGTTGCCGATGTCTCGGTAGCCACCAACCAGACGCCTCCGACACCCCCACAAAGTAACGTTAATGTTTCGTTTGGGAAATCTGTGGGGTCTCCGAATGCCCTGCGGAACGGCGGGTCCCTTTGGTACCTTGCGGACTTTGACGTGAAGGGGTTATCCGCCGTTAGCCGTGAGTGGGATGACCAGGAAGTAGTCAGGGGTCTCAGTGAGGAGTTGACCGACATTGACGACGAGGAACTCAGAGGTCTCGAAGACGCAGCGATCGGCGATCGGTTGAAGGTTCTTGGGAAAAAAGGCGAGGTCGACGTTGAGATGATGGATGCTCCCGAAGGCGATTCGACCATCGAAGTTGTTGTTGAGGGTACCGACGGAGACGCGGGCCCGGCCATCTTAGTGACGAAGGCATCGCCGGGGAGGAAAGAGAAGGAGAAGGATAAAGAGGGATTGGCAGTCCCAGGACAGTCGCCGAAACGCTCATCGCCGAGACAATCGGTGGGAGCAGGAGGTACGGTTGTTGTGGAGTCAGCGCTGCCTCATCATCCGGCGCCACAAAGCGTCTTGTCGGATTTGTCGGATGTCTCGTCGTTGCCGGATATCGATGGTGATATCGAGATTGAAACGGTGGAGAAGGGGAACAAGGAGAAAGTGGAGATGGAGGTGGAGGAGAGGAAGGAGGAGAAGGCCAAGGAAATACCCAAAGAGAAGGAGAAGGAAGCGCCGGTTATGCGGGCGACGCGGGCGAATGCGGCCAAGGTTGCGGCGGCGGGGAGGAAGAGGACGCGGAGTTCGACGAGGGTAAGGAGGTGAGGGGTAGAGTGTTTTCAACTTACTGTATTGATTGATTGGCCATTGGATTTTAGGTTGGGCTTTCTCTGTACTGATCGTTGGGAGTTTTGGCGTGGATTAAGGTTTATTGGATTAATTGGGTTCTTGATGTGCTATTAATGGATGATTGTTTTCACAAAGTTAAAGTGTGGATTGATGTGAATAAATGTAATTGAGTAAATTAAATGATAACGGGGATGGTATTTCGCGGTGTATACAAGAAACCCAAGTTCTTAATTCCCCCTTGTTGAGATTACAGAATTGAAAGATTGGAATATATTTTGGATAATATATAAACATATTGCTGGTTCTGGCTCGTGTATGTTCATACGCCGTTGGTGACACGTGACCAGCGTTCGTTCGTCCGTCTGTATATCTAGGGTTTCATATGGTGGGGTGATTTTGGCTGTTGCTAGTATTACAGGTGCTTGAATTTGAGGTTGAGGGGATGGCTGCCAGTAGTGGGTTGGATGGGCTTGATGAGGAGCTGATTGCTATTTTTGGGTAGGGCGGGGTGGTGGTGGGTTGTGTTGGGGATGATGGTAGGGGAGTTTGGGCAGGGGTGTCATTTGGTAGTTGCCAGTAGTAAGCATTGGGTGTACCTTTTGTGAATCTGGATGGTTTATCTGGCGCCTGCTCTACAAGCCAATGCTTGGGTGGGCGTACCTGCTTTTCTAGGAACATAGGTAATTACTTGTGATCAAAGTAGAGAGTGCATTACGTTGGTGGTTTCAGCAACTGAGAAGAGAGAAAAAGATGAGATAACCCGAACTTGGTGAATAATGAAAAACTCCACGATGATAGAAAAATACTCTGTTGATAAATCAATCTAGATTCTTAAGATACCTGCCATTGCTCATTCTCCCAGTTCTAGAATTTCTCTCTTCAACACACCACCACCACAACCCCTCCATCCCGCCCGCCATAGCCAAGCAACCACTGCCTCTAACTCCAACCGCTCCCTTCGTTTCCTCTTCACCGAGCCTGTCTTTCCGTTTCTCTCTTCTTCTCTTCTTGTTTTGATCTTCTCTTCTCCAGATGATCTTCCACGACAAAATTTCTTTCAAATAACGGCGACTTTCTACCATCTCGATATCTTCGGGACATTAGTGATTTTATCTTCCCTGCTCACGCACTACTTACTATTTTTGTTACTGGCGAGTTGATTGACCATAGTCACAATCTTTCAGCTACGGTGACGCGCTTGCTTTCACGACGGCATTAATTGAGGTCTTGGGACTTCATTGGCAACAAATCAGGTATCTATCCTGCTCTAACAACATTAATTAATCGAATAAAAGATACAAAAAAAGAATACTCTTTAAACACGACAAAAACTTGCTTTTCTACTCGATACCCACATCGACCGACGACGACATATACCTCAATAACCAGTGAGTCGCAGACTTTTTTCCTTTCTCTTTTTCCTTCTCACCTCGATTCTCCTCGGTTTAATGGCTGGCCTATCGCCGATATTATAAACACATCATCTTGTCATTTTTCAGAGTCAATTGCCCACGACGAGATAATACGAGTGCTCGGGCTACTTTACTCGTTCTTGGCTACATACAGGCTTTGGATGGACCGAACAGATGGCCAACAAGTCAGGCGAGATGCATATTGATTTGCAATCGGACCATCGTTTCTTTGACTCGTACTCGGGGCCTTCTTCGCCATTTGCTTACTCGGGTCAACGTGAATCTGTTCTGTCCAAGGTCAGCCAGATTGCGGGTGGCAGAGCAGACGAGAAGGAGGGCAACCAAGTGACCCAACTAGGACTCGACTAGGTAAACAACCACTACTGGGTCGCCAGCCAGTATCACCGCTTATTATTAGTCCAAAGCTTCATGCGCACGATAATGATGGTTGATTGTGGCCTCATTCATCGATAAGGCCATTCAGTTTGCTCTCGATTTGTCAATTGCTCTGAGACCAAGAAGTCTTGCCTGGAGCCATCGACCGAGGGGCTACTGCTCATGGCGGAACGGCCGCTCATGACCTCACGGCTTTGACCAGGCATGGCCCGGGTTTGGTCCCTGAACTGTGCAGATGGTGCATTGAATTGAATGCATGTTTGCTGCTGAGCGGGAAATTTTACAGCGGCAAGCAAATGCATCATAACCCTCTCCTCCTTGCCTCGACCGTGGCCCTGATCTCGGATGGCCTTATCCCTTCCGTGCCGGTCCAGGTCCAGATATTACTTAGTCCGTCTTTTTGCCTCAGAGGTCGGATCGGATCTAGCTGGAGTGTCCGCCCGACATTGACAGGCTGATAGACAGGTGATACTTTGCAGCTTCTCCCCAAATATTGCCTAACGAATTGTGAGATCCCGGTCTGCCACCTCTGCTCACCTTGATAAGTGCTTTCTTTCTTGCATTATCTTGATGCTCCCTTCGTGTGCGTACCCTATCGTTTGTAGATGAAGTAGTGGGCGATGTGACAATATCCAGTGGTGTCTTTGTCCCCCGTTGCGTATTATTCAGGACCAAGATTTCCCAACATCGCGAACACGGTCTGGCGGTCCATTTTTGTCTTTAATGATACCTCCCGCTTCTTGTTCTTCTTTCACAGTTTTCCTTGGGTCGTTGAGTCCTCTCCCTACAACTTGTAATCTCTCTATCCCAGGAAAAAATCCACAAATTTGCTCCAGACCAAAATTTTATTTTCTATTTTCCCTGGTTGGGATGCGTGGCAACTATCACTACTACATGTCTCTCCCCACCGCCTCCTGTAGCCCAGGGCCTTTAGCACTATAACACACCTATAACTTGCTACTAAAGACTATCTCGCTTCTTAAGTGAGAGCAACCAACTAGGGAAAAAGCGAAGAAAAAAATAACACGGCTTTTCCTTCTCTAAGCTTCAACCACCAGCTTTCGCGCGTGCTCTCTCACTCTCACTCACTCTTTTTTTTCTTCAGCTCCCCTCCTTGCTTTTTATTTTCCATTTTCCTATTTTCAGCTCATCCACTCGTTCATCGCCGTGATTCATTCATCCGCCTCATCGTGTCCACTCTCTAACATCTCAACTTTTCCGCTCCAAAGAAGATTAAAAAAGGCGTTCTTGACCCTATCCCGACGACGTTTTACGCCATCAGCAAGTATCACGCCCAACTGCGATCTAGCCAAGTATTATTCAGCTGTCGGTTATACATTTATCGGCATATCATTAGTCACTGACTATTGATCAAGCCTACAAAGACGAATCCTTTTGCATCATCACAAACGGAGACATATTGCAAGAGACTTCCATTATCCGCCTCTGGTTGAACGAATAGACGCATCTTTGGTCGTCTAACCTCCTCTTGAGGTCCCACCAAACAAAAAGAACGAAAAAATCCCGAAAAGATTTAGAAGAAACTCCCTCCTCTCCCCAAAAAAAAAAAAAAAAGACAAGACGACTGTGAATAAAGCTTCGACATCGACCTTACTGCGATCATCCCCTTTTTAAGACCTTTCGAACTCTAATTCATTGACTCGGTTGCTATTATTTAGCGCTAGAGATCATCGACCCAAGGCGATCTAATCTTCCTTTTTCTTTTCCGTTTTCGCTTTTCTCTATTGCCGGGCTTGTAATTCCATTGTTTTTGCGGTGTTCGTCTTCTTCCTTCTTTTCTTAAAATCAGTCCGATTGGCCATTATTGTTTGCAAGAATGACCGACCATCCCGAAGTTGATCTCGATTCAATAATCGACCGCCTCTTGGAAGTGCGTGGTAGCCGTCCCGGCAAGCAGGTTCAGCTGCTCGAGACTGAGATCAGATTCCTGTGCACCAAGGCTCGTGAAATCTTCATCTCTCAGCCTATCCTTCTTGAGCTTGAGGCTCCCATTAAGGTAAGCAAGCACATTCTATTTTTTTATTTTTTTGTGTTTTCTGTTACTTTGATATCGATCAGAATATCAACTAATACCTCTTGCTTCCTCTCTAGATCTGCGGTGATATCCATGGCCAGTACTATGACTTGCTGAGACTCTTTGAGTACGGTGGTTTCCCTCCCGAGGCCAACTATCTTTTCCTTGGCGATTACGTTGATCGTGGCAAGCAGTCTCTCGAAACCATCTGCCTGCTCCTTGCCTACAAGATCAAGTACCCCGAGAATTTCTTCATTCTCCGTGGTAACCACGAGTGTGCATCCATCAACCGTATCTACGGTTTCTACGATGAATGCAAACGCCGCTACAACATCAAGTTATGGAAAACCTTCACCGACTGCTTCAACTGCCTTCCCATCGCCGCTATCATTGATGAGAAGATCTTTACCATGCACGGTGGTTTGTCTCCCGACCTGAACTCGATGGAGCAGATTCGTCGAGTTATGCGGCCTACCGATGTGAGTATACGAGTATCGGCCCAAGCTTGAAACCGAGCTTTCTGGGCGTGTCTTTTGATCAAATTTGCTAACTATGTCTCTCTTCAGATCCCCGACTGCGGTCTGCTCTGCGATCTGTTATGGTCCGATCCCGACAAGGATATTACCGGGTGGAGCGAGAATGACCGTGGTGTCTCTTTCACCTTCGGCCCCGACGTCGTGTCTCGATTCCTGCAGAAGCATGACATGGACCTCATTTGCCGTGCCCACCAGGTCGTCGAGGACGGCTACGAGTTCTTCAGCAAGCGCCAGCTAGTGACTCTTTTCTCCGCGCCCAACTATTGCGGCGAGTTCGACAACGCTGGTGCCATGATGAGTGTCGATGAGAGCTTGTTGTGCTCTTTCCAGATTCTCAAGCCCGCTGAGAAGAAGAAGTACGTCAAAGGATTTGGAGGCGCTGGCGGCCACTTGACCCCGCGCAAGAAGTAAGAGACGCGAGGTTTTGGATTAGAAGAGATGAGGAGTTAGTTAGTAGACGGCAAGTTGTCTGCTGATTTCCCCGTAGAGCCTCGTCTTTGTCTTTTGCTACACCCGTGTTTCCACTCCTAGTGTCTTAGGTTTCGTCAGTGATATCAGCCATGCCGTCTCCTCCGGCCCTTCCGAGCCCCGATATCACCCCTCCTTCCCTCTTCCTCTGCCCACCGCCCACGATGATTTCCTTTTGCTCTTTGTGTGTTTGCTTTTGTTTTGTCATTTTGTTTCTGATTATGTTTCTTACTATATTTCTTGTTTTCTTGTGATGTGACAACGGTCCTGTTGCTTGATGGCACGGTTGTCGTCCTTACGACTCAGCGCGGGATTATTATGACGATGATGATCATTATGATTATGTTTTGTTATCTCATACGTACACGGAAATACACGCCTTATGTCTATGCATTTATGTTACCTGGGGGTTTCACCATTACCTATATTGTCTTCTCATGAACACCACCATCACCACACGCACACTACACGATATCCGTTTCCAAGACTCTGTTTTACGAACAATTTCTCTTTCTAGGTTCCGCCGCAATTAGAATACGTCATTGACATGATGACTAATCTCTTTCTCTCTCAACTCGGGGTTTCTCTGGATAATCATTTAACCAACCTAATAGCTTCTACGATGAGCTTCATGATAGAATACGATTGAAAATGTCATTTTTCCTCACGATGGAAGAATCGACGAGTATATTGATGGGTTCAGCTAGGCTATAATTCGCCGTTTGCTTTTGATGATTTTTTTAGAAAATGAGGATTTATCTAAAATATGATGGCTGGTGGGTGGCCTGGGAGGTTTTATGATGGATGGTGTGCTTTTTAACTTTTATAAGGGATTTCTTTTCTTACTATTTTTCGTTGGTTCTTTTTAACGTTTGTTATTGTTCTAGATGAGTGGGTAGTGGCCGAGGGTATTGGTGGGTGGTATTGACGTAGATAGTAGAATTGATAGTGTAGACTTTAAATTGGTATTTTTCTATATGTTGATATGATTATTTACAATCATCCGAAACACACTCTGTCGTCCCCGTAGTCCCCATAACCACCTCCGAAGCCTTCTTCCCTTCAGCTTTCCTTTTCACCCTATCATTATGCCCCAAATCCCTCTCAGGGTCCACGATATCCCGCACCCGTCTCTTCAACTCTTTAGTCTCGGGAAACCCACCGTCGACCGTTCGGTCCCAGAGAACTGTAGACGCGATAATCGCCGGTTTCCCGTCACTATCTCTGTTGAGAGGGACCTCATGGGTTATGTTGATTATGAAGGTGCCGCCGGTAGACGGGACTAGCGTGACAGCGCCGAGGGTTACTGAAAAGGTGGAGAGGAGTTCTTGGGCGAACTGAGTGGGGAGGGGGAGAGTTGGATTAGTAGATGGGCATGTTTGTCGATGGGTGGAAGAGATGGCTTTCTTTGACTTACGTATGCGGCGCGGAGGAGCCATTTGCACTGGGTGCAATAGATTATGGAGATGTGGGGGAGGGTGGGGATGGAGACATTTTGGGGAGTAGAGGATTGCTTTGAATTTGTTGAATTGGTGGGTGTGATGATTGAATAATTGTGATGAGGCTATTGTTGGTTGTTGGTTGTCAATCAGGTGAGCTCCGGTGCGGAATATCCTAACTTCATTTACGACCAGGGTTAATTATGTGATTATCCACCTAGGGTTTCCCTGCAGGCCACCAAAGCCTCAATCTATCTGCACACACCATACCACATCACACCATTCACAATACTCCTGAACAAAAATTAACGTAAATCAATGGTATTCAAATACATCCATTTACCACCACAATTTCCCTAACAAAACACTACCTATACTCCCCAACCCAAACAACAAATAAATATACGTATAACAGCGTAGTAAAGTAGGAAAAACCAAACCTCAAAAGCAAAGGAGTTTAGTCAACATCAATCGAAATGAGTACCTCCCAAACCTCAATCTCTCCCCGCCATCCACCCGATAGGAATTCCACAATAGTAGTAAAGTAAAGAGAAAGGAAACCAAAAAATAAGCTAATAAACAAACAAAGACACGACAACGACTGCTTTTTATCAATACGTCATGCCCGGTAATATGATATCAAAAAATGCGGCGAACGAGGGTTAGAAAGGAATTGGGAGTTGGGTGGCCGCAAGGAGAGATGGATTTGGGGATAGAGAGAAAGAGAGAAGGGGTGGAGAAATAATGGATATGACGGTTGTTTACATCATAACGCAGCAGCCGCCGGATTGTTGGGGGGCATAGGGGTCCTCGGAGCGTGGTACGGCGCCCCAAACGGAGGGGACCATGTAGTCGCGAGTAGAGTTACAGTATGAGACGATACTGTGAAGCGTTAGTATATCCCTCATTCAACAATCAGCCGGCAGCACAATTAAATGCGCATTATTGGTTAGATATTAGTTCTTACCTCTTTGATCCCGTGCTGACAGCGATTCTCTCGCGCTCCAAGTCTTCTCTGAGACGATTGTTCAACTCGGTCAGTCGGCGCAATTTGAGGTCGGCCATTGACTGCTTGGTCTTCTTAGCCTGCGCCGGGTCGCCGACATCACGAGAAGTGTACTGGGACATTTTTGGTATGTATGTGTGTATGTGTGTGTATGTGTAGGGGGTATAAAATATAAAGTAGGTAGGTTGGTAGGAAAAGGGGATTATAGGCTCGTGGAGGCAGTTAAGAGGATGAGCGGGCTGGTGAGAAAGTGTTAGTATCACGTCAGGCGCAAAATTTAATGGTTTTCGATTGCCGATGGTATGATAGTGGATTGTCGCGATTGTCAAAGGTTGAGTCCGGATAGAGTCACCACATCTAAGCTTGTTCCTTTCCGTCACCGCTCCCACTCCAACGACCGGACACGGAATCGCGCTAGTGGTCAATTAGGCCTCACTCTCGCTTTTGCAAAATTCCCATTCAATAAATCGGAGAAACGTCAACTCGAAAGTCAGAGTTTGTTGGCGATCGGGTGCGATTTTAAATTTATTCCATTGAGTGATTGACAGCGTTTGATATTCGTTGTCGATTGATGGTTCGTTTGGGATTGGCAATCATTATTTAGAGAGGGATAACTTACGTATGAATATTGAAAATAGGTTAATGAGAGTCGTGAAGAGGAAGAATGGTAACGAGAGACGGGAGTTTGAGTCCTTCTGGATGTGTGTGTCGTGGAAAAGTAACCGAGTTGTCGATTTGCCTGCCTTTGCTTGCCGCGACGAGGTAATTATCTGGAGAGATTAGTGTGTGAAATAAGGGGACGCGGTAATGGATTAATTCGATGTAGATTTCTTTTAGTTTCGGGACTTCGTGCAGAGAATCGTCGAATGGATATTCTTTTTCTATCTTTCTTAATCATCAAAATATTTATAATAGAAAATAAAAGTAATAAAATAATCCTGAAAGAAAATAGATAAATATTCTTCGTTTGGAAATTGGACAATATGGATGGCAGAAAACTGATTGACAATTCAACTATCTGCAAGCAACATCGAAAGCAAAGAAGAAAACCCCGGAGCAAGTCAGTCAATGGGAAAGGATGGAAGGGAGAAGGGTACATAAAGAGTGGATATTTCGCCGAACGGGTCGATGTGGGAAGGAGGATTAGGCCTGGTTCTGGTTGCTAATGCTCATTCTCATGCTGGGAAAAGATACCGAGACATTGATTGGAGGGGGACACGGACCGCAGGGGGATGGCGAGAGAGTGAGCGGTAGTGGTGGTAGGGACAGGACGGTGTGTGGGTGGTGATAGTGGGCGACAGGAACAGGAACAGGAATGATGATGGGGCGGGGGGGGGCAGATGCAGGTAGTGGGTGCTTGCTGGTAATGGAGAAATGGAGGCGTTATGGGTGACGGGATTCGGTGTTATTTACATAGTAAGGGAAACTATGCGATGGAAAGTACGATTCGGTTTGGGAAAGATGCAGATTGGAAATCTACAGACGTCAGCCGCTGTTCTTTCGTTGCCGGTTCTTTGATTCTGCACGTCATGATATTATTCGTTGATTGATTCGCGTCTAAAAAAATACAACCATCGAATCTGTAGTCGACTATGTCCGGCCACGGGTCCCAAGATAAATGACATGAAGTGGCTAACAAACACCTCTCGTAGCCTAAATATTGCTCTAGCATGGCCCGTTAGTGCACAGAGCGCTGGCACACGGGGTAATAGATGGTCTTTTGGGCGGATTGGGCCATTTAATCAGCTACGTAAGATGAGGTTGTTTACTTTGATGTCCATCGGAGTTGGGATGTTCCCACAGGTGTGGAGATTGTAACTCTAGAGTGTCCTTGAATTTTTAGTAATTTTAGAGGTGGGTCCAGTACGAATGCATAAGATTGGGATATCGATGGAATGTTGGCAGAAGACTGTAATGTAAAAACTATATTGGTTTCTGCTTCTATTCACGCATGTTTAGATACGCTCATGGTCATTATATTGTCATATCTTGAACTTCATGTCAGGGCTAGTTACATTCTTTCTGTCTCTTCCTTCACCACGTCCGCACCTTCCGAAAACACCAGCAATTAAATATACCCCACTGTCCCATAAACACAGTTCCTTAATCCACCCGGAACTGTCCCTGTATCTACGTCCGCAACTTTGGATCCTAACATCATGCCCTGATCTTCCCACACGCTTCACACTATCAATTCGTCAATCCCCTTATCATCCGCATGTATTCCTCTGTTCCAGATTCTGCATTAAAGATTGTGCAGATTAGTAGACTCTATCAACCTACACAATACCTGCAGGTCAGGGTAGACAGTGGGCTGAGCAACGATGGCGCGGAAGTTTGGCTGCAGAGAATCCAGGGTAATTTCCTGAATGATCCTACGCACTGTGCATTATCCATATTGTGAGCTACATAGCAAAAACGAAATGTCTCGATATCGATATTCTGGTTTCATACAATCAATCACACTACCGTTCACCCAATGTCTATCCTCTCTGGCTACGTGTCCCGCTTCTTCACCAGCGGCCACCAGATAACGTCAACAACCCGCTGAATTGTGCCAACCCAACCCGACATGCCCACAACGCCACAAAACAGGGGCTGTTGGCGAACATGGTGGTGGTCGTCGGGATAGTGATCGCCCGACATGGTGTGTGTGCACTTGATTGAAGAATGCTCGAACCGTGGTTATATTAAAATAGATACGGAGATATCAAGCCGTGTGATTATCATTGGATTGGAACCAAGGAAAGTTCCGTTGGCTCGGGATTTCTGGAAACACAAAACTGGAGATATTGTTTCTCGATCTTGGCCGAGACTTCCCGTTAAATAGCACCTCGACAGATATTGTGTTGGATGCCAAAGACCTCTGTCTGATTAGGATTACCCTCCTTATTGGCTGAAGGGGGCAAGAAGGAGACCACGGTGACTATATGATCTGAGCCGTTATACAGGTTGCCGAGAGGTCTAACACAGAGAGAGTTGGTGATGGAAGGTGTCTTGGAGCTTGTTTCGTAGCGGTGGTGGCATTGTGGGGTTCAGCTTGTGTGAAGATGTCAGCCTAATATGTGTACTTACATCTACTCACCACTCTCTATCAGCCCTCCTCTTCCCTCAAATAACCCTAAAACCTCATCCAATCCCCATCTCAAACTGTCACAACATCACCAATCTCCCCTCAGCTCCCTTCAGTCGTCACACTTAACACCCGCCATCTCCTCTCAAACGCTAACAACCCCCAACACCATTGTTTAACCCATCTCCCGCTACCCGGTAGCGCTGGCAATCTGCATTGCGCTCTTCTTTGTCATCTTTATCGAGATGTCGAGACCACTACGCGCTCGGGATACCTGCATGAAGACTGTCATTTGCATATATTGCGTGCTGGCTGGCTGGCTAGCTGGCTAAATGGAACTTGCTGCTGAATAAATGCGGGGGACACGGGAGATTGGCGGTGGACCGAGTTGGTGATTTCGCTTATTGGAGACAGCAGGGGATCGACTGTTGTAAGGAGTTGGATGTATCAAAATATTGATGGGAGGATAAATGTGCACGGTTGGCTGGCGGGACAACTGAAAGAGGATGAAGTGATATATTCGTGACTATGAGGGTTAGTAAGGGTTGTAGTAATCATAGTGTCTTGCGATAGCTATTGTGTAGAAAGTAGGTACAGAAACCAAGACTCGATAGCTAGGAATCGATCCTGGTTTTCGGGAGTTCTTATACGAGATGGAAGGCCGGGGTGGCTGACTGAGTACCACGCATGGGAATGGCAAATAGTGGGCGCCGGAGGAGCGGCCTATGCAGAGGAGATCGGAGATTGATTTCATTAGTTCGGCATATATTATTCTAGAATATATTATCGAGGGCTAATTGAGATTGAGAGGCAAGTCATTGAGAATGAGGAGGGTGAGCTAAGAGATATATTTGAGAAGTAGCTTAATGATGATATCCTTCTTAAATTTAATGAATTGATTAAATTGAAGAGGAATGGCGTAAAAACACTAAAAAACTGAATTATGAAATGCTGAAATGTCATAATTTCAAGTACATGGTATAAGAGTAAATGTCAAACTGTCACGAGAATTGTAGAATTTGAAAATATACTATCAACACGGTAGGGTTAACAAATATCAATGTAAATGGGGTTAAACTATGACCAACAATCTCTGCTCAGCATTGTTTTTAAACCAGTCTCAAATTCAACCACGTGACCAAAATGTTTTCGTCCAAATAGACTAAACTTGTCTCAAATACATACCTAAAAGTGGACAGACAAACACACGAGTTTTCCTGTCGAAAAAATCAGGTCCCACCATTGAAAAAAATCCCCCACCTCCCTCCCTAGCAGCGAGCCAGCTGACCGCCTGCAAGCGAAAGCCTTTCTCCCGACTTACCCAGCCGAAGTAGTCGATAACCGTAGTCGATAACCGCTCCCCGATCGCACCTTGTCCATCTACCGGCCGGCCTGATCTACAATCTTCATCTATATATTGAAGGGCAATTCGGAGGATTACCCATCATGGTAAGTCACCCACTTCACTGCCAATACTTTGTTACAGTTATATTCCACGCATTGTTCGTCACTATGTGTGATCCCCTCCACTACGATCTCGTGGCCCCTCATCACCACGTTCGCCATCGACACTTACCATCGTGATAATCGCCAATTTAGAATCTATCGATTCGACCCCACTTTGACGGATAATGCGTTGGATTGAAATGGAAACATAACCTTGGCATACTTTAACATATGTAGATGATATAATGCCCTACGCTGATGTCATACTGCTGTTGTTGCCCTTCGTCGGCACATCGTCATGAACCTCATCTCGTACTAAGCTTTCGTCTTTCCATTATATAGCCTCCTCCTCCCTATCAAAAACCTGAAAATGTTCTCAAGCGGGCTCAGGAGCTCATTGGTGTTAACCAGGCTCCTGCTGCTCTGACTCTGCTCCACGAACATATAACCTCCAAGCGCTCTCGCAATGGCGTCATCACTTCGTTGGAGCCGGTCATGCTTTACTCATCGACCTGTCGGTCGAGCAGAAGAAGGAAAACCTGCCAAGGATGCTTTGTACTCGTACAAGAACATGTCGCAGAACAGCAACATTGCCACCATTGAGGTACGTCGGCATGCCGCCGGAATACGGCCTTCCTCTGTGACCTACATATACTGACACCACATCAACAGCTTGTTCTGAAACGCTTCATCGAGCTTGCCGCCAAGAAGGTTACTGACGCTCAGGCTAAGGCCGATGAGATCCAAGCCACTATCGAGGGCGGCGAGGGTGAGACCAAGATCGACGATCTCGAGGCCACCGAGACCCCTGAGTCTATTATACTCGCTACTGTCTCCGGTGAGCAGTCCCGTGACCGTACCGACCGTGCCGTTGTTACTCCCTGGTTGAAGTTCCTATGGGAGGCGTACCGTACTGTTCTGGACATTCTCCGCAACAACTCTCGTCTGGAGACCCTCTACCAGGGCACTGCTTCCCAGGCTTTCGACTTCTGCTTGAAATATGCTCGCAAGACTGAGTTCCGCCGTCTTTGCGAACTGCTCCGCAACCACGTTCAGACTGCCGCTAAGTACTCTTCGCAGATGCACGCTATCAATCTGAACGACCCCGACACTCTACAGCGCCACCTGGAGACTCGCTTCCAGCAGCTGAACGTCGCCGTCGAGCTTGAGCTCTGGCAGGAGGCTTTCCGTTCTGTTGAGGATATCCACACCTTACTCAACCTCTCCAAGCGCCCGCCTAAGAATATCATGATGGCCAATTACTACGAGAAGCTTACACGTATTTTCCTTGTTGGCGAGAACTACCTGTTCCACGCTGCCTCTTGGTCCCGTTACTTCGTCCTGCTCCGCCAGTCGTCCATCGTTGTCTCGACCGGACAGGGCAAGAAAGCCGACAACCCTCCTGTTGGCGAGGCCGACATCCAGCGTGCTGCTTCCTTTGTTCTGCTCGCTGCCCTGTCCATCCCCGTCATTAGCACTACTAGATCCCGTGGTGCCATGGTTGACTTCGACGAGGCTCGCAAGAACAAGAACTCGCGCTTAACTCACCTTCTCGGCATGAGCACTGCTCCTACCCGCGCCACCCTGTTACGCGACGCTCTCTCCAAATCGATGCTCAAGCGCTGCTCTCCCGAGATCCGTGATCTGTACAACATTCTCGAGGTTGACTTCCACCCTCTGTCGATTTGCAAGAAGATCTCCCCCATTCTGTCTAAGATTGGCGAGGATGCTGAGATGGTCAAGTACATTCCGGCTCTTCAGCAAGTCATCCTATCCCGTCTGTTCCAGCAGCTGTCCCAGGTCTATGATACTGTCGACCTCAGCTTTGTTAGAAACCTGGCCACCTTCCCCGAGGCTTACCAGGTCAGCCGTGCCACCATTGAGAAATTCATCATGAACGGTAACAAGAAGGGCGATCTTGCTCTTCGCATGAACCACGCCACTGGTGTTATCAACTTTGACACTGATGTCTTCTCTTCGGCCAAGGCCTCTCACTCTGGCTCCTCCATCGGTTCCGCCGAGGCCGAGATCGGCTCTGTCCAGCGTCTTCAGAGCACTCCTTCAGACATCATTCGCTCTCAGCTTTCTCGCATTGCCAAGTCTCTGTACACTACCTGCTACTACATTGACCCCGAGTTCAACCAAGCCCGCATCACCGCCCATGAGAATGCTCTCAAGCGTGCCCGCGAAGGTGCTGAGGCTGAGACTCTGGTAATTCTTTCGCGTCGTGACATTATTCAGAAGCGCAAGGACGAGGCTTTCGAGGCCCGGGCCAAGAGAGACAAGGAGGTTGCCCAGGCCAAGCGTCTCCAGGAGATTAGACTCCAGGAGGCCGAGGTTGAGCGTCTTGTCAAGGAGCAGCAGGATCGTGAGCAGCGCCGCCTCAAGGTGGAGATTGACCGTGCACGTATTGAGGATATTAAGAAGCAGATTGCTGACCTTAACCTCCCCCGCTGATGCCCTCAAGGATCTTCCTACGGACCTTAGCAGTATCACCGCTGGTGATATCCGTGCCCTTAAGCTCTCTTACCTCGAGCGTGAGAAGAACGACATCACCCAGAAAACCCGCGTCACTGCTAAGCGTCTGGACCACCTTGAGCGTGCCTACCGTAAGGAGGAGGCCAAGAAACTTGCTGGCGATTACGAAGCTCAGGTCAAGATTGACCGTGATGCTTATGAGCGCATAAAGATTCAGACTCTTGCTGAGGCCAAGGTCAAGCATGAGGTTGCTGTTGAGCTCAAGCATCGCCTGTCTCGCCTTATTCCCTACTATGAGGATTTCCGTTCCTCGCTTCACGAGCGCCGTCGTGACGAGTTTGAGCGTCGTCGCCGTGATGCCGAGCGTGAGCTCGAGCGTGCTATCACTGCTCGCAAGAAGGAGTTTCAGGAGAGAAAACAGCGCGAGAGACGCGAGAAGGAGCAGCGTGAGCGCGAGCTCCAGGAGGCCGAGGAGAAGGCCGCCCGCGACAAAGAAGAGCGTGAGCACCGTCAGGCTGCTGAGCGTGAGGAGCTTCTGCGCCTCAAAGAACAGCGTGAGCGTGAACGTGAGGAGCTCGCCGAACTTGCTGCCCGCCAGGCCCGCCGCGAAGAGGAGGCTATGCAGCGCCGCAAGATGGGCAGTGCCCCGGCCACGGCCCCCGCTACCGCTGCTGAGCCGACTGAGCGCAAGCCTCTCAACCTTACTCGCCTCGCCAGTGGTTCCAGTTGGAGAGACCGTGAGAATGCTGCCTCTGGCCTGGGGCGCCAGAGTGCTCCCCGTATACCTATTCGTGGCTCTGCGGCTGAGTCCCGTCCTGCTACCCTCGCTGGTGGCCCTTCTGAGCGTCCCCGGTTAAACCTGACTGCCCGGACTGCCCCTATCCCTGCCGCTGCTGGTGCCCCCGCTGCTGGTGCTCCCGCCGCTGGTTCTAGCTGGAGAGAAGCGTGAAGCTGCAAGAAAGGCGGCCGGTGGTGGCGCTGAGACTCATACTGCCGAGGTTCTGCCTGCGGCGGGTGGGAAATATCAGGCTTCGGGTGCCCGGGGTGGTGCTGGGCTGAGAGATGTGCTAGCGCGCGGTTCCCCTGCGTCTAGAACTGATGAGTCTGTGAAACCTTTGGAGTCGACTTCGGGAAGTGGGTGCCTAAGTCGAGAAGATCATAGAGAGAATATGTAAGGAAAGAGGGGGTTGCTATTATTAAATTTAGAAGGGAGCTGGAGGTATGGGGCAAAAGTAACTAGCGAGTTTTTTGGTATGTTATGTATTTTTTTATTTCTGTCATGGATGATTTTTTTAAATTGGGATTTGGTGATGATGTGATGTGCATGTTTGTGTTGATGAGGGAGTTACGGAGACTAAAATTGGTGAATTGGTGTTGGTTGGTATATTTAGTTATTATATAATTAATATGGATTTGTTCTGAAACTTTGAAGGGTTGATGGCAAATGTGATTGACGTGATGTGAGAGATTGATTAATCGACCTAAAAATTCAAATGTTTATTCAGCAACCAAGATTGGAAGGCATGGTTGAATTAAGGTTATCAATTCCTGCAGTTTTTGCCGATCATAGTGTGTTTATTTGTAGTTTAGGAAGGTGGGTGGGATGTCTCAGATGTGTCAATGTTGGAAGATATCATTTACAAGATGTTGAAACCTAGATACAAGTAAGATATTGTGGATGAAGGAAGTGCACAGAGACAATGGAGCCTTTTAAATTTTCTAGCTTATCAGACTATTGAAGGTTTTTCCCCATTGATAACGACGACTTAGAAGGGAATGGTCACTGTCACCTAACGATTTCGAGGAGCGTTGGAACCGCTACCCGTGGGTTAGTTGTGGATTCTGTCTCTTTATGATTCACTTATTGGAGAAAAGACAGTTCGTAGGGTCTTAGACTTCCAGCTTTAATAATTTAGTCTAGTTCTATATAGTCATAGGGCTCTTTTCTTTTCTTTCCTTTGCTAAGTTGTTGGCGGATGGAGTGAGAGAGAAGAGGGATGAATGCATGGGGGCGCCACAACTCAGTAGCGTGGAGACTAAAGGAGAGAAAGAAGAATGAATTCTACGAAGGGTAATAGCCAAGTTTGGGGAGATGGAGAAGGCGATGGTAGGAATAGTAAGTTGAGAGGAAGCCGAGGGTTCAGCAGGCTGTGATGAGAATAACAGGGTGGTAGAAATATTGCGGGGTTCTTTTTGTTGTAACCTGATATCGTAATGGGAACATGAATATAAACTCTTTTTCCATTTAGCAGATATAAAAAAATCAAGCCACAACTACAACATACATACTGCTAACTCTTTTCAGTCATTCAGCCTGGTCCTATTTTCAATACGCAGCATAGAGAAAATGTGATGATGGATTGTTACGTTGAAAGCTGTGAAGAACAAATAGGTAATCGATAGGTCGCAGCCGTGATGACCACTCATCTGAAAGTGGCATGTGAAGGGAGTTTGTGACAACGAATAGCTTGTTTCTCGAATTCGTAGCTGTAGTCTTTTCTTTCCTTGGAGATCCTGGGATATTCGACAGGAGGTCAGAGTTCAATTGATGGGGAAAACCAGCGCAGTTGGCTCAGATCCTTACGCATTAGAGAGCCGAGAATTGTCAGGTAGAGATCAATCTGTGAGCGGGCGGCCCCTGGGCGGTCGGGCCTATATGAGACGAGCTGAGCAGAGAGCCCCTGGTTGTTTGGGCAGTGGAGAGTGTGCGCGGGTAGGTTTATGCTGTGATATGAGATTGGCCGGCTCTTCGATGGGAAACATCAATATTGGTGGATTAATGACGGAATTTCGCTGGTAGGTGAAGGGGGAATCAGTGAAATGGACGGTAAGAGTTGCCTTGAGGATTGTTTGGCAAGCGCGCAGTCTAGATGGACCTGCGATTATTACGCAACTGCGTATGATGGGGAAGGGTTCTGTACATACGTAGTTGGATCATATAATGCTATTATTGGAGATCGCCGTTGTGGAAACCGTAGTGACTATTTTGCGTCTTTTCGTCAGTGTATACGAATTTGTGGTACTAGAGTCGTGTAAGTCAGGAGAAGCGAATCAGAGATTGAAAAATCAGTGAAAAGTCTCTCTCCGCTCGCTCATCATGGCAAAAGACTCGAAAAATATAGAATTACAAAGGTTGGAAAGCTATAGAAAACGAACAAGGAAAGAACCAAGGGAGGGGAAGAGCTAGAGCAAGAAGAAAAAAAATCAGAGAAGGAACTATCAAATTTGGAAGGATCACGAATGATGTTACCAGATTGGCTGGAGGACAAACAAACAAAGAAACTTGATCTTATCCAAGCTAAGCTTAACTAACATTGACAACATGGCTCTGTGATATCGTGACGAGATGGAGTCTGGACTGCATGGGTGGATAGATGGAGACTCACAGGTGAATTGAAATTAGGTCTACGGTAGCGCAGACGAGCAGAATGTGATGGAACGGAGAGGATGAGGAGACCGGGGATGAATGGTAATTCGTTGGGCCGTGATGCATATACCCTCTTAACTGAACAACTATTGGTTCTTAGACACCTGATACCGATGGATCTCTGATATTTCATGGGAGCAAACTTGTATATAAGATGAAGCACGTCCCACCAGTATTACGTCAATCTTCTCCCCTCTTCATCATAAAGCAGCCATCTTCTCCGCACCTTTCTTCGCTATGCCTTACAACCATTATTTCCTTTCGGATTTTGCTGTCGCTTCTTTGGGTTCCAAGGCTACGGCCTGAAACTTCGAATCCCCTTCGTGCCTGTATCCCTTTAAGCCGGTTGTCGAGGTTGGTTGCTTCGATAACTCGAACTTGAATGTGCCAGCGTTAACTCTTCGGTCCACTGACAGTAGTGACAAGATAGCTGTCAAGAACTGGGTTGCCTTCTGCAAGGGTAAGTGATTACCACCTACCATAGTGATATCCAAGTACTAACAACCTCCAGATAACGGCTATCGCTATGCCAGTCTCAAATACTACAGCATCTGCTTCTGCAGCCAGACCATCAACTTCGCCTCCATCGATGCCTCTGAGTGCTTGTTCCCCTGCAACGGCAATTCCTCCGAGACCTGCAGTGGTAACTCCAAGATCTCTGTCTGGGCTGACCCCACTTTCGACAACGCCGACGTGATGATCGTACGCTGTCGTGGCGCCAGAACAACCTAGATGCGGTGACGTTGATGATGGAGAAGTGCCTGGAGTCGTGCTGGGAGGGTGGGTATCCTTAGGTGGGCACTTAGTATGGGGGGAGGAGGGTGGTGCTACTGTGGTGTTGCGGTTGGGAACTTCTCGACGCAGGTTGGCTCGGGGTCATGTGCGACAGCTCGTGCTGAGACTTGAGTAAGATTTTAGGTAGTGCGAACACTCTGGGCTTGTATGTTGCGGGTGAGCTGATGTCATTGGAACCGTGTGGTGATGACAAGGAGATGACTATCAGTAGTATGGTTGTTTCATCGACTAGTTCGTCAGTTGTTGTGAGTTTGACTTCGGTTGTTCCGACTACTGCGTCGTCGACTTATGCTGTTCCTACCACTTACTCAATTGCTTTTAATTCTTTGTCACTTCCTCTTCGGTTCTCCCCACGACCACCTCCAAGGTCACCACTTCCGCCGTCCCTTCCACCACCAAGACCACCCCCACCACCTCTCTCTCTGCACCGCCATCTCAATCGCCCTTGTTACTTGCGAGTACGCTTGTGGCTCGTGGTGCCTCAACCCTCTTCCCTCTTTCACTAATACCATTTCTTGCAAGACTGCTGCCTCTGCTTGTAAACTCCAGTATGCCTTTTGTTTCAAGTCAGCCGGCTTCCCCGCCGCTGTTCAGTGCCTCCCCTACTCCCAGTAGTGGCTTGACATCGCGTCGTACTACTTGAACAAGACTTGTGTACATACAGACGTACAAATGACACCAAGTTAGAAACGAGAGATGAGAGTTGGTATCTAGTTAGCATGAGTAAGCGTATATGTGTCTTCATGTTCTATATTTTGGAAAATCAGTAATATAATTAATGTAATTTGTTCCTTTGTAATCTATCTTCAAGTCAACCCTCCAATACCACTACAGCATAAGAGAAATAGCGGTGACTTCACATCCTTCCCACAAACCTTGGTTCACCTCCATCCGCCCTCGAGCCACAGCCGGGTGACGTTCCACTCCGTCTCTAAATATACACAATCCGAGAAAATAACATGCTTCTGTCGTCATCAGTATGATAAAATTGACACCCTGGTGACCTGACAGCCATTTTTTTACTGATTGCCACGGCCGTCACTCTCAGGTTCTCAGCTTGGTGGTCAGTGTCATGTTTCAGTTTAAGTCGGGGATAGAGTTGTCAGGTAGCGATCGGAGGGTAAGGATGGCTATTTTGTTTCAAGTGACAGATCATCTTTTGGTGTCCGTTGTTACTGTTGCTATTAATGTAGCTGTTACTTGATAACGGCATAGGTGACCGACCTCAGATATGTTATGGGATTGTCTGTCAACTACATCTGAAAGTGGTACTATGCCTTACGGTGTAAACGGGAGCTAGTATTTCATAGGGGATATTTACCCGGACAGATATATCATGGGCAATAACTGTGGACAGTCCTAATGGTTGAAATTCTTCTCACCCGCCATAGTTCCCCATCTCGCCGTCCCGAAACACCCGGGACCCCTTCCAGTAGGATTCTCCCGTTATAACGACCCATTAGAGCTAGACACGATCCCCAGTATTCAGCCTTGTCTAGAGTCGAAAGACAATGGGCACGTTTGCCGGATCATATATTGTTTGCTTGACTTGTTTAGATAGTACAGTTTGGATAGATTGTTACGGTTAGTGATGAGTGTGATAGTTACATGGGCCCTGGTTAGTGGTGGTCTCTGTGCGCCGCTAAAAGACGGCGACATGAAAAGTGGTGAATGGTTGTAGAATGGTTGTAGAATATAGAAAGAATATAGAAGAAAGAATCAAGCCGTGGTTGAAGCAAAGGGGCTTCGTATGTTGAGAATTAAAAGCTAATTATACATACATGCGGATATTCTCATTTGCACGTGAATTTGCCCATTAAATCGTTTGTAGCCAGTACGTCCCATCGTCACTACGTAGCACTCCACCACTTTCTTTCCTTCATTTTTTCTAAATCATCCCTAACGTCACATTACCCTCTGCCGTCGCCCTCAGCTCTCATCGCTTAGACCAACAGTTACTCAGTGCCCATCGAACCAATCAATCTAGAAGCCAAAGACTTTTCTTCCGAACATATTGTGGTCTGTTCAGTAACGAGGGAGGATAAAATCAGGGCTGGGGTTTCAGGTCTTCGACAAATAAGTATAATATAAATGATGAAATATATTCTGGATTCTTTAACACTAAGGACACCATCTATCGATCAAAAGGAAAAGCGCCCCGCATACACTAACGCCTTTTCATCTAGGCTCCGTGGCCATCTCACAACTCTTCAGACTTTGGAGACGAGATTTCTCCCTATTTTTCATGGCCATATAGTCCATCTCTATACATTCTTTACTCGAGGAATCCACCCCCAGTTGCGCGTTGGCCGGGTTGTCTCCTGGGGTCGCGAAGAGAAATGTTAGCAGGTGGCCTGATGTATCTCTTGTTTCTTGGTCTTCGGGTATTTGGGAGCGGTGATTGGTAAGAGGAAGAAGTCACTTGAGCAACGATATGCAGATTAGGGCATGTCATGAGAATCTTCATTCGGACAGTGGGAAGAGGGTTAGCCCGAGGTCGTTTGTTCGTGGTAAAATTGAGGACGGTCACAGAGGTATGCATGGAACTATTTTGACATCCTCCCTTCTTCAACTTCTGCAAATGGATTGTTTGGGACAACCGCTACCGTTGTGTCTAATGAAAATCCAGACTTTGCTTGAAAGTGTTGGAAACTTGTGTGCATAGAGCGTTGTGTCAAAGGTGGAGGTGAAGGATGGTGACGTTACTCGTCATTGAGGAGTTGATAATACCTCAAGTCCCAGTAGTCTGGATTCACCGTCTTTTGGGACAGGGGGCAATAGATTCAAAATGAAAAGATCGCCTGCGGAAAACAAAAGAAAAAGATAATCACCTGATGTTAGACTGTCATTATCATGTTAAATAACCCTAACACCACTCGATATTAAGGATAGTATGCAGGGCTGTGAATATGCGACCCAATAAGGAAAATGTCAAGCTAGAATTGGATTTATTCATTTAACAGGCCTCCCAATTTTGTAGATTATGTCACAATTTATGGACCGATTCCGACAAATTCGTGGAAGGAGGTTATTTAGGAAAGAAAATTATCTGGGAGGGATATCCATAGATGGCTACAAGGTTTTCAATTTTTTAATTTTGACTAATTCAGTGGCGCTTCAACACGAACTTCTATCGAACAACTAATCTCCATTGTGAAAAAGCATATTCTCATTTTTCTATTGTTGTTTAATCTTGTGAATTTATCGCTCAAGTGACTTTTACGCGGCGGCCCTAGGAATACTGATCTTAGAGATCGGTTGGAAACCAGGACACATTACGTTCAGAGCAGGGGTACAGCGTGTTATCTAACTGAGTGGCGGAACGGGGAGCGAACAGACTCTTTCGATATTACATCGAGAAGAACGTTAATTCAGCAATATTTTCTGGAATTATATATATATTTGCGGACTTGGCAGCAGTAAGTTTTGTTGGAGTGGGCTGAGATATTATTGGCTTGTTGATTCTTGATTGGCTGGCTTATCAACCTATGCAGAAGAAAGTTGAAGGTCTTACCTTGGAAGCACATTGAACGCGATATTTAAAAATCTTGGGACTCTCTACGCATTGATGAGTTTCCAACTATTATCTATTATTGATTTTAATCTTCTAAACCACAGTCTTTCTGGTCTTCACCAAGTCTTATTCGTTGGTTTACCTGTACCATTTATTCTCGTACATGCATCATTGATACACATTCTATTACATCCCCCTCCATCTCCATTTCCTCGACCATTCCTCCACAGTGCAATATCCCCTGCCGTCTTCTACACACCCCATCCCCATACATTTATACCCCCGATATAGAGCCCGAACGCCGTTATCTACAGGCCTGTGTTATCTGTTGTTGCGTGTAGTTGGTAGCAATCATTGATAGGCGACGGGGTGAACCGTGGGCCGTGGGCTGGCTGGCGATCTACGAGGGGTTTCCAGTGAGTTTGAGAGGAAGAGAAGAGGGGAGTGGGACGAGTCAGAGTTTTGTTCTGTTTTGTTCTGTTCTGTTTGGTATGAGGAAAGAATCTGAGAGGTTAACTAGCTGTGGATAAAAGGGTACGGAGTGATTTCGCAGAGTATAGCGCAGATGGAAATGGTGAGTGGGTCGAGTATAAAGAGGGAGGTTGTCCGTCCTTCTCTCGAGTTCATGATCCCTAGCCATCTGAAAAACAGTTCATTTGTTGCGATTGCTTATACCAACATCATCACATCTCTTTCACAGAACGACATCATTGTCAGACTTGTCAATCTTTTGTTGTCGACAGATTGGATATCCAAGCATTTATCTTACATTGCTCCTCATTATCTACGCTTTGTCATATTAATTATGGAGTCTGCGTCCTTCCTATCATCCATCCGGCCCTCCGAATGGTGTCAATTCATCTTTGTTGTCCTTGGTGCCGGTGCCATCGCCAACGATGCCGCCCCCAAGACCTTCCGCGACCAACTCATGTGCTACGGTGCCCGCAAAGCTGCCCCGGCTCCTTCCCAGAAGACCAAGGAGGGTTCTGAAGCTCCTGAGACCCCTGTTGATGACGAGGTCTCTGGCGGTCTTGCCATCTTTAAAATATTCTTGAGGTACACTGGACTGTTGATCCCGGTGCCACATGCATGGTTCACTCACTTTTACCTTTTCATTTCGGCGGCTAATGCTTTTGGATTTGGCAATATATTACCGATGGGGCGGTCATCCGGGCGGTTGCAGAGAAGCAGTTGATGCCGAGTGTTGTCTATCCACATGCGTTGGAGAATGCGGCAGTGATCCCGAAGGAGCAGATTATGTGTGTCATGGGAATGTTGACTTTTCAGGGTCTGAGAAGATTATTCGAGTGTTTATTTGTACTAAAACACTCGAAGAACTCGTTCATGCTGGTCATGCACTGGGTTTTAACTTTCTTCTTCTACTCGAGCATGAGTATCGCCGTATGGATTGAGGGTGCCTGTAAGTCAAATTTAACTACATATGATCTCATCACATCTACTAACATCACTAATAGCTACCATTCTCGAGCCCACCTCAACCTTCGCCACCGCCCCTCTCACCATCGCCCGCTTCGCAATCGTTCTGCCCATCTTCCTCCTCTCCTCCTTCGGCCAATATTCCGCCCATGCCCACCTTGCCTCCCTCGTCAAGTACACACTACCTACTGCTGGCCTCTTTAAGTACTTTGTCTGCCCTCACTACTTTTGTGAGGTTGTCACTTACTTTTGCTTGGCGGTCATGGCGGCCCCGGAGGGTGAGTTGTTTAGCAAGACTATGTTGTGTGCTACTTTCTTCACGGCAGCGAACTTGGGCGTGACGGCGCGGAGCACACGGGTTTGGTATGAGGGTAAATTTGGGAAGGAGTCTGTTAAAGGGAGATGGAACATGATTCCGATTGTTTTCTAGATTTCGTGGTGTAGTTCATACTTGGTGAAGGGTCAGTTATAGTTGCATTTCCTATCTGTCCTGGTTTATTTGGCATCTTATATTGGGGTAGGAGCTTTAATTGGGCTATTTTGGTGGTTCAGTACTTGGATAAATTAAAATACTATCGTTTCCTGTTAACTTGGCTGGATGGTATGACATGTACTACGTGACATCGTATTTCCATGGGGTTATATACCCTATTATTATTCATCACATGATTTACAGGAGTCGTCTCTTAGTGTGACGGGGATCTAGTTCTGGGGAGTGATAGCATAATGTGTAGATGATTGTGTTTTATTGCGAAGGAACGTACTGTTTAACGAAATAACTTGGCTACCTGTTTTTCTGTGTGAATTAATTGGTGGAGATACCGACCATAACCTTTATACATATACCTAAAATTATGAATATACTAGTTAGTATATCAATTTTCAACCTTTTAATAAGTTTGGTATCACCTGCAATTGTTCAATAATTAGGGTTAACATTAAAAATTGGGTTGCGTCAGGAGGACTCCTTTACGGTTGACATGGAATAGCTTTGTGGTGTAAGATGAAGTGGATGACGTTTCATGATTGGAGAGGTGGGAACTCCACGAATGAGACAGAAGTTAATAATAAACCTGATTAAAAAGAAAAAGAGCACTATCTTGATATAGAGAGACGAAGCATGACAACATCAATCAATATCATAGCTACCCAAAGCCAATATCAATCAAATTCTCATCATCCATTTCAATATAAAAAGTCAATATTGGATCCTAGTACATCTTGAAACAACGCCTTTCAACCTCACTGTCAATTTCCCGGCTAATACCTGGCTTATCTGTAATGGACCAATCAGAGCCCTCAATTTCACCTTCCATAGTTTCCAAAGCTCAGTTCTCTGCACCAGCCTTGAAGGAGCCTTATCACGCTCCAAGATTCCCCCCAAAGACCCCCAAAGACCTCGTTTGAAGCTACCGATTACACCTGAGAAAGTGGCTTGTAGCTGCTATCGTTTGCTCTTTAATTTGTATTTTTGCCGGTGTAGTTTCGTGGCGAGAGGTTCTTGATTAGTGGTAAACTTCTCCTCCACACACTCAGTGCACGATACTTGATGAATGAGACGAACCTTATTGATTACATTGCCATTTTTCGATGACAGCATCTATTGGTATTGGGTTATTATCAATCAGCAGTTATCATCTCTTGTCGATTGAAGAGTCATTTTCGTGTCTTTGTTTCTCAGCATTTCATTATTGGTCTGCATTGTACTTATATACGACGTTTTCTGCATAGAATCTTTGACAATTGCATCGAGTCTGTAGCAACTTTGCGACGACCGCATTCTTTCTATAAACTATAATTTTTAACAATAACTACGGGAAATAACTCTCGGACAACTGAGTCGAATTATCGCAATATTTTTACGCGGTTTCTTCACCCACTTTATTCTCGGGCTATCTTTGCGATTGGGAGTCACTCATCGAGGGTGCTCACGTTATCTTCAAGGAGACCTCCAATTTGCCTTCCACTGTCTCTCAACATTTCTGAGCGACAGCTCTCTCATCTTGACTTCATATATTCCAACAGGTTAGTTTACACCATAATCACTATATTTCGCATTCATCAACATCGTCAACGAGAAAGGACCGCCGTTTCGAATTTCCCACTCCAAGATCCATGTCTCGTGCCCTATCACGTCTCTGGCCGAGCCTTTATTCTGCCCTTGGCCGCTTACTTGCCGACAGCCTTCCCTATTTCAGATAGTAGCCTGGGATTCTTACTGTCTTTGGAGTATCCGGAAACATCATGGCGGCTGACGGGAATCTGTTCGGTTTTTCGCGCATATTAGTTCCTACCTTATTGTTAATTGGATACGTCCATTCAGCCTGTTCCCCGAATATCAAATCTAACGTTGCGCCTCTTGTTTTAATCACAGCTTTGCATCTCACCACAACTATCTAAACGACTACTATACTGACCGTTATCATTCCGAACGTATCTTTTCTGAGACTGTCCTCGCCAGAGGATGGTTCAAACTGATTGCCACTCTCTTCACTAAACAGCATTATGGATACCCACACAGCTTCGTCCAAGATGAAATCGGATACACCAAATGGACCTGGGCATCGATACTCTACCGACGACCATCGCCAAAACCCAAATATGCGCATGTCGCCCACCCGTCGAGAATCTTCAAAACCGCGCGATCGCGATCGCGATCGAGACCCCGTAGCCGGGGGCGCCCACGAGATTCTTCAGAGCAACGAGATCGAGAGCGCGGCCGGGAGCGAGATAAAGAGTCGGCTTCTGGTACTGGTCCACGAAATCGGGACCGAGAGGCTGACCGTGAACGAGACGACGATACCGGCGCCAGTGATGCCTCCAATGCCGAGACTATAGTACTGCCTGGCAAAGATGGATATTCGCCATCCAAGGTTCGCAAAGTCCGTCACGAGCGGGAGCATGATGATTCTCCGTCACAACCACAATCTTCTCCACGAATGGCACAAGCTCGTTTACCCAAGGCTCAACGGTCTGGATCTTTGGTTTCAGTGGCGCATTCGACTAATGCGGCTTCGGAAGGACCCAGACGAGGTATCTTGTCTAAGATGAACAAGATCAGCGTTACGAAAAATTCTTTGTCCATTTCCAACTCTTCACATACCGGGGTTCACTCACACTCTGGATCAACGCCGGCGAACGGCACCGCCTCTTCAACTGATGGAGGCTCCTCACCACCCGAAAAGCGGAGACGACAGTCCAACGTTATGGCGGGGCACCATGGTTCTGATTCAGAATCAGATTCTCACAAGAAGCCGGCAGCAGTACGAGAAAGGCCTTCGAAACCGGCGTTGACTCACGAGAAATCATTCCAAAAGCGCAAAATCATCAAGAGCGAGTCCGACGAAGAAGGAGAGATCCCACACAAGGTGAGGCGGGCACGGGTTTCGGATAGCACACAACCATCTGTGGCACCCTTACGTACTCAGAAGGAAACCTCACGGCCTCCGAAGCCAGAGATACTGCAACTGAGTCCCGTGACTAATTCGCCAACCGTGAGCACGCGTTCATTATCACCAAAGGAAAAATCCTCGCATAAACGATGCCAGTCTACAAATGGCTTTGTGGCCAAGAAACGGCGCACACCTGCTCCCATCTTGGAGGACAAGTCAGATGATAGTTCAGATGACGCTGGCCCAGGACAGTCTCGCCCACGGATTCCGGTAGTTCGGGGTGTTGCTGAGCGGGTGGATTCTCCGGTTAACCGAGGCCCTAGCAAAAAGCTCTTGGACGCACATGGCCAGACCTTACTTGCCCGGGCTTGTGCCAGGGAAGAGTATGAATTAGTGAAGGCTCGTCTCCTGGAGAGGCCGGAGGATCTGAACGTGGCGGATTATGCCGGTAATACTCCGTTACAGATTGCGTCTCTACACGGCTGCTATGATATTGTGAAACTGCTGTTGGATAAGGGTTGTAACAAGCATTGTGTCAATTATGATAAAGAGACACCCCTTCATGATGCTGTTGACAACGGTCACATTGAGGTCGTCAAGTTATTGTTGGAAGCTGGCGTCAATCCTCGGAAGCCCAACGCCAACGGACTGGAGCCTCTGGCTGGCATCACCTCGAAGACAGAGAACGGTCCCGAAATTCGGAAGCTTCTCGAAAAGGCAAAGGCGACGTACCGACACACCTCCGAAGGTCCCAATCCCGACGATCCCGGCGACCATTCTGAAGAAGTCTTCTCCAACCACGACACGAGCCACTCGCGACAACACAGCATCAGCAGCGAACTTTCTGGGATTCCAGCCCTGGGAACTAGCAGTCGCAAGGTGAATGCGCGTGCCAACAAGACAAGCGCCAAGTTGTTGTATATGAGCATCGATAACAAGACCTTGCGAAATGCCTGTGCAAAGGGTGACAAAGAAACGACCGCACATTTACTTGGCATTCGCCAAGATTTTGATTACCCGGAGGCTATTACGGCTGCGGCCCGCGGAGGTTACGATGAGATTGTATCGATTTTGCTTGGATGTGGTGCTTCTGCCGATCCCAACCCCATCAAATCTGGACCTGCCGAAACGGCTACTCCGATTCTTGCTTCCATTGGCCAGGATAATATCAAGGTTATGAAGCTGCTATTGGATCAGGGCGACTTCGACCCCACTCGCCACATCAAGGGGAAGAAGTATTACGAGATAGCCCGCGAGCGTCAGGGTTTGCATTGGAAGACGGAAGAGGAGATGCTCAAAAAGGTGTACGAGGTGTATCGGGAAAAGTTCCCGGACAAGGTTCGTGCTAACGAAGAGCATGCTTCAACAAAGTCGGCCACGGGTCTTGTCGGTCCTGTTAAGCGGGCCACTAGTCCTGGGGCTGGTGCAGACTCTGATGCGCGGAAGAAGTCGAGCAAAATATTGTCCAAGGATTCTGAGTCTCGAGAGAAGGAGAAGCCGCGGGATGGCGAGGTCAAGAAGAAGAAGACCCCTTCGATTGAGTCTGGGGACTCTCCTGCTCCCGAGCGGCCTGCCCTCGTGTCGTCTTCTTTCATCGTCAAGGCTAAGAAGAAGGACCGCGAACGGGACTCGGAGTCCAAGTCTACGCTTACAGACCATGAGGCGTCATCCGTTGTTGCCAAAAAGAAGGTCAAGCGGCCGGTTGACCCGGATGCTCTTGCCTCTAGTGATTGTGAGATTTCCAAGGTTCGCCGGAAGCTGGTGTCTAAGGCGGATATGACCTCGGATCAGGAATTTGTCAAGGTTCGTCACATGAGCATGGTGTCGAATGTACCATCTAGTCCGCATGATCGTGATGAGACGCCGACTCGTGCGATTAAGGTAGAGATCTCTGAGAAGTACCATGATCGCACAAAGGCTCTGAAGCGGGACGAAAGCCATAATGGTCATGATTCGTCTATGCCGTCGACGAAGAGACACCGGTCGAGTTTATCGCCGAGTGGAGCCCGTTCTGAAAGCGAGAAGTCTAAAGATGAGGGGGAAGCTGTTAATTTCAGCAAGCGTCGTCGGATCGATTCAGATGCATTGTCGATTAAGGATGCGTCTCGGCTGGAGGTTCCGAGGAAGCGCCTTGACAAGGGATCGGACTCTGAGAAGGGGTCATCGGCTACGGAGAAGGAGGTTCATAAGGGATCGAAGGCTGGCCGGGAGTCCATTTCTGGCGCGTCGTCAATGTCTGCGAAGCCCGGGAAGATCGCCAAGGAGCCACGTGAAGCGATGGGACACATGACGCTGAAGGAGCAGATCAAGGCTAAGAAGGGATTTAGGGTTAACGCTGCCAAAGCTTCGACGTCGGCTGTTACGGATTCGGATGTTGAGATGAAGGATGCGGTTCCAGAGCAGTCGTTGAGGAAGTCGCTAGGTGTTGATGGGGAAAAGAAGTCGAAGCGAAAAGCCGAGGACAGCGTTAGCCATGGGAGGAAGTCTTCAGTAGATGAGGAGGAGAGGGGGAAGGAGAAAGAGAGGTTGAGACTTGCGGAAGAAAAGGAGAAGGAAGAAGAGCGCAAACGTCAAGAATACGAGCGCCAAGAACGGGAACGTGAGGAACGTGAGTATGCTGAGCAGGAACGCAAGGTGGCGGAACAAGCTCGGATCGAGGCTGAGCATCAAGAGCGTGAACGCCAGGAACGCGAGGTTGAGCTCAAGCGGCAGGCGGAAGAGGAGGTGAGGAAGAAGGCCGAGCAAGCGGAGGAGAAGAGACGAGCAGAGATCGAGGCTAAACGAAAGGCGGAGAACGAGCGGAAGGCAGCGGAGGAGGTGAGGTTGCGTGTGGAAGAGGAGAAGAGGAAGTTGAGGGAGGTGGAGAAGAAGATTGCAGATGAGAAGAAGGCGGAAGAGAAGAGATTGAAGGCGGAGCTGAAGGCTCGGGAGGAGAAAGAGGAGACGGAGAGAAAGGAGCAGGAGGAGAGGGCGAGACTCGAGGCCGAGCGTGCCGCTGCCATTGCTGCTGCTGAGGAAGCCGCGAGAGAACGCGGTCGGAGGGAGCGGGAGGCAAAACTCTTAAAACTTCCGGCAGTTATTCGCTGGTTGGAAACAACCGATAATGCAGCGAGACCCTCTAATGTTGAGAAGTTCCGGATTATCCAAGGTGTACGCCGTGACACGATTGATGACTCGGTCGAGGGGATGCCCGAAGGACGCGAACAGTGTGTTTTGAATACACAGGTTGCGCTGTTGCTTGGAGACAAGGATCTCAACCTCACGAAATGTAAGTTGCTACTTGAGTTTCATCTGATGTTCGCTGATTACTAATTGTATTTTTTCTTGTGCAGATTCTTCGTGGATGAGATTTCCGGCTTCACGATTGGCCAAGACGTCGATATGGCGCGTCGAGAATGATCGGTATTCACTGACGTCGGTGAGATATTTTGACATTGGCGTGCAGCTGGGTGGTCACTACGGAGGTGATGATGATCCAGCACGCATTGGCCAGATGGAGCTGAACCGGATGAAGGCTGAGGATGAAGCACGGTTCTTGGCGATGGATTTGTTCTTTGTGAGGATTAGGGACTTTATGGATATTATTCCGTCAGTAGCCCATTTGAGGGATGTCATGTTGACGGTTGAGTATCGGGAGGTGCCACAGAGTGATGAGCCGGGGGCGTCTTTGATGCAGAAGTGGAGGAATGATCCGGATGCGGATAGGCATGGGTTTGCGCCGGATAGATTGCATTATGTGAATGGGGGAGTTATTGAGGGAAGAGGGGAGGAGTCGATGGTGAATAGGGAAGGTGTAGATAGATGAGAGTGGGTTTTGATGATGGTGTTTTACTTTTAAGTTTTGGAAATCATACCCTGGGGCGTTATTTGGATTGGGATGAATATATGATTATTGATCATTAAAATCACATTGTATTCGCATTGTGAGGTTAATTTATGTATTGTATTGTCTTAAGGCTTACTTGATTATTGGTGATACTGATACCCCTACTAGACAGGGCCCTTTAAGATTAATTTCCCGGACGTTAAAACCAAGTGACGTCATAGTGGATATCCTCCATGCTTGAGCCACTTGTCACCACCTGTTAATCTCCTCTATACCCCCGTCATCTAGCCAACAAACTCCATACAATCAGCCGTCTGCCAGCTGCCCGATGCTCTTAATCGACTGCTTAAGCGGATGCAGAACGTATTAGTGGACGCTGCGAAGTGAAAAGGAGGAAAAAAATTGAGGTGGGGAACGATGATTGGTGGGGAGGAGGCGGCGAGCGAGGCTAGGTGAAGAGTTGAGTGGTGGTGGTGGGATCTTTTTTTTAATGAGGCAACGTCATGGTTTGATTAAAGAGGATGATGACGATTTGGAGATTTATTAAGATTAAGGATTTTATTTTCGAGTTATTTAGATGTTTTGAGAGGGAATTTTGTTTGAGGTTTTGCAGATTTGATTACCGTGAGGTATACAGAAGATAAATTCAGACGCAGAGTTGACACTACGGATTTTTAAAGAGACAAAGCGAAGAACGACGGCACGATGAGTACTACGGTGGAAAAGGTATGTCCCTTGCGAAGACATCATGACTAAGGAGGCGACGACATCACTAACAAGAATGCAACAATAGATTAAGGAGATCGAGTCGGAAGTAAGTTACTCGCCACATACTCACCCATATACGACACCCACCACCACCCAAACACCCATCTAACACTACCCCATAGATGGCCCGCACTCAAAAAAACAAAGCCACCGCCTATCATCTCGGCCAACTCAAAGCCAAACTCGCCAAGCTCAAACGCGAACTCCTCACCCCCTCCAGCGGCGGCGGTGGTGGCGGTGGTGCCGGCTTCGACGTCGCCCGCACCGGTGTTGCGTCTATTGGGTTCATTGGGTTTCCCTCGGTGGGGAAATCAACGCTCATGAGCAGGTTGACGGGACAGCATTCGGAGGCTGCGGCATACGAGTTTACGACGTTGACATCGGTGCCGGGGCAGGTTAAGTATAATGGGGCCCCGTTACAGATGATTGATTTACCGGGTATTATCGAGGGTGCGAAGGACGGCAGAGGTAGAGGTCGGCAGGTCATTGCTGTTGCGAAGACGTGCCATTTGATTTTCATTGTGCTGGATGTCAATAAGCCGTTGACGGATAAGCGGGTTATCGAGAGTGAGCTGGAGGGGTTCGGCATCCGGATTAACAAGGCGCCGCCGAATATTACGTTTAAGAAAAGGACAAGGGCGGGTTGAACATTACGCATACGGTCCCATTAACGCACATTAACCACGATGAAGTCAAAGCCGTCATGAACGAATACCGCATCAATTCCGCCGACATCACTATCCGCTGTGACGCCACCGTTGACGACCTCATTGACGTCCTCGAGGCTAAGAGCCGTTCATATATCCCGGTTATATACGTGTTGAACAAGATTGACGCGATCAGCATTGAGGAGCTGGACTTGCTGTACAGGATTCCCAACGCGGTGCCGATTTCGTCGGAGCATGGGTGGAATATCGATGAGTTGATGGAAGCTATGTGGGAAAAGTTGAGTTTAGTGAGAGTGTACACGAAGCCGCAAGGGCGGGCACCGGATTATGAGGAGCCTGTTGTACTGAGGGCGAACAGGTCCACTGTGGAAGATTTCGTGGGTATATGAGGGAGATTGGGGTTCTTGTTAAATGGTTAGATGGCTAACTGGTTGTAGTGTAACTCGATTCACAAGACGATTCTGGAGCAATTCAAGGCGGCGGTTGTCTACGGAAAGTCCGTCAAGCATCAGCCTCAGCGTGTCGGTCTCACCCACGTGTTGGCCGACGAAGATATTGGTATGTTTATTCATAATAACATCTCTATATTTCACATATATTAACAAATTTACAGTTACCATCATCAAACGGTAAAAGGTTACACGGATGGACAAAAGTTGTACAACTTTCGAGTGCATGTACACCCAAAGAGGCTACTAAAATCGGGAGGCATTTCATAGGTTTGTTGGTTTTCCGTTAGTTTGTCGGTTGGATTATCTAGTTGATTTTTGTTTTTATTTATTGGGAAGGGCAGCCAATTCTGATAATTAATAGAAAATAGAAATTTGAAGATAATTAAGTTTTCATTTACACGTGAACAGATATACAATTTAATGCCATTAAATTCAATAAACAAAAAGATATCCAGATTCCAAATACCCGTCTCGCCATCACCGAAATAATCAACCAGCTTCATGTGCCTTCCTGGTAATTTTCAAAATTCAATCCCATTTCATTCCATCCTGGCCTAATCCAAGCCATACCCAAGTCTGCGCGAGCTAACCGATCTTGAAGGAAAACCTAAAACTAAAAAAAAAAAAAAAGATAAATACAAGATAAAATACACACAGTAAAGGAAGAATCCCTCTTGTCAACAAACAAAAGAACTACTAAAAAGAAAATGCCATCCAGGTAACAACCTTCCTTAGCGACCGTAGCCACCACCTAACAATTCAATGCTCCTCCTTCATCCCCACACCCTCGCCTCCCTCCGGAATCCTCTCCAGCATCTGTGACTGCTGCTGCCCCTGAAGACTCCCACTCCCTGCACTTAACCCCACGCCTTCAAAAAACCTCAAAACCCTCATCAGCTCATCCCCATTAACGTTGCACCGATTCACGTAGTTCATCACTATGTCCAAGCCCCTCCTCGCCTCGTCAACCGAGACATCGGAGCTCCTGTGTTCCTGGCCGTGGAGACTGCTGTGGCTCCCCATACGGCGGATCTGCTGCTCGGCCATGGCGGGGTCTTCACTGGGAAGTGCTGGTTGCCCGGATGCATATTCGTAGTCACCGACTATCGGGAAAGTCTGACTTCTAGGCTTTTGATACCGAGAGTCGCTAACGAAGCCGCTGACGGCTGCCTCGGGGAGAAGGTGAAGTTTCCGTCGGGAGTAATAGCCGATGCCGACGAGAATGATGGGTTGGCAGATGAGTTGTCAGTAAACGGGGCACCGGGAGCTACCGAGGCATCGTAGTAGCCACCAGTGACCACCGGGTACCCAGGCATCGCATGTTGATTTCGGGGCGAGGTCCCATCAGTTGGCGACCCCTCCGGCGACAACCCCGACAACACTGACAACCCCGACAATGCCGGATCCGCAATATGGTTAATCGACATCCTCTGCGGGTCTCCCGCCAAATTCTGCGCACTCGTCCGCCGTGCACTCTGCCCCGCAGCCCCTAGCCTATGCTTCATCTTGAACTTCTCAAGGAAGCTCGATGGCACTGAGTATTCCTTGTTATCACCAGTGGGACTCCCGGACATGGAGCCGCGGTGGCCCTCGCCGAAAGAAAGCATGTGGGCTTGACGGGCGATTTCATCATCGGAGGGTTCGAGGCCCTGCGATTGCAGTTTGCGGACCCAGGCGAACAAGGTGCGTTCAAGGTCGGGTTTGGCGCGGTGGGAGCCAGTGGGGTTAGTGTTGGAGCGGGAGAGTTCCTCTGGAGTCAAGTACTTGTCCCTTTTGCGGAGAACTTTAGAGACAGTACTGTGGATGTGTTAGTCTCATGTTCTTTTGAGAGACTACTAAGCGTGTTATTCTTGTGATGCATACCTTCTTTCCACACCAAACAGGTCGCCAATCTCAGTCTGCTTCTTCCACGGGTAGTCCTGGCTGTAAAGGCACATCTTCCTCCGGTCATCATCCGTCAACATCTTCCGTGGCCCAGCTGACGCCGAAATTGCCCTCTGACTTTTGACAGGTCTCGTCGGCATCACCACCCCTGATGCCGAGTACATGGGCCACCCTTGATGTTGCGGTATTATCAGATTTGACAGCGGCGGCAAATGCGCGTGACTCGCCGTGTCCATTCCCGGCGGCGGAGGCAAGGCGTTTGCATGAATACTATGGTGTCCGGGGTCCGAATGGTGCGCTGAGTGCGGACCTTGGTGGGCATCTGGGTGGCCATGGTGATCGGACATGTGCCCGGCTAGCGGAGGGAGTACCGGGGCCGGAGGTCCCATAGTAGTAGACCGCGATACGCTATCAGGTGGGAGGAGAGCCGAAGGCGTAGAGTAGGGATATTGAGTATACTCAGAGAGACCGGGCGCCGAGTAAGGGCTCATCTCGCCCCAATGAGACGGCGGGGGGTAGGAGGCGGGACCCATAGACGTATCCATTCCTGTGGTAGTGATGATTGGAGGGAGATGGGAAGGGTTGTTACTTTGTTGATGGTTCATAGGAGGACAAGATAAATCTTTAAAGACTGGAAAAAAATAAAGGTTCGTCAACTCTATCCAAGAGCGTCAGTTATAAAACGGACGCCAACAAGTAATGTCCGTCAGTGTTGACTCTGTCTATATATAAGAAAATAATGTGATATCAATATAGAGAAAGAAAACAGGATAAAAATAACAATGTAGCAACTACTACTCGATCGAATGGATGAAAAGCTCTTGTAATAACAATGTGAGGCAACAAGTATCATCAGATTGCGATCAATGTATCAAACAGGTTCTGGTCTCTCTCGATCGTGATCTTGGCCGTGAGATATGTCAACCTTGAAATAAGAGGAGACCACAACTGTTCCGGGTTGAGGGATCTCTTGATATATATGTAACCATTCTGATGTACATCAGTCAACATCCGCACTCTATTGGACCAGCGCTACTTGCCAATGAGGAAGCCCTCGCAGATAACTAACTGGGGTGGTGTTAACTAAGGTCTTTGGGCACGTATGGGGTGTGCGTATCAGGTAATACCACAAAGCCACAGACGGTATGAATGTAAAATTACAGGCAAACGAAGAGCAGGATTAGAGCTATATTATGGATAAAGTATAGGGCAGTATTTTCAGTCTGTCGTTCAGTGATTGGGGAGATTTAGATGCTGAAAATTTACATTTTAAAAGGAAAAAATATAATGAAAATATAATATGGCCGTCATAATAAGGAAGGTCGATGACAGACCAACTTGAGAGACTGAATAGAGAATAGTAGTATTAGAGAAACTTCTCACGAGAGAGACAAGTGAAGCTACTTGCAACATTTTGCACCCTCAAATGTGAATATCAGGGTCTGGATTCAGCCCATCTTTTACGTCTTTTATTACCCTGCTAGTCTCTCACCTCACTAGCCCGAACCAGACAACGAGTCTTCCCTTCACTAACCACCTCAATCAAAGAACTCCATCACCCCATCCGGAACTCAACAATCCTTCACCATCAGCCACTTCCCCTCCATTACGAGAAGAGCCCCTTCCAGCCCGGCTCCCACCCGCCCTACTCGGGACCGCAACACCAGCTCCCTTTGCCTCGCACCCGGTTGTTTCCCTAAGCAATCTTTCTTAGTATGGCCAAAGAGCTAGAGGAAGCGGGGGACACGGGAGGGTTATGAAAGGGCAAGTCACCCACAGACATCACGGCTGGGTCCAGGGTTGATCTGAGCCAAAGATTGATGGACTACTGGCCACATGTTATGGCCCGAGAAAGTTGGGAGAAACGTCGAGGGGGTTTAAGCGAGGCGAGGCATTGTGATTGTCAAAAGAAAGGGAAGTGAACTCGGAATGTTGGCGATGGGCTGGTCTGGGAAACTGAGGATGTAACTATGGCGGGAAAGCTGGAAAATGCAATGTAACTCTAGAAGGCAGAGAGTGTAATCATCCCAACGTGAGCCATAGAGTTCAAAGAGACAGAGAGAGATAACGACAAGGCACGGGTTGTTTGGCTGACAGGTTGAAATCATGGGGGTGGCGCTAGAAGCCTATGTCTATCTGCGTCATTGCGCATCGCGTCAAGTTCCCCCGTCACTAACAAAGTAAAGTATTTTCCATGGCGAGAGGCAAAGGGGCAACACAGGAAAATGACTATACAGGTAAACTCAAGATCAGGACCAACTTGGCAGCAGGAGAGGTCATAGACCAAAAAGGCTTGCCTCCCAAAATGTCTCTGTATCCCTTCCGTAGACAAACGATCATGATGAATCAAAGCTTTAGATGTCTTGTCTAACTCTGTTTCTCTCATATCATATGTCACACACACACACACACACACACACACATACAAGGCCAATAGGAACAAGACACCAATAAGGAAACTCATCTCATCATCAACCCTCTTTGGTCAATATCACGATCAACCTAACCAAACGAACCAACATGTTACATGATGCCCGAGGGCTCTGACCAGCGACAGGAACGATTTGTGTGATGAAAAGAGGGGAAAGATAGGGTCGAGAGTCAGGGGGGCACCCTTTTGAGAGCGTCAGACAAACAGACAAGATAGACAGGGAATAAGACAGTTCAGTGAACACAGTCTTAATGTAACTTGGAGAGGAATGAAGCAATCAGGCAGAATCTGGGGAGTATACAGAAGGTTTTCCTAATTGAGAGTAACTTGCCTACTTTGGAGTTGGTTCTAGACATCTCAATGCAATGGGGACTGTAGTTGGGGGCTGTATACACAGAGAACCGATGGACTGATGGCGTTGAGGGTTTCTGATATCGCGATGACCCGATAAACAAAGTACCTGGAGTGATAAATCAACGACTATTTCCAGTAAAATCAAGGCGGAAAGGCTGACTTTAATTAACTAACAGATATGAGAAGAAAAACACTCGACGCATTGTTAATTCATATCAATAAGAAAACGATGAAAATCAATCAGTAATCGATTAACTTGATGATGAAAGCAATGATGTCGATGGAGATGATATGTTACGACGAAACTTCTCTTTTATATTTGATTCAATATGGCCATGTGTCCAGTGACTTATGTACCTTCCACGAGTATCACCTCCCGCCAAGGTTCTTTCCACTCGGAGGTGACGGATATCTCTTCCATCTATTACTACATGATTCTATCCGATATTCCAAAGGGGAAGGGGGCCGTCTAGATCATCAACGACCCCATAGATACAGCCCTCTTTATTGAAGAAGTAGATGATATCAGCAGTAGACGTCACGTAGATAGCTATCAATAGAAAGTATAGAATAGTATGTAGCTGAAAATATAGTCATAGTTAGACAGCTTAATGAAACAGGATCTTAAATATTCACAAGATGATTTGTTGCTATTAAATGCCATACTGTAACATGTCTCTAAAACATCAAGTAAACACCTCCCACTTATAACCAGTTACTAACCTCTAAGTGGCCTAATGAGATTCCTTAACAAGTTCAAATGCCTTAAAAAAATAAAGTAGAATTCACAGATAGGAGCCAATCACAAGAACTGACACAAAGAGATGGCTGGATAATGGCAGATGACAAAATTAAACTTCACAGGTCAATACTAATTGATAATGGTTGGATAGTAAACGAGTGCTAAAGTATTGGTACGTTTAACTAATTTTTTTTTAACGCCATAGCCTCCAACAATGCTTCTATAAGTCAGTCATGAAGTATTGGTACTCAGAATAGTCATTGATCTCTATGTACTACAAAATGTCTAAAACTACCAAAAATCCTGTCTCGCGGACAAACAACTTTTCTATTTCCAAAAGATAAATATGAATCTTCATTCCTCTCATTAATCTAGATTTTCTCCATGTCCGACAAGGGATTACAAAGTAACATTCAATCCCCAAACATGCGCAAGCAAGCGTTGTAATTTGTTCTGAAAACGGTTTTTTTGTTTCGCCCCAGAGATAGAAAAAGAAAGAAAAAAAAAAGTAACTCCAGCTATGCCTGTTCCCTATCAACGATAGTGATGTGAAAGAAAACATGCGCCTTATTTTTGTGGAATAGTTAAAAGGGTGAAAAAAAGTCCCAACGTGTTATATGTTTCGGGAGCCATCAGTGATGAAGGGTAGCACAATCAGTGTCTCATTGTAAATGTTTCGAAGCTAGCTATTCATTTTTCTAAGTGACAACAGCAACAGGGCTGAAATTGACATTTAGAGGGAAGCATGTATGTGCAATGTACTTGTACGCATAGACATATGTCTGAATATATAAACATACACACACATGGACGTTGTAGCACCTCATTACCCTTTCTATAAACATTATTTTTACAGCCAGGAACTAATTTGAACTAATCCCAATGTATCTTGGTCTTAATGGACACATGCAGATACTCATAAGGCGTCTGACGGGCAGCACGGGTAGTGTAGCATTTGCTTCAATTTAATGGTGAATCTGACAGCTGTATGCGTGTGAGCATCTGAGGGTGTAAATATTCGCAAATAAAGATGTCAAAACTCTGTTCTCAATATATCTACCCTTCCTCTTTTAGGAAACTATATCCTCTTCCTCGACCAAAATCAACTATCATCACATAACTAACCCACCAACCTATATCATCGCCATGCCAATTCTCTCTTATACTATTATCTAATTCCCTCAAAATACGCCCATTCTAGCCTAGTACCCTGTTTCTAGGTCTTTGCCTATTGGCCACATCATCACACAAAAACATCTTTAATTTCCTGAGCAGACGCGCAGTTGTCATTGGCTAAGTATTCAAGGGTAATCTCAGGGGGAGATAAAATAGCCAAAGACGATGATTGGGTGGGGTAGCGCTGGGGACAAATGTGATGTCATGAGGTCTGTGATTCGTGGTTAAGAGTTAAGCAGGTGAATTTTCATTGGAGAAATATTATTGAGATACCATGTGTATGTTTTCTGTCTATATATCTTGAATATATCGTCAGATATTGCCCTTTTGCTTCCTGCACTTGTGCCACATTGAGCTTACAGAATATCGTGAGACACAAGCTATTTCCCTGAAATAAATCCTTCCCGGTACACGCTAAACCCTAAGGTCGTGTTACAGTGACGAGCCGGCATTTCTCTGTGATCATAAGGCTTCAATATCATATTTTAAAGAACAGCCAAAATCATGATACCCGGGGCTCCTGAAGGGATATGAGGGGTGAATGACAAATGACATCATTGGGCACATGACTGACTTGACATGAATCCTAGAAATAGACATCAATGTGTACCTGGCAATGATATCATTATACCTAAGAGACTGGGCTTTTCCAAAAGTTGAAGGCTTGCATGTGTATATCTTTCCAAAGCACCATCTATCTAACCACCAGGAATCAGTGTCTCCTCGAACCCTGGCCTCTCTATCTTCCTCTCAATTTCCAACCAATTCAAAGCCCCAATGATATCCCACCATATTCCATCAACTCCACCACCCCTAATCCATCCCCCCCCCCACAACGCCATGGCCCCATACATACGCACTTAATGGTCCATCACAAGTTTACATTATCGAATTCTTCGTCACTATCTCAAGACTAATGCTGCCTGACACAGCATCATCGAGGTTTGAAAGTCTCTCAAGAGACAGAGAAAATCGGGGTAATTTCTGATGAGTATGAAACGGTAAGCGAGGTTCGAGTTGATGTGATGATATCAAGTCTGGTATTTAAGAGTCTAGTCTATAGAAGACTGTGATATCGAATTTGATAATTCGATTTTTAGAATAGTGTGTTGACGCCTAATTACCAACCCGCTTGATCTTCCTCACCACTCCTCCACAAACACCATCAGACAAGCAACGCATTACTGCATCATTTATTATCTAGCAAAATATTCCAATTCCCAAACGACATTTAATATAACGAGCGGTGAACCTCCCACCCAAAGGACCATTTCTACCGTATAGTGACCAGGAGATGAAGTCTAGATAACACTAGAGTAGCCCCGTGGATCGTTTCTGTATCCAGATTGCCGCATCTGAGCAAGTACTGAGTGAACTCTTGCCTGAAACCTCAAAGCCTAAGGGTCCGTGTTCGAGCTCGGACGTGGTTCCTCATTGGTTGTATGGCTGGCGAACCAGGAGGAGCGCGCGCAAACTTTGATAAGAGGATCATGAGAATCTTTGTGCCTTCTGTGAACAATCCTGGTTTATTTCGGCATGTAATCCTCCAAAGGTTTAAAGATTGGGATATCGCAGAGATGAGTCTAATCTTGGTCTTGGTCTTGGTCTTGGTTTTGGGTTCTTATTTGTTAGATGTTGTTGGTGAGTTGTGCAATGGTGAGACATGCATGATACACAGGTTTCTCCTGTGTAGATGTGGAGGGTGCAACAAGACTATAGGAGAGAAGACAAAATGGAAAAATACTTTATATTTTATTTTCAAGCTAAAGTTGTTTCGTGGCAATTCGCAATATCGATGAGCTTTCTCGTATTGAGGGCCTTAAAACATCAAGGCAATTGAGGTCTGCCGAGGCAGAGTCTGTTGAATTAGACTAGTTCCAATTACTACTCCATGTATCTATCCACTAATCAGAACATTTCTAGCTCTACTATAGACCTCTCAAATATGTTAAATGTCTCATCTGGACCAATATCATCTCCCTCCTTGGAGGCCAAACCCTGTCTATCATCCTAGAAGGGGTCGTTTGGGGTCAGATATTTAAACTGATAGGTGTCCAGCAGGATAGGTGATGGATAGCTGCATATGGTTACAGGAGGTCGAAGTAGAAACATGAGATATTGGATGGTGACGATGATATCCGTGGATGGAGGACTTAAGTTCAGGATTTCTTTTACTTGGTCTCAGATTGAGAAAGTTGTGTGAGAAATGGGCTGGTTTGAGGAATATGGAGGATGAGCTGAATGCATGGGAAGGAGGGAGATGAAGTGGAAATAAACCGGATATACATATAATGGGTGTTTTTGCTTTTGCTCTTTGGCAGTGAAGGCATCTCGTGTCCATGTGAGAAAGTGCCTTTGGGTTAATTGATTTATGCTCCAAGACTTTTATCCGCAAATCCGCCGCTTCCAACATGTCCATCGCCCTTGGTTTAGGATGTTCAGCTTTATGCGTATATTCAGGTTTATGTAGGTAATATTGGATGATCGGCCACTAACTATTGAAGAAATGTGACGAGTACATTTGAATTCATTTTGACACTTATGGCGAAGGGTATGGCGAAGGGAGTTTTTTTTTTTGATAATATATCTAGGATTTTACTAGTGATGCTAGCCACTTAGTACTTGGGCCAGTCTGTGGTATCGTCGTCTATATTAGACAATGCTAGTATCAAATAGACAAAGAAAGGTTATACCCCGAATACCTCAGGGGATACTCCGGTGCCTTATAAGGTATGAACCTTATTATCCCAAGAGCCCATTTCCCAATCCATCTCTGGTGAGCCCCCGTTCACAATCACGATGCATCATCAATCACTCAATCTTAGCAACCCTTCACATCTATCAAAGCCATCCTCATCATCCCTTCACGCCCATCATCTTCTAGACTTCCACCATTCTCAAAGAACAAAAGCACCCCCGTCCCTCTCAGAAAACTCACCAGAAGATCCCAGCCTATCTCGCCGCCATCTCTTCCCAAAACATCCCTTGATTGTCTTCCTCCTTGCCCGCTCGCTGCTGCCCGGATTCCCTGGCGGTCATTCTCATCTTCATTTCCTTGCTTCCGCACCCTGTCATCTTCTTAGCTTTTTTTTTTTTTTTTGCACTAAGACCGTAAATCTAACGTCCGCGACAAAGGATCGAGTCCCTCCTCACTCTTCGTAGTTACGCAAGTGACCTGGTTGCGAACAAACGTTATCCTAGCTCTTTTTAATCTTGTCGGACAGTATTTTGAACATGGATGGTCTGGACTGCGTTCCATTGCCTTGCGCCCCACTGACATGGACAGGCTCTTTATGTCCAAGAGCCACTATAGGTCTCCAAATTTCCCTGTTGGATAGTCGCCCTTGACTACTTTAACTTGTTAGTCCCGACCTGTCCCATCATGTATCGATATACAAGGCGACCTATCATCCAACATGCCATGATATCCTACTTTACATTCCAGCAGAAAATACACTATGTGATGCGCAATATGGATGAACCCGCTAGCACACAGGATCCTGTGTCCCTCGACATAAAGTGCATGCGTGCGTGGGCGCATGAGTCTCAGTGATCCGCCGTGCCGTGCCTTATGTACTGATGCAGGACGGCGTGATTGATGACCAAGAGTAGGAAATGTGGATGATGGGAAAAGACATGAGGGGTGGAGCTTGTAGGGGACTGGAAGGTTGCAAGATTGACTAGTGGAATCTGAGCCAATTCTGGGTTAGGGTTGAGTTGATAGGATGAAGTTCCTTTGTCTTTCCTCAGTAGTGAATTCGAATTAAAATCTAGCTGGACTTATTTCCTCACTAAACATGGCCTCCTCCCTTCAACTCTTCTTTGTCTTTGCCTATCAACCCCATATGATATTACCCATCAGCTCCATCCTGAAACGGCTTAAACCTCCTACAACACCTCCAAACCCTTCTCCTTCTCTACCACTCATCCGTTAAACCTAGCTCTCCCTCCCCATCTCTAATCGAGGCCATCCAGTAAATTTGTCCAAAGACCACACCCCACCCCTTAGTCCACCCGCTCAATCCAGGAAAATTACCTCATGACCCGTCATGTGCGAATCCTGCGGAGATCTGCATTGCATCGTGAGACGCCGGGGAGCCTCGGGTGAGAAAGAAGAAAGGAGTCAGGAGGTTGGTGGAGGTGGAGGTAGTTGAACGGAATTGTGTCTGCGCACATACGATGTAAAAATACACATGCAGTTAGGCATATCGCGGATGACGATAGATAGTGCATGTGACCCTAACGACTTCGATTACATATCCTTGGACTTCCTGGGGATGAGTCGGTCACTAAACAGGTGAAAAGCTACGGTAATTGGTTGGACTTATGGCCAGATATAGCTGGATATAATTGATTGTATACTAGTGCCTGTATATGCATAGGAACATCCACCCATGATGAACAAAAATAAATAAAAATAGCAAACTCCGAGTCTGTGCAGTCGTTCGTGGGTTCGTGCACCCTCGACCTGCCATCTGCACCCGTCACGACGACAACCACTGACCTGTCATTTTATCATTTCCATTATTCACCGTCCCTACATATGCGCAGTCATCTGTCCACGCATATCCATCCTCACAAACACTCACTCATCCATTTCATCTACACAAAGGCTCGCACGAACCAAATAACCACACCCACCATGGTCTCCCCACCACGGAACGGATTGTGACAGTGATAGGCACATTTATCTCCTCTGCCAAAATGAGCCAGTACCGTCTCCCTTTTGGGTGACCGCGGACAGAATAGGTGGTGGTGATAGGGGCAGGGAGAGATGCAAATAGGTTGGTGTAGTGTGTTGTGCTTGCGTGTGTCTGTGGCAGTGATGAAAATAAAGTTGTGATGCTGTAACTGTGAATGGATGGTGATTTGACGGGATGGTATAAATATATGTCACTTAGGTAGTTCTTAGTGTATATATTAATTCATAGTATACATTTATCCATTTACAAACTCGTCATTATCTTTGATCACTCGCGCCGTTCATCCCAACTCTAAATCATTTTAAAGCCCATTTCATCTTAGCCAAGATATGCCCCAATTCGTTGTGTGTCAATACATAACCGCAAATTATTTTTATGAATGTTGCACATGCTAAAAGATAGTGTTCCTCCCTATTTTTGATGAAGGATCTCGAGTTTATCATCACTACTAGTATCCTCGTCACTTCATGGTGCACTTGACTAATTTTGTGCCTTCCCGGGTCGGTGCACAACTTTGTACAACATTGAGTTCATTGTGGAGATCATAGCTGAGGGACTTAGTGAGGGGTTTAATAAGCTGAGGGAACTTGTTTTTACATAAGGAAATCTGATGGATGAGTGTTTGTCTGTCTGATTGACTGAAATAAAAAATTCCCTGGAAAAAAGAAAATTCTGACAAAAAAACAATCTCCACCAATATAGCAAAACCTCTGAAAGTCCCCACTCCGTCAACCTTTGATTTATCACATGCCATACCTGCCAGCCAACCAACGATTACCCGACTACCCCCATGTCCCATCGAGCGGTTAATGGGGGGGGGGCTAGTTTCTCGATGGAGCTAGAAGGACAACGGTTTTGATAAATCGAAGGAAGGGAAGGGATGGTGAATGAATCAAAGAAGAATTATGAGGTGAGAGGAGGTGACAGAATGTGCGGCGGAAGGTCGGGTTGTGGGGCGGGGAGGGAGAGGGAAGGATCATTTGTTTGGAGGGGGCAGGAAGATCAAAGACAGGAGGAGGTGATTGGGCGGCTGGGCGAACGGAGGTGGGTAAGACAGATGGGGTTTACCTAGGATAAATCTGACACCTATTTATGGTTGTGGTTTTGAACATACCTTGGGTTCTGGAAATATGCAATTTATACAACACATGCACAGACAGACACACTGTAATCCTGGAAAGACCTGTGGGGTGAGGTTACGATTTCTTCACTTGGCTACGCACTGCACCAAGGGCTACGTGCCCTGTGCTATCTCAGCCCGCAGTGTGTGTCCCCAGCACGTCAAGCTCGTGTCTCCACTGCACAGACCTTTGTAGCAAACTTGCAAACAGACGTTCTGCACCTGCACCTTCATTCATCCACCCAGCTAACACTGCCCTCTCCTCCCGGCCCATCTAGGTCGAGTGAAAATCCTAGCCTTCTCAAAACGGTGACCGTAGGACAAGCCCGGAGACCCCGTCCCTGTCTATTGCCTGGGAGTTAGTGGGCGGGGCCAGGTCGGCTTGCGAGTGCAGAGGGGCCGCTGGTCGGTTATCGGGCGGGCATGGTACATTGGCTGGATAGATCACATTTTAAAAGGATCCTTTCGAGAGATGTGCATGAGAGGATGCGATGGGGGGAGCTGGGAGAAACAGGGCAATACAAGACAGGGCAGGTAGGTGGTGGTAGTAATGGTAGTGGTAGTGGTGATATTTAGTGGGTAGTGTTGTGCTACGGGTGGGAGAAAAGATTTAGATGATATACTGGATTTTGTATTGATGGGAGGGAATTAGATATGTTTAAAAAGTGGTATCAATGTTTGTGAATGCTTAAAAATTAGTTAGGAGACGATATATCAAACAATCTTGACTACATCTTTTGAATTCCATTACGCTGGTGAAACTAAGGAGAGTCTGACTACTCAGTCTACTGACCCCTCTCCTCGACGTCTCGCGCCTTCGCCTTTTCGTTTTCAGATCATCAGCGCAAAATGAAAATATGAATGGTTATACATACATTACATATATATGGCCAATGCATGTATGTAACCTGGCCTGTCACTCACGACTTTGAGATCGCAGGCGTAAATGGCGAGGGCGTACGACTAGCAAGTTAGCTCGGCTGTGTGCGAGTCTATCGAATCGACCATACTAATTAATATTGAATGGTTATTGTAGATAGTCCCGGTTATCGTCAGAGTCAAAGAAGCATTAGCACCATGACTTTACAACCTAATATTCCTAGAGAGGCCGTCCAACGGGTGACGTGACCATCAGCATGAAGAAGCGCAATCACCAAATTAACTAGTGGGCCATCTGCCCTACACTCTCCCTTTATCTTCCACCCATCACGAAACCCATTCCACCTGCACTTTCAACACACCTCAACTCTATCTACTTGCTGCTTCTCGAAGATCCCACTCTAGGAGTATTGACTTCCTCCACCAGGGATGGACACACCCAGCCTTGGTAAGCAAAGAGGGTCAGGTGGACGGAAAGACACATAAACCCGGTGATTCCTGATACTTCAATTATAGAGACAAGACGGTACTTTAAAATTACTCGATGGCATCATGAGAAGTTTAGGTTCAATTTTGAAGAAAAAAGAAAATATTGGTGATATCAGCTTTCCTAACCACCAACATGCAGCCATCCCAATGAGGCCTTTCTAGCTATATTATTCGCTGCAATATACGCACATCCTGCACGGCACGTGGCCCTTCCCTATCACGACCTCCTTTAGGCTCCTACTAACTAATACTAACTTCATCCGTCCACCAACTGCCCAGAGCCTAGAGAGGTATTTACTGTCTCAATGCGGCGGATATTATCGCAGGATTCATACTATAATATCCAACTGGCTAAACAACGCCACGTTTGCGCGCTGTTGCGCATAAGTAGGCCGAAGCAAGAGCCATGCGTATACCTGTCCTTTGGGATATTTCCTGACTCTTTAATTTACCTCAAGTGTGCTTGGATAAACAAAAACAATACTGATAAATACGGGCCGTGATTATCCTGCTAATGCCGATTGAACAGCATTCAAGTCTGAAGACTTTCGACCGGAGATGGGCTGATTAACAATGCTTGATAATGCTCTTGAGACTACGGAAGCGAGCGTCGGCAAATTCCAATAGACGGGACGAAAGATTTTCCAGAGGGGGACGTGGGGACACCAATTAGGCTTTAGTGTGTGTGTGTGTGTGTGTATACGTCAGAACATTGGGGTATCTTCTCAGTGAACATATGACGAGCGTCAGAACAGTGTAAGTGTGATCGCTACTGGTTTCCTGAATCATCTATATCACGAATAGCAAGTTCAACCCATGGAACACTCTTCAATAAATAATATCCCTAGATAATCATGCGCAGAGAGTTGCTAAATGCCTTCAATATCTGATTTGTAGAAAGTGACTCGTAAAGTCTTCACGGCCGCTTGGACATTCACTTCCGTTATATTATCCGCCCATCATCTCGTCTATACCCTCTCCATTCGGCAGTCATACCCCGACACCTAACCAAAATACCCTCGAACTCGCTGTTTCTATCGTTGCTTCCCCCATGGCCAAATCCTTGATAGTAACCTTCCATAACCGTGACTGTTGTCCAAGAGCCCACCCGTCACATTCGGCCCCGGAAGGGGTTTCGGAGACACTTCTAGATGCGACTTAGGTAATAACAAAAATCAGTTATACATGGCCAATATGTGACTATATTTTTATTCTTCATCGCCACGGTGATCGACTCGCTGCCGTCTTCATAGACAATGTATCCAGACTTTCCTGTCTCAATATATCGGGTGATTCTGGACCAACAATTAATTCCGCTAAATACCAACCAGACGACAATCTCCGTCCATGATCGACACCACTCGTATCCACATCTCCTCTCGTCCCTAGTTCTAGACTCAACCTCCGCCCCCTCTCCCCATGAGACCATTCACATTCATCTCTAGCCAAACGCATATCCCCTCCTCCCAATCCCACCCCATCAAAGTACCGCGCATCCTCAAACATACACCCCTAACTCCCACACACATGTGTGAGTCCCCTCGTCGCATTGCACCTCATCGTCTCCAATTCACCAGTCGGCTCTAATGCGTAATGCACCTAGATGTCCACCAATGTTTCATTGGGCCCAACAGCATCCGAAATGCTGAGGGCGGACTAACGAGATGACCTGATGAAGTAGGTTGATACCGCTAGCCAGTAAGCACAATGGTAAGCGATATTGAAGATTATCGATTGTCTTGGTGGATGAGACGATGGTGGTTGTGACGACAAGACAAGAGATGAGAAATAGCAACTGGCATCGTGACGAGTGCCTACAGGACGCAAGCCACCACGTGTAAGCAAGTTTACTGCATGTTGACACTTTAAGCAAGCGTGATCGTTCATCTATACATACGTGTGTCTGTCACCAACTAGCCCCATTCCATGTAGAGTCTTCAGCACCTTAATCACAAGGCACACCAGTCACTCACTTGCCTGTTGGGAAAGCCGATACTCGTCACCCTTTGCACTCATTCTGCTGTCCCGCTTCTCCTGCCAGGTACTTTCTCTCTCTCTCTCTCTCTCTCTCTCCAAATCACATACCTACCATCTTGCCCATTTCACCCTTTCGGCTTCAAAACCACTCTCCTCTCATTCACGCCCGTTGTATATAATCATTGTCCATTCATCCACCCATTATTCTCGTCACGTACGCCACCCCAACACCAAGACAAGTGACGGGTCAGTCAGTAGCCTCGCAGGCGGTCAACGGGCTATCAGCTTTGCAAAAGGAAAGGTATCCCTTCCCTTATTATGCAGGGGCTTTAACTATGCATGAAGTTGAGTTTAGGGTTGAGTCGGGCGATCGGGCAACAGGAGGGAGGTTGATGGCCGATGACTTGAAGGTTTGAGCCGGAGTGGAGAATGCGGATGGAGAATGAAGAGGTTTATTTGAGGTCACAGACGGGGTTGATGGTGGTTGGATATCTTGTTAATTTTGATGAAGAATTCAAGTGTAAGAAAAATACTACTATGGTCGGAGTTGTGCTTTTGTACACATGCAGATGGTCTGGGCGGTGCTGAGCAGTGCTGGGTACAAGAAGGAGTTGGTTTCTAAACCTATAGTCTAGTTATACGATGTTCATAACGATGACATTATATTGAACTTCATATCTTATGAACGGTCATACTGTCTTGATATAAGTGTTATATTATATGAAATGCATATGATATCTTCTGCTCGTGATCTGCTTATTATACTCGGCAACACATAACCCATCATGCATTAACCACCAATCATTTGACCTTTACAATATGCGCATATATTTGCTTAATCAACCTATACCACTATAAAACCATACTCTACACTAATACAATGTAAAGCTCTCATACATCGTTTGATATATCTATTCTCTATTTCACGAACTTCATTGTCACATGCAAAGCATGTACCCTCGCCTGTGTCCCCATCTACCTCGTACCATCTCAAGTTTTATATCACTGCTATCATGCCAATATGATAGTAATTAATACCAGATACCATCACAATTTTATTTCAATATCACTCTGAATCACTATATACCACTTATTTTAAACAAGGCTTAGTCTCCAATCCAGCTGTATGTCAAAGGTATTATCACAGTGATTCCGAGTCGTCACGAGTACAGGATATCACAATACAGTACGTCTCTTCTTCCAATTCACGCGTCAATATGGAAAGCTCCTTTGATGTGATGTGATTCATTCAAGTTATCATACAAAGAGAACCGCTGCGTCTTTCCAAGATCTTCGTATCGTAGCGAGAGACATGTAAAGTTCGGTGAGCTTGGTGTTCCGCGTTGTCGGGTTACATTGGCATATATGATGACCGCGGTATATACCATTATCAGTAAAGTAGTACATTTGAGTGAGATCAGTTACTCATGTGTTAACACGGACAGTCTCTATACGCACTAGTAACTCATAGTCTCAAATACTCTGAGAGCCAGTCAAATGACTCATGCATCTTTATTATCATGCGACTTGGTGTATTTAAGCCAAGCCTTAATACCATTGGGGTATGATCGATAAGGTCAACATTCATTGTGCAGCCATTATCATCTTAATATCCAAAGCTGTGTCTGGTGAGCTTTCTGTTCTGGACTTGGATTTTAAACAAGAAATGACATGACGAGTTATATCATATAGCCATCGTCAGCGCTTCATTCATGCTACGGATACTCTGGTCCAAGTCCTAGCTCTAGAGACCCATATCTATCTTGGATAAGGCCAGTCAGTCAATGACATATAATTGATCAATTCTACACAGCTAACTATTTCAAACCTCAACTCTGAAACTGTGAGTATAAGTCACTCATATTCATCACGCCAGCCTTTAGATTGTCAAATCGCCAAGTCAGACTTTTCAAGGGCTCGTACCTCATCGGTCTCTCATTGGAACCGCACCTTAATGCTTATACAAGATGAGACTTCATCATGATATCAAACAGTGATTCTAATGAGTTATCTTCAAGTCTTACTGCTCGTGTGAACTGCGCTAATTGTCGTAATTCAGAATTGTCATCTCATCTTTGGGTGCTCCGGTGGCTGGTCAGATGACACTTTGTTTGTCTAATCATTCCAACAATCTATCAATCACCCTAACGACACTTCATGATGTATCCATTTTTATGTTCCCTAATTTTCTCGGTCAGTTATAAACCCTATCTTCCATCTCAAGCAACCAACATCGAGTTCCTTAGCCTCAAGATCAACACATCATCCCAAGACCAGTCATCTCCGACCCATCCACCCACCCTATATAGACTCATGAATCTCATGGTTCTCATGGTTCATTAGGGCAACGTGCCAGAGTGGTTAATGGGTGAGACTAGAAATCTCATGGCTTCGGCCGCATAGGTTCAAATCCTGTCGTTGTCGCTTTTTCCCTATTTCTTTATGGCGTACAAAAGAAATCGTAAGGGTTCAGACTAGCCATTTGTGTTTTCTACCAATATTTTATGATTTATTTTTGTGTAGTTAATCGATATATGAAGGTGTGAGTGAGTGGTTAGAGCCTAATGGGGCCGGGATGCCCGTTTTTTTGTGTAACGTCAGGTCGGAGAGCGACCGATAGCCATGAGGAATACCATTGTATAATAGGGTATGCGTTCAAAATCTCTGAATTACATAGCACATTGATCAACAATAGTCATTATGGATGCTACATATAGTTATGAACCCCGCATACAAGATCAACAAATCATCGACATTATAGATATATAGTATATTCACTATATAAGTTCGAGAATATTGAGCCTTTGACGTAACCAAAGTTAGACATCTACCCGAAAGTTTTTGAACATGTTCAGACTCCCTACACATACTCACAATCGGAGCTTCTGACACACACGTCGCTACATACTTTTACCACACAGTCAGTTGTCACTACTGTCCATGCTTACACTTAAATATCTCTTTTACTGTGCTTTGTCAAAGTCGATTTTTCTCCGAAAAAATCTTCACTATCGCGATATTACCCTCTATGTGGGTTCTATCTCCGATTCTGATCTCTCGATCAAACCAAACATCCATATCACGATCTTGATAGTTTCAATATGACCACCTCATATACGTCATGCCTGAATATAGTTCTACCAATAATCAGACATTAAAAATACCTTCTCCTCTAAATATGGCCCCACTATCACCTTGGGGGCCAACCTGTCACCTTAGCATCGCCATCATTCCACATCACCATTTTCTCAAGACCCTCAATCTACCTTCCCAAACTTACATAATATCACAACCAGTGGTCCAACCCACCCTAATTCGTACTGATCGCCATGATCCACAACGTGCATCGTCACATTCCACCCCAGATACCCAGTCTCCCAGCCATCATAATAGAAAGTGCTCTGCATGTACCCACCCGCCATGATCCCCGGATCGCTCAGTTTTGAAGCCCTTTTTATGTAAGCTCTTATAAAAGTCCCCGCGTCACCTTCTCCCATCACCCTCCTATTCGCCACTAATCTCCCCTCGTTCTCTAACCAATCACCATCCTCTGTTCCCCTCACGAACCCCGCAGCGAACATGAGCGCCTGGAAATTCTCCGAATGACCCTAAGGATAGGTACAGCCTGTAGAGACAACAAAGAATAGACGTTCTTCAAGCATATACTCAACTTACCTACTTAGTAGTCAGTGACTAACTTGCCTCCTACGTAATGACAAGGAAAACAGATAAATTTAGGGAACAACGTGTAACGATGAAGGGTTTCTTAGAGAGTTTATCTATATTGAGAAAATCCCAATAGGGCTATTCAGTGGGTTATTTTTGCCGGAGGTGGCTCGGCCCGGGTAGGGACAATCGGATAATTTTTTTAAAAAAGTACATAAACGACAAGCCCTGATACAAACCCTTGCTTATGCTAATAACTGCTACTTTAAAATAATTGATCGATCTATAATGTCAAGTTATAGGGTTTGCCTATTAGGGTCTTACAACGTTCTACTGAATGCAACATCACTATTTCACCATTTTTCCCCTTCCTCTCTCGGGCTCGAAAATTCCAACGCACAAACCGTCAACACGCACAGTTCACCCAAGCACTAAGCACTTTCGTGTTTTGCGTGGAGAGGCAACAATTGAAACGGCAATGCGTTGGGTTGAATTGGCGATTTGGAGAGCGGACGGACCTGGGAGGATGGACGGAGCGGGAGAGTTGCCGGATTTTGAGAAATTGCCTAGATAGGAGGAGTGGGGTTTGGACAGATTGGGGAATGGGGAGGAGAGTGCGTCTGAGGTTTTTGGGTTAGTTTGTTAGTTAGCAATGGAGGTTATTACGGAGGCGGAGAGTTCCGTTGTGACGAGTCGTGTTAGGTTGGCGTGTGGTACACAGGGTAATACGGAGAATATTATGATTATTTGCAGTTTTGAAAAAGAACCAATTAATTTGAGAACTTCTCACCTAGTGTGCTACTGCACGCATACTATCAAGTACTCCACTGTGAACTCAGCCTTCTTAATTCTCACTCACGACCTTCCCAATAGATTTCACGGCTATAATCCCTCAGTTATAAACCTCCCCAGTCAATATCTCAAAGTCGTATTCATTATCGACAAAAATAAAGCTCGTCTGCCTGCGTATCCCCTTACAATGCTCCACCAATAATCAATTAAATCACTATAATTTAATCGCCTCCTAATCCATTTCCCTTTCCAGTCCCAACCCACCGGGCAGGATTCCGGTCAGTCGCCCATCGTCCCATTATTGCTTTTTTTTTCTCTTCCTTTTCTTATTCTCTTAATTCTCTTCTGCATGTGTCGTCGCTCGCAGTTCGCAGTATTCCTGGGACACCGAGGCCGAGATCTCGTGGGCAGTGGAGAACCCGGGAGGGATGGGGAAACTGGGTGGGCTACGAGGATTTAATAGGATATATTATGAGGAGATGCAATTGATGATTATGGAATGTTCCATAATCATTGGTTAATTGATGAGTGGTCGTCGCACATGGTGGCAGATGAGAATTCATGCCGTGTGATTGATGGTGGATTGACAGACTTAATATTGATTTATACTGTTTAGCTGCATGATTATTGGACCGTCGGATTGCAAAGAGAGTCCCCAGTATTCGGGACGAGGGACGGCAAATGCAGATGGGTCGAAATAATGGGTGTATTTGGATTTTGCATTATGCATTGTGAATGTCAAGCTGACTGCATCTAAGTGGACAAGAGATGCCGAACTGCGAGGAAAATGTTGCATTTTAGTGGTTGATACATGTCAAATACCCACCAACTAGGCTTCAACTATAGCTGTTAGTCAGCAGACATTAAAAGCTATTGCCTACAATCTATAAAGCTCAACCCTGTGATAGTTCAAATTAAATCTTATTATAGTGAACCGTCAATAATACCTCTACAACTCGATCGAACGAGATCTATCCAAGCTCCAAAATACCGCCATTAACATCGACAATTCCTCCAATTTCCATCGTGAATCCATAATCTTCACCAACCCCATCACCACCCACCATCTCGGCATTTCCTATGTTTCCGGAAATACCACGGGAATTACTAACACAGTATACCCCGACCCTGATGCCCCCAATCCTTATTTCCCCTCCTCGTAATCCGTCATTCATATCATTAACCCATGGCTCTCCAGCTCCTTACGATCCTCCGCCCCAAAGATTGCGATATCGTTAATGCATTACATACATAAATATTCACGCATCCCCCATAGCCACCCAACAATTAGGTTCGGAATTCCCAAAGATACGCCTAAGTATCAATCAATCAATCGTCAATTTTGCTATGCACTCGCTTTCGCACTCTCTTTCTCAAGTCCCAAAGACTACCAGGCGCCCCAATAACGAAATGAATCGTTCTTCACATTGGGAAATCGTTGCAAATGGGCTTTGACGCTTTTTCGACTTCGTTAACTAGTAGATGAGATTAGGATTGATGCTGGAGCCTTGGAAGTTGTCAGGGACAAGTGGGGCGGGAAGAAATGCTTTTTGGGAAGAAAGTGGAGAGATAGGATACATATGAAGTCGCGTCATGATCGGCGTTTGGAGTGGGTTTGTATCAGGTTTGTTTGGGGATAGAGATAGAGATGGATTAGGTTTGTTATAATTGGTGTTGTGGTTCTTGGTTGGTGGTAGAGAGTCGAAGGGCTGTAATCATTGAGTCGAGCTGAGGAATTCTTCATAGGGTCGTAGGGTCATATATCTTTGAGTCTCTCATCCAGATTCATCTCTATTCTTCAACTTAGAACTATCGTAAAAATTAGCATCTTAACCAACATAGTAATCTCCACCATTAACACTATTCCACTCCTCCATCCTTTACCCGCGCCCTGCCTCTTTTACCTCACCCATTCCTTCTCTCTCTTCCCTATTTACGCCCGTACTCACAATAATCACTTGAGTCTTGGGCTTAAATAGACAATGCGCGCTATATAGTTTATTTTAGTTGACATTATGCAAAGACTAGCTGAATTCGACCTTTTGTAGAGAGGGTAATGCTGTGCGTGGGCATAGTGTGTTTTGTTTATGCCAATGACAAGTCAGCGAGATCGAGGGAGCCACGACATCGGGACAAACCATCGGCTTGTTCTCATTTAATTACTTTTTCATGCACAAATGAGAATCGAGAATCGAGTCGGCTTTCAAGTGGCAGCTATCACTATTTTATCACCTGTCACATTCATCAAATCTGCATCAACTACAAATATGCCTATCAGCATTATTGCCTCCTTACTATGTAACATTGCGACCCTGTGGTGCAATGTTGATTGATTTTGGGCTTTTTGCTCTCTTGGGTGGATAGAGATTGTTTGCTCCGAGAGACCGAGTTGGCGGACTGGTTAAGCACTGACTTGACCGGATTTTGGAATATTACTGGATTGGGAGGATTGGTGAGAAGAGGTGTGTTTCATGTGGTGGGGTCTGGTAGACCCTAAGATAGACTATTCGTAATTTGAGCAAACATCAATGCTAACATAGTTTGTAATTAAGATGAGAATTACATTTAAATTCATACTTGAAAAAAAAACATAAATCAAACCTAAGTATTCAACAAACCATAACCCTATATTTCATCAGGTTGTAATTGGTATATTAGCATACAAATTCACACTCATCACAGTCCGCAATATCACGTGACTAAAAAAACACACTCCCGGAAATACCCAACCCGTATCAATTCCCGCCCTCCACCACACCCACCCACCCGCTCCACTAACCGCCATCTTCCCATGTCCATTTGCACTACCATCTGCATGTCCCATCCCATCCATCAAACCCCGATGATCCTCTCAAATCATGTGTGCATGTCTCCTTCCTACCCATGCATACACATACTGCATGGATGTCTGCCTCCGTCCTTACTCAAATCCCTAACATGCAAACGAGAGCCTAGAAAGCGACCCAGAGAATAGAAATATGGAGTCCAGGGGTTCATTGAGGTCCAGTGGGGAGCGCGGGAAGGAAACGAAGTATTGGGTTCTGGACTTTTAGTGAGTGTGTGGTAGGTTGGCAGCTGGGTTGCGCTACAGATTGTTTCGACACACTATAACCAGAACCAGAATTCAAAGAAAAGAGATCCTGACTTCTCTGTTAATTTGACACCGAATGCCCTGAGGTCGTAAAAGCGACCAATCAGAATATGGATACTCTGAATACCTTATCCCTGTTGCTTGGCCTGCATATCAGGAGGGTGCCGAACTTTTCCAGGTTAGGGGACCTTGGGCACTCAGTATGCTAGAAACTCAAGTAGAATTGGCATTAAGGATCACTCAATGGCGGAAAGGAAGGGTAGGGTGTAGGGGACTAAGGGAGGACAGTTGAGTAAAGGCTATAAGGCGAAGTTGGTGATGATGCTTAATATATTGAAATGGAATATAGGAGAATTAATGACTCCGTGAAGAGATTCACGGATTGTAGAAATTATTCCAATCAATGTGAAGAAATCATGTCAGATGGGCCCATCACTGTCTTTGCTTGGCCTACTGCCGACCCAGTCCACTGCGTTGGTCCCTGTTGATGATTGAATTCCACGGGACATGCTAATCTGTCACGAGTATTCATCACTTGTTTAATCACATCACCTTTCCCACTCGAAAACGGTTCGTTATCCCTAGGGATTTGGCAGCCTGGGTATAGCCGTAAGATTTGAAGGAGACAAAATGGCCGGTTGGGAGTGAGGGTCTTGGTAAGCTTAACCCATCAAAGAGGGTTCTCTTGGCGAACGAGGCGCAGCTGACCGAATTGGCTGTCTAGGTAGTTTCCACAATACGGGGTCATTACTCTTCGTTATGGTGGATTATTTGACTATGAGTAACTGTCACACAATATCATGAGTGCGTGAATAGGCGACCTGTCAATCCGTCAAATCTCCCTTTTCCTTCTGTGTGATTCTTCAATCCCGTGATTAGTGAAATCTTCAGCAAGCCAAGACGCTAATTCCCCCAGCGTCCGTTCATTGAGGTTCAATGCCAAGAGCTAAACAGTGAGGGGAGGCGACGACTATAACAACAGAATTGTCCTTCGAGAGAGAAAAGTGCGCTCTGGCCTTTTTGGGATAAAGAGGGGACAAAGACTCGGGATTTATGCGGGTTGTTGGTGAGTGAAAAGTATGGATATTGTTGGCTTTTAGCGTGGGTAGCTTAGTGATGATAATGAGTTACTAGGGCTTGGGTCGTAAGACGGCTACGGATAAGTGCATATTAAGGTAATATTTGATGTTTGATGATGAGTTGGTGGTGTCGTGATTTGATACTCTCGACCCGGAGGTTCACGATGCTTGGGAAAAACTAAACCGCAAATTTCATTACCATTACTACTAAACATTTGCTATTTTCACTTGGCATTTCGTAACCATCTGCCACTTAACTCCCCGAATTAATCGCCTCTTTCCAAATCCTGTTCTCCTAGCACCAATAAGCCCACAAATCCCAGCAACCGCCACGCCTCCTCCTACCCCAGCAATCAAGTAACAAATATCCATGTCTCCTTCAAAATTACCAACAAAAGGGTCCCTGTCCGTACTATAAACCCTCACCCCTCGATAAAACATCATAATTTAATAATAAGAGTAGAAGTCTTTGGCTTGGACGTAAGCGAGTTCTGGTGCCCATCTCACGATGCCCATCCCACGGCTCACGGAACGTCGTGGCCAATTACTATTCCCTGACTGCTGCTGCAGTCCTACGATGCGTGCTGCGGGTAGATGGTGGCTTGGGACAGACAGGGACGTGGTTGCTGGCGGTTTGGGCGTTCCTTTTTATGTCGAGGTTCCCGCTTTCTTGCGGACTGGAGGTTTTGGCATTTGTCTCTTTTTCTACTTTTGCTTTTTAGAAATTTGATATCTTGGACTTGGTGGAATTGATTCATTACATACAGTTTATTTGGTGGATTAGAGACTTGCAGTTTTACGGCATATTCAATATCAACAGTAGAAAGCTTGACAAGTATATTCAATATACTCTTCCATTTTTTTACATCAATTTCCTTTCGTTACCTATCCATCGACAATTATCAGCTACATCTTCGACAATCACCATCCCGTAAGTCTTCACTTGTCAAGTGATTCGATTCCACGACGAACGAACGACAGCCCATAGCCAACCAACCAACCAACCGGGTCGCCAATTCCCTCGATAGCAACCATCCCCTTCCGATTATCATCTCATTGCCTATCCGCCTAGCCAACCAAAATCCACCGTCTCCCTCCATCGCTACCGTTTGTACTCCCATACACAACATGCGCCATTCTCACCGCTCACCGCTACCCATAAATCTCAACTCAACTCTGGAACCGACATGATTTGCTCTCTATGTCTTTAGCTCCGTGTTTTGTATTATGCTCATATGCGGATTGCGAGGCGGGCAACTTGTTGGGTGACAGAACATAAATGTGTTAATTGACAGCATGTTGTGCGGATTAGCGATTGAGTGATGAGCTGTTAGATGGTGTGGATCACGAATAAACGGTGTGACTCCGAGGGCTTGGATAGTTGGTTCCGGTGCGCTGGGTCGCTGGATACTTTGTGTTTTCAGCGGGGGAAGCCCTGTATTTTAGGGGGCTTGAAAGTAATTTCCGGATGCCTTGTGGCGCGTTTCAGTAGACATGTACTGGGTTATTCCCTGGAAGAATCGGATGTATTTTTTTGCCTTGTGGGACGTGAATCCAGTTGGTCGGGTTCTTTGTTCGTCGTCATTCATTCTCATAATCAAATTAATTCATGTCTGTTTTCTTTTATTTTTGTAACGACAAACTAACCAATATTTCTTATAGATTTACAATTGATCTATGAAGGATTAGATTCCTGTAATTTATCAAATAAATCTACATCGCCATCTATAGCCCGACATGGCGTCTACTATGCGGCCTATCCAGCCCGAGAGCCATCGGCCAATGGCGACCCCGAGTTCTATGAACAAGGAGGATGAAATCACCACCACTTATTTTGAGCGTCGCACCAAAGGCGGCAGACAGCTTCGCTACAGATTAAGAATTATTCAGCAGCCCGAGCGTGCTCGCGCCTGCGGTTCCGGTTCCAAGTGTAAGTCTTCGAAGTTCCCAACTCCAAATTTTAACATTCTGCTAACTCTTCATAGGTGCTGCTGATCGCAGACCCGTTGACCCCCCGCCAGTCATTGACCTTCTCGTCTTCGACGTCACTGACGGCGAACCCAGAGACATCACCTTTGCTTACAATGTCAACTTCTTCCTCTTTGCCACCCTAGAGCACGCGCGTCCCATGGTTCACGGCCGCGTCCAGACTTCCTCGGCTACCAGCCCGCCTGTCTTGACCGGTATGCCTGCTTCCGGCATGGCTTACCTGGACCGCCCTACTGTTGCTGGTTACTTCCTATTCCCTGATTTATCTGTTCGTCACGAGGGTCGCTACACTCTCAAGTTCAACTTATATGAAGAGACTAAAGAGGAGGGTGATGGTGACCTTCAACCCGCTGAGAAGTCGGGTGATGTCAATGAGAACCCTGCCTTCGACTGGCGCATGGAGATTGTTTCCAACCCTTTCACTGTCTTTAGTGCGAAGAAGTTTCCTGGCCTTCCGCAGTCGACCCCTCTGAGCAGAACCGTTGCCGACCAAGGTTGCCGCGTTCGCATTCGACGTGAGATTCGCATCCGTCGCCGCAAAACTAAGGGCGGCCGTGACGGTACCGAGGACCAGATATCTGAACAGCGTGTCTCTAGAACTCCCGACCGTCAGCCTATCGCGGAGTACCGTGCTCGTTCTGGCAGCACCCACAGCATCCACTCCGATCACAGCAGACATAGCCGTGTCGGCCCTATTATGTCCCAGGCTTATCCCCAGGAGCCCAAGACTGAGGTGTACCAGAGCCAGCCGGCGCCTGCCCCCTACAACAGTGCTCCTGCTCCTTACTCTTACGCGCCGCCCCCTCCGTCGCATCATGCGCCGCCGCGGTCGCCCTCACATAGCCTCCCTAGCTACGACGGAGGGTACGCTTCTTACAGCCGCCCTCTCACCCAGGGTTACGAGCGTCACTCTTCGGTGTCGTCTTTTGCTCCCATGGAGATCGATCCTAAGCACGAGCGTCTTCCTTCCATTCCCCATGCTATTCCTCCTTCTCCCAGCTCTCACTACCCCGTCGACCGCAGAGCGTCGTATGCTCTGCTGCCGCCTACTATGGAGTTCAAGAGATCGTCGCGCAACATTCTCCCGCCGATTAGCGACGTGACTAGAGCCCAGGTCATGCCCAGTATCCCGCCCACGGCAATCACTATCGGCTCCAAGTACCACAACAGAATCATCGAGCCCGATAATGAGCCTGAGCACTTTAATGTTCTTCCTCTACCCACTACCGGGGAGAAGAGAGCCAGAGATATTTCTCCTTCGGACTCAAGACGATACTTCAACGGCGCCAGACAGGAGCCCGGCAGCGTCCAGGTCCCGAGTATGGACCCGTACATGGCGGCTGGTAGTAACGGGTACTACCCCGACAGGAGAACACCTAGTAGTCAATTCAGCTTCACGTCGGCCGATGGTAATCACAAGACGGTGTTGCTGAATAGGTTCTTTTAGGTGGTTGTAGAATTGGAGGCGTAAAATGGAATGGTAATTTATGGCGCGGGTTTTAGTTTCTATACGTTATTGTCATTGGATGAGCGGCCAAGGGCGGCGCTGGGTTTTCCGTCTTGTTTATAGGAAAGATGGGAGATATGATTTTCTTGTTTGGGATGGCGTTTGGCATATCATGGGATCATTGAGGTCCTTGGTTTTGCTTTTTGCTTTATTTCTTTTGTTTGGATTATTTATTAGTGTGGTCGTTTATTTGAAGATACCGGTTATTTGTGTGGTGTTTCATTACTTTTAATTTCCTTTGTGTATATTTTATATAGTTGGGGTTAGGTTTTGCTGTTTTCTGGCGACAATACAATGCCAGTGTTAATTTTTGAATACGTTTTTACTTGATTTAACTTGTGAATTTCATGATGTGATGTAATGATAAGGCTTGGAGATATCTAATGTCCTCTTGTGAATTGGGTTGTGGCTAATGTCTCTTAGGATCTGTTTGCTGAGCTTCATTCAACGAAGCAATTACAAACTTCGATGGCACCAGTAAGTCTTTATAATATGGGAGAGCTTGCTTTCCCTACCACTCCATAATTGGATGACATTCAAAGGTTTTGAGTTCGACCCTCACTCAGAGCGCCTTTTGACTTTAGAATTTGGCGAGTACTCTTTTGTGTCTTATTTTTCTTGTATTTCCTCTGATACCGTTGCTTCTTCTTGCGATATTTTTATTCTATGCTTTGGTATCTTATGAAATGTTGTTCGTTTTATGCCAAGGTGTGCTTAGACAAATGGGCACTTGTTGCCCGTTGCATGCAGCAGCTTTATCTGACCGCTGACTGTTTATGTGCATTGCATGCGACGCCTTGTGCAAGGTGGGCTCAATTCACGTGTGTTTCGTTTCACGGTATGCACTCATGAGCCGTCTGCATAATTGCGGGAACGATAATGAATGCGAAATTGCATAAAAGGGATTTCGTTATTCATAGGCAAACAGCAACAGACAATGAGAAAACAGTCTATAGATGGTTGGATTGTCCACGTTTTATCGCCAATATATAGGCGTCGTTTGGGTGCAGGAACCCGCTGGTGGGGGATCCTTGGGGCCCTAGGGGTTTTTGGGGATGCCTGTCGTTGTCGGGTGGACGGGGGATGGCATTGTTTATTTGGGTTGTTGATTTTGGGCGTTGGGTGGTGGTGGATGGAAATTGTAATTTGGGGGAGATGAGGTGACGATTGAATTGTTGAATATTTGATATGTGATGATGTGGTGATAGAGTCTTGATGGAAGGCAGTTCGTGGGGAAAGACCTGAAAATTTTTTCATAGAATTCGGAAGGTACGCAGATGCGTTTTCTAGAAACTAGACGTAGAGTAGAGTCATCACGATGATTCTAAAGTGTGACTTAGACTTCGTCCACTAGCCGCCATTCTTTGACATTGACATTGGCGATCATCTATTGTCTATTTTTCCTTTACCAACAGCAGCAGTGCCTGTGCTCGTTAGCGAGTGACGGTCTACGAGACTGGGGATGGCGGGTGGCCGGACAACGGACAATAGGTTGGTGATGATGGCTGGGGAGACAGACATACATACATATGGGGATGGCAAGACTTGCATGCAGATGAGGCGGGTAGTGGAGTATCAAAGAAGAGAGCTAGAATAGAGTTAGAGACGGGCCAATTATTTGAAATAGTTGCGTTTCTTTTCTTTCTTTTTCTCATTCTTCTCGCGAGAGCAGAAAATTACAATATTGTGGATTCACAGAGTGCTATTGCTTTCACATTTTTACTGCCATCGTGAGTTACCTGACCCACAGACCCCATCACTACCACCTAGCACATACCTCATCATCCCTCATCCATTATTTGTATCCCATATCATCCCACTAACTGCCCTCCGTCTCCCTTCTCCCTCAGCGTCACGAACCATTGCTGACTCCCTCAAATAGTTCAGTCATCAAGATCTCCTTGAGATTCTATACGTTCTTTACCAACTTAATTCACTTATACGTTAGTGCTTTTCAGCACAAAGGAGACGATATTGTTGATATATTACGAGATAGCTCCTTTTGGATCTACGGTCTTTTCGTTGTGACAACGCTGCACGCCTTGCTTCTTTTATTTGACTCCTTGCGTCCCGAGACATTCAGGTTGCCGTCGAGCCCATTCCATTCCAAACGCTTCTCGCCCGATTGCTTTCTCGAGGCATTCCACCCAACACAATCCTACATACCAACATCTTTCTTAACGCCTACTTACATATTTAAAGATGGCCGGACTCCTCCGCGCGGCCAGTAGGTTCCAGGAGGGTTCCATGAATGATAGGGTCTCTGCGGTCCCTCCTGTTGAATTCATTGGCCACCACAACCACTCCAAGAAGCCACAACGATCCAGAAATGAACAACACGCTGATTCCGACGACGAAGACGACATCGCCAGAGAGTTCTTAAGCTTCACAAATCACCGCAATCGCCCTGCCGCCACCATCCACAACATCAACAACCTCTCGCGCATCACACACTCGGCTACCGACTCTGCATCCTCGGGTCACATCACGATGGGCAAGTCAAAAGGAGACAAGCGAAGTAGCTTCCTACCTAACATCTGGATGGGGCTCCGGGAAAAGCTGAACTTTAGGAAAGGCGACAACAAGCTCGGACGGCCCCGATCCATGTACTCCAACATTGCCCCGCTACCAGTGCCGTCTAATGAGCCCCCTCCGACGATGCCGACGTCTCCACTTTTGGGAATGGGTATGGGTAACTTAGGGGCTCGTCCGACTCGTGAGGAAGTCATGGAGAATTACAAAACGTTGATGGCGCAGGGTTTCTTCGGGACACATGCGATTCAGTCGACACGGCGGCCGCCGCCAAAGCCGTTGGGGACGAGCCAGTCGGTTGCAGATTTTAAGCCGAAGGGGCTGTTGGCAGATGGGTTACGGTCTAACCCGGTGCCGTCGACACCAACGTCGGTTATGATTAAGGAGGTTGCAAAGAAAGAGGCGTTGAGAAAAGAAGAAAAGAGAGTGCCTAAGGATTGGCCAGCGAGACCTGTGTCGTCGCCTATGGATCACCACATGTTGAATGCGTACCACCAGGACGCCGCGAACCGCCGCGGCATGAAGAGAAGCGGGCGGGACTCACCAGATACCGATATGCCGATCCCTACGCACAAGAAATTACGGAAGTCGGCGTCGCGCATTGGTGATCTTGGGCGTCTGAGGAGACGAGGGAGTGAGTTTACGGGGATGTTCTCGCGGCCATTTACGGCGGCTGGCGGCTCGGGATATGCTCATAGCAAGAGTATGTCCACCGTCTCGATGTTGTCGCCGCGGTCGCCGTTTTCTCCTAATCCGTTTTCGCAGACCTTTGGGCACCAGGAACAAAACCATAACCAGCATCCCGTGGACTCTGACAAAGCGTCGATAAAAACGTCAATTATCTCTATTCCGTCGCCGAGGTTACTGCGCAGGAAGCCGACGTTGGCGGAGATTTCGGGGCCATTGACGCCGCCGGTACATATGATACCAGGGGTGTTCGAGGGGATGCAGAAGGGGGACAATGTGCAAGGGTTGGTGAGGGGGGAGCTACCGGTGCGCGCAGTTGACTTGGGGGTTGCGCAGAAGCAGCAGAGGGAGGTCTTGGGCGAGGTGAGGATGGTAGGAGGTGAGAATGTCATGCCGGTGAAGATGGATGTTGATGGGGATATGGAGAAGGGGTGTTGAGAGGAGATGGATTTTGGTGCTCTTTCTCGTGGTATAAAATGGAGGAGTTTGGTTGATTGATTGGGTTGGGTTGGTTCTTTACCAAAGTGGCGTTGGATGGTGAATTTTTTCTTCTTTCGTAGCTCTACGGAGTTTATTTGTTTGGTTTTTTGGCAATTTTCTTTATGGCTGATATGTTTTTATTTATGAGCTGATGGCACTGATTGGCTTTGTTGACGGGTTGAATATATGGGATTTGTATAACTTTGAGTGTCTTGGTGGGTAATTAATGGATAATCGTGATATGTGACGTGTGAATAGGAGGAGGGACAGTGGGGTGGATTTGGTAGCATTGTTCTTGTGGTGTTTGTGGAGCATGGTTATCTTGAGGCCACGAGATGGTAGTTGACAGGATGGATGGCGCTAGAAGCATGTATCACGTAATAGAGAATTCTCTATTATGCGAACATCTAGCTTTGAGGCCTGACCATAAAATTGATATAACTCATATACATATAAATTAATAAACATATATTTGCATTGTACTTGCACAAAGTCATTCAATCTTAATCTTCAAATAATCCATTACATTCCTATCCTATCTAAATGCTATCCCACCCAGATTCCATGGTATCATAACGAAAAAAATCAATCCCACCACTCCCCCTCATTCCAACCCCGCCGCCCTCCTCCTAATCTCCCCTCTCCCAAACCCCCACCCACAAACACCTCTCTGTAATTCCCTCAATCGCCGCAAACCCCACTCCCTCGCCTTCACCTATAAGCCTCAACACTATCCTAACGGTCCCGGCAGCCCTCCGATATCTCTCAAAATTTACAAGCGGGGACCCTCAGGTGAATTGGCAACCTCGGAAGGCCGTTGTGCGTTGTAGATGAGGTCATGAGTGTAGATGCCGACGAAGGGGATACATGGGGTCTCCGACGGAGTTGCCGCTTCCATTTCAGCGCGCAAGTTGTAGAAGTTGCGTGTGGGGGTCATGAGGTGTTCGAGGTCGCGGACAATCTTGATGTCCGCGGCAGGGACGAGCGCCCAGGTCTTGGTCAACCTGGTGATCTCAGGGGCAGTAAGGGCCATCGTGATTTGCGCTAGGGTTGCAAAGTTCTTATAACGGCGACAATGCTTCGCGATGTGAATGAACTTGATCAAGCACCGAGCACGTTCTTCAATAGCTTGCGTAAGCACAATCTCCGAAACCGCCCACTTAACCATAATGTTAAACCGTGCAACAACAACCTCGACACCCCGACAATCCGAGCTTCTCAAGAAATCAAGCCATGATCTCCACTCGCCCACTGTTGTATTCTTCCAGCCCATTTCGACGAGCTCGCGCCAATCGATATCAATGAGAGCATCTTTCTCAATAAGCGTAAACTGCTGAGCGAGTATATCGGAATCAAAAGCGAGGATAAACGGCAAATGCGCCGCTTCATTCTCAGGGCTGAAGAGGTCCTTGGACGGAGAAGGCCGCGTGCTCTCGGGGAAGTCGTGGGTGGCTGGTGATGTCGGAGTTTCCCCAGGCGTCGGAGGCAACGGCTTGTGCAGGTTAGAGAGATTCACAGGAACCTTTGTCTCAACAATTGGACTGGTAGTATTTGATATATTGTACGCCTGCTCCATAGTCATCGGCGGCGACGGAGGCTCCCGGTGTTGATAGCTCGAGTGCGCATTGCTAGGCGTGAATTTAGATGAGATATTCCCCGACATCAAATCCAGCAATGCCGGGGCCGCGGGAATTCCTGGTAATCCCGTGCTCGTCAATGACGCTAGCATCGTCCAAGAACGACCCAGATATCCGGATGCGCGGCGTCGAGATGCCGGTTTCAGTGTTACTAGGCTTTGCCGACAACACACGCATAGACTCCGGGCCTCTGTTATCACTAATCGTTAACTGGTGATGGTGCGTAATACTCTCATCATCATCTAAAGTATGAATGCTCTGATTCATCCAGTCCCGCAGCGGGCTAATCAGCGTACTCATATTGTTTGTCGACAATCTCTCCAGCTGTGGCATCGACATGCAGGAATCTTCACTTGCCGATGACCGATCGTGTTCCAAGTCCTTGTATCTCTTCATTGGCCCCGCTGGCAAGAAACTGTCAAACAATGACCTCTGCGCCTGCGACTCCAACGAAGTATCCGACTTATTGGTCGGCGCAAACACCAGGCCATCGCTACCAACACCGACATTCCGGTTCGTCCGCTTCCCTTGATTTACCAAGCTCTGATTGCCCACCGCCAATTGACTCAATGTCACCGGCTTCTTCCGCAATCTCGGAGCTGCCGTTGGCAACTCCATAATCGGGGAATCCGGCTTCTCATAACGTCCTTCCAGCTTCATCAACGCAATCTCGACTCCGTTATCCATGTCATCTGGGATCGCCGCAAGTTTCCGTAACTCCGCCTCGAACGACGGACGCATCGGAGGATGCAACGACGAATGTGTGCTGAATAAAGACAGCTTTTTGTGCATAGGGCACCATCTGCCAACGCACCCAACGAAAAAGTGTGCGGCGCCGGCTCCGAGTTACACGGGGAAACAACTGGATCACGATAAGTCGACGGGTGCAACGATGGCTCGTAAATGCTCTGAACAATTAAGCTCTGCAAAGAGTCCGTGAAAGTACCAGTGGTAGTCATCGATCTCGAACGTGTCATCGACATGTGATTCTGACGGATCTGGTGATCAAGTTCTTCTACCGTGGTCACATCCCGAAGGTTACCGGCCGGGCGTCTCCGAAGCATACGGGCTGGAGAAACCCTGGAACTGATTCTCGAAAGTCTAGCTGATGATGCATAACTTGACCCGCCAAAGCTTTGTCTCGGGATTGATGCCTCATGAAATGAACTGCGTCTACGATAACTTGATACCATAGACTGTTGCCTCGAATCATGTCCGCTCTGCATAATCGTCGAAGCAGCCACCGAAAATTCACCATCTGAAACCGGTCTAGACGCAATGAACTTATCATAATCAAATATCTCGTCGCAGTCAAAGAATGTTGATGAATTCTCCAGAAGCGACAACTCCAAACTCTTCGGGAACGTCACCGTCTGCGGACTGCGGAAGGCCTCGTTAGGAGAAAGACATCCGCCATCCAATAAACCCGCTAAATCCGGAATAAATGGAGGCAACGGTGTGCTCTCTGTGAACGGTCGAGAAAAGAACGAATGGTTAAGCAGGAACGAAGAACGTCTTGGTCTATCCTGTCTCTCAGTTCCTGGAGTAGCCGGAGGCGTATCTCGAGACTCTTCAGCCATGAAAGTCTCGGTGAAGGCATCAACCGAGCTATTTACACCGGGGAAGGGCATCTTCGACAGATCAAACGGCATCAGCCGCGTATCATTAATGATCATAATAGACTTGCTCCCCGAAGTGATGGTTGTAATAGCTCCATCGCTCATCCCCCTCTGGTGTGTCTTCCGCCGGCTTGACTCAGCATATGTGCTCTGTCTCCTCAAATCTTCAAACGACCCATCCAAATGTGCCGTGGAAAACATGGGCATCTGCGGCGGCTTCGGTATCATCGGAGACCCGGCCAATGAATCAAGCAGACGGATCCCTTTAGCCTGGGCCTCCGCCTTGACTTCATCGTGCACCGCCTTCTTGAAAGCCTCAGCAATCTCAGCTCCAAGAAGATCAATCCGGACCGTCGGCTTCTCCTCAAATATCTGGATGCGCTTGTCCTTAACATTCGGGACAACTGCTGAAGAAGGCGCCTGGCTACTCGGCATCTTGGAAACGCCTCCATGCTTATTAAGCAAATTAGAACTCGCCCCATGGCACCGCATGTTTAACGCCCTCTTCACCGTCCACAGGATCTTCTTCATCCCAGGACCACCCGAGCCACAAGGATCCCGATGATTAAAGTCCGACGAATCCACATCTGACACTGTCAACCTCTGTGCCTCGGCCGCCTCCGTAGGTTGAACGTCCTCAACAAAAGCCTTCTGCGACGGTGGGAAAAGGTCACCGCGAACTAAGCTGCCAGCAAACAATGGCTTGTCATTGTGCTCGGATATCCGCTTTGGCGGCTCCGCTGGATGGTCCCTCAAAGAATCCGAGGTACTACCGTTGCGCTTGTGCTGAGGACGAACCCTCTTTCCAATAATGCCCTTGGGAGTGGTGGCGATAGCCCCAGATGTCGAAATGGCGATGGCACCTGCTCTCTCAGCGGTGGTCGGTCGCATGGGGTTCGAATGACTAGTAGTGTTCAAGCCCAGTTTCTGGAAGTTCTTAGCTGTCGGAAACGAACAAGATACGACACCGATACTCGAAATACTCATTGGGTTTAAGCCATGTTTTGCGATACCTTGCGAAACATGGGAAGTTTGTTGGTTAAGAGGCATGGAAGCATTCATAGGCGGTGGAGTATCCGGACGTTCGTGGTCGACAATGGCATCGCCGGGCGTACTTTGGATCATACTAGATGAGCCCTCTCTGTTGGAGAACTCCTACGGATCGTCGCCATCGACAGTCTCTTCCCTCCGTCTCCCACACCGACGGATCCAAAGTAGCATCACGGTTCCCGGAATTCCACCCGGAGAGATCGGCTCCTCATCCTTCGTATCCAAATCGAACCCGGCGCCATCCCAAAACTGGGCGCAAACTCGTCTCCAGCACTTTTTAAGTTCATTAACAATCTTGATATGCGGCTTAACGTCATTGCCAATCTTGGTTAAATCATCAATCAAGCTGTTGACCAAATCACAGAAAGCCACCCGCAATTCATATTCCATCATGAAGTCATCGATAAAGTAGTTTAAGATCCAATGTCTCAACGCAACAAACGTGCGCACCCGAACAACCATCCCCGTCTCATCATTTCTCGCCGCCGCCCACCGGAACCGCGCGATCAACATCCTGAGAAGATCCAACGGCTCCAGAAACGCCCGAAACGTCAAGAAGAAATCAGACAGCAGCTCGTAGTCCAAGAAACTCGGTGACGTAATCTCAGCGACTAATCTAGGCGGAGTCGCGGCCGTTACAGAACCAGATATTGAGTATCTCACGATAGAATGGTTGTCACATGCAGGCTTGAAGGTCAAGGCATCGAACATTGATGGCTCAATCACTTGGTGAACCGACATGTACGTCATGCGAGTCGCCTGTTCTGGGCTGGGAGGATTGAGATGATGTGAGAGGCCGCCACCCGGCGTAGTAGGTTCCGACTTAAGAAGATGATGCGCCAGAATTGCCGGGACAGGAGCTGAGGGGATAGACGGGAGGAAACGTCTCGGGGTCTGGATCATCCAAGTGGGTTCTCTGGAAGCTCCAGGGAGATATGGTAGCGGCGACTGAGTCATGTAACTCGCCCGGGAAATCGAAACCGGAATTGTTGACAGAGGGTAGCTAACAGTGGATTGAAGATCTTCTGTGGTAGTGTAGCACGAAGTCCGGATGACCGGAGTCCCACGAATGGTGAACCGTGGAAGACCGATACGGTGTGACGGAATCGGGATATCAATATATGGACTATCACCTTCCACAGTGCGAGGTCTCTCCTCATTTTGCCCACCACCAATAATAATCTTGAACCCCCAACAATGTCACTCGAAGTCGTCATGGGCGACATTGAAAATTCTGGCACTGTCGTATCAGACAAAGCCCTCCTTCTCCTCGGCGCTACCGCCCTCGCCGTCGCCTGACTCAACTTGCTAATATTCCTCACATGGCCAATCTGCGGCACGAGCTTTGTCTCATGGGCCGTTGCAGAAGGCATCTCGCTCCATTGGTTGAGGTGGAGATCGCTACTTTGTTCCGATATTGGCTTTTCGGGAAGCGACTTGATCTGGAGGCGCATTTGGTGGTTGTTTTGCGGCGAGGGTTCGGGCGTGAATTCAGCGGTCGATTTCTTGTGTTCGGGCGTGAGGGCGTCGATGCTGGCGGTGGATGGGGGAGTGACAGGGAAGATGGGGTTTTGGTTGCCATATCTTTCGTTTGCGGGAAGGATATTTGGTCTGCATAGCGGAGTTAGTAACTATAGATACAGAACAATAAAGACAGCAAATTGATGGTAACACGACATAAACAGTTTCACGCCAATCTGCAGGAACCATGGTCACCGCTTGGATGTATGCTCACCTCAGGTATATTCTCCCGTTATTCCCTACATTGGATACCCCAAACCTCTCTTTCTCAAGCTCCCGCCCTTATCCAACCCACCCAGACTCTCAGCATCCGAGTTCTTCCTTAGTTTGAGTCCGATGTCCGTCCTCTCCGTCTTTGGCACCAGCGGCTTCAAAGCAGCCGACGGTGCAGCCTTAAGTTTAGTCGGCGGCTTGTTGCCACTGCGTTTCCTGGAACCATCTTTCTTATTCGGTGTGAGACGGCGCAATCGGCTATGGGCCGAATCTACAGATTTAGGTGAAATGTTAGATGTCGAGTTGATGCGGGATTGATCCTTGATTCTAATAATTGTGCGGATGGTCGTATCGATTGGTCCAGGAGGCCATTTGTGGTGGGACTCATTATCTGTATCCATTTTGGAGGTTGTGTTGGGGCTGTATAGCGATTGTCAACGGGCAGGAGCAGTATCAAACACACAGCAGATGCTGCTGCTTTTACAATTCTAAAGATCTGTGGCTATTAGCAGATAATCCAAGTCAAAAGCTCTCGCGCAACATAATGTCTTCCCGAGACTCAGGCTCCACCAGTTTGTCTATGGAATGCCTCCCTAGGAACCTCAAGTGGGCGCTCCAAAACTAAGGTCTAAACATACCCAATTCAACCATACAGTTCGGTTCTAAATAGTGATGATATATTGCAGGTACCTCTCCACTCTCTCTGCTCATCTGTCGTTTTCTCAAGTCTGTCGTGAAGATCGATACGCGTGGAGTCGTCTTCTGTAATGTCCGAGTTTCTAATCGCAAATTACAAAATTAAATAAAAACCGACAAAATACGAAATTGCGCTCAACAAATGAAATAAATGGACTAAGTAAAGGAAATAAATAAAGGTATATATGAAAATAAGCACAATAGAAATTAGAGTAAAAGAGTGAATAGGTCGCGATCATCGCTCGTTAAGAGACACTTGGTGTTGAAGAAACCCTCAACCACCAATTACCAAAAAGCAAAGAACAAGAAAACCAAAAATTCGAAATCCAGAATTCCTCCAAGATTGACGATCCCTAATTCCCATGTACCTGCTAATCAGGGTCTCCACGCAAGTACCTTCTCTACATTCTTTGCTCTATCTCTCTTCTTTCCCTATCTATCCCTTACAAAACCCACATTCTTTCCTTCTTCTTCCTTCCCAGAGGCCATGGCGTCTCTACTCCTTCCTAAGCACGTTCCGCGCGCAATGAAATCCGATGCGAAACCACGAAATTAGAAAGGGACTGGGGATAGGCAGTGACGGGGATCATTGGCTGTGATTGGTCGATGGCGGCATGAGCGTAATGAGAGACAGAAAAGAGTATTGTTTTGGAGGTTAATTTGGTTTATGCATTGGGTGAAGAGAGGCGTGGTGGAAGATAAGGTTTGGTTGTGATATATATGTGACGTCTAAGCTGCCAGTCGTTGAACTGCCGTCAAACTGTCATTTAATGCAGGAACAAACTACTAACTAGTGAGATGTCGGCAAGCTTCAGATACAGAAAGAGCAAACTGCAGCATGGAATTCCTTTGGGAAGGAATGCAAATACACATAATAACTGTATCTGCTTATGTCATCACATCTATCGTCCAAGCACACTCCTTAATGAAGTGAACCGTAGTTGACCACCACTAAAAACTGGGTGATACATTTTCATATCGCTATCGCACTCTTGGTACACAATCTCCCATAAACCAAAGTATTGAGAACTCAGCCAGTCTCTCGTCTACTCAGAACTCAGGTCAAGTTTCCACTATTCTTCGTCAGTATCGCTCCACTTATCCACTCATCATTCTTCCTAAGCTTAACCCTTTTTACCCACCAGCAGGAATTAATATCCCGGCCTTGCGTCTCCATCTATCGAACCCAAATACTCCCAATCAAGATGATGAATACATAAAGATGAGTTTGCTTATGAGATATCACATACCACGCACCACCACATTTTCCTTGTCACCCACTTAAATCACTGGGTCAACCCGCTCTAGCCACCCGCTACCCAGGCCAAATTTGCCGCCTTTTCCGCCGGCAAAATATATATTTTCTTCTTCTCTCTATTATGTCCCTAGCCAGGTCATTTCCGACCAAACGGCCGTGAACCCCTCCACAAACTATTCTATGGACACAAAAAGTGGCAACAGTTCATAAGCGACGTTGCAATCTCAGTGATGGGCAGTAGGGGTTTACCCTAAGTGAGATTGATCGCGACTCTGGTCTTCTTCATTAAATTCAGGCACATACCATCTCACAGACCATCTATATCTACACATAGCCACTTTCCCTTAATCCTCTAGATGCCAATTTTTATAGAATTCATGTGAAAGAGCGATCGTGACTCTAAAGTAAACAAAGAGCTCCGAGGCCATCCGCTTCTTCTTCCATTCTCGCGCTAGAAGATACTACTGTGCTTTGTCTGTATGTGTATCTGCCCGGGCACCCACGGCCTATAGTCAACTACCTAATTACCGCCGTTTCACGTCCATGTGCCCACCCCCTTCATTCCGCAGGTTGCAATAAGTGGGGATGAGAACCGGGGTCGGATACTTTTTAGATTTTTACATTGCCTCTTGTTTTGCTACTAATTTAGGTCGATAAGAACATGTATGGATAAGTCGTAAGTACATAATGTGTGTATGTATTATGCATATAACTCGTTAAAATACAACCCTAGAAACTAAGTGAGACTTACACCAGTTTAAACACTCCCCTCTCTAACCTTGGCCTCCCCAATGGCCTCAATCATACTTCTTACGAATCTCGGCCCCGCCTCCATCCCCAAACCACCCTCCTCCCGACTCTTACTCGCCGCTTTCGCCTCAAACAAAACATCCAAAACCTTCTTAATCCCCACATCAACCCTAAACTCTCCATTCCGCCTTTCTGCTTCCGTAACATACGCATCCTGTTGAATCTGTCCCAGCAATCCCAAGACTTCTGACCGGCTGAAAACTCCCGACTCTTCCATGACCGACCCGAGCTCTTCAAGACGTCTAAGGGAACGAATGGATACCTTCTTTCCGAACCACTCATCGGCTTCGAGGAGCTTGAGGACGTGGAGCTTAGAGGTGGTGACGAAGATCAGGAGGCGATGGTCCTTGGGCGGAGGGTTGCGAATGAGGGTTTGCAGGACGGTGTAGAGATTGTTGGAGTAGCGGGGGCCGATGGGTGACCATTCAATCATGCGTTCAAAGTCATCAATGACAATCAGGGATAGCGGAGAGCGGTAAGCATTGGTGAATTGGCGGTTGATGAAGTCGATCTTGGAAAATTCATCTCTATAAGGCAAAAGATCCTTGGGACTCAAAACCTTGACGAATGGGAAGCCTGACTGTCTAGCGATCTCCGCAGCCACAGCCGTCTTACCCGAGCCCAACGGGCCGTGGAACAACACAGCCTCGTGTCTCTTGCTCTCCGAGTCTCTGACAGTGATGAATGAACCCTTACCCTGCGACATGATTTCTTGGATGTACTTGGGGTTGAAGTTGATGATGCCGTTGGGAATGAGGATATCGAGATCCTGCTCATCAACCCCGTAGGCGGGGCGGACTTCACGAAGGGCTTGCTGGAAGTCGGCCATGGTGACCTTCATGTTGGCGACATCCTCTTTGATACCGGCCACTAGAAATAAGTTAGTGATTGTTCATGTAACCAGTATTTCGGTTTTGAGTACTTACATTGGTCAACCTTGGTATGTCTGGCAAAAGCAAAAGACGTCGCAGCCTTTACCAAACCGCTCAGTTCGGCACCCGAGTAGTTCTTGGCCTCAGCAGCCAAGCTAACAAGATCAACATCATTCCCCAGAACATCATTGTTCTTCATCTTGCTAGTGTGAATCTTAAGAATTTGCAATCTCCTCCTCATTGGGCAGACTGATCTCCAGCTGAACCTCCAATCTACCAGGTCTCAGAAGCGCCTCATCGATCATGTCCTTCCGGTTAGTCATACCGATAAGCAAAATGTTGTTTAATTGGTCGACACCATCGAGCTTTGTCAACAACTGATTGACAACCGAGTCACCAACGCCAGTGCCACCGCCAGCACCCGACCCACGCTGCTTGCACACGGCATCAAGCTCGTCAAAGATGATAACGTGAAGCCCAGACTCATCACCCTTCTCCTTGTACTCCTTCTCAGCATCCTCGAACATCTTACGGACGTTCTCTTCGGATTGACCAACGAATTTGTTCAAGATTTCAGGACCGTTGATGATCTTGGGCTCTCTGCTGTTGAGCATCTTTCCGATTTGACGAGCCATGAGCGTCTTACCGGTACCAGGGGGGCCGTACATGAGAATACCCTTGACGTGCTGGATACCCAACTTCTGGACCATGGCCGGAGGGAATATACGCGAGGCAAAAGCACGACGGAAGATGGTTGCGAACTCACCAGCCAGACCACCGATACCCATATCCTCAAACTTGAAGTCGGGCGCAATGATGGCGTTGGTATTGGCCCGGCTCATGCTCGCCTCCATCTGGATCCCTGTCTCAGGATTCTTGTGGAACACAACCTGCGTCTCCTTAGTCAAGATACCCCTCGTACTCGCTTCCCTCGAGCTCATCTGGCCCTCCGCTGACATTCCTAGGTTGATCAGTGTGACAGTCTTGACAGTCACCAGAATCGGGATCGACCGGACGTCCATAAGGAGTCTCTGTCCAGGCTGAACAACGAGGTTCTCGAAGTTGCGAATGAGAATTTGCTGGAGCTCGCCTTCCTTGTATTTCTCCGAAGAGCGCTTGTTAAGAGAGGCAAAGCCGATTTCGACGTCCATGGTGCCGGTGTAAACTTGCTTGCTGCCGTTGTCGAAGGGGGACCACTGACGACCGCTGAAGGCATCGCGCAGACTGAGACGCATCCAAGTACGCTGGGGTTCAGAAAGACTATCGCATAGTTAGTATAGGTAACTTTGGAAAGTAATAAAGTTATATGGACTTACGAGATGCATCCTCTGGGGAAGTTATCGATGGGCTTGGCTGTCACCACATATTCTCCACCCAACTTGTTATCGATCAACAAATAGATATTAGCCCCATCTCTACTCTGGAAGTCCTGCGATGAAACGGCACAAACACTTGAGTATATCAATTGACTTTGTAGATTCTTATCCTCAACCTTCGCAACTTGCAATTGTACAACAGGTCCATTAGCACTTCCGCCGGCCTTCTCGGAAATACCAGGACCACGTTGCGGCATCGACTGGCTAGACGGGTATCCAGACGGAGGTTTCTGGCCATATCCAGGTTGAGGCCGTTGGTCATAACCAAAGGGAGCTTGCTGGCCGTAACCAGACGAGGCGGAGGTGCCACGGTTGTCGAAGAGCTCGTTGTTACGAGGTCCGGGGCGATTTCCGGGGAGACCGGCACCGGGGAACGGAGCGGGGTTGCGGGACATTTTGTCGAGTTTGTAATTGGATTTATGGATTATGGTATATAGGCATAAGTCGAGTATAGATGTTGGGTTTTATTGCGACAGGTTCCTGTTCAGGACTCGATAGTGATCTTTCAAGTATTAGTCTCGCCAGCGAAGACACTGATGATTAACCACAGAAAAACAAGGCAGGTTACAGAAAGACGATTGAGTCTAGTAACTTTAGTGTTGGTCTCAATTGATGATGTCTTTGATGAAACAACTATCATACTAATCAAGTAGCAACTATCCCATAAGCTCCCGTGCCCGGACTAGGCGGTCAATTATAGCTACGCCTCATATACCGGCAGAACCAAGCTTACTAACATAGTAGGCGGTCTGCAATTAACCCCACTTCCCACTAGTTGCGATTTAGCAATTTTTAGTCACTACGTAGTCTTTCGGTTTAACCCTAATATCTTATCATACACAATGATCCCATACGCTAATTAACCTTCCAGAATACTTGTGCAATCCCTAATTCTAGGATCGACATTCCTCTTGACTGGATACCCTGGCAACCAATTCCTCCTTTTGACCAAAATACTCGACACTGATTGGCCAGTTGTCACCAGAGACTAGAATTGTCATGTGTTTGGCACTCGGGACATTAGTGCCGGGTAGGGATAGGGGCAGAGAAGGCAAAGGCAGGAGTAGAAATGGGAAACCACAAAGTGAAAGCTATATCTGGTTTTTTTCCTAGGCGAAATCGACTTCATGGCGTCCATAAAGAAACATTAGCATGATAAATTTGCATAGACCAATATCATTGATCACCAGAACTCTTGTCCTATGTCGGCTCTACCAGTCACTCATCACAATTCCGTACTGTTTCTGCTTGCGTTTGTTCCCGTCCAAGCCCCTCCACACCTCATGACGTATTCTTGCATCTATCCGCTGCACACTCAACCGCCATGTCACTTTGTCCGACGCCAAAAAAACTGCAAGATGCATTCGTTTGGGCCTAGATAGGCCATTATATGCGATTGTCACTTAAAAAAGATAACCAGCACCCATTGTGGATTTTCACTAGACCGGCTCGGGAACTTAATTCTGCGAGAGTCTAGACTTTCTTTGATGTTTGAAAGGAAAATGATGAAATTGTATGTTCGGGGTTTGACAACAGGCGCGCATGTAAGAAGTGAGTTACTGATGGGCCTCATTCAGAAGAAGTCATACACTTGGGAAGTCACACTATAACTATCTTGAGATTGTGCTCTTTTGCCTGATGGTCTTCAGACTTTCGAGTCTCTGTTCTGCATCTGTCACGCTCGCTGATTTCGACCCGAATCTCTTCTATTACTGGCCAGTGCTCTCGGCTTGTCTCGTCTCCTTCGTAGCCCTGTCATTTCCTAAGTCGCTTGTGTTTCTATCCTTTTTGGCGGGAAGGGGGAGGGCCGGGGGATGTCCAGTGCTGGACTGGGAAGAAAGGATGAATTTTTCGTGACCGAGAATGAGGAAGAGGGAAAGGGAGTGGAGAGTCGTTATCGACGGGAACTAAGTGGAGGGGGGAGAGGAAGGAAGGAAGAGAGGGGAGAGAAGGTATATAGTGGTGACGTTGCGTAGCGAAGGGTAGAAAGCGTGTTTCTGCTTTGAGTTCATTTTTCGATTGATTTAGTTTCGTGACTTTGTGCTTTCACATATACTATTAGAACACCATTTTAGTGATCAGCCACAGACATACTGATTTATTCTGAAATATCCAAAGTCAGGCCTTCTTTTGTTTGAACTTCTTGATCTTCAAACTTTGATCCATTGCGCCTTCCTTTAGATACAGCTTGTTCTTCTATACTTATTTTTAGCTGTGTCACCACCTACCTCCACAGGACCATTCCGATATTGGTTCCTTTCCAAAGTCAACAATTGGTTATATTGTATTACTATAAGACGTCTAGGTTATCTTCTATCTTCTCGTCTTGCGACACTATCTTGTTTTCTTTATCACCTGTCATCCATCTTCTACAAAAAAATGCATTGCTGACATTGGCTTTCAACTTGAATTCTATCCATCAGACCGCATCTTCTTCGAGCTTTAGCTCCATCTCACACCACCTACCAAAATGTCCGCTTCAGCTGCCCTCAACGCCATTACGATGCCTCCATCCCCCCCTCTGTCACCTCATTCCCCCATCGATACCAATCTCCCTCTAAGCGCCACCCAATCCCGGACGCGTTCCCAGTTATCGCCATCCTCACCTTTACCCTCCAACCAATCCCAATCCTCTTCCTCCACTGCTTCTCTCTTCGTCCGCCCCCCTGCTAAATACCTCTCGCCCATCGCTCGCAATGCCTCCCCCCCCCGACGACCAAATGGCTTTACAGAACATGGAGCGTTGCGTACTCAACGCTCTCCATGTGGAAGACGGCGCGGAACGTTAGAATCACTTATTCAGATCTTCCTGATAAGAACGGACGGACCCGCCTGAATGACATCGTTGAATACGAGTCCAAAAAGCCGGGTGCCTCTCCTTCCGTCAAGTCAGTTGCCGGAGTTGATACGGTCTCGAAGGATGACAAATCTAGCTGGACGTGGCGGGGACGCGGCCTCCTGTTCTTCGTCAGCTCCCACTGGGAGATCCTCGCCTGGGGTGAACATGAGCTTCCGTCTGGCGAGATGGAATGCTGGGCTGTCACTTGGTTTGCGCCGACAGTCTTCACCCAAGAGGGTATCGATATCTACAGCAGCCGACCGGAGGGCCTCAGCGAGGGAGTTTACGAAAAGGTGTTAAATGGGTTGAGGAAAATGGAAACGAAGCATGTAAGCAAGCTGGTGACGGAGCATATGGCACCTGTGGAGATTCAGTTGCCATGGAGTCAGGAAAGGGATTAGAATTGCTGTTCTGTTCAATGGCAACTGAAGCTTTAAGGTAGCTTAGATTGGGGTTCTTTTGTTTATTGTTTGTTTGTCGATTCTCCTTTGTTATGATATTTACTTTGTTTTATTATAGACTTTTGTTTTCTTGTTTGTTTGGGTTTTAAATATTGGGTTCCTCTCAGAGGGGTTTAGAAAGAAAATGGAATATACTTTGATATAAAATCCTCCCAGTAACAATGCCGATGGCTTTGTTGTATATTTGCCATTTGGGTTTAGCGCCGTCATCGGTGAATTTTATGGCGCAGATCACAGGTTCCATTAAGCTTTTCTTGAATATATATTACATGGTGACTATTAGTCTAGACAATTATCGTCTTTCTCGACCTCTACTGCGTTGCCTTCTATCCCCGTGTCGGTTTCTGTCACCCTCTCTATGTTTATGTCTATCATGACTCCTGTGTCTTAATTTCTCAGGACTCCTGCTTCGCCGTCTCCATCTCTCTCTATCTATTTTTCTGATGTCGTCCCTTTGTATTCTCAAACCCTCCCTTCTTTCCCTATTAACCTCTTTGGCTTTCCTGGATCCAACCTTCATAGCGGCAAGTGGATCGTTAGACCGGGTCCTTGCTGATGATGATGATGATAATTTTTGGGTTGATAATGAAGGCTGGGAGTCTGCTGACGTGTACCAGAGGGTGGCGTCTTTCTTCCTGGGCGCATTTGTAGATGACCGACTGTGCTCGAGGCCTCGAGGGACCGGCCCAATCAAGTCAATGTTACCATTACCGTCAACTATTGGCCCACGATATTTCCTTTTCTCTATACTGTTCCCCTTTTCCATTGACTTTCCTGGTTGTGATAAACGCGGTTGCTCTAAAAATTTTTCTTGGGCTTCCTCTTCTCCATCATTATCATCGCCACGTCTTAGCTTATCGAGTCGACTAGTAGCTTCCTGTTCAGCGAGGTCTTGGGCTTCCTGGACGGCCTTGGCTTCGTCTGCGCGGACGCGAGCAATGGCGGAGGGGTTATAGACGTTCCATGATTTGTGCTTGAGGAGGTGAAGGGGCATCTTGTGAGCCGTAGAAGGAAACTAATTGATAGTCAAAGAGAATATAGAGGTAAGGGCAATGCGTAGCCTTTACTGCAGGTGTGACGGCCAGTAGATGATGATAGATGAGACCAATGACTATGATTGGAATGAGGATGTGTGGGGTGTGTTATGAAGATGGTGATGTAGAAAGGGAAGAATTGTATATACAGTGATGTCATTGGAAGGATAAACAATAACCGCGCCCATCAAAACAATACACTGGGCTCACCTCCTGATTATGTTATCCACTTTCACTAATTGTTTAATCCTTATTAATGTAGTAGTAATCATACCTGCTTGTCACGCAGGTGACCTGGATTCGATTCCCAGATGGGGAGCTTAATTTTTTTGTCCATCGCTACCAGTGTAACCCTAGTCTGAACCCAAACAGCTGCCATCAACTGCCATATGTTTAAGCTCCTACTTTAGCCTTGGCCCAGGGACGCGTTGGTTTGGGAGCCTGTCCGTCAGCTAGTGACAAGGCAAGCGAAGCTCAAGCTTGCTGACTAGTAAGATCATCACCAAACTACCATACCCACTCACGATATCTTGCTTTTGAGTGACAAATCACTATTTTTTTGATCAATTGTTTTTTGACAACGTTTGTCTTTGTCAATCCACACTTTTGTGTTTCCATCTCATCCAATCCCGACTCCCAATTACTCTACACCGTCAGCTACCCCTAGAGCTTACTACTCTCCATCCCGGACCTAATCAGACCGCTACAGAATCAATCGTTCCATAGCCCTGTCTCTGGCTTCTGAGACCAATCGACTTGTCACAATGGATAGCTACTACCGCAACAAGATCGAACATATGAAGCTTCAGATCCTGAAGGGCGATGCTATGCTGCGTCGTCTGGAGGCTCAGAGAAATGACTACAACTCTAGAGTACGCCTGCTACGTGAAGAGCTGGGCTTGCTGCAACAGCCTGGATCATATGTTGGTGAGGTGGTCAAGGTTATGGGGACCAAGAAGGTGCTGGTTAAAGTTCACCCGGAGGGGAAATACGGTACGTCATAGTTGAGGAGAGTGGAGTGAGGAAGGTTATAGGATGCTAACAATAAGTGTGTAGTTGTTGACATCGCCGATGATGTTGACATGAACAAGCTCACTGTGGGCAAGCGTGTTACTTTATTGTCCGACAGCTACAAACTCGAAAAGATGCTCCCGTCATCAGTCGATCCTCTAGTGTCGCTGATGATGGTGGAGAAGGTTCCCGATAGCACTTACGACATGATTGGTGGTTTGGACCAGCAGATCAAGGAGATCAAGGAAGTAATAGAACTGGGTCTCAAGCACCCCGAGCTTTTCGAATCCCTCGGTATCGCACAACCGAAGGGTGTCCTCCTGTACGGGCCACCCGGTACTGGTAAAACGCTGCTTGCCAGAGCAGTCGCCCACCACACCGACTGCAAGTTTATCCGTGTTTCGGGTTCGGAGCTGGTGCAAAAGTATATTGGTGAGGGTTCCCGCATGGTTCGCGAGCTGTTCGTCATGGCTCGTGAGCACGCCCCGTCAATCATATTCATGGACGAGATCGACTCCATTGGTTCGTCGAGAGTGGAGGGTCGTCGGGCGGTGACTCGGAAGTCCAGCGCACTATGCTGGAATTGCTCAATCAGCTAGACGGTTTTGAACCCACCAAGAATATCAAGATCATCATGGCGACCAACCGTCTCGACATTCTCGACCCTGCGTTGCTGCGTCCCGGGCGTATCGACAGAAAGATTGAGTTCCCGCCGCCGAGCGTTGAGGCGAGAGCAGATATCTTGCGGATTCACAGCCGGAAGATGAATTTGACTCGCGGCATTAACTTGACCAAGATTGCGGAGAAGATGAACGGGTGCTCGGGTGCTGAGTTGAAGGGTGTATGTACGGAGGCGGGTATGTACGCGTTGAGAGAGCGGAGAGTACATGTGACGCAGGAAGACTTCGAGTTGGCGACGGCGAAGATTCTGAACAAGCATGATGATAAGGAGGTGTCGTTGGCGAAGTTCTTCAAGTAAGTGGTGGTTGTGGTTGGAGAGGGTGGGAGTGGGCAGTGAGGAAGATGGTGATAATGGGGAGTGTTTATTGATTAACCATGCATATACTTTGAGCTTTAGAAGCAGGAAATCATTAATTTTGTTTGTTGTCATATCAGTTGACAGAGTATTATTGTAGTTCCATGTGATGTGAGATGTGAGATGTGAGATGTCTATGTGTTCAATATATGTTCAATATGTGTTCAGTGAGGAAAGTTAGAGATTCACATTCAGTCTGGAAGTTGATATTATAAATCCAGCTAAGCCCGTTATCTAGAATATACGACTATAGCCTGTGGAAAATACGGGGTCCCGTTCCCCCATAGTCAAGCCGCAGAGTGCCGGATTAGTACTACGGTGGGTGACCACGTGGGAATACCTAATGCTGTATGTTTTCTTCTTTCTTTTTAGTATTTTTGCATTGACGAGATGACAGTGTCGAGTCTTCGTTAATCGCTATTCTTTTATCCTAATAGTTGAATATATTTAGATTTAAGGTATTTGCCTCTACAGCTCGGCTTCATTATGTGGCCATAGTCAGCTCCGGATGGTATCTAGTGACCCATCGTCATTTGTCAGGTATTGACAGCCGAGAGGTGAATAATTTAGTAAGATGGTCTAGGGGTGAGAGGTTATTTTAATATGTAGGAAACTCGGTCATAGATACAAATACCAGATTAGACGAGTTGGTCTAGACTCGAGCGACATGTCCTGAATATCCAACCAAGTATTCAACCGCCTCATTTACTATTCAGTTCAGCACTTTCGATATAACCGATCTTACATAAATGAGAAATCATCTGCACACTTCACCGTATCCTTCCCAATACTCCACCACCCATAGCGTCTGGGGAAGCGCATCTGGCGTACGCCCGCATCCTGCTGTGCGGATACCCACAACGTCGTAGTGACTAGCGTGTTTTCGCTGGCAAGTCTTTCTCGGTGACAATAACCCGTGGGTGCATACGCAGAGGGGGAATGGGGATTGAAAAGGTTATCTATGGTGTATTTTCAATGGCGATGGATGGTGAATTTAGAGTAGGGATGGAAGATACTCAAAGGTGGTGAGTGGATGGTAGGATGATAATTACACAGGCTTCTATGGAGGCGAGTGTTGCCTTTGTACAAAAAGTGGGTCTTACACAATGGCGTCATTATGAACATAAACTTATTATTTGGGGTTATATACCCTAGATATGAAGACCCTTCAGATACCAACACACTAACAACAGCCCAAACAATAACATTTCCACACACCATTGCTATCTCACCACACAATCTCCATAACCCCACGACCTTTACTCCACCCCCACGCCCCCCGCAGTCTTATTCTTCACCGCCATTCTCAAACCATCATCATAACTTCATAACTAAAATTAACATGCTCACTGACATAGCAAGCTGGCACGGTGGCTTCAAGGTTAGTGCCACGTACAAAACGAGGTGGATGGCAGCATTATGGATATGAAGAATTCGAACAAGATGGAATCGGGGTGTCTGATTAGCTGCATAGATGGAGAAATGGAGTGGATGTGTAATGTCGGCGGGGGGTCTGGCGTGATTTGAAGATCTGGAAGGATCGATTGCTGTAGGAAGGTCGGGAGTGCGTAGACATTGGCCGGGTTGTTTATTGGCTTTGTTGTCTATTGGTGTGGTAAGCAATTATTCCTGGGGTCGATTCGTTCAACGGCAGGTGACGGACAACAGGGAAAAAGGAAGCATAGGGATTGATCTGGCGAATAGCGGGATGAAATATGGATGAATTCGGCCAGTCATTGGTCGCCACCAGTAATTAAATCTGGAATGGATTGGCGTTGTGTGTGCCAAATGTTTATATACAAGTTTCAGAAATATATATATATATATATATTTGTTACCATTATTCTTTAATTAAAAAGGCAATAATGTGCAGATGAAGCGACTGAAATTATAGTCTTTGTGACGCCAGATAGCTGAAGTCCTGGTACATAAAAGCAAATTTACCTCGTTCAAAGTAGCTACATATCTGAATTTTGTATTGCGATATTACTATTATACGCTATTGCGACGTTAACGGATTGGAAACCTGTGAATGATTACATTACGAAATGCAACTCACAAAGCTTCACTCTAGTTCTTGTGGCGGGAGACGAAAGGACCTTTGACTGGATCGCTGGGGATTATGGTTCTGATGGGGAAGGGAGGCGATGACGTAGAGTGATTGTAATAAAGTTTGTGGTTTCGGGAATTGGATTTTGCAAGGGAGATAGGGTCTTGGAAGACTTGGAGATGTCTGGATTTGCCAACAGGTGATTGTTAGATATTCCGTGTCTTTTTATTCTACTTTTTTTGTAATATATTTTCACGCGCTATCAGTGGCTAATTGGAAAAATACATCCCGATTTTCTATTTACAAGTACAGACAGAAACTCAATATATTTGCCACATTATACCCTCTATTGTCTCTCATCTTCCTGATAACTAATTATTCCCTCTCCATCCCGCACTCTCTCTCCAACCTTAAGTTACCCAGTCTCATTCCAGGCCCCGTCTCCCCATCCACCGGCTATAAAGACTCTTCGGGACTCCTTGGCCACAAAGTCTCATCACTTCCCTGAACAGCCAAGAGCCTTATACTCGATCCGAGCTGGAGCGTTCAAAAGGCTAGCCGGACAACATGGAAACACGACACTAGACATTGTCCATAGATGGAATGAGAGGCTGGAGCTATTGCGGGTTGTACATTTATTAACGTATGGAGATTGCATGTTGCCACCGTTCACATGGGATTGGAGGGTTTTGGGGTGACAAGAAGGATGGGAGGAGATGGACTCGAGACGATACGATCATGTGATATTTTTTAAAAGGCGTTTTGGAGAAAAGAAATAAACTGAGAGTATTGAAAATAGGGTTGTTGAGATTTTCAAGACATGGGGTAATAATCATAGAACATTGAGAAGAAATCCCCTCGATACTTGCAGGACATCGCATATGTTGGCAGTAGCCTGCATACGCCACGACCTTGTACAGAAAGTTGTTCATTCTATTGTTGATAACTGCACATACAAACCGACAAAACTCCAATACGTGTTCTTCCTGTCCGCTTCTGTCACGAAGTCCCATTGCCGAGGACACTAGAAGCCACCTAGACTAGGGCCTGACTGGTCAATTCCCAGGGTTCTACAAGGAAACACTCGGCGGATCTAGGAGCACATACGTCATTGGAAGACCGACACATGAGAGACGAGACGAGATGAGAGAGAGAAGAGAGAGGGTGCTGGGTCGACGTGCAGGTGAGGAGACATTGAACCCCTATTGGAGGGGTTGCGAGGTGGGTGGAATTGGGATATGCATAAGTGGATTGTCAAGGGAAAAGGAATCTTAGTTGATTTGGGTGTATATTGGTAATGTCCGGGCGGAGTTCCACAGCTTTGTCACATATATAACCATATAGGGTCTAAAATCTTGGACACTTACACATTACGCTCTTAAATGTCTCGTATTCCACGCCACTACTTGAGAAATACTTCCTGGAATAATTTAGATATCCAGTCTCATTCCTAAGGAGAACCCACCCCAGAATAAACACGCAAATCCCCAAACCTGATAGGGGTACCTAAACCCAAACACCACTAAACACGAAGTCCCCGTTCTGCATAATGACATCACCGATCGGGGTTTGCCTAAGCCCTGGGTCTAGAACTACAGCATTTGACCCAGCGAGAGAACAGATACATGGGGTAGGGGGTTGGTGAGGGAATTGGGTAGACTTGGGGATGGGGTTGTCGGGCGGAGCGCCGGGCAACAGGATGGGGAGGGAAGGGAGAGGACATATAGAGTGTGTTTGAGGCCATGAAGATAAAAGAAATAATGGAAAGAGTTGAAATAACACTGGGGTACATAAAGTACAAACAAAAAAAAAGGAAAAAAAAACAGAAAATACTCAACCCATCCGTTCATAATGATAGATTTCTCCGTCTTTACCTCCGATCCAGATCCTCATTCTCCACCGTTTTCCTCGAACCTTCGTCATGATCTGTCTCTAGTGCAAAAGCTAGCCACTCTCCATATCAGGGCGACCTATCATTGGCCGATCCGCCCATGCTAGCGATCTTCTAGAGCGCCCATGGACACAAAGAGGAATATTAGTGTGGGAAGCCTTGATCAAAGGAGCAGCTACTGCAGGGTAATTTGCCTCTAGAGAATCTCACTGGGAAAAGGAAAACAAACAATCGAAGAATAACCACAAATTTGACCACCAACGACTCATTAGCAGGGTCAAGGACGGCATGGGACCGTCAGCCTTAATCTAGTAGTACCTAAGACTGCTTGCCCCATTCATAGATCTCTTTGCCTTCCATGGTTCAATCCAGGCAAACTCCACCGCCGTACATCATCCGTGAGCGCGCAACCGAGCAAACGAACAAGCGGAAAAAAAGATAAAGAATAAAAAACACACATTAGAAAACAATGCATAGAAAATTCCATGCCCTCGGTTTGCTACGTCAACGGTTGGGTTCACTGCTTGCTTGGCTACTTGCTCGGCCGTCCGTCTCCAATCCTTTATGTCTATGGACCCTAAGAACGCTTGGATGCCATTAGATAGAACCTTCGCTAGCCAGATAATTGCTTCAACTAGTAAGTAGACTGGGGCAAAGGGTATTATCGTAGTCCCTGTCGAGGCGATATGGCGGTTGTTTGTTCTGAGTATGCCATGTGCCGGGTTGACGTATGGAGGAAACTGAGATGGAAGTGGAAGTATCGTGAGAATGAGAGGAGGGAGGGACAGGCTGGTGGTTGCGAGGCGAGTGGGGGTGAGTGATGGGGAATATGTATGTGAGGCGGGCCGGTTGGAAGGAAGATGTGAGGGGAGGAGAGGAGAGAAGACAAAAGGAAGCGGATCATGAAGGATATTGACCGGAGTTCCTTGTTACGAGATGCGGAGATGTGGTTTTTCTTCTGTAGATTCCCAACGATGAAGATCCTGTGTACCAATTTGAATTTCACAATTTGTATGAGATCGATGCTTCCCAAGCGTTTATCGCCCACTCCACCCCATCACCACTTTAAGAACCCCTTTCTCTATCTAGCTCTTTCTCATCTATAATGAGACAGCCCCTCCTTTTTTTTCTTATGTTTTACATAGGGTATAAAGAGAAAGAACTGACAATTATGTGTGGCTAGTTGTGAAAAAGAGTAGGTGATGATGTCCCGAGACAAGCAAGGGTGGATAGTAGAAAAATGTCATCTACAAATTGAAACTTACAGTTCTTAGGACTATCACTAGCTCTACCGCCTGAAAAAAATCTACATGCATTCCTCATGGACTAGTCTATACTCCCCGTCCACCCACTTCTTTCCATCAAGCATGGTCAAATGTCCAGCCGACTGTCCCCATTTTACCTTCCCTATTCCTATATCCACTCGATATGTAGTTCCGTAAACGAAGGCCACCGCTCCACTCTTCTCCCCGCTACTCAGCGAGTGAGTGGCAGATTCCTGCTGTATCGAATAGCATAGTTTCTCCTTACTCATCCCAATGCGGGAAGTGGTTTCATGTGCTTGGCAGTAGGTTCTTTCCTTGTAAGCTGCCCGTCTATTCTTTTGCAGACTATGATGAGAATTGGAGCGTTAAATCAAAACTTGATCTCTTCTATCTGCTTTTTTTCCGACATCACTTTATTGTGCAGCTTTCAAAGATGCCATTTTGCCTTGCGTTTGAGTACGTTGGCATATTTTGTCTCTTTTGGTATTGGAATTGATCAATTGAACTTTCTTTTGATAATTCTATTGACGTGCTATTTTTGCTTTCTTCCTTTTCCCTTCTACTTCTGTTTCTTTTATTTTGATGCGGTCAACGCACGCACATTTTGATCGTATCACCTCTCCCGCTTTCGCTGTTTCTTGCAACGCATTGGGGTTTACATCTTCTCTCCCATTTTCCTTAATTATCTTTGAATCCACTCTTGATCCGATCCACACACAATACGTCTTTCTTTCTCTTATTGTTTTCTTGATATAATTAAATTTGTTCTTTTGCGAAGAAGCGTCATTTGGAATCACAGTACGCATAGATATTTCTGGCTCCTCACTTCAGTTTCCGTTGTTGTCTTGATTTACTTTCTTATACGCATATCCAGAAGTTCAGTCCGACTCTTGTGTTCAATTAATTTCATCAACTCTTTTGTCACCCATAGATCATTACACTACATTACACATCAGCTTTGTTGCTAGCTTTGCCTGACGGCTCCACAACTTTAGCTATAATACCGTCATACTCACGACACCACACATACACATCTACAGCTCAAAGCTCCCACATACACCCATAGTGAAAAGCCTCGACCATCATCAAACATTGCCGACCCTTACCACTCCGATCACCCTCTCAGCCGCAAGTACCATCTCGAGACGAACACCTCGTCTATATATCGCCAGCAGCTTCAGCTTCACCGATTAACCCACCCGAGAGATTTCTACTACCGTAACTTTCCCATTCAGTCGATTGCTTTTTCATTCCTTGGTCTCGACAGTACGAAGCGAGGTTTCCTCTAGACCAGGGTATTGGACTGTTTGCTGGTGCTGCACCAAGTTGAGACCTGGCGATCATACTCGCCGCCACAGATCAGACAGCGCCAACCACCAACCACAACTACCCAACGGACATTTCCAGATAGACGGCTGTGTCTGCTTAGATACATTTAACAGAGTCCTGGGTGCATATATCATATAAGCGTCGTCATTGTCTTTTTTGCCGGACCTTCCAATTCTTGTGGCAAGCTTATTCTGCCCTATCAGACCAGCTCGCCACCGATCCGACATTGCGTACATATATTATAGAAACTGCATCTTTGATAGTCAGATCTAGAATCTGGAGGTAAGCTTTTGCCGTCAGCCCTTTGCCTTTTTTTTTCGTCCAAGTCCACCCACTAGCAAACACGAGCACACGCCACCACCACCGGCGGATTATTATCACTATCGAGACTTGTGCTGATGGCAGTATCATAATTTTGCCGGGACGTGTAGGGGTCGTTATATCGGCTTTTTTTCTTCCCAAAGGACGTGGTAGTGTGTGTTGATTTTCGTGTTTGGCTTCCGGTTGATATTTCCCCAGGCAAATTATCGACCGATATAGGTGGGAGGGTCTGTTAGGGAAGAGGGAGAGAGTTATAATCGCGATCCTCATCAAGTCGTCACAAGTGTGTCGAGAGACCTAGCCACTTGCGAAGCGAATGCGAAAAGAGCCTCTTTAGAGAGTGTAGTATCGTTTTTAGTCTTTGGTTGTCTATGTTTTAGTGCTATGGATCGATGCTCTCAGGTGTTACCATTACAAAATTTAGGTGTCACTCGGTCTCTAGTGCCTACAATTAAGTACCCTTTGTGTATCGCCACTTTAATGCTAGAAGCTTTTGGTTTTTCTCTTGGGGATTTTAACCACCGAATTTACTACCAGTCCACTAACTATTCTGTAACTAGCAGCACACCTAGTGGTGTGATTCATCAACCCCCTACTGAAGCCCATTTCGTGCAGCGTCTCGAACTACTCCTTTCAATTCTGGATCAGGTCTGGAACGCTCTGTGATCCAAAAATGGAATGCGCTATGACGACATCGCCTCGGCCACTTGGCCACCAACAAGCAGCGATTAACTGGGCTCCAGTCCCCACTGACGTCAATGACCGTAGCGGCGCAGTTGCGTGCGAGCACAATGCCACAGATGCGAAAAGGATGACGAGAAATCTCTGGCTCCCAACTACTTTGGCTTGAACCTGCACACTACTAATACTTCTACTGGCTCATCCTCAGCCATGGATGTTGATGACAACTCGGATTCTCCTTCAGCTAACAGTTTTGTATCCGCTCTTCAGACCCAGCCTACGCCTTCCGACATTAACATCGACTCTTCCTTTCGCAACATTCACACCAACCACAAATTTAAGAACATGATACAAACCTCGTCGGCATTCGCTTCGACGAACACGACGGGCTTCAACTTTAATACTTCAGCGTTTGGCCATGAGCGGCCACGCAAAGACTCTTCCAATCGTTTTTTCATGTCAAGTCCTACCAATGCCGGTTCTTATTGGACTCATGCGACACCCAACAGCGCCTCTTGTTCACCACGCGGGGGTGTCGGCTCGAGCACAGAGGTTCTTACCATGTCTCCGAAAGCTAGACCAGAGCAGCCTGCCCACACTCGCCCCCAGATCCCTGCTACTGCCGCACCCTCATTCGCTTCAGAAACCCGTGCCCTTGGCTCCGGTAGACAAGTAACGACCACTCCTATACCGGACCCTTCGCCGTTCTTTACGAACACTGCAGTCAACATGAAGCTATCGCTTCCGCCGGGTCGTGCATCGATGAAGAAGCCCTTGCAGACTCCTCAGACTTTCGCAGGATCGATGGGACCGGGGAGACCACAGATGAAGTTGGAGATGCCTATGAAGCCTGCAATGAAATTGAAAATTCCTGATTTCGCTGCTTCGTCGATGACGCATTTGGCCACTCCCGGATCGAAGCCCAACTTCCAGTTAAATCTTGGTGGACCTTCTTCACCGGGGGCTGTCATGCCTCCTACCCCGTCTAGAATGCCTGCTATGCTTATTGACAGAAGCAGTGCGGGTGACAAGAAGCTTCCGGCGCTGGATCCTATTCCTACCGAGGATTTAAACAGATTGATTGTGGAGTCTCCCGAACAACTCATATTGCTTGACGTGAGATGTGCTAGCAGCTTTGCCGATGCTCATATTCGCGGTGCCATCAGCCTGTGTGTGCCAACTATACTTCTCAAACGCGACAAGTATGGTGTTGCCAAGTTGATTGATACTGTCAACAATGCCAATGACCAGCAGAAGTTGCGGAATTTCAAGGACTGCTCCATCATTGTTGTCTATGGTTCCCTCTCTGGTGATAAGGCTGAGACAACTATTGCCCAGCACGTCATCCACAAGTTCAAGCGCGAAGGATTTGCCGGCAGATGCAACATTCTGTCTGGAGGTTTCCACAAGTTCGCCACCGATTTTGAGGATCTGCTCGTGGTCGATGAGTCTGATGCCGTCTGCGATGCCGGGCCGAATTCTCTTCCCGTCTTTGGTGGTGTCAGCATGCCTACTGATGCTAACCCTTGCTCCGCGTTCTTCGGCACGATCCGCCAGAACGTGGAGCTGGCCTCTGGTCCCGGAAAAGCTGAGTTGTCGATGCCACCGAAGTGCTCGGGGCGTCACCTGCCGCGGTGGATCACGAAGGCCTACAGACCCGACGACGATGGACAGGAAGTTGGAAACCAGTTCCACAAGATTGAGATTGAGGAGCAGGCGCGAATGAAGGATGCGCTGACTATCAGCCAGCCAGGAGCTCCTAAAATCAAAAGCATTCTCCGGTTGTCTGGATTTGAGAAAGGTGGGAAGAACCGGTACAAGGACATTTTGCCGTTTGATCACTCTCGGGTCAGGTTAATGGGAAAGGTGGAGTGTGATTACATCAACGCCAGTTATGTCAAGTCCTCTCGCAGCAACAAGAGGTACATTGCCAGTCAGGGGCCACTCCCGGGGACCTTTGATGACTTCTGGTCGGTTGTCTGGGATAACGATGTGCGGTTAGTCATCAACTTAACTGCCGAGCAGGAGCGTGGCCACGTCAAGTGCCACCCGTACTGGAATGAAGGCCGCTACGGTCACATTACGATCAAGAAGGTTTCTGAGATGAGGATATCTTTGGATCTTGACCCTAACACGGACAAGCCGGTCCGTACTCGCGCGAACACAACCATGTCTTACGAGGACAACCCGCCGATGCCGAGTACGACCGATGATGAAGAATCCTCCTACGTGACCGTCCGTTACTTTGCCGTTTCTAACACCCAGAGGCCGTTTATTCCTATGCGGGAAATTGCCCAGATTCACTATGCTGGTTGGCCCGATCTTGGAACCCCGACTAAGCCTTCGCACCTCCTGGCCCTTGTTGAACTCGCTAATATTCTCAACCGCCAACTTTCGCACACTGGCGCGTCGATCCAACAGGACTCTATTAACTGGCAAGATCAGATCGAGAAGGACTCAATGGCCCGCCCTACACTCGTCCACTGCTCCGCTGGTTGCGGCCGTACGGGGACTTTCTGTACTATTGATAGTGTCATTGACATGATGAAGAGACAACGTCTCGAGGAAGCGGAGCTTCGCGCTCAGGTTTCCCCGGCGGATACGTCGGCAACGGTCATGAACCAGCAATTCGAGGGCATGCCTACGCAGATGCGTGCCATGGCCTCCGTCTTTGGTGGCCAAGGAAACGGTGACATTATTGATTTGCCTCCGGATAGCCCGAAGAACCGGCCACGCGGCTCTAGCAATGTGCGGAGGGGGTCAATGGTGACGCCGATGGTGCCGACGTACCCGGCGTTGGACTTGGGGTATATTACAGACGAGAACGTTGACCTTGTGAAGATGACGGTTGATGATTTTAGAAAGCAGCGGATTAGTATGGTACAGAGTTTGCGGCAGTATTCATTGTGTTATAATGTAATTACAGAGTGGATTTCACGGTTGGATGACCGGACGAGTTCGGCGTCGGTGATTGGGGCGCGGATTAGGTTACGGAAGCAAAGTTTGGATGGGATGGTGAAGAGTCCGGTGTAGATGGGGTGTTTGAATTGGTATAGATGGAGATTATAAATTACGTAGAATTTTAGCATTTTGTGCATATTATAATTTATAACTTGGTTTTTTTTGAAAGTTTTGTTGATTTTTAGCTGTTGAAGTTGTATGTGATGCTTTGTTATGACGTCACGATGGTTGTAAAACATGGATTGTTTGGATGCTGTGTAGAGGGAATGCGACTTCCTATTTGGGAAGTGGGGCTATATATAAAAGTGGGGATATGAGATTGTTGGTGAAGTTTTTGTTTGGTGGTGTTATGAAGAAAAAGAGAGATAAAGGGGTAAAATTGAGGAGAGTAAAAAAAAAAAGGATTACATGTACTAGTTCTTAGTCTAGGCTTTTTATTTTCTTTTTATATATTTGAAGTAGCGGAATGATCGCCAAATATCAGCAAAACCTATCCACATCTCAGCCTTGATCCCCCCAGCGCCACTACTTACTACTTAGGGTCTCAGGGTCCCTATTCTACCAACCAACAACACTTTGCTATCCATCTTGCTGCCCGGGGCCCATCAACATTTCATCTTTTCTATTCACCACCCACCTATTTATTTCCATTTTCCATACAGCTCACACAATGATGCAAGCGTTTAGCAGAGCGGCGGTGCGCCGGTCAACGGTGACTCGGCCAGGGGTTTCGGCGGTGACAATGGGGAGACGGTGGGCGACAACGGGATTTTCGGGGTTGAGGAAACATGGTGAGGGACGGTGAGTAGTTGATATTTCTGTTTTGTATTTTCTTTATATATTTTTTGCATTTTTCCCCATTCGTTTCCTTAGTATTTACCTGGCCATTCGCACCTAATCTTAATTCCCATTACCCCCTCCCTCCTGGCATCTCCTGGCTATTACCCGCTATCCTCAGCGCGCAAAAACTCGGACTGCACCCAGCTGGTTTTCAAAGGGACAATGGTGTTAACCTTCTTATTTGGTCGGCGGGACTATGGGCCTCATTGTGGCTCAGCAGGTGGTCTTTGGGTGATGGACGGGGGCTCTTAGTGGAGAGGTGTGGAATGGGAAATGGGGAAGAAATATGGTGGGGTGGGTTGACGAGTGCGGTTTATGGTGGAAATGATGAGTTGAGGAGTTTGGTATGCAGAGGGAAATCTGATATGACACGACGTTGTGTCGCTCCCGATTTACCATTTCATCCCGCACACCACCACCCCACCATCTCAAAAATTCAAAACCTCAAATCATCGCCTTAAAACGAACATTTAGTCTCATATGCACTTCCTCCCCACCGACCTCTCTCTCTTAACCTCTTTCTCTTTCCGGACGCCGAAACTCCCCACAGGGACCCCTCCCACCTGCTGTTCCCAGCACCTACCTACCCACCCAAATATCGTTATATCACTAAAGTAGAAACCCGGTTGTCCCTAGCCGACAATGCATGCGCTTGCGCAGTTGCTTTTGCCAGAATATGGACGGGTCAACGCAATGATGGCAACGCAATGGATGGGCTGGTGACGGAAGGAGCTGGAGGGTGGGGTAGAGGGGTACTTTCCCCTCTTCCTACCGGGGAACTGGCTGGGAAGGTGGCAGGGCGGTTGGGTTCCTGTTGGGGAGAGGTGATTTGAAGGGAGGAAAGTGTATATAAGGGCGGGGTGGATTGGAATTGGAGGTTGTGAGTATTTATTTGTTCTTTATTTTTTGACTTTGGACTTTGAGATTTTGATTTCTTGACATTACTGTGTACAGAGTTCTGAATCTTGTACATTGTGTTATCTTTTATTCGTCTATTATATCTTCTAATTCTTGGATTATTCGTTGAGCGTGAATCTACTTGTTATATGTTGTTGAAACTAACGCCTTCTTTTTCTTTTTTCTCTTTTATTACAGCTCTCTGCGCATTCAGCCCAAAGCTACTCGTGCGTGTTCAACTATTGGGAATTCTGCTCTTGCGCTTGATTTGCACAAACTTCCTGGATCTTCTTTCAAGATGACGGACCGTGACGTTTTGCCCAAGGTGTTTAAGCCTTCGCACTATGATTTATCGTTGTACGATTTGGAGTTTAAGAACTGGAGTTACAATGGTTCCGTGACGTAAGTGATTCATTTTTCTTTAGTGGTTTATAGCTTTCCTGTATGTCTAAGGTTGGTCGGCGATTACGAATTACGGCAGCCTTGTGGTGTGGTGGGAGATGAATGACCTTGCAAAGCCTTGTTGTAAACATCCCTGTTGATGATGATGTCAATGGTGACAAGGTTTGAGATGGGTGTTGGTGATTTAACATGTCACTAACTATTGGGTCTTCTGCACAGCATCGACGTCGCCATCATTGAGGCCACCAAGGAGCTTGTCTTGAATGTCCTCGAGGTTAAGCTCACCTCCTCCAAGGTCATCATCGGCGACAAGACTTTTTCTTCCTCTGACTACCAGTACAATGACCGCGCCCAGCGTGTCACCATCGCTTTTTCCGAGGAGATCCCCGTCTCCGCCAAGGCCCAGATCGTCCTCGAGTTTAACGGTGTCATGAACAACGAGATGGCCGGCTTCTACCGTTCCAAGTACAAGCCCGTTGGTGAGACTGCGCCGTCTGTCCCCCGCGATGACGAGTGGCACTATATGCTTAGCACCCAGTTCGAGTCCTGCGATGCGCGCCGGGCCTTTCCCTGCTTCGACGAGCCGAACCTGAAGTCTACTTTTGACTTTTCCATTGAGATACCCAATGACCAGGTTGCTCTCAGCAACATGCCTGTCAAGGCCGAGGAGTTCACGAAGGCCGGCCTGAAGAAAGTTTCTTTCGAGACTTCCCCCATCATGTCCAGCTACCTCCTTGCGTGGGCTATTGGTGACTTCGAGTATATTGAGGCTTTTACCGACCGTAAGTACAACGGCAAGCAGATCCCCGTCCGTGTGTACACCACTCGTGGTCTCAAGGAGCAAGGTCAATGGGCTTTGGAGCACGCTCCCAGGATTATCGACTTCTTCTCGGATATCTTTGGCATCGAGTACCCTCTTCCCAAGGCTGATTTAATTGCCGTTCACGAGTTCACCCACGGTGCCATGGAGAACTGGGGGCTCGTTACGTACCGTACTACTCAGGTGCTGTACGACCCCAAGTCGTCGTCTGCTCGGTCTCTCAACTCTATTGCATACGTTGTTGCGCACGAGCTGGCTCACCAGTGGTTCGGGAACCTGGTCACGATGGACTGGTGGGACGAGCTGTGGCTTAACGAGGGTTTCGCTACCTGGGTTGGTTGGCATGCGGTTGACCACCTGCATCCCGACTGGGAGGTTTGGGCGCAGTTTGTCAACGAGGGTATGGAGTCTGCTTTCCGCCTGGACTCGATCCGCGCCAGTCACGCCATTCACGTGCCGGTTGCTGATGCTCTGGACGTCAACCAGATCTTCGACCACATTTCATACCTCAAGGGCTGCTCGGCCATCCGCATGTTGGCAAACCACCTCGGTGTTGAGACCTTCCTGAAGGGTGTAGCCAACTACCTCCAGAAAAACGCTTACGGGAATGCCAAGACTCAGGCTCTGTGGGACTCTCTGTCGGAGGCTTCTGGGCAGGATGTCACTGCTTTGATGACTCCTTGGATTGGCAAGATTGGTCACCCCGTGTTAACTATCGAGGAGAAGGGCAACGGTGAATTGAAGCTCAAGCAGTCGCGTTTCCTGCTTAGTGGTGACGTCAACCCCGAGGAGGATAGGACTATTTGGTGGGTTCCCCTGGCCATTGAGGGCGTGCAGGGCATTAAGGGTGCTGCTCAATTGGCTTTGACGGCCAAGGAGGATACCATCTCGGGGGTTGACTCCAAGTTCTACAAGTTCAACTCCGGAGCCAACGGCTTCTACCGTGTAGCGTACCCTCCCGCGCGTCTGGCCAAGCTGGGCACTCAGCTAGACCATCTCAGCGTTGAGGAGAAGATCACGACTCTGGGCTCGATTGGCAACCTGGCTTACGCTGGCAACCTGCCGATCTCAGCCGTGCTGGAGTTTGCCAAAAACTTCAAGTACGAGACCAACACTCTAGTGTGGTCCCAGGTTCTAGACACTGTTGTTCCCATCCGTAACTTGTTTGGCGAAGACCTCGAGGTCAAGGCTGCGATGCAGAAGTACATTCTAGAGCTTGTGGAGGAGGCGGTAACCAAGATTGGATACGAGTTCAAGGAGGGCGAGGCATACTTGGAGACTCAGCTGCGTAAGCGGCTGGTGGCGTCGGCGGCTTCCAACAAGCACGAGGCTACTATCGCGGAGCACCTCAAGCGCTTTAACCAATGGGTGGCGGATAAGTCCTGCGGGTCGATTCCGCCGAACCACCTGGGCTCGCTGTGGCGTACTGCCATTCAGGAGCAGCCGGAGACGGCGTACCAGATTATCAAGGATGAGTGGTACACGACCAAGTCGTTTGACACCAAGGCAATTGCTCTGCCCATCCTGGGCACGGTGCCCGATGCCGAGGTTATTGCCAAGGACACGATTCCATTCCTGTTTGCTCTGTCACCGCCTGCGGCGGCCAAGGACTCGGTGCCGTCGGCCGATATGCACTCGCTGGGCTCGGCGCTGGGCGGGAACCGTCTGGGGCGGGACTTGCAGTGGGAGTTTATGCAGGCCAACTGGGAGCAGTGCGTGATAAAACTAGGCAACCCGGTGGTGGTGGATCGGTTCATCAAAGTGTCGCTATCGCAGTTCTCAGAGGTCAAGTATATTGAGCAAATTGACTCGTTTTTCAAAGACAAGGACACGTCAAGCTTCAATCGGACCCTGGAGACGGCCAAGGACAGCATCCGGGCGCGTGCAGCGTACAAGGAGCGAGGAGCTGCGGAGCTGAAGGCGTGGCTGAAGGCGAACGGATTCCTGGCCTGAGCATAGGTGCATTTTTGTGTTCGTTTTTGTAATTAATAGTTGTTTTATTCAAGTCATTAATTGTGTCTGAAACTGACTAAGTCCGGACTGGTATCTATCTATATGTAGTGATGTGAGTCTATTCCCAAACTCCTAGTAAAAAAACAAAGCCGTCTTCTCAACTACTCATGATGGACAACACTCCCTCGAAGCTCGACAAGAAAGTCTCTCTCGTAGAACAAGTGTCGGTCTTTAGTAAGCCATGGCCATGGTCATAATCGCCGTCATCCTCGGGCTCTTTCCTCCGGACCGAAGACCCCGTCGACGGGTTTTCGTTATCGACGGTCTCGGCATATGTATATTCAAGGACCTCGTCTTCATCGGCATCAACGGAACTCCGGAAACTCTCGGCGAGGTCCGGGGGGATCTTGGAGAAATCGAGCGGTTGGACGGAGGAGAGGATGGCAGCAAAGAGGGAAGTCAACTCGGCGAAGTCTTGTTCGTTGAGGGGGTTTGCCGAGTAGCGGGATTTTTCATAGAGGGAGGAAAATAACGGGATGTTCGGGGTGGCCGGGAGGACTTGGAGGGTGACGAGGTGGGATAAGTAGGCGCGGAGGGTCATGTGGGGGGGACGTTGGAGGGTGGAAAGGGCGAGAGGGTGGGGTGTGGGGGGGTTGGTGGGGATTTGGGGGAGGTGAGGAGGGTGCGGGCTTCGAGGAGGCCGGGGAGCTCGGTGGTTATAAGGGGGTAATGGAGGGGGACGTTGGGGAGGAAGGGGTGACCAGCCGGGGTGGCGGATAGGGGGGAAGAGGGGGGTGGACGGGAGGGGGGTGGACGGGGTGGATGGGTTGCCGGAGGGGATGGAGAGAAGGATGGGGGTGGACGGGGGCGTTGGTTGGGAAATGTAGGCGATGGCGGCGGTGCGGGATTGACAGTCGCTAATTAATCCGCCGACGACTTTGGGGACATTGACATTCTCGGTTGGGATTTCTTTTAATGCTGTCTTGGCAATATACAATCTTGTGAAATAGATAAATGATAACACCATGAACGTGATCAAGCACACGACGGCGACAATCCAGATGTTATTGCGTTGGTGAGAACGGAAGGATTGATAGACGGTGTCGGTGGGCGAGATGAAAAGGAGGAGGAGCAGGAGGGTGTAAAGGGTGGTGTAGGAGGTGGCGTAGATTATGCGGAAGATAGTGCGGGGGGTGATCATGGTGGGGGCATTTTGGGGGATTATGGTTATGGAGAGAGTAAGTATGAGGGTGAGGTTGACGTCAAGTGGCGATGTTTGGCGCGTCAAGATTATGAACGGAATGCGTGGAGGATTACAATTAAGTAAGTAAGATTAATTCCACATAGTCGCGAGTAAACAAAAGAACGGTAAAATAATTATACAAAAGAACGACAACGATAATATCCGACAAAGCGCAAAATAAAAAAAAAAAAAAAAGAAAAAAAAGTCACAATCTACCCATCTCTTTCAACATTTCCATTATTGGAAGGGGCTGTGGTCGCACTTGCCTTGCATAACACAACAGAGGGGCTAATTACCTATCGACTGCGCAGTAACGTGCAGGTGGCAGATGCGACAGGGGTTCAGGCATCTGATTGGTTAATTGGTATATAGGGCAGATGGTTACCGAACTAACTAACTACATAGAACATAGACTGTCCACTACCATGCCGTCTACTCGAACAAATCACTGGTGATCGCTTCCTTAACACTCTCCTCCATCGATTTCCACCCCGCCGTCTTCCTCTCGCCCCAGATTCCCAAAAGTCTCTTGCTTTCTTCGTCGTCAACGGTAATAGTCACGAAGGCTGTTTCGTAATCGGGCATGAAGGGATGCTCGGGGAACACCTTGCGCATCGCTGCAAGTATTTGGTTGCGGTTGGCTGGTGTCCCGAAAGCCATGAGGCGCTTGTTGAAGGCAGACGGGTCGAGGGCGCCAGCGATGTGGAGGGCGGCGAGATCTTTGACGTCGATGTAAGGGCCTGGGAGGAAGTGGTTAGTAACCATGTGTATAACCCTTGTATGTGTGTGTATATGTGTGTGTTAACTCTTGTGGTGACCTTTACTTACCAGAGTCGAATTGTAAAAGCTCTGGCTTCCTGTTGAAGATGGCACTGATGTGTGGGGCTGTCCCGCCGTTGTGTTTCTTGTTGAGTGGCTCGCCGATAATCTGCGCAGGGAGGACACTAACGACCTGGAACCCTGGGGTCTCTGTCTCTGCAAACTCCCACAGCGCCTGCTCGGCAGCAACCTTGGAGGCGATGTATACCGGAAACCCACGTTCGGGGAGATACGGGGGCGGCGCGTTGGCAATCTCGAGATATTTAGTGTTGTAGGTGGTGGAGAGAACGGTCTGGGGAGTCGAGGAGTCGAGGTCGACGGCGGAGATGACAGAGGAGGTGTACACAAAGGATTTGATGGTGCCTTCTTCTTTGGCGGCGTTGAGCAATTCCCTAAGGACTCTGACAGTCGGCTCGATGACCTCCTTTGGATCCGGGCTGAAGTTCATAACCGTCGCGATATGAATGATGCTATCAACGCCCTTGACGGGATTTGTGAAGGCTCCGGGAACCGTCATGTCGGGGACCTCGATGAGCTCGATGAGGGATATGTAGGGGGCGAAGGGGCCGGTGAGGAGCCAGTGGGCGGCGGGGAGGGATCGGACGGTGGCGCGAACGCGGTAGGAGAGGCGGAGGAGGTGGAGGAGGGTGTGGGAAGCGAGAAATCCGGTGGCACCGGTGAGGAGAAGGAGGGAGTTGGGAGGGAGGAGGGGAGCTGTAGAGGGCATTTTGGTTGGTGGTTATAAGAATTGTTGTTGTTGTTGTTGTTGTTGTTGTTGTTGTAGAGTGAATCTGTTGATGGTGATGATATCTTGAATCGAAATATTGACGGCGGGGACACCCCATCTTTTATATCAATCTCCCTCCACCCATTCTACTCTCTCTTCACTCTTCCCCTCGTTAACCCCAATCTCCGTCTCGTCCCCTCAATCACTGAACTCCCCAAGCAAACAATTATCCACTCATCACCATTACTATCACCACCCGGTAAAAACCTCATCGGGTCCGTTGCCTCAGGCCTTCTCCCGCTTACATCTTCCATCTCACATCCCCTCAGCCAATCAGATTTCAAGATGTTCTTTCCTATTTCGGGGGTTGTGGGGTTACACCAAGGATAGATCGAGAAAGAGCAGGGGGGGGGATTGCCCCGGGTGGGGAGCCGATAAGGCGGGGCGGATAGTGGAGGAGGAGGAGGAAGATTAAAGAAGATTGGGGGGTTGTGACGATATAAAAAGGTCAGATGTGATGGTGTGATGGGTTGGTAAGCAGAGGAATATTGAAAAGCAGTTAGATAAGTAAGCAGAGTAGCACATTGGAATGTGATAAAGATGACGTCATTCATAGTTTCTAATCATTGATTTTAAACTTATATACTCCCGATATTCCACACTAAATGTCTCATCTTATCCACTAATCACCAATATACATACATCATGCTTCCACCAACTAACCAATCACAACTATCCCTGCACTTTCCCAAAAGATCCCCTGAAATTTCCCCACCAACGCTCCTTCCACTTCCTCCCCTCCGCAACCCCACACCCCGCGCCCCCCGCGGCATCACCCACCGCCACGCTGCAACGGAGGCCCACCGGACATCCCGCGAGGCATCCCGCCGTCGGCTATTGGGGCCGCCAGCTAGGGTTGAAAGAGGCGACAAAGATGTCATTGATGAGAAGGTTATGGAAAAGGCGCAGAGATTGGGCGTGGGGAGGTTGGCGAGGGTTGGGGATAGGGCTATTGGAGGGACGCGGAGTGAGAGATTTTGGTGCATTATTGTGAGTGATGAAGAGTTTATTAATATCGTTAATTTAGCTAACTAATGGTAGTTTTCACCGTTGTGACTCCGTATTTCTTGTCAAATTGCCCAGTCACTGCGATGCTTGCTACGCACCCTCGGTTCGCCGTTACCGACTGGCTACGGTTCGCCAGTGATGATCGCTCGATGCTGTATGCGATTTGTCTAACGTCGGCGAGGAACATCTCACGGAGGGCGGATGTCGAGAAGAGTCAAAAGGGACGCTTTAGGGTTGTAGCAGAGGGGTATAAAGGAGAGACGCTGAGAGGGTTACGGGAGGGTATCAATGAACAGACAAGTGCCGTTGTTGGCGTTGCATTTGCCTTGGCTTGTGATGATGTAAGTAATATATATTCAGCTATCAGATTGATAAGGTAACTAACGACCTATCAGATGATCACTGGCGACTACACCGCTGGCCACCACCACGTATCCGGCATCACCATGTTACTATCAACCCTCGATATCCTCACTCCCGTCGATGAATCGCGCCTCCTGCAACTCAGTTCGTGCTTCCCATCGTCTTAACCCTCCGGGTCATACACGGCAATGAGGAGACCCCCGTCGTACGGCGCCTGGGTAACGCGGAAGTTGTTTGCGGGATCCTCAATGTGCGCAAGGAAGTCGGCGTAGCCATCGGACGCCACGATAGTGTTATCGGCCACAATGACGGCGCCGGGCCGGAACGACGGCGTCACGATCTTGAGGATAGGGAGTGCGAGGGGACACCAGACTAGACATCACATCATTAGTCTATACACGATAATCAATGCCAGTCACCGTCATTAACTTACTATCCAGCAACAAGAAATCAACAGCTTTTATATCCTGCTTTAAAGTCTTCAGCACATCGCCTACCCGCAACTCGATAAGCCCTTCCACATCCTCCCCAGCCTCCCCCAATACCTCTTCGCCCTCTCAACTTTCTCCCTCTCCACCTCCGTCGCAATAACCCGCCCCCCACCATTTTTCCTCACGGCCTCTGCCAACCACAACGTACTAACCCCAAAGCTCGTCCCTGCCTCAACAACATTAGTCGCCCTCGCAGCCCGGATCAACAGGTAGACCAGCGCGCACTTTGCGGGGTCTAGGGCGACGAACAGCGGGAGGGACGACTCGCGTGACGTCGTGGAGAGGAAGGGGGGTTCCGAAAGGGCGAGGACATGCAGGCGGTTGAGAAGGGCGGTGAGTTGGGGAGATGCCCGGAGGGTCGCGAGGGCGGAAGAGAGAGTAGAAAGGGTTTGGGTGGTCAGTTCAGGCATTTTGTCGGTTGGGTGGTTGGTTGGTATTGGTAATGGCGATGATATTTGGTAGTAATTGATGGATTATACTTGACTAATGTCGGTAAAATAGCCTATTTATACAAAATGTCCTCTCTGCTCGTGACTCACTTGTCATGAACTAGTTAGCGTGCACTTTTCACAACCTCCTTCCCTTCCTCCAACCCTCCCACCCTTGATCCACCATTTCATGACTCCCCATTCACCACCTCTCATCTCATGAGTCATACTGCTTGTCATCACTTTCCATTTAAACACATACACTCATCTTTGAAAAAAAAAAAAAAAAAAAGAAAAAGAAAACAAAACAATCCATCAATAAATAAACAATAAGCCAAACGCCAATAAATAAAACGAAAACCAGCGTCTATCACAATCTATACCCTCAATCACACCTTCCGTCCATCGTATATTCTCTAACCTAGTTACTTACGCAACCTCCTCCATCTCCCGACCCCTTACTGCCTCCTTCGCCAACCGCAAGTCGCTCCCTGACAACTTGAGATCCCCAGCGTATGTCTCGAATCCATCCAACAGTGCTCTGAGACCTTCGCGCAATTCCTCGACAACCTCGGCGACGCCAACGGATACTCTTCTTCCCTCGACATCCGTCCAATGTGCCGGGAAGCTAAAGACGAATCCCTCGATTTCTAGGATGACCCGGGTGAACACGCGGATGACCTCACCGACATCCAGGTAGACTTTTCCCAATTTATCTTCAGTCAACGACGCAACCGCCAATCCCGAAAGCGCAACCGCTGCATTAACGTAGATCCCTGCTTCTCCATACGGCTGCCCAAACACAACCTCTTCCACCCTCTTGCCAAAATCCTCTCTGAACAATGGGCCCATAATGTCGTTCTCTACAATCCGGACACCTAAATACTGCACCCAGCTCTTGACGGTCTCCCTACTCATCGCCTCTTGTTGCTCCTTAGTCACCAGTTTATCCCGTGCTGTCTCCATTGCCCTCCGGGCCATCGGGGAGATTCCCGTCGCCGTCTGGCTCCCCGACGCAATAGCATGCCCAATCGCCTTTTCCAACTCACCTTTGATCGTCGTCTGTTTTTTCGCTGTCTGGAAGATAGCCGCTTCGGGCACTGGCGCAACGGTACGGTACTTGACGGAGACGGCAGTGGGTGCAGAGGGCGGTGACGCAGTAGGCGCGTTGAAGGTGGCGATGCGCTTGGTGAGAGAGTTGAGGGTGTGGATGCACGATTGGCAGACTTGGGACCACATGGGGCCGTCTTTGCGGTCAATGTCGTCGAAGATGGCCTTGCGGCGGTCGGGGAAGGATTGGGCAATGTGCGCGAGCTCCCAGAAAGCAAATGACTAGCAGGAGGATTAGTTAGTATGTGCTTGCAGCCATCATAGATATTTATTGGCTTGAACTCACCCTAACAGAGAGCCTCTTGCTCTTTAAACCATTAATCAGACTACCATTAGGATCTTTTGACTCCGACGTCAATGGCTTGCCATTCTTGAGAGGCTCCCGCGCAATCATGTTGGTGAACGCAAGATTACAAATCTGCCACATAAAAAGTAGTAAGAACCCACTTATTGAGCACTGAATAATCGTAGTGAGCGTCAACGGCCACGCCGCCGGCAACATGTTGGTACGCGGCAGGTTGTAGAATGGTCGAGTAAACCACAGAGTCCAACTCCAGACCGTCGAGCGCAGAAACAGATGATAAACCACTGTGTTCACTAAGACCATGATGATGCTGGCACTCCCGGACTTGATGAAGATGCGTGGGATGCTAGAGACCATATGACCCAAGAGCGCATCATCTCTGTTGCGTCCCCGCCCTTTGCTAACAGCACTCAACCTCAAGCTATCCTCATCATTCCAAAGATGTCCCAAAGCCTGCGCCGCCGCCAACAAAACCAAGTAACTCCCCAAAAACAAAGGCTTCTCATTCAATCTGTGTCTATCGCCACCAATATGGTGAACTAATGTCATTTGCGCCGACTGCGACCGGGTGGCAATGAACACGGGCCAGAAGAAGGCCGTCGAGACAAAGTAGGCGAAGAACACTTCAGCTGTGTGCATGCGGAGGGCATTTTGGAGGAAGCTGCGGAAGGGTGACGGGGCGGTGCGTGTGCCGACATGGTATTGGCCGATGCGGAGGAAGAGGATCCAGATGCCGGATAGAAAGAGGAAGAAGGCACGGAGCCCAGTGGGGCCAATGGGGAACCAGGTCCAGAGGTCTGTGGAAGTAGAGATTGTTGGGGTTAGTGAATGGTCAGATAGATAGGAGAAGAAAGAGCCCGGAACGTACAGGAGGTGCGGGGGGCTAGTAGGACGGACTCAGCATAGACAGTCAAAGCCAGCACACCAGCAGTGCTCAGAAACCGCTTCTGCAGTGCCGCCTGCAGGAAATCTTTATACGGCGGCGACCGCGTGATTGTTCTGCCCATTTTAAGCGAGCGCAGTTAGCAATGTGGTGATTCAATGTGAATTAATGAATAGGGATTAAATAACAGGAGAAAAAATCATTGATGGATGCTAGTGAAGGGAATGAATGGATGGCTGAATGTCGTTAGTGGTGTCAGCCAGGTCGAGCTGGCTGGGAGCTTGGTGCTGCTAAAGTAAATAATTACATGGAAACGCGAAAAGAATATAGAGCAACAAACTGGTGTCACGTGATGAGAGATCAAGGGTTAAAAGGTATGTGCACATTACATATGCTTTTAATGACTGGATAGATATGGTTGGCTATGAACGTATAGAACCCTAGTTTTTCCATTCTCATCTTCTAACCCACAAGCTAGGATTATGTCAGCTGATGCGATCATGGCGTTGCAATGCGCCTGCAGCAGCTTTAAATCAATCTTTCGAACATCATCAATCAGTCATTTCGCATAAATCCCTTTGTCGCATCACTCCAACCCAACGCCAATTACGTCACAAATTCCTAGTCACCCTTTTCTCCTTTCCTAGGTTCTTCTTCTTATTATAGTTTCTTATCCATACGTCGCACCCTCCTATCTCACGAACATCGCGCGCCTCTCACCACCATAATTACTCACCACTCATCATGTCCCAATACGACCGCCTCCCCGACCTCGAGGCCGGCACCTCTACCGGCTACTCCGATGACCCCACCTTCAAAAACCTCCTCACCAACCTCCGCAACACCCTCTTCGCCTTCCAACACACCTGCTCGCAACTCCGCACCGATGTTAACCTCCTTGGGACCCGCCGGGACACCGCCCGGGTGCGCGAGCGGGTGCACAAATTATTGGAGAAGTCGCGCACTCAGTGTCAGGAATTGGGCGATGGGGTGAAGAAGTTGCAGGACTTCGATGATCTTTCGGTAAGTTTAGATGTAGTTTGGGAGAATTTACTTCTGCTTGGGGAGTCTCGGCGGTGTCGGGTCTTGCCTAGATTGTGCCTGCCGGGGTATTATCTGTCGGTGCTGAAGTGGAGACTTCCCAAAACAGAAGCGGGAGCAAAAAGCGGGCGGCTCTGAAGCATCAATGATGACATCGGAACTAACGCATTTTCACAGAAACAACAAAAATACGAACAAAACAAGGTCTCCACGCAATTCCAAGATGCATTGCGTGACTTTCAATCCCTCCAACGCCTCGCTCTCGAAAAAGAAAAAGCCGCAATCGCCAGCACTCGCACTGAGTCCTCTGACTTATCCGCTCCCATCTCCTCCTCCCCTGGCTCCCAAGAACAAATCCTCCAACAACAATCTGAACTCGTCAACCTCGCCCCACAACCCGAAGTTGACTTCCAAGAACAACTCATCATCGAACGCGAAGAGGAAATCCAGAATATCGAACGCGGCGTTTCGGATATCAACGTGTTGTTCCGCCAGGTCAACCAAATTGTCGCGGAGCAGGGCGAGAGCTTGGTGACGATTGCGGATAATGTGGAGAGGGTGAGGGATGATACGAGAGGGGCGATGACGGAGATGGCGCAGGCAGCGAGGTATCAGAAAGCGGCGAGGAATAAGAGTTGTATATTGTTGTTGATTTTGTCATTTATTTTGACGATTGTGTTGTTGGCCATCTTTCTGGACTAAGCTGTGGATTGACGGGTAGAATGTATTTTTTTGATGTTTGTTTTGGAGGTTGGTTATGATATATTTGCTTGGGGTTTGACGCTGGGCGTTATCTGCTTTATTGAGTTTGGGATTTGCTTTGTTTGTCTTTCCTTGCTGTGAATATACTTCATTTATTGGGCTAAGCCTCACATGACCCATTTTAATATCTGTGTCCCCACACCACGACATCTTTACCTTCTCACACCCTCCTCCATATACCATTTCACCGCCTTCCCCTTCTTCCTCTTGACAATCCCTTCCAAATCACTTCCCGCATTCACTAGCCTCTTCCCCAAATCCTCAAACCGCAACCCCGTCACTGTATCCTTCTTAAACCACCACCCCACCGTCCGAAAACTCGCAATACTACTTAGCAAAAACAACGAAGTGCCCGCCGTTACTGCATCAAACCCCGCCGCAAACATCGGCGTCAACGCAAAGGAGACCCTCATTAACCGTAAGCGCCATTTTCCAATCCCGTGAGGCCGGTTCGGGTCCTCTTTGCCGAAGATTGCTAACCAGCCAAGGGTGGTGCGCGGGGCCCAGGAATATATGATCATGGCAAGGGAAGTTGCCGGGAGGATATATGTGGGGTCGGCGGCCGTGAGATCAGGGAACCATAGGGCACCCTCGGTGGCAAGCGAGGGATCCGCGACGGGGAATTTCTCTCCGAACATGCTGTTGCCTCCGGTGAGACGGCGGAAGAAGGCTAGAGACCAGAACCACGAGCCCATGCTTGTTGCCATCGCGGCCCACGACAAAGGGTTCTTCATGGGGTTTAACTGTGCCGGAGTCGTCCCTAGTTTCCCGTAGACATCCGCCATCGCAATGCCCATCACTATCTTAGCAATTTTCCCATTACCATGTGCCCTCAGCGCCGCGGCCTCCGCTGCATGCCCGACCATTGTCCCATGGAGGACTTTGTCGCGGTTGCGCAGGTTGAAGTAGGTGGCGGGGAAACGGAAGAGCGCGGTGTGCGCGAGGCCGGTGAGCGGGATGAGGAAGGCCCAGGGGAGCCCGGTGGTGGCGTGGAGAGTGAGGAAGGCTTGTTGGGCAGGGAGGAAGATGGGGTCGAGGAGGAGGTGGCGACGGGTGGAGGGGAGGTGGCGGTGGCTGTGAGGGCGGAAGGGGGTGAAGAGGGTTTTTGGGGGGCGAGGGGGCATAATGGGTGGTAAGAGTGTGTAGTAATGAGGAAATGGAGGAATCGAATGGACTGGAATGAAAATTCAATAGTATCACTGGATCTCAATAAACTCTATTATCTACCATTCCACCTTCCCTGATATTCAAATCTCTGCTGACTCAGCAAATATGGGGTGTTTACAAACCTAGCAGTTGCTCACTATAGCTACACTGCAGCTGCAAGATAAGAGTGAATTCTTTCCTTCCCTAGTCTGGAAATCTGCACGTAGCTGCCGCGGCCGTTTAAGTGGATGAGCCGTCTAAGGTGCCCTGGTCTGAACAGTGGATTTATGTTTATGTTTGGGTGGGAGTTTCAATGAAGAAGAAGCGCGGTGACGACAGATGGTCTTTTTTGAGTCAAGTTTTGGTGTTGTGGTATTTTAGATGTTTGGGTCTTGTTTTTTTGTTATTTTTTTGTTGTTTTTCTGCACCGAGTTGATTTTCTATCGGGGGCTGGATTAGGCGACAATTCATTTGCTATTAGAAGTGCCCTGCTGATTCATTTATTGGAATTATCTATCCAAGGAAATCACACGCAGTGGAAAGACCACTTAACTGCATATTATTCACATCTACACTAACGACGACCCCGGCGGTCTCAACACTTTGCACCATCAACAACATCACCCTAATCACGAACTCTTCTTTTGATATCCATCCACAACACCCAATACAATCGCTCGTCCCACACAATAATTTCCCTTGCAATGGAGGCCCTCGAGTCCATCTCCCCCGAATCCTGCTCCCCGGACACCTGTGCCCCGGCGGCCACCGGGCTCTTAGCATGGTCCACAGTGCTCTATGTTGGCTTGGCGTTTGTCGCGATGTGTGCATATAATGCGTTCTTTATTTTTATTGTGCTGAGGGGGTTTGGGAGATTATTGGGGTGGTATTTGCGGACGAAGACGGCGGGGAGGAGAGCGACGATTCTGGGGATAGAGAGCGGGAAGGAGACAAAAGGGAAGGTTTGGGGAAGGGTAATATTATTGGGTTTTCCATCCGTTTTGGTAGGTTGAGGCAAAGCAGTGTATCGTGAGAATTTCCGGCGATACTAATGAGGCTCTAGTAATGCTGGTGGTGGTGGTGAGAGAGTGTTGTGGGCGGCAATTAGAGCAACGCAGCTGAAGTGGCCCGAGGTTAAGATTGTGGTGTACACTGGTGACGTCAACGTTACTAAAGAGCAACTGCTCCACCGCGTCAAGGTAAGTGTCGATTCCCTTTATATATCAAGTCCCATAACTAACACCTCCAGCATCAATTCAACATCGACCTCCATGAGGAAACCATCACCTTCCTCTACCTCACCACCCGTCATTGGGTCCTCCCCTCTACCTGGCCTCACTTCACCCTCCTTGGTCAATCCCTCGGCTCTCTCGTCCTTGCCTGGGACGCCTTCCACCTCGTGGTCCCCGATCTCTTCGTCGACACCATGGGTTACGCCTTTACCCTTGGGCTCTCCCGCCTTCTGTTCCCCAAGGTTCCAACGGCCACCTACGTCCATTACCCGACGATCTCCACTGACATGTTGTCATCCCTTGACCCGTCCTCATCAACTGGGGCCCTCGGTGTCAACGCTGGTCAGGGCACTGGGCCCCGCGGTCTCGCGAAGAAGATGTATTGGCATTTTTTCGCTGCCGTGTATTCTCGTATGGGGGCAACCGTCGACGTCGTCATGACAAATTCCTCCTGGACACAGTCACATATCAAGATCCTCTGGGGTCCCCATCGCCCCGCCAAGTCTCCCGCCATCTCCGTCGTCTACCCTCCCTGTGCTGTCGAAGAAATGACCTCAGCAATCCCCGTCTCCGCCGAGTCCGAACAGTCCCGCGAAAAAGCCATCCTCTGCATCGCACAATTCCGCCCCGAGAAAAACCACCGTTTGCTCATTGCTTCCTTTGCAAAGTTCCTCGCAACCAACTCGGACGCCTCCAAAGACGCCCAACTAGTTCTCATCGGTAGTGTCCGTGACGACGCGGACTCCCGCTTGGTCTACGAGCTCCGGCTGCTAGCTAATGAACTCAACATTAAATCGCGCGTCACGTTCGTCCTTGATGCCCCATGGCCGACAGTTATCAATTGGCTTAGCCGTGCCTTTGTTGGCGTCAACGGAATGTGGAATGAGCACTTTGGCATCGGAGTCGTCGAATATGAGGCCGCTGGGCTGATTTCCGTTGTTCATAACTCGGGTGGCCCGAAATTGGACATCGTCACGAAAGTTGACGGGCTACCGACGGGGTTCCATGCGACGACGGAGGAGGAGTTTGCGGAGGGGTATGAGAAAGCGTTGACTGTGAGGGATCCGGTTGCATGGAGGGAGCGGGCGCGGAGAAGTGCGGGGAGGTTTTCGGAGGGGGTTTTCAAGAAACGGTGGTTGGAGGAGATCGAGAAGGCGGTTGTTTTGTGTAAATAGAAGAGGTGTGAAGACAGAGATATAGAGTTGGTAGCCTTTGATGCCATAGTTGTAGGTCTTTGAATAGATAAATATATTAATTATAGGATTCCTTCTAGTACTGAAACCCCCACTATTAACCTGCCTTGGCTCCGCCCCCGCAACAAAGACCTCTCCCCTTACCTCAATTCCCTCCACCGCGCTCAAACCTCTCCTCATTTCTCCCACCGTGTGTCCTCTCCCCCTTAACCCCTCGAGAACCCCCCCGGCGAACCCCTCCTCAACCCCCATCACATCCGGCACCAACTGATCGTGGACCCTCGGCAGCCCCATTGCCTCTTTGATTCCCATTCCGTGGCCCAAGATATGCCAGACGATTTGGGTTGTCGCCGAAATGATGCGGGAACCCCCGGCGGCGCCGATAATGAGCCGAGGACGGCCGGATGGGTCGATGGCGATGACGGGGACGACGGAGGATAGAGGGCGTTTTGTGGGAGCGATAAAGTTTTCAGGAGATGGGTCAAAGCCAAATTCATTAGAGTGGCCGGGGATGGAAAAGTCGTTCATTTCGTCGTTGAGGATGATTCCGGTTTCGGGGTCCATGAGCTGGGAGCCAAAGAGGAGGTTAATTGTTGTCGTTAATGTCAAGGAGAGGCCAGAGGAGTCCGCTGTCACGATGTGGGAGGTTCCGGGACCGGGGGTTGTCGTTGAGTTGGTGCCGGGGATATAGAATGACGGATCGTGAGATTTGTCGTCGGAGATTAGGGAGTGGGTTTTCCGGATGGACTCGGGGGAGAGGATTTCGGATTCGAGAAGGGTGACGGTGGGAACGAACGCGGGGTCACCTAAGCGCATGCGGGCTCCGTAGGCAAAGCGCATGGCTTCGTCGAAGCGATGTAAGGCGAGACCTTGGTCTTCATCCCAAAGAGTGTCGTCATCGTCGTATTGGTCCATGAGAACGAGGTTCCGGAGAAGAACAGCACCGGAAGCCGGTGCCCCGATCGTTGTGATTGTGTGGTTTTTGTATGTGATGGAAAGCGGAGTCCGGGTGATGACTTTGTAGTTGGCGAGGTCCTCGAGGGTCATGGTGCCATTTGATGCCTGGATGGTCTTGATCATTGATTTAGCAATAGAACCTTTATAAAAGGCATCCGGGCCGTTATTGGCGATCTTCTCGAGCGTCGCGGCATATCTAGGACGCCGAATAGTCTCGCCTTCCTTGAGAAGTTTCCCGTTTGGTGCGAAGTCTTGCGACCACACGGGGTCGTCGACAAGAAAGTTACTGGGAGATATCGCAAGCGTGTAGTCTATGTACCGAACGAGATCGGCGTTAACTAGAGTTGGTTAACATCATCCGGCAATAACCATCGGGAAAAATGGAGCTAACCTCGGAATCCCCGGTGGGCCAAATTCGCAGCTGGTAATACAATATCTTTCCAAGGAAGCGACTGTACCAATTAGTCAGGATGTCTACCTTGATTAAGTAATTTTTCACGTCGACTTACGCCGTAATTCTGATAAATATACTCCAATCCTCTCAGTTCCCCCGGTACTGCAACCGACAGCCCACCCCAGACACTCCCCGCAACATTCCCTTCATACATCCCCTCACTCGACTTCCCCGGTGCCATCTCGCGAAAATCCACCGCGTCAAACGTCCCATTTGGCATCTGGATTAGTGCGAAGCCACCGCCGCCTATCCCGGAGTGGTACATGCCCATAACGCCGACACACAGTGTGGTCGAGATCATGGCGTCGGCGGCATTTCCCTGGTTGATGTTACTATGGGGATCCAACATACAAGTGAAGAGTTAAGGGACTTACGCCGCGGGCGAGGGTGGAGATGCCGATTTTACTGCATTCTTTGGATTCACTAGCGATAGCACCATGACTGTAAGTGGGGCCGAAGGGAGTGTTTGGAGGACGGGCGGATATAAGGGGGGCGAGTAATGGTAGGAGGCTAAGGTATTTCATTGCTAGTAGGTGAAGGGGTTGTTGTACAGTGTCTTTGGATGATAGTGATAGCTTTTAGTTTATATCGTCTAGTATAGATAAGAGATAGTCTAGACACAGACTTGTTAGGTCGAGATAACGGAAGCTAAGGATATCTGCAAATATTACGTTGACTTGAGTTCATATTCTAGCAGACTTCCGCTTTGTAATCTATATTCTGTATCGATATGCGCTGCGGGAATTGTGTGATGTAATCGCCGATTATTGTAGAACTGGATTTATAACTTCAAGATAGAGTTAATTACACCAAGATAAGGTAAGATAAAATATGGTAAAGTGAAGTTATCATTGCACAAGCTTCACAATGGTGAGAACCGATGATTATAATGACTGGGCTGGTGAGTTAACTGATGTTATCTAGCTATCAATTCAGCACTTTTGGTGTTGTCATTTGAGATAGCTTTTGCAACATTCCGGGCGGTGGGTTTAGTCATGTGTTTATTAACCCTACAATTGAGAACTCCATAAAGTGGATCTTGCAATTAAGCATCGCTATAAGTTAAAATGCATATATGACTGAAGACTAGTTTTACGAAGGAACTATAATCAGTAGGGGCAATCCAGATTTACAGTGACTTTTTCACCCCGGGTCTTCCGTCCTTGAAATTCGCAAATTCAGACTACCTCTAACTTAGAATCTATACTGACACTCTCAATTCTACTCATCTGTCAAAACATTCACTGACCTACATCTACTATCAACGCCCTGACATCAATCTCCATTGCAACCCCACCGAATCAAGTCCCTCACTGATAGCTATTACTTACCTATGCTCCCCCACCAAACCCCGGCTCTCGCTAGCGACACCCGCCGGCTATCGTCCACAGCTGCTCCGACATCCGCAGATACCTGTGAGTGTTGCTAAACCGGTGACTACGTACCAGTCGGCTATGCGCATATCTGTGTGATGCCGGCGATAAATGGCGATGACGACGTGATTGTGTGGGTTTTCCAATGTGGTTTTCCCGATGATCCGGTTTGCCGTGGATGTGACGGGAAGGTGGTTATGTAATCGGGTAGACCAATGAGACGCGAATGTTTCAACGGTGATGGTAATGTGAATCAGAAGGAAAGAGAGTCTAGGCAGACATTGATGTGAATATAGAATCCATCTTTTCCTTTTTTTTTTTTTGAGTCTACAACTATTTGTCTTATATTGATATTTCTTCTGATCTTCAATTAATTACGTTATTTGTTGGCTGTGCTAATTATCATATGAAGACATAACTCTACTGCTACTATAACCCTTGTTCTGCACCCATACTTATCCCAGCGCCAGCTGTAGCTTCTCAGCTGCTCTCGCTTTATTCTACTATATATTACCCAAGCCTAATCCCGCCCATACCTAGCATATTCCAGCTACCAATCTTCAGGACATCCCATCGATTTCAACTCTTGCTGACCTGTCCCACATCAAAACTACGGAATAACTGCTTCAGATACAGTCTATCAATCGACATTAGTCTCCATATCCATTTCTAATCGCATCAAATGGCGTTGGGAATTATGATGAGCCCATTGGGTATGCCCGAAGCCCTCAAACATGCCCTCAACTTTGTCGTTGCCCGCCGTCCCCACCGGGCTGCCGATGTTTTTCAGTCGACATGTGAGTACCCGTTGGACAAATTGAATCCCTTTGTGCTATGGCCATTACTAACTAATTCCACAGCTTCCGGAATATCATTTTCTTCTTTTTATTCTGCGGTGGACTCGCCGTGCCTTTTTAAGGTGAAGGGTCGCGGGCCTATTGGTACGCTTATGGAAATTTACTATGATCTGCGTAGGACATTTTACGGGTATCTGCTGAAGGCTCCAGGTGTCCGGAAGCAAGTGGAGAAGGATGTCAACGAGGCGCTTACCAAGCTTGAGAAGAAGCTGGTCCCTGTTGGCCTGACTCGAAATACGGTGTTGCCGCGCAAGGGCCTTAGCGATGAAGCGTTGCTCAAGGAACTCGATATATTAGCGAAAATGGATCACACTCGGTGGGAAGATGGATATGTTTCGGGGGCCGTGTACCATGGGGAGGATGCGTTGATCCGCCTGCAGACAGAGGCGTATGGCAAGTTTACGGTGGCGAACCCTATTCACCCGGATGTGTTCCCGGGTGTCCGGAAGATGGAAGCTGAGGTCGTTGCGATGGTTTTGTCACTGTTTAATGCACCGGAGAGTGCCGCGGGTGTCACGTCAAGCGGAGGGACGGACAGTATTTTGATGGCTTGCTTGGCAGCGAGACAAAGGGGTATGCAGAGAAGGGGATCACGGAGCCGGAGATGATTTTGCCCGAGACGGCCCATGTGGCATTCAGAAAGGCTTGCGATTACTTTAAGATTAAAATGCATTTGGTTGAATGCCCGGCACCCTCGCACCAGGTTGACCTCAAAGCGGTCTCTAGGCTTATCAATGGCAATACCGTCCTGCTTGTTGGCTCCGCGCCTAACTTCCCTCATGGTATTATCGATAACATCTCTGGGCTGTCAGCGCTTGCTAAGAAGAATGACCTTTGCTTCCACGTCGACTGCTGCCTCGGGTCCTTCCTCGTCCCTTTCCTTGAGCGCGCCGGCTTCCCTACGGTTCCCTTCGACTTCAGATTACCCGGCGTCACGTCGATCTCGTGTGACACACACAAATATGGCTTCGCCCCGAAGGGAAACTCGACCGTCCTCTACCGATCCACCCGTCTCCGCAACTTCCAATATTACGTATCACCCGATTGGTCAGGAGGTGTCTATGCGTCGCCGGGGCTCGCGGGCAGTCGGTCCGGGGCGCTGATTGCTGGGTGCTGGACGAGCATGATGAACGTAGGGCAGGATGGGTATCTGGCGGCGTGCAAGGCGATTGTTGGGACGGCGAAGGAGGTGCGGGGGGCCATTGAGACAAGAGAGGTTCTTAGAGAGGAACTTGCGATTATCGGAGAGCCGATGGTTAGTGTGGTGGCGTTCAGGGCGGTCGGATTGAACACTTATGATATTGCGGACGGCATGGGTTCGCGGGGATGGCATTTGAACGCTTTGCAGAATCCGCCGGCAATTCATGTGGCCGTCACGATGGCGATTGTTAAGGCTTGGGAAAGGTTGATTGCAGATTTGGAGGAGGTCGTCAAGGCTGAAAGGGAAAAAGAGAACAAAGCAAGGAAGGCTGGGAAGATGGCAGGGAAGAAGGTTGCTGGGGATTCTGCGGCACTCTACGGGGTAGCGGGTAGTCTGCCGAATAAGAGTGTGGTGGTGGAGTTGGCGCAGGGATTTTTGGATTTGCTGTATAAGACATGAGGGTGAGGGGATTGATGTGGTGGGCGAGTGGAAGTTGTACAGTGTAGTCATATACAAGTAATAGTCGATTTATCTTTACTTATCATTCTGTATTTTAATGCGTCACCGGGCGCCTCCTCGATCAACGAGAATGACGTAATTGAATTTGTACTTTACCTAATTCCCACAGATAAAACCATAGCACCGAGACTAACGACCAAGCCACTCAACTCTCGGTAGATACATTTGGCAAAATAAGGCGGACGGTCATGATCCTCGCTACTGGGTGACGAAACGACATAGTAGTGTGAGGCTTGCGAGTTGTGAGACATTAGATAAGCAAAGGCGGGCGGTTAGGTTGGAGACGGGCGTAGGGCTTGTTTTGGGGCTATGAGGGTAGTGGGTGTGCTCGAAGTGCAATATTGGTAAGGAATTGGGTATAGGTCAATATAGATGGGTATAGTAGTGGATGAAATATGGTTTTACTAAAGGCATGGAATTGTGATTAAAAGGCGAGGCGGTCCGGATGGAAATTGCCTTGAGATCTAGGAAATTAGAACACACAAGTTAGCTGAATTCCATAATCAACTTATGATATTCTGTAACCTTAAAACGCCCGTCTTTGACTCCAAAACACAATCACACCTTCTATCAACATGTCCTCGCAAATTCACCCATTCACGCCACCCCTGCCCCCCCAGGCCGACTCCGACTCCGACTCATACAACTCCGATCTCGATTCCGACACATTCTATGATCCACCCAGTCGTCCACTCTCCCGGAAGGCTACCCCGCAGAAAACACGAGCCTACCGGCTACCGTCTGTCGAAGACTGTGATGAAACCAAGGGTAGGAAAGGGGAGGAAACGGTAACGTTGACAAAGGGGGAGTATGATGAGATGAGGGTGGTCGGGAGACGGGAGAATGTTAAGGAGAATGGAAGGGAGAGAAAGGTACAGGAGGTGAATACGAAAACGGTGGTAATGGGGAGGGTAGTGAGGGCAAGGACTCCGGGGGTTGACTATCCGGCGACTCCGGGACTGAAGAGGTCGGAAACCCCTGGGATTGACCAGCATAAAACCTCCGGCTTTGATCGTTTAAAACCTCCCGCTTCTGCCGCCCCTAACAACCGCTACTCTCCCTGCCTTGAACGCCCACGAATCACGATCCCCGCCACCCTCCCGATTGTTCCATCTACCTCCCGCCCTATAACTTCCACCCCCGAGAAACGCGCTGTCACCTGGCCTGATGACGTTGAAATGACGCCGCTGGAACGTCAGTGGGGGACATTGTTTGATGAGGAGGGGGTAACGGAGAGGGGGTTGTCGTTGTTTAGGGGGATTGCTAGGTTTTTAGTAAGTGATTTCTGTGTGTGTGTGTGTGTGTGTGTGTGTGTGTTAATTAAGGAGGTTGAGGCTAATGTTGTGTAGATGACAACGGATAGCGGCCAGCATCTTGGGGTGACTCCGGAACTTATGGAAACGTTCTTTACACATAAAAACTTCAAGATCCCTTTGATCAAACCAAGACTCCCTCAGTAAGTCTTTACTATCTTAGATCTCTTCTCGACCTTTGACTAACCTTTCAGTCCTCTTCTCCAAACCCAACTATCTCCACCTCATCGATTTTTACACAACCCTCAAATGCCCCCGAATGCTCACCGCTCCCCCGCTGGACCCCTCCGCTACCCCGACAATCCCCACCCTCACCCCCGCCGGTTTCGCCCACTTCCTCACCATCCAAGTCCGCGCAAATCCTAAAAACGAACACGCCCGCCTAACCACCATCATCCAAAATAACCCCATCTGCTTCGATAACCAGAAGCCTGATGATCGAGTACCGAAGGGTCTGCCGTGGAGTTTGATACCTGAGAAGGCGGATGCCGGGGCCATCAGGTTGGTGGGGATGGTGTGGCGAGGCTTGTAGGGGTTGGGATTTTAAAGGGGGTGTTAGTGCATAGAGAGTATGGTCAGCAAATTCAAAAGGGAAAGGAACCCAGAGACGATGACGATGACGACGACAGATCAGTCTGCGAAGGTCAAGGAGACCGTTCAAGATATCGCTATGATGAATACCAGAGTCACCGAAGATGCCACAGCAACCTACGGACCTCTGGGTCATTTTGGTCCACTCGCGAGTGCTCTCGGCACATTGACGATGATCGACATTACGATGAAGGCCATCAGGATTATGATTACCGGAAGTCTCGGGATCATCGTGGTAGTCATAGTGTCATCAAAGATAGCGATAGCCGAGAGTATAAGCGAGCGAGAGAGAAAGACCGAGGTTATGAACGGGGGAGTCAGCGGGCCAGGGATGGACGTAGTAAGGGTCATCGGCGGCGCAGTTATCTTGTCTGATATCTTGATGAATACACAAAACGGACTTCCTGGAATGAATATAGATATAAATTACAAATTAAATTAACAAAAACAACAAATGGGTATCATCAGTCATCAATCATCAATCATACATATCAACATCTTTTCTCATTCACTTCCTCCCCATCCTACATCCTCCTCCCCTGTGAAACCCCCTGTCATCTCCGCCATCATCTCACCCTTCCTCTGTTCCCTCCTCTCCTTGACTGCCCACCAATCACTCTTAAAATTGGAGACTGCTTCCCACATTTCCTCATCGACGGCCTCGTGGGGCACCTGGACTTCAATGCCCTTGAGACATAGCCGGAGATACGCGAGCTCTGAGTCGTTTTCTTGGAGTTCGGATTCGAGATGGGCAGCATGACCTTGGAGGAAGAGGACGCGTTGGGCAGCTCGTTCGGCACGGGATAGGAGCAGGGTTTGGATGTGCTAATGGGGTTAGCTTTGAACTATCGAGTTGATGATACTAAAGAACACTTGCCTCGGTTTCTTCTTGGCGAGCCCGTAGGTTGTTGATGAGGCCTTCAAGCTTTTCATTAAGCTTCTCCGTCTCAATGACGACCGCTCTCACCTCCTCAGTCGACATCCCCGCTTTCTTATAACCATGATCCGTCTCATCTTCATCACTCTTACTCTCACTCTCACTCTCACTCTCACTCTCACTAGCTTCCTCATCCTCGTCCTCCTTCACACTCTCCACGACCACCTCCTCAGTCCTCCTAACATATCTTGCCCCCGGAGTTGGTGTCCCACGCCTCGAGTAACTCCCTCCTTTCACTGGAGACCCCGGCCTCTCCATCAACATCGCGCTTAAATCGCTAAACCGCGACCCAAACGCCGACCCCTCAAAATCCAAACTGACCGGCCTTGCGAACTGTGGTCTTGCCCTCCACGCACTCCCCATTCTTGGTTCTCTTTTTTCATCCCATTTGCAATCCAAAGTCTCTTCGAAGCATACCCGGCTGCTAGAGGGGTCATATAACGTACTCTCGAGATCATCGACTTTCGAATGCAGTGACGCAACCGCCAACGCACTAAGATCTGACGAGGCCCGTACTGCAGAGGTCAATTCATCGAGACGGCGGGCAAGGGAGGCAATGGCGGCGGCGTCGTAAGCTTCTGATGTCCCCAAGGCCCTTCGTATTGGTGTTCGGTATGACGATGCTTCGGATTCCCGTCGTTGGCGGTTCTTCATGTTGGTGGCCCGAATTTGGGAGATGAGGTCCGAGGATATGTAGTTTGGGGCGGGGCCGGGAAGGGTATCTTTGGCTAGGACGGAGTTCAATGGTTGTGATAAGGAATGGCGAAAGGATAGTGGCACTTGTGTTGAGATAGTGGATGTCGGTGGGGAACATGACGTTGTCGCCGCAGATGTCCTGGTGCTAAATGCCGGATTGCGCCCACGGGATACTCTCATTGACTGTATATCTGGATCATTATAATCCATCTCATCGCTCCCGTTCCGAGTACTCGCATTGAGACTTTTGTACCCACTCGACCTCTCGGGAGATACCGAGGGCCCAGATCCCACCTCCAAAAAGTCGGTACTTCGTCGTAATGGCGACGGGCTAAACGATTGACTAAGACTCCGAATATGTAGGTGCTTGGTCGTCGAGGCGACAACTGTTGATGGCGCAGTCAATTGACTGTATGCTCGACTGCGGGCGCGCGGTGGCGTGAAGATTGCCGAAGAGTCATGGTCGTGGTTATGCGTGGTGTCGTCGGCGCTACTTATGCTGTCGGCCGTCGACCACATTTTGGCCTTGAGCGGCGGTCGGCCCTGTTATCGTAGGTGATAAATTAAGAGATATGACGATACCAATAACCAGTCATGTAAACTGAAGCTCTGTGCTCGTGATGTCGCAAGATTGATAAGTCGTGATCTAGCCGGTTCCTTTGTCGGCGCTAGTGAACGTGACAGTTGGTTACTGGCCTAAGAGCTAAGATCAGTGATCTAAAAAAGGAAAAAAAGTCGAAAGAAGAAATCAAAAATTAAATGACGTCAAGTATATTCAAGTATGAGGGTCTTTAGCCTATAGGGAAAAAGAAAATGAGGCTTGAAACAGTACAGGGTGCCCAAGAAGCGAAAACTAGAGAGAAATGAAGAAAAAGAAAAAAGTGCGACGGGATTATGACGTTTCCTTAGGTTTATCTGTCGTTGTTCGAAATCGGTAGGAACTTGCGTAACTTCCCCAAGATGATGGTAATTGCGTACTCTCGGACACAGCGACCAATTAGAAATTTGTAGAATAAACCAGGAAATGAAACCTGAATGCACTATCACGATGCTCGTCAGGTCACCAACTGTGTGATAAGATTCTTCATGAAATGCGACAGACGGAATTCTGGCGCCAGGTTCTTTTGCCGTCTGCGCGTTGATATTGGCGTGGAATTTGGCGCGGTTCCTGGATATATGGAGAGACAATGATGGGAATGTTACAGCGCAGGAGGTGATTACTGAGGGATTGATTGTGGTGCGACTGAGTGGAAATTATTGGTTGTTTATTCACGGCATTGCCTGTGTATGAGCAATTCTCTAGCCTAGACATACTGGACACGGACGATAGCTAGTTAATATGAAGCGATCCGTCCTAGCCCTCTCAGACTCAACATGGCGCAACCAATATGTAGCGCTGCTTCCAATATTAGTCCTCGCTGCTTATCTGCCGTCGTCGAAGAACAGTCTTGAGGTTCTGTGCATAACACACAATCCCAGATATGCCATGCTCTGTCAACCATGATACATCCCTGCTATCGGCAGAACACCGGGAATTCACATACCTTTGTGGCTTAATATATGCCAGCTGTTGGCAGTCGGCCAACTGGCAGATTTCTGACGGCCCAAAGGCGGATTTGGAGAAGAGAGCTTCCTGCAGTCCGGGGAAGCTCTAGGGTCATCTCCAAATTTTATAGTGACATGGGTGCTGAGGTTGTCATGTGATGGAAGGGATATCGGTAATGATTGAATGCGGCTTCGCATTAAACAGTGTAGACGATGTTTATACTGATGAAAGCCACCGAGTTGTATTAAATGTTGATTTGTAATTTAGGTTCTAAACTAGTTCATAGACCACATTTTAGTCTGTTGGTATTTGCCGTAGGCATTGTACCAAGGTCTAATCCCGGAGCTCAGGTTTGGCTAATTAAGGCAACTTCCGTCGTGCTCCCCACAATGCCGTAGTTACCATGTTTGTGCTAAATCTCCGGTTGTTCTCCCGCTGCCCCGGGAGAAGTCCCATTGTTTCAGGCATCGAATTCTAAAGTGAAATTTGCTTCTTTACATATCCTGCCATCAAGAGTAGATTCTTATGCCTATATATCTCGCTCTGGTTATTGTCAGGTCGGGTCCTGCATCTTTTCCTCCCTCGTCTCGCTTCTAAACCCTGGAACCCGCACTCGAGCTGCTATTGATTCCTCTCGCGGTAAAAAAAAATACGGCTGAGGGATAGACGTCATATCATATGTTATTCCATGGTTCGGGGGCCTCGAGATCTGTTTGAATTCATCCGTTTCTAGCCTCGGCATCACGCTAATCCTTGAACCTCACCTCACTCAGCCGACATTAGACTCATGGAGTCGATGCGTACAATCACACTGAGTCACTAGCGACCTATCTAACAATCTCTTTTGTCGATGAATTCTGCTGTCATTGATTGACTTTGGAGTCTTCTTAACTTTTCTGTCCCGCGTATTCTAAGCCAACAACCTTCTCCAACCCCAAAACACCACCGACAACACCAATTACACTCTGAACACACAACCCTGCTTTGTCTCACGCATTGATCTACCCCATTTCCTGAAATCCGACAAGCCTACATTGCGAAATTGTGCCCATTGGCCCCCGGTTTAACAGCACCACCATCAACCCGTCTCCCGAATTTTGCGCTGTCGCCCTCCGCGCCGCCAAGATTGCCCGTCATGTCTTGGAAGGCTAGCGAGCTGCTCATGGACACTATCCGGCACTATGCCAGTTTTCCAGCTACTGGGGTGAGTCTGAGGCAAATGGTGCAGTTTGGAGAAACGCCTAATATTGGTAAGTACTTAATAACGAACTAATACAGCGAGTCTGAGGGAACATGAGACTAATTCGTATGCAGGAACTTTGTATCGGGCATCACAATTCTTAGCGGAGGAGCTGCCGATTCGTTTAGCGCACAGGGTGCAGGAGTTGGATACTCTTCCAGATGGATTGAGCGACATGCCATCGGTGCGCAAAGTGCAAGATTGGTATGCGCAGTCATTCGAGGTTAGTAGGATGAGAGGCGGTAGTGATTGATGTGGTTTAGACACTAACTGAATTTATTTTGGTACACAGGAAATCACGACGTTGCCCAGACCCAAACTTGATTCAGATGTCCGTACTGCTTTGATGACTCCGGCAAAAGGTGATCATAAAACGGCTCATCTACTTTCAGAAGCCACGCCCAACCCTAGCCTCGAAGAGACACAATACCAAGCTGCCAAGGGGTTTGGTAATCGCGAATACGACAGTGCTAGTTTACTGCACAAGAAGAGCAACACATCGAACCGGCGATACTTTGCTCTGGTAGACGACATGCATGTATGGCCGGCCGAGTTGCAACTCTTCAACAAGAAGTTCTCAGATATGCTTAGGTTTATCAAGCGGCGGCATGACTCTGTTGTAACGACCATGGCGCAGGGCGTCCTCGAGTACAAGCGCAAGCGGCAACGGATGCAGATCGACAACAACATACAGGCATTTTTGGATCGGTTCTACATGTCACGTATCGGCATCCGTATGCTGATCGGCCAGCACATTGCTATCACGGACCACAGCCATTACCGTGATCCATCGTATGTGGGCATTATCTGCACCAAGACGAACGTAAAGGAGCTTGCGCAAGAAGCGATTGAGAATGCGCGGTATGTGTGTGAGGACCACTACGGTTTGTTTGATGCGCCCAAGATTCAGCTGGTGTGTCCGCCAAACCTGAACTTCATGTACGTGCCGGGCCACTTGTCACACATGCTCTTTGAGACCCTTAAGAACTCACTTCGTGCCGTTGTGGAGACTCACGGGCAAGACTCTGACCACTTCCCGGTGACCAAGGTCATTGTGGCTGAGGGCAAAGAGGATATCACTATCAAAGTTTCGGACGAAGGTGGTGGTATTCCGCGCAGTTCGATTCCGCTGGTTTGGACTTATATGTATACGACGGTTGACCGGACGCCAAGTCTGGATCCGGACTTTAACAAGAGTGACTTCAAGGCACCTATGGCTGGTTTTGGATATGGGTTGCCGATTTCGCGGTTGTACGCTCGGTACTTTGGCGGCGATTTAAAGCTGATCAGTATGGAAGGGTGAGTAGCCTAGAGAGCCCAGGCTTGAATATTTTGATACTAACACTTCCATAGATACGGCACTGATGTGTATCTCCACCTAAATAGACTCTCTAGCTCATTGGAACCACTTCCGTAGCAATCAATGGTCATGAAAGATGCTAAACATGGCAGCCGGTTCTTCACTGGCCACATAGACCCTGCGGAAGCTCCACCGGCTGTTTACACTTATGGACATCAGGCCTTCAAGATTCGGGGGGTGTCACGAGGACTGACAATGCCGTTACGCATTTTGGCGAGAAGTAGGCTTAAGAGCCCGCATGAGTTGATGGAGGTTAGTGAGAGGAGACAGGTGGGGGATGCTGAGGCGATGGTCAATGAAGGGAGGAGTAGAGGGGGGATTTTGGGGGGGGATCACCAGTTATAGAGCGGGCTAGTGGTGGAGATGGCGAGGAGGAAGGATTGTTTGATAGCGAGGAGTTGATAGAATTCTAATGATAAGGGTTTATTTGATGAGTGTTTGTCATGTAATATCATTTGATAGATGGCCTCTTGAACGTGTTTGTTGGTGTACAGAGAAAGACATGGCAAACGGTGGATGCAAATATGTGTGATACGCAGAAGTTAAGAATTCTAAAAAGTAGTGAGGGCAATTTAATTCACTACAGACAAACTATGAACATGAAAGTGGTGATTCCGAAGGCAGAAAAGTTTAGAAATTGCTTGTTTAGAAATAAATTCTAGAAATGAATGAATACAAATATCACAATGAACCTCCTTACTTTTCAGACAGCCACACAGCCACTACCAATACCTGCTTTATTTTTACTCACACAGATTGACACATTATTACCCTCGGGGTCCTGTCAACTGGGCCCTCAAAAAATAAGTTGATGATATCTCATATCGACTTCAGTATGTAGTATCAGGGGATAAATAGTTAGCGCCACGATGTAGACTCGCCAATTACAGCGATTATTTCGGCGGGGATGGGGAGGAATATGGAGACTAAAAAGTTGATGGTGTGGGAAAAGATAATAGTTAAGTCTGGGAAGGGAGTTGGAAAAGTGCTGGGAAAAGTGATAGGAGTGGAAAGATTTAGGTTGGTGTTGTTGTTGGAATGGTCGTGATGTTGAGGTGGGTTTAAGACGAGTATATGGTAAGTTTTGGTAGTAGTAGATTGGTTTATTTGAGTCGTGTTTTTCATTTTGATTGAGATTTTGTTCTTCTTTTGTCTACCTTCGCGGGGATCAGCATAGTCTCCATACTGGTCACAGAATTACACTGCGAAAGTTTGACTGTTGTCTGTTAACCCGCCAGCCAAGTGCATGCTCTAGCTCTCCCCGCGGCTTCCATATAATATCCAGAGGTTCACTCTTATTTCCGGTGTTGTTATCAGTAAATCTGTTTGCATGCGTTCATATATCATACTGGAAAAGACAGCTTGCCAAATTGTCTACGACATAGAGTCATATCTATAAGCACCATGGAGACCCTATCGGACCGGATGTGTCGATGTTTGTCGATGTTTCAATATAAATACTAAATTGGCTAATGCAATGCAGATATCAAACCAAGCGTTCGATATATTGCTAGTAGCTAGGCGTCAATGAGGTTCTATGATCATCAAGTTCGGCTATTTAAAGAGAGATATCCTGTCATTGATCTCTATTATCTTTCTAGCTACTCTTCATTCACCTAGGACTTTATAATCTATTCATACCTTCTTACTACACGATGATGCGCCGTATTTCACCACTGACCAGAGAGATTCTAGCCAAAGCAGGCTTCGTCTCAAGAGGTCTTCGTCAAAGTGAGTCCACTGTCTCTATGGATAGATGTCTAGTATACTAACAAAATGCTATAGATCGCCTTTCCACTGTCCTCATGTCTGCTGGCATGAAGAAGGGAGGCTGGGGTTATAATAATGCATCCCGAAATGAAGACAGCATCCAGAAGCATTTGGGGAGGCTAATAGATGAATTTAAAATTATTGAGAGGCCAGAGAGGAAGAGGAAATCAAAAGTTCAAAAGACTAGGGGGGAGAAGAAGGATGGAAAGGCTGGGGTTGGTAGGACGAGTGATAAGACAGAGTAGAGTGTGTAACGCTGAGATGTGAGACAGACTATTATGATAAAAGGATTTTGGGAAATTAGTAACGAGGCTTGGGAGAATGAGACAAAAACTATTAGATAGTAGGTATGATGGAATTGATGATGTGACTAGTTAGACTCTTACATCAGCGACCAACATACGATCACACAAACTTATCAGATGCCTTTATCATCCAAGATTCCCCGGTTGTAATTTTGAATACTGCTGGCTTTAGAGTCCTTGGGCCCATCCCTGGCGAGTTTATTCAACCATGGTCATACATAACCCCTTGACATATTATTCTAACTATTAAACATTAATATCGTTTATGGCGGTGGTGCAGACGTTGTGGATAGCGTCAGGAAGTCTGTTTGCGACGCTGCAAAGTGGGGATAAGTGGCGGGGCGCTAAGAGGCGTGTTGGTGAGTTGAGAGAATGAATGATTTGGAAGTAGTGGAATAGAGGCGATGATGGGAACCAGTGTAAGAGTTATTATGAGGAAGATGCAAAAAGAAGTAGTAAAGGACGCTGATGTGGTTTGCTCAGTCGTAGCTAATTCCACTGCATGTCACGGCGTACAGCAATATAAGACATAGATTTTTAGATGATATACTAGAAGTGACAAACTTGAAGGCCTCTTACTTTCATGCTAGTAGACACTTCTAGAAACCATGGTTGAAACTACTATGAATATCTGACCAAAACTCTCAGATAGAAATACATAAATACGGCCACATCCCCTCAACTTACCTCAATGTTTTCTTCTTCTTCTTCTTCTTCTTCTTCACTCACACTCACACTCACACATCTTCACATATATACACTGTTACAACCTTTTAAATTCTCAACAACAACATCGTCAAAATGGGTAACAAATCCAACGCTCACAACTACAACCAACTTGGCTTCACCAGCAAAGGTGTCGCCTCTAGTAAGCCAATACCCTATACCCTCCAACTCTAACAACTATTTTAACACATGCTCTCACCAACAGATAGCTGGGCCTCCAACAACCAGCCCGCCCAAGTCCAGGGGAACAGCGCCTTCTCCAACGCGCAGTCGCAGGGTGCCCGTGGTGGGAACAACGGGTCCGTTGCTAATCCAGGGAATGCCGGTGGGGCTCTTAATGGCCTTGGCGGGAAATTGCCGAAGTCTCATTAAGGGGTTTCCCTCTAGGTTTTACAGTTGAGATTACTCCTGTTGCCTATTAGTTAGTTATGGTTCGATTTTAGATTAGTGAAGCTGTGAATATTTGAAATGTAAAGAGTTATTAAGTCAATAACTAATTAGATATATGTAATTAAAGTGAATCTAAGTGAATCTAAGAGTTACGATAGCAACTATTTAGAAAAATTCCACCAATATTATATCGACGATTTATGTGATGCTATATTAATAGAGTTGACTACTACGGACATCTCCACCTAACCCTGACATTTCATACTTTGTACAAATCTCGTAAGCGTTCATATTACTTCACATCAGATCTTTCCCACAAACTATGCCTTCAGTCACTTTATTTGCTTCCTACAAAAACTTCCATACATAGAAACCTAAAACACCATCACCATATTCTCCCATCCCACTCCCTTCAGCCCCTGGAATCCCGCCCTCCACGGCTTTAACCTTCCCTCCCCAACCTACCAAATATGCCATCACATGCAAATATAATCGACGGTTTGTCACTCGGCAAGGGTCTGCTTCTGGGTTTATACGAGCGTTCTAGACGGTAATCAGTGAGGTGAGCGGGTATTGTAGAAGAGGGAGTGAATATGGGTAGTGAGTAGCGATTGGTGCAAGATGGGTAAAAGAGAAGAGGGCATGATGTCGCCAGTCGGTTAAAGGTTGCACAGCGGGGAATAAGTTGATAGTCCATTATTATAATATCGTGAGTTCTGCTCGAGGATGGGAGGCTGATGTAATGTCATTGGGCTGATCAAGCCGTTAGGAAAGTCTGCGAATTCTGACAACATAGCCTCAAGGATTTAAAGTTAGTTTGCTAGAAGATCTGCACTAGTGATGAGGTTAAAATTCGGCGAAAATATCACGATATTCTGAGAAGCTGAATCCGTCACCTTTTGAATAGTGAGAGTTTCTGTGGACTTTATACTCACTCTCATCATATTATGCCTCTCCTTATTTGTAATGCCTTCATCTTCCGATGATCACCATCCTCAGCTCAAATAGCCTCACATCACCGCAACAAGGATCAGGAACCCTCGACTCCTTCATCTCCTTCACCTCTTTTCAAATTTTTCTCGAACCCATTAATTCTTCCTGAAAATAACTCTGCTAGCAAAGAGCTGATAGATCAAGGAACAGCAACTAAAAACGTGACAGAAGATATAGGGCATACTGTAATAGAATATAGTACTAGAGTATACTAGACCTCAGGAACTTAGTGTCTCGGTTTATTTCTCTTTTCACTCTTCCAGAAAACACGGAAGAAACTAAAGCGTTACCTATGATGACCTTCCTTACCTACTACCGCCTGTCTGCCTTCCGATCAAAATTTTAAGCGTAATCCTCAAGACGAGATCGCCACCATGAAGCCTTTGTGACAATCTCAACTGCTATGGAGTCATGATTTCCCGAGGAGAATAGTAATGATGAGCTGATAAGCAAGGCCAACATATTCAGTAAGAAAAGAAGAAAGAAAAAGCAGTAAAAGACGTAAAAATAAGCTATCACGTGGTAAGATACTCGGACAGTCGATCGGGAAATGACCCGTTGTCTTACTTTGAAGCAGGTACAGACTCCTTGTATTTGGTATTTATTTATTGCTTAGCATATCTTTCTGACAGAGTGAAAAACATGTTCATGGATATCTATGCACCAAACGTTATCACCACTTGGTTCGCCAACACTGTAATGTCAATATCTACTCTATCTGTGAATACTCATCCCCAAGATAAACGTCATAACTCGGCAAGGATACCATGCGCTCTCCTGCACCTAGCTCCAACAAGTCTTTGTTCATATTGCCAGATGCTTAGCAGCATAAGATTAAGAGGTGCTCTCTCAGCAAGGAAATCGGTGGCTGTGGAGATCAAGGATAAGCCGATGAGATTTGTAGTGATGTTTCTAAATCGAAAAGGTTGGGGACTGTGGGAATGTGAGGAATGCTTGATCAACCTAATGAGTTTTTGCCTAAGGAGATTGATGGGTATGGAAGGTATATAAAATGAGAAGCTGTATGGCTATCGTCTGTTCTTCTGTTCTTTTCATCTGTAGTAGTAATTTTTACTTAATACTACACGTTCACAGACTACGTTCCCTACAGCTGTCCTTTCATTCCTATTCATTTTATCTAATCCCTTATTCTTATCTTATCCCCTAATAATCATAACACACCAAAATGCATTCTCTTACTCTCTTCTCTTTTCTTCCGGCCATCGCCTTCGCCTCCCTAAACCCCCACCAGAAAATCTCCACCGATTGCTCCTCTGTCTACATTTTCCTCGCCAAAGACAACAACAAACCCTACCCCGGCCGTCAGGGCAAGCTCGCCAGCGCCATCTGCTCCGGCATCAACGGCTCTTGTGAATATGAGAATATTGTCTTTTATAATCCCGTAGAGTCCGATTACTGCAACTCGGTCAGCGAGGGAGTCACAGATGGGTTGAAGCAGATTATCGAGTTTAATAAGAGGTGCCCAAAGTCGAAGATTGTTATTACCGGATACTCTCAGGGTGCTCAGGTTGTTGAAGACATTCTCAGTGATGGCGGTGGCACTTTCTTCAACGGGTGTACTACCCTCTCGACCCTAATTCCGACGCTGGCAAGTAAGGTATATTTAACTTCTCCACATCCACTCCCATCTCAATCTTCCGAAATACTAACTCTCTTCCTAGTTTCCGCCGCTATGATCTGGGGCGATACCTGCCACACCGCCAACCAATCCTTCAACAAACTCTCCAGCGCTTCCGGCACCAGTATCTTCCCCCGCGAAGGCGAATCACTCGCTAATCTCAACAAATGGACCTCCGAGGACCCTATCTGCGCCGCTGGCGACAACGTTGAGCACCATTTGGATTACTTTGATATTTATACCGATAGGGCGGCTAGCTGGGTGCAGAATATGGTTAAAAAGGCTTCGGGCTTGACTAGTTCGTCGACCTCTGCTTCCTCTACTACATCATGTTATAAGACCACTTCGTTTTCAGCTGCTGCTTCGAGGTTGGCTGTTGTCTCTAGCTCTGGGTTCTCCAACGTGATTTTCACTACCATCGATGCTTCGTATTCTACTTCGAAGCTCCTGACTACTTCTGCCGTTACTACCTTCACCATTAACTCGGTTGGCCAGCCTACTGCCATTATCTTATTCATCACCATTACGCCTCATAGAACCGCTGCTGCATCAGCTACCGACGCTACCAACGCTACTGCCGGTGCCTCCAATGTTGGTGGTTCCTATCTAGTTCTGATAACCGGTGTCGCTGCTGTTCTGTATTTTCTGTAGGAAATGAACGATGGAATTATCTTTGATAGATTAACATAACGGCTAATTATGAAATAATGGCGAATTTTCTATTGACAGTTGTAATAAAATGAGGTTAAATATATATTTACTGTTTGTTTACATACACATAATTGCGCATACATTCGCAGAGATGGTTGGTTGGTTATGGATTTTGGGAAATACCCTAGTATTGTCATCCCTTTCTGCATTTACATTTTCACTGGTTGGAAGATTGGTTGGGTGGGTGGTATTTGTCTAATAGAGATAGTGTACTAAATTACATTTGTTTGTTGTAAAGCGTATCTAGTTAATCTTGGTTCTTTTATGTAATGTTTATGGTTATAAAATATATTGTAAGATGAGATGGCGTTGGAGGAATACCTCAATCACAGGAGGCTTATTGTTAGTGTGTCAGATTTGCCCAAAATTGGAAGGAAGTTTATCTCTCGGGGATGTTAGTCGCGGTGACACAAGCTTTATTTGGCAGGTACCGAGCGCCACTACATAATCCTATCAAGCACAAAGTATACAAACTATAAATTTTGTATTATATAATATCGAAAATTTCAGCTAAATTTTCACAATTCAAACAAGATAAGAAAGTAGGTGATTTAAATACAAATGGTAAGACATATATTCTAAGTATATTATAAAGTTAGAATGTAAAAATATAGGTTGATGTACAATAGACATTCAAGAAAGCCGAGTCGCACGCTCGATAAGGCGCTCTATAGCCAAAAGCGGGTGGCTGTTTCACAAGTCACTTAAAAAAAGCAAACTAAACATGGTTTCAAGAGGGGTTATAACAATAGTGGCAAGAGAAGATAATCAGATCCAACTAAGGGCTGAAGACAGTGGTGGAACTATCGTTTAGTTAGCTGTATCGCTCTAATACTAAACATCCATAGGGACTTACGCGCATGTGTCGGTACTGCAGGTGAGCGAAAGGGAAATGCACTTGTTGCAGTCATCAGTAGGACACCAATGATGGTGTTGTTCAGCGCAGGGTGGGTAGCGTTGAAAGGCCAGTCGTTGACAAGCGTAGGCTGGACCCAGACGAAGGTGGAAGTGGACGACGAGGAGGTGGAGTTGGCGGTGAAGGTGGGGGGTGCAGTGGTGGTGGTGGGAATGAGAATGGCAGTGGTGGGGGAGGCAGAGTCATCGTCGGCGGCGGCAGTAGCCACGGCGGAGAGGATGGAGGAGGTGGTAGTGTTAGAGTAAAATGGAGCGGCGGATACGGCGACGACGAACGCAACGAGGATGGTAAAGAACTGCATTTTGGCGGTTGAGGAGGGAAAGATGGAAGAAATGTGTATAAAGTGAATACTACTTTGTTATAAGTGTTTAAATAGTGACTAGGTCTGATGAGAGAGCCTGAAAATAATTATAAAAAGACTATGAACCCAAGTGAACGAAATCGCCTGGAGAACAAAAGAAAGCCCAGAGACTTAAATGGTGGGACGCCCAGAGCTTATATGTAAATGTGATGATGCAATTGTTTGTTTCACAGGTGGTCTTCGTGACTTGGGCAATGGAGGCATTTCACATAAAGACTAGTGGGCATTCCACGAGCCAGGGTGGGGATATAGGCACCAGGCGAACTGACGGTGGCTCCTTCGTGTGATAGGTCCGGGGTTAACCAAACTGGCTAGTAGAGAATATAGATTACTGGACACACGGGATCTCGGCTATTATATTTGCAGGAAATAGGGAAAGGTGCGGCGGTGGGTTTGCAAGTGGTGGATGGGCTTTGCTGGGGCTCGAGGGAGGTGACGCTGACCTCGGTTGGCTGTGTGATGTAAATGCTGAGGGAGGATAGTTGTTGTCGTCTGTTCGATCCCCGCTAGGGTCATTTTGGGGAGGATGTTCGAATTTATAGGGCAAAGAAAGAGAGAGAGGGAGAAAGAGAGAGGGATGTATGTGGAAGTACGAGGTTGAGCATTAACGGGACAGACCATGGAAAGGGGAAAGAGACCTTGTGTAGCCATGTTATGAACGGCCACTGTGGATTACTCGTGTCCAGTATTATTTTTATCGTATTGTAGGAGTAAATACTCTCGGTCTAGATGCCACATTTCAAGAGATCAACACTTCACATTTATCCCACGTCTCCAGCTGATGGCTGTGTGGTGCAGGAGTGCGCTAAAGAAGGATATATGGAGACTTGTGATATGTTGTCCTTCATGTGCTATCCCAACAAGATAGAATTCCAGGCTTGGGAAACTGAATAAGCCGGCAATCCTTTACTGGCTGTAACACAACAAGCGAAATCTAATATTTCGTACTCCAAATGACAAGACCGGCACCATTTTCCGTGTTAGCGTCCTCCCTTAATACCAAGGTACCGTCCATCAGCTCGCTAGCCAGTCTGTCCTAACTCTAGACTCCCATCTGTATACAATGTAGGCCTGTTTGCGTGATAATTTCACTGTCAATCTCGCTGCTGGTTTCGCTTGTTCTGTGCTGTCACTGTCAAAAAATATTATCTAGCAAGAGACCCTCGAATCAAAAGTGCGGCTTAACGAGGCAGGTCCGTGATCTCGGGTTGCTTTAGACGGATCCTAGTTTGGTTTTGGATGATGTAACAGGGGGTATTATTGCAAGATGGACAAGTGAAGGTGGGGAGAAATGAAAGGGAGGGAGGTATGCATAGGAGAGAGGAGTTTAGTTGATTTTGAGGTATTTACAGTCATTAGAAGCTAGATCAGAGTGTAGTGATAAGGAGTATTTTGGTGATGCTATATCTTGTAGTTCTTATTTGATTTTGTATGTGGACTCTAGGACTCAAGGGAAGTTAGATGAAGCGAGAGGAGTTCGTCTCACTTTTTATGATGTCACCAGCCAAGGCATTTTCACGTATCATGGGTCATCTACCTGCTCTCCTGATCTCAAACCTCGTACTCATCGTATTAAATCTCAATCTGATCAAACATCAGCAACGAAACATCACAATAGCTATTACAATAGCTCTCTTTCAACTTTCCTCAATGTCAAACACAACACCCGCCTCATATCTCCCTTGAATTCCTGTGAACCATATTGCATTCTCCACGCCACCTAAATAATCTTCCCAAAGGTCCCCTCCCGTCATAAATATCTTCAAATTTATCTGCACATATTATTATTTCACAGCTAACCCCCAAGCCTTTATCTTACCGAACTGAAAATCTACAATATGGAAGAAAATTGAATCTTCCTGATACACATCTTTGCTGTTTTCAAGACGTTTGGAGCTAGTCTTGAAGAGATATACACTGTGGTCTTCGGAAGTATTGTAATCCTATGTTTGAGTTTAAGTATTAGGGTTTGTATGAGAATAAAGATAAACTGTTAAGCATTATAAGATTTACCTTTGATGCTGCGAGCTCGGGGAAGAAATGTCATGGGTTGCGGGTGTCGGAAGGTGGTTTTAGAATATTATTTATTTAACGTAGATGATCCCCTGAGCTATGGGCAGAGAAGAGTATCAGTGGGGATGTTGGGTGTTGATTCTCTCTAGGGTGTGATTTGTGAGAAATAAGAGATTGTGAAAGCAATTACCGGCTGGGTGGTCTATTTTGAGAACAAAGGAGTTGAAGACATTCTTGGCGGAGGCTTGATTATAACTCTAGTAGTGTAAGTCAAAGCAATACCGAGTATTCGATAATGGAATCTAGTATAGAGATTAGGACTTGAAAGGGTTAGTTTACATATCTACCTAGTTTTTATCGCCAAGTCTTGGTCGAACGGGTTTCGATCATTCCAATACTAAGTGGAACTAAACTATAATGAACTCTCTTTTGACCCAATACAAGCATCCTGCTTCAAATAAATCATCTGTCTCGAAGACAACCACACCATACCGACTCCTAACAAACACATATTCATATCCCACCACATTCAATAAATCACATTTCATAATGATACTATTCCCTATGAACAAACATCTAGACCAACCAAAGATCATCTATCCTTTCTAGAATCTCCGTACCATCTAACTGTACAATGACGCTACTGTCATCGCTAGATGAAATCCCCTATTTGATATGCGTTTCGGCATCTGCAAGTTTGATCATCGCGAAGGTAGAATATAGCCCATTCTGATGACGATCAAATCTCTAGTTCTTCAGTCCATCTAGATTTAGAACCTTTGCATCCTAGCCAATGACAAGAGGTCCCTTTACCAGGTTCAAGAACCAAATAGGAAACTCCTTGGATACCACCAAGTCATTAGTCGTGAATAGATTTATCTGCTGAATTCTCATGGTTAATACCCACGTAGTTCAAAAACCACATGAGTGACGATCGTATCTCTTTGACGTAATAGCCAAATATGAATTTGGTGTCCAGGATTACCTCAAGACATCGTTCTATCCCTAAGAACACTTTGTGGTGGTCATCAGCATATATGGCGTTGCATTTTTAATATTGGGTGGTGATCGTCTTGAGGGTGTTCTTTACGTTGCCAAATTGGTGGATGAAGGTATTTTCATCGGGAATGTTCTTTTTGTGAACTATATTAATTTCTTGGTGGGTTCATTCTCATTTCAAACTACGTCATTAGCTGTCGCCTTGCATTTATCTTCATAGTTACCCTTGTAGAATTTTGTATCGTTCTAGAAATGCCTTTCTGAATATATGAATTCCATAGCCACGCTTCTCTAGTTCGGAAGTTGACAGTTTTGAAATAAAGTTTGTCATCAAGAATATATAGCCGGAGTTTCGATAATATCCATTCCTGGAAAGTCCACTTCTTTGTGAACCAATGAAGAACCGATTTGTCATCTTTTCAGGAACAAAGTCTAGCTCTTCAATATTGGGACTAAACTCAGCAAGGCGGAACAAATTCAGAGGCTGCCATTTGTTACGATTTCAAGCCTTAGTTAAGTGTACCATCTTATCTGGGGTTTCACAAACACACATAATAGTGAGATCAGTCTGGAGATAGACAGTGCCCATGGTACTGATTTTCTCTCGTTGATCAGCTGCCGCAAGGGCATCAGTTTGTATAATACACAGGCGGTCGATCCAGAGATATTTTTAACTGGGGCCTTCAATAACGGGACTGAAGGCTAAACAGTCCTTGAGGAGCCAACGAAGGGGTAAATAGTGGAATATACTCGGTTTCTAGAACTCTATGAGATTATCGGATTCAAGGAGGATGATTTTGGTGCCGGGGGTTTCTCCCATATATAGCTTAGACAACGGTAGGAAAGTGGACTAAAGCCGACGGGAACGAGGCATATCTGTTCGAAATCAATGGGCCAGAATGCTTTCAGAAGGAACCCTGAGATTCAAGTCAAAAGCCTGAACTATGGGTGTCGTTATCAAGATAACTTACCTAGTTGGTTGATGGCCAGTAAAGTTTTTGGTGGCTTTGAATCAAACTCTAGGGATCTTTCGAGCCAGTACGAGACATTCTTAAGATTTAATGGCGGGATAAGAGTGCCACAGGCATGAATGACGTGAGCTCTTGGTGACCCAAAGTCTATGACGTAGACCGTAACCACATGTTTGTCATAAATCTGAAGCTCATCCTTGGTGAACGTCACTGTATCTCTCATCTGAATACTCAAGAATACCACTGTGATTTCTTGACCGGCGTCTGTGTAGTTGCCAAGAACCTCAATACCGAGAACATGTAATCTGTATTCTAGCTTTTCTTCCTTAGCATTCGGCTTTAACTCTCTAAACTTCTGGGAATTATTCAACTTATGACATATTCTAGTAGTAAAGATGGTGCAAACCAGACATTGTGTCATCCCATTATATTGGAGAATCTCTATCTATTGGGAGATACAGCGTCAGCCGGCGCTTCCGAACCGTTGATAGCCGGAATGACCTATTGGAGGCAGACATCACACAACTTTGGGCGTTTGAATTTCGAGATGCAAGAATCCGAGGTCGGTCCATACGTTTAGTTTAAAGCGGCCTGGATACCCGGAGACGATTGGGATTGCCGAGAGGTCGAGTGGAGCTTATAACGAAAGCGGAAACTAAGAGGCTTATTGACGATAGACCAAAGGGTACTAAGACAGATTGGGTCTTCACGTTAAGACATTTAAACACTGGATTGTCGGAAAAGCGTAAAAGAAGACTTTGGGCAAGGTGTGTTCATGTTAAAAGTAACTATCAATATCATAAACCCCAGTTTCGGGTTCACCAATGTCTAGAATAGACGGCAGATTTAAACCCTAAAATTTATATAGAAATTACTAAAGAATATATTCGACCGATAATAGTATATAGTAAATTTTACTGTTGACATAGCAAATGCATAGAGTAGATAAGACAAGTGATATGATCAAAAACTACCACTGAAAATACTCATGCAGCAATACACATAATGAATATTTCTCATAACTAAATATATCAGAATATAAATTAACTAGTTGATTTAACAAACAAGTATTAAGTAATGGAGGCTTAGTTACAAACTAAATTATCTATATCGGTAGTAGCTTTAAATACACTACATCTCTTTGAGTATCAGACTTAAAATACCAGAACTTCTTGTGTTTTCCACGCTAAATCTTCCGGATCCCAAGAGTCAGTTATAAAGTTGATAGCAACTACTCCACACTTTCTTCCCACCAACACACCTTGAGCCCCGGAAATTTCAGCTTTATTGTGTTGGATCAACAGCCCATACTCAGTGAAGATTTGTACGATATAAAAATCACTCTTATCCTTTGGCGAACAATCTCCATCTAAAAAGACACCTAGACGTCCTTCTGACACAGGCGACCCTATATCATGTTCATCAATGTCGGAAACTTTGATCACAGGAAAAACGGAAAGGATCCCATTAAGAAAGAGATTAGGTGTCGAACTTATCAATGCTGCGGGTATCTCTCCCTCCCAGTCCCTTTCAATAACTCTCGGACCGGCTTTTGAGTCTAGAAACCGGACCGGACTAGAACTAATATCCTCAAATCTTTCGCTAGGATAAATCTTTGGGTATCCAGTCTGCGTCCAACTCCAAGACGGTGCACAAATGCTGGCAACATAAGGCATAGGATTAGAAGATAAAACCATCCAAACTAACATCTCCTTGAATGTTTGGACGTTGTGTCCAAAGACGAATTTGGTATTGAGGATGAACTTTAGGCACCTTTCGACTCCGATAAGAGCTTTGTGATGGTAATCTGCACATATAGCCTGCCAGTTTTGATAATTATTGACAAGCTTTTGACTAGGAAATCTTACTTCTTGAAATTGTGGACGAAGTTGATCAAATCTCGGTAATTAGGAATAGGAAACGCCATATTCGAGTCTTGATAAAAATAAAATTTGGTAAAAAGGAGAGAAGCCTCTGAGACTCTGAAATTCACAGATAGTACTATCTTGCGCATAGAAATTCCAGGACTCAAGGTGGAATTCGTCATCGAAGATATACAATCTCCTCTTCGCTAACATCCACTTTTGAAATGTCCATTTCCTAGTAAATCATCTGGGTTCTAGTATACGAGAAATGTTCAACCTCATGATTAAGTACCTCCCACTGAAGTCTCTTCAAGTGCTCACGAGAATCAGAGAACATCATAAGCCCCCACTTATTCATATTTCAAACTTGATCCAGATAAACTATGATATCTGGGTGCTCGCCCAAGCACATAATTGTCATCTCCGCCTTGGCATACACAACTCCCATAGATTCTATCTGCTGGGCTTTGTCAGCAGCAGCTGAGGATCCAGCTTGAATGATACAGAGCCGATTTATCCAGAGATATCGTTGACCTGGTCCCCAAATTGCAGCTGAGAATCTTATACAGTCTTTAAGGAGTTTACGCAAAGGCTTGTCATCAAATGGGTCCTTCTTGTGGAATTCGAGGAGCTTCTCCGTTGTTAATTAAATGATTCCGCTAATATACTGCTCCCAGACATAACTGACACATCGGTAGAGTGGGACTTGGGAGCCAACAGTGACAATACACCGATTCTCTACATCCACGAGACGGAAAGCAGGTGGGAGATCACCTATGGCAGTTGTTAGTGCGAGGCGGCCAAAAATTTATGAGCACGACATACCCAATCCTTCTGCTAATGGTGCATTTTGTGGATTCTTATCTTTGATCTCCACATGTTTCTTCAATCAGAATTCTACATGTTTTAGGTTGAAGTTTGGAATCAAGGCACCGTGGGCACTGATGACAGTTTCATTTGAGGTTCCAAATTGGCCCACATGAAGGGTAACGACTTGCAAATCTTTTCTTGAAATAGTGACATCACGGTATACGTCATCAACATCAATGAGGCTGAAAGAGTATACGTATTCCAGGCGGTCAAGATAATCGTATTCATTATGGTGATGTCTAGTCGAGAAGATGAATCAGATATGACATGCTGACAGATCGTCAGATTCCAAAATCTCGGTATCATCAATAAGAGCAATAGTTCCAGGAGACAGAATGCCCTTGATTCTAGGTGTTACTCAGACTTTGCAGCAGTTGCAGACTGTCTAGCAGGGGCTCTGTGGAAGTAGAATCCGGCTCACTCATGATGTCGTTTATTTGGAAATAAAAGTCGTGGACGACGCAGATGTGATGATATAGAGTTGTAGAAATTAAATTATGCCCGAAATTTTAGTGATTGAATTTGAAGATATTTATACTCAGTTATATCAGTTAGTTAAATGTAAAGTCAATCATATAGCAAAAGGCCTAATTTACAGTTAGAAACCCTAGTGATATTGTCAGAAAAGTGGCAAACGTCTATGATGTATGTTTAAAATATCTAAGTACCATTGTCGATCCTGTCTCATATTATCATTATGGTTCTCATATTTATTATTAAAGTAGTCTGAGCCGCTTGCTTGTGCCAACTAGGTATATCACATATTTGCTCATGAACTTTAAACATGATAATGGAGCACTATGTGATGGTATCATATATAATGACTTTGGGAACCTATAGAGTGATAGCGCTAGGTTAAGATAGTGACTAGACCAAATGACTATATTCAATGACTTATACAAGAAAATAGTTTTCTTTACATACTTAGAACAATATATCTAATAGGTGAATAAGCTTTTAAAGGGTTATCATGTTTATCAGATATCGACAAAATAGGTAATCTATAACACTTGTTAGTGGTCCGCTACTGGCACCTGGAACATACCACTACCAGCTGCCAATAGATACCTAGCTTCATGGTCCACTTCACACTGACCTTCACCTCCAAAAACCCACAAAAACTGTCGGCTCTGTACGCCGCGAGTCATTATTTGGTTCCTGGCCCTGTTGCGCTACTGCCTGTAATCGTGTTCACTGCAGATACTCTAGCACTGTGTCCTGGAACTTTCAGTGTCTGCTCGGCTGATGGCACCACTGAATGAAGGGTGCGCCGCTAGATGAACACTGTAGTTTAGCTTCCATTTAAGGACGCGTTGTCTAGTATCATGAAATTGACGATAGAACGATACACAAGATTAGGTTGATTCCTGTGTTTGGGTCGCGGGATGGAGCTGTTTGCGTTGTGGGGATCTATTGACTTGGGCACCGCGATCATTGCTTCGTTTGTGGATCAGAAGCTCAAGGCGCTCAATGGACACAGTTCCCGTTGCAAAAAGGCTGTTTCGAACCACTGTAACTAGTCATGACATTTAGTACCAGTATCGTGTCCCCTCCCATCCCCTCCCCGCAATGGTCCCAAAATGGTTAAGGAGGGAGCTCTATTCCCCAGTAGCGAGCCCCTCCAGCCAAGCCTACCGACCGCCCTTTCAAGTTTCGCAAAAATGAGTGAAGCTCTTCCTCATACTGAGAACTTATTAAGTGTGTAAACGTTGTCCCACGCTGCGGCAATTCGCATTGAAGCCAAATCGCGTGTTGGGGCCTGAATTCAATATTGCAATTGTCTATTTTCTTTCTTTTTCTCAGAGTAAAAGTTGCTATCGTTGGTTGTTGCTACAATTATCTCTTGCCCTTCGTCATTGCCGTTTTGCTTCCGCAAGCCCCACGGCCAACGCTGTCTTTTCATCGTCACTACAACGAACCCCAATATTCCTCTCCGTACAGATTCGCCTTCTAGCTACTACCAACCGTGTAGTGCACGCCCTCGACCACCACCATCCCCTCGTTATTCGATTGCCTGGTCTTGTATTATCACAACCAATCACCTAATTGTCGTTGCACATGTGCTGCAGTTCATCTTTGAGTACTTGTTTATATCTAGCCCGATTATTTCAGCCTCGTCTGGCGAGTCGTTTGACCCCTCGATCGAGATCTATCTCATCAATTGTGCTTGTCGTCACATTCCGACTGTTCACTGCTTGCTGCTTCTGCAAACTCCGCTCGCTTCACCCCAAAAACACCACCAACCGGCTCTTCTTGAGGTATCACCCCTAGATTCTCAGGCCCGAAACACCCCACTCGACATCAGTTGAATTCCGCATTCTTGGAATCATCTCATTTGGCCAATTTCGACAATCACAACAACAACACCCCTTTGTCTCCACTGCCATGGCTGCCGCTACGCAACAGGTGCAGACGCACCTTCCCATAGCCCCTCTCAGCCACCTGGAACTTTTTCTCCGGGTACCAAGATCCAGGTCGGCGGGCATCGTGTTGTCATCCAGAAGTATCTCTCTGAGGGTGGTTTCGCTCATGTATATCTTGTCAAGATGCCACAGCCCGTCCACGGCACCGATATGGCCGTTCTGAAGCGAGTTGCTGTGCCCGATAAGGATACGCTGCGCGGAATGCGCACTGAGGTTGAGACTATGAAGCGTCTCAAGGGACACAACCAAATTGTTACTTATATTGATTCGCATGCGTCTGAGATGAAAGGTGGTGGTTATGAGGTGTTTTTGCTCATGGAATTCTGCAACGGAGGTGGCTTAATTGACTTTATGAACACCCGTTTGCAACACCGTCTTACCGAGCCTGAGATCCTTAAGATCTTCACTGATGTTGCTGAAGGTGTAGCATGCATGCACTACCTGAAGCCTGCGCTTCTGCACCGAGATCTTAAGGTAGAGAATATCCTTATCACTAACTCATCCGATGGCTCCAAGCGCTTCAAGGTCTGTGACTTCGGTTCCGCCGCCCCTCCTCGCCCCGCTGCAACCACTATCGCCGAGTGCCGCCAGATCGATGACGACATCCAAAGGCATACGACTCTCCAGTACCGCAGTCCGGAAATGGTCGATGTGTATCGGAAACTCCCTATTGATGAGAAATCTGATATCTGGGCATTGGGTGTCTTGCTATACAAACTCTGCTACTACACTACGCCTTTTGAAGATCAAGGACAATTGGCAATCCTCAATGCCACTTTGCGCTTCCCCAGCTACCCAATATTCTCGGACAGATTACGGAACCTGATTGGTAAGTTGGTGATGTCATAATCTCAAAGATATCCTACAAGCTAACTATTCCCTCATTACATAGCTGCCATGCTGCGCGAAGCCCCTTCCAACAGACCCAATATTTATCAAGTTCTCAAGGAGGGTTGCCGCATGCAAGGACACGACGTTCCTATCCATGATATATACTCTAACAAGCCTTCCGAATCGATTACCAAGAGTGTCCCTGATGACTCCAAGCAGACGGTTGGTGTCTCTATCTCGCACCAAGCCCCTGTAGCACAAAAGATTCCCGACATTGTGCCCATGAGACGAGGGCGGCCAACTTCGACTACCCCTGCCGGGATAAGTGGGCTATCGTCATCATCGCCGGCTAGTGCTTCTTCTAAGCCAAGCCCTTCCACAATGAGAGTCTTGAGCGGAGATCCATTTGCGGCGTTGGACTCCTCAAAGGGCGCAGAAACTCCGCCTACATCGTCCAAGATATTGACCCCAGCCCAGGTCTTATCTCCGCCACCGGTCTCCATGATTCCGGCTGACGAACTTTCCGCCCGATTCCCGACGCTTGACCAATTCTCATTGCTTCATGATCAGGGCGGAAAGTTTGACTTCGATTCACAGACTTCTTCTAGGGACTTCCAACAGATGGTGCAGGAGAAATACACCAGTGATGAGTTTCCTTACAGTAAACCCGCTACCCCTAGTTCGAAACTGGCAGGTTCGGCTGGCCTGAGACCTCCCTCTAATTCTGCGGGTACCATGAGCAAGGCGCAGGTGATTATATCTAGCAATCCTGAGCTGCAGGCAATTTCATCTTCACAAGGGGCAGATTCTTACAAGCCGTCATTAGTGTCTATGATAATAACTAATGTAGATATCTCTCCTATTACCCGTCCCACGATTCACTGCTACCCGACCTCATTAGAGACAACTCCCACTAAAACTTCTATCGATGAGATCCGGCCTATCGGCGTTGCCAAAACCTCGACTATCTGCAGCCCAGCTGGTCACAATATTTCTTCCCGCCCCTCCCTCGAATCCTCACAGCCACCAATTAATCTACTGGACATGTCGCCTAGTAGACCATCTGGCACCAACACATCAGGTGGTGGCTCTAGATCTCGGCCTGCTAGTACGCATCTTGAATCCAATATGGACTTCTTGCGTGAAAAGGAGCGGGAACGGGCGTCGCTTGATAAGAGTAGCCACCGGTCTCTCGACAAGAATAGCCGTAAATCGGTTGAGAAGTCAAGGATTTCTGGCGATTTGGGCGGCGAAGATGTTGACTATCTTAAAGTAGCAGAAGAAATGGAGGGCAAGAGATCGAAGCATGGCAAGAAGAGTAGTTTTTCGCTCTCTGGGGGAAGAATATCTTGGCTGGGAAGTTTGGAGACTCATTTAAGCGCTTTGAGAGTCACCATGGATCTAGCTCTAGCTCAGCGCAACAGAGTGCACGTACTCCTTCGCCGATGAAGGAGCTCCGCGACCAGATTCTTATACCGATTGCTGGCTCTGAGGCCACCGATGGCTGCATTGATGATGGGCACGATCATGAGAATGAGGACGATATGACTCCTGAGATGCGCCGCGAGTTTGAACGGCTACAGTTGGCGGAAGAAGAGCGTCGCGTTGAGGCTGCTCAGGCTGAATATCGTCGCCGTGTTGCCGGCCGTGAGGGTAATACATCTTCTGCTGGACCAATGTCTCCTCCCGCAAGCATTGGCGGTGTCTCTCGCGCCATCTCCATCCAGAATAGAGTGCAGAGTTTGCTCGCTGAAGACCAAAGAGCACCCACCATACAACGTACCGCCCAGGGTTACGGTCGTTACACCGATACCGGATCCCCGCACCCGTCTCAGTGAGCCCTAACAAGCCCGAGATTCCTCGGAAGTCTGTCAGAATGCAGACGTCAGAGAGCCAATTGAGCGCTAAGATGGACCAGACTGGTGGCTCCATGATGAGCAACCGGCTAGCAGTTCCTCCGAAACCTGTTGCGCCGAAGAAGCCGGGGCATTTGAACGGGGTCCCGACCGGGAGATCACCGTCGCCGACTAAAAGGTTGGCGCCGGCGCAGCCGATTACGGCGGTTGGAAGTAGTGATGTCGATGTTCTATCGGACTTTTCGAAGCGGTTTCCTAGTTTGAATGTGCTTGAGATGGTCGATATGGATTTGGACAAGAAATAGGGAATGGGAGTGAGGTGAATGTGAAAGTTTTGGAAATTCTGTTGATATGATGATGGGTTTGTTTTTTGGTTGGACTTTTGTGGTGGGGTTGGTACATATGGTTGTCTTTTAGAGCTGGTTATTCATGACTGCTCGATTTTGTGGATTTTGGATCTTGTTAATTCTGGACTATTTCCAATGTAGCTGCGTTTTTAATGATGATAATTGTTTACTGCTTACGTCTAGTTTTGTAAAGAATTGAGTGGCGGTGATCTCCCGAGACGATGGGTATGAAGATGACTTGACGTACTTTCAGGGTCAGGTGTCTAGGCTTGGATATTTATGTTAACGATGTAGGTACTTTGGGATTTAAATTCATCGCAGAATCTTCAAGATATACCTCCGAAACTTGAAGTAACTCAGCTGCTTTTGAACTTTTGAGAGAAAAGACATGTCAATAGTCTGACCGTAGACTAAGACTTCTGTCACAAATATACTGCGTATTCCGAGCACTGACTCTGAAACCTGTACATAACATGTATAGTTTATGGAATTAAAAGATTGGTTGGAAAACGGCAATCATATAGACTAGCTTCAATAATGACTCCGTTGAATTCCGTATCTTGGTTTTCATTGTTGTCAATTTAATATCTCGTTTTTGTATACGCATGTTGAAAATCCAACAAATGTTATCTAAAAAAAGTGTCTATAAGCCCCACATAGCCCCTAAACATTCATACTGATTGGTTTCTAGAGTAACATTTTGACAAGCCCCAGGCGTCTACAGATATCCCAGGTGCAACCCATCGCATCGATACCGTTTCATCACACATAATCACTTCCTCAACATCATGACTTTACCAAAAGGTAATCCTTCGAAGAAAATTCAAATCAAATTTTCACTCCAAAATCTAGTTGAAGATCCAAATTCCATCCTTTGTTTAATATGCCATTGGCCAATGTCTACATAATTTATGCCATTTCCCAAAGTACAATTAATTATATTTCGTGTGACATTACGTAGCCCCTAAACCCTGACAGGAAGAACCTCACTAACTTAGCTTGGAAGGTCTACAGGATCCAATTCCTGTGTAACTGGGAAGTCAAAAGTGGGACAGGAGGTATTCTTTATCGATAAGATAGAATGCGTGGGAGGAAAAAAGTTAAGATGGGAGGTTTTTTTACGACGGGGGTGGGATACCTGAGGTCGTGATCTCTTTTGTGACTAACTTCTTGAGATGACGGGACGGTTTGAAGCGCTTGTTATTTTATTTTAACTGTTTATTTGTGGGTTTTAGGGTTTCTTTTTTTCAATTACATATTTAACTTTCGTTCATATCGATTCGATTCTCTATTACTCGACACCGCGATACTCGATTCTGCCACCGCCATCATGATCAAGAGAAACAAGGCTGACTCTATGGTCTGGAAAAGCAACGCTAGCTCCTCGCTCAAGAAAAGCAACACTGAAAGCGTTGGTACCTCCACCGGCATTAAGAAAAACAAGAAGACTTCCATAACCAAGAAGATCGCTGCCGCCCGCGCCAACTTCTCATCTTTCAAGAAGCCTAACTCCACTGTCAAGACTCAAACTTCTACGAAGCGTAAGGTGAATAAGCAAGCTTACCAAAGGGTTGTTCCAATCATTGTCCCACCCAAGGTGGATATCCGCGATGGCCCTTACAGCCTTCAAATCGTTGTGGGGACGTACAACTCTGTGGTGCACGGAATCGTCGCCCAGGTGACCCCGGGGAAGGAGACTACGGCTGTATTCGCGGATTCATTTAGCATCCATGCGCATATATCAGCGGTCACAAGTTTGGCGCTGTCCCCGGTCAGCTTGCCGAAGCCGGGGAAGATGCAGAATGTTTTGTTGGCGTCGGGTTCCTGGGATCACAAGGTGAATATCTTTTCGTTGTCGGCTCACGAGCCAGTGATGATGACGAGAAATCTTATGGCGACGAGACCGATCAGGCAGGACAAGAAGAACCGGGAGGTGGGTGTATTGTTTCATCACAGTAGCGCCATTACTGCCTTACAGTTCCCTAACCGCCAGAAGCTCTACACAGCGGCGGAAATGTCCAAGATCGGGGTTACACGCACGAAAGATTGGCAATTCTTGGCCGCGATAGATCAAAAGAAGACCGACGAAAACTGGTCCTTCAACCCCGAGACTCGGGGTGTCAATGACTTCACGTTCAGTCCCACTGGAACTGTCTTGCTCGCCGCTCTCAAACAAGAAAAGAGGTTACGCATGTACAACAACATCAATGGCACTGCCATCAACTCAAAGCTCGAGTACTCGGTTGATCTCCTCATGCAATTGAAGGAAACTGTTATCGGCGGTGAAGGCCTCCGTGTTAGATGGGCCCAGCCTATTGTGGCTAAACGTAACCCCACCGACAAGCAAGTTACGTCTCTCAGCAAGCGCACCACCGGATGGATCCCGGTCTATGCCCAGGATCAACAGTCCGACGACAGCAGTACCGCGCCTGGCCGCGACCAATTCCTGGTCGCTTTCCGTAAAGACGTTGCCGTTTTCACCGACCAAGCCAACGTACAATGCACCGTCCTCGGCGACATCGACGTCAAGATCTGCCAAATCCAGGTGGTCCGTATTGATGCCGATGCCGACAACGACAATTTCGATGAGCTATTGGCAGTCTCGACTGAAGATGGAAGTATTCTGTTCTACACTACACGTACGGATTACCTAGTGCCACCGAATGTCAACCTGACGCATGCGAACCAAAGGGAGGTTTACCCGACGGCGCGGTTGGTGGCGCACTTGGGTGGTGAGAAGAATGGTGTGACCGGGAGAATCAAGGACTTCAAGATTTTGCGGACGCCGGACAACGGACTTTCGGTTGTTGCGGCAGGGAGTGATGGTGTTGTGAGGTTGTGGAATATCAAGCAAGAGGAGTTGGCGTTGCCGAAGGTGCCGACCAACGAGAAGCCAGTCTTGGTCCGGAGTGAGACGGCGCCTATCTGGAAGAAGAAGTACGTTTTGGACGAGAAGTTGAGAGTGGGGAGGTTTTTGGGGAAGTGCGAGACGCATGATCGGATCACTTGTTTGCAGGCATTTGTTTTGACACCGAGGCCTGAGGGATTGGAGAGTGATGAAGAGGCCGAGGATGTAAAGATGGTCTACGAGGAGAGCGACGAGAAGAGTGATGATGAATAGACAAAGCGTTGTAGCTTTATGATCAGTCAATAAACTGGGCCTTCAAGAGAATTTGCCCGTGATTTACAACCTGCATTTGTTGCGACGCATTGGCTCTCAATCAGCCCATCTAAGTGACATACAAATAATTCAACCAGAAATTATCAACTCAATATGCCATCTTCCTTTTCCTCAATGTTGTTTAATATCTGTGTTCTTTTTCTTACTCATGATGTGTCACGATGTCAGTTCAATCAGAGAACCCAGATATCGAAAGTCTCGATCTGGAAGATGCTCCTTATTTCTGTGATTCTTGCCATTGCGTTTTGTTAGCAGAATCTTACCCAATCGAATATTTTAACACAATCATAAACGACGCTATAAATATGTATCTAGTGTCCAATCAAGATGGGCTGCAAAACACATGTTCCATCTGTTCCCTCATCTGGCCTGACAAGATCTACTAGGGCAAGGACGTAGATCGATATGGAAATAATGACGAAGACGAGAGCGTAGGTGAAAGTGAGAGCGAGAGCGAAGAAAACAGCTTCGTGGATACCTACAACACCCTCCTCACAAGACCCTTCATATCCTCAGAGAATGAGATTTCATTCGGTGTATTTCAAATTTCTGACATCCTGGTGTCTGTTCAGTAGCTCTTTAACCACGAGCCTGTAGTAGCAACCACAGCCTTCTCCGTTGTCATATCACGAGTATCACTTTATGAGAATATCCAGGAATATTCCGGGTCCTTTCCCGGTACGAACAACTCAGATAATTCGCGGTCTCCGGACGTGAACGGCTCTGGTGATGTGCTGGCTCGACTTTCTCCCGAAATGGACGAGGTTGATTCATCTTTTTCCGCATCTTCCGAGGTGAAGGATTTGATCAATGTGTCGGCTGAACAAAGAGCAAACAACTTTACACCGAGTAACGTCCGGTTAGCTCAATACTTTAAAGAAGAGCATGATTCATCATTTCGAGACTACGAACAGGATGAAATTTACCCGTCGTTTTTATATACTGACATCACTATATTCTCCCCAGTATAATTATCTATTTCAGCTTGTTTACTATCCCACCAACCAACCCCAAGCTCGTCGCCCACTGGCTAAAGCAGGAAACTGACATAGAGAGTGATGACGATTGTAGGTGAGTTCCTACAATACCAATCAACCAACAGAACTACAGAGCTAACCATATTAATAAAAGCATCTCTTGAGTTCCACTTTCCCAGAAAGTTCTGATTGATAGATGTAGATAATCTTTGTCTGGTGACTGTCGGCACCCACCCGCCTTCATATGTCTCTATTTCCTATATGTGGAGAAATCCCCACCCCTTGCCGAAGCAAGATACTCTCAGACTCATCACCATCAACGAAAGGGAACTTCACCAACCAGGTGTGTTTGGTGGGCTAAGCATCAGACCACTGCTCCGCAATTGCATAGAACTTGTTAAAGGTCCCAGCCTCCTGGGCGTCGTTACCTCTGGATCAACCATTACTGTATCATTCAAGAGAGCAGCCCTCAAGACAAGCATTCTCAAATTTCCAATATGGATCAAAATTATATGCGTGCTGAGTTCACTATTTCCTATGTCAGTATTCCGACGGCGGATGATCGGCTTCCGTGCTTTTCACGGAACGGACCATGAAACCCTTTGAAGTTTTCCTCAACGACACCATCGCTTGGCGAAATTCCAAAGAGAAGATAGAACGCGTCTTCTCTGAATCACTGTGGATGACCAGAGGTTGGACTTTACAAGAATACATCTTCTCACGAAGGCTTCTCTGTGTACTTGACGATGGCATCACCTGGATATCTTCAGACTTGAAGTACGAATTTGCTTTCTGGTCGGCACTATGGCAAAAGGGGATATCGGCCTTTGACGATTCGTATGATAGCTCACCTATTCAAAATTACAATAAGTACTAGTATGAACTACCAATAAAGTTCATTGATTTGAACTTACCCTTAGTAGGTGACACCTAGTACGAGATTGTCATGGGATACGGGAAAAGACAATTAGGTTTCGCCAGCAACAGTTATAATGCCTTTTCTGGGATTTTCAATCACGTGGAAGCTGTGAGCGGATCTAGAATCGTATATGGAATCCGTACTAATCGCGTCATCTTGGGTCTGCTATGGGAATCTACAAAGAAGCACCGCCGCCGGAACTGTATCTGCGACTATCACTGGCCCCCACCCTCAATGAAGACGTCCCCACTTGGAGTTTGGCTAAAGGCAGGAACTTCACCTACGAGCACGATCTCGACAGCCACTGTGAATATTTCATACAATCCAACATCTGGCTACTCGAAACCACTCTATTAACTCAGATCTCCAATCACATGTCTTCACCACTCAGTTAGAACCCCGGTAAATCCATCCCTTTGCAACACCTATCAGTCGCCTCTATCTTTCACAGTTCACCTTGTTTCCGCGCCTGGTGTCATTTCAGGGTACGGCAATACAGCCAGTTCTCCAAAGCTCGCGAGATTCCAAAAAAGATGTAGAGAAAAGGCCGGTCTTGTCTCGTGGTTCATAAGGTTAACGAGCTATAACCTTTTAATAGCTACGCAGTTACCAACGTTCCAACCTGTATCGATATTTAGTGACTTGACCGTTGTTCAACGGCAGGAGTTGTGTCTTGTAGAGACCATGTTCGAGGAGGATCATTTGGAGAAGGATTTGTTTTTGGGAGGTCCTACAAAGTCTCTTATGACGGTTATACTAGTTTGAGTACAGTAGTAACAAGCCTCGAACGCATTCCATTAGACTTTCATCTTGAACCAAGTAAGCGTTTATATCATTTGTTAGCATAAACAGGGAACCCAACTCATGTGTAACCACACTTAATATATTTATATAGCCTTGATGAAAGACTCTAAAATGTTGAAAGCAAAACACGCTATGTAACTCATGAATGTCAAATCCAAAAGAAAACCCCAAATAACCATGCAAAAAGTGTCTCCTACAATCGTCTGCTTGCTCATAAAAATCCCACCCTCTACCTCCCCACTAACCACCTACCCTTCTTCCCCGCCCCTTCACTAATGCCATCCTCCTCCCAATATTCCCAACCCCTAAAGCACAACAAAACAACCCACTAATCCCCACACTACTCTCTCTACTGTCGACACGCTCACCGTCTTCCACGCTAACCCCATGAGCTCTTCTCCGTCGAAATTAGCAACGGAGCAATTGGCCACCAAGTGAGCCGGGATTAGCGGTGCCGGAATTATTGATGGGTTGACGTGCATAAGGATAACGGTCCCAATGGTAGAGGCAAGGGTGGAAAGTACAATTCCAGGGACGGAGCGGTCGATGATGTACCAAAGAAAGGGGTTGACGAGGGCAAGAGTAAGAGAGGCTTGAAGCATAGAGTCCCACGGAGACGCCGCTATACAGAATCAGTGATTATTCTCAAAATAAGATTAAAGCTTTGATATAGAACTTACAATTGCAAAAACAATTCCGACAAAAGTCGCAATACTTCGAATAGCTGAAGTCCATTCTTTAAGCATATCTGACTGTCCTGATCCCTCCGTCATCTTTTCCAGCACCCGAGAAGACTCAACATCATCATCTCCAAAGATATAATCCCACGTGCCGCCAAACCACGGCAACATGATACCCAAAGCGACACCAACACAACCCCAAACCCCAGAAAATTCCAGTCGACCGAGTACTTACCACTGACGTCTCTCGCCCCGTGAATGTTAGACAGGATATTCCCGTACACAGCGCCCATGACGAATAGAACGGCGACTCGCAAAGCTAATGATAATGATGAGAACCAGTTTCCTTCTTCTCCGGATTCTCTTTCGGTCGCTTGCTCATCCACGCTAATCCGCTGCGAAGTGTCAATGACACCTTTAGTAGCATCGAGACCTCTGGATTCACCGGTTTGATATCTCAAGCTTGCTCTCTTCTTGATAATCTCAAATGTCTTCGCGTCCACATCGAAACAAGGATTCGTCACGTCATCGAATTCGCGGCCCCTGGCGTCATACTGGGAGAGAATATACCGCCCAGCGTAGAAGTCCCCATGGAACCGCCAGCGGGTATCCCGAGGGAAAGACTGAGGTTAACTTTGTTCAAGTTGAAGAAGGAAGACCCAGAGCGGGAAAGAGGCGTTAATGGTGTACCTGGTATGGAAGGGTCGTTGTTGAAAGCTTGGAGGAAACGAGGGATAGCAGGAAGAGGAGTTGATGGGTCAGGAAGAGGGGTAGGTGAAGAGATGGGAAGTTGGAAGGGGCGGCGGGGAACGGGGCAGACTAATTGGGGTATTTGGTCGGTCATGATGTGTGTAAGTTGTGTGAATGAAGGCACTGAAGTGTAGGTGTGCATGGGCATGAGTTTATATACAAAAGCTTTGAAAAACTTCAAATCTGTGAAATCCAAAGAGAAACAAAAATAGAAAAGAAATCAAAAATCAAGAATGAAAAGCCAATCACTTCTTAACAAAATCCCGAACCTATCTCCTCCAGGCGGAATTTCTCCCAAAACCGACGTTCCCTGTCTTATATATCTATATTTCCTAATACTATTCCTCCCTGCGTTCGCGTACAAATTGTTGAGCTCCGTAAGCAGAAAGCCAGGGCCTTCTCTGTGTGCTCGGATCAGTACCGTGTTGCGCCCTGTAAATTCTCAGGCGGTATGGCCTCCGGGCCGTGACAGCGTAAGCAGTGTGTGGGCAGGGATTGGACGGTGGAGGGATGATCCGGGAAGGGAATCAGCGGATGGGTGGGCTGGGGTGAGTGGAGAGTGGGATGATGTGATGAGGGAAAGGTCTAGATTGCGCTGGTTAGTTGAAGAGGATGAGGATGTAATTGGGTGTATTGGTATGTATTTAGTATGCAAGTGAGAGGTCAAGAATGTATGTAACGATGGGATCCGCGACATTCAGATGTCACGGAAAGACACTAACAAGGCAAGCGCGTCCGAGTTCGTACAAGCATAAAAAGATTCCGCCTGGCGTGGTGGTGGTGTGTAATGTGTTGTCTCCAATTCGCCACAGTTGAAAAGCATCGATGGTGAGATGCAGTGATGACTCGCTAGGAGGTTGTACGGCGAAGCAGACTTTGCAATTGGGTATTTGGAAATGAGGGGCGTGATGGAGACTTACTGTTAGTGGTGACCGTGATGTGATGAAGTGGATTGGATGTTGGAGGACACGGGAGCCGTCAGACAAGGTGAGATGGGTAGTCAAGGATATGACAGAAAATTAAAGTAAGGAATAAGTTGAAGATTAAGAATTAAATGTGATTCACGATAGTTAGGTTAAGGACGAAGGAAATCAAAATTAAAAGATATGTTCGAATGTTTGAAATAGCATGATTCGTTGGAGCAAACACAACCCACCTAATAAAAAATATGTTAACAATGATAAGGTTGTGCAGTGTCTAAAGGATCACTCTTGATTGGAGAACAAGCAACGAAGCTAAACTAGAAAATCTCCCTTCAGATATTGTTGTGATGGAATTTCATTCATTTTATCAATAATAGCCACTTGGCACAAATAGAATACGATAGCAAAAACAACAGTATCAAGTAATCATGTTGTATCAAAAGTCTATGACACCTCCTTCTTGATGGTGTTGTGGTGTGCCGGCCATGCTCATGGTGACAAAAGAGCAATTGCACCACAACTTAGTACTTAGCCCAGCGACTGCCTAATCTGCTCTATTTGCCAAGGTCACAAAATATTTGGAGGAAGGAACTCTCATCTGCTCTATCTTTTCACGGAAGACCTTTCATGTGAAGTTCCTGCATCCTGTAGCTGAAACGGCTTATGCTCGAGTCAACCCTATGGATCGAATCCACAAATCAATAATTTATTACTTTTTGCTGGGTTTTATTTTTATCTTTTATTCTATAAAGGAACAAAGCATGTTCATTACGACTTTCACATATCAACTTCCACTCACCAATAAAATCCACAAAAGTAAATTTCAAACGTCCTGTTCTAAAACTGGCCACTCAGCTCAAGGACATTGCCTCATAGGTTTGTTCTTCGCGTAAGGATTCTCAGGGCCTAGCTGTTTTCAGCGATCTCCACAACTGATACTCCGCTGGAGGTATTGATATAGAGGGTTTCCAGGGTGAGGAGACCAAGAGGGAAGGATTATGGTGGGCGCTAGAGTAGATGCTTAATGGGTTGGAATGCAGATTTAGTGTATGACCCAGTTTGGGGAATATGGAGAGTGGATTGAGGGACGGGCATGTTACGTATGAGAGCAATTTCGAGTTTGGAAAAATATTTTCTTCAAAATCCTTAGGATTAAATCTTAGGATGGCAGCGCACACGATATCTTTGTAGAACCCCATTGAAAAACTACAGTCATGTGACAATGATACCCTGTTTTTCCTTGTCATTTAACACCCAATCTCTTGACCATGAGCCCCCCTCCCATGTCTCCCTCATATTCTGAATTTCACTTAAATAATCGCACAATAAAAACACAATGACTACCACCTGACATTGCATCCCACGCACCTCCCTCCCGTCACCCTCCCATCTTCTCCAACTCCCTAATGGGAACCCCAGACACCTCCAACCAAAGCTATATTGGTCGCCTGCCGTGTCTCCACCAGTTGTTTCACCCAGGTTTTGCCACTGTTCTACCATTGGGGCTGATAGTTAAATGTGTAGGGCGAGGCCGACTATCGTGGAGATGGTGGCCGACTTCTCTGTGTTGGGGATTCTAACGCTTGGACGAAACGGGCAGTTTGACGGGCGTTTCTTGGAGAGAGGAAATAATCATCCCGATTAAAGAGATGGCGATTGGGTAGGCAATGCTTTGACTTGAAAACCCGTGAGTACGCATTTGAGTATTTGAGGATTCAATCAGCAGCCCTCCTTCAATATCATAAAGTCACCACAAATACCAAAGACATCACCAAATTCCCACTACACCTTCGTTTAATCTTCTCAAAGAAACATACCCCGCTTTCATTCATTCATACATGCTTCCCACCCACCACTACCCAACTTGCAATTAATTAACTTTATAGTCTTCCCTTCTGCAGCGCACCCCAACCCATGCTATATCGCATTCTAATCAGGCGACCCTCAGCCTATCTCGCCAAACCCATCAAACCCAGACATGTCCATGCTATGCGATTCGAGACAAGACGAGGCGAGCCTGAGTGTTGTGGGCGTTGGGTGGTCCCGAATGTTGAGATTCGGCAAGAATCAAGAAGATCGTTCAACAAAGTTGTAGAAAGAAAAAAGACTATTTCATGGGATGGGTGACATTGATTACCTACGGCCTCGTACCAGCTTTTCAGCTCGTAGATCCGGCTTGCTTGCCCAAGATATACCGTTGATTTGCTGGCTGTATGTTGTTTAAAATAGCAGAAACATGACAGTAAATAGTGGGGAAGGAGACAACGTAACCCGTTAGTATTTAGGCGTCGATATATCGTTTCTAGAACTTGACAACTTGCGATATTTTGACCTTGACTTATTATGCTTGACTTTTTGTTGAACAGAAATTACACCATGGAGAATATTGACATTGTCGAGAATCGTCGGAGAATGGTAGCTGGCGAGCTGTACTATGCATTCACTCCGAATCTTATCAAGAGTCGCTCTGACTGCAGCCGTCTTTGTAAGAAATACAACTCTTTGGAGAGTGGCACTCGCCGTCAGAAGATTGAGATTCTCCACGTGTGAGTTATGCCCTGATAAATACTAAGTCACTTCCCCGACTAACCTCCAACAGAATCATGAATATTAACGATCCTCTACCTGCCAAACTCGACGATCCCGAGGCAGACGAGGAACTCTTCAATGAGTACCCTTGGGTTGAAAGTCCCTCAGCATGGACCACGGCTGGAACGTTCGCATCGGCTCCAACGTCTTCCTCAACTTTAATAGCGTTTTTCTCGATACATGCCCGATCACTATTGGTTCTCGGACTCTGATTGGCCCAAACTGTAGCTTCTACGCGGCTTCGCATCCACTGGACCCACAGGTGCGGAATGGAACGAAGGGGCCAGAGATGGGAAAAGAGATCAAGATTGGAGAGGATTGTTGGTTTGGAGGGAACTGCATTGTATTGCCAGGGGTGACGATTGGTGATGGAGTTACTGTTGGGGCGGGAAGTGTGGTGACGAAGGATGTGCCGAGTCGGGTAGTGGTGGCGGGAAACCCGGCGAGAATTGTGAAGAGGTTGGACGATAAGGAGGAGTAGAGGTTACAGAAGCACATAGAGATCGTGAGTTAGATAGAGCCATGAGGATATATTGATATTTAATGATAAACAACGTTATGCAGGATATGACACATAAACAGAACAAACAAACAACTCTAAGATCACAAGCCACCTTGAATTGAAAAAGAAGATAGCAAGATTACCAACACATTAATCCACCCCAAATAAACGGAATCCACGGCGACATATTAAAATACGCTGACCTATAGACCGCTCCAAGTCTACACAAAATCAGTTAGCATAGCACAACATCATCACCATTTAACCAATCCTAACTTACAATAACCCCGTAACACTCCCCGCAATCACCGCCTGTGCCGCTGCCACTGCACAACAAACCAACGGCACCGCCCACATATACTTCCATGCCGTCCGTTTCGACCCGTGCATGATCCACGCAAGCAAAGCTGCTCCGGAATGGAAGACTAAAAAGATTATGAGCGTCCAGATGAGCGTGAAGCGCCAGATGTCTCGCATGTAGAAAAGGCTGTACTTTTTGGTCGGCGAGTAATCTAGGATGCGCCAGGATAGAGCGGGGAACTCGGGGCGAACATAGCCGAGAGGTGGGTAGTGGTAGGTGGATGTGGAGGGAGTGGATGTATCCATGATGATGTCCATGGTGGCGATTTATTGACTGTTATTTATGTGATAAATCGAGCGGTTTCACGGGCTTTGGATAGTGAAAGTATGGAATTGTAGACGAAAAATGATCCGAATAATTGAAACAAAAAAATAGAAGATGAGCCTATAATCAATGAATTATATCGAGTTCCACAACAATCCGACCAACCGTCATTCAGAGCCGCCCCTTCCTATCCCGACACATGTCGTTCCTGCTGTCGCGTGTCGGTAGAATATCGGCTAAGCAATAACCTCAATCTCGGTCACCAGGGTTCCCCAATTCCGCATTGTGACTTCATGTAAAGCTTGGAGCTTATCATCGCGACGCTATCATAATTGTGACTTTTGATTTTCAGTGATAGTTGTTACGATCGTATTGGTAGTCCCATTGTTCTTTTACTCTCTGGTTGATTTACAGTCTGAAAGTGCCGTTTTTTCGACCTAATTATTATCGAGATACACCTAATTCTAATGCGTTAAACTTCACGCGCTTCATCTTCACAACCTACCTCAAGAACCCTGACCCCACGATATCAATCGAATATACACACCCTTCGAGATGGCAGCCCAACCTCAACTCCCTCCACAAACTCTCCCTCTCCTCAATCATGTCCTCACCCTAATCCAATCCCCCCAAGACCCTGTCACTATCTCACAAATCCAAGGAACCTCGGCAACCCTCCTCTCCACTCTCTCCAATCCTCTCAACCTCTCCGTTCTTACCGCCCACCTTCTCACCGCCCCCGCCCTCTGGCACTCTCAACCCGATCTCTCTCCATCTCTCTCTATCCTCTCCATCCACCACACCGCCGCAACCCGCGTGCGCGCCGGGACGACGCCGGCCCCCCCCAATTCTCCAACCCCGACAGTGCCAGCACCGCTATCTTGTGACGCATACATCAAAGCCATAATAAATGCTCTTGATGGCCGGACTGCCCCATGGCAACACCTGCTTGTCCTATCTGGGTTAATTCTGGGTATCTCTACCGAGCCGTCCGCTCGCCCTGGAATTGTCAGTGCCCCTCGCGATTTGTCACCGAGTGTCCGTTTACAAATTGAGAAGGAATTAATTTTAGCAGCCAACAAGTCGCTGCATAGACCGTTACAAGATGGCCCGATTGCAGCAACCTCAATGGTGTTGGCGTTATCATATGCCTTCCCTAAGTTACAATCAAGTGCTTTAGCGCAGTTGAATGCTGGAGGTCTCCTTCCCGTTGCTGTTGCAGCGTTGAGAGGACCCTTTGGTCTTCAAGATGGGATGTTTTTGCAGGCGGTTGGCGCCGATATGCAGAGTGCTTCGCCAATTTTTGCGTCGGGTGGGCCTCTTCACTGGCCTGAGGCTTCTCCGTCAGCGGTCTCCCTGAAAGCTCTTGCATCTTCGGCGCTTATTGGGAACTTGGGACCGCTGTCGAAGTTAATGACGTTTGCTGTGGAAGTTGCGTCACCAACTGCCGTGATCTCGGCGCAGATCTCGTTGAAAAGTATGTCTGCGGCGTTATGGAAGGAGTGGAGTGTGACGCCATTGGCTACGTTGGAGCCGCATAGTTACGGGTTAAGGTTAAGTCCGGAGGCAGCGGGTGGTCCAGTGCCGATGTTGGTGCAAACTTTGCAGAGACTGCTATTTTCTGTGACTGCAGTTCTGAATTCAATTATGTCAAGAGCCATCATCGACAGTGGGTTGAGAAGGGCTGGGACCAACGGAGGTGCCATCGCCGGGACGACCCTTCAGATTTTCAGAGACCTCTTTTTCATTGCACAAAGAGATGGGAATGCGCGCTTCCAGATTTACAGATTTACGTATCTTTGTGCCGTTGACATGTTGGCCGGGACACCGGGGGCTTCCGAGAAGCTGCTGGTCACTATGAAAACCGACAGTCTCGCTAATAATACTTCCGGGATCCCTCCCGATGTCCCTACTCGCCTTCTTGATCTCTACTACCTTAATCTCGCCGAGCACCTGACTCTTTCAATCCCCCCAGCTGGTGCCGACATCCTCATCCTGAACCCGGCTTCTCGGTTTCTGCCTCACGATGCTCCTCCGTCCCCTCTTCTTCGCGAACTTTTCGAAGCTGCTCACGCTGCTACTCTTGCCGTTCTCGCCTCACCAAGCCATGCTGTTCTCGCCGTTAAGCTTGTTCCCTTCTACGCCGCTCAACTCCTCAATGCCTTCCCTTCCCTCATCTCACCTCGGCAATTCCGTCTTGCTGTCAAGACTGTAGTTAGAATTTTGGCGCCTCCTGCGCCTGCCAGTGCTGTCGCCTCAGATATGGCTGAAGCTCTGGTCGAGGGCTTGCGACACCGTGCTGTGTCACCGGATGTTGGGAATACTGTGTTACCGGTGCTCGCTGGCGAAGAGGCGATATCAGGTGAACGTGTTAGTGAACAGACTGGGTTATTGTTAGCATTAGTTGATGCTTTGCCGAATTTGCCTTTGGGGAGTGTCCGCGAGTGGCTGACAGCGACGGCGGAGGCGATAACACACGTTAAGGATACGGAGTTGAGAGGGAGTGTTGCGAAGAGATTCTGGGAGGTCTTGGAAGGGGGTGAGATGGATGTTGAGAGGTCCATGGTTGCGGTCGAGTGGTGGGCCAAGGGTGGTGGGTCTGTTGTTGGGAGGGAGATTGCGAATGGGAAGATTATTGGACCGGTAATGAGCGGGGCAGCAACGGGGTTGAAAGATAGGAGTCATTTATAAAGGGTGATTTATTAAAGGTGTTTTGAGTTTTAGATACCAGGGATGTTTGTAGGATCTTAGTATTTGATAATTTGTATTGATATTATTGAATTAAATACCTATGGCGCTATCGTTTGTGGAATGTACTCAAGTCGTGATATCCCTGTTGAGTTTAGCTTAGGAGATCGTTGAAGAGGGCAGGAATGCATGCCCTGATTCGGGTTCCACAAATTTTAAAACCAACGACATGTCACTCTTGAAATACGATATCTCCATCAATCTAAATCATGGCTATAGTAGAATGACCCACTTTTGATCCATCTAAGGGTGACACAGACCGCTTATTGTACCTTCGTAACCCTGACACTCCATCGATATTTTAACCACACCAATGCGCTTCCCAATGATGACATCGTTATACACAGGGTGCTTAAAACGATGGAGAATCACTTCTATCAGGATATGACCTTTACCTGACGTATGGACCATGAATAACTTTCCTGTGATCTGCACCTATTGAATATTGAGGTAGAGCTCGTAGTTGGTTTCGTTTACTCAATGGAGCCGGTGGAACTTGAGGGGAGGTGTCAGGCTATCGATGCGCCGGGTTTTAAAAATTAGTGCGTTTTCGTGATCACTTGTGTGCTTGACAATCTTCGAGATTAGAAGAGGAAGATCGATGGTCCTTTTGATACTGTTGTGCTTGATAGTATTGAGTTAAGTTAACTTGTCGTCGTGCCCTTTGGCAAAGTTATGATACCAGGTGTCTGTCAGGAATCTTGGATACCCCTGAATACACCAAATTTGATCTGATTGGAGGTTCCCCGTGATATGCGTCCAGCTCCAAGAAGGTGGTGATTCGAAGACACCGGTTCCATGCAGGAAATTGTAGTGTCACATGAGATCTTTTTAAAAATGTTCATTGCCTGACCAAATAATTGGGGAACTTCTCGATCTTTGTTAATGTAGTTCATCACTCCATAACAGACATTGGAATTGTCCATAGGCATGGTAATCTTTCGTCTGTTGTAGACCTAGACATACGCTCAGTAATTAACTTTCTGGCGGTCTATATACGTCTAATAGTCATCGTAATGTCACTTGAAATAATCCTTCTAGATTATCGAATCTTCATAGCGTTGGATTGGGATTGTTAAAGAAGAATGTGTAGTGGCTAGTTTGGAAATATAACGCTAGGTATATAATTTTCGAGCTCGCACATGGAGAGTCTTAAAGATGACCTCTTGGTCACAAGGGTATAGTTTTCTCTGCGACAAACCCCATTCTTGAAACGTCCACTTCCGCCACATTCACGTCGAATTACCGGAATTCCACTGTTCCAAAGGGATAATATCAGTAAGGTGATTCGTCTCCAGCCAGATGTCATAACCGGAAATCTGTTCATCATCTTGGGAGAGTCAAAGCCGATAGATTCGGGCTATCTTCATCCAGACAAATAAACGTCGATTGAGTTGTATCTTTGGACTATAAATTTAGAAATGATCACTAGTGAATATTCGCGTATTCTGCCTTTCCAAGTCAAATAGGAGCTGCTTCCATGCACCCGTTGACTACTCATTACTACTATACTAGCGTAACCCATTTTGGAGTGTAGATATGATTAGTAAAACGACCTACATTTTTACCAGTCGTTTCTTTGCCAATGTAGGGACGTGATTACTCCCACTCATTTCCATGTAATAAAGTTCCCTACTTTGGAAGTTCGAATGGAAACTCGACCTTAACCAACAGATATTCTCCTCTTGACACCCAAACAATGAGTGTGTCTCCCGTTCTCTCCACTGAATCCTAATGGATTTCGCAAACATCTTTCTATAAATAGTTGCACTTCATATTCATAAGGTCGTCATATTTGAGCACTCCGTCAAATAATTCCGCATAATAAGAATCGCCTGGCCAGAAATAGTCACCCGATCGAATAGACTTCAGAATGTGTGACCCATCGATACACATCGCTTTGAAAATTATGCCCTTTTCGAACCTATACATACAATTTCCAATGCTGGCAATGTGAAGTGGTATGGATTTCGACTCCACAATCTTCCTATTTACTAAAGTGTCTAACTTGGCTAGTCCATGATGCTCACCACTTTTTGATGCATGATGCTAGATAGCAGAGAGTATAACTGATGGGGATACTGTTTTACCCACGGAAATTCAATGACACTAATACAATGTGTCTAGCTCCATGATAGAAAAGACTTATAAATCCCCATACTCTCATTAGGATCAGGACGAATACACAGGAGCTCCCCGGAAAGATTTGAGACAGGATGACCAAAGAAGAATTTGACGTTCCAGGCTTTAATTAGAGCATTCATGACGCCACGAAAAGCATCATAATTGTCACTAGGGTATGTCACTTGACGATGACTACAACTCAATGTGATTATGAATCTCTATGCCAGCAGTATCAATGAAGGCGTTTTCTTGGTTAATCATAGGGTTGTCTTTGATATCAGTGAGCATTGATTGGCGGTGAAAGTTAACCAGAATGTTTCCCTGTAGACCACACTACCCTTGAGCGGGCTCTTGGGTCCAAGTGAGCAACTCTAGGCCTTCAACATGAGGTATCTGAAACAATACTTCATAATCACATAGAAATAGCCGGCGTCTTGAGAGAAACCACTCTTGATAGGTCCATTTTCGATTTATCTAGGATGATTTGTAGACTCGAGACAGCTATTCTCAGTGCTCTGAACTCCAGAGATGATTTTGAGGTTTCATACAAGCGTATGTTAGTCCATTCTCAGGGTTCCATCAATATAGAGAGGTTGCAAGATCTTCCATTGATATACATCAAAGTTAATTGGAATTGTGAATAATAGAGATCCATAACATCAACCTAATTGGCCTTATCTTTATGTATTTTACGACCATCTTGGATAATAAGTGTACAGCTTGGGCAATTTCTATCTTCGGGCCTGTGACAGAATCAGCTTTGAAAAGATGTCTCATCGGAGATGGAATTATCAGATTTAGCGAATAGCCAAGTATGGCACTGCGAACATAGGAGTAGATGAGGGTGATCCTTAGGAAGGCTCAAACTTGAGACATTCAGAGCTTGAGATGAACCTGCAGGTCAAGGCGATAAAACGGGCGACCCAATATCTCTGCGGAGCAAGTGAAAAGACATTCCAGGGGACTTGAATGAATCAAACCACTAAATTGGGGATGGCAGATAGTCCTGTCCTTAGAAGGATAAGATGGGGAAAATAGTGAAAGAGGCTAGAATGAGTTGAGTTGAGTTGAAAGAAAACGCTTCAGGCTATAGTCATTATATCAACCATATATATACGACGTTCTCACTAACCGGCTCTATCTTGATTGCAAATTTTTATGTGTCAGCTATTAGTTTACAGAGGAGACGGTTCATTCATTGGTACAGATGAAGACAATGGAATATCGTACAATCAATAGGTAGCAACGAGTAAGCCAAAGCCAATAGATCATAAAGTATAACAATGAACAAAGATTCTAATCCCTTTTGATATGAATTCAATTGGAGAAGTAGACTCTGATTTGGATTGATATTGTGTTTAGGTTATTAGATGTAGAGAATGAAGTGAATAAAGAAAGGAGTAAAAGATAAGAAGATCAGGATGAAAATGAAAAAGAAAGAAAGTTGCAAGGATAGGGCATTATTTCTTCAGTAGAATCTTGAAATAAGCGTCTCTCTCTGATTCTACTAAAAGTAATTCACAGATGTCTTTTACATTTCATTTTTCCTTGTATTAGTAATAACAATATTAGAGTTACTACCCGGAAATTTGACAGTTAATGAGTGACAAGTGGCTCAGGTATGCAATCTGCATACGAGGGAGCACATCTTTGACTTTCAATCTTAACGACTCAAAGCGTGGACGTCCTGTCTACCCTTTGGACTCAACTTTTATTGATCTTTAATCTATTCATAACTGTTCGATGTCCAACCATAGAATCTAAAACTAACATGCAGCAGTATTTTGTGGATCTGAGTTTACATAAGAGACTTTGTTGCGGATGCAAGACATTGTTTAAACAGGTCATTGTTGAAGGACATATGTGAGGTTCATGGCCTGCGGCTGAGTATTGGCACACACTTCTCTATTCCTTATAAATAGACATGTCCCATTTGTTCGTATTATTGAGTTGAAGCTGCTTCTGATCCTCTGTCTTAGGGCAGAAGAGACATTGAGTTCATAAAACATTGGGTGGTCTATGGCGGTTATCAGTCTAGCCAAGAATATCGGATCACCATTGTATTCATTGTCTAGCGGTTTAGTTCCCTTCACACCCTGAAAACAGACAGAAGATTCTATTTCCACAAATATCTTGAACAAGAAAGCAAAGATCATAACTACAAATTCTCCTATTGGTTCTTTAAAGGTTGTAGCCTGAATATAACGCCAAGCCAGAACGTTTCCATTATAGAGAGAAAGCAACTCATGACACACGCGGGATGTTTCTGACGTTGAAAAATTCGAGATTTTAAAAAAACGCATGGATTCATTCAATCCAGGATGTGCTTCAGCGTAGAACACTCCCATTTCATATTTATTGATACAATTCCTACGCTAGTGTCGAATCTATCATTGTAAGCATATCCCTTCATCCTTTGGGTGTTTATTATCAGACCTTGATTACGAAATTTGCTTGTCTATAGATACTTCTTCTAATGATCCTAACCCCTTTAAGTTTCTTTCACCCCAGGAGTACCGTCGTGGAGATGAATCGGCATTGAGGGGGCAAAGAAAGGTTCTTATGACCAATGGATAGCAACTCAAATACACTATCAAATATTGACAAAGAACGGCATTGTTATCGTGAAAAACTATAAATACTGCATCACGAGCCTAGAGTGTGATAACAAATATACTTTTATTCTTCAATAATCGAAATAAAACAAATAAACACTGCCAAAAGGCGAGCCTCTGACATAGAGAACCATGATATCATCCCAAACCCGAAACGCCACTTCCCCAACCAATAATAACAAGCCATACCGTTTCCTCACATCATCGAGAACTCTAACCCATCCCCGTCCCCCTTGCCCCAACCCAAACTCCCCATCCTATGGATTACCCCCGTCGGACTCGTCAACCCCACGAATCCTCCCATTGATCCCTGCTTTGCCCGCCCGGGCATCTCATATACGCCCACTGCATACCCACCTACGGGTTCTCCCTTGAACACCTGCGCAGTCGCCGGGGGTGTAGCTTGCGACGCGGCCGTTGGAATTGGTGTTGGTTGGGTTTGAGGAAGAGGTTGTTGAGCGGTTGGTTGCGGAGTAATCATGAGGCCAGTGAGACGAATTTGCTGGGAGAGGGTAGGAGGTGGTGGGCGAGATTGAGGAGATTGCTGTTGTTGGAGGGTGATGAGGTCAGGCATACCAAATTCAGAGAGGGAAGATTGAGACATGTCGAAGCCGCTAGAGGATATGGACGTTGGCGACTCTGTGGAGAACGGTGAGGTCATTGCCTGAGAAACCGGTGGAATCTGTTGAGGGCGGCCTTGCTGAGGAGGGGCTGGTGGCGGGATAGAGGATTCCCCAACGGAGAACATGACATTGGAATCTTGAGGAAGACCCGCAGTTCCAAAACCGTCAAAGATATCGATAGTCGACATGGCATCAGGGATATCGTTGTTGAGGGCTCACACAAGAGACCAAGCACATCAACAAGTTGGAACAAAATAAGCGGAATGTACCGAGTGTGGCAAACACGCACAGCGGCAAGAGCCTCCAGAAGATTCTGCAAAAGCTTGTGAGGGTTCGACATCGTAGGGTTCCGTGGCATGGGCCGAGCAGACAACGCGGGAAGCGCTGCAATTGACAAATTGACCATAGCATCGATCACCGCATTCCCCATAATTTCCATCCCCTGGTTAGGGAACTCGGTCGTAAGTGCATTGAGCATCTGGGTCATCACGCCACTAAACGGGCCCTGCTGATCACTTAATTGAATGTTCTGGTATTCCCACGATAGGTTATTGAGCCAAGATTGGATACTGGTATAGTCGGCAAAGTTTGTTTGTGTGGCGTCGGAAGACTCGATAGACCTAACGAGGTCCGCCAGGTTCCGGTGGAGTTCCTCGATGTACCCAGGAGGTGTTAGTTGGCGGACCTTTTAAGGAGGCTGATGATTGTGTCCTCCAATGGTCTACTCATGGCTACCAGGTGACTGAAGAATGTGAGGTCGGTTCCGGTCTCGTCAAATATATTCGGCGAATTGATATTGGGCTGAAGAGAGACAGGATAGTATTCCTGCAGTGCAAATAATCTGTATGGATTACCTTGGTTAATGACACTGTAAAAAAGTGAGACCACTTCCACATAATGTCAAAAGTCTTACCTCTCAGTGGCGAAGACCTGCCAGTATAGGCAACGTCTTCGATAGGCCTCCGCAGGTTGCCACGCCCGGTACGTCCCCTCCTTATCCATCTCCTCCATAATCAACATAGTCGCCGTCTCCCGCAAATAGAACCAAGAGCGCTTCTTTGTCTCGATAATCTTGTTACAGCACGCCAGAAAGTAGGACGTCGCTATGGTCGCCAATGACGGATTTGCCAGATAATCATACCCCCGGCGCACCCGGATTGCTTCATCCATCAGTAGCTCCGACGCCTGCAGGTTGACCGACTGCATATTTATCAACAAGTACGCCTCGACCCCGGGAAGCTGCATGCCCGGCTGGTATAGCACAAAAGCGCATAACGCGGCAATCAGTGAGTATGCCTCGAGGTCTTTGTCCATATTATTATGCATGCGATTGACCTCATTGTGGTCGAGAATCGGCATCCGTGAGTACATTTTTGTGAAGAAAAAGTTGATGCTCTGCTTAACAAGTTCCGCATGAATGTACCCCAGGGCTGGCGAGACTCCCGAGGGCGGCGGAGATAGCGGACTGCGGTTGGTGGCTTGGCAGTGGAGGCGGGCAAGTAGCGTTGTTTGCCGTTGGGTTTCCCGGAGCTCCGAGATGACTTTGGCACGAGAGCCCTTGGGGCCTTTCTTTTGGGGAATGGCGTGGTATGTGCAAGTGAGTTGGGATGTGTTGCAATTGCGGCATGGGTGGAGGCCATCACATTTGACCTTGCGGCGGTGGCACGCATCGCAGGCGCGCTTGACAGCCTGGGTCATTTTGTGGGGGTTGGACTTTGGTTGCTCCACGGTGGGCGGTTGTGTGTGGTTGAGTGAGGTAGAGAAGATTTATGGATGCTGTTTGTACTATGCTGACGTGAATGTATGTCGATGTGTTGAATTCAAGATATTTGAGTGCAGATTCTGGTGCGTGGTCGGTGCGAGTCAACGTTATTTGTGGCAGTGTTCGGTACAGTATATATAAAAGTCGAAGTGGAAATAGTCGATAGCAAATGACGCTGATATAAGGAAGTATCGTAACTCAGAGTACGAAATTAAAACAGAATAATAAAAATATATAACAGTATGCAATATTGTCAATGTTAAGTATCGCAACAATAGAAGAAGGAAATAACTATTTCTGGGACAATTCTGGGTAGACTAATAATTAAAGAACAAATACTTCTATGGCAAAAGATGTCAAGACAACTCAAGACCTCTTCGAACGACGGGGATTCCAGAGAATATGAAGAATTCACCAAGAAAATACAGAAGACGTCAATGGGCCTAAGCACCAATAAAAGAAGCCAATGGACGAACGGCACACTTGCTCAAATGGGCGAATCTAGGATTACAAGACGCTCTTCCCTTTTGGGACCAAGAGGCAAAGGAGAGTGAACGGAGGATGCGATCCCAAGTCCAATTGGTCGTGCTGATCGCTTAATTCCCTGGTAATAAACGATCACTACTTGTTATCCCAGTCCAACCTGGGGCCGTCGTGATCAGTGGGTAAAAGGCGGAGGTAAATGGAGACAAAACTGACTATTGCTACCATCTAAACATGGTCCGTGAGAAAACAAAACTAAAGTGGGAAAGTGTGAAATCCGGGGTTGTGTGTTGGAGGAGAAGGTGACCAAACCAACAACGAAGCGAGGGCCATGGGGACCTTGAGAACGAACGTTTGTGATGAGAGGGTAATATTATTATGTTGTATATCAGATGGCTGATATTAACTACATACATACACACAGGCTACAAATCTGTTGGAGCCAGCATTGGCTGAATTATTTGCTTTCTCTATAGATGAGATGTCGCCATTACACACAAGCCACGAGTTCTTACCTGTCTGAGTCCATGGGAGCCTGAGAAAAGTAGGTTGCTATTATAGTTTCTCTCTCACTCGAGCTACAATCCTAACGAAGAAGGGTTCACAACAAATATTAACTGCTATCTAGCTTCAGAGTTATGTCGACGCGTTAATAAGGTAGACAGCCAACCTGTAGGTGCTTAACTAGTGCAAATGGATGGATGCCGATTCTCTGGTTTGTTACCTTGTCCAGTGGTTTGTCAAAACTTCAAGTAGTGCGGATCTCGAGATTGATGGAGGTTTTAATCCCTCTGCTGTCAATATGAGCAGTGGCAATCTGTATATTAAACGATTACCTACGGCGATGGAACTGCGGCCAAGTGTAAGGTCCGGTGCTCACTTGTAACAAAAATTTGCTCAACTATTGCTTCTAGAAAACAAATGTCATCACCGCACTATCATTAGCTTCAAACTCATCACAACAGCACCCAATATCCCTATTTTCAACCAGTTTCCCACCACTTCGCTCTCCAGAGCCTTGTCCGCGCACAATCTCTACCCGTCTCCCCCAAGAAAATCATTTACCACCCCCTATCCCACCACCGCCCATCGCCCATCGCCTAAAAGTCCACCAGACTCCTATACCACCCGCTCCCCTCTATGCCCCATTCCCTCCAACTCAAAAGCCTTTCCCTTCCATCGACCGATCTCACACACTAACTTGTCATTCGTCCTTCTCCAATCCTTTTCTTACTCACCCACAGCGCAATCCAATCGCATCGTATCATGGTTTCTCCATCATTCTGCGCCCATTACCCCGTGTTTTCGTGGAAAAATCCACCACAGGTTCTGCTTTCTAGTATAGATGAGTGGTGTCGAAGGATATTCAGGTTGTTGGAGACCTGGGGAAAGCGAAGAGCGCTATTTTTGGGTGCAATAGGAATAAAAGACGAAGATTAGCTGAAACAATGTGGGATAAGCAAAAGAAAATAAGACATCGAGAAGGAAATATTGGAAGAATGATGGCAAGGGATTAGGCGTGAAATGTCCAATGACAATTGTTGAAAAATGATGAATTGGCGTGAGGCTGTACAACATGAATTTTTTTTTCTCCCTCCTCCAATATGTCTAGTTTGATGGGTAGCAGTTTCTCTTCTCGCGATGTACGGTCTACAAACTCGGACATAATTACAACAATCGCTGCTATCATTATTAGAGTTTCTATCCAAAAATGGAAGATCATGTCATAATCTTTCCTCGAATTCTTTCCTCTTAGCAACTTAGCTCGGAACAAAGCACGGCACATGGGAAAACCACCACTCAGGGAATGGTTCTGGTTCTTTCTTGGTTTGCATCGCTCCGCATAAAAACACACACTTGTATCCTCATCAGGCAATTACGCTCCAAAAAGTCATTTCCATCTTCAATCCTCGGCACAAAAAGAACAACGAAGCCAATAGAATGATACTTACAAATCAGTGTGCTTTGACATTATGTTCTAAGTACCCGCTAGTCAAGAGGCCTGCCCGGCCTCTCAATTTATAGCGATCCAAAACTCCGTCTGCTCATTGCTCACCTCATCACAACACCTCTTCGTACGACTGTCAGAAGAGTCCAACCCCATCAATCATATCACCAAAATTCATCAATCCGTTTCCCTTCAAACTTGCTTCTGACAGCTGACGTACCGACTGCATTGCATTACACAGAAAACGCTAACCGGCAATCCTCTACCTACACCCACCATCCGATCCTCATATAAAAAGGAACATTGAACCAAGTCCTCATCATGATCTGTCCATGTCGATAATCGTCGTTTACTCGCGGCGATTTTCTAGACGATCGGCTTTTTGTTCTTCGGGCGAGTTTCCTGATTAGGAGTGGGATCCTGAAGAGACTTTCCCATACTAAAATGGCTCGCGGGGTGAGAGGCCTAATGGATTGCTAGTTGGGTTGTATAGTTGCTGATAGTGTTTGGTTAATTTACGTGGACAGGCGTAATCGGGTATAGCGTGAGTTTTAATTTATGGGGTTATTTCCGGGATTTTGATGGTGGTGGTCGCGATCAAAATAACAGTGTGTTGACGTGTTGATTTCTGGAGAGTTTGACGACTTGAAGAGGTCTTCGGTGGACAATAGTTAAAATCTGGAGATATCAACTTTTGAGATGATATTCTCAGATGTCTCGATATCTCCCAACTTCAAACAAGTCACACATGCCGTCCCAAAGGCTGTCCCAAAATAGAAGCTCGTAAACCATTGTAGCATCTGGATCTTTCTCTTGCATATCACATCATCAAAAAAACGACCGAATTTTCCCTCCACAGCCCGCAAACCCCGATAGCGACATCCGAACCATATACAGCTACTGTATAGGTGAACTCCAGACTCTAAAAATCAAAATATTCCCAAATCGCCATGCTTCATTACCGCCTTCTTCCATAGTTGCAACTTCTCACAATCCCCTCCACCTCTCCTTTCATTCCTCACTTACACAAACACAAAAATCTCCTTCTACAACCCCCTCTCGCCCCTTTCTCTCTTGATTTTCCCCACGGCATCTCTAGTCGTGCATCTCACGATCCCCTCACTTTTCAATTCCACTGTATCTCATAGTTACATCACCATATACTTTATCTGTCCATACCTTTTTCTTTCCTGAATCAGCGATGCTTCCGTTTCACTCTCCTTTTGCAATCCCCCCGTGTCTAAATTTCCCACCTCTCTTGGAATTGACCGGTGATGAGACCATCACCAGATGCAAAGTGCAACCCCGCAACCTTCCAACGACCCTTCGTCCGACAACCAGTCACCCAAAGTAGCCCCTCACGCCACTTTGATCGCCCAGTTTGTTATAGGGTTCATACTACTACCTTATGCTTTCCCCTCGTAGGCTTTATCGACGTCTGACGATGCGTCGCTCAGAATCTTACAACATCACTAGCTACAAAACACGAAAGAGGCCTGACAAAGTATCTTGATCTATCCCTTGTGAAAATTCCAAGCAGCCCGTAACGATATTCATTGTGGTGGTATTGTCTCCTCATAGCGATCAAGTTGTCTCATTACACCAGCGCCCGCCGTCCCCGGCCCGGGACTCGTCATTGTGCCGCCACGACCATGAAACTTGCCTCCCGGTTTCCATTCGATGCTTAGGTCCACAATTTCTTTTGCTTCTCTATTCGACTCATAGGTTCTTCCTCTTTTTCCCACGAAAAACTTGTATTTACTTAAATCACTCTCCAACTCGCTGCCGTCTCCCTACCAAAGAATCCACAACTCCCCGCCGGAGCCCTTTCACATGCCATTTCTTGCATAAACCAATGTAACTCTTCTAATCCAAGCAGCCCTCCCGTTCACCAGAAAGCCCTCAAGGAAACCTAAGCAATTAATAGTAGAAAAAGTAAAAATAAGAAACTCCCCAGCCATCAAACCCATACACAGTATTACATCCCCTCTCGTTAGTGATGTTCTTTCCTCTGTCTTGGTCCGGGCTTCCGCCTTTGTGGAGTGTGCTCTTGAAGCACAGAATTGTAGGCTCCGTGGAGAATAGTAGGAGGGTAGACAAGGCAGTTAAGTTTGATAAAATTGAGGAGTTCTCCGTCATGTTACGTCAGAAGGCCCGAATAGGCTTGGAAGGAAGAAAGATGTTGACGGGATCGTGATGATTTAGGGTTTGAGTGGGTGGTAGATCGGGTATTATTTTTAATGAATCTGGGGAAGCCTGACCCCAGATTTCCAGAAGGGATATACTCCGAAGAAGATTAAATGATGGATAGACGGACAAGTGTGGAAGTGCATGAATATACAGCAGAAACTACAGATATTATATGCAAGGGGTTGAATGGAACTTGACAATATTGATTGACTCATGTTAAGATATGTTATAAAATAATATTTTCTAGTATATATCCACTAATTTCTGGTTCAAGCCTATTTTGATGCTTCCTCCAATATCTTGACAACTCAACAAAGTGGAGGACCCTTCCTCAGCACTGACCCAACGCACCACATTCGTGCATCCACCCGTCACCGCCAAATTATAATTTACCCTCTTCACAACAACCCGACTATTAACCCTACGATATCCCATATCCCAATTCCTTACTGCCCTCAAACCACTACGGAACAACCACTACCGTCATCATCACCTGCCCACATGTCAAAATCCCAAAAAATAACCACTCACCATTCAGCCTGAATATTCTCGCAGCCTGACCTCCGTTGTCTCTTTCCCCAGAATCTCCCCAAAATGTAAACCCGGCGCATGACAAACATTTAACCACAAGGAGACAAGATACACATTGAAGAGATGGCATAAATATTGGTTCAAAGGAGATAATCGCTGTTCCCGAGTTTCCAGAATTTCAACACTAGTTCTGCAATAATAAGCTTTTATATGCATATTCATGTATCTACGTACATATCACCACCGTCTAAGCAACCAACATTCACACCTTAAACACACAATTCTATATATCTTCCTTAGACCACCAGCCCCCAGACCCCCAAAATTAGAAAAGTCTCCCGTTCTGCCCACCAATATCACCCTGAGAAAAGAGAATGCCGAGGAAATAACCAAAACGGCTCAGCACAATATGACAGACCAACTAAGGCCGTCAACTCCAAACCAGCGAACGAGGTCGTTTTGTTTGCGTTGTGTCGTGATGTGGGGTGGGGTCTCAGAGTAGATTTCTGGAAAGGGAAGAACAATGGTGGTGGTGGCCGACGGGCCTTGGCAAATGACTATTATAAAGTTTGTTTGGTGGGTGATGGGACGCAGAATATAGAGCCTATATCGTTGGTTATATTGGTGATGGATGGGTGGGCTTTGGTTATGCAAGGGATGGGCTCAAGTATGTGATAGCCGGCGCTTATAGTTAATTCACAATGTGTAATCAACGGAATGGACGAATGGGCCTTTTCTAGAACAAAAACCGAATCCCGAGAACGAAGATCATTTTTGTTCTTTGACTTCATGCCGTCCTTTGATAGTATCAGATCGCCGTCCTTCAACATAGCTCCTCATGATATCCCAATTGCCCTTCCCGTCCAGCTAACTCCCGTCAAATTCTCCTGCCGATGGTATACTTTCTCCACTCATTGCCCAACCATCCATTCACCATGACTAGCAAAATGGGATTTAAGCTTTTGCATAAGTTTGTTGATAGGACTGTAACTTTATGTGTTGGTTGTTTGGTATTTGGATGATGAAGGTTGTAGAGTAGGTTAGAGATGGATTTTACAGTTTGTGGTTTATATGAAGATAGTGGCTAACTAATTAGATGTTGGTAATATGGTATCAAGGCATTATGGTCAAAAGTGTAAAAAGCATAGGTCAATAATGGGGTTACATGCGTAATCATCGTGGTCCTGAGGTTCTTCATTACTTTAATACCACCTTACCAATCAACTTCACCTCAACCTCGCACCCATATAGTATGCCTCAATAGTCAACCCGCTGGCTACTTCGCCCTACCTGCATCTCCGTAAAGTCCGTAAGCCTCGCCCACCAACAGCTCTTGGCCAACCTCTTGGACAACCATCCCCTTACATTCCCATCCCATCCCATCCATTTACTCAAATGAACCCATTCTCACATTAAGGTGAGTTTCATTCTTCTTCCTCCCAGAACTAAAAATATATCTAAAGAAGTATAAATAACTAAAGGCTGTTGTTCATAGCTTGGATATCCACTCTGTAACTCTGGCATGTCGTTGGTCCGATCCACGGTATAAATAGTGAGATAATGGAGTGATGAATTTAAGCGTGTTATCTGCAATGATACCGTTGCGTCTATTGTGCAATTTTGAGTGGGTTTTAAGAACACGAGAAGAGTTGTGTTGAAGCTGCGGATCACCATAACCAAAGAGCCTTCTCATATCAATCACGGCTGCTGGTTGGTTACTTTCACTAAGAAGGAATCGTTCTCGTCTAACAAAGTTTCCTTACTTCATACAACGTTCTTCCCAAAAATATGGATACGATATATACGATTTGTATCTGACAACACCTTCTGGACACTCTATCTTGCTTCCGACATCCTTCATATAGGAATCTTCACCAAACATCACATCCCGTCGACGCTCACTGCCAAGACAAAACCCATGTCCATCCATTCTCCAGGAATCGACGCCAAGACTACTTCGGCGCCTCGCAGGCCCAACCATAACGTCCGGATATCAGAAGACCATGGGATATCGCGCTTCTTCCTGTGATGAGTTACTGATTACCTCGAGAATTAGCATGATCTCAAGGTGTTCGGTTTCGTCGCAAGTGGATGGTGATGATATTCACTCACGGATGTATGGTGGGTTGCTAAGAATCTGCAACGAGCATTCATTCGTCGCCACCTCTATTGTTGTAGATAGCAAAGAGTCCCCAACAAGGTCATTGATACCCCTCTTCGTTACCCCTCTTCACAATTATACCAGAGAATCTAGGCAAACCATGCTTGCTTGCCAGTCACTCAGTTCCCTATGCGAGCCCAATGACCCATCCAAACACTCCACCCAGGGCGCCACCCACAGAGCCCCATTGCGCAAAAGGCCCGAACTTTGCTAACTGCTGGAGGCCTTGTACGTAATATCGCTAAAGATAATGCTTATTTCTTTGTACGACAGGTTGAAGAATCCTTTGTTTATGTATCTCCGGTATTCCCGGCGGGGGTTGGTGGGAGGTCGGCTCGCCTCGTGGGGTTTCATGTCCATGGTAATGATAATAAAGACTTGGCACTAGCGGGCGACGATAATAGTATTAGATATTGGATATGAGGTCTTAAAGGTGACATTTAATTTTCTCTATCGAAGAACAGACCGAAAGTCCAAAGCTAAGACACCATCAAGATCAGCGAAGGCGGTCGTGAGTATCATTCAACAAAAGCCCAAGAGGTCAACTACATATTCACACTGAGATACCCGTACCAAGTCTAGATGAATCTAAAATTCTAAGGGCTTATAGAGACTTCATTGTCATTAAGGAGTATCTCTATCAATATTGCAGAACGTGATGGCGAGTGCTTTCTTGATTCGTTGGATCCTGGGTAAGACCACGGAGTCCCGCGCAGCCGGTGGCAACTCATAATGGTGGGGCGATTATCATTGGCAAAGGAAGGAGTAGTTTTGAGAGATATAGGGCTAAGCCTCCTGTGCTGCGACGTTGATGATGCTTAGTCCGTCGAGTAAGGGATCGAATAGATTGCGGTTGTTATGTATGTGGGTCTGAGTGGTGAGCGGTGTCGAGGGATTTCGGTAGTTTGTGACAGATGAGTGGGCGAAGAGTAGGTATTTCTGAATACTATAGAAGCGATTTAGGTGATGGAAGAAGTTATTTTCGGCAGTTGGTCGGCTGTAATAAGGAATCTTTACCATGAACCCTGGTGACCGAAAGCGCAAGTAGCCAAGGTGATGACTATCAAAGAAAGGGAGTATCTAAATGAGAATTAGAGAGTTGCATTAGTTGACTAAAATTACAACACGGTGTAACCCGTGTGTATTGTATCGCCTGTCGGTCAGCCTTGGTTGAGGCTGTCTAGTTGGCAGTATTATGAAGTTTGTGATAGTGATTGCCTAATTGGGATAGCGTAACTGGATCCATCAATAGTTAGGAAACTGCACAACAAAAGTGGCTACTGAATAGCGTGATGAAAATATAAATATATTCATATGGTGACTGGAGCGTCTGGATTAAGTGTAGTAGATCAACTCAAATTCATTGTTAGACTATAAATAAAAATTCTCGTTTCGTCAATTCGATCAATTTCACTGGCATTAGACGTACCGTAAACTCTCAATTGGAAGGTACTTATGTAATCCATTCGCTGACTGACAACAACCATATCACTACTAGCTTTTCACGACATAAGCTCATCCGGAATTGCACTTGGTAGCTTCACGCTCCAACCGGCGTCTTTTGACCATCATCTATCACTGTCAACTTCTTATGCTGTGCCTCCATCCATCAACCAAGTTCCCTCACCATGAGAATTGGGCAGCATTTTTCCAGTATCTAGTTTGTGCCATCTCTAAGATCCACAGCATCCGTTGCCACAACTAAATACTCGCCCGCAAACACTGTTGTCATTGACCTACACGATTGCGAGAACTAACTGGAATCTTGAACTCCTATTCTAGATTCCGTCCTATTGCTATAGTATAGTTTCTAGGTGCCCTCAAGTCATAATACTTTTCTGTTAGAGATTTGACCTTCCAACTCCACGATAAGTCCAGTCTATTCGCCACCTATGCTCTTATTCAGTTGCAACCCTGCCTCATAACATTATCACCCTGCGCTGACGGCTGGTTATTCGTGGCGCAGCATCCCGCGATGACTCAAAGTAATTGGGTCTGATTAGCGAAAGACTCTTCAAATTTTGGGACGGTGGACGCTCTGGAGAGATGATCAGAAATGGTTTTGAGAAGAAGGGAGGAGACAGGAGGAACTGCTCTGGTTGAGACAAAGGCCAAATCCAACCCTGTGATTGGGAAGCCACGAGGACAAAGAGGTAAGAGGTAAGTTATTCTTTATTGCATCTTGGAGGAGAGAGGTAAAGGGAGGGAGCTGCCAAGGTGCCAAGAAACATTCTAGGGATGGGTGTGTAACGTATCGATGGCAGCTTGAGGAACATGAGAAACAGAGGGGTCATCATTCAGGTTACGATGTTTAAAAAAGGATAAGGGACTCTAGAAACAGGGAATGGGTACCGGTGAGATGAGGAGAACGGCTTGGCTCTGGATACACAAAAAGGAGAGTCGTTGGTAATATGAGTCTTGTGTGAATCAAAAGGAAATGAGAAATACATAGGAAGTACAATATTGACAAAAACCAATTTAAATATAGAGTTCAAATTTATTATGCAGATAAACACAGCCTCTTCACAAAGTCCAATGTATCGCCAATACCTGCCATATAGCAACCGGCAACAGCTACAACGTTATACGACATATGAAACCAGTTCACTCACAAATAGAAACCTGCTGAATCAATATACCTTCAGCCACCTGCAGACGCTCCGCATCGACACATCATCAGCAAGCATTGTCGGTAGAAGTCTTCGTCTGAAATCGCACGTGTGCTGTCTGGCTACCCGTACCGTCTCTGGCCGATGCCGATCGTCTCGGGGACCTTTGACTATTTGTGAGGGAGAAGCGGATATGCAGGAGTGAGGGTATATTAGGATTTGTTCCGCTTGGGATATGCATGTCAATCTTCTGTGTGACCCATTGTCGTTTTGGACGGCAGAGTAGGAGAGGGGAAAGAAGGAAATGAGAGGGCACTGTTGTGAGGAGAGCTGGAAAGTGTATAAGAAGAAGAATTTGAGGAGATCGGTCTTTCTAAACAACTGCATGACTCTTTCTTCTCTTGTCTTCTTCTGCTTTTCTTTTCTAAAGTTCTTTATTAGTTTCTTTTCGAGTCAAGTCTTATCGTCAGAAAAACACTACTGACTATACTTATCGTGCAAACATCTAATACTAAGAGAGCTATTCGTTGTTTTCTGTCAAGACACAGGCAAGTAGGGACTTTCCTTAATATTTTCTTCTTTTCCTCAGCTATGAGAAACACTAGTCGATAGTAGCTAGTCTATTACATTCTAGTCAAGACACAGACTGCTAGCCCGCTGCGTGTTTACTCTGGTCTCTAAGCTTTACCTGTGCTGTTATTGGTTGTGGTAGAAGCTATTACACCAGAATTTTTATACATCGAGGCCTCATAGAATTCACTCACATCCAATCCTACCACAAAATACACATCCAAAATTTAGCATCATCCAATATACAGTCCTAAGCATTGGAATTGTACGGTCCAGGCATTGGAACCCACTTGTCCTCAACCCACACTATCATCAAGCTCGCTCGCTTCTAACAAAAGCAACAAAAACATGGGCTCGAGGGGGTACTTTTCTGCATTAGAGAATGTCTCCGTGATAGCCAAGACCTGTAATTATGCCAAGACACGCCGCTAGTCGCGGGCTAGTGGCTCGAAACTTTGTACACAAATTACCGAGACGGGCTCTAGATCTTGTGTCACGGCCCATAGGCCATAGCTAAGAGTCTGGGAATACAGCTTCTCCAAGTGGAAATACATCAACAACTTGATTCCCACATTCTCCCATAGTCTCGAGTCTTCCTTCCTGTGTCTTTCTCTTGTGATCTTCTGATTTGGTATCCTTATTTTGTGGTGTTTTGGTTTGAGGCAAGAGTCTCGCCATTACTCTAGCTCCATCGTGATCGTGTTGAGAAATTGCCTTCTTATAACCTTGAGAAAACTTAATCCTTTTCCGGCTTGTCAATTAGCCGTTCTTATTTCTTATATTCTTTAACTTGAGCATGTGGATCCATTGACACGATCTGACTGGCTGATAACTCTTCACCGGTTTTCTAGTCCTGAATCCAGATTGACTCAACATCCCACTTGGACGTTATCGAGTTCATTACAAAAATATGGAGACTTTCTGCTTTTCAATCTCTAGCTGCCTTGATCTAGGTTCAGTGCATCTTTAGTTTCTAGTCTAAGTAATGATTTATTCTTCAAAGGCCTGAAGGCGGTTCTTTATTGAGTAAGTGGTGTGGCATTTATTTTATTAATACTAAATCAAACGGTTTGCCTCTGTGATTGGTGTTGAATATGGAAGTACCAGCACTTTTGAGTCACTTACAGGTCGAAGATAATTAGTTGCTGCTTTTGTCGAGTAGTCGAACTTTGGTGGTTGTGAGACGCTCAAGAATCCGGCATAAAAGCCTGAGGATATCGACACCGTAAGTCTCAAATAAATCAACAGAAAATCACCAGAGCAGAAATTTACCTTACAAGATCAACAAATTCACTTGTTGTTTTTCTCCTTTATTTTCTAACTATTTTAGTCATTTCTTTAAGTTTAATTATATTAGAACCCCCGACTTACACCATGTCAGCCCTGCCAAAAGAGCAGTTTGAACCCGGTTCCACCCAACCCCACTTTTCTCACTTCCCCACTACCTCAGATTCCCTCCAAAAGAAAATTGATGATTACATCTCCCGCACAGCAGCCGGCACCCACAGTAATAGCTCAGCAAACTTGATAGCTGCTCTGAGTCCGAAGCGCATGGCGTTGAAGAGTCGGGTTGTGCAGAAGCTAGATTGGCGCATCATGCTGCCGATTTGCTTGGCGTGGATGTTATTTTATTTAGACAAGGCAGCTATTGGATATGTGCTGATTAACGGGATTGTTATGGAGTTAAAGCTTCATGATGTACAAATCAATGTTATGATGATGTTATACTTTATTCCGTTTCTTATTTTGAGTATCCCCGGGAACCTGATCATCCGGAAGGTCGGCCCGGGTCGCATACTGTCGACGGTTATTACGTTATGGGTATTGTTACTCTCTGCACTGGCTTTGTCAAATCGTACACTACTCTTTGGATCATGCGCATTCTCATGGGTATCACCGAGAGCTTCTTCCTTAGGGGTGTCATGCTCTACCTTGGTTTCTTCTACACTTTCAAAGAGCTCACCGCTCGCACTAGCATCTTTTATTCCAGCACGTCTATATCTGCGGCCATTGGCAGTCTCCTCGCCACCAGTCTTGGCTCTATTCACTCCACCAACTACCACGGGTGATCGTGGATCTTCTTCATCGAAAATATCATCACTGTGTACATCGGGTTCTTTGCTTTCTGCACGTTATCCTTGACCCCGATTGTGTGCCACTTCTTCTCTACCGAGGAACACGAGCTCGCTGTTTTCCGTATGATAGCTTGTGACCTCAAGTACGCCGGTCTGTACGCGCCCGACTCGACAATCGCCGGGAGTGAGACCGGGCTTCGGAAGAACGAGGGTCCGAACTTGCAGAAGGACTGGCTTACTTGGTCAGTTACGCGCCAAGATCTCTCGAATCCATTAACGCTGATGATGACTCCTGCTTGCTTCTTCAACATTGAAGTGCTTACGAGTTATATCATATTCTTGCCGACGACTGTCCAGGAGATTGTTGGTGAAGGGGGCAATCGTATCAAGGGAAACCTTCTGACCGTTCCACCAAACATTGCTGCTTTCCTTGGTACTATTGTGATTACCCAGTGGAGTCAACGGCGGGGCCGCTCTGGTGTTTTGATTATATTCTGTGGTGCGCTTGCCAACCTCGTATTCATTTTGCTGTTGATCGGCAACGAGGTCGCCGGTCTGTACAAGATTGTTCCAGCCCTCCAGTACATTGGAACCTTCTTTGTCGGTATGGATGTTCCCAGTTCACCGCCGATTGTCTTGGCTTGGGTCAGCGTGAACACGGCTTTCCACTACGTGCGCGCTCTTGTCCTTGGCGTTGTTCTTATTGTCAGGAACTTGGTTTCGTTTCTGTCATCGCTTACGTACTTGGCAATGTATGCACCCAAGTATGATACTAGCCGTTCGATCAACTTGAGGTGTCTGTCAGCGTTGCTAGCGTTGAGTTTGTCGTTGTTGTGGTATATGTATTAGGAGAATGGGAAGATGGGGAGGGAGGGGAGGTTAGATAGGAAGCATTGGGAGGAGATGACGAGAGAGAGAGAAGTATGAATTTCATTTGGAGTGGGATCATCCGCATTATCAGTTTGCGTATTAATGAGGTAATGTGGTGGTGGGGTACTGTAATGTGTAGTAGGAAAGGTCTTGAATGGGTAACTTGGTGATAAGAATGGGAGTGTGGGAAAGTGATTATTAGTGATGTAGACATTTTCCTGTTAAATGCAAGATATTAAATAGTTGATGTGTAAAGTTTAGATATCAGTACGAGATTTCCTTGTCATAAACAACATTGTGTAGTATTCGTCGTCATGAGAATATTCCAATGTAAGTGAACAACCCTACTGTTTGCACCAAATGTTGTATGTGGCGTTATTCCGTGTGGCATTCACTAAGGGATGTATCTTGAATGAAGATATCCCAAGTCACTAAATCCTCCACTTAATTATGTATTTAGGGTATTTTATCACGTGAATCAAATACTAGGGTATATACCGACAAGGATCCCTCAGGAGCTCCCTCTCTATTGTGAACTAGCTCTACTCTTTGACAAGGAGCTTCGCAAAGCACTTACTTCACTTCTTAAAGTGAAAATTGGTATGAAGTTATCGTCTTAAAGGAAAAGAACAGCGAGCCTTTGATGTCTAAAATAGGTTCTTCCCTTTAGAATTTGAAATATCGCAAGGCTAGATCAGCTGCTAGAACAATTCTTACTCGTGAAATGTCCCGTATATTGTAGTTTCAACTCCGCCCATCGAGCACTCTACCGCTACCACGTCATCGCTGTAGCTCTTTAGTGGCATTTCACGGTGCACCTCTTCAGCTTCATGTCATGCCACTGCAGTCCTCTACTGTGCCCGCCCACCCTGTCATAGGAATCACTCCCCCCAGCAAGCGCCCGCATACCCATACCACACCGCAAAACACATCACCATTCCCACAATAATCACAAGACTTGCCTTAAAGTATAGGAGACAAGCCAACCAGGGCCAGGTCCTAGAAAAAGCGCTCCGCAAGTGGCCTATGAAGCTAAATAGTGGGCTTAACAATCTAGGAAACTTGCATATTGATGCTACAGATGCAACCATTGTTTCTAGAGATTGACCAGCATTGATTGATTGACTGACAAGCACCCAACCATCGAGACCAACTGACCACTTGGCCTGCATGGTTTGTCCTACCCACCGCCTTTTTCACGAACAAATCAAATTCTCCATCTCGATTTTCCCTTCCTCTGCTGTTGCTATTTACGCTGGACAGACAACAACGAATCACCAGCTAAATACCCCGCCCACCGCTTGGCAAGCCGCTATTAGCAGACGAGGAAAAAAGGACCAAGCATTGGCTGTCACGTTACGAAACAATACCCCTCTATATTTTAAAGCACCCCGCTGAGTGCCCCGCTTGACGAATAACCAGAGCAGGCTTGGGTGGCGGTAGAGAACAGAAAAAAGAGACTTGACATCATCAATTGTCCCAGACGGTGAATCTGAGCGTTATATTTAGCTGGATTGATTTTTTGGCTTTTTGTTTGTGGCTTTGTTGGTTAAGTGAAGCTAGATTTTTCTTGATATCGACAGGAACATATTCAAGGAACTTTTTGCTCTTTCTTTTAGCTTTGGGCTTTCGTTGAGTGAGAGTCCGTTTGTTGCTAGAGACGGAAAAGGGTTTGACGCAGAGACCGACCACATATTTGGCGTTTGATCGATTGCGTGGACTTTTGAGTTTAAAAGGATAGAAGTCACAACGGAGACACAGACACGGAATATATTGATATCCATTCGGCACTTGGCTTTTCCAAGCTCACATATACGACTATCAACATGGATTTTGTACGGAACAGCCCGAACATAGATACCCCACTTCCCCGCTTGGATATATTGATGACGGGCGTATTTGACTAACGCTTGCTTTTGCTTTTGCGAATATAGTGGACCCGGCTGGTCGAGTCAATACCGAATCCGGGGAGTCGGAAAGATGCAGCCAAGGATCCAGCTAAGCGGTTGAACCGTTTTGAAAAGGAGTACTCTCAACTTCTCGTAAGTAGTGTTGAGCCTATAACGTGAAGGTTGTTTCTGGAGAGTCTGACCATTTTCTTGTCTTCGCTAGTCCATCTATAAAAACTCGCCTAATCTGATGGCCGACACGGAGGCTATCAATGGCATTGAATCTCGCCTCGAGGCGCTTACACGAACCCTCAACGACGAATCGCAACGGCCACTGCCGCATCCGTGTATTCAATATGCAGCGTCCAAGCAGATCTACACGATGATCACCCGCATCGCCGTCATCTCATATAACAAGCGTATCATCCTACAAACGGTCATCTTCTTTGCGACACTCATCGACGGCGAGGAAAACTTTGTGGAGAACCCCAAGTTCTCGGCCAGCTTGACGACGCTTCTCACACGAATCACGGGTATAGGAATTAACACGGTGCGACTGGGCCGCGAGACTGAGTCGAGACTAGTGGAGGTAGTGTTCAACATCACAACCAAGATTCGGCTGCAGCCCGAGATTCTCCCGGTGTGGTTCAAGGGAACTACAATGGTGCAGGATGATCCAATTTTAGGGGTTTCCAGCGTTGGTGGCTCAGGGCACAACCGATCTATGAGTTCGGCTAGTCGCATGAGCCGAACAAGTATGCGGACTACGGCTAACGGGCGGTCTGAAAGCAATCATGAGCGGTTTGCAGGGCGCACGCAGAAGAAGGACTTTCCACTATTCTACGTGCTCATGGACTACATTCATCACGAGGGTAATATTGGTGACTTTGCGCGTACTGGTCTACTGTACATTATTGAGGCGGCGTCTAGTAATGTTCGCCTGGAGCAGTGGATTGTGGAGAGTGATTTGTCGACGTTGATGGCGACGGGTCTCGGAGCGCAATACAGTCAACTGAGCCGGAAGCTGGTGGTTGACTATATTCCTGATAACCTCCCTCCGGTCCTGGCGTTCTCGGATTACCAGCATCCGCCGCCGATCTATGAGGTCATGACATCATGCTCGCAGCAGTTCCAAAACCATTTAGATGCGTTCTTGTCACATTTGTTGTTCTGGCAGGATGTGTTGAACCACTGCAAGTCAGTTGAGGTGAAGTCAACGCTGTTGAAGCACTTCCAGGTCATCTTCTTGCAACAGTTGCTGTACCCGTCGCTTCTAGAGTCGTCGGATATTGACGGTGGTTCTTCGGTGGCTGTGTTGACTTATCTGCGCCAAATTCTAGAGTCTTTGGATCACCCGGATATGATCAACCTTATTCTTCACTACCTGCTAGCTCTTCCCAGCTCCACTTCAGAGGAGGCTGGCGATGAGCCCGGGGCTAGTTTCTCATCCGCTGTGACGGATACGATTATGGAAGAGGATAACACCATTGAGGACAGCAAGGTCAGCCAGGCAAGGAAGCGCAAGAGTATGGATCTGGCAAATCTGGCTGAAACTGTCGCTGATTCCACCGAGAGTCCGCTGCTGTTCAATTTGGTTGATTTAATCTTGGTATGTTTGCGGTCGCATAGTGAGCAGACTATTCTAGTGACGTTGCAGTTGGTTTCTTCGATTATCAAGTGTCACCACCGCTATGCTGTCATCACTTTGCTGCGGACGGAGTCAGTGCCGGGTGATGCTAGCAAGCGGACTATGGGAGCCCACAGTCAGGAGGTTGAGTTCATGATGACGCTGGCTGGAACTATCGGCGGGACAGACAACTTTGAGGATCTTTACGAGGCAGTTGTTAAAGACACCACGACCAAGGTCGAGGGCATTTGTGCTCGCTGAAGCTGGTCGATCCTAATGTCACTACGAGCAACCACGGACTTCCAACTATTGCTGACAGTTTGCCGGGTGCCCCCCGAGAGGTCCGCAGTCACACGCTGCGCCCTGACGATCCGTTGTTGAATGCGGCCCTAGATCATCTGGAGACCTTCTTGTTGAACCCTGTCGACCTAAACCTTTCGTTGACTGAAACAATTTCAGATCTTGCTATCTGCGGGTTCATGCACCTTGAGGGTTGGCTGCTGCGTCATCCTCAAAAGTACGAGTTTGATACCCCGGCTAGAGTTAATAGCCCCGGGAGCCCTCCATTCGGTGACGACGACAGTACCCACGAAACTGTCTCCGGCGCCGCTATGCCCCCGGAGCCCGACTCGCCCTCGTTCGCTGAGTATCAGCGCAAGCAACAGCTGATTGCCTGCCGTCGCCGTCCCAAGTGGACTTCGCTGCCCCGCATCCTCATAATCCTTGACAAACTGACTAAGCAGGTTACCGAGTACCGGAACACGATTCCCCGGTTCGATGAGTTGCTGCAGCAGCGTCGCGAGGCGTTCCAGATGGCAGATACCGCGACTGCGTTCCCCCCGCGCTTCCTGCATGACCCACCGACGCCCAATTACGAGATGCTTCAGGCGCCGTCGTTGTTCGCGCGCAGTACGAGTACATCACGGAACACTTCGCCGGTTCGTGGGTTGGAGAGCTTGGCTCAGAGGATTCTAACAGATCTGGGGATTCCAGACTTGGCTGGTAGTCCGTCGCCACCGCCTCCGCCGCCGCCAAGAGGTCGTAAGGAGGGTCTCTCTCCAGCATTGTTCCCTACCGACACTCATGGGATCTCCCCGTCGCCGAGTCGCGGATTTGGTCTGGGTGGGACTCTGAACAATGGGACTGGCACTGACCGTTCCAGGTCGGTGACTCCGGATACTCGGAGAGACCAGGCGAAAGCATCTAAGATGGCTGCATTCGCTGCTATGGATCAAAGCATTTTAGCGCGTAAGGTTGGTGCTCAGAGTGGCTTGAAGGGTGGTATGAAGCCGGTAGGTCTTGTGTTGAAACTTGAGCATGAGGAGAAGATGCGGGCGCGTGCGGATAGAAAAGAGCGGAGAGTTACGATTTCGGATGGTTTGGATTTGGATGCGCCGGTGTTGAAGGTTCCAGATTTGATGGCGAGTGATGAGGGGAAGAAGGGTAATGAGATTTCTATAGAGGAGATTAAGGCGCCGGAGCCATTGCCCAAGGACGATGAAGTTAAAGAGAAGACTACGGAGAAAGAAGAGCATAAGGCCGAGGAGGTTCCTGTCATGTCTACCAATGTAGCTACCAAGAAACTCCCGAAAACCTCCACGATTCCCGAACCGCCCATGTATCCCTCTTCCGAAAACACCCCACCCGCTGTCCCTGCCAAGGATTCACCGAAAGCGCCCCCAGCCCCACCTAAGGAGCCGGCACCCAGCACGCATACGGTGGCGTCGACGGCCGGGACGACCATGACGATAGCGTCGACGGTGACGAGCCCGCAGTCGAGTATCAAGAGTAAGAGGGAGCCAAGGGGGGAGACAGAGGTGACGGTGTCGCATATCTTGACAAATGTGATTATTTTGCAGTCGTTTTTGTTTGAGTTGTCGGCGTTGGTGCAGGTGAGAGCGGGATTGTTTGATGAAGTGAGGTTTGTGTAGGAGAGGAGTTTGTTGGCGTTTTGATGTGATTTATGTTTTTGAATAGATTTTTAGGGCTTTTGTGAGATTTTGCGGGTAAATTAGTGATCAATGACCGGTGGCCATAATATTTGTAATCATGTAATCATGTAATCATGTAATCATGTAATCATGTAATCATGTAATCATGTCATGTAAGAAAGACGATGGATGGATGTTGGTTATGGGAATATTTTTATTAGTAAGCTTAGTAAGCGATGGTTATGTAAAGCCCCGAAACGTCATCTTTTCAGCTCGTTGGACTTTTACAATATCTGAACTTTCTAGTTTCATTATTATTTTTAACTTCATTTTATTTAATCACATTTTATCATCGTCGGAAGCAACATGGCAGACTTACGACAGCCAACGCTTTACCTCCCGTTCACCAAAACAACATACACTGGGACGACTATCCCACCCTCTGACAAACAGCCAATTTCCTTATCAGCTTTCTACAACATCCCCTACGCATCCCCCGGTTCTCCCCGCAAAGCCCTATGTCCTCCTCCCCTCCTCCACTCTCGACGCATCCTCCTCCGACCTCGCCCGGCGATGCCCAGCGACCGGGGACTCGGCCCAGGGTGCCGAGGAGACCGTTGATGAAGAGTTGACTTTGCATATTTTCCGGCCCGCTGAGAAGAAAGAGGGTGGGTGGCCAGTTGTCTTGTTTTTCCATGGAGGGAGTTTCAATTTTGGGGAGCCGATGAGTAGGGATTTAGCGAGGATGGCGAGTTCGGGGTGTTGTGTTGTTGGGGTGCGGTACCGGCTGGGTGCCCTGGGGTTTCCCGGAGCCGACACTGTAGTTAATTTGGGGGTTAGTGATGCAATGGAGGCGGTTAGGTGGGTTAGAGGTAATGCTGAGGGGTTGAATGTTGATAAAGAGAACATTGTGTTAGATGGGGTGTCGGCGGGGGCTCATTTGGTGGGGCATTTGGCGGGGAATGGCGTGAAGGTTCGCGGGGTTGTTATGGAGTCGGGAGGTGCAATGGCGAGGGGAACGTACAGTGTTAAGTCTGAGTTTGTGGAGGAGAACTTTAAGGCATTAATGAAAGAAGCGGGTATCGAGGAAGGTCTCTCGGAGACCGAGAGCCTCCGGAGACTCCAGGATGTCCCATGGGATACCGTCACAAGGGCGGCAGGACGAGTTTGGAATGGGAATTCCCAGGCGCTTACTTGGCCGTTTCAACCTGTTATTGACGGGAAGATTATCAAGAAGGCGCCGATGCCCCAGTGGGAGGGCAATGCCCCGGATATCCAGATACTCACGGGGTTCTGCAGAGACGAGGGTTCCTCTTTGTCCCGACGCATTTCGAAACTGAAGAGCAGTTCCTTGGGTTTTTCAAGACTTTGATTCCGGCTTTTGATGACGATGACTTGAAGGAACTCGTTCGGGTGTACCCAGGCCCCGAGATTCCTGGGAGCCCCTATGCAGAAGCGGCACCCGAAGGCTACGGTAAACAGTGGCGACGTCTCCAGAAAGCCTACGGCGACTGGGCATACAAGGTACCCGTACTCTTGACCGCCTCTCTTACCAAGAACACCAGCGTCTACGAATGGGCGGCCGTCTCCGGCGTCGCAAAGGTCGCTGGGCACACCGAGAGTTCACCTGCTATCGAAGGCAATGGCATGGGCAAGCCTGGGTTGGAGAAGATTGCGGAGGTTATGCATAGGGCAGTCACAGGGTTCATGAAGGGTGGGGACCTAGGTATTGAGTGGCCAGTGTTTGGCGAGGGAGGGAAGAGGAGGATAGTAGTTTTTGGTGAGGGGAATGAGGAGATGGCGAACGGGGTGAGTGAGGGAACAGTTTGGAGGGTGAGAGAGTTGACGGAGTATGAAGAGAAGGTTTACGAATTTTGGAAGAAGAGAAAGTGCTTGAGTGAGGGGATAGTAAGAGGGTGTGCTAAGATGATATAATTATTACAGAAATCAATATAATGTTTATTGCTTAGCTAATCACCAATATGATAACACGGAACAGGATTGGAAAGAACTCCTTATAGTCACCTTACAGCCATCCAAGGAAAAAGCGAACTCAGTGACATGTGATGATTCATATATGAATACTATTATAAGAGGATCGATTTTTGGTGGAACTTTTCAAGGGCTATCTCCTCGTTTTCATATACATGTGAGATAACGATGTCTAGATATAAGCTATACTGCTATAAACAAAACGAAAGATAGAATATATATCATCTTGGGTGTATTTAGCGTTACTTTGCAAGAATACCAAAACCACAAGATGAGAAGAGAAACGCAAAATTCATTTATTTCCATGTCTCGACGGAATCATGAAAGCCCAGAAATGAAAATAATGAAACAAAGAAAAAGATAAATCCCCAAACCGAAGTATCCCCAAAAATATATATAAAAAAATAAAACCAATCAAAACAACAAAATTCCAGACATTATTATCCCCAAACATCACATTCTCCTCCTCTTCTACTACTCCCCATCACTCAATTAAAAATTCTGCGAAATTCCTGCACTCTGCTGGGGAAATGCGCCGTATTCTCAATCCGCGTGTTCCTCCGCGCCGGGTTATCCCTAATAACTGGCGCCCCCGGAGCCTCTCCCCCATAATTCACTTCATAAGGATTCGCACTCCCATACTGCTCATAGTAACCCCCCGTGTTCCCTCCTGAATACGCAACACCAATTCCACCTTCTCCTGACCCATCCGAACGCCCCGTCGCACTATACGTCGACGACGCATTCGACAGTCCCCGATGAACGTCTCCGCCAGCACGAGCCCCCGCCCCCATAGCGCCGAGAATTTCACCTTCAGAGGGGGAATAGCTCGTCATCGCTGGTTGCTGATCGATAAGGAGATCGCCGCTGCGAGCATCCGAGACTGCTTGGCCATGAGAAGTCGCCGTTCCATCACTGTATGCAGCGCCAACAGGGCCGGAAAGTTGAGTGGAGGCTTTGCGCCCGCTGGATCCGACGGTTGTGGTGCCCCAGCCGCGATAACCAGCGTTGGAATCTTGGCGCATTTCATAGGCGCCATCGGAGACGAGACCGCCTGCAACACCAGGAAGGGTGGCGTTGGCGTTTGGGTTGTAAGAGTAATCTTCAACTTCCTTGCGGCGTTCCTCTTCGGCGGCCTGGGCGGCCTTGCGGCGCTTGAAGTACCAGAGGGCAACAGCCAAAAGAGCAGCAACAGCGACAACAGGAATGACGACGGCAACTGTAATGCGGGCACCATCAGAAAGACCGGATGATTTACCCGAAGAGCCAGATGAGGCGCCAGTGGTGCTGGTAGATGTGGGGATGATGGAAGTGATCGTAGAGCCGTTGGATTCGGTGGTTGTGATGGTGCGGACGAGCGTGGAGGTAGAAAGCATGGAAGTTGTTGAGGTGGTGGAGGGAACAGCGGTTGTCGTAGTCGTGGAGGATGACGAGGTAGGGACAGATGTGCTAGAACTTGTCGAACTGGGTGTAGTCGTAGTCGCCGGAATCGATGTCGAGGACGTGGTAACTACTGAGGTAGTTACTATGGATGAGGTCGTCGGGACGCTGGTAGTAGTCGGAATCTCAGAAGTCGATGTAGTGATTACTGAGGAAGTTGTGGCGGCGACGGAAGATTCGGTAGTGACAGCAGCCGATGAGGCAGTAGTAGACAACGTATTGTCGGTGGCCGTGGCCGTAAGAGAGGCTGACGTGGAAGCAAGGTTAGAATTATCAGTCATGGAGGCAGCGGAAGTGACCGCCACAGTGCTACTTCCAGCTGTAGAAGCAACGCTGTCGGTGGCCGTCAAAGTAGCGAGAATCGTACTCGAGAGACCCGACATCTCAACTAAGGTAAATTAAGAGAGTGCCTGAATTAAGCAGGTATTAGGATTAGCAAGTGCTCCACATATGGAAAAGATATGACGACAATGACCACGGAAGGAAATAGAGGAGAGGAGAAAAATGGCAGTAACAATTAGGGAAAATGAAAAAGAAAAGGGAAAATTAGCAAGAAGATTAGGACAAGCCGCTAGATAGGGAAGTTGCGATATAGGGTCATTGCATCTGGGGCCAAATCCGATCTGAACCACCTCCTGGGGATCCAAGCAAGGAAAGAGCTCTCAAGAATGTGCAGAATAAATGGTAAAAGAACCCGACGAGGCAAAGTTTGGACAAAAACAACAGGCATTATCTCAAGCCCATAGCATTATGCAGAAAAATACAAACCCGAGTAATACTAACGAACGCAGTCTCTCTATCAGCACAACCTATACAATGGAGATATAGAAAAAAAAAAGACGTGTGGTGCGCCCTTTTTTCCCTGAATATTCCACATGCCGTATTTGCCGCATTGATGATGCGCAGCTTCCCAAATAATCGATACCCTCGATATGCTTTCCTTCCAGCGCACTTTCTAGATAATGGCAACTATATGCGCTAATATCGCTGTCGACCTCATAATTCCATCATCAATGCAACTCTCCACAAAACTGCTGGTTCCAAACACCAGTTTTCCAAATAGTTACCAACGGCTCTGTTCCATGAAGAAAAGGGCCTTGGCACTCTGCAAAGCCACTACCCACGTCCCTTTTAGCGTGCTAGTCCACGGCATTCCAGCCACCAAAGGCGAGAATCTGTTGATAGTCTGGTATTGCCGTCACCCAAATGTTTCGTAAACAGCAGACTAGGGGTCGCCTCACGTCAGAGATCATTACTGCCAATGGCCCTGGGTTGCCTTTAGTGTTTGCTTGCGCAGCGCCTAGCGAACATCATTGGCAGGGCCGCCTGGCAACGTAGGTATTGGGGCGCGCTGCGTAGGTGGAAATGGCCATGGAGGGTGGAAAGGTATCGAGTGGACAAATAGTGATGGCGACGGTCGAGCTGGGGCCAGTGGGTGACGGGGGAAGGGACAAACGTGATGGGAAACTAGCAGTGCAGATTGGTACGGAGGGAGAGTAAGATTGGCTGTGGGCAGTGTTGGGTGTGCGTGGTTGTATGAATAGACGGGTTTATGTTTGCTTCGATGGCGACATACGCGCGCAGAAAGGATTGTGTGTATGTATGGGTGGTACATTGTCAAGTCGCATATATTATGAAGAATATCTTACTTTTGGGTATATACAGAAAAGAAAAAAGTGAAACAAAATCTCGGGAAATATCTACACAATTATAAAATACCTCGGCGGGCCGCACGAGGGTTCTCCAGTCTCGTCTCCGTCAAGACAAAAACCACTATTATAAACTAAAAAGTGCCAATTAATCACTGCGAAATTATCGACAAAACCCGATGACAACGAGTCTTCGTATAGGAAAATGAAGCTTCTAACCAGCAACAGGAAATATAAAAGAAGAAAAATAGATCAAGGAACTAAAGCCGGAAGATAAGAAACCATGAGGAATTAGATGTAAAAATTCAAGAAATCCGCAAGACACGAGCAGGAAGGAATCGGGGACGGAAAGGGAAAAAGACTAAGAATGGGCTGCTGGGTTTAGGACTAGTTGCGGGTGGGTGTCCGGGGATGTGATGTTGTTATTTTTATGATATAGCGGTTATACGGGAAGCGAAGAGGCCTATTATGGTTTGCTTTGCTTCGTAGATAGCCGATTTAGTGATTAATTGTGATTAGGAAGCTTATTTTGCTCGTAATGAGGATGAGTGAGTTCAGGTAATGTAGCGGCAGTATGACAATGATGGAAATTGGGTTTGTCTGGAGAACTGGAAACTGCATTGCAGGAACAGGGCGATGGTGAGAGGGAAATGAAGGAATCGCTACTTGCTCGTATCGGGAAGGGCAATTTGACAGTTGGCTCAGCTAAAGAGTGTCGTAGAATTTTAGCAGCGGGAAATTGGGAGATCAAGTAGGTTTAATTTTTTTGGCACCAAAGTCGTGGGGCCCGGGATCATGAGTGAGAATTGGGCAGTGGGCAATAATGGAATGGAAATAGGGTTTTTGGTGGTTTAGGGGATTGTGCAAAGTGTGTTGATTAAATGCGTAGTTTATGAATGGTGAGTCACTGAGACATCAGGAGAGTCGAGTGGGAATAAGTGGGTTGGTAACATCATGAGAGGATTATCAAACTTACTGGTTGCGGAAATAGGTTAGCACTTAGAGCAAAAGAAAGCAACGATGATCATTCAATTACGAAGGCTATGAGCCACCAATTCGAAAAAATGTCAGAAAGAGTCAAAAAAAGATCACGGAATCGAGAGACAGAAAGGTGGCTTTGATATCCATTAAGTACTACAGATGTTGGAGACGATGGCTGGAGGCCAGTGACACTGATTATTGGGTGATTACTACGTGGAGATACTGCTCGGATACTTAGACTGAGCGGGTAATGGCGGAGGGAAGACCCTTTGCAGAGAAGCTTTAGGGAAAAGTACTACGTTGATATTGACGATGGACAGAGCGAACACATGGACGCACCTATGCCCATTCAGGTAATCTTACAAAGAGGTATACCACGATAGGGAGCTAGTATGCATATTGCCAAATCATATACATGGGACTCGGCCAAAATACACACGATCAACACATATTCAAAGTACCACTCCAAAGGGATCCCATCTAATTTATTAGAATCGCGATCGACTAACAACCTATCAAATAAACACCCACCTAGCATACTTATGACGCATTATCATATAGCTTAAGGGGTCCCTCTATATCAGTGACTCCTCGTGGAGACCCTATTGAAAGACAATAGGGAGAGGATCTCACGATGTATCCTTCTTTCTTTTTTCTTTTTAAGAGGTTTCTTTGTTATTCATCTTGTCAAGTTGCTTTCTGTTCTCAATAAGCTACGAAATCTATGCATATCAAAAAGTAAATGACTGCGTCCTTGCATACCCACTGACCACCCCTATCACTAACTTTCCAAATCAACTCATCCACCTACGCTCTCCTCTCTCATCTCACAAAGATCTCCCTTCAAATCTATTTCACTATACAACCCCTCACCACACATGGCTTCTCTCCGCCACCCACAAATACATTGATATGGTATCTACCTAATGCTTCTCTGCAAACTATCACTACTATGTATCCCCTGCCCTTCATATCTATATTTATTTTAAGAAACATCCCAGGGCGCAGCACCATCCAATGTCCTTTCCCACTCACTCAAAAATAAAAAGAATTCTTGTTTTCTTTAATTAAAAAAATCGAATCAAAATAATATCATAAAAAGTCTCTTTTCCAGAACTACCTCAAACTTGATGCCCCGTATAAATTTATGACCTCACACCAAATTATTTCTCCATATCCTCGCATTCAGATCACCACCACACTACATGCAAATCATCGACTACCCCGTCTGTTGAAACGAATAACATATTCCAGACACAGAAACCTGCATATTTCATTAAATGACGGTCTCACTCTGATATAATACACTACATCTTGTCCAACCATTATTTAGATTTACCATGTCACAAACATGTAGCCAGAAGCCTCAAAGATCGTACCAACGAAGAAATATATAAATTGAAAATGAAAATCACATCATGTAAAAACATCATGAACCATCCAAAACACTAATCATCAAGGTCAAAACCTTCGCCTTCATTTGCTTATAAGCAAATACAATTAACAAAGAAAAATATTCAGTCTCCACCATCTCATAAACCCCATTAGCTTTTCAACTTTCAATAAATGCCGACCATTGCCCTTCTAGCGCAATGGTAGCGCGTCAGACTTCTAATCTGAAGGCTGCGGGTTCGAGTCCCGCGAGGGGTTCTAGTCTTCTCATCTGGCTTCGAGAATGATTTTTGCTGATGTTATATCATCATATCAAAGTGATGAAACCGTCTAGACGTTAATGCTTATCGACTAGTTACATTCCATCTTCCCACAGCTAATGACATGATATCTCCAGCTATACCACCACCCGGACACACAAGAAATTATACACTAAGGAATAAACAAAAATAGCTGTCGAAAGACACAATATATAAACTATTACCCTCTCCAATGACGCCAAAGCACCAGAAACACCTACCAGTATCAAAACAAAAAACAAGTAGAGGGTAACTAATAAATCAAAAAAATCAACCCGGTATAAAGAAAACAGCGCCCTGTAGCTGCTATGCAAAACCATGTAACAAAGAGCTGGTGCTTAGCCATAGACACAATGCCGACAGTTACGTGATACCACGAAAATTACCAACCATCATGTTCATGCAAGATTCCATGTCCTCTTCATCTATATAGAATAACGCAATTATGCCGAATAAAGACAACATACCTCGACAATTCCCTTCATTCCCAGTCACCTCCAGTCCAATGACCATAGGTACCAAAAACACCAAAAATAAAACAAAAGATCAGATGAAAAAGCTGCAATAATTCCAGGAAAAGGATTGTTAAAAGATATAAACTGAAGAATAAAAACATGTGCAGATGCTCGCCAAAAAAGAAATCATTACTGATTCGTATCCGTTTGCTTTCCCTGTCACTCCCCAGGAGCCATCACCATTATCCGTCTTTTCATGATCGTCATCTTAACTCAACTCATAATCTAGGGCCGAAGACCCCAAGACGGCTTCAGCGCAGACAGATCGTTGGCCTTGAAGACAGTGTCACCTGGCAATCTGCTTACTCTACCAGCGCCGTTTCTCACAGCGTTAACGGCTGCAGATGACATACCACTGCGGTTACTCCGGATAGAGCCAGCATCACTAGCATCCTCGGGATCCTTGAATCTACGCGGTGGCGCAAAATCAAGGGTGGTAAACTGTGATGACTTGCGGAGCATGTGAGGGCTAGGCATGACGGCAAGTTCATCAAATGATCCTAGGATGGGAGTGGCAACAGGCAATTTGGGAGCGTAGGCGATCTTGTCCAAAGTGGGGCTCTGGGGACGACCGGCAACACGGTCAGCCAAACTAGGGGGGGGAGCAAAGTCACCAGCACCAATCAAAGCGAGACTATCATCAGCAAGCTTAGACGGGTTGGGCAGAGTAGACAGAGCAGAAGGAGGGGGGAGACGCTTCCGGGGCATTCCAGAAGCAGACGAGCCGGGGCGGATCTGAGAAGCGGAAGAGCCAGAGCGAGGCCCAAGAGCGGAGTCAGCGCGGAAGCGAGGAGGAGCAGGGCCGTGGCGACGAGCACCACTGGGAGGAGGAGTCATAGCACGGCGAGTAACAGGCTGGGCGTAGGGCATGACAAACTGCTTGGAGTTGGGATCCATATAGGTGTCACCCATGTAGCTGGCATCGTAGTCCTCGTAGTTGCCTTGGCCACCGTTCTGGTACTGGCGGGGCATAGCAGGCATGGCAGGAGCGTCAGCCTTGGAGTAGTCCTCGAAATATTCCTTGTAGAATGAACGGATACGGTTGGCACGGTACTCAGGGTCCTCTGTATCCATGATGTCTGAAGGAGGTAAAGGACGCATACCAATGGATATGCGCTTCTGGACAGCAGGGGCAGCAAGGAAGTCACCAGCATTGGCACCAGATAGATCAAGAGAGCGACGAGCGACACGGCCACAGTGCTCATCCTCGTAGTCATCTTCAGGATAGGCAGGCTGGATATCGTTGATCTCAGGGTAAGGAGCCTGGAGAATGACCTCAGGGGCTTGTTCGCCACTTAAGGCACCAGGAATAGTGATAGACAGCTGGGGAGGGATGTTGCCGAGGTCGAAGTTGGCCATGTTGTTAGGGTCATCAGGAAGCTCAACAGCCATGTAATGAGCATGGTCAGGCATATCCATGTGGTCACCGCGTATCATAGCAGAAGGAGGCTGCTGGACACCAGGCATCTCAGCAAGACCAATGTCCAGATGGGCGTTGTTGTTATCGGGGTAGGGCGTCGTCTTGTTATCAAGAGGCGAGGCAAAGGGGTCCTCGGCAGTGGTAGAAGCACTGAGAGGTGAACGGGGGGCATTCATCGAGCGGGGAGTGGGCGGGATGTCAGGAACATCAGGCTGGTTGAAGGGGTCCTTGGTGATAGCAGTAGCTGGGGAAGTGGGCATGAGACTCATTCGATTGTTATGGGCCGAAGACGCATAGGTCGACGTGGCATCATTAGGGTCACGACGGAAAGAGCGCATCGAACCAACATCACTAGTAGTGTACTGGGTAACTGGGTGGTAAGGGTCATGGTTACTGTCAACAGTGCGAGCCAGAGAGTTCAGAGACTCGCGAGACTCGTGAAGCTTCGGGGGAAGCAGATACGGTGAGGACAAGTTCATATCCATAGAAATCTGACCGCGGTGCATACCCCCTGCACCCGTCTTCTCGCTGGCAGCAAGGCCATTGGGAAGAGTCTTCTTCTTCTTGCCCTTGATCTGGCTCTCATCAATGCCGTAATCGAAGCCACGGGCGGCCTCGAGTTGATCTTCCTTACGCTCACGAAGTCTGTTCTTGTTCCAGAAGTAAACGCAGGCACCAGCAGCGGCAACAAGTGGGAGACTGTACCTTTTATGTTAGTATGTCCAACTTTAGGTAGTACAAGTTCAACTCAAAACTTACGCTACGCAGATGGTGATGGGAACAGTAAGGTCCTTGCTCTGATATGGCTTCTCACAAAAACTTGAGCTGCTGTCCTTGTCGCAGATCGAGTCGGTAGTTGAAGCAGCTCTGATATTGATAATGGGTGTAGCAGGCTCCAAAAGAACATAGCTGGAGGTAGATATATCTCTGTCAAACAAAGGAATCCGAGGACCAAGGCGGTAAGCCTCATTGGCAAACTCAGGATAAGTCATTGTCCTTGATTGTGTGAAGTGTTGAATTAAATGACAGTTAATATTCCGATATAAAGGTTATTACGATCCGTCGAAAAAGGAGAATTTTAGTGAAGATCTGGAGATTATTGTCAAAGAACACTAAGCATAGTCGGCGAAGATCTAGATATCGAAATAATAGGCAAGACAGAGATGTCAAATTTAGGCTTGTAATTCAATCAAGTCGCTTGGATGCAGTATTAAACAACCAGCAGCGAATGTGTCGTTAAAGACTGGTAGCGACGGTCGACGTCTAAATATTGTTCTTGTATAGTCTATTTTTAAATAAAAAGGCAAGAGAATGAGGTTGAAGCGAAGGCTAGCGAATTATGAATTCCTAGAGTTATGAGGTTCCGGGATTCGACTATGGCGGAATTTAACGAATGTAAGTGGGCAGTTTGATAATACAGGCTGCTAGTTGCTAGTGATGGTGTTGGGAAATGAGTGACTATTGTTCAAGAACGACGGGAAGGTATTAAGCAAAACACACAAACGCAAGGTCGCAAGCACACAATGAAAGAATGAACCGTCTGAAATCAGACTAAAAAGCCAAAATAAAGCAAAAGTTAGCACCGTCAGAGAGAGTGGTTTGATGGTGAAAAGAAGAAAGGAGGGAGAAGAGAACAACGAAGTCTAAGAAGAAGGCGAATGGGAAAAGAAAAGGAAATCTACCACCCTCACTTGCCTGAACGCACCGCAATTACAGACTTAGACGGGCGCAACTGCTCGCTAAGCACTGCCTGAGGAGACGGGGGGACAGGGATGGGCAAGCCATAAAGTGTACGAGTGGAAAAAAGCGTCCAATGCTAAACTATTTACTTGGGCAAGAGCGTTGGGGACTGGGTGGACTGGACGGGGAGGCACGAAAGTTAGTGAGTGTAAGTGTGGGCATGGCAAGAAAGGACCCCCGGCCCCACTAAGCACAAGCACAAGCATAGAAGCACAAACCCAGGATGGGTGTATGGGGGTGTGGCATTGAGAGAGATGGGAGTTCTAAGCTTTAATGCAATGTTGATCTGAGGTTTTGTGTGTTTGGAGTAGAAATTGAGTGTGCGAAGAATTTGACATTGATCAGATGACTGTTTGGTACTTTCTAATGCAGAAATATGTGAGAAAGTCTATGAACAAGTTGGAGTGTAATATTTACATCATAGCGAGTGTAGATATACAAGCATTGTGACCGCGCCTTCGGGGAGACGAAAAAGACATCAAGTTCAGGATTGGATCGGGCAGTTACATGTGGGCGCTTACTGTCTGAGAAGAGATCTACGGAAGCTACCGTGCAGTTCCCAGACATGCAGAGAAGGCACTGATTCTTATCCTTTAACCAATGAAGTTACGTTGACTAGTAAAGACCTCTCTACATAAGAATCAAATGTTTTCTAGGAAGGAAATAATGCAACCAAGCAAAAACTTTTGTTCACTATAACGGAAACTCTATCAACGAGAAGTGTTAACCTGATTTCTCAATATCACCTTGAAGTCTCAAATTCCATGTGCTCGATACCACCAACTTGAAAGAACAGGGGTTAGTGCAACCCAGGGGTAACATGAACTTGCGCCACCTTTTTCTTTTCATTTTTCTCCCTGGTACAAAAGTGAGGGAAATCATAGGGAAATGACAAGCTTTTATTGGCTGTTGGTATGTTTGGTTGCTTCAATGTGACAATTGGAAACTAACAATTCGGTGAAATGAGAGAAAAAAAAAAGACGTACTCTAATTTCTCAGGAGATTCACCGGTGATCGAGATCGCAATGGCATAATCGGTTATGAAGAAGCGACATTTGACATCGGTTGTTAGTCGTCTATCCCAATTTTGCAGACGAAGGAAGCTTAGAGCTGTCAATAGGCTCTAGAGTTTCAGTTTCCCTGAAGCTAAACCAAAATTATATCTAGCGTAAAGACCCTATTGCCTCAAAGCTCAACGAGGAAGCCAGTGGCGCAACTCAGTGGATTATCTAAGCAATCCTCTATAATTCACATTGTCAGGGTCGTCACGCCTTATTCACAATAGCGATACCTGCGGTTCGCCGCTTGATGAACACATCGACACACGAAGAGGCAAACATATTGCAGTTTAATTGTTTGGCCGGGACCTCGTGTAGCTCACGAAGATCTGTTTCTGTCGTGGCTAAAATGCCCTGACAACCTTGATGGGAACACTACCTCAATTACTGCGAGCCATGTATTATCAGTTACAAAGATTCCTATATCCGTGGCTCACGGGGACGGATCCGTGGATAGACGATTAGCAGGGCTTTAGGCAAGTTAATGGAAATGATAGTTACTAGGTACTTTGTAGATTCGGATTATCGTTTACGAGTTGACAGCTAAAATTTCTTCACTATCACATATAATATAATTAAGGTTTGATACACTGTGAATAGATATGGTGTTGCGCAAGCTGTTAATAGATCTTGTGTCAATCATCTATAAAGTCGATATCGATCATTAAATGACATCTTCAAACCATGACGCCAAAAAAAAAGGCTACGTCCGTCACTCTTAAAATACAAATCACATCCGCTATCTCTTCCCTTATCCTCGAAATGATCCACCACTCTAAGCCTCCATCTCTCGGTTTTCTGTACGTTTTCTGTACATTTTCTGTCTACTTCTTTACTTCAACAACCTCTCTTCTTGTCCGGCTATCTGTCTCTCCTAAGCGAATCCATAGAATCCACAAAACCTTCGACTGGACCCAATAGTTTTCCTTTATCCTCTGGCCCTGGGACTCGCCTGCTGATGTTAAGATTACCAGATTCTTCCCTGGATGTTTGGTGCCAGGGCGTGCTAAGAAAAGGGAGACGAGAGACAAAGTATATGCAGTGATATTGGGCTCAGCCTCAATAGTGGGTGGGACGACGGCTGGCAGATTTGCTGATAACGCTAGATTAGAAGATAGAGAGATGGGTGAGATAACCCTTAGTTTATTGTTTGTTATTGTATTCTGTTGACTATATTGTCAACAGCATGCCGACCAACCAAAGACAAATCAAACGTCATAACTTTTTCCTCTTAATCACAACTCTGCCTTAACATCATCAACTTGTCACCAGGGATCTAAATGACTTTCCTGTGCACACTTGGCTTAACTCCCATTGTTAAGCTGCTGTGTGAGTGAATACGAGAAAAAACGCCGCCAGTGAACAAAGTGACAGCTATATCATCGAGCACTCCCGTCGCTTATTAGGTTTGGGTCTCCATTTGTTTCCGCTGACGTGCTGAATACGAGTTGTGGCTTCTGGTGATTTAGTGATGGGCGAGTGGATTTGAGCCGGTTTCGTGCAGATGGAGTGTGGGGGATTTCCTGGAGATGTTTCTAGAGCACATGTGTAATTTATGAGGAATAAGAAATAATGATAATATTATATTTCTGGTTTGACGGGACAAGTATGTTGTGATGGAATATATGTGCTGAAAAACTTGGAACTTGAGATGTAGTAGACGAATCTAGACTCTATCAGCTTACTATTACTACTGAGGCTTTATTATAGCGCTGAAGATCGATCTGAACGCTAAAAGACGCGTAATCACTAATTGCCACCCGATGGCTGTGGCCATCACCACAATATCCCCACTACAAACCACCACGAAAACTTCATGATAACTCGCCACAAAGCCTCAATAAAAATACAAAAAAGACATACAGGAATTCCCTATTACTTAGCGACCATATGCTAACAAACTATTTGTTTACTTAAATTCATGTTCCTTTTCATGATCCACCACTCCATCTCATTCTCCCACCACCTACCACCGCTGCTATGACTCCATTTCCTCATGAACAGGATGAAGCAAACAATGCCAATTCCAACTTACCTTTCCCCCAAAGCCCTCACTCGAATCCACCCAAGCCTAATATTACCCTCTGCCCCTGGCCTCTAGCTGACCCCGTCCTTCCTACCGAGATGAAACCGTCTTATCATGCCATTCAGCGTCTTGACAACTAGAGCAATAACAAAAGCTGCGAAGAGTAGGCGAATATATTAAAGAAATATATCAAGGGAAACCCTAACTTCGCTTCGGGAGTTGTAACGAGATGATCAGGATAATATGGATCCTCCCGGGCCGCGGAACTGTTAGGATAATTCGATGATATGATGATTTATGGAAAAAGAAACATCATCATATGTCATCAATTCAGAGACAAAAACAATAAAGCCATCCGCATGTAAAGACAATGTTAAGGCTAAGCAACCTCTCAACCCGCTTTTGCTTATATTAACCCTAATAACGGGAACTAAAGATACTCACGGTTGAAGAAGAAACCCCTCCAAAAAATCGGTCTGGACTCTCCAGCCAATTTTAGGACTCCCTTTCTATGTCAAGAAATTCGATTGAATTTTTAAATTATTAGTGAGACATTTAACAGCTCTAAAAGGTCATTCATTAGCAACTTTTATATTTAGCTGCCTTGAACAATTAATGTTTGGGGAAATTTGGGGTTTTATATTGAGTTTGGAAAGTTCATTGAGGGTAATTTCTGAGCTTCCGCTGGGATTAATGGGTATGGTTATGACCCTAACCTTAGACATAAACTTCATGATACTGGATTGATCATGTACAGCCAAGTAAACAACGTTCTCGTATATATCATACATATCTGATATATTTCATGATAAATCAGTCTCCTTTCATCTTGTAAAACCCACTCGCTGTTTCAACTAGCCAATCCATCTTTACCGCGGTGATATCCTTGATATACGTCTTCCCTTTCGTTTCGACTGCTTCATTGAACACTACCCAATCTGTCTTCAGCCTAAACATCAACGAAGTAGGATGCGCCCAGTAGGTCGCTCCTGTGACACTCTTGAAAGTTCCATCTGGCTGCATCTTTGCCGCATTAACGAAGAACCCCGCAATGATCGCCTTGATAATCTGCGGAGTCTTCGGCCTCGTGACAGCAGCTGAAGGCTGGGAGGACGCAGAGAGCTTCCGCGAGTTGGTAACTGTAGTTGATGAAGATGAGAGATATGCAGGTTCATCGACAGTAATGTTGAATCTCTCGAGCATCTTTTTGAGCTGGGACCGAACGCTGATGGCACGTATGAGGGCTTTATAGTTGAGGTAATGTTTATGGCAAAACTTGGCGTCTTTGTTTCCCGTGGTTACGAAGGTCGTGTAAACATTCAGTAGAGTGAGCAGATCTCCTTCTTTAGCTGCAAACAAGTACCGGTGTTCTTCCATGAGTCGTTCGCCGCCATCAGCACTGGTGATCCATATGCTATCGGAGCCACCCACGGACATCATGGCACATATTGTCAACATCTCACTCAAGACATTCCGTTCTGGAGCGGCCAAGAGAGCTCGGGCTGTCATAGGCTCTACAGATAGCTCGGCCATTTGAAGACCGAGAGGCCTTGTTAACTTTGCATAATCATCAAGAGCTCCGAGTGCATGAAGGAGTTCCAATGCTGACTGCATCTGCTTCGCCGGTGGGGACTCAGGTAATCGAATCGGAGAACATTGTCGATTCCGAGAGCTTTTAATTGCAAAATAGTCTGCGAAAGATCAACTCTCTGGATCTCAGGGATGCTAAATTGTGGCATCGAGGTGAAAGAAGACTCAGGGTATAACCGGAAGCACTTCCCCGGAGCTGTTCGACCAGCTCTGCCAGCACGTTGGGCCGCTGAGGCTTTCGAGATTGAGGCAATAGTCAGAGTTGAAAGTCGGGTCTGAGGGTTGAATGTCCTGATCTTTGCAAAACCACAATCGACAACGTAGACAATACCAGGTATCGTCAACGATGCTTCGGCAATATTGGTAGAAAAAACTACTTTGCGGGTTTTTGGAGGAGTTTCGTCAAAGATGAGCATCTGTAGTTCAGTCGAAAGACCGGCATATAACGGAAGAGCAAGAAGATTCCCGTTCGGACCTGGTTCCTTGGCAGCGATGGCATCCCCGATGGCGTCGACTGCAGTGTTGATTTCTTCTCGACCAGTCAAGAATACGAGGATGTCTCCAGGACCTTCATTATCATGAATGTCTAATACGGTCTGTACTGCTTGGTTGACGTAGTGTTCTGTTGGGTGTTCTAAATACATGATATTGATAAGGAAAGTTCGTCCTTCTATACTGACAATCTTGCAAGAAGGCTTCTCTGGCTCCTCTTCATCCTCCTCGATTGCAGCAGAAGTTACTGCTGATGGTGGCGGGATAACCTTTTGCGGCTTCATGTCGAAGAATTTCATGAACTGTTCTGCTTGCAAAGTTGCACTACTGATGATGATTCTGAGATCTGGCCGTTTTTGTCGAATCTTCTTCAATAAACCTAAGAGGACATCGGTACCCAAAGATCTTTCGTGAGCCTCGTCTACCATTATGACCGAATACCGAGAAAGTAATGGATTCATCAAGGCTTCCCGGATTAATAAACCATCAGTCATGAACTTTATTCGGGTCGCTACCGATGTACAGTCTTCGAAACGGATGGCATAGCCAACTTCTTGTCCGACTTCGCAACCAAACTCTTGAGCGACACGAACGGCAATAGTCGTAGCAGCTACTCGGCGAGGCTACGTATTATGTCAGTCGACTATCTGCAATTGTTGTTAACAAAAGACTCACCTGAGTGATGGCCATCTGTTTTCCATCTTTGAACCATCCTGCGTGATGTAGGAACTGCGGAATCTGTGTTGTCTTGCCTGACCCTGTTTGTCCGATGATGATGGTCACCGGGTAGGTTTCGAAGGTATAGATCAGGGAGTCATGGTGTTTGGTGATGGGTAGGAGGGCAATGGGCTTATGTAATGCTGGTATAAATGTAGCATTAAGATCAAAGGTGTTTGCCATAGAGGAAGATGAGGTGAATTAAGGGTAAGACAGGAGCTGATATAAAGTGTTGATCTCGGGTATCATGAATTGTGGTTGCTAGTCGATAGCCGATAAAAATTAAGATCAGGTAAAAGATTGGTGGTGTTGTTTGAAAGCTGGAGATTAAAGGCTGATCGAGCCTAGATAACAGACTCGTGATTATTGATGAATAATACTGTCTGTCTCTTGATGATTTACAGACGTCACAGGATTCGCATGCAAATGAGGTTGGGTATGAGCTAAGTCAGCATTTTTTAAACCCTAATTCAATCGGCTCGGAGTGTATATCGAAGAAGATCAGGTTTTTGCAAGGATTCCATATAATGTAACATATCATACCATAGGCCTTGCGTATGAACTTGCATGGCTCACTGGAATATCTCACAATCTAAACACTGAAGCTTACATTTGCATGTCACTAACCACTATATTTCAAATCACCTTCCCTTTTACATTGGGTCATTTGTAATTTATACTCATATCATACATCGGCGTCTGGTCTCTATCCGAACATCACCCTAGCTGACAAATGGTCGGCGACACGCACACTACGGAACCAAGTTCATCATCAATCGCCGAGCCCACTCTCCATCCCTTTAACTTTGTCTATTTTAGGAAATCTCACCGTGCTTGAATTTGCTCACTGTCGTATTCAGACACTGCATACAGTTTCTAGTTTCGAGATCTAAGCACACGTAACTAGACAAACATGATGTATGGATTTTATAGTAGAAAATAGAGTCAATATTATTGAAGACTCGGTGTTCTCCTGAACCTGATGATCAGCGTCGGGGAAGCCACACTCAAGTAACTGCTCTTCACTTGCAATGAGCTCTCGGGAAGGTACGCCCCACGTCCGATCTTTGAAGGAAGGAACCCCTCCAAAGTCCAACAAAAAAACGGGACTAAATAGTGTCAAAAAACTAAAGCTCTAGAACTTTAAGTCCATCTCTTCACCTTTAGTCATTGCAAACCTTCGCTTGTTCTTTCGGTTTTCTAGCTCTATTCCCATACGATCCTGCCTCAACCGGGTTTCCCAAACCGGAATTCATTCTTAAGTCCGCTACCTGCTTTATCATCCACTACCCCGCGCCCACTATAAAAGTACATCTTCCCGCCCCATTCTGACGCAAGCAGCCGAGCTTTGTGTCATTATATTGCTTTCCATCAATGCGCATTCCTAGTCTTCTTTCCATCACCTTTTCATCTGCCGCTAGAACTCCCTCAATTGTTTCGTCGTCGGCTCGTCTTGCTGGTCTCTATTGTCACCTTTCATACTCGTCACGCATCATGGCTCCCATTACTAAGGAGACCGACTTTCTGGTTATCGGTGGTGGTTCTGGTGGTCTTGGCGCTGCTCGGATGGCTGCGTCCAAGTATGGCACTAAGGTTACCATCATTGAGGGTGGTCGTCTCGGTGGTACTTGTGTGAACGTTGGGCAAGTCTCGTCATTCATCCCGAAAAGCTGGAGTTGTCACAAATGCTAACATATTGCTCTCTCGTTAGTTGTGTTCCCAAGAAGGTCACTTTCAACGCTGCCTTCATCGCCGACACCATAAAGGAGGCCAAGTCTTATGGTTTCTCCTACTCTCAGACTGCCCCCTTCGACTGGGCTACCTTCAAAGCCAAGCGGGACGCCTACATTCTCCGTTTGAATGGCATCTACAAGCGCAACCTCAAGAACGACTCTGTTGACTACGTCGCTGGCTGGGGTAAGCTCGTCTCTAAGAACGAGGTCGAGGTCGTCCACGAGGACGGCACTACGTCTCTCATCCGCGCCAAGAAGATCCTCATTGCCGTCGGTGGTAACCCTTTGCCCCCTCCGTCCATCCCCGGTTCCGAATACGGTATCAACTCCGACGGTTTCTTCGATATCGAGACCCAGCCTAAGAAGGTTGGTATTGTCGGCTCCGGTTACATTGGTGTCGAGTTCGCTGGTATCTTTAACGCTCTCGGTACCGAGACCCACATGTTCATCCGCAACGACACCTTCCTGCGCCACTTCGACCCCATGATTCAGGAGAAAATGACCGCTGAGTACGAGCGCATTGGCATCAACATACACAAGCGTACCAACCTCACCAAGATCGACAAGGCTACCGACGGCACTTTGACCCTCACCTACAAGGGCGCTGATGGTTCCGAGACCACCGATGCCGACTACGACCACCTAATCTGGGCTATCGGCCGTGAGCCTGCGACCAAGACTTTGGGTCTGGGGACTGCTGGTGTTAAGATTACTGAGAAGGGTCACATTGTTGCTGACGATTACCAGAACACCAACGTTGAGAATATATATGCTCTTGGTGATGTCGTCGGTAAGGTTGAGTTGACTCCCGTTGCCATTGCGGCTGGTCGTCGTCTGGCCCACAGAATTTTCGGACCCGAGGAATTCAAGAATCTGAAACTCAATTACGACAATATCCCTTCAGTTGTCTTCTCTCACCCCGAGGTTGGCTCCGTCGGTTTGACCGAGCCCGAGGCTATCGAGAAGTACGGCAAGGACAACATTAAGATTTACAAGACTGGTTTCACTGCCATGTACTACGCCATGATGGAGCCCGATCAAAAGGGGCCGACTAGCTACAAGTTGGTTGTCGCTGGTAAAGAGGAGAAGGTTGTCGGTCTGCACATCATGGGTCTGGGTTCCGGCGAGATGCTTCAAGGCTTCGGTGTTGCCATCAAGATGGGTGCTACCAAGGCCGACTTTGACAGCTGCGTGGCTATCCACCCTACCAGTGCCGAGGAGATTGTTACTTTGAAGTAGATATGTTTATAGGCAGGATACCCAGTTAATAATGAAAATGTATGATAGACAGCACATGAAGATTTCAAGGATTTCAAGATTGGTACTGATAATATACAGAGAAATTTCTCCGGGTTCAATATGATTAATATGATCCGAAATATCGACAATCAGTGTCATGTATGTAATAAACAACAACCGATAGGCAGTAGCCTGCTTGGAGCTCCGTGGATATCAAAATAAGAATTTCCATCTCAACACTCTAAATACATAACAATTCTTGGATTTCTCCTTACAGCATCAGGGCACCAGCAAGAACACCGGAAACAACAATGGTCAACGAAGGCAGGATACCAACAGCGCCAGCAGTCGACGTGTCAGTAGACGAAGTTGAGGATCCGGAGACGGTCTCAGATGCTGAAGAACTACCGGAAGTCAACTTGGAGGACGATGAAGCAGTGGCGGAAGCAGTCGAAGTGCTAGACTTGGAATCGAGAGCGGCTATGTGGGGAGATTTTTGATTAGTTAAGGGTTTATCTTTATGCCATACATGGGATTTAAGGTTTGTTCCATGCATGAAGCGACAAACACGAGAAACCCATGACATCACGAACTTAAATCACGTTTTTGTTGAGTGCATTGCATTAAGCAACTGTAAAAATGCGATATATGCGTAATAGTGAAAACATACCGATAGTTACACCGGCGGACTTGCAGGTCTCGGCGAAAGAAGAGTACGCACTCTTGGCGGCATCGTTGGTGCAAGAAGCGGTGATGTTGCCAATGACGGCATCCTGGAGGTCATTGCAAACGGACTCGACATCGGCGAGGTTGGCCTGGGGGCCCAGGGCAGCAAGAAGGCAAGCAGGAGCGGCCGCAGACGCGACTGCGGCGAAGGTGAAGGTGGAGGCAATTGTGAATTTCATGGTTGTGGATTAAAGTGGAGCTGGGAGATGATGTGTAGTTCGGTGGGTCGTTAAATGATTACGATGGAAAACAAATTTAAAGGGGTAACGGCGATACACAGCGTAATGAGTGACTGGTATCAAGATACAGAGATCGTGATGTTGCTTAATTGGTTGGTGACGGAAGGCGCAAAAGGAAGGAATAAAGCTGGATGTTTCACTAGGTCATCGTGGAAATTATAAATAGCCGTCCTTAAGTTACAATAGTAAATATAAACTTAATTTACAATGAAGACTATACTTATTAATTGGTCACTCATACCTTGTTGACTCCCCAGAAACATTCCTTATTATTATGGTGGCTCTTCTCCTTCCATTCCCCTCAATCTCGGTGCTTGTCTCGTCTCTTGCTTGTGGGCGATTTCTCCTGCGCTGTTAAGTTGGTTGGAATGGGGAATGATTGGATATTTATCCTTGGCAAGGTCTGGGCATAATATTATGGAGTCCAGGTGTAGGCTTTCCCCTGACGAATAACCATAATTAAGAGATCCAAGCATAAATCCAAAACAATTGGGGTGGTTGTCAAAGTCTTTCTCAGTTATGTGATATGTGTTGTTCCAAGTTAAAAGCAAAGCTATATCTACATCGAATTTAGTGTCAACTCTACTATTTATCGTAGCCCTATTCCAATCAAAAGGAACATATTCACCATGTTGTTTACTATGGCAACTGTCAAACAGCCACGTAACATTGCCACCTTCAGCTAGATTCAGTTTCTGACTCTCCGCTCTCATGTCCTAGGTATCATTCTAGATCCTGTACCTGCGTTTCTAGAATCAATCTCCAAGCATTCTCACCTTCATATCTAATAACCTCGATCACTGCAAAGTTCCCATCAATAAATATTTCACCCAAACATTTTCATTGGTACCTCAGGCCCAAACTTCGATACCCACTTCTCCCTCATTTGGCAGAGCTCCAGTATTTTGTCTTCATTTTCGAGATTTTCCCCACCAAAACGACGCAGCTGTGGTGGGTTAATTTTACCCAAAGATTACCCTGCAGCTCCAGCCTTCTCGCTCATCGCTAGAAAAAGCTCGACTTCTCTCCCTGCAAAGCTTTTCTTTTCGTCATTTGAATTATTCTTTAATCAATCAAAACCCGAGCCTTGTCGCCCATTACTCTCATCACATCACCCGATTTTCTCTTTGTCACTTCACATTCTTCCCTATTTAACTTTGGTTGAGAAGTTTCTTACACAGTATTTTATTCAATCTGTGTCATCTTGTTTATTTTCTTTTATATTACAAGGGTTGCGTGGCCCCTCACGCAGTAACAATACCCCGCGATGTCTGAGTTCATTGGGTAAGACCTCGCCTCGCAGCACTGGTCCATTGTCCCAATCATTCAGATGCTAACTGCTTCATCGCAGATCGCAAATCTCTCTCATCAGCAAGAGCAACATTAGGTACGTTTTGTGCGAAGTTTTTTCTTCCAATGTCCGCCAACTAACATAAGTTTTATCCGTAGATACTCTGGTACTCTGCATGAAATCAATAGTGACGAATCATCGGTATCACTTGAGAATGTTAGATCATTCGGTACGGAGGGTCGCGAGGAATCGCCTAGCGCTTACATTTCCCCGAAAGATGACATTTACGAATATATCAAGTTTCGAGGATCGGATGTCAAGGATTTACGTATTGAGACACGTCCCCAACCCCAGGCTCCCGCGCCTGTCCCTCTGAATGACCCCGCCATCCTGAACGTAAGTTTTGTTCGCTCATAATCACTACCCTTCAACAAGTTCTTCCTGATGAACCATTGCGGATGTAAAACGTCTGGTCGGAATTGCGCAAACAAACTCTATGTCGATATTTCCGCTGCCTTCCTTCTGATTATGAACTTTTCCCAACCTTTGTGTTATCTATTTTCAAGTTGGAAAGCCTTGAGCTAACATTGGATATCAAAAGTTGCGTCGTCCCGAGCAGCCTTCCAAAGCCCTGACCGATCAACGGCCATTAAACCCCAATGCTTCTGGAGCGCCTGGTCCCACTGGTCTGTCTAATGGTCCTGGTGCGCCCAATGGCTCTAGTAGTCACGGATTCCCCCTCTTATTCTGACAACCCCATTCAGGGCGTTGGCTGGGGTCGTGGTGGTCCCATACCTGGACCTAACGGCTACCCGGGCATGTCATATCCTGGCTCTGCTTGGGGTTCCAACGGTTCTATGCCCTACCCTACGGGCCCCGGCGGCTGGAACCCGTACCAGCAGTTCCCTCCTAGTATGACTGGTCCGATGTTTGGAGGTCCGGTGGACTGAACGGCCCCAGTGGACCAGGCCCTATGAACGGGCCTGGTCCTACCCAAGCTGGTACTCTGACTGAGAAGCCTTCTGCGGATAAGCGGTCTGCTCCCACTCCTGATGCTTCTAAGGCTCCAGATCCCGCCCCTGGTGCTATTCCTGCGCCGAATCCTGCTCTTTGTGCCGTCCCAGCTCCTGGTCTCCCTCCCAACCAGGCCCCTACTCCGAAGTTCCAGCCTCCTATCTCAAGGACGGAAGCTGCTATTAAGGCGCCCATTATTACTGATGAGGCTATAGTTGATGCTACCGAGGCGGCCAGAGCTGCTGTTGCTCTTGCTATGTCTAAGATCAATGCTGGCCAGCTCGGCGATGGTTCCAACGACCTTGAGCAGATCACACGGGGTACTGGCAACATGCGGATCAACAACCGTGGAAACCACCATACTCGTGGCAACCGTGGCGGTTATAACAATAGCAACAACCGTTCTGCTCTTCACCACCGAGTTATTGTTCCTGATGAGGACTTCGACTTTGCTAGCTCCAACGCTAAGTTTAACAAGGAGAAGGTCGTTGCTACCAGCGAGGCTGAGGGCCTTGAGGATGCTCAGGAATCTGCTGCTAGAATCAAGCCTGCCTACAACAAGGCGACTTCTTTCTTCGACAACATCTCCAGTGAGGCCCGTGATCGTGCCGAGAATGGTGGTCAAAGACCTAGTGGTCGTGAGTGGCGTGGTGAAGAGCAGCGCAAGAACGTCGAGACCTTTGGCCAGAGTAGTGTTGATGTTAACTTTCGCGGGTTCCGTGGTCGTGGTCGTGGCAGAGGCAACTTCCGTGGTGGGCGCGGTGGCCGTGGTGGACAGAACGGCGGGTTTCAGAACCGGCATGGACCAGCCTCTGGCATGTAGGGCTTTTACGGAGGCCGGTGGGATATGTAGATATTCTTCATGGTGATGCGTGATGATTTTGTGTTTTTATCCGTCTTTTGTTCATCCCCGGCTTCTATTGGCTTTGGGGCGTCCACTTCGATCACATTTACCAACATCGACTGTGGCTAAGGACCGCATCTGTCTGTTTTCTTCCGTTTGTTATCAGTAGCGTTGCTTTGATTTTTCGTCTCTTTGTATCCGCCTTTATCTCTGGTGCTGGAAGCACTGCCCTTTGATGCCTGCTGGATTTGGCTTTTCTTCAGCGGTTCGTCAGACATCAATGTCATTCGACGACGCCACGTGACTTTACGATTTTTTTTCTGTTTCGATGTTTTTCGTACGGCATTAGGGCTATTTTCCAAGCTTCTGTGTAGTTTCGTGGCTTTCTGCTTGGCCGCTCGTTTGTAGTTTGATATTGGCTAACGCTGACTTAAGGCATTTTGCAGAGAAGAGTATTGATGTACCGTCATCTGTATCTCATCACCAGCGTATATTTATGCACACCGTGTATTCCGCTGTTGTATCATTCCATTTTTTCGCCTTTTTGGTAGACGGTGATGCTGAAGAGCTCACCCCATAGATACTATTGTGGTATTCCATATGGAGTCCACGATTTTACAGTACCAGATACCCAGATATTCACATCTCGTAATAATTTTTATTACTTTTGGCCGAGTAACGCTTGTCTCATTGCTTATTAATTGTGATATGTACATGTATATATGGTGAATGATGAGTGGTGGATGGAAAGGAGGTGCATGTGGGACTGGAGTCGACCGGATGTGGGAGACTATCAGAGGTTGATAATATAAGAGGGAGACCTAATTTCACTAATAGGTCCTCATTAGTGTAGTGGTGATCATACCTGCTTGTCACGCAGGTGACCTGGGTTCGATTCCCAGATGGGGAGCTTTTTTTTTTTTGGGGGGTCATCGTTGGTCGTGTGCTTGGGTTGGGTTGTACAGAATATGGGCACCCTGGAGATAGTAACTAGGTATCAAGTTAGTTGTTATTATCTGTTAGAATAGTAAGGCCATGCATTAGATTTCATGTTTTAGCGATAGAGGGACTTGGGCACTAAAGCATATATATACAAAATGTTTGACTAGAGATTCGGATGTAATCGAGATCTATCACCTTTAGTCGTCAACTCTTTTAGGTTCTCAACTTGTGATGCTTTTAATTTCGACAGTCCTGTGTTAAATTTTATCGTTGACTTAACTCTTCATAAAGCTTCCCAAATTAAAAAGCAAGCAACAAAATCTTCCCGTAGCTCTATGAAGTTGCAGTCTAGAAGAGGTCATGATAGTGATGATCTGATAAGGGACCATGACTTTCAGGTTAGTTTTGAGGAGCAAAAGATTATCGAAGTTTTCGACGGGATATTTGCGAAGCTTAGCTATGATCACCTAGACACTGTTACTGTGGCTACTGGACCTTAAATTGTTACAATAACACCTGAGGTTGTTGATATATGCTCTAAGTTCGTCCGTGTCTTGTACTGCATTGTCGTACTTCTCAGAGATCAAGAGTATTTACACAATTATGGTTTAAAACGGAGAGTTAAAATTTCGGTGCCTAAATGAGGTTAATGAGGCTCATTGAAGGGTTGAGGTTGTTTGATATATCCCCTTATATGTGCGATACGAAGTTGATGTTATGTTATGCGTCGGGCTCCTGTATGCTAAAAAGCTTGGTTAGGGTGCAGTGGGATTAGATCGAGAGAACTTTAGTTTAGGAGCGAATAATAGAAGAAGACGATCTGTAGGAGTCCTGGAACAATTCTATCCGTAATATTTTTGTGATTGTTATTTTATTTTAGTTTGACATGGCAAGATAATTATAAGCCGGTTCTGTAACATACAAAGGACCTATTCGAAGATTATCCCCGTTTTTACTCCTGTAATTTATTTATTCCGAGTCTTTTAACATTAAACTTCGTGCATGGGATTTGTATAGGCTAATTTTGCCTTGCATGATAATCAACGGCCATTGTTTTTACGTAAGACGTATTTTTAAGCCCCGACAACAACATATTTCTTAGAGAGATCATTGTAGTGGTGCTCGAATAGCGGACCGAGTCTAATGCTCATGGCTTGCATGCATAGTCCACTGGGGAAAACCTCGTCGCTTTTCAGCTAGTGTGGTAAAGGCTAGTACATATATCACACACCGGCCGGCCACAATGGGCGAGGGTCTATTGTAATTTTGCTTCAATCTGTGATAGCAAGTGATGCCAAGGTTTACTTGGATGTGAGTTATAGTTTTTCAGGTTTGATGGGAGGAAGATGACAAGGGCAGACGTCTACTGGGGTGTTTGACAAAAACAGAGTACTTGATGTCTGGACAGTAACTGTATATGGGTATCAGAAGATTCGGAAAGTATATTAATATACTGCCATCATAGGCATCAGTTGCTCAAAAAACTATTGTCTCAAAATATCATATCACTTCTTGCCTTGATAGTTGTCCAATTCTGTCTATCACCGCCAATTAAATTATCAAAAATCAAAGCTATCATTCAACGAGTCCAACTATCTCATTAGGATGATGAGCTCAAACTTCTACATCCTTTTCTCGCTGAGAGTATCATTCTTAATGATATATAGAACATCAACTCGAAACCTCGCCTTGACGAATACACCAATACTGTATTCTTCGAGCTAACATTTCCACCATCTTATCAACTCACATCAGAAAGTAGCATCTACGAGACACTGAAGACCAAGACCAAACCTCCTCAAGACTTCACACAAAACAACTAACGGCTCGGTCTAATCACTAAAATGATAGAAGCTAGAGCATCTTGCAAGAGGAAGGTGATGTCTAAAAAACAGTATCTAAATTCATCTCACCGTCAGCTGCACACCGTGTAAGACAGAAGAGGAGTATCACTACATCTGCTGAGCACTGTGGACTGCTGGGTTGTGAGGGTCGTCCCAATTGATCACTCTACAGTAGATGATGCTGATTTCATGACCGTGGAGTGTGTCCCCAATCAACAAGCTAAGTTGGTAAACGTTTTTCCTGGACTCATTCTAGTTCCGTTAGCAGTGACTGTTACACTCCCCAATTTTGAAGGGACTGAGATTGTCTCAATGTTTGGAGACGGAAAGGTGATGGGGTTTAAATGTATAAACAAAATGGTTCTTGGATAAGATGAATAGTGTCATGTGCTACTATCGGATGAAACTGGCCTTCTGCTTCTCTCATGTCGTAGTTCAATGTCTTTAGTACTGGTCGCTTACAACTTTAATACAATCCCTGTTCACATTGTTAAATGGCAATCCCCATTACGAAAAAGTGCAACTACTGTGAAAATACCCGACATTTACCCACAAATGCGAACCTCATGTGTGCCCATTGCATTTCCAAGTTACGGAAATGCGGAAATCGATATCAAGGCTATAACCATCACATCGTCACACTACTATATTTTTCAACTTGGTACCATCGCACTACCTTTATTATCATTTTACTCCCTTCAACATTACCAAAAAAAATACGCGATCACGTGCAACGCGCCTCCCATCAATAAACCTCTACATTTACATATTGCCATTCACCACAACCCCATAATGTCCGCCCCAAATGACTCCACAGCCCCCCCATCCACTGCACCGAGCGCACCTCTGAGTGGTGCCCCCACGACAACTGCAACCCCCGCTTCGATTGCTGTTAATGGTGCAAGCTCTAACGGGGCCGCTGGGATTGGGAATGCGGACCCAATGATGGTGACTGATCACTACATGGGGATATGAGATTGCCGACGCGAAAGGATGCGTCGTTGAAGGAGTTTCTGAGCAAGATGGATGATTATGCGCCGATTGTAAGTTACAGAGAGCTAGAGAAGTTATCGGATTGACTCGGAAACTAACTGAGAATTACCAGATCCCCGATGTTGTCACCCACTACTACATGACTAAAGGCGGCCTCCCCCCACCCCCGCAAACCGACCCCCGCCTCGCCAAACTCCTCGCCCTTGCTACGCAAAAGTTCATCGCAGACATCGCCGCCGATGCTTACCAATACTCGCGGATTCGCGCCTCCAACTCGGCGTCCAACAACCCAATGGCTAACTTGGCCGGGAATGCCGCGGGTGGCCAGCAGCCAGGGCAGCCGGCGGTGAAGGACCAAGGGCGGGGAGGGCCGTTGGGCGTGCAGAGAGCGGGGTATGGCGGGGGTGGGAGTGGGAGTAATCAGAATAGGACGGTGTTGACCATGGAGGATTTGGGGATGGCGGTTGGGGAGTATGGAGTTAACGTGAAGAGGAGTGAGTTTTATCGGTAAATAGGGATGGGTTTGTTTACTTGGATTGGGCGTTTGGCGTTAGGATGGGTTTTGCTTAGGATTAGATAACTGATAAATACAAGAAAGTTGGCACGTGATCGGTCTTTATATTATGACTCAGCGAGTGAGATATAGTATATTGGAGGTCTAGTGGAAATAATTCTATTTATACAAGTTCGACTTGTGATAACAGCCGAAAGTAAATCAAATGCTACGTATTCATCATCGCAAGCTGGAAAACTTGGTGGTACAAAATCGTCAATACCCCCAACCCCTTATTTCCTATTCCAAACAAACGGCTTCCGCGTCCTTGGTCACATTCTCGTTAGAATTTTGTCCATTTTATATGCCCTCCGTATCCCGACTACTTACGGAGCAAACTCTCCAAGCTTGTGCCCGACCATATCCTCGGTAATCGTGATGTCAAGGTAGTCCTTCCCGTTGTGAATCTGGAACTTGAGGCCGACGAAGTTGGGGAGGATAGTGGCGGAGCGGGCGTTGGTGCGGATGGGGATGAGCTTTTTGTCGGCGACGGGGCGGGTGATGGGGAGGCTGTGGGCCGAGGTGATTAGCGGGGTTCGGTGGTCGGTTCGGTGGTCGGGATTGAAGGGTTGTCGAATATGTCGAAAAGCTCTGGGTTTATTATAATCACATCGTCTCTATAATCTAGAATATCCTCCGAAATATCACTTACGGCACGATATGGGGCCTATCGCGAGTTAGCATCGGCTCCAATCACATGTTTTCCAATCTAATAAAATCATATCGTCATTTCCTCCATTGAACTTACCTTTCCACACGGAGCGCTTCAAGAGCGCACGGGTTGTCTGCATTGTGGGTGGCTATGGACTGCGTAGGTCGACGAACAGTCGGGGTTGAGGTGTGGTAGCAGCGGGGGCGGACCGGGTTGGTGGTGACAACAATTTTTGGGTTTAGATGTGGCGTATTGTGGAGTAGTATTATTGCGCCACATTTGAATAGTTTCCATTTTAGGACATTGTAGTACAGGGAAAGTAGTTATGCCCGATATCGAAATAGTCATAATGATGATTTTATTGAATGCTAGTTCAATTGACAACCATTCATCTCATCTGGTCCTGATCATTCATCACATCAACTATATATGTGCTTCTTGAGTTGTCTTTTGTCATGTGTCTTTGGTTTATTTGAATCTCTATGTACTCACTGACTAAACTCATCAATCACACTCCGCGGCATCTCAAACTTGCCTAAAGGCTTATACTCCACACCGTCCATCCCAAAGCCCTTCGGCCCACCAATATCCAATCCCCTCTCCGGATTTTCACAATCTGGTGCCGTCCACTGAGTCGACGCCTGAATACCCAGTACTGTCACCAGTAAACCATAACGGTATTCGGGCGTTCCCAGAGCTTCTCCGTTCTGCGAATCTAACACAGTGATCAGATCCGGCACTACGCAAACGGTCTCTTCCATTCCAGAATTGATATCAACGGTCTTGGCCAAGATGTTCTCGTTCTTGAATGGGATCTTGAGTTGTCTCTTGTCACCCTCAAGGGTACTCGCAATCGTTACTTCCCCATAAGCGTGGCCAGCTCTAGTGATCCTCTCTACGCCGATAATCTTCCCCTTGAATAACACTTTAGCAGCACCTGGACCACCAACCTCTTCAATGATCTTCTCCGCTACATTATCAATATCCTGGCTTGCCCTCACCTTGAAAACCGCCCTACCAATCCTCCAAGCTAACGATATAGTATTAGCCACAACCCACTTCTTAGTATTCTTTCCACTAACTGGACCTTTGGCACACCCAACATGCGACCCCATCGTCGCCAAGGCCGCCCTAAATGCCTGCTCCACTTGCAGTTCCGTCGCTGCCTCCGTCATGAACATGACCCTCCCATTTCCATCTGAAATACAAGTCGGCAACATCTGCGCCGACTCCTCGTAGACCACAGGCGTCGTCTGCCAAGACACAGGGTATGCGCGGCCCATCCAGTCGCCGTCGACCACGGGGATGTCTAAGGCACCGGAGTGTCCGATGCAGAATGCCTGAAGTCCGTTACCACCACCAATTTCGAGGTCGATGATGGCAGACGGGGTGACGCCTATAAATTTGTAGAGCTTTTGTTGACTTTCGAGAATCTCGTCGGCACAAGGCTTCTCAATGGAGACTTGAGGAGACCCTTTACCGCCACCGCAGGCAATAAGGGCATCGTCAGGAAGATCAAAAGGAGAAATAACTCGGACTGTGTGGCCGGCACGGAGCGTCTCGCGCATGCGGAGCATATGCTGATACGGACAGCCACCGCCGCCGGTACCAAGAATGTAACAACCGCACGAAATCCAAATTAGATCGGTTTCGGAAATAAACCAGTCGCGGCCGACAACATTAGGCTTGTAGGCTTCGATGTCGGCGGCAGACATGGCGGTGGTGGCGTCAACCGGGGCTTCCGCTTCAATTTTCTTCTTCCCAGCTTGGTTGTGCGCGGCGTCAAATTTCGGGGTATCGGTGGCGGCGTCATTGATTTCCAGAGTAGGGAAGTCTGTCCGGGAAAAGTTAAAGTCTCCGACAGCCTTGGCGATGATGCGGGATTTGTTGGCAACATATTGCAATGGGAAGCTATCAAGTTCGGCAATCTCGACGGTCCCAGCCAATGCACCATTTTCGACAGTTCTGGTCTTTGCAATCTCGGCGACTTCGGCTGTTACTTCGGCGAGAGTTTTGGTCTCGGTGCTTAGGATCATATCGACAATGCTGGAGACACGGGCAGTGGCAGCCCCGATAGCATTAGCGATGCTGGACCATTGGGGTTTGATGACACGGGTTGCACCGGCAAGAGTATCTGGAGCAATGATGGCACCACCGCCGACGAGAACAACAGGGAGGGGCGCCGGAGACGTCTTCATTGTGTCGATTATGCGCTCGAGCATGGATTTGATCTGCGCTTGGACGGCGGGGAGGTCGCCGGAGAGATCGCGGCCTCCGGGAGTCCTAGGGAATGCGGAGAGCAGAGAGCGGTTGCCGATGTCGGTAATATTGGGGTTTCCGAGGATGGTGTAATCGGTTGTTGTGGGAGTTGGACCGCCGAAGACGACGGCTTGGCGGCAAATGTCGTAACCTACGGAGTCGGGCCCGATAGTGACCCCAGAGTCTGTCTTCCGGACTATAGACCCGCCGCCGAGGCCAATAGACTTGACATCTGGGTACGAAAGTTCGTGCGGACCCCAGCAATATCAGAGTAGGCTGCAGCTTGCCGGGGGAACCCATTTGCCAACAGAAGTCCAACATCTGTCGTTGTTCCACCGATATCAACAACCATCATCTGCTCGCGGACTCCGGCTTCCTGGGTAAGGAAGGCAGCGCCACGCATTGAGTTTGTCGGACCGGAGGAGAATGTCCGGATGGGCAACTTTGCTGCGGAACTCGCGGGGACAATAGTGCCGTCATTTTGCGTGAGGAAGACGGGGCAGGAAAGCTTGAGTTTGGTGATCGCTGATTGAAAGGAAGCAATTGTCTTTGCAGCGAATAAAAGGATAGAGGCGTTCAGGACGGCGGCGTTCTCACGTTCAAAGAAGCCGATGTTAGCAACATCTTTGGAGCACGTGATTGTTGCTTCAGGGAACACGGAAAAGATTAAGGAAGCAGCGCGCTCTTCGTGGCGGTGGAGGACATCAATGGGGGAAAAGATGCCGATGACGACGATATTGGTGATGGCGAGGGCCTTGATTTTCTCGGCTTCGGAGAGGATGGCGGCTTCGTCTAACTTTGCAATTGGCGTTCCGTCGATCTCAAGGCCCCCGGATACCGACGATTGATAAGCACAGATGATCGATTTCAAGGTCGAAGGCCAATCAGTTCCTAACGGGACTGAACCTCCAAAGGGACCCGCAATCCGGATTACAGCAACGGGCGAGAGGCGCGCGGCGTCTTTTTCGATCACAGCATTGATGAAGTGGGTTGTGCCAATTGTTACGGAGGCGACGGAGGAAGGGGGTATCCCGGATGTTTCGAACATGTGGGAGATGACAGTGAAGATGCCATCGGAGGGATTGGGGGTTGTCGGAGTTTTGTAAGAGGAGAGGAGAGCGGTGGTTGTGGGGAGGAGGGGATTAAGGATGACGCCATCGGTGTTGGTACTGGAGGGAAAAGTTAGTATAGAGAGAGAAGAAATAGGGAAGAGGTAGGACTTACCCACCAACGTCGACGCCGATGCGGAGGGTGGGGGCGACGGTCATGGTGATAGTGGGGCCGTTCCAGGAAAATGAGGAATAGAAAAAGGATGGAAGTCAAGGCGGGAGATTTATCTGGCAGCTTGTCAGTGTGCGTCTAAGTGGCGGAATGAGAAAAAGAGAAGATATATAAATATTCAGAAATGAGAAGTTTGTTGGATGCAAGGTTTATATTATGTATTGGTTTGTATCAATCAAGTATCATAGCCTTCACGTGGCAATGTTACGCCGACCCCGCTTGTCTATCAATCGCGATTGATTGCGCCGAGTTTGTGATTTTGGTAATTTATGACAACATAAAATCTACGAACAACTATGCCACCAAGCGATAAGCGGGTTAACTCTTGGTACATTAACATCAGGGCCTTGCCCAAGATAAACATCGGCGATTTAGAACTAACTTCATTGTTATTAGTTACTGGATGCTCGCTTCGAGGATCTGGACGCAAGGGTGGTATCTTAGCCTATCGGAGTTGTAGATAACCGGCAATTTGGATGGGGTTGGCTTATACGCGCGGTGGGTTTATTGTATTTTCAGCTGCTGTCGGGGAAACTCGATCACTAAATTAGTAGGTCAAGCGAGGCCGCAGTAGCCCGAGTGGTTAACTGGGATGTTATATCAATAATGTAAGTGATAATTATTTTATTATCGGAATAAATATTTGAGATATCTAACAATCAATAAACTAACACAACGTCCGTCAATATCCCCTCACTTTCCCTCTACGCAAACTGTCGACTGCCATTCACATCACCCCAGTCACTTGAGTCCAGATTGATAAGGGATCCCATCGCTTGATAAGCCTGATAGGTGCGGCAGGTTGTCGATGGAATGCGACATGGACCCTCCAGTACGATGCCAAGATGGGAGTTTTAGGCTGTCGAGTGTGTTTGCGTGGTGGTGGACAGAGGTGGTAGTTATGATGGTTTTGGAGAGATAAGATGTGTTGGGGGTATTTGGGAGTATTTGGAAGTAAGTTGAGGGCGGTGATATATGGGACGGAGTCTATAAAGATCGACTCAGCAGCTATCAGACTTGATGGATAGAATCCAAGTAACTATCTCTATCATCTTCGTAAGCCTACTTGACTGAGACTTAGTCTAACCCGCCAAAATGGATATTTTTACCGAGCAAAGAAAGCCGTCACCCTCAAAGCCAACGACAGCAAACACGAACGTGTTGACATCTGGTCTAACCGCGATCTCACCCCCCTCCCGCTTTCCCGTCGCACCTGGGGCTGGTTCAACTTCTTCGGCTCCTGGTCTCTGTAAGTCTTTCTTACTTGGTATCAAGATCCCCTCATACACTCACAGCCAGCTAACCCTCCACAGCTCCGCCCTCTCCATTGCCACCTGGCAAGGCCCCAACACCTACCTAACCCAAGGCCTCTCTGTCAAACAAGCCCTCACTGTCATTGTTATCTCCCGCGGCATCTGCCTCACCTTTGCAACTCTCGCCGGTTGGTGCGGCCTCACCTGGCACATTGGCTTCACGATTCAAAATCGCTTCACGTGGGGGATGCGGGGCTCATATATTCCGCTTGTGCAACGTGTCATGTTGAATTTTATATGGAATGCGTTGCAGTGTTGGACGGGGGAAGTTGATGGCGGTTTGCTTGACAGCGATTTGGCCGAGTTTTTATACTATGGATAATACGATTATGGGGTCGACGGGGGCGACAAATCATGATTTTATTGGGTTTTTGGTTTTTGGTGTCTTTCGGTGCCGTTTTTATTTGTGCGGGTTGAGAAGTTTAAGATCCCGTTTATGGTTTCTTGCTCAGTTTGTGGAGTTGGGATGACCTGTATGCTTGTTTGGTCACTTGCCAAAGCCAAGACTCTCGGGCCACTATTCCACACGGGGACTAAGGTGCCGGAGGACTCGAGAGTGGGTATCCATTGGTTGATGATGTATGCCATCAACCAAGCCATCGGTGGTATTGTCGCCGGCATGACGAACAGTAGTGACTTCTCGAGATACGCTACGTCTAAGAAGGACTACCTCACTGGCACAATCTCTGTTTACTGGATTGTTGGCGTCATTGTCTCCGTTGCCGGTCTATTAACAACGAGTGCCGCTCAAGTCATCTACGGCAAAGTCTACTGGAATCCTCCTGATCTCCTAATGGTTATGATGGACAAAGGGCATGGCTCAGCGGCGTCCCGGGCCGCCGTGTTTTTCATGTCTGCTGCGTTTTCGTTTACTGCGCTCTTTGAGAACGTGTGCGGTAATGCAGTTGCCGGGGGTATCGACTTGGGGGTATGTTCCCGTTGTACATTGATATTAGAAGGAGCGCTCATTACGTTTACAGCTGCATGGATTATCCAGCCGTGGCAATTAAACAATAAGGCAACGACGTTTGTGGAAGTTTTGAATTCGTTTTCAGTGTTCTTGGGGCCAGTGCTTGGAGTCATGTTGACGGATTATTTCCTGTTACGTCGCAGGAAGATCCGGTTGTCCCAATTATTCATTGGGGACAAAACGTCCTCTTATTGGTTCTTCCACGGCATCAACCTCCGCGTTATCCCCGCCTGGCTCCTCGGCTGGGTGCCGACCATCGGTGGGATGATCATCAATGTCTCGGGCAGATCGGCGACAGGCAACTTGGGGTTATTAAAGGTTTACCATATGTCGTTCTTTGTGGGGATGAGTGTTGCAGCAAGTGTGTATTATTTGACGAATTGGGTTTGGCCGGCGGATGACTATGTAGGGTGGGATGAGGTTGATGTCTTTGGGACGTTTACGGAGAAGGAAGCGGAAAAGTTAGGGGTGAGGATGGCGGATGATGTAGTTGATAGGGTTTTTGTTCCAGAGAAGGGAAGTATGTAAGCAAAGGATTTAGATATAATTATATGTAAATTTCAAGTGTAATAGTTCTTCAAAAGAATGTAGGTCTACTTTATTGTCTTGTGTCACCATCACTACCCCTAATAAAAGAAAGAACCAATGGGGCAAACCGGGATTGAACCAGTGACCTTTAGATAATAGAACCACTGAAGTTGCGCTTCAGTCTAACGCGCTCCCAACTGCGCCATTGCCCCTTTGATATAAGGGGTAGGTCCTAATGAGTGTCAAGCAGTATACCGTAATTTCTTCTAGACAACAAGAGGTTGGTGTTTGCTATCGTTTTCCAAATTTGCCGTAGTAGGAAGAGACATTGGTGACTTTACTACCCAGATGCCCGTGATTGTTTGTTAGGGCGCTGGATAGAGTCTAAGGGAATTAGCAATGCGGAGATGATACAAGAGTGAGATCATTAAGTGGGGTTTTACGGTGGTTTCAGGGGATGTGATAGTTCGTGATGTTCATGATGTTCATGATTGGGATCAGGTGTGTCCAGAGGTGACTTTGCCTGTACTTTTGGGTGATATTTTGATGCCGTTTTCATTTTGGAAAAATCAAGGAAATCTGCGGGAGATTTGAAATACGATTTATTTGAGAGAAAGACTCAGGTCTCGAATATCTGATAAGATCGCGTCATCTAGAGAACTAGCACCGAAACCCCCAGATCGGTAACGTCAACAGGGACCTTAAGCCCTAAAAATCACTAGCGATAATTTTCAAAATATTTTAGAATTTCTCAGACTTCCCAAACCACGATCAACTCGTCTTTTGTGAAAACTCTGCAAAATCTGTGTAAAAAGTGCTTTTTCAACCCACTTTGTCGCTTTCCACGATCGATTGTGGATACGATGGGGTGGAAGTACATTGTCCGCCGGTGACCTAATATGGTTATTTAGTGTTTGTTATCGTATTCCCACACTTTATACAGGTCCGGCGAGGTCAGTCAGGGACTGAGTTTGATAGTTGAAGGATCCAGTGGTGGATATTGAGGGGTTGGTGGTAATAGAGAAGGTACAGCAATGGAAGACATCGGGTGGGTGAGGCATTGTCCGAGGGGTCCTATCACGAGTGTGCTATTCGAGAGGATATCATTTATTGGTTTGGTTATATTACCGAGTGCATATAGTCTGTATTCTTTCATATGAATGGCGTCGCTTTCTCGTGCCTTGCGTCGTTAGCAAAACCGTAGGTCTGACTTGGCACGAATCTAGACTGAAGGATTCCAATCCAAGGCCCACTGGGGATCTCAAGTTTGCTGTACTTTACCCACATTCATGTGAAAATCACGCATATTTTCACGTTTACGTTCTCGAGGGATCAAGTGTTCTCAAACAATACCGACCAGAGAGGAGCCTCCAATCCTGTATTGACTAAGTAGGTATCTTAAGGTCCTTTAGAATTCTTGATACTCGGATATCTATACGAAGTTCTGTTAGCGGTTCAGAAGAATCTCGAAAAACTGCCGAATTATCATTCTCATTCTTCGTCGATACCACCCAATACCTAACCGCCAACCTCTTTCTATGCGCCGTCGTAACCTGGCGTCCTATTGACCACCTACTTGCCCCCATGTCATTGTCGTCACCGCGGCTCTTCGCTTACAAGCTTACAAGGCCACCGCCAAGTCAGTGCATCTATCTACTCCGCCCAGTGCTCTAGACTCCCCCAGTTACCCACTGTGGCTTACCCATCTAGTTGGTGCCTTATAGTGCCCGTGGGCCATCGGCGCTAAGAAGACTACATAAGGTGGCCCAAAGGAGTGCGGCTGTGAAAGGAGACAACTTGAGGATTTATTTACTAGACAAAACAATCGTGACGAGAGGCGCTGAGGTCGACAGGACCCATAGGATTTGAAGGCTGGATGAGTGATGCCCCTGCAGGAAGACGATGTGGTTTTCCGGAGTGTTTCAGAATTTGTGTTGGTGAGATGCTAGAAGACGATGAGAATGGTTTGAGAGCTGAGGGGGGACATGTATAGGGAGGTCCGATGGGAGGTGATTTAGCCCTTACATGTGAATTTTTTTTTCATAGAGTGAGTTTATTTTTTCAGTATTTGTGATTGTTTGTTTCTCAAACGTTAAAGGGAGCATATCACAATATATCAATAGGAATGTCTCATCTTCAAACTCCCAAGGGATCACCACCACAATAAGAAAGATACAATGTCTCAATAGCTCAGCCACATGTCCCTTCCCATCCCGCCACCCTTCCAATGTTCCTGCATGTCAGTCTTCATACGGAAGTCCGCATAACCTCCAACAGACTCCTGCATCCGTCTCACTTACTACGAGACAACTTAGCTACTCTTAACGACAATATATTAGTAGAACTTCTGGCCTTGAGTGTTTTGGACATCATCAAAGAAATTTAGTTAGTGGCTCCATGATGCCATTTGCCAGCTGACCATGAGACAACACGATGGATAGTTGGTCCCGTGAGGATGGTACGCCCCGGGTTATCATTATATGGACTTAGTTAATTGGGCAAACAACAGCCTACAGAATGGCCAAGGAACCAAATGATCTTTTGGTCAATTTGGTGATACTTGTTTCGTACCAAGTATCTATAGACCCGATAATAGATACTCCAACATCGAAGGCCTCTGACTTGTTAATTTTGATAGCTCTAGTTTCTCTAGATTCATCCCAATGCAAAGGTTCTAGCAATTGCCAATCTGGACCGTCTACTAGTCAGGAACCGTTGCAATGAACAAAGGGATCCGCACGAGGTCGATAGCTGATTTTCCTTTTTTTTAGAAGGGCATTAAGATTTCCTTGGGACTTTCTAGCGTGGGGACTAGTGGTGATGGTGAGGGAATTTGTGTGTAATGCTTAGCTCGTCGATTATATAAGCGGGTCTTGGTGTTGGTCAATTTAAATCCCTAACACAAACCGCGTACATTTATTGCACAGTATTTAGCGGAATTATTCATAATGATCGGAATTCAACATTATCTCACATTAACCTTTTGTCCTTGTATGATCGACTTTCCCTTGAAAAGGCTCAGCTGTCTCTCATCAAATCACTATGTAAACCTGTAACAACTCGATTCGTTTTCACGTGCGTGGATGAGGCCACCAAAAGCATTGACAACTAAGCTTGATTTCATCTCTTCTTTCCTATGCTTAAAGCGTCGAGGTAAAAATTTTCAACGTCACTTGATATCAGTCAACTGAAGCCATCGGTCGTGATCCAAGGCAAAATGCTATTTTGCTAATGTCGATATGGCATTAGGTGCTCTTAGGGACGATAGAGCCCGTCGACGTCATGGGATTAGACATATCCGCGCCTATAACATCAAAGACATTGGGTGATCTGTGCCTGAGCCGATCTTAACGTGGGCCTTTTATCTCAATGAAAAGGTACTAAAGTTAGGGATTGGAGATATTGATGTCATGGTCTAGAACGAATGCCATGATTATGAGTATTTAATCACATCGAATCAGTTAGGATCTATCGTAATTTCCCATAAGCAGGATCCATCAGGATCACTGATCATCATCGTGCGAGGGCTTTGATGAAGACATAATGTGGTTACGAGAACACAATACATGATGCCCAATGTTGTGATATGCGGAATTACAAAATGAGGTTATGGGGGTCACGTGGAGAGTTATCGTTGAATTGATGGACAGTTATTGAACACACGTGTTTTGAGCTACCACGATGCATGCAGTCTCAACGTTACTTTCCGTAATTCTTTGAGCTGCTAAGATCGGATCATAAACGGCCGCTTACAGGGTTGACGAGGTAGAAATAGGCAAAAGCGATGGATGATCTGTAGTCTGAGTTTTCAGGGCTTTTTCAGTGCTATTAGCATCATCGTGATATAAGATCTATGGTTGATACTTAGAAATAACCCTTGGGTTGTAGATATTTGACACTGAGAGTTCACTAGGACCCTCACCGAATTCAACAAACCTCTGGACCAGGCAAACAAAGCCTATATCTCAGGTTCCTGAAGCTAATAGAGCGCCCCAAAAGCCTCAGTGCCAATTGTTTAGAACCGGAAACGGCGAGATCGACCGGCAAGTTACCGCACTTGGAGCTGCTGGCACTTGGAGCTGTAGAAGTTCATATAAAGGCACATTGTAATTTAGGATTGCTAATTCAGTACTAAAGTAAAAACCCAACGGCCTACCTGCGCATTAGAGTACGATTGCCAAATTCTTCAGGCCAGTCCCAGATATCAAACGAGCCTTTTGACGCCCTCCAAAAATGCAATCAATCACTCCCTTGTGTCGGTTGCCTGATGGAATATCCATTATGCTTCACATTAACGCCAAAGCTAAAAAGCCAATTAACGAATACTGTATCCACTCTATATAATCATCAGCATTGGATCCCTGTTTAATCTTAGACGCCACGGCATTTTACTTGCGTAGACATATTCACTTGGGACGCCCCATATGACTTCGTAGTCCACAAACATACTCTTACGAGGCAGACCACCATTCCGGGAAACCTCCAAATACCAAATTTCACTTGCTGAATCCCCAATTATCTGATATACCCTATTGCCAACTAAGCCATGAATTGTCCTCGAGCTCTTTCATACCGCCCGTCCGTAGTAGCAGCTGCGCACTGCCATCCGGAGCAACTACTTATATTTTCGTAGTTTTTAAGGCTAGGAGCATGATGTTCTTGTCTGCCTAGGGACCTGCTGTTATGCCAATGGTTACATCAGGCAAGTGCCCACGCCAGCAACTATCGACGGCATGTCGCCATTCGCCTTGGCGCATGCTAGGGCTCGATCGTAAAATGGGAAGGGAGTCCATGGAGCACCCCCGTTGTTAGTGGTCGTTTTCGGAAGGAAGACGTGGCCAGCCACGACAGCTGGTGAGGGGGGGATTTCAGTGGGTGGCAAGAAGGAAGTGGGAGAATCGATAGGTGGGCGGGGGTTGGGGTTGTTTGGGACGAGGGGGATTTCGGGGAGTATTTTTCTTTGCGACTGATGTGGGAAACGCTCGATGTGAGTGTGTGTGGTAGTTGTGATTTGGAAGGCGGGGGAAGAAAGATTCATTAATCAAAGAGGAAGAAAGGACGAAGGGGGAAGCTGCAGCTGTAGCAGAAATTTGAAGGGAACGACGCGGAGAAAGTGCGTATCAAAGGAAGGTGCCAATGTGATGAGGGGAGCGGATATATAAACAGATAGAATCTTCAGAACAGAGTATCATTTGTCCAAAAATATCACAAAGAAACAAAAGATATGGATTGTCAGATACGCTGTAGATTGACTCAATACTGGTCAATATTCATGATGGTTTCTACTGAAGCAAAGCAACCATTTTTGCTCTGATGGGCGATCTCCCTCAAAGAAACATCTCAAAATATGTCCATATTCCATCAAATCTCGTAAACCAAAAGACAAACACACCTCAAAACCCACACGGAAATATTCGACAAATCATGCAAAACCTTGTCTCCTCGTCTCCTCCCCTCCAGAATCAAAGAAGCATACGCAGCAAAGCCGCCCACGCAAATAAAGCCACCAACCGAAACCTGCCTCTTTGGGCAATCTTGGCCCGCAATAGCAGCTACGCCAGCCAATAAGCATGAGGGGGCAGCTGCGATTATTTGCTTAGGAAGGGTTCCTGCAGGGGCAGATGCGCGGTGCCTGAGAGGAAGGAGAGCGATAAAATAGAATGAATTGATTGAGGCTAGTGGGAAGGAATGGACGATCCTTCAGGTGGATCTTCCTTGGACGGCGGCGGTCTTAGTCCCAAAAGGAACAAACACTTTGCAATATTTTATTTATTTATTTTTATATGATGGGTTTTTGGTATGGACGGGGGTCCTGGTGTAAGTTGATGACTTATTCCAGTGGGTACACGAGTACAACAAAGGAATACTGTACCTGCAATTTGTATGTAGTATGTACGTGTTGCAAAGGTACCTAGTCTTGTAAGGGCTCATCAGCAACCTGTGTTTGCATTCCCGCTGGCGGCGCTGCATTTATAACCCGATGATATCTCCCTCGAGGCTTCTGGTCCTTCCCCTTCTTTCTCCTACTCATCATCAATCAACTCTCTAAACATATCTTACTTCTTGTTTCCGCTTCTTCCTCCGCCTCGCCTCACCTCTTCACTCCTCCATCGTCAACCGACTGCTGTGTGGTTAACCGACTATCCTTAAAACATTCTCTGTTTCCTGGTTTAGCTTTTACTATTCTGACTTTTAGACTCTACATCTATTTCTTTCCTTTTGCAGTATCTTCTGCTCATTCTTTCATTTTGGTCGCTAGCGATCTTTCATTCATTATCGTCAGATAGCTTTTCCTTCAAAAAAAAAGCTCATCAGTCTCAATACCAAACAACCACCTTCGGTATCTACTACCCACCACACTTTGTTTATATCAAACCCCTTCACAAAAACAAACATACAAAAACACTATCAACATGTACACCAAGAGCTCGCTCATCAGCTTCCTGGCTGCCTCCTTCCTCGCCGGCCCCGCTGCCGCTGCCTCCTTCCACAATCGCCGCGAGAACAAGCTTAACGCCCGCGCCATGGAAACTGATTGGATCACCGTCATGGAGACCGCTTGGGTCACTGGCGGCAGTGAAGTCGTTGCCTCGGCCACCAGTTCCTCCGTTGCCACCACTTCTACCTCTTCTTCGGTCTACGTTGCTCCTACTACCTCTACCACTGAGTTTGCCTCTACCTCTTCTACTTCGTCGGGCTCCGTCTCTGTTACCCCAACCACCACCTCAGCCTACGTCGAGGCCCAGGCTCTTGCTGTCACCCTGGCTACTTCATCTTCTACCCTGAAGACTACTGCCACTACTACCACCTCCGCTTCCACTTCTACCTCCACTTCTTCATCCACTTCTTCATCCACCAAGCGTGGTCTCGCCTACAACGATGGTTCCCTCCTTGATGCCTTCTTCGCTCAGCGCACCTTCTCCTGGACTTATAACTGGGGTTCCTCCGCTGGTTCTGTCTCCGTCGACACTGAGTTTGTCCCTATGCTTTGGGGTGCCTCATCCACATACACTGACGGCTGGACCGACGCCGCCGACACTGCCATCGAGAACGGCTCTACACACCTTCTCTCTTTCAATGAGCCCGATATCTCCACCCAGTCCGACATGACTGCCGCCGAGGCTGCCACCGCCCACGTCACGTACATGAACCCGTATTCTAGCAAGGCGAAGATTGGTGCTCCGGCCACCTCTAACTCCAACATTGATGGCGAGGGCAACTCGTGGCTCAAGGAGTTCATCTCTGAGTGCGATTCGGCTGGCTGTGTCATCGATTTCTGCGTCACTCACTGGTACTCTACTTATGACGATGCGGATTCGCTGTTCACTCATCTTGCTGAGGTCCATGAGATCTGCGGTGATGACCGTGAGATCTGGTTAACTGAGTTTGCTCCTACCGGCACCACTGCTCAGGCTGTTTCTTTCCTTGATGAGAACTTGGCTAAGCTAGATGAGCTTTCTTACCTTGCTAGATACTCGTACTTCTACGTCGCTGTTCCTAACATGTTGACATCGTCTTCTGTCCTTAACGACATTGGCTCTGCTTACGTGTAAATGGAAATTGGGTAAAAGACGAGGAATGGAGACGAGTGATCTGAGGTGGCCAGTCGTTCTCTAGCCTCTTATTTCAAACTATAAACACAAACAGAAACATGGTTCGGACTTTTTTTTTTTTTTTTGGGGGAGGGACTTCTCTCATTTCTTCTCTTCTTGTACATATATAACATGTTCTTTCTTTTTGTCCCATTTTCTTTTGTCTTTTCTTTGTTAGTGACTGATGGATTTCTTATGGATTTTGCTCTTGTTCTTGATTTTATACAATTTTCGGATTTTGTTTTGACTTACAAAACATGTATCGGTTTCCCCATGTATCCCCAGCTTGCCTTTTGTATTCTCTTCGTATCTCGGGATTTGGAACTTTGGGATTCCTTTATATAGCTAAATAGTAAATTACATCTTTATGTTGTGGAGTTCCGCTGTGGCTTCTCGGTTGTGGGAGGCCGTAGGGGGACTTCATGATGTTGAGTGGGATTTGCTTTTTTTTTGATTGATTAGGTGTCATGTTGAGGTTTTTGTTCGTTTTTCTTTTCTTCTATGATTCTACGTCAATGGGAATGCTCTGGCTCGTGCGGGCGATGCGGCTTGAGGCTGCGTCTTGAACTAAGAGACGGAGTACTATTCGGATATTAGATATGAGTTATGTTTATATTCTTTCCTTGCAAACTTTGAGTCTTATTAAATGTGACTGTCAACGAGATTGAATATTGTGTCTGAGAGTATGATGTCAGGGTTGAGGCTTGCCTGCCCGGACCTCATTCTTAAGTGTTATTTAATAATATCATGACCAGAATCATGAATAACTTACCCCAAACACACAATATAACCATGAACATCTAAAAAAAAATGAGGTCACGAACTTTCCATCTCAAGAACCCAGGAAATCTCCTAAATTTATACATCTCCGTCTCTTCTCCATCCCCGCCCGTCATGACGCGGCCTCATTTCACCACTCACTCCAAGATCCACCACCGCCATCCCATATCTGTCGCAATCAAAAACCATGCCATTTCGAACAAGTCAACTTTCTACTTGCAGCAAAGACAAACAATATTTTGATGTCATTGATAAGATTAAGGATGGCCCGGTAAGGGGGAAACAGGTTTGGGGTAGAATGAGGCATTGAGTTTAGGCAAACATGAAGGAATTTGGGAGATCTAGAAGTGTTTTTGCATAATTGATTTCTTTTTGGAAGTTATATGGTGATAAACGTCAAGTAATAACTAGAAAAAGAAGGAAAAATGAACAGTACAATAAAGATAGTCTACAAGAAAAAAATTCGTAACTCCTGTAATATTCATGTTATGGCCCATTATCCACACCCTCTCACGCCATCAGATCCCTACGATATCTCACCACCCTCATTCCCACCCCTTGAATATCTTCGTCCTCGCTGAATGCCTCAAAAACCTACCAGCAGATCCACCCGCCTCTGCCCCCCGACTGCCAAGTTCCCTGGCCTCACCCCGCCACTTTGACTCTGCCCCGCATCGTCCCCTCTTTGGCCTGGTACTTCTCCCGGACTCAGCCGGCCCCGTTGGTAACTTTTGACAAGTAAGCCTTCGTCGTCAGCGCCTTTGAAAGAGGCTTCAGTAGGTTTACCTTCGCATTGGATGGTTGTGGTGATGATGACGGCATTAGGGACTTGACCGTCTTCGTCCCGTTTTTGCCGAAGCTGCTTCGATAGATCGTCGGAGGAGTCGTCATCAAGAGATGTCAATGAGTGATTTGAGACCATCGCGGTCCGCGTAGTCACAGTATGTGGATTAGTCAAAGCAGTACTAGTGTACGGAGCCCGCGGTCTGTCAAGCGGTAAAAGCAGGAGGGAGGGTCCAGGGTGGTTGCTGGAGAGGGTACCATTGTTTTCGGGGTCGTGAAAGTTGTCAGGGTCGTGATGAGGAGTACTACCGGGAATGTCGGCGTTGTCTTTGGAGGTGACCTATTGGATGACAAGGGTGGAGAAGAAAACCGAGAATGTTAGTGGAGGTTTCTATCATGGAGAGATGTTGGGATTTACTGTCGGAATTACAGCAGATGAGGCAGATCCAGTCGGGTTCGCTGCTGAGAGTCATTAGGACGACGAGGTTACTGTTGTGCGTTAGTAATGTACTGGAGACGAATCTGAGACAGAGCCCGCTGTTTACAATTTTAAGAGTACAACTCTGAATTTGATGTTAGTTTCTAGCCCAATACAGTTTGTGATGGTAATGACTTACTCAACGGAAACAAAAACATGACGGTCAAGTACACATTGCCTACGGCATCAAAAGAAATCAACGACACCATAACCACATCCTTCATTCCAATAACACAGACGCCATCTTCAATGTATGTTATACGGTAGACAAAGTTGAGGATGGTGACAATAATGTAGATGGCTAATGTTGTCAGTCTATTGCCCAAGAGCGTTAAAGTGAGCTAATCATACCTAACATAACAAAATAGTTAAAGAAGTATAGCTTTGACTTGAGGCAGGGTGTTTTTGAGTCACGGATGATGTACTGATGATGTCAGTATACTACAGATAATAAGGAAATACTGGTTGCATATAACTTACTACCTTTTCCACGAGAAACAAATAGATAAACCAATCGATTATCAGTATTAATCAACACCAAAGTGAATCTCCGATGTAACCTACAATCTAAAGCAAAGTCTGTTAACACCCAGTCACTATATTCGTCTCAAAAATCGCCAAACCCACTTCCGACGTAATGTAAAAACCAAGCACAGCAAAATGGCCCCGAGCAAATTGAAATAGTTGAATTGACACCAAAGACTAACTGCAGTATAGCCATAGCAAATACAAAGCAATATGAATCGATATAGATGGCAAAGACTAACCAGATAATGTACGGGAGCCGATTCCAGTATTTGATCGACATGCTTCGTTATTCTAGTGGGGAACTCAGTGTTAGTTACGGAATTGGATGAACTGTGCAGTGTTAGATTGAAGTCGAAGGACCGGGGGAACTCATTTAGGAAACTAGTGATTATGGTGATCGAAATAAGGGTGAGAAGTATGTTCATTACTGTATCGCCCAACAGCGAAACATTCGAATTATCTCTTGCCTCCATGACGTCTGTGATATCCATATAGGCTCAAAATTATCGAATAGGTAACAATCTCGAAATCGATATTAATATCTCAACCAAATCACAATTGAAATAAATATGAAAAAGAATGAAGAAAGAAACAACCCACCGAGCTATCCCACTTCCAACAGCCTCCGTTACTTCCCTCCCACGGTATATATATCCGCCTTCTCACCTCATCACCTGTCATCAACCTCTCCTCTTCAAGACATTCATTTCTCGTAGGGCAGCTTCCGTCGGCATCACGGCCACCAACTAGTCAATCTTTTCTCTTTATCTCCCAACCACAAGACCATTAGGAACCCTCTCCTTACTACCTACCGACTGTACTTCCCTCCCCATCCCTTCCTTCCTAACCTTTCAATTCATCACTATTAATTGTCTCCCAGATATTTCCCTCTGTATCTACCAGGACAAAATCCCTCTACTTCCTCCCCCTTTCACCTCTCTCCTACTCTCCAAGGCCCTCTCATCGTCACACAACCTCACAATCTAAGACAAACCCCCCTAACCATTCCTCTCATTAGCCACCACCCCACCAACCCTTTGCCTCTTTTTCCCGTCTGCCCGACACATGTCTTTGATTTGTTTGGTTTTCTCTCCAAAGAAAGCCTCGTTATTCTCCCGTTTCTTCCAGGCGTGGGCTTGAATTAACTGATGTTTGGGATGCCGCTGGAGTCAATTTCTATCGAAATGTCGCATATCGTCCAGGTTTGATGACTCGGTAGCCGAAGTTGTCGTTGTTCCTTCCTATCTAGACAAAATGGAGTCGGTGGAGTCGGTGAGGATTCGATAGAGCCGGGGTCTTGTGGAATCAAGGTTACACCAAACAGTGAGCCGAGTTTATAAGTGTCTTACTCGGCAAATACATGTCACTTGTGATTATTAGAGTAAGATAACAATGCACATTTAGTTCGCCAAATAACAATGGGTATATTACCATTTATATCAAAACATTCCGTCGACTGGGACGACGCTCTATAAATCCAACATTTACGTACTCGGCCCCGCAAACGTCGCAGTCTGCGACCGCATATCCTCTTCCGTTGCCGTATGCGTATGTACTCGGAATTTTTCTCTCAACCTCTCTGTCAATGACATCCGCGCATCCTGTCTATTTCTCTCACGATTTGTTCTCTCGGTATCCTCAATCGTCGCAATCCGCGTACCAAAGGCATCATCTTGGTGCCTTGAGCTCCGATGGTGTAGTTGCCCCAAAAGGGTAACACGTTCTTGGATTGTCGGGGCATTCCGTAGCTGCTGGTGGAAGTCCATAAGCCGGGATGTCCTGCGAGAGTGGCGGTTAAGGTTGGGCGACGATACTGAGTTTTGAGTGGATCCGTTGTTGAGGGCGGCAGCAACAGCAGCAGCCGAGGCAGTCGACGTGCGATTAGCACGAGTAGCAAAAGCGTCCATAAAATAATTGCTGCCCAGAGATGGAAACTCTAGATCCAGAGAAGAATTCCATTCTGTCACATGACTGTGCACACTATTGCCATCAGAGCCTTGTGAGTTGCGGTCGCCTATCTGTTTGTTCAAGTTTAGGTCGAAACGGCTAAAATAGAAGGGATGATGGTTAGCATTCTGGACACAAAGTCGAGCACGAGAAGGATGACCAATGCATGCGGAAATAGTGTATTCTTAGAAAAAGGGAGATTTTCCCTTGGGAGTGGCGACACCAAGATCTAGATGTTGTGCTTGTAGTGGAGTCTCTGAGACTCGGGAAAGAATGTCACCACGTCCGGCACGCAAGATACGGAATGAGTCAGAGACTGGCTCAGGTGAAACCTGATGTGATCAAGGTCTGGGCGTAATTGGTAGCAAAGATATGCTGCGTTACTGCATTGATGAGAATAGCAGAAGATAAACGAACTTACCATAGAGGGCATGTACCCGAGATGTTTACCAACCAAGTATCGACACATCCTGGGTGGAACTTATGATTGCAAGGCAATACCCGCACATCGTCACCAACGACAAACTCTTCTGTACAAATAGAACACTCAAGATGGCTCTCGACCTCTGAATCCGAGTCCCCACCGTTGCCCTTGGCCTCTTCTCGGGGTTCCACCAGACTCCCCTCCTTATTCTTATCTGTGATCTGAGCACCACTAGCTGTCGCTGGTCTTTGTTTCAACTCTTCAGAAACAGCAGAACGAGTCTCGATGTTTCCTGATGTAGCCGGTCGGGTCTGTAAGGGAATGGCGGTAGTAGGGCGGTCACCTCTAAGGTGCGCCAGGGTAGGTCTTTCAATACTGTTGGTGGACCCGGCTTCAGCTTCAATGTCGCGGTTCGGGTCGGGCTTTCTAGGTTCTGGGTCCCCGAATTTGTAAACTGGGAGGCTTTCGAGAACAGCGCGAGCGAGACCGACAACTCTACTTTGACCGTTGTTGAGGCCGAAGGCGGCACGAGGTCCGTATAACTCGGGGTATCTGTGTGCGCGAATGGCCCCATTGGTCACAAGGACAAGAAACATAATGGCAATAACACCCGTAATCCCGTACAACAAGCTCATGGCAACAGCAGAGCCCGTAGTTTTTCCGCGACGGTGAAGTCGCATTGGACTACCTGTCAAAGATCCATATTTTGATGATAACAAAGAGATATCTTGAGACAAAATGGAGTATTGCGATGAAAAGTCGTCTGAAGCAGCATGGGCCAAGGCGATGACGCCGCTGGTGGTCCAGGGCAAAAGCGCCAAGCCGCGAGAAAAGCGGGATGGCATAGCGGACAGACGGTTGGTTTTGTGGGGAATTGGATGTGCTTCGGTGGTCGTTTTACCGAGAGTTCATTCGGTTTATTGTTGCGTATGGTACACAGGTTGGGCCAGAGTAATTATTGCTTCTCGGAAGTTCAGACAGGTTGGCGCAACAATAAAGTTGGTGGAGGGCGAAAAAGAAATTTTTTTAGTCTATCTCGATAGGCGTATAAGTGACAGAAAAGGCGAATAGCAAAAGGGAGATCTAATCGATTTGATGGCGAGTAGTAGTTTGAATCAATGGAAGAATCGGCAGTATCAGTGAGTGAAACTCAATGGTACAGAGTAAAACTTGAAGTTGTTTAATAATTCAAGAGTAAAGCTTCGCAGACAGAGAACAAAGAAAGACGGGCGGAAAACTAAGGTGTGCGCCTGAATAAGAAGTTCATTGGAATGAGCCGATGACGTCTTGCAGCGTTTTAGAGCCAGTCGAAAAAGTGGATGTCGGTAACAAGTTGTAAAATCCGGATTTAGAATGATTATGTCCAGATGAAACCGAGGGGTACAAATTAGTCATGAAGTTGAAAAAGCGACGATTTCAATCGAAAAACAGATGGAGTGGTTGTGAATGAAGAGAAAAGAAAAGAAAAGAAAAATTATTTCGTGAAGAAATTATTCAGGTGATGCAAAAATCCACAAAATAACAAAATCGGGAAGGTTTGTACTTTATAGTAACTGGCCTCGTCGCTCTCCTTCACTGAAGGAATGAATAATTGAAACTCTGCCGACAAAACGGTAACAGTCCAGTCTTAACATAGCAATTGTCAGCCCGCATCACGTAAAAAGCCGACCACCAAACTACCCACGAAACATTCATGACTGCCGCTGGTCGTGTGCTTAGGTTGGACTCCTTCCAATCTGTGGGCGGCCAGCGATTGGGTGAGGGATATACAGCAACCACTCATCAGGCAATTAGCAGTCGCTTCCCTTCTAGACACATGAATATGGGCAGCCACCACCGTTGGTTCCTGCCCAGGAGTCCCGGGATGCCACTTTCCTCATGAATGGAAATAGTGGTGCATATGGCAGCTGATAGAAAGACCATCATCTTTTGAGGAAGTGGCAGGCGGAATTATACAGTGCTGATACCGTGTGATTACTGTTCCATTGTCAATAGGCAGTTTCCATGTGACTTGCAGCTGCAGCCACTTCACTTCAGGCCGTATCATTTTGCGGGACAAATGCAACTTGATACTGCAACAGAAACCCCAGAATATGCGGCTTGGGAAGTGGGAATCCTACACCTTGGCAGGACATCTCGAATTTTGAAGTGCGGAGCCGAAAGAACGCTGGGGAGAGTATTGATGGACATTTGACAGGGCCGGGATTGTGGATGAGGAAGGGTATCAATTTGTGTACGAGGGCAGGAGGTGCTGGGGAGTTATTGAAGAGTTTTGAGCGTGTAGATTGAGAATGATTGGCTTCATCTCATGATTAAGCGCAAGACGGCGGGGGTCCAGCCTAGCTACCGACACATCAGGATCGCCAGTGTCCTCCTTTTGGGGTGACATGGGACAAGCGAGGGGGCAAATTTGTACTGCAGGTAATATCGAGGATAGGGACAAATGGCTGTGGCTTTGCCATAGATCTCGATGTCGATGTGCAGTACAAAATAATGGAAGGGGCGATGCAAGGCCAAATTCAGGTTATTGTTGACTTACCTATAATACGACTAGACGTGCAAAACGTGGTTCGGATTAATTGGGAACGACGGTGGAAGGGTCGTTTAGGGCATACAAGAGAGAGGACTTGAGTATCCAAAGATATGAGATATGAAATCACAAGAGCAAGATAAGACTCAAGATAAAGACCATAGAAATCTAAAAGGAATCAAACGTGAAAGAATGTGGTGGACTCTCTTTAATATGGTAGGTTCAACACTTTATAGTAGCACATCAGTCTCATTACTCATGAATCCTATGCAATCATGCCTTCATCCTTATGGCGGCAAACTTTTAAATCTGAAAGTGTCTATCTAGTTGTTTATAGAACATAGCCTTAGTATCTAAATAGCATAATTATATCATCACAAGAAACACATTCTCATGTCAATGCCTTACAATGTTCTCGGATGTTGTCCGAAGTCCGGGAAAGCTGCGAACGAGAAATGAAGTATCTGCTTCCATTTTAGGCTTAATCAATGAATCCTTCAGCGTTGGCCACGGCCCCATAATAAACCATCAACCTACTAGTTCCCAGCTGCCATGCATCACAAGGTCTAGTGACCAAGTCTAAAAAATAAGCATCAGGCAAGCACGCCATGTTTTCTCGAGGTCAACTGGATATCAAAACTGGCAAGAACCTCAAATAGTGAAAGGGAGAGTTTAGGTTTAGACAGTGAGAAAAGAGAGATAGCCCGGCAACGAAATCTGTTTTTTTTTCCTTTTGATTTTGCATTTAGATCAGTGATTTTAAGGTTGTTCCCTTTTCTTGATGGGGTGTTGACCATGAAGATGGATATGATGGAACCCGCACTTGTTGATTGCTACCAGTAAGGAGTGTGTGTGGCTTATTTTGACCTTGCCTTGCCGTTTGTATCTCCTGCTCAACTAGAAAAATCTCACATATATACAAATCATCATCTTGTGAAGTTAGTGAAGCTGCCCCGTCTTGGTACTCCACAAAACCGCGTACGTAAATTTATCCAGATACATCTAGAGACCACCCACTGATACACCACCCCGATATTGCGCAGGTAGATAGCGATCCAAGCTCTTACTTTGTAAGTCCCGAGTCTTGCCGTGTCCTCCTTCCAGTCCTTCCGTCTCTAGGAATATAGCAGATTTGTCCAAGCCCTGGAAGTTAAGAATCCTCTTTCTGTTTTCGGTCAATGAGGAAAGAAGCCAGTGGTCTAGAACGAAAACAAAGGGCTGATCGGATGGTTTCTTTTCTGCATTTTATGTGCGTTTTTGGCGAAAAGTTATGTCTTGGTTGAGATTATCTTCAAACAAGGATAGAGAGAATACATGGTAAATAATGTCTTTGCCTCGATGTTAAACACCCGGAAGTTGCTTGCAGGTCGAATAATATTGACCCAATCAAAGTCATGAGGTCTGTGGGAGTTTCTACAATATATCGCGGATGGATTTGATGGGGAGGTAATGGGTGTGATGTAGTGCTGGCATAGGAGCTTATTGGGTAATTGTTTTGTATTGTTTCCTTTGTTTTCGGATCCTGGTACATTCTTGGGAGACACAACCACGCCATTGAGAAGATGCAAAGATTTATTGAGTCAGTTTTGGGGTTTGTTTTCATGGCTGGCTGATGGAGAAGGAAATGAATATTAAGGGTATTGGAGGGTTGACTTTGATGTTGTGTAGCTTCTTACGAGACATGGCCATGTATTTGGCCACGATATCTCATGAGTTCAACATGGATAGCTAGCTAGACACATACACAAATTTCGCGTCCATTTGCATGTCTCAATGAAATATTTGATCACACGACGTCACGTCTCATACCCACATCGTGCATGACTCTTGGTGTAAAATGACAAAGTATGGTTGGGCTGGCCGGCCGTGAAGTCAGTTCTATGCAGTGATGCTGTGGGGAAAATTCAAGTTTGGGCTAGTACGTCTTTCCAGGAATTAATCATCACTCCGATGGGCCCGGATCTTTGGACAGAGGAGCCGTTGTGATTGGTCTAATGACGATTCCTACGAGCTGCGCTTGGTGGCGACTCAAAATCTGAGTAAAATCCCAGTGGGTTTCATAATATGTGTGGCGTGATGTTGGTTGTCAGATGAGAAAGCGAGGTCAATGGATTTACAACGAGGTCAGATGGACCAAGAAAATGTACGAGTTTCATGGTGTGTGTTGTAAACTTCCGATAGAGATTATGTAGTAAAGCCTGATGTAATCCTTTTCATCGCATATCCCGAGTTAACCCTATTGTTATGGAGCGAAGTCTAGATTCACTTCATGATTTAAGTCGGACTTTCCATACTCAATCTGGAAACCCTTTAAACAATAATTTATGACTCTAAAGATCTACCTGTTACATGGGCACAGAAATTTTTCGACCAACTTACCGTAATCCGTCTGATTTCCCTGACATTCCGGGTCTGTTCTAATCTATGTAAGATCGGAGGGTGTCAACTGCCGTGATAAGATTGAGACCTCCGCATAAGGGAACTTGTAAACGATGTAAGTGAGCTTGAAATATCTTCATAAAAATAGACAAAATTAAATTGATGACCCCACTGAGCAACAGTAGACTCTGTCAGGGTGCAGGATATCTAAATCTCCTCAAACTCCTCCAAATCATTCAGAGGCGAAAACCGCTCCCCAACCTCAACTCTCTCCGGTCGCACAAACACCCCAAACTTTATCGTTGACTCTTCCCCCAATATCTCTTCCCCCAATACTGCCATCATTCTTCCCCACAGGCTCATCAAATTTGATTCCTACCCACGGCCCCGTCGCAATCTCGGGGATCTCGCCGACATACATGACTTCACCCCTCCGGTTATCCTCACCACCAACGCGGCACCGCTTGCCAACGACGATACCGCGGTCAACAACTTGCTTGTCAAGAGCGGCCAGACGCTCGGCTTCGGCGGCGGGGGCGTTGGGGTCGAAGCGGCCGAGTTTGTTGTTGCGCTTCCAGGCGCGGACGCTGTCGGTCTTGGTATCGTATTCCTCATCGGGCATGACGTACTTGTCGACGTCGGAAATATCGGTAAAGTTAGGCCGGGCCGACACCGGGCGACTATCGCTGATCTGCTGGGGTGTTAGTTTAGGTTGATGAAACGAGATGGGATCTCTAAACTACTTACACGAATCTCACCGGCGTGGTTGAGGTTGAAGTATTCAAGGGTGGTGTTCTCTTCGTCGGCGGCGGTCACGGGGATGATGTCGTTGGCGGGGGTCTTGTATGTGATTTTTGGCAAGAGGGGGATACCAGTGACGGTTTCCATTTTGGATTTGAGTTGGCCGATGGACCAACTGGGAGTGATGCGGCGCTCTGAGGCCGAGTAGTCAGAGACTACGAAGAGGGAGACATCAGCCATTGCGAAGATTGTGATGTGGTGTATTATAGATTCTACTTGGATGTTAGAGTGTGCATACCATAAAGAGTAGACGATGGTTTCTGGATAGCTCAGGAACTCACATGGAAGATGGCGATGGCAGGAATATTCTGCAATATATTAACGCAGGAAATAGAAATTATTATTGGGTGAATGAGGTCAAAAATGAGTATTACGAAGAGTGACAAAGCTGCTTTATAATTTAACAAGCTTCACGATGCACCTTATACATAGCTCACAGCCTAACGTAATCACAGCGGATATTGTAGGCGTCAAGATGCTGGTTGATAGTGGGGCAAGAATCACCCAAGTTAGGGATAGACAGAGTTAGAAAGCGATATGACAGGGATTATGGATTCCACAGTTATGCGCCACACTTATATCTAACCGTCACTATACTGCGTTAAAAACCATAGTCATGCCTCGTTAGGATCTCATTACTATCGATAAGAAACGGTGTTACACCACCCCAAACGCTATTTCCGCTTCTAGTACTGCGTTTCACATCCCATCACCAACGTCACTTCTCGCACACAAAGCATCGTCACTCGCAACACTAATCATCTCTTTATGTCCTCAACTCATATGATCACCACCACCCGTCCCCCTCAACTTAGTTTCGCAAATCAACAATCATTTCTGTATGCCGGTCGTCTCCATCAAACCACCCAGGTACGTCAAACATCATACCAACCTTGGGAACCCTAGACGAATTGCAGACTACTGGGCCTACTTCGGCGACAAATTGGCCCAAATTCATGGGACGTTTGTTCTGCTTTGGTGATGACTTACTAACGGCGGAAGCTGGTGATTTAATGATGAGATGAGTCTGATAATGAATAGGGGAAGATCATGGAGCCGTGGGGTTTGCGATGGTTCGAAGTGCGACGGGATGATCGGCTGTGTTTGTCTGTGGAACTAGGGGTGGGAAGCATGTGAAGGACAACCGGCAGGAACATGGCATTGTGGCGAGATCGGTGGTGGGTGGGTGTAGAGGGGGCTGTGGGATCAGATTGATAGGGATGAGACGGGGTGTTTTGGATTTACAGGAAAGTTAATCGGGGAGAAAGAGAAAGCATATGGGTATGTTTTTATGGGGCGTCCTTTTATTCCTGAAAGGACTTTGTTGCATTTATTGGCTAAGCAGGTGTCGTTCTGGAAATCGCCGATCCCGCGTAGTATGGGGATGTATGCATTTGTCCATGAGAGGGCGACGGGTACTCACAGGTGGAATAACAGAGATTTGCGATTATCAGCAGCTTTGAAGCACGCCCTTTGCATATGTCTTAGTTTGTTGGGGTCTATTGTCTGTTTGAGGTGGGGTTAGTGGTTGGTGATAGTGACCCCTTATATGCAAACAAACAGACCCGATTTGGGTGTTACTGTGTAGATACTGACCGTTTGTATTGTTAGGCTGCGAATATCAAAAGCCACAATGAAAGGTGAGAGCGATTCAGTGTTGGAAAACAAGGATATCATATACCATTGTCCAAACAAAGGCTTTTAGACTTCGAGTCTATCACAAACACACAATGCCAACCCAACAATGAGCATCAAATCTCTGTTCATAGATCCCATGGCCAACAACTCCACAGATAACTAGTGTCATGGATCATGGTGTAAAACACATGACTCGAATATATACACTGAACCCGGCATCGACTAACGGCTTCAGCGATCTCCTAGTGCAAACCACTACCAACTCCATCGTCAGTCGAGCATCTAATTAGCACAGTCTCTATGTAACACACAGTTGTTCCACATCCCTGCTCACCCCCCCTACCCACTATCTGCTACGCTCACAATCTCATAACCCACTGTGATCCATCCCAGAACCATCCTGTCTGGCGCGTCTGCCCGACAACTCTAGAAAATCCCCAAGCACGCCATCTCGTTGTTTCCAGAGCTATCTTATATCTGCCAAGTCTGTAATTATCCATAAACAATGAAGTACAAAGCATCATGGGATCTGTTGTTCGTTTGCCGTCTTCACTTCCATATCCACTGCCTCTGTCAGTCTGTCAAACGAAGCATGGAAATACGGATGGATAGATACGCATACAGGGTCGCTTTTGAGACACATGCTCATATTATTTTGTCAGAAATATTGATTTGTTATGCACTTGTGTTTGTTGTCACATGCAAGAGTTTGAGTATATAGGCCAGTACAAACGGAGTGAGGATTTTCAGTGACTGTTGGTGAGGAGCTAAGATCATTGATTTAATTTTACTCTTATGCGTTAGTGTCTTCTTCGCAGTAACAATAAATACCAATCACTTTGTATTATCTCTATCACTTGACTTGATATGACTTAGTGATTGGCTACTCTTGGTCATAAATCTACCGCTGTCCTCGGCTGGTATCACCATATTAAAAACAACACCGTATTAGGGTTATACGACGACTTACCAGACAATCATTATTCCGGGCACCACACCGACATTCCTGAATGGTGTCAGAAATTCAAATACGACTGAAGGCTTTTATAGAAATAGCCTGTTTGTCTCGCATAGCCCAGATTATCTAGTTTCCCTTATTGGTAATATTGGATAGAAGCCGTTTTCCTTTGTTCCTCAAAACCCCAGGGAGTGTAAGCCGTTTTCCAAGAAACAACTGGTCCCGTATGGTTCATCGCAAGTCAACGACCGAGATTGCATATTCATGCAAGTTAACCCTACAACCCCAACCCGCTAAAACCCAATATTGAAACTTGCCCAAACAAGTGATAAGTCTGAGCCAGCTTGGAACTATAGCGTTACTGTAACAGACGGCCATTTTTACTAGTAATATCGAAGTTGATCCCGCCAGGCTTACCCCCATGATCATCTGCGGCATAAATAGACCCCTGTTAGCGACCCCGGAAGGTTCCAAATCCACTCAAAACGAACACCCTTTTGCTATAAAATATTTAAAGAGAATGCAAGGAAAAAGAAATGACTGATACACCGCCTTTGAGTTGTTCGCCGCATTTGCTCAAGATTCTCGGTTCGTCCATATGCGGAGATACATCCTGTGACGCCGGCATTGAAATCCGGAGCCCTAGCGCAGGCTAAAGGAGCACCGTTTGGTCCCAGAAGAGCCCTGACTGCATGTGTGGAAGGATAGAAACTTGCCAAGTGTGGTCCTGCATGCAGGGCGCGGGGTTTTGGGATGGGTTTCGGGGTGGGTCCGGGGAGAACGATGGTGAGGAAACCATCAACCTTATGAACTACACACTTACATACGTAATAACAATGGTTTATCTGTAACCACTCGGTAAGTAGATAGAAAGATTTTGTTGTAAGTAGCTGGTTAGGTATACATGAAGAAAAAATCTCCGTGGTGGTTTAGTGATAATGTGAGGGGATGACCAGGGGCTTGAACAGTGGATTGATAGACGGACGATTGAGATGGAGATAAGAGGAACGAAGAGATACGGAGGAGGCTTTTGATACGAGTCTGCGGGTGGATGGGATCATGCAGAACGAGGAAGTTGGCAGTTTCTTGGTGATATTGGTTGGGATTTGGGGGAAATAGGCGAAAGAGAGAAGTCTTGCATTACGTTGTGTCTGTCAATGGTGAGGAACTTTCTGGATTCACCTGCAGATTTCGGCCGGGAACATGACCAGTTAGCTATTCTGAGGAGAAAGTACCTCATTAATCATACATAACCATAACGTCCCACTATGTTCCTCTGCACCAACTAAGAGTCGCTCCCATCATATCATAACGCCATCTACCCTAGCATAAACCCTCAACACCCTCCTGTGTTCTCCGGTCACCAATATACCACCGGGTCATATGGTTTGTTTCTTGCATAACAAACCACTTCGCTAAATGTTGGATAATCTCGCGGCAGCCGCTGGTAACGGGTAGTCGGTGTAGTGTGGTGCTGCAGGGCGACTAAAAGAATTGGCGCTCTGGCCCGGGTGTGGCCGAGCGGGTTGGCGCTCCGAGCCACAGGGTGGTTTATCCGGAAGGCGAAGGGGTTCCCGATTAGTCGATACAATGACAGGTCAGGAATATAGAAATGGAGTAGTTGTTATAATACATAGAGATATTTCTGGTTCACTATATTTGAAGTAATGTTATCAAATATTTCAGTCATTATGATACTTGGTCTACTCTTTCGTCCCAGCTCTGAGTCAGGGCTTTATGTCTTTCGACGCTTAAAATAGCCAGAAACCATGCAAACATCGCTGAAAAAGAAAGGAACTTGACTGGCACGCAAACAACAAAGTAACAGTTGTTCTGTCACATACTGGAAACGGCACCTGCAGCTAACAAGTCCGCCTGAACCACTCACGCCCTCGACCTATCGTCTAACTACAATCCGTTTTACTATATAAACAAACACACTGAAAGCAGTCAGGTCCTTTCCAGATCCCTTTCTCTGACTTCTCCCCACTGCCTAAGCTCTTTTCAATCCCCATCTCTCACCACCTCGCCTGTCTCACCCGGTCTATTTCTTCATTTCTCCACCGCACTGCGTACCCTCCGCCCCGACCGTCGTCCGCTGCGCTATTCTTGCCCATTCGTTAACACCACTGCGACATATACCATTCCTATTATTTCTAGTCAATCTCACAAGGACACCTTGCAGCCCATTGACTTCCTAGCAATTTGTGGTGTGCTCAAGCTTATCGGGATGACACATATAAACTTATTGAGACAGTAGAGTACCCGTTTAGGGAAATGGGGAAGGGATTCACGGGGAGCTATGTGGCAGAGAGGGGGGGGTGGGTGGATGGAGCGGTAGGGGTGGAGGAGATTGTCTGAACGCTGTGATGATCGTAGCACTGCCAGCGCAAAGACGCTGACTGGATTTTGATTTGATGAGAGGGTTCAGGTGTGGAGGGTAGACGCAAGTTTGTTGTTGTATCTATCGAGGGACATGTTGATCGATGGTCAAGTTAGTAGAAGTCCCTGATACGAAATATTATTATAGTCTCTCATCGTTACAAACCACCACTTTTGACAGGAAAATATTACACTTTTGTTTGCAAATAACCACTATGTACTAGTTTAGAAACCCTCATTTTCTTCCCAGGCCGTCGCAAAAATAAGAGCTTAGTCCCTTAGTGTTGCAGTTGCACTGTCGACTGGTAGCCTGCGCTGTAGCAGCGGCCCCTTCCTTGTTTTATCTGAACTCAGTGTACCATAACAAGATGTTTTGTGATTATTCAGTCCGAGACCACGTTCATGGTTTACTGACTGACAGCGTAAGCGGGAGTAGATACAAAATGAAAAAGAAAAAGTGTAAATAGTCATCTAGGCTAATGGATAAGACTCGAGTAATCCCATAGTTCGCCAGAAAAACCAATAAACGGAAAGAGCCTTATGTAGTTCATGTACCGAGTCTTTTCCGTAGTTGGTAGAAACTATACGTGACCGTCACATTATTGCCGACTTTTCCAAGTACGAACTGGTTCCTGCCTTTTTGCTCAAAAGAAAAATTAACTTACACACACACAGTTGAACCCGAGCAATACACTGTTACATGTGCACTGTCCATAATATGCACATAGCAGAAGGCTATAGGGCTTTGTTTTCTGGCTTCTATAATGACTTTTCTGCAAGTGATGGGCGTAGTAGATAAATATAATCAAAGAATTCCAACAAGACAGTATTCGAGATTGATTATCGGGGTTACGCTCATAGAGTTCTTAGACCTCCTTTAGGCTTGGGGGCTGCATCTTGCGCTGGCAAGCAAGCAAGCGCTGTGTCCGATCCATGCCATTGAAGCAAAAGACTTTGGTCGACATGATGCATGTTCATATGTGCACCTGTATGTCTATCTAGTGGACCCATTCTTCACAGGAAGGAACGACGCTCGTTCCGGCCGCAATTGTCAGGTTCTCAGTCAGGATTTCCTTGACGCTTGAGAGTTTATAGGATTTTAGGTGCGACGATTCCCGGGTACGGGGGATAAACCAAAGTTGTGCTGAATTAGATCCACCAGTCACAGAAGGCCTGTCAAGTTTCGGAAGACCATCCAGACACGGTAACGTTCGAACTACTCCGCGTATCCTGATACGTCCTAATCCAGCCCCAAGACGACTCTTTTAATGATTCCTACCCCCGAGGCCGCCAATCCGAAGTTCTTCGCTGGCATCCGCGGGCTCGGGAGAGACAAGACAGGACATGAGCGGCAGGCTAATTCTATTATCAATGGGGGACATCCCACATACCTACACGCTGCGCCAACCATGGTCAGACGTCCACGGGCCACCAGGGCCTGGGTCAATCACTATTGCTACCCACCTGTACGCCCACCCCCGTCCAAGCGCGGCGACCCAAGATGCAGAATCTGGCAGAATGTGAACTAGATAGAAGGCATCTATTGAGGTGAAGGTCGATACGTGATCAGACATCATGGCGTATTATCACCGCACAGGCTCTTTGAAGAAAATAGAGAAAATATGCAGAGAGGATAGTGGAAATTGACGCGAGACACTGACACAGACGCGGATTGCTAGTGCGGTTGGGGCTTGAAGGTTAGTGGAACGGCCGACGTGGACTCGGTCAGCGGTGAGGAGGCCTGAGTAATATGATGAGCCGTGGGTGGATTGCGTATCCGACAATGCAGGATTGCTGGAGCAAGGAGAAGGCAAGATCTGGTGTACAAAGGTACGATCTGACGTGCGGGAGATCAAGACACGCAGAATACGACGAGACGGGTATTGAATTGGTGATCAGATTGTTACCTTTTTTCTAATATCAGGAAAATAGTATCAGCTTTGTCGTACAAATTTCTAGTATATTTTTACCTTATATATCTTCACCAATAATTTCCTCCTCCCACAACCCGGATTACCTCTTGTCCATCACCCACCTGATCTCGACCCCAACCCTAGATTATGATCGAATCTTAACAATTATAGCCACTATGAACTCCTCAATACATCCAATCACAAAATTAAATATCTCTGGCAAATCCTCTCCATTATCTGCATAAGGCCAAACCAACCTCACTTTTAAACTAGACTGTATCTCTTGTCCCGTAGAAATACTAAAACGACAAACTATTCTTTCACTAATACACACTATCTTAGCTAATAGCATATCTTCTATATCTCCTTTTCTATTCTTCCTAGATTCTAAACTCTACAGTATTACTACTGTGTGCTCTCTTATTCACAATTCCTTCGTATCTCTCGCATCTTCCCCGGCCCCACAAATCCCACCTCTTCCTCTCCATCATCTCCCACTCCGACACAACCTCCTGTAACCATATGCGTATATTGCTTTTTCCAGACCATTAACCCGCATCCCGTCATCCGAGAATCCCCATGTTTGCTCCATGTTTGTCTGCCAATCGTCCCCCATTTTCCTCGTCGTTTCCTCTCAAGGTTTCGCCACGCCATGAGAATATATACATATATATTCGCAACATGATACCTTGCAGCTAGACGCCTGGAACGCCGAACGCTTCCCAGCAGGCAAAATGGCACCCCGCTGCAAGTCGGCCGGGATGTTTTCTGCGCAATGGGTTAGTGCGGCGAAATATTAGGGTTGAGGTTGGTCCATTGGTGGCTTTTGGGCGATGAGGAGGGTTTTCCTGTATGGTTTAAGAAGTCTCAACCGAATACCAGGAAAGGAAGATGGGTTCGTGGATTCCGTTACTGATGAATGAATTCTGTGTAGCCAAAGAGTCGGCTTGGGGGTTGATAGGACCTCTTTTCTCAAACAACACATCGTTTCGTGTTCACTGGCGGCTGCTCAACTTAGTGGCGATCTGATGTTGGAGAGACGGACTTTGGTTCACTTCTATCTGCCTGCTGAAGAAATGATAGTCCTAAGCGTGCTTAATGTGTTCTACGACTATCGGGAAACCCGGATCGGCCATCCGGTGCTATTATAGTCGCTAGATAATCCAAAGGTAAAATCTAAAAGATTCCTCAATCTCTTCACGTACTAATTAGATCTGTCTTTATCTGGCCTTGAGGTACAAGGTGCCCTATGTTCAGTTATCGGACCCTCAGTGTGGCTGAATACACGCCCAAGCTCTGCTGCTGAATCTAGAAATGGATCTCCTATAGTTACCAGGTGGAACTCATTTACTATAGTGCTATGCATGATATTGTGTTATTAGTTATGGGTGTTATATTAGCCTGAGTGTGAGACTTGCTCAAACGGAGCCATGTGTTCTGTGTCTTTGTTTGCTGGTCTAGTGTGTTCCTTTTAAGTCGTTAGCGAGTCTGAAGAACGTGCTCATCAGACTTGGATAGACTCTTGTTGGTTTCTTGTTGATGTCTTGTCGTGAATTTTTGAATTAAGGTCAATAGAGCTTTTGTTTGTAAATATTATATAATATACACACTCTGTTGGTCTGTAGTTACATGTAATTATCAGTTGTTGTGACTATAAATATCCTAAAAACCCTATTTCATGACCCTACTTATGACACCATAATTCTTACTAGATATAATCACCATGCAATATCTGTCCTTGATTAATGTTAGTCAATCTATAACTGTCTTAGAGCCGGAAATAGAAGACTGGTACAGTCATGAACTGGGAAGCGAGATATTTCCGCTTGAGCTATTGTCATTTGTATTATGGGGAGCCCGCCAATTGTATATTAATACATTTGTGGCATTGGATAGAGCGATTATCAATGTTTGGAATAAATATTTTTGTCAAATGTATTGGCCTGTTGTAGCGTTGAATTCAAATACGGTTGATGAAGATCTCAACTTTGGAGATAACTGACTAGAATCATATTGTTTAGTAGGCTGGATGACGTAATTACCTTATTTGTATTGATATACAATAGTTCTGATCATCTTGTTAAATGAATTTAGGAAACTTCATTTCAGAGAACACATCTGCAAAACTCACCCTGTTTTCCAAACACCCTATGCACTCACACCATCAAATTATATTGACTTTCGGTTTAACTTCCGAAAATCTCTAAGAACTATGAACTCCAACTATCCGTTGATCCCAAATATGTCATGGGTCTTATCCTATTGTAGAAATTCCCTTGCATCATGAACTACCGATATACTGCTAGATCTAGCCAAGAAATACATTGTCAGAAATACGTGTGGCTGGATATAGGAGTCATCAATTCAATCTAAAACATACAAACCCTACTAAAGGATATGAGGAACGACATATACATATAAGGGATATCAGCACAGGGCTCATGACTACGAAATGTCTTAGGAGTTCTTTTAGAGTAGTAGGTTGAGATGAACTATACTGTATATCTCCAAGTTGTGACTTGTCAGGACTTGTTTGAGTGACGACACTGGGCGAAGGGAGCCAGCGTTGTGGAGATTGTCTTTAGGTAGAGACATAATTATAATGAAGTTTGGCGTGGCGAATCACTAATGTAAATAGATACGTGGATGGCGCAGACTACATTAAACTTCGGAAAATAGACCGTTGTGATGTAGTGATTTGATTACTCAGATACGTATATAACGTAGTAAAACCGCATTAGGAAAGATGGCAAGATATTACGAGTGGTCATACCAGATTTTGTGGGACTTGATGTGTACAAAATTTATGAAATTTCATATCATTTAACTTTATGCCTTGGAAATGGTATCACTCGACCATTTGGATACCTCTCGTCTAAACACACATATCCACCAGAGCACCAATAAAACAAATTCCGGATAATAGTCTCACTTAATACATTGAAATTCATGCAATAGACAAATATCCCGATAATTAACTATTCACAGCCAGATTTAAACAAAACTTGATTGTCGCGATATGGGATGAACAAATTCATGCAAAAGTGCGGAAATCTGCGATCTCTTACATTATGCCGATGTCTGAAGTAGCGGAGACGAAACAGGGTATGTTAAGAAATGAAATGTCTCGCATAATAATCGCTTCAAATTTCAATAGCGATAGTAGCAGCAAAAATAGTCAAAATACACTGTGAGAATATTATAGTTCGTATGATTCGCCTAAAGCTGTCTATAATAAACTGTATATGACATTGAGCCCCTCTTTTCTTTGACAATAGTCCTGCTGTGATATTGGGAGGTTTGCTTCTTTGAGAAGTCGACTGCTATATCGAGTAGATGCATAATTCTGCATTAACGACTACAACGAACTACTGCGGTTTAAGGAATTTCTCACTTTGGAAATTACTTAGGAAACTAATTCCCAAAGACTTTCTCCTGTCCGATGATCACGAGATATGGGGCCAACCCCAAGTAATTATGGTTAACCACTCTTCATACACGCTTCTCGCCGGTCCCGACAGTCAAACTTGAGTTACTCGCTTGGCCATACAAAAGTGCAAGCTGCTCAGAGAACAGAATTGGCGGGATCGGGGGAGGCAGGTGATCTCCTGGCGGGGTATTATGACTGAGAATTTCCTACTGGGTGTTGGCAGATGTTGGCGGGCAAGCGTTGTAAGGGGGTATGTGCATTTATTAGACGGGCGGTTGGTGTTTCAGTAAACAGGCAATGAGGGGATAATGGGAAACTTGCCATTACCTTATTAGAAATCAAGTATTCGGTCTATCTGTGAACCATCATTGGATGTCGCAAGTAGTTTGGCAAGTTGGATTTGCTCAGGTCCATAAATTTAAGCTTGAACATCCTACCGGATTCTTCAAACCAACAAACTGGCTAACCGCGAACTAGTTCATCCCCTTTGTATAAACGTAGTTCCAACACTCAGTTAATAAAGCTAGAACTCGGCTAAAAACCGGAGCTCCCTTCATTTTCCACGAGAAACACGCATATCTGGCTTCACCTTATCATTCGTCTACAACTTGCTTAACCAGAAAGTTACACCCATAACAACTACCGACCTTTTGTCTTGCACCCCGGTTGGCTGTCCGTCGAGAAACAACCCGAGACCAGGAACCCCAGCTTGTTCTTGCTATTAACCCATGCCGCTGTCGAGCTTCCATGTTAGAAGTCACATGAACTCAAGTATTATGGAAGTCAAGAATATTGAAAAAGTCTAGGGTTCTATTTTCTCTCTGAGACTATCGATAGAAAGGTGTGAAGGATACAATATTCGGGAAGTTACATACTACTACTGCTCGTCTCAGTTAATCTCATATAGAATACAAATAGAATGATTTACAGAGGGTCTTGATGATGAAACAACCCCATGGTGAACAAGACTTAATGAGGGTATGGAATTTACTCGCGGAATCTTGCCTTTTTGACAGGCAATAAATTCGCCTCAGGTGATCGCCATGGAATATCTGCTCAATGAAAATATGCCAGAAGCCTTTCAACCAATATCATGATTCCTTGAGTCTTGAAAGACCACCGCCACAAGCCATTGTATCACCGGCAAAGACAACGCCTTAGATCTTGACAGACTCCTGCATGCTGACCGAGACAAGTTTGTGTGCTACGCCCATATCTCCCAGATCTCAACTAACGTCTAAGACCCTGAGTATCTTGATCCCCATTTTCGTTGCTCCCCGCCATCATATGAGAGTGTTTGGCACCAGGTTACTGTATCTCCCAAATCAATGGGTTTCTGCTGACGTCCGAGAAATAGCGATTCGAGCCCTCAATGATCCGAACTCAAGTTTCATAAATGCACCAAATTGTGTTTCTTTTGCTGTCTGATCTTTTCTCTTGTATTTTGGGTGATATCACGATTGTATTTCACTCATTAAGAGTCTCGGGTTTCATTAATTTCACCGCTCAGACTTGGGAAAGACGTAATAGGTTCGGCAGATGTAATTCGGACTAATAGACTCACGCAAAACTAAATTGCAAATGGAAAACCATCCACCCTGTCTCGTCACCAGTTTTTGTCTCTGTCGTGGATTTAACAACCGAAGAACACGTTAGACGAGTTGAATCCAACTTTGATCACAGTGACTTGACCGGCCTTTAATCCCAATACCATCTCGTAAAATATTCATCACTGCTTATCCTTCTCTATCATAATTCTAGTGGTCACCTACCCCTCCCAAACAACTCAACCAAGATATCTTCCAAAAGACCCTCTCCAACCAAGAAGCCCATATTTTCTATAATTCAGAACATTTCTAGGGTATTTCCTCTCTTAATAATATCTCTGTTCAGACTGTTGTCAAACCTTGCATCCCCCTTTCGTCAATCGTGCATCAAAGCGGCACTTGCTTCTCAGGAATGCGGCTGCGGATCAGCCCCCGGTTCTCCGGCCGAGACAGACAACCTACGCAAGGAGCCTCGACCTAGTGCTTCGCCATGTCGACTTACCGACCTGGGAACTCAAATCAGCCACGCACTTCTGCTAATCATGCAAGCCAGGGCATGCCTATCACCCTTCAAGGAAATAAAAAGAAAAGAGCAACAAGGCTGTGAAATCCCTCCTCCCCGTTCTCATTCTCATCTTCCTTCACCTCGGCTCGGGTCGTTTGCCCCATGATATCCCTTCCTCCCCGTGTCCTTGCCCGAGGAATATCCCTTTCCCTCGCTGCTTCGCGCATATGTCTAGCGAGCTGCAGGATAACGAACCCGGAGATGAAAACTGCAGATAGGAAGAAACCCCTAGTCTTTCCGTCGCAGGTCGTTACTGCATGTCGAAGAAAAGGCAAAGCGAGAGATCCCTAAGTCGTCATGATCTCTACTCTAGATAGAAGACTTGAAATCCTTCAAACTTGCTCAATAATCGATAGGCCAAGCGGTCCGGCTTTGATCCCATATGGTCAGCGTTTTAGGCGAGGTGAGTGGAGGAATCACCCAATATGATGGGCTGGGGGCGAACGGTGAACACTTGTTTGCATCAACTCAGGATCGCCGGTTTTGCTGCGGACTCTGCAGCTCGAAGGAATATACAGTTCAACACTCACATACAACGAACTACGTCATGGAGAAACTCGATAGCAGGAGAAGCGAGAGACAGCCCCACATCATCCGTCTATGTAATCACCATCAGAACGGCCCTGAGCCTACCGCCGATACTTCTAACACTTCTGTTGTTCCGGGATGAGCACGACACTATTGGCTTTATATGCAGATAAGCACTCCCAAGTTTGCCTCGGTTGATATTTTGACGAGAGTCTTCGGATATTTCTGCTTACTGCTACTGGAGCTAAATACCGATACTCCAGATGCACAAAGCTCAGACTTGCAGACCCGGTAGCTGCTGCAAACCAGCAATAGCTGGTGAGAGAAGTGATTCCTAATCTATCAACGTATGTTTTTAGTTTCCTATTATCAACGATTGACCAATTGGTAGGCGTGTATATCATAGTTTCGTGATAGGATAGCTCGAGTTGTGTGATGTGCTTATAGGTGCATACATGTAATATACGACTGCTACACAAAATCTTGGATATGCAGTACTTTCATGCTCTATTATATATTCACTAGCCTAGTGACTAGGAGTCTCGCTTGTTGCCAATCTAGGGTTGTTCGCGGTTTGTGATGCACATGATATACAACTTTGACTAGTTTAAAGTAAGAACAGTGATAGGTTGCGTAAAGTGGGCTGCGGGCAAGACATGAGTACTCAAATAGACGATTCTCCAAAACAAAAAAGGTCTCACCAAGCGAATCAATCAACTCACTAGTCACAACCTTGACGAAAAAGACACACATCGAACAAAGACATGGATATACATTTGATAGACCCCAATAAACACTACATCAATTGGTCCTAGATGTGAATTCCAATGCCATCCTAAGGGACGCAATGCCAGCCGAGATCTCGTCATGTTGTATTCCAGTCTCCACTTCTCACCCTCCACAACCACTACATCCCCACTCTAGCTTCTAGTGGTTCCGCGACGCTCTTCCCGGAATGAAAAGTCCATCCGACAGCCATAGGATAATTGCTAACATCAAAGACTCACTGGATGATACAACATGTACATATTTGAAACCACATTCCACTAGAAAACCCGCCAAACTCTCCATAGAAGTTGATTCACTCGCTAACCACTTCCATGAACTTGATGAGGTGGTCAAAATATACACAAATAGACTAAGAGACTCAGACCAACTATCAATACTTGGTGAACAATATATGCTGTCTCCCAACTTGGCCACTAACCCGGCCGATTTCCGATATCCCGTCGCGCCAACCAACAAACGCCACATCAAGCTAGCAAGTCTAGGAAGCGCAAAACGAATCACGGTCCCCATAATCACGAAAAAAAAAAACCCCCTCGATGTTTTAGATAGTTCCATCCATGGTTCGCTAGCCGTTTCTGCAGCCGTCGTTACCTTGGCCCAACAGGCAAAGCCAGCGATATTGATATGGTGTCTCTGGACTCCATTTTAAAGCAATTACTACAACTGTGATTAAGCTACTATTGCACTCAATACCACCAAAAGGGTGGGTAGGTACTTGACCACAGGATAGTGGATATGTTAAGATGGCAGCTGGACTGTGCTCCACGGTTGCAGTCAAGGGGATCACAGGCAATGTATCGATGGATTGTCATGCAGCTAATAGAACATCCATGGCACAGATGTTCGCGCACTAGGTTTCGTTGGGTGGGACTTGTGAGCGTCCGGTAGTTTCTTTTATTATAACAATAACGTGACAGTATATGTGTTCGTCTGCATTCCCATATTCGGAGGTTATGTGAGGTTTATGGACAATGCTTTCCTTTCTAAGATGCACATTCTTAACTCAGCTTTTGTGAAGTTAGTCATAATAAAAAGCAGAGGCAGATTCGTGACTAGTGGTGGAGATATCTCAGACTCGAGAACAGCTTCGGCAAGACCGTTTGATTTTAGAGGGAATGAGGAAGTCATGGCACATGGCATGGCTTCGGGCTGTATTACTCGAGGTGGTGGTAACTTCAACATCAAGTATTGAAGGGATATCAATAATAAAAACAAAACTATCCGTTTACTTAATTGGTCATTTCACGATAGTGACAAAGTAAGGATTCGCTCTGGTCACTATTATCTTTGTTCCAATATCACAACTTATACCTATTCTTGGCATTGATATTTAGTCATTTAACACAGTGTCATCACGAGGCTGATCCACATCTCCTTCATGCACTTCAGGACTATTTGACGTTTTTTGTTTCTTCCCTGAAATTCTCGTTAACCCAATTCGTCACCAAGTTGCATCAATATTGTATCCCTTGCAAAACAACACGCTACATGACGATGGAGCTTACCCCGAATGACCATGTTGCTATCTTCAATGTTCCATGGCGTGCCCTCAAACATGAGTCGTGATAAATAGCCCGATCCACATCAACCAAAGGAACCGCAACTTCGACGGGAAAAGAAAAGGCTTCCGAGCTGGGGTTTTGTGGATTCAATGGGGCATCCCGTGGATATACGGACAGGATTTAGCCTAACTGGGGGTAAACAGTCAGAATGAAGATACTGAAATCTTGTGTGGAATGCCATGTCTTGCCAAACACCCCGTCCCCTTTTTCAGTTTCTGTAGCGAGGCAAAGTTACGTACGAATTAACCCATGTACAGTAGGTCCTTCTGGAAATTCCGTGCCAATATGGCTTATCTCGGTATCTGACACTAGTCTGTCTTTATGATTCTCGCTCGTTCGCTTGCTGGTTGTTGTGCAGAAATTCACCTCGAAGGAAGTTTAGGTGCTGGGTGGCCAATCCTGGTTTTTGTGGCTTAAGGACTAACGGGCTGTTGGGACGAACAAGTTCAAGTTCCCGCTTTCTAGACGACGTTTCGGTTCGCGGGAAATGCGGATGCGGTCAGGCATATAGTTGCCATTCTTACTTGCATTCGTGCATACAGTGATTGGTTGGTGATTTCTTGAAATGTAGGCAGGCAGGGCAAAATTCTACATGCTCTTATGTGGGAGAAAGGGGCCGTAATTATAGATATATGTTGTTTTCTTTTCTTTTGACATGCTTAGGGATGTGATTACGAGGATTGGTCTGCCTTCTCTGTAAACGAGGCATATGCACATTGCATATGCTTAATGCGACTATGTTGATCCTCGAATCTTGGTTTTCAACCACAGCAACACGACCACCAACAGCTAAGTACAGTAATAATGTAACTATTTCCGGAAACATCCCACATTCCCTTACCCTCATGATCATCACCAATCCTGTCTTGAACTCACGACCGGCCAAAAGAAGCCCCAATCCTTCCCAAGATTATATATATTTTTGTCAGTATTTCTCAGTTTCAATATCCCATTAGTCCCATTCATCACGATGTTCCCGGTTCGTAGCTCCCAACTAGACTCCAGAACCGCCCTCAAAGATCAGCCATGTGGAAACTGTATTTCAACAGTACCCTTCCGTCGGACAATTCTCCTCTTTTGCTTTCTGCAAACCGCCTAGCTCAGCCGATCACGTCCCTGTGACGAAGAATCCCAAGCCCCCGCCAGCAGTCTCTGCGAACCACTCCTCCACCTCCAACAAAAACAGGTCAAAACATCTCACACTCTCACACACATACATTTCCATGATTTGCTTGCAGGCAAAAAGAACCCCTCGTTCAGCTGACGACAGCATGTGTGGTTAAAGAGGTTACTTATCAACATGACTGGTCAGATAGTGCAATCGGCGAGCTGCCTATAAATTGATTTCTTGGCTTATCTGTGAGTTTGTGGATGATTGTAGACGCCGCATGCTGCTATAATTGGCAGAAGGTGGCAACGCGGGAGATGGGAGTTGGCTCAGTTGAATAGAGAAGCGAAGGAGGGTGAGGGTGAGGAGAACCTGTTCGCAAAAGAGGATATTGATTATTGGTAGGGTTGAAGGAGATCCATGGATTTCAAGGCGGTGGGTGTGGCACGTATTGTAACAGGAAATGCAATACTTGTAATATAGGTGCTCGAGTCAATGTAGCAATTTTACCTGCCAAAGCAACCACACCAGTTTGGTCCAGGGAGGAGTAAGCTTTTCGAGATATGCTTCAAGTTAGCTCGCCTAACATCCCCCATCTCGTCACTGGTGGGTTACAGTGAATTCCTGCATACACGAATGGGCATGGCGTAGTCTCTTCTGCCCCTCCACTTGCCAAATAGGGAATCCTGCCCGGGAATCCGGCCCTCCCAACACAACTTCTAAGCCTGGAGGGATGCCCTCAAAGTCGCATCTTCCCGCTAATTCTATGCACAAGTAAATCAATATAACGTCAGACGGGCCCCGCCTGGCAATGAACTCCTCTGGGAATGCATTCGATAGCAAATTCAGGTCCTTCTAACGCCCGAACTATTAGCCTATGGGCTGTCACGAACTGTCAGAGTTTTCGGAAGAGAGTAAAATGTGAAGTAGAGGGCTTGAGGAGTGGAAAAATATTAATACAGGTTGACCAATATAGGATTGACCCTGGCTGAGATCTCAGTGGTACTGATTTGGAGCTTGACGAACCAACTGAGCCCCCTTCGTGTTCTTGAAATTCTGGGGTAGGTGAGCAAGAGTTACATCATTAATCGGGTTGATAGCGTCGTAATATTGTCATTCGCAGAGATATCATAACAAGCTACCGTTGGTAATGAATTTCAAACGTTATGCGTAAAAGGATTCGAGGATGACTAGATTCAGTTGATTATCATCATGTAAGTGGGCAACCAGTGTAAGGGTTGCAGGTGTATTCCTATAGGATTGTATCGTCAAAAAGATTACTACTAGGGCTAATATCACCATCGTCTTTTGCAGAAACCAGCCTTCCAGGGAGAGACAATATATTCAAAAGAACACCTAAAATATTACTTTCAAACGAGACAATACTCGAGATCAATGGCTGGTATGCAAGAAAGACGCCTAATCGACTCTAACAAGAACCAGTCGTCGAACAGGTCGACTGATGGTGTCCCTCTGCTGAACAGAACCTAAGGGATGCCGGAACTAGCCAAAAGGCTTTTTGAAGGGTGGTTTAGTATGTATACTGGAAAAAGTGAAGTGAGAAAACAGTATCATTGAAAGGATATGGCCCACACAATAATAGCAAGTTGCGTTTAGCCGTTTCCCATTATGCAGTGTTTCTTCTTTGGTGTTTGACGACGGAGGAAATATCGATCCAAGACATTGAAATGGAAGAACAAGAAGCGGGAATAAAGCTGTAATTCGAATGGTGTTATGTGTTCGAGTCTCGGATATGGAACTAGAAACTAACGCAAAAATCATCTCAAGTGTTGTGGAGATTGGTTACATTAGTGGCGATGAAGGGTTTGTCCACAACACCTTCAGTTTGTTTCTGAGTCTCAGCATGAAGAGTTTAGAGTTAGTCTTATTTGAAAAGGGATTTCAGGGAATCCATCTGTCAATATTGTCGTTGGAGGTGGTTACGTGCACACCCCCCTTGGTTTTGACGCAGGAGAGTTTAGCTGTAGTATTTTAGACTGAAATATTGTTGACTTACAAATTAAGCTCTTGCAGTCAGCATTGAGGTCCGGAACTCGGGAAAATCTAGTGCTAAAAGTCTGTTATTCGGTAATAAAAGCCTGTATGTGATGCCGAGCTTCCTGTATGATGTTGGTGGCAGTAGTCCAGCCCACCTAGTGTTACCAAAAGCTCCCGAAGAGGATGAAAGACAAACTCCACAAAACGGTAGTTAGAGTTGGCTGATGGTGGGCCAGGTGTTAGAGACATGAACGACATCCAAAATATTAAAGCAAGCCACCGGATAGTACAGCAGAATATGAGACTGTCCAGGTTGGTAATTGTAGCCAGAAGAAGCCAGACACTGACCGAAGGTCCAATGTATAGGCGAGTAGACCCTAGCATGGGTTAAATAGTGAACACGATGAGAGATTGACGGAAGTTTCTGCTTAAATGTAAACGCAACCCATTGAAAATGTCCGCCACAATAGCCAAATTCAATGAACGAAAAACAATAGAAAACAGAAAGAAGTAAAAATTGGCATCAGGTTGACAAAACACAAACGGATCATAAGTCAATAATATTTTCAATTTAACTGGTACCTTTGGTGAAAATTCCATCATTGAAATCCAGCTATTCAACCGATAGCCTGTGGCCAACAATCGTCGTTTGCCCAAGAGCTGGACTGAGACGTTCAATATCGCCATCAAATTTTACAAACCATGTGTTGCTAATCTTCAATGATCATGTATCGATGATTTTGCATTCCCCGCTAGCCTTCCATTGGTTGAACCAGGAGTTTCTGAGAGCAGCTGGGTGAAAGTCTAACACGTTGCTTATCCAGACGGAGGAATTAGAATATGAAGCTAACTAGAACTTCTGACAGAAACAGCTAACATTATATTTTTTAGCTACTGTCCAACATTAAGAGGGTAAGAGGTTTGATGCAACCATTTGACACATCGACTTGTATTTCTTCTCCTATCGCATTACTAGCCTAATATCCTCTTGACACAACTTTCTACTCCATTTTCCATCTTATAGACAAACACTTGCAACATAATAATTTCGTACCTGGAGCTACCCAAGCTCGTATCAAAGTCAATCCAAAAAGCAATCAACAATAGAGAATAGCCCAAGGACAACATTGCCGTCCAGTAACGAATTGAGATCTTCTATCCAATGAGAGGGCACATCCGCAAGCCCTTACAAGTCCTGAATATACCTGAAGAAATTGCTTGCGTTGCCTTGCCTTGCCGTGACAAGTTTTAGGTTGTTGATTGTCTGAGTGGATACAGCAAGCCAGACAAGCAAACTTTAAACCGCAGCATCTGTCTTTTATTGAACAAATAATCATTTTGTAGAGGATAAACATAGAGAAAAGGAACAATAACGTAGAACCCAAGCGGAAACCAACCCAAATTATGGATATCAATATAGTCTTCATGCAATATCAAGGCCCATAGTTCGAATAGCCCAAGTAGCCCCGGCCGGGTGTCACCAAGAATTTGTGGAGTCACCATCCTGTTGCCTTGCCCCAGACACACTACCCCGACCATGCTAGTTCCGAGCCTGCACATCTAGAGTACAGAAAGGAATGCTTTTGACGGAAAGTTTTGTACTTCTGTTCGCTGCTTTGTGCAGCATCATTTGGCGTGGCATCGAGTATTGCGTGAGTCTTATCCTCTGGTCTGTCATACGTTTCTATAATCTTCTGCCTCGCCGTAAACAACAAAGACTCATGGCACTAGAATTTCTCGATTCAATTTATGGCTTGTTGATAGTTAGGTTGCTGTGTAGTCACTGAAGCCTGGAATGTTAGCTCTTCTATTGGTCTCCGTTTCGATAATCGCACCGGCCCAAAGACAATCAACTTAGGTCTTGTCACCCAAAGCCAAGCTAATAGTTTTACAGCTTGGTTTATGATTCTCAGGAAGCTCCGGCTCGCTGCAAACCTTGGCTTATACCACCAAACCTTGATTTGTGCTTTTCACGAGCAAGTCATTATAGTCTCCTTCTCATCGTCTTTGTTATCTCACACCCTCAACATCCCTCTAAAACATACTCTCTCCCTGTCCAATTATTGCTGCTGCGCTCACACCCTTCAACCCTACACACCCCAGCAGCACTCACCCTTCCTCCCAAATGAGGAGGGTGACCCTTCCAGTACGCAACTCTGGAAAATAAAGGGAAAAATCAAGAATAAAAGTATGACAATTCAAGCTTTCCCTGGTCCGCGCCCCCGCCCCCGATTGGGACTGCTCTGGCAAGCTAGCTGGCAGTAGCTCCACGCAATAGATGTAGAAGCAACAGCAGAAGCGTCTGTCCTCGATCCACCCACGCTTTCTACCATTGATTGTTCCGGGGTGAACGGATAGACAGCCAGTACTACGATTCTATGTCTGTCCTCCAAGCTCGGCAGGCCAGCATAGCCAGCAAGAGCCAGAGACAGAACCAAGCCCTTTATGTACTTGTACTGGTACCATCGCCTTGTCCCGGTCAGCTTCATCTTCCTTTCCCCTTCTCTTGCTGTTCGACACGACCACAGTTATAACCACTGCCGTGTCTACTGCTGCTGCTACCAGGCCCAGCATACACTATTTGGCACTATTGCTATACTTGTTCAGGTATATGAACGAGACATACGCACAAGCTTTGGTCCTTGGGTCCTCCTGCCAAACCTTATAACAAGCAGCTACATCCGGCATTCCGCTTTCCGCTGTCCTCTCCGTCTCTTATTTGATTTTTGCAAATTTGCTTCTTGCTCTTTGTGTCTTTCTTTTTAGCCCGCAACAGATAAAAAGTGTGGACTTGGTGGAAGTATCCTGCCTATAATCTGTGTGATTCTCTTCTGTCGATATTTGTTTATAATTGCATTTGCGTATAACGACCGACCGCTTACTTACACTTTTTCATGAGACTATCTCCGATTTGACTTGATCGAAAACTACTGCTCTTTTACGACTTGTATTCACCACAACTGCAGCCCAGCCTCTTACCTCTCGCAGGTTGCCCTTTACCTAATACATAACCTTGTTTTTCCTCTTATCAACAGCGATTCGTTTTGGGGTTGAACTTCGCATTTAGATACCAGCTTCACAAACAGAATTGAAAAGTTTCTTTTCTTCCGACTCTTCGTCCAATAATCTCAAATTGTTTGCTTAAGAACCCAACTTTCTGCCCATAACGAGCTTTTCTCCGAACTTTTACTATTACCACTATCAGTTGACGTTCCGGGGCTCCATTGCGGTGTTCCATTTGAGGGTGATCGCATTCGGGACTCGTATTGTCACTGTAACCTGTCTCGCTCTTGTGACCAAACCTCATTGGAGAAAGCCAAGTCAACGACACATTGAAGAAACCTCTCACCGCTAGTGTTTCCCTTGATTCCTATTTGCTTAACTCTTCGTCTCAGTTCGTCATACACAATCGAAACCTTCGCACGGCACATTCATTCCCCGCTCCACCTTCGTCTCCTCTCCCCCTCCCTCCCCGCACCCTCCTCTCTCTTGCGGACTATAACTCCCTTCTTTGGTCTTTCCGAGTTTTCCTACTCCCTGGAAAACTCAAGTTATTCAGCTCAAAACGGTCAGAAAAACAACGCTAGTGGTGCGCGAGGCACCCACGCATGACCGTTCGAGACCTCCGTCTACCAGCAGCCAACCACCCACCGAAAACTTTTACCCCTCTAGTCCTAGTATAAGGCACGAGCGGCTGCCTCCAACCGCCAATCTGGATATCGCAAATCTCATCAAGACTTCTACCTCACATTCCGACACCGAGTCGGGCCCCCAGCATCCGAACTTGGACCACCCACAAAGCCAACAGCATAGTCAGCGACATCACTCTCAACAACATCCACCGGCTTTACCGCCGCCACCTGGTCATCGGCTACCATCGTATGATCCTCCAAGGCAACCACCGCCTCCGTCTTCTGCTCAATACCCGTCTTCTCATCAAAACGGATACGGCCCGTCTGCTGCCTACCCGCCCAACACGGCTTCCTCAGCACTTCCTGGCCATCTAGGCCATGGGCCGCCGCCCCCAGGGTACCCCGGTGGCCCTCCGCCCCACCACTATAGACACGGTGGAAATCCTGGTCCCATTTCTCACGGTCACTCACATTCGCACTCTTACTCGCAACCACCGCTAATGCACAGCAGCGGCAACTCGCCCAGCCACTCGCCCCATCACAACTATGGCCATGGGAACCACAACGGCATGCCGCCGCATCCGGGCCAACGACACGCCAATGGCAATCATGTACCTCCGGTTCACCAGCAGGTCATGTCGGCGCGGCGTGGAGTCGGTCAAGTGTCTGAGAGTCCCGCGAAAAAGCAGAGCAAGTGGTCGGCGGAGGAGGACGCCTTGATTATTGAGTTGCGTGGAGGCGGGATGAAGTGGGAGGACATTTCAAAGCGGCTTCCGGGGCGTAGCGCCATAAGCTGTCGTCTACACTACCAGAACTATCTTGAACGTCGTAGTGAGTGGGATGAGGAGCGCAAAAACAAGCTGGCCAGGTTATACGAAAGGTATGTTTAATGGTGATATGTTAAGGGAGTCAACACAGCTTGAAAGATTGATCAGATTATTTCGTGACCTGATAACTTTCGCCAACTGTCGGCAAGTACCGAAGCTAAAGCTAACACAGATGATCCTTCCAGATTCAAGCCTGAAATGTGGCAAAAAGTTGCCGAAGAAATGGCTGTTCCTTGGCGTGCTGCTGAAGCCATGCATTGGCTGATGGGCGAAGAAGAGATGGCTAAGCGTGCTGGTGTCGTCCCCTTCTCCCTTTCAGTGAATGACTCGAGTTCCCATCGCAATGCCTTGTCCCGCGGTCACTCTCAGCCACCACCGCCTCGCCCCGACTACACCGGTCCTCCCCTTCACCAACAACAACCACCACACACTAGCCATCATGGATACGGTCCCCCACTGCGGCATCACACTATGCCCCATCCCCACGCCCACGCGCATAGCATGAGTATGGGACACCCGGGACAAGGACCGTCACTGCCTCACCAACAACAAATACCTCCGCAGTCCGCTCCGCCGCCACCACACCACATGCATAGCCCACATGGCTCCCATAGCAGTTATCGCTCGGGACCTGCGCCGCCGTTGAATGGGCCCATGAGTCATCCGCGATCTATGCCAACTCCTGGACCACCTGGGCCCCTGCCCCCAAACATATCTCGCCATGAACAATCAATATCCGCTCCGTTACCGCCACCGATGTCCCATGACCCCATCCGTGACCGCGAACGTGAACAAGATGCCTCATCGGGTCCCCATGTTCCTCTCTCAGGCCCCCCATCCGATCTTCCCCCTCTCCAACCTCATAACCATTCCAACGGAATGCTCCCGAGCGTTGCTGAGCTTACGACTGGCGTCAGCCCTTACGGCACTCCTACTTACTCTGCCCAACCGAATTCACTACCTCCGCCTTCCTCAACATCTGCGCCACTAGGACCGTCTCCGGCCCACGGTCCGCCAACTTCGGGAACGCATAGCCATTCAAACACGACGAATAATAGTCCCGTGACCAAGTCTGAAAATAGCCCGAAAGATGGTCCACTTCCCTCGACCTTGGGGTATCCGCCAACGCCGACGCCGTCTGGGATGGGGAGTGCTAGGGGCGGTGAGACTCCAATGAGTGCCGGAGGATACGACCCGGGTGTCTCCATAGGTTCCAAAAGACCGGCGAGTCCCGGGATGCTTGGGCATGACGGAAGCCGCCGGCGATTCTTCGATGGGCCAGATGACCCAGGGAGACGACGGATGATGTAAGGAGATGAAGATGACAACTAGAGCAATGAAGAGAAGAGGTTGGTTTTTATTTCATTCCATTTCAGTTTATTATTATTACTATTATTTTGTTTATTTGTCTTTTATTTTTTTATTTTTATCTTTCCCTTTATTGTTTTGAGGTACACTTTATGCATATACATCCTTCGGGATGGACGGCTGCCATTATGTTTATTACAATATTTTCCAGGTTCTTGGCAACTGTGTTTTTGGTTTATTTTGTTTTTACTTTTGCTGTTATTTATGTCTCTGGTGCGTGTCCCTGCTCTTGTTAGAGGTGTTGAGGAAAACGGAATAGATGGTTGAATCTTTTATAATACATGTTGGCTTGGTTGCTTTGCTTACTTTACTTTGTATTTCCTTCCGCGAAAATGCGTGGTCTTTATCGGCAGTTCTTTGCTCCTAAATTCTGTAGGATGAAGTCAGTTGGAAGATTGTAGGCAGGCTCTTCAGTAACTGATGTATAAACCTTAACCCTATAGAGAATCGATTGACCTCAGTCGAATTAGTTGTCAGACGATGTGATATCAGACGGGCTTCGATTGGTTGGGAAGTTTAACATCATAATAATATTGTCGTTTCGAGAACGTCACCGACATAAGAATGTAATTGGAAATGACAAAACGTATGGAAAGACGACAGTATACTCTTTGATATATTTATTGGATCATTATTCCATGAATTGAGGACTTCTCCTGCAAATAATCCACCAATTATCCTTTTCATATCCACTCCTAACGACCTCACCACCAACAGCCCGCACATCCTCCTCCAACTCCATTTTCCTATACAAATGATAATACCTATGGACTGTCCTATCACTCCCATAATTATTCTCTGCTTTCCCCTCTGAAGTCTCAACACCATCTCCCTTCTTTTTTTCTTGCTTCCATTTTGTTACCCACCCTACAAACTGATCCTGCGCAACACCCTCGTTCCATCCGCGACGCGAATCACCCTGTTCTAAAGCCCATACGTAAATTAACGCCTCACCGGCTTTAACACCGGGGGCTGCCCATTCGGTAACTTTCGTCCCCTCAGGAACATCGAGGGCTGCCGAGTCAACAGAGAACTTATCTTCGGTTTTCGACGGGCCTCGTATTGTCTTCAAGACGGCCTTGACGGCATCACGGCGGCGCTCTTTTGTTGAGAAATGGTGGATAACAGCAATGCTGATTGCGAAGTCGGCGTTGCCTCTCACTGGGACATCCAAGGCATCGCCGACAACGACGTCACCTCCGGCAACCGCCTCGACCTTCTCCTCTCTCTTTCCCCCTTCTTTCTTCCCCCCGACAACCCTCACCTCGCCAAACCTTATTTTCCCCATAGCACACTTCACCAACCCCACACTCCTATCAATACCTAATAGCACAATATCACTATTCACTCCAATATACTTTCCATTGCCACAGCCGAGGTCATAGCCTATGGAACCCGCGGATCGACTATTGAGAAACCAAGAGACAAGGGGCCAGGGTTTGTGCCGGGTTGCCGAGAAGTGGGAGGCGATAGTTTCGTAGATTGTGTGGACGTGGGTTTGTTCGTAATGGGAGGCGTTGGCGGCGTCGGGGACAGCGGCGGGGTTGTCTAGTTTGGGCATTTGAGCGAGGGATAGGAAATTGGATGGTTTGTTGGTAGCGTTTTGTCTAAGAAGGGATCAATTAAATGAGATTGGATGAAAGAATGGTAATGTTGATTGAGTATTGGATGACCGACGATACATGAGATGTCAAGTCAAAACCCCAATGACGTTTCTTTTCACGTTCCACAAATCCCCACACTAAAATCCAGACCAACGTATAGACCCTTACCTAACCCTGGCTCACTCCGCCCCGGTCTCCGACCGTCATCCCCCACTCCTTGTTTACCCAAACCGTCCCTGACTAATACTCCTCAACATTCCCCCTCTTTCAACCCGGAACCCATTACTTACTTCCGTCTCTATCCCTGCTATCAAATCTAAATGTCACCACAGACCCCAACGACCCCTCAGAACTCTCCATCCCGAAATAACCCACCACATCATAATCTATTATTGGGCGGCGATTTATTTATTTAGCGTTGCATTAAGCAGATTTCCCGGAGTGGCGATCGGTTGTAGTGAAATATTACTGTGTTAAGGGTGGATTATCGCGAGGATTAATATTTTATTAGGGAGGAATATAATATATTTCTTTTCTTACTCAGGTCATCGTTCCTGTATGGAAATTGGTCATGACATCAATAATTCGTGTTTTGGGCTCTCGTACACCGGAGATGATCAATATTCTAGGAAAGACACTCTACACCCAATCACTATTCTTGTGCCCACATTTTCCTGCCAAGTCCTAAAACCTTCAAGCAGACCTCTTCAAATTTGTCTCCCATTTTTTCCCCATGAAAACCCCACCTAACGCACTCCGCACTTTCCGAGCTTTATATTTGGATGTCTCCACTACAAGACTCGGGCTCCGCCAGTGCCTCCTCGGCAGCCCCTTTCCATTTTCATCACTACCATCTACAGTTGGTTATTCAACTTCTGAGACATTACGAGCTTCGCCCAGAACCGGCTGGTTATCGGCAGTGACATCACTGAGGTTCCCGCCTTTCGGAATCTCGATCCGTTGGTGTAATCTGGGCCCCGGCTCTAAGGACCTCCGGTAATGCTCAGACCGACGGAGAAACTGGTTCACATTGTCATCTTTGGGACAAATGGTGTGATGTTTCAGTAATGGCGCCGTAGGTTACCTGTTCGCCGCATTGAGCCTCGACGCTGAAATTATCATCAATCTGCGTCTTTCAAACTTCTTGTTGAGGTCAATCTCGACTAAATCACTTCTCCAATCTCGGAATGCCTTTTCTAGACCCAATGTGCTTCGCAACGGACTGAGGATCTCAAACTCCAGACTCCCACTCTTCACATATCCAACAAGAATGTCTTGCGCCGTATAACCTTTCTTGTTGACAGCAGCAGCATCAACCCCAAACTCGCGCAACATCAAAACCGTGTCAATCTACCACCGGAGGATCTGAAGCTGTTTGTTGCTCTCGGATGCTTTGAGGCGGCACAGCGCAACATCGTGTAGAAGCGTGTTACCCGATGATTCGTCTTTGATGGCGCCAATATCAAGACCCTACGTCGATAGTCGCTTCATGACCCCGGGGATATCGTACCGAGGTGGAGAGAAAATGGCCGCCTCGCGGATCAACGTGCTCAGAGCTTGTGGGATAGTCGAGTCAGGTGAAGCCATGCGATGGAGTATGGATTGAAAGATGAGCCGTTGGCGGAGCATTAATCTCAGAACAGTCGCTTTGGGAGGTTGCATCACCGGCCAGATCTCGATCCTCATGCTCATTGGCAATATCTTCCACGCTCTTTCGCGAACTTCCCACAGAATATTGCTAAACATCTGATCATTTCGATCAAGGATAATCTTCCACATCTCTACCGAACCGGGAAGTCGTCTGCACGCAGCATAGTCAAAAAGAACAGGGAGCGGAGACGACCCCGAGACTAAAGCTCGTGCCAAGAGTTTCTCAACTTGGTTGGTGTGTTCGGGGTCGTTGTCAGCCTATGCTGGTGTTCAGAGTGAAGAAGATGCAAGACACATTCTTCTCCGATCTCATGTCCGTAGTCCAAAACCAAGTTCAAAGCCTTGACGCGATGTCTGCGCAAGATACCTCTGGAACTCAGTGATGTAATCATAGATGTGATTGGAGTTCCGCCCGCAACGGTTTGCAGGTTTGCAGCCCCCGCTTTGAGAAGAGCTTCGAGACAACTTAGAGCATACTTGGTCGGAACAGCCCACATCGAAACATTGAAGAAAGGCGTCTGTCCCCAATCGTCAAATGCATTTGGATTGGCACCGTTTTTGAGAAGCCATTTGATTGTCTGCCCAGTCACATGACCGTTGACTTCGAGAGCATAGTGGAGAGGCGTCTTTTCCTGTCGTGCTCGCAAGTTGACATCCATCCCGAGTTTGTTGACGTGATACTTGACCAAGTCGCAGTGCCCCATCAGAGCAGTAAAGTGCAGAGTTGATGCGTAAGGAATCTTGTTGAAATATATTTCCGTTGACATGCCGTGGCCGTACAACGCTTCAAATGCCTTGACGGCTCTAACATCAATCGTGTTCTCAAGACCCATGAGAAATATCAGTGAAGTGGGAATAACGGTATGGGAACTCAATCTTGAAACCTTTCGACAATGATGAAAGGCTGTACGGGGACTAGTCAACTTGTAAAGGGAAACACAGTTCCGGGCATCGATCTTGGGGTTGCAGCCTTGGACAAGAAGTTGTATGATAATTGAAGGGGGACATCCCGTGATTAATGCGATATGAAGAGCAGTTAAATCACCACGCCCTAGGCCCGGCCCGTACTGTTGATGGTACGAGTTGATGTCAGTCCCGAAGCTCAAAGTCTTTCGAATTAACTGCAAAGATTCGTGTGGGTGCTCTCGAAGTTGTTTGGCGGCATGGTGGAGGGCGCGGCGGTAGTATCGGGCATCGATACAGTATATTTCGACTTGAAAAGCTCTATGTAAGCATTTTGAGCAACGTAGGATGGCTTGTATTTCGTGTAGGGAGAGGTATCTGGCAACCATAAACAGGAGTTCCAGAGGCAGGTCCTGTAGCTAGCATTGGCTCTGGGTCCGACGACTGACGCGGAGTTCATCATGGGGGGGACGAGGCGGGATAGATCTATACTGCTTCGGTGAATATATCGTTAATTGAAGCTTAAAAATAGTTTCCAAAATCAAATCTCACCATGACGATGTTGTAAAGGTAATAGTAACTATGATGATAATGAACGAAGACGGAATAACAAGCGAATCAAAAACAATAGTCCAATAAAAACGTTATAAATTTCCCCGGTCTTGAATACTACGCTGCTCTCCCCGTTATACTTCAATCGACAACATTGCCGTTTTCTAAAACAAAAAAAACAGAATGATGATGAGCGTATAATCAGACGTGGATGATGTTGATGACGGGTTGAGCAGTCAAATGTATATCAGATAAAAGTACTAAGCATGTCCAACCACAAAGAACACAATGAACTATCTACTGGAGGTTCAGTAAAGATTGGCAAAATCATGGAATCAAAAAGCCTTCTAGGGACATGAGAGTTCCCGTAGCCTTACTGAATGCTGCTAAGTAATAAATACGTTACGTCAGCGCGCAAGACGATGGCTCTTTCCATTTCTTCAAATATCACATGCAAATACGACTTTCAGTGGCAATCACGTGATTGCACATAAGGCATATTCTTCCAATATAATGCAATTACTATCTCCAAATCATCAATTCCCCATTCACTCCCCGCCCTATGATACCTCTGCCCTCCACTTCTTCCCCTCTGCTGCTAACAAACCCCCCGCTACCGGACTATCCGCCTTCCTCTTCCCCAAAATTGGCTCCGGCGTATTTTTCGACTTCACCGCCTCCCCGTAACAGCTCACATGATACACCTTATCTCCTACCCTCGTCGCATCTAACCACACAAAATCCTGTGCTGAATCCAACCACTTATTCACAAACTTTTCTGCACAGATAGGGCAAGTTCTATTCACCCCTTCAGAGTCATCTGGCGCCGACATGTACTGCAGCTTAGGCATGACAGGCGCAATGCTGGCAATGGGAACAGCCTCCAGGGAAGCACCGTCGAGAGATTCCCGGTTGGCAAGCCAGGCTTTGCCGTCGAGATACCAGCTGCGGTGTTGGCCGCGGCGTTCAGCGTTGATCCGGCGGAGGTGAACGTTGAAATGCCAGTCCATGTGGGCGTCACGCTTGGCTCTATTGTCGTCAGGGAAACGACGGCCACATTGAGAGCACGGTTTACCACGCCCATTGAGCATAGTGCTCAGGAGATGAGACCGGCTAATGATTGTTAGTACATAGGCTTCTTGGTAGAATTTATCGATTCAACTTACTCAGTCTGAAGCGAAGCAAGGTCGAACGTAATTGAATCCATCTCGGTCTCCAGTATCTTCACCGTATTTTGTTGTCTTTGCATCTGCACTCTCTGCGCTGCTAAAGCCTTAGCAATGACTGGCGGCAGAGCAGGTATCCCCGGGATCTGCGGTATAACAGGAGCAGAAGCCGGGGCAGGAGTTGTCGTATATTGAGGCGTATTGGGAGAATTAGGCACACTTGGCAAGATACCGGCTCTTCTCAGTTGGGCCACCAAATCCAACGCATCTGAGACCTTCGGCGGACCCGGAGGCGTAGGAATTGGAGCAAGGACCGCAGCCGGAGCCATCACAGGTACTATCTGGGCGGCTTGGGGGATACCATTGTGAACGCCACGCATGGCAACGGGAGCAGAAGAGGGCACGGGAGTTCCCTGCATACTGGGAGATTGCGATGGAGGAGGGGCAACGGCTGACGAGATATTAGAGGTTGGTGTGGGAGTCTGTCTCTTGAGAAGCGCGGCCATATTAGCACCAAGGAGAGACTCAAGGTTGAGACGCGGAGTAACAGGCGGGGCGCCCGAAGCCCAAAGGTGGCCAAAGGACTGGTTGGTGGTAACTGTTAGATCGTCAACTTGTTTCTTGATCTGGGCTAGCATCTCGGCCGGCAAGACCGATCCGTTATCAAACAATGCGCGAAGATCCTTAAGTAAGGGAGTCTTCTGGCTAATGGAAGTATCGTGAGGGTAGTGAGCACCGGCAATCTGAAGATTGTGAATCAGATTGTCAACGCTAGCTTTGATCTGATTCACATCGATCGGAGGGAAAGCCGAAGTCAACGGGGTTTGCTGAGTAAGTGTATTAGGAGCCGAGGGATACTGAGGTATGCCCGCTGGTATCTTCCCAGGGTATTGCGGCGTTCCCATATCCCGCGACCCAGTCCTCCGCATAAGAGCCGCCGAGGGTCCCGAGGGTCCCGGAGACGGCCGCACACTTCTAGAGCGGCTGGCCGAAATCTTTGTTGAGCCTGAGCGGCCGAAGATGACGCACGCATTAAGGCGGACTCGATGGGTTCAACGACGTCAAGGGGGAAGACAGGACGGGTGTCTACGGAGCCTGGAACTGGTTGTTTCCAGGTGAAGAGCATTTCTTCCATCTTGCGGCGAACGTGGGTTTCAACAGTGGCGTAGGCTTCCATGAACATACGGTAGAGCTTCGGGGCAAGATATAAGGTGTAGGGAGTTCCGACGTTCTTCACTATGGCATCGAGAACATAGAGAGCCGGAAGCTTACGTTGAGGAGCGGCCTAAGCGATATGTTAATATAAGAGTCCAACCCGGGTATTTGGATATGGCTGAGTAAGCTTACCTCAAGGATGAAAGTCTGAAGAGTCTCGGAGATATCAAGAGCATACGCCGTATTCTCTCTAGCAATCTGGCAGAGAGTCATAATTTCAATCCGGGTGGCGGTCTGGATGTCTTCCAGGGCGGTTCGGAAATCCTCCGTGATTTGGGCGGCAGTATCTTCGTCGTTCATTGTGATGGGTAAAACGGGAGGTTGATTGAGTAGATATTGAAAGTCTCCTGGATAGATCAACTACTTGGTAAAACTGCCAAGAGCTTTAAGTTTGATGTGGAGTGATAATAGACAGTAGTACACTAGATAAATCTAGGATTCGGCTGTCGCAAAATCACCAAATGTATTCCCGGGGATATCGGTCAATTCAAGTTTACAGACAACGCAAATGAGAGTTTTTAGAGATAATTTCTACTCTCGTGGTGGTAGACTTGAACAGATGATTGAAGCCAAAGAAAATGAGATACGTCGTGAAGAGATTTTTTCCTTCTGCCCTACCACACAATTGCCTATGATATGATCAACGAAGGCAAGAACGAGAAGGAGTTGCTGTATTAAGCAACTTTCGTCCCGGTACAAGTATCGTTGATATGATCTCGGATGATGATAACAACACGATAAGCCTGCAGTCTAGCCTAACAGCAATAAGATATAATATGATCCGTAGATTTCCTTCCCGTTTTTCTTATCCACACCCAGATTTACAATAGCAGCCAAGTCAGATCAAACCAAGAGCAAGAGACACGATTATATAGTATCTCTCGACATTCGCTTCGTCAGTCCCGTACGTGATGAAAAGGCAAAAACGAAAGACACAAAGTTATTCTCGAGTTCTTTTTGAATTGTAGACAGGTCCTCCTTACTGATATGTACCCAGCGATCAATCATACACAATGCGAATATACAGCTAAAGAAACCTGCTCAGCATCACTTCCAAATGACACTGATGGTAATAGTCTACGGAGGATGCGGTACTGATAGTACTGATTCTCCAGCAGTAGACAGTATTGAGGGCGTGGCGAGCGTTTGCAGCCGCAAATCTATGTATTAACAGTAAGCGAAGGTTCGATTATTATGGTTGGTCGTGAGATCGAAAGATGCGATGCGATTAAAGGCGATTTGCGACCGCGCCGGTTGACTTTAGGCTCCGAGCGATTATTAATATAGTTCTGTTATAGAAAGGAATGTCGGATATCAACCGTTTAATTAAATTTACAAATAGATAAAGCTATGAGAGATGATAATGGCCTTGAAAGTTTACCAACAGCCAATAGCGGATGCGGACGAATATGCAAAGCCGTCATGATGGTCGCGCATGGAGCAAGGTAATCATAGAAGTTCTTCGCAGACACGCCACTTTTGTCACGTGTGTGGCGTTTTGAACCCTAGGGTTATGTTCTCATTCATAGTACTATGTTGAGTTCGACCCAGACCTCACTGATAGTATGTACAAGATGTTACCATGATGCCTGTCAAAGTAGCTCATAAGTAACAGTTATATTATAGCCTTTATAGAAATTAATATTAAATGAATTATTCTTGATTTTATTGGGCATATGATAATAGATAAAGAAAATTATCATAAGAGTACGTAATATCAAAAAGAAATAAAAATATAACTAGAAACATAAACAGAAAGCCAAACACATCACAACATTACCACCTCTTTCACCTCCAATTAAAACTCAACTCAAAATGCAAGCCATGAAAATACAAACTGATCTCAATAAGTTTGCAGTATTTTTGAGGTTTTCTTTGTAAAACATAAATCAAAGACAACCATTTCTCACATCACTCGTAAACGTCCATGCGGCTCGTGGTATTTGAGTGCTTCAATTAGAATTGGCCTATGTGAGAAGCAACGCTGTATCGATAAACCTTCTTCTCGGCCGAGTTCATCGGATGCAAAGCCGTCTCCGGTCTCGAAACCTGCGGCATCACCGGGCTCCTCCGATTCTCAACAACAACCGACTCCGGATACGCCTCCACGTCACTCCGATAATCATACTGCCCGTAGTAGCTTGACTCATGCTGGGCTATCTGAGGCATCTGCGACGCCAGCGGCTGCGGGATCTCGATATCATTGTTGTAGGACTGGATGGGCCCGCTAATCTTGGGACGACCACCGTGGTTGAAGGGCGACAGCTTTTGCGTCCAGCACTTGGCGGCAGACACCTTTTCATGATGGATTGAATCTGAGCGGGCTGAAGAAGCGTAGGAGCCGGTGTAAGTGGTCGGAGTGACGCCGGCGAGGGAGCCATCGGAGCGGATGTTACGCGCATTGATGCCAGTCTTGTTATCACTAAAGATAAAACTAACCACAACGTTGACGACACCAAAAACCAAACCAAGAATTCCAGAAGCAAGAATCAGTCTCCAAAGCGGCATACCGAGGGCCTCCTGGGACAGCTGGGGGCGGTTTAACTCACCAAGCACATGGCAAGCCAAAACAAAGAGAGCAGAACCGAGCCAAGTAAGGCCGCAGCGGGCGGAGAAGACGGGCCAGTTGCGCTCGTAGAACTTGCGGAAGATGCCAAGTTCAGAGATGACGAGGAATACGGTAATGAAGGAAGTAAATATTTGCGAGAGGGCGTCGAAGAAAAAAAAGGAACCATTCTTCCCAGTCATGACAACCATGACCCAGGAGGCGGCAGAGAGGCAGAGGAGAGCAATGATAGTGAGGGCTCTGATTATATTAAGAACGAGATGTCCGGAGCCACGAAGGGCAGAATTATTGGCAAGATTAAACATTGTGAAATTGGTCGCCGGTGCTAAAGATGGTGTTTTTGGTTGTTTTTCTCAGGATTTATGTACGCGATGTTGGTATTAAGGGGGCTAGATGCGATGTCAAATCAAACAACTTTAAAAAGCTTAGTCAGTACTTATGGTTTGGACGAGAGTCGAACAGTCGCGTGATTCGGTGGTCTTACTAGAATAAGATGGAAATTTAAATAAGACTGGACCAGCCAGAAAGACAATAAAAGATAAAAATGTCACAAGAATCGAAGCAAAGATAAAATAGAAAGAAAATGCACCGGTGATGACCGTCGAGGAGACCACCTGATGAACAGAAAGGAAAAGACAAAAACTGAAAAGGGAATATGAAGAAAGAGAAGAAATGGATATTTGGTTTTACAACCTTGGTAGTATTTATACTTGGGTAGAAACCTGTAGTATTTTCTTTGAATTCCCACCTTTATTCTTTTTGTACGCAATGCAAACGCTTCGCTGCAGATTTCACAGGTAGTGGGAGTATCACAAATTTCCTATTTGGGCGAAGCTGCAATGAAGGCGCCGTAACGAGTCAACAAAGGGACGAGCCAGAAAAAGAAAGAAAAAAATACAAAAACTGTAAAAGTACGCGGCTAATTTCTTGAGGGAGAATACACCGTATAAAGGATAAAGTAAAAACGGATTTTTGTAAAATATTAAAATAACTGCGAATAAAAACAAAGATATCGACAGTCTTAAAACAAAGAAGCGTGTAAAGGGGTGGAAAGAGAAGCAGATAGGACGAAAGAGTAACAAAGGGAAGATTAAAAGTGCCCAGCACTCAAAGTAAAGTACAAAATTTGAATATTTTCAGTTAATGAATCAAACGAGAATCAAGAAAATATCAAAAGACGGCAATCCTCCCTCATATCAATATATCCCCAACCCTCAACTGAATCACCCACAAGCGCTCTTCATGTTCCGGCTATTTCGACCAGGTTCAAGTCACTGGGCTACCAAAGTTACTCCTCCGGAAGGTACAACAGAGGGAATTTCATGGCAGACGGCCTGTTTCGGGTTGGCATCGGCTAGTGGGGGAGGTCTCGAGAACCAATTGATTGGAAGGGGCTTGTTGATAGGGCGGTAGACCCGGGATGGAGAGACCTTTTGAGTTTGTAGGATTTTTACGTCTAGTTATAATGGCGTTATTTTGTGTTTATTTTGAGATCGAGATTTTTTATCTTGATATCTTTAGTTGAGGTAATCATGGTGCTATCAAAGTTACTGGTATCTTCTTCAACGCCGGGATTACTGGTCTCCAGGAACGCAAATTACAAACCCACTATCAAAATCTCAAACAACACCACGATCAAAAACCCATAGAACCAAACTTTGTTTCCTACGCATAAACCCTCTCTTGCCGTAAGCACCTTCCTTCATATAACTAACACACTTACGATAAATGCATCCGTTAAAATTCACAATAAAATATTCTCTATTTCATTTTGCATCTTAATCAGCACCTTGTATTCTGCGTCACCTCCGCATTTCTTAACTTGAACCTGTCTGGCTCCTGTTCCTTGCTAATGCTGGATGGAGTCGCTAGACTGGGGGTGAGGTTTGGATTTTGGGCGCTTGTAGACCAATCGTCGGTGTTGTACTGCAAATTCTCTTGACGCTGGAGTTTTGTGGACAAGAGGCTGGATTGAGGTAGGATTTTGTACTTAAAGGGTTCGAATTGGGAGTATTCGCCTGTATGATGTGATGAATAATATGTACGGAATATTCTACAGAATGCGAGGTTAGATAGTGGCTATGTTGGTCCTCTTCTCATCACGACATTTTAGTGTCCAACTATGGCTACAATTACGACTTTATACCAATGGCAGACAGGCGGAATGTACCAACTTTGACTTGTATAATTGAAAATATTTTTACTTGCGCTATCATAAGGTTCACTTTCAATTGTCACCATCTAGAGACCCCCACGTAGGATAAGTCTAAAAATATTACTATCGTGAAGAATTTCAGCGCTTAACACGACCCTGTCAAGTTCGTCATCATTGGCTTCTAAATGCGGTTATATGGTATTCTAGTTACAAGACTAGTTATTAGGTCACCATATATTTTAACATGTGGGATTCATAACCTGATGTCAATAAATTTTTCTCAATGTAAATGCTGTAGCAAACACTAAAAACTGCATAATATATATCACAATCAATGTGTTTGAGAACGATAACTGATAGGGTTATTTCAAATGGGCTACTGACTCGCGTGCAATCCAATTGGCCTAATAAAAGTGGGGTTCGGCTTTAGACCCTGCTCCATCACAAAATTCATGAATTTTCTAATCTTCTTAATTCTTCCCCATCTTCATCGTGACATGTATACCCCCTCAACCAGCTTTTCCATCCTCACCCTCCTGTCCTCATCCTATCCTCACTTTCAAAATGGCCCGTGGCAACCAGCGCGATAAGGCCCGTGAGGCCAACCTCAAGAAGCAATCCGGCATCGTACGTCCCCGCTTCGATACCCTCCGGTCTAATATGGCTCCCTTCACCACCCACTAACAACCTCATAGAAGTCTAAGACAAATATGACTGGTGCCGAGATGCAACGTGCCAAGGAATCTGCCGCTGAAATCATGCGCAAGAAGCAGGCCGCTGGTAAGTGTTCACAATCTGCACATTGTTGTGGTAATCGAGATTGAGACTCTGACACAATCTTAGCCGAGGCTCGTAAGACTACTGATGGCGGGAAGAACTAAGCATCAAATTCTTATTAAAGCGCAGCTATAGACTGTTGGCTTCGCGATTCTCTATCCCCTCTCTAGTTACAGCTATCAACCACTCAGTCCACCGATTGGCTTACCGCCTTGTGCTACGGGAAATCTGTTATCATCATTGAGACATTTAGCGTTGCACAAAGGCGGTGAGGAAATGGTAGTACTTGATTTTTTCCAGCGATCTTTTCTCTAGCCTTTTATTTTGTAGTCAGGGTGGTCTACAAGCTACCTATAGAGTTTAATGATAACGATATATTTTTATGTATTGTGATGGGCTGCGGCATGTTTTGAAAAGTGGGATGAGGTTCTTGACAAGAGACGAAACAAAAGAGGTAAGCTTAAGAACCTGCCAGCACTAGCTTTTTCCCCACATGGCGGCTCAAAGTACGTATCACAAACATGTCTCACGATTATTTAAGTCATGGAGTTTTTATTTATTCTTATTTCGATGTAAGCTACGAACAACACATAACCTTCCCAACATAAATATCAACCTCCGAATGTCAACTATCGAGGTATATGAAACAAGTTGACAAAGGAAAAACTGAATATAGTATGACTCGTAAAAGAAAAACAGTGAAAAGGAAAAGAAAAGTAAAAATCTACAAAAAACCCCAAAAAGAAAATAAGAACAAATATAAGCAAAAAAATTATTATCCAACTCCGCTTGATAATTCTCAATACCCAAATAACAACATACAAAAGGCTACCCGTGAGTCTTTTCTTCCTCCTTATCAGATCAAGCGTAAGAACAGAACGCTCAGAGGACCAGGTGGTTGGTTGACTTCGCGAGATCATCCATCCCTGGATCACTACTTTACCAGAAGCGGCGGCGAAGACGACGGGACGCAGCAGGGACAACACCAGCGGCCTGAGCCATAGAGATAGAACCTGTCATATATCGTTAGTAGTTGTTTCTCATCAACTAGTGGAGTATCTTAAGATAACTTACCGGCAGTACCACCGAAAGCACCGACACCCTGAGCAGCGACAGGGAACGAACCAGCACCGCACTGAACAGAACACAAGCAAGAACCATCGGCCTGAAGAGTACCAGTGCCAGTAACAACACCGGTCTGGACCGAAGAAGGGGCAGAGACGGAAGTAGGAGTACCCACAGTGCCCTTGTTCTCAGCGGTACTAGTGGCGGCGGGCAAAGTGGCGGCACCGGTACCACCAGTCAGGTTAGACCCGGTGAGACCTTTGCCGGTGCTGTTAATGGCCTTGGCTTGGAACTGGGCGTGGGTCTTGGCGGCGGAGGGGTTGATGGAAAAGACCATACCACGACCGCAGTGGTTACCCTGGGCGCAGTACATCCCTTGAATGCGTGTTAGTCGACGTTCGATAGTCTTGGAGTGTCTAAGGTAGACTTGGAGATAAACTTACAAAGAGGATCAGTGGTCATCACCTGCATGGCCATGGCAGGAGCGGGTGAAACAGTGTTGTTGGGGTTGGGCATAAAGCCAGAGTTCATACCACCAGCAAGGGGCGAGCATGGGTTATCAAAAGTTGACTGAGTGACGGTGTGGTTCTGCGACAGGAATTGGAACTGAATGACATCACCGACAGCAGCGCTGACCGACTGGGGGAAGTACGAAAGACCCTGCGAACCACCAACAACAACAGTGTGAGTAGCACCGGCGGCAATGGCGGCACCAGTACCGGTACCGGAAGCCTTAGCGGTAGTCAAGGCAACCGCTGTAGTGGTAGCAGCCGCAGACGACGAGGTAGTGGAAGCTTTAGCCTTGTCGGTAGCAACGGCCTTGCCGGGGACACTGACAGTTTGGGTGACAGTCAGAGTGTTACTGATAGTGGAAGTCTGGGCATTACCACCGGCAAACGACCAAAGGACAATAATGACAGGGTTCTGCGAGACAGCGTTGTTCAGAAGATTCGACAGAGAGTTCTCGTTGTTAGAGAGCTTATCACGCTTGATGACCGGAAACTTGTTGGCGGCAGTCTTGGCGAGAGCAGTGGGGGTGAGAGAGGCCGCAAGGAGGGCGGTAGTCATGGAGAACTTCATGGTGGGCGATGTGAAGAGGTATTGGAAATTACGGTATAAGAGAGTGAATTAAAAAGACCGGCTTTTGAGGATTTGTTTTTGCTTGGTGTTCTTTATCAAAAGGAGCAAATGTGAAGAAGTAGATGAACAGAGGATGAGTGCCGGACTCGAGAGAATCGAAAACTAAAAGAGAAAAGAGAAAAAAAGAAAAGAGAAGGAATGTGAGTGGCAAGCAACACACGATGATTCTTGAAATTAAGAGATGAGGAGGGAAAGAAAAGAAAAGAAGGGAAAATTCAAAAGGTCATAGAGAGAGGGAGACTCCCCAAGATATATCAGCAATTTGAAACTCTATCATGGAACTGCGGCTTAGTTTTCTTAAGGCGCTTTCCCATACAGCCAAGCTTTCATTTAAGCTGCCATGTTACATTCCCATGGGTGCTGTGTTTTTCCGTACATATTTTTGTCTAGGCACTCGCCCCGCCCCAAGCGGCCTCAGCACCAACCGGACCCAAGAGTCTCCGGTAGGGGGTCTCTCCCTTCCTCTTACCATCTGTTATGCCAAAGCATGACTATACTACCGGGGAGCTGTCAGAAACATAAAGAGAACCCGACATGGGTCACTTCCTGATATTCTACGACACTACGATCGTTTGCTCGGAATCCCTGGCGTCCGAACGAGCTTATCAACAAACTTATTTACTTGTTGCTCTTATCGCAGGCCATCAGACGGGGCATGTATGTCATGCTGGAGTTAAGAATGGAAAGAAATTCATGGGCTGAAGGAGTCAGGAAGATTCCTAGAGTTGTTGGGATGCTGTGACAGATTGGGTCTCGGGTGGTGTTTGGTGTTTCCCGCTAGGACAGACCGGGGTTTGGGAGAACCAAAGTGAATCATGAACCTGAGAACTAGACTGTAAGGATCATTGTAGGTGAGTCTGATTTAAAGTTGGCATTTATGACTGGCCTCGCGCTAGGAAGTTGCTGGGAATAGTCGAATAATCGCCGTCTTTTTGTGATGATAAGGTCAAGGAGTCTCTCTGGCGAGATTGAAGCTTCACAGACCATATATCAAAAAAGGGTCCAAGTTCCTTCCTCATTTACACGTGCTCATGTGTGGCTTACATAATCTCAAAACACCTCATCTCACTTCATGGGGTCACTTAATCTCGCTCTTTCAACTTTGTAACAACCCAAAATTTAAGCTTCTTCTGCGCCTAAACCAAACAAATTTCTCCTTAAAGAATTTATTCATGCACTTCTCCATGTCTGACAGCTCCCACTGGACCCTCTAGAGCCGGGAGGTGCTATCAGTTTGTCCGTGTTTCACTGTTCAATTTGCCTGACGGACCCTTGTCCGATAATTGTGCCCCACTTTTAACGTACACAGTCTGCATATATTGAGTTAGCATGGCTACTATCCATACTATTAGCGTACATTCAGACAGTGTGTGCTTTGGACGGCTTCTCAAACGCTCTGCACCGTGATATGAAACAGGCTCCAGAGATTGCCGTTCTTCTTGTCGGAGTCTTCCCTTGATTAACCCTTTCAGTACTGAACAATGTCAATATCTTCATTACTAAAAAAATCACAAAAAATTATTTCCCCATGTTGGTAACTATCTACAGATAACCGGCCATTAACAAGCGAAAAACGTGGGCAAATATTCCCAGTCGAATCCAGCCACTTGTGCTCCCTTAGCCTCAGGGATGCTCAACAATGCAATTTTATCACGCAGTGGAACTCTATCTATTGCTCTTTTGTTACAACTAAATGGTTACCGCCGGGAAGAACCTCGCAGATGAGACAGGGACATTTATGGAGGGTCTCCGGTTTTGTAAAGGTGGACATGAACGAACCCTATTGATTACATCAGATTCAGCAATACCTTGAGGGTTTTCAATATGAACGACGCAACGAACACTCTCTGTTCTTAGTGATCAATTGAAGGATACCTCGAATCCATCCAATTGACCCAATTGACGTACCAAAGATGATCCTTAACTCCGCTATTCCTCTTAACTGTCGCTGTCCCATCCCAAAATGCCTCCGACCTGTCAATTTCCATATTCCATCCGCCAAGCAACCCTAAGTTCCATCCCGCAACTCTATCCTATCATCCACTGAACCAAAGTTTACTCTAATCTGTCCTATACCACCCAACCCATTCAATGGGTCGTAGCATCTTCGGAACGCATATCGTTGTAAACACTGACGACTTTATCTCTACGCCCCAAACGTCACAAAGTACCAATATTCTCTCTGACATTTCATGCCCAGACTGGACGACAGCCGGACGAATCCTTCTTGACTCTTTTGAACTGTTGTCCAAATCAAGCAATGATCACAACCACTAAGACGATCACTGTCAGCCACTAGTGAAGTCACTGATGTATTGATTGATCTATGGTTTTGCCTTTTCAAGTAACTGTATCAGCTTTCTCTGTTGCGCAAACACATGTATACTATCAAACTTTTAGTGAAAGGGGCAGCATTTGGAGTATTGGTTGCTTGGATCTCGTGTTTACGAGGTATCATTGACTCCGTGACCACTGAGAGCCTGTAACATTTTGGAGTAAAATTGCCCTCAAGCCAAGTCCGTTCACTCAACTCATGAACAACCCTAAAACTGAAAATTTCACAATGTTCACTCAAAAGCAAAACGTGACGTTCAATTTTTCAAGCACATATAGTTCTACCTATCGTCAATCTCGTCGATCAAAAATGTACAGACGACCCTAAACCTTCACGAACCATTTTCCAGTGAGCTCACCCGAATCCAAAATCTAGCCTCTGGTCATACACTTGTTCTGTTACATATTCTGTAGATCTAAGGTAGAGACCTTATGTTGTCCGCTTACCGGATTTCCGTTAAAGAAAAAATGAACAACTACAATAAAAATAGGCTTGAAATTTTGAGATATTTATCATGATGGGGAGGGGGCATTATGAATGCCCCATTCATCTATGGCAACGGTAATCATTGAATACATGTTCATGATGTTCCTCAAACATCATGGATTATGATGAGTTGGGTTTAAGAAGAATGACGAAGGCTTAATTATGTCTAGATTTAAGTGACTATACATGAACAAAAATGAACAAAAACAATAAAAACAGTAAATCGTTTATGAACTCCCACTTCCATCCTTCTTCTGCATCCCCTCATGCAGTCCAGTATAGTACCCAGCATAATACCATCCTATAAGGGCCTTTTTCAATGTCTCATCTTTGACTATATCACATTTGCCATTCCGCGTCTCAAGGAGACAGGAAAGAGGCAGCCCATGTTAGTGTCTGAAGTCTCATTTACTACGATGTTCCGTGGTCGATCTCGGAAGATGGGTGCATATATACCATTACCTAAGGGGCCATGAGCCATATTTCGAAACACAGGAACTGCTTGCGGTTGTTGAGTAGGCTCTGAACATGAAGGCTCAATGGGAACGGGTTCTTGGGCGTTATAATGGTAGATTGTTTCGGCCACGTTCTCCTTAGCAGCGGGCTCCGGCGCGGGAGGTACGTAGGAATCATCTCCCATAGACTCGTAAAGATTGTCTTCATCGGTGAGTTCGCCGGTCGCAGTTAGTCTGGTATCGTGTTAATGGTACTTCAAATCTTATTGTATGTCTACTAAAGACTTCACTTGCCCAGCAGCGATGAGTTCCCGTTCCAAATCCTCTTCGGTCTGAATCTTGGATGCGATGCTATGATATTTCTGTATAATTGTTAGTTATCTAGAAGTTTTCTGATGTTATCACTGCTCATACCTTGTATTCCTTCAAAGCATCATTCCAAGAGTCGATCAATACTGAATCATCCCAAGCATCAGCTTGTGAAAGATCGATTGCGGTCGTCATGGCTAGTCACGTCTAGAGAAAACGCGAGAATTTGAAAATTGAAGATAAAAATCAATTTGGCATGTTCCGCTTACTTCTGTTTTAATGAAACTTGAATTAAATCGATGGTGTTGATGTGTGGTGAAAAAGTTTAGATAACCAGAATTGGGATCACTAACTTGGTCCGCGATTCTTACACTGAGTATCGCGCTAGAAAGGAAAAATGGCAAGAATCACTGTTAGACAAGGGTTAACGCATTAAATATCTATATTATAACCCTAGAAATTCATTGTACAGCCGGTTTATTAGTGAAATCTCACAGAAGTTGGCTGCCATTCTAGATTCATGTTTATTTCATCTTCAACTCAATCCTTATTCTCACATATCTCGCCAGCGCATCCCCCGAATTCCGTCCGCTAATACAATTCTATCGCTGGATTTGCGACAATAATCAGTTGGCACATCCCATCGCTAAGTATCTTCCCACCTAAATTCTTATACAAGGTACTTCTGCGCAAGCGCATTCGATAGTGGGGCGCTAAAACTACACCGCCCGCGGCAGAAAAGTACTTAAACTTTTTTTCTCGACTAGCCATGCTGATGTCTAGTATACAACAGAGAATCTTAAGACCAATCAGGTTGCGAGAGTCCCTATCTTCAAATCATCATCACATTGCACAAAATGGCTCCCACGTTGAGAAATCGTAAGAGTACGTCAATTTGATGACCGGAATTGCAATAGAATAAAAATACTGACGATTCTTTTCCTTCAGCTCTCACCTCGGCTCCCGCCACCCCCAAGCCTGCGTCTACCAAGACCAAGCGCAAAGGTTTGTCTGATCTCATCTCTTAATATTTTCCATCCGAACTGCCTTCTAACGATTGCGCATCATCAACTAACCGTATATTTTTTCTCTCACCTACAGCTACCGATGAGAGCACTCCCTTCATCTCCAAGAAGGCCAAGGCCACCCCCGAGAAGACCGTGAAGACCGACACTCCTAAGGACACCCCTAAGCAGTTCACTCCCAAGGCCACTTCCATCCCCAAGAAGTCGACCTCTAAGCCCGCCGGGCCCACTCACGAGACCATGGACATCGAATTCGACACCGCTACCGCCGCCGTGGCCATTCAGGACGAAGATGTCGAGCAGGAGGTTGACGCCGAGCTCCAAGCGCTTGCTGCCGACCTCGACCCCGAGTCGGAATCCCAGGTTGTTTCCACATTCACTCCCGGCCACTCCGTCGGTACTATTCCTACCCTCAAGGGAAAGAAGGGCAAGGGTGGCGCAAAGGAGGAGTCCGGTGTTGTGTACATTGGCCGTGTTCCGCATGGTTTCTACGAAAATGAGATGAGACAGTATTTCTCTCAGTTCGGGTCTATTCTTCGTCTGCGCATGTCGCGCAACAAGCGCACCGGCGCTTCTAAGCACTTTGCCTTCCTTGAGTTCGCCGAGGCCTCAACCGCCGAGATCGTCTCCAAGACTATGGACAACTACCTTCTGTTCGGCCACGTCCTCAAGTGCAAGGTTATCGCCAAGGAGAAGCTCCATGGCGATATCTGGAAGGGTGCCAACAAGCGCTTCAAGAAGATCCCCTACAATAAGATGGAGGGTCTGATTCTGCAGAAGCCCAAGAGCGAGAGCGTATGGGCGCGCAAGATTTCCAGGGAGAATGAGAAGCGTGTGGAGAAGGCGAAGAAGCTCAAGGCTCTTGGCTACCACTTTAAGCCCGTGGTTATCAAGGATGTCCCAGCACCCGGTGCTCTGACGAATGGCGAGAAGGAGAAGAAGGTTGAGCAACGCAAGGCTATCGAGGAGAAGAAGGCCGAGGAGCCCAAAGCCATCGAAGCGGCAGCGGCTGTCGAGGAGCCTAAGCCTAAGACCAAGGCCCGGGCTTCCAAGGGTACCAAGACTAAGACTGCTGAGCCAATAGTTGAAGAGAAGGTCGAGGAGACTGAGGCTGTGGAGGAGAAGAAACCTGCTCGTAAGACGAGAGCCAAGGCGCAAACCAAGGCTCCAGCAAAGCCCACGCGGTCATCTACCCGTAACAAGAAGCCGACCACGTGAGCAGAGTAAGGAGAGCTGGGTTGGTGTTATTAGTTTAGGGTTTGATGATATACGGCTGTGATAGTTGTGATATTACGGCATTGGAGGATGTAGGTGTTTTCTTGTTTTTACTACTAGTATTTGTTAGAAGGGCTACATTTTGTTGTACTGTACTGCATGTTTATGTTTATTGTATCCGGGCATTATATATTTTTGTTTCGGCGTTTAAAACAATTTAATGGTTTAGAACTCTTAATATCAAGGTTTCAATGTGTGATCTAGTGAAATATATACGTTAAGATTCATGTCCCTGTTCTGCTAAGCAGACAACCGACGGAGAGACAGCTAGTGGCGACTGTGTTACCTAAACCCACGGCTTACAGTGTATAACATATCAACCCACACTCATTTAGAATAAGATCCTCCGTCGTCTAAGCATAGTATCATAATAAGGGCACATATGTATCACTGGCATGGACAAGCACACTTTTAAAAATCAGACGAACATGTATTCAAGTGACAAAATTACGGTCTATGGTTCATGATAAGATGTTAGTCCATAGCGAACCCATTACACTCAGCAGAAAAGTTGAGGCGAACAGGATTATAAAGGACAGTTAATTGGTCTTCGTCAGACCTCCCATCCCAAATAAGCCATGAGATCTCCAAGATGAAGCGGCAGTCTCTTTTATAGGGGTTATTTGACGTGGAATATGTGAAGAAGAAAAGGAAAAAGAAAAGAGGAATCTATGGCGCGCATCCGTTCAAAATATTGACGGTGATTTTTTCCCCAATTTTTGGGCTTAGTCAACGCGAGGTTGGGAGGGTCTCCATATTATCGACGCCGAGTATCATATTGCATATTGGATTTTAGACAACCCAGGAATCATCCTCAACGACATTGTCAACGTGGGGAAAATTGGGGCTTGGGGTTCGTCGGTTCATGTGGGAGGCGTGGCAAACAGGGCGGGCAGCAGATGGGCGAGATGCGGGGTGCAGAGCTAACGCAAAGACGTCACCAACTTAATATAATAATGATCAGCTTATTAACGGCCATTAGTAGTGACTGCGGATCATTTCTGCCGGATGAGAATTCCAAGCCACCTGCTCATGGCTTCCATCGGTAAAATTTAGCGGGCTGCTGATGTCAATAGTGTGGCTTAAGGCGGCCAAGCACCATGGAGGGATGTCAAATTAATGTTTCAGAATTGCCTGGCCCTCTGTAATCGGGGGCTGTCGCAGTCCCTGAACCCACTGTAACCGTAAGCTCAGCAGGCCCGCTAAAATGGAAACAGGAACAGCATTTTATTGCCGATTTAATGGTGGGGATTGCTGGAATGAGGAAGGGCAATAGTGGCACTTTCCGATTTCTACCACATCGAAAGTTGTGGCTTACGTGTGCATGAGAAAATGAAACCCACACCAGCGGTGCAACTACTCTGTAGCGCAAGTAATCATCACATTGGCCAATTCAAAGCTTGAAGCTGTCAGAGGAAAAATTGAACAACTCTCCAACATAACGAAATCACGGCAAAGGCAGCACTAAGAACAGCTAAGCCTTATGACGGGGACGAATCAGCTAGACTAAGCAAGCAAGAAATATACGGATTTTCCAAGAAGCTCGATTTGATCGACTGGACTGTTTGAAGCTTGTTCCAGCGCTGGCCACAACCTGGGTCGGCTCGAATAGATATCGTGAATCTTTTCTATGTTCATCAACCATCTATAATTGTTTCTTAATCTCTTTCTGAACAATATCTCCGCATTCAACGCCATTTATATAACCCCAGACCCTCGTTGACCACCCACTTGAGCGATCCTCGAAACCACTGCTTTGGTCGCGCACATACTTGCATACACTTTGAAGAAATCGCCCTTCCCCAATCTTACTCTATAACCTACGCCCGCCTCGAATTGCCTCGACGACTTGTATCACTACCAACCATACCAATTGCTCGTATATAAGGTTATCCGAAATCAGACGAACAATCTCTACACATTATCGATCATCGCCGGCAGATCAACCCATCCGTACGCTGAAGACAGTCCCGGACTGTTGCATATAACCTGCTTCACCGCCTGCCGGACAGTCGCAGTATTGTTGAATCCCTCCACCGGATTGCCGCTCCCAAATATCCACGCACATACAGATCTCACAGCCCGGAACAATCGCCGATATGTCATCACAATCGCCTGATTCGCCAGGCGTTGCGCCAGCCAGTAAGGAACCTCGAATTACAATGCGATTGACTGCAGAGCCATGGACTTTTATCTATTTGGCATACTTCAATTACGAATAGGTGTCTTGGAGAGAGTTTATGAATTCAGTCGCCGTAGAGCATATTTCAATGCATGTCTAGGCTTAACAGCTAATTGGTTGTTTTAGATCTTGATCCCAGGAAAAGAAAGAACAACAGAAAGAAGTCCAAGAATGCTTTAGCGAAAGAAGCTGCTGCTCAGGCCGCGGCCGATGCCCAGAAAGATTCACCAGAAATTCCTGACGAAGATAAAGCTACATCCGCGGTGCCAGATGCTTCTATATCTAAGGTACGTAATGTCTCTTCATCTTTCCACAAGCCACAAACCCCACTAATAGTGATGTGGTGATAGTCACAAGAGATCCCGATACGCTCTGCGCCAGAGGAGCCCGAAATCAAGATCAACGGAAATTTCCATCATGCCGCCGAATCCACAACCACGATACAGAATATTGATAATACCGAGTTGCAGGTCGAAGTTAAGAAATTGCGAAAGCAACTTGCAGATGTCCAAGAGTCACATGATGCCGAGTTTGAGCAACTAAGAATTGAGGTTACCGATGCCAGGGCGGAAAGAGATGCTGCCAATGAAGCCCATGAAAACCTGCTTGATCGTGTGGAGAGAATTAAGGCCTCCATTACGGATAAGATTCAACAATACCGTACTGATTTGGATGATTCCCAAGAACGGATAGAGGAGCTCGAGTCTCAAAATGAAGAACTCCGGAATCAACTCAATGAGGCAAACAAAAAGACCCATGCCATCAACGATGAATTACAAGAGGCCAACCGTGAGCTTGCTGGTCTGCGCAGTCGCAACAACCTATCTGCGCAGAACTGGGGCAAGGAGAAGGACGACATGATAGTCGCTAACCAGCGGTTGAAGGAAGAACTCCAGTCGACTACCAGCGCCATGGGCGAATGGGAAGTCATTGCCATGGAAGAGCGGGCTCTCAAAGATTCGTTTGTCGACAAGGTGATGAACTTGGAAGAGCAATTAGCCCAGCTTAATGACGCTTACCTTGCAATCAACAACGTCAAGGACCAACAAGACCAGTCCATTGACCAGCTGCAACGAGCTCTCGCGGAAGTTCAGGAGACTCGGAGACGAGAGCTCCGTGAGTTGGTAGAAACGCACGAGGAGCAGAGCAAGGCGCTCAAGAGTGTGGTCCGGGAAATGGAAAAGAAATATCAGGTAATTGAGAGCGAGAAGGAAGTCCTCGCCAAGGAAGTGGCGCGGACAGCGCCGTTTGAGAAGGAGGTTAATGAGAAGAACCTCCTGATTGGCAAGCAAAGACATGAAGCCATTGTTCTCAATGAGCATCTTACTAAGGCTCTCAGATATCTAAAGAAGACGAAGCCTCAAGACCAGGTAGACAGGTATGTTATCTTCATCTTAGTTCCAACAGTACTTTTGACATCTCACTAACTCTTCATTTAGACAAATTGTCACCAACCAACTAGTTCACTTTCTCTGTTTAGACCGTTCTGACCCCAAACGTTTCCAAATTCTCCAAGTCATGGCTTCCTACCTCCAATTCACCGACCAAGAACGCGAACAAGCCGGCCTTGCTCGCCCCGGTACCTCCATCAACAGCCTGCGTCTTCCAGCGTCCCCCTTCACCCGGACGCCCAGCAGCCCCTCTCTTCACACTGAATTTCTCACCAACCCGGATGCCAGTGGGCCTTCTAGCAAGGAGACGTTGGCGGAATTGTGGGCGAATTTTTTGGAGAGGAGTGCGGAGGAAGGCGTGGGGAGTGTCGGGACGGTCAAGTCGCGGAAGGATAGTATGTCGAGTGCGGGGACAAGAGCGGATAGCACGAGAGGTTAGAATGGCTTCGGAGTTGTCTAGTCTGTTTTGCATTGTGGGATTCGTTTGGTGTTATTCATAGCATATCATATGGCTTATAATCAAGCCTTGTCACGGCATTAGTGAATATTACGAGTTTTGTCGACAATCATAATCAAAAGTGAACTAGCAAAACATTGATGATACAAGACTCTATGACTCATGAATCAGCCTCTATCTTCCCTTTCTTATCTGCTTGGGCAAGCCACGGCGCCATGATAGTCTCGGCGTACTGCTTCGCACTCTGTGTCACCGCCATGATATCAACTCTGTTATTCTCAATAGCATCCTTCATACTCTCGACAACCTCCTCTTCCTGCAACAACTCCTGCGTCACGGTACTCTCCGATCCCCAATAAATCGACGCGCGTTCTCTCAATTCCTTCTTCCGAACAACGGTATTCCGCAGGATGTTCACAGCGTTGATCTTGGCCAAGACGGCTGCAACTCCCTTATTTGCGGCTTCAACACGCATAGCGGCCGGCAGCGGCGTGATGAAGGCACGTTGGGTGGCAGTTAGGTACATTAGGGTTCCAAACACAAGGTTAAGGAACCCTAGTCCAAGGTACCGAAGGCGCACCGCACGCCAATGGAACATATCGAGATCACTAAGGCGGAGGGCGACTGCATTAGCCTTGTGAGGGTAGGAATAAATATTGTAGATATCGATAAGAGCGAAGATGGCAGACGTAAGTAACGCAGGTGATCTCCAGCAGTTTGTGTAGGTGCCAGCGAGCAGAGGCGAGGTCACGAGGCCCAGAAGGATAACGTTGAAAAGATGCGGGGCGATGATATTTGGGAGAGCGTAGAAAAAGTAGACCATCGGGCGCTCCGAGGTACAGAATTCACAATTGGCAATAACGCTAGGCCCGTACTTCAGGTACAGTAGCTTTGATTCTAGCGAAATGAATTTGGCGCGTAAGGTATTGTCGATGGTAGTCAACGGGCGGACCAGCGACGCAAAACGGTTGAACAGGACATCGGCGGGAATTTGCAAACGTGACTCGGTGGCAGCGAAGATGTTTTCGTCGGGGCGGAAGACGGCGATTAGGAAGAAGACGGTCGTTATGGAGAGGAGGAGGGCAAGGGAGTTGTGGGCGGCGGCAGGGAGGGGCCGTGGGTGGAGGCCGTGGGTGGTAGCGGCGTTACGTTGCGTGCGGTAGAAGCTAATGGCGCGGGGATGACGATTGGAGCTATGAACAAGCCTAGGGATTTTATTCTGGAGAGATGAAGATGTTAAAGGGGGTTGCGATCGGTGGGGTAGAGTTGAGTGGGAGATTGGTGGACTTACATTCCCCAGTAAGACATGATAGACAAGTTTTAAGATGTCAGATAATTGTTAGAAGATAGATCTTGATTTGATGATGGAAGTGAGGTAAATTGGCGATGAATTCCGGAATGCTTCGCCAGCTTTTCAATTCAATTGGCGGTGGAAAAAAGTACAAGAAACCGATGATGACATGTGGTGGAGAACTAGCTTAAAATTTCAATTTCGCTCCTCTAATAGCTGCGCGAACTATCATGTTTCGTAGTTGTTGTACCCCAATACTAGGGTTGGTCCCACCTGACACACTACTATCACTCCGACTAATCTTGAGCTATAATTCTAACTAGCACATACGATCATGCCTTGTGGAAAATACGGGGTCCCGTCTGTTCCCCCATAGTCAAGTCACAGAGTGCTGGATTAGTACTACGGTAAATGATCACGTGGGAATACCCGGTGTTGTATGTTTTTTGCATGTCTGTTCTTTTTTCCGCCATCGAATGCGCCGGGTAAACCCCGGGGCCCGCTTTGAAGCTCCGCTATTGTCTGCTTAGTCATATGTTTCACTTCTCAGCCTTTATCTTCCGCAAATTTCATCTTAAGTTTCTTCTTCCCTCTTGATAACCTTTATAAACCATTCGAATCTGCAATAGTTCATGACCACAACGAACGTTCTCATCCCATTGTCTCGAGTCGCATCTTTAACTTTGAGATCCTCAAGAAATCGGTTTCGTTTGCTCCTATACTAACAAACAACATCATTATCATTCTACATTTGATATCACCAACTGGCACTTTCGAAGCTATGATAACCTCTCAATGGTCATTCTAGTCAAATTTGTGCCTAGAACAATACTCGCAAGGGGGAATGACTCCATTGAGCATTTATCTAGGTCGTGTTACAAAGTCTCAGCGAAAGTGATGAGGAACTTTGCGTCAAATCAAACTAGATACATTTTGCAAAACATGGTGCTTTTGTATGATGAAAAATTAGCGGCGCTTATATGGGGTCATAACTCATAACCCTAGTGTCGTGATTTCAATCCTTCTGATCATCACATGTCAAATTTATTAGATGATGTAGCACTAGTAATATCAATGTCATAGCATAGAATATAAATGTTCAACATGAAGAATTATGCATGTTTTTAAGAGACAATGAACTTATGACGCAAAACCAAAATTATCATTACATTCATCTAAGCTCTTCACAGTTCCTTCTTTTCTTCCGCCTTCTCCCCTGGAACCGCCACCTTGACCTTGGTCTTTTCCGCCCTCAGGCCCGCAACTCTGGCGATAACCCACCCAACGATCTCCGCAATAAGCTTGAACGCAATAGAGCAAGCCACCTGCCAAGTACCAATACTAACACTACCCAGAGGCGCCTTGGGAAGCGACAAGAACCATTCGACATAGTAAGGGAAGAGGTTCTTGGGCAACCATAGCATAGGCTCGCGCGAGTACCAGAAGGGGATAATATATTGTGGGGCGCGAATGAGGACGAAACGGAGACAATTTATGGCGGTGTTATACTGGCCCTGGACAGCTTCGGAGAGCTTCTCTATAAATTGGGAAGCTAAACGTTAATAAATAGGGTCATGGAACTGGAAGGTGGGGTTGAGACATACTCTTCTCTTCGAGTTTCTCGTAGAGCTTGTCGTGCTTGCGGCGGAGACGGGCCCATTTAGCAAATTCATCTTGGCTGCTAGTGGTTTGCATCTCGTTACGAACGGAGAGGTATTCTTTTGGAGGGTTCGTTGCTCGGCGGCCATACGAGACGGCACAAGCGGGAGGAGGGTGACGAGGCGCCATAGCTGGTAGACATAATGTTAACAGTGTTTTTGAGACAGCTGAGAATATGGATAGAACATACGAGGGCGTTAAGAGTATTGCTGCCAATGGCGTTGATGACGTAGACGGCGACTTCCAAGAGGAAGATGACGCTCATGAGAGAAGGCATGGTGGTGGCGGGGTGCAAACCTCGGTGGTTGCTGGCAGAACTGAGATTGAACAGGTGGTGAGATTAGGCAGATGCCTAAGTTCAACTGAAGGTTTTCAATTGTTTGATGTAACAAATATAGAGCTAGTGATTGTAGGGCGGTCAGAGTTGATGGTGGTGGTTGTGGTTCAGGTTGCAGGTGGTTGCGGATTGAGTATGGGCATTGGGTTTAGCTTGCTGGCAATATTGGACCAATCAGAGGTGAGAGTGGTCATGTAAAAATGGAGACAAAGTTGGAAATACCAAGGTGGCGATCGTGGGTTAAGGTGGAATTGAGTTGGCCATATCTCATATGAAGTGGTGTGGTGAGACAGGTGATATGAACTTATGAAGAATGTGATGGAAGTTCTTAGCTTCATAAGAAATCAATTAATTTCTTTGACGAGTAGAAATAACCTAATACTTATTGGTGACAATGGCATTGTTGCTAAAATGAACTCTCTCAATTTAGGGTTTACCCATGTGCTATTGTGATACAAGATGGGGTAAAATCGCTGCAACGGTTGTGAGAGTCGACTTTATCTTAAACTCAACCCACCAGCACATAATTTCATGTATGCAAACACAAAACAAGATTTGTATGCAAACACATACTAACTCATCATAGTAAAAATGTCTCGTGCACTAGACCCAAAGGCTATCGCGCTCCTAGAAGCGAGCGACCCTCTTCCGGTCTACGATGATATCGCCAGTGTCTTCGCCTACCCCGCCTCCTCACCACCACCACCTCTTCTTGAAATTGAAGTCCTCAGTGGTCTCGGACCAGACCCATCATTATACCATCTCCGTGATGATGATGCCATCGCCGTATCGAAGCTGCGACTAATCCAAACATTCTTTGTTCTCCGGCAGATCATTCGGGAGCACCGTGAGGTCATCCAGAACAAGGACGGAAAACCAACAATCACGGACGATATTTCGACAAAGATCCATGAGGCCACGGCAGTTGCTTTACTGGTGGATGCGGAAAACCTAACAGCGGCAAACACAAGAAAGAGGATTGTGAAGAGTATCTTTGACGGACAATCATCAGAAGAACACAAGTTGTGGACATTGAGAAGAGAGAAGTGGGTGATAGACTGTTTGTTGACGAGCCGGCTACATAGACAAACCAAATCTCCCACGCTATTTAGTCACCGTCGATGGCTTTTGTCTGAAATCAAGGCCAGAGGACAGAGTGTGAACTTGGTGGAAGAGTTTCAGGAGGTGATATGTGTAGCTGCGGAGAGACATACGAGGAATTACTATGCTTGGTGTCATGCTAGGTGGCTGATTTCTACGTTTAAGTATGACATTCCAAGCTTATTGGGAGTTGTCAAGCAATGGGTGTGGAAGCATAACACTGACGTGTCTGGATGGTCATTCCTTTTACGCATGATGGAGAGCCACAAAGAAGCGGCTCCAGGGATATTGTCAGACTCAATCAAGTTTTCGAAAAGTCTACAATGGAAGAACGAGTCGACTTGGTGGTTCTTAAGGACTGTAGTTGCTGGTGATATCTTGGGTGAAAAGGCGATAGAGTTCCGCAACCAGGTACAGAGACTAGGAGAAGAGTTGTTCCAAAGTAAGAACAAAACTCCTGAAGAACACAAGACATGGGAAGCAGCTCAGAAGTGGATATCAAAATTTCAACTAGACTTGTCAGTATCAACATCCAGCTAATATCATAAATCTGATCAGTACACAACATTCGTTCTAGACCCCTTTACCTCATCTCCACTACAATCAACAAATCCAACCCAGTCTTAAATCATTTCTAAACTACCATTTCCAATCTGCGATAGTGATAATAGCCCGTGTCACTCCGTGGCTGTGCAAGTCCAATGTACCCATGAACCAATTTACATCAACGTCCGTCCACAGAAAATTACTTGATGTCCTGGTCTAGCCCTGGCTTGCAACCAAATAGGCGTGCTTGCTCATAGATGTCATCTTGGACAACTGGAAATAGAGAGAGACGAGGCCGATTGAATAATAATAAAGTTTATGTGGTTTCTTGTGGAGATGGGCTTGAGGGTTTGTGTACATATGAAGATGGAAAGGCGGTAATGACAGTTGCATTGATCAAACAGTAATATATTTTAGACAAGAATACACTTCGTATCTGTTGCTTTTTTAATTAGTAAATAAGCGCTTGCGATGAACGTATCTATCTGCAAATTAACACCAAGTAACTCCTTTCAGAACCCTGAACTCCCAACCTGTTGATTCCGTAGATAGGACAATCAGGACCCCGGACTCCAGCCAGCCAGCCAGCCACCCACCACTAATTATGAACTGACAGCCTTCAAATCCAGCGCCCGTCGGAGCCCCTGAGCTGACAGATTCCAGGCGCGGAGTTAGATCCCGGCTGGTTGAAACGAGGGATGGAAACGTGTTAGTGTCAATAATAGCGACCTTTTTCCAAGCGGTTTTTGTAGAATAATGTGTCAATCTTTTTTGGCATTACGAGATTAAGTTGGTGATATGTTGGAAAATTAAGACCGTATGTTGCAATTAACTCTTACTATGGACATAGAAACTCCTTATTTTGACATTAAAATGTCTTGGAATGAAACAAGCAGCGTATTTTTCAAATATCAAAAGTCTTCAGGGAAAACATCAATCATCAACTCAAAATATCGACCTCTCGGTAGCTTCTCTCGGCCTAATACATTGACAATAACATTTCGCCTATTCCATTAACATATGCACCAGCTTTAAATCCTCCATTGTACCACCCCACCCCAAACACAAACCATGCCCCAGAAAAACGTGAACTTTCTTGGGATGTTGGAATCCAGGGATGCCAACAACCTTTTCTGCGGGTATAATAGATGGTAGCATGGCAGACGTCGGGGATTTCTTTATATGTTTTAATTTATGTTTTACAGAATTGGGACATCGGGACATCTGGAAAGTCCCGAGTGGTGTATCGGGACGTCTCCGGAGCCGGGTCAGGAGATAATGGATTTAATAAGCGTATTGGTTGCAGGTTCAATAACTGTCAGTGATTAATTAATAGGTTACTTTTCGGAATATAGAAAACTTTGATTACCGAATTGCTACCACAAACCATCACCGAACCCGAGCTACGTTCGATATGAACTTCTTATCAGTAAGCGAAAGAAGAAATGTAGTCAAGAGAAGGATTGCCCATTGACTTCCAGAATTGGACCAATGGACGGGCCGGGAATGTAGACAGGGGTGGGATAGGATTGTGAATTAAAGGAGATGGTGGGCGAAGGATTGTTTGAGGTTGATGGAGTTGGACTTTATGGGGTTCATCAATGTCATTGTATATTGGGATAGAATAAAGTGCTATTTTAGTAAGTGTGGGGTGGTAGAATGAAACCGACGTGCAAGGTAAAGTTGACGAGCGAGTTTGGAAATATGAATGTTTGAATGTTAATGTCTTTAATTATTGTGAGACTAAGCCTCGAGACTCGGAGATGAATGGACTTAACGTGCTTGTCACTCAAAAATGGCAATTACAATGATGGCGAAATACTAGTAAAATTGAAAACAGTGTGGGGCTCCTTCCTCCAACAAAGTCGTGCACGTGGGGTAAACTTTTATCACTGACAACCAGAACCCATACCTAATTCCCATAAACTTCATGTCGCCTCTCCACTTCACGTAGCCATAATCCGCATTTATTGTAACCCCTTCTCTCTTCCTCCTGTTCATTATACGACGAGAGCAAACACTCCCCTCAGAAACTGCTAATTTTGGTTCCAATACGAACTCTCTATGTGTAGTTGACGTCTCTGCGATTTTCGATAATCCTCCTGCTAGGACTTGCTTTTGCCTGAACTAAACAATGTCTTTTTTTGGTATTTAGTAGTTGATTATTTGGCCTGTCTCGTGCACTGACGGACACAAAGTGGTTTGGGGCTTTAAGCTTTAAGTTGATATTGGTAGCCAATATCGGAGGAGTCAGAAGGTTCGCTATATGGGGATGGGACATAGAAATGGCGAGGTATGTTTTCAGGCTGTGAGGTTCCGGATTGATTATTGGAGAAGCGGGTTGCCTGAGTAGTGATGGCAATATGGGGAGTCGTGCAGGTGGTGTTTCAGAGACGCAGTTTGGCTGAAGGGAGGTCATTGGTGTGACTAGCTGCATACTTATCAAACAGGCAAGTACGATAGATCCGCCAATAAGCGGATGAAAGTACTGGATTGATGTTTTGGAACGGTGAGTTGGTGGCAGTGAAAGAGTATTATTTCAGGTTGGGTGACGATAAGGGCTGTCAAACTGCAGATATAGTTGCAATTGCCTCCAACTCAGCTGTTTGAGAATGGCGCTAAAGTAGTGATATTAACAGTATGGACACTAACCCACAGGAAAAGATACAATATGGAGGCGATGGGTATAATGGGTTCGGTGAACCAGCTGTATGCGTCTTCTCCAATTGATGAATGGTGGTAATCAATCTCATTGGGGTGCCAGGACCCATAAGAGACCTGACATTATGGTTGTGTGCCGTCCCTGCGTTATACCCAGGGGACTGATATCGGAGCGTTACTTGTCTTGTAGAAAGCGGATATTTTACCGAAAGTCTTGTGTTAGCTCTGGGAAAAAAAGCTCAAAGAGGGATTCGAGTACTACAAGGCCATTGGTGTAAGCAATCGTGCTGCTCGCTTGCATATAGTGTGCATGTGCCGTGTGACTGGTAGTATATGTGAGATCCGAGCAAACATTTCAATATCCAACATGGCTAAATAACGTCGATGTGATGCTCGTAGAATTGAGAAAACGCGTGACCAAGTACCGAGAAATGTTACTATACATTCAGACCATGCCGCTGTCACGACAATGACATTGCTTCCCGAGAGAAATCCCTTCTGTATCCGTGAATAAGGAATCAGTTCGTTCTATTTTCTTATGGCTAGTGCTATCCCTTTGAGTGGCTTTTCCCAAGTATTCTCTTTCCCTGTGTCTTATCTGCCAACTTCCACCTTCGAAGAACCCCGTCTCAATCTGACATTTCTCGCCTCCTCTATTTGACCCCAAAGCTACCTCCCTCGCTTTCCTTACTGCAACCACAAGGTTACAGGGTTGATACATGGACGTCAGAGTGCCCCAAGATCCCCTGCAGCTAGCGCAGTCCCTCATCGAGCTTAATCTTTGGCCGCCCACAACATCCCCTATAGCCTCGATAGCCCAGCGTCAATTCATAACCAAGTGCGTACTTTTCTTCCTGTGATCCTTTGCAGGCGTCTGGGGATAAGGTACCGTCAATCGTTTCCTTTTTGGGATATGGTGACCTTCCTACCTAGTCGTTCCTACATCATGCTTCGTTCACGTCGGCTGGTGTCGTAGTTGCTGTCGCTTTTTTAGCTCATGGAGAGAGAGAGAGAGGGCTTAGAAGTGTAGTAGTACTCTCCAAAACGGGCAGGCAGCGAGGTGGGCAGGTGCGGTATATACTTAATCGGTGTTGGGCCCCATAATGAGTTTCTTTAAGTTAGGAGAGACTTCGGACTTTCCCTTCTTTTTTCTTTCTGTTTTGTCTGTAGGTCGGTTGGGACGAGTTCTTCATTGTGCCTCTTCCTGTTGTGAACGTCCTCCCCTCTCATTGTTTTCGTGAGAGTGTTTATGTTTTGTTATATTGGTATACAAAGTCCAACCACGGAAGAAGGATATTTCCAAGTGTGAAGCCATTCATTTGTGCACTCACCACTTCCTTTGCATCTATCAGCAGAATCATTCATGCACTGCTTAACTTTAAGACACCCATTATATTTGGTTGAGTCTCCAGTTGGTCATCTTATCGATTGTCTAATCAGAATTTTGTTCTTGCTTTATTCGCTTTTGTCTTTCTTTTGCTTTATCGCTACATCCGAACCTGGAATCTCCCACTCGGGGAATCAGATATCACAATATCTAACATCGATATTGAGTCTACCTTTCTGACCTCACTAACTTTCGAGTCTATCCGCCATTAATCTTGAATCTTTCTAAGGCCTCTTGACTTCTAGACTCGTTCTCTCTCTATCCCTTCCATTCGTTACCCTACTCTCTATTCTTCTCTGCTTTCCACCACACAGCATCTATCATGAAGACCTCATTAGTTTTGGCACAGACCTTATGTCTGGGATCGTTTGTCTCTGCCTTTTACATTTGGGAACCGTATATTCAAGATGGCTCTTGCGTGAAGAAGACTAAGTTCTACCAAGAACGCAACCGTAATAGCGAACGTAACAAGGTCCAATCTTTCCTCATCACCAAGAGAGTTGGTCCTGTAAGCATTCCCGCTTCCTGAAAGTATCGTACTATGAACTTGCTACTAACATAATTCTGCAGTCGTCATCGACAATCTCCCGTCGTCTCTCCAACTACTATGGCAAAATTGGCCATGAGAAAATGCCCCAGAAGCGCTCTGATAACAACTATGACATCATGGAAGCTAACACATCATCGTATCCACACACTGCGGGTGTTTCTCAGGATGGTGATGACCTCACATACTTCATTAATGTTGGTGTTGGTTCCAGCAAGACGGAAATGTACATGCTCATCGACACCGGTGCTGGGAGCACTTGGATTATGGGTAGTGACTGCTCCACTGATGCCTGCAACATGCACAACACCTTCTCCAAGTCCGACTCGGATACTCTTGTCACTACCGATACTCACTTTAGTATCTCCTACGGCTCTGGCTCTGTCACTGGTCAAACAGTCACGGACTCGTTGACCATTGGTGACATCTCTGTTGACATGACCTTTGGCCTCGCTAACTACACTTCCACCGACTTTGAGAGCTTTCCGTTCGACGGTATCCTGGGTCTTTCTCTTAACCAAGGTAGCACTGATAGTTTCACCCACAAACTTAATGCTTCCAACTCTATTTCCGAGCAAATATTTTCCATCTTCCTCTCTCGCGCCAGCTCCGGCACCAACAACGGCGAGTTGACCCTCGGTGGTATCAACAACGATCGCTACGAGGGTGACATCATTTACACCTCTTTGAGCTCCGGGACTTCTGGCGACTGGATGATTCCCATGGATGGCATCGCTGTTGACAACTCTGATATTGGCGTTTCCGGAAGCAAGGGGTACATCGATACCGGTACTTCGTACATTTTCGGCCCTCCCGATAACGTCAAGATGCTTCACGAGAAAATTGAGGGCGCTCTCACCACCGATGACTCCCGCTGGACCGTTCCTTGTGACACTAACAAGACCCTTTCATTTTCGTTTGGTGGGTCCTCGTGGTCTCTTGAGAAGTCTGACTGGATATCTGGAAAGAATTCTGATGGCATTTGCTACAGTTATATCATGGGTGTTGAGGTCGTTAAGGATGGCTGGATCCTGGGTGACTCGTTCATTAAGAATGTCTACTCTATTTTCGACATGGAGAACCGCCGCATCGGGTTTGCCAAAGCTAAACAGGAGGCCGTCACTTCTACCTCCACTGCTTCATCATCTGCCACTGGAGACCTCACTAGCGGAATTTCCCATGAGACGACCACTGTCCAGGGCCAGCAGACCTCTTCGACTGCTAAAGTGAAGTCTGCTGGTGTCGCTTCGCGGTCCATCAACAACGCTGTTGTTGTTAGTTGCTTGGTGATTGTTGCTTTGATAATTTAAGTTAGGCTTGAATTTTCGATTTGGCGCTGAAGTCAATCAAGTCTCCCGCTTACTCATCAATTGAGTTTTTCCTATTATGTGAAAGTAGTCAGCCGGAGTCGACTCCAATCAGCGATGGGCTCTGTGCTCCAGACCCTGAAAAGGGCCTCAGCTTCTGGTTGGCATTCAGAAGGCGGTCCGTGACTCTAGACGTCTGGGGCTGAATCCGAGATTGGGTTCCTGGTATGTTTTTGTACTTTTGCATCTATTGATTTTGGAGCATGTTTTTGGGTGTATTTTCTGGGTTTATTTTTGTAGTGGTTTGTGTTTCTTTTCATTTTTGGGGGCTTGGAACCATCATTGCATCTGCATATTCACTGTTGTCTACCAATACGTTGTATTTGTAAGATAACTTTACAATCTTGTAATATCTACGTCCCCTCATGCTGGTTTGTGCGGAGGAACGCTGGCGGTCAGTACTCGGGAGTCTATGGATAAGTGGGCCCTATTTGACTAGCTAAGCAGCATCTAATAAATGGGGCTATAGCTCGAGTCAGCAAATGATTTTTGATATGGCCGACATCTCTTCAGATATACCGAACCCTTTTCTCATATATCGTGACTGTAAACTGATCAGATTTGAAACTTGCATCTCCATACACTGTGATTTGTATCTCATCATCCCAAGCCCTGTCTCAACCTTCTGAGTCGGGAGACTAAAGAGGGAGCTCTCGCCCTAACGATCAAATTTGAAAATTAAAAATGCTCATTACTATTGAATCCACACTTGCACCATGCCGATTTTTATAGTTGCGTATTTATCTATCTGTATGCTAAGTGAGGTGATTATCTCTATATCAACAGGGGTTTATTCTGTCACATTTCAGCTCTTAGCTGTCAGCATCTCATTGTGCCAACGTTGCTGTTGCCCCTTTATATTCACGTGATCCAAATATAACCACATCTATCATAGCCACTATAGTTGATCAATGTCCCAGAAACCTCTTGGAATTGTGCGACTGCCAAATGGCACAAATCCGCCATCCACCATCGACGGACTAACCCGTTTCTAGAAACTCTGTAGACGTCTCAACTTCTCAATTCAAACTCAGACTAGGGACAGACCGCATTCACACTACTGGCAGGCACAGACATTATCGTAGATGATAGCTCGTTACCACCACCTTGCTTTGATCTTCTGGCTGGCAGATTAAAGGTTGAGCCTAGTAGTGGCCGGCAAGGTTTTGGGCCGACCTATTCCAGAGGCCGAGAAGTCGGCCAAAGCGAGTGACCAGAGTTAGATTCAACGAGCGAGGCATTGTGCAATAGGAGAAGATCGATTTTGATAGTGGGGAGCCGGTGGTAAGCAAATGGCAGGATGACTACCCACTTTAGTTTCGAAAAATGTAAGGCTCAGGAGTTTGAGAGAATTATATTTTGGTCAAGCAGTAGCGATATGAGACGGTATGGATAGTAGAGTAGGATTTTCAAAGTCTGGATGGTGATGCCCCAACCGATGGTGTAGATACCGGTTCCTTTGGTTTGGGTTGATACCAGAAAGAGGTTATTTCATACGGTTTCATTCAAGGAAGGAAGCATATGTATGATGTGTAAAGTGCCTTCCCCGTGCAGTGCATTTGATCGTGGCTTCCGTATTAAAACCATAGTGGGTTCTGAAGTGAAAACTTTGATTTCGAACACGAGGTTTCGTAGATATCATTTATTTTTTCTCTTGCCGTAAACCTTTATTTCGACATACCACACCATCAAAAGTCCAATTTCTGTGGTAGTATTTTCATCATTGGGACTTATCGTGAACTTCGCCGAATCCATACGCCAGGGATTATTAGTACATTATTGATGACCGATTCGAACAACGCACACTTAGATTCGATACCCTTCTAATGTGAGCATTAGAATATCAATGCTCTGTCGCCACTCGGTTGTCGGTCGGAATCCATCGAGATTGCCGTCTTAATTTTCGTCTTTGTTCATTGGCATTTACTTTAAGTATTTTCCTAAAACGGTCATCAAGACAACCTTCGCTGTTCAATTGGCTCTGCTTCACTAGTGCGCCCTGGTCTTGCCGCATGAAATCCATTCCCGTGGCCCCCGTCAGAGATTCTAGACTTTATTCTTCCATCTGACAAGAACCATAACCTTTCATTATCTGTCAATTGTTTGTTAAATCTCGATATTTCGACATTGTGTATCCACAAGTACACAAGCATAACCTTTAGACAGCACAATCTTCCGTCCCATCTTCTAGAGCGCAGAGGAGCTACACTTAGCCCTGACCTTCGCTTGGCAATATTACTTTACAATCAACGATACAGCTAACACCTTATGCTTGGCTTGAGAGCTGCTCACTACCGTGACTAATTTTTGACCGTGGACTCCGACAGAGCCGACAGTAAGCTCTACGACTAAATCTATTAAATAGTTACCTCGAGCATTATCATTTTCGAAAATCCACGTTTTACAAAAGCCTGGTTCGTGACATTAAACCAGTTAAAGTTGTCGCATTATTCACTTGCGCTGACCGCCGCCTTCGATCTTGAACTCCGACCTATTCGTTGCGCGTACGGCCGAATTCGAATACCTAGCTACGCTTCAAAGACTTGACCAGGAGCTCAGAAATAGCTACAGAGAGCACTCGCTTACTTGATTTATTGCCACCTGACAACAAAGTCCTTAATCCAATTCACGACATCTTCCTCGAACCATCCACTTCGATATATATTCCGCCATTCCGCCCGCCCTTAACACTTGCATCTGATATCCCTCTTTACTCCTGCTGCTTGCCAACCAGCACCGCCTCACACATACCCTCGACGATCCTCGACATAATGCAGAGTACATCCCCAAAATGAACAATAGTAAACTCAAGTTCTCCCGAGCCCGTGGTTGCGCCCGAGTCCCCCTTTCCGGCGCCACTGAAGCTGCCACTGCCGAAGCAGAAGGCCGCGGTCTTCTCGACGGTGACTCTGATGACGACGGCGAAGGTGACCGCCTGGTACTCAACGTTGCGCGAACCCGTGTAACGGAAATCATTGCACAGGAATCTGAGTCCCCCAAAACACCACGAAGCGCCCGCAGCGTTCGATTCGATTTAACACCAACATATGCCGAAGCACCACATCCTTTCCCGGATAATGGAAGGAAAAGTGAAGATAGCATGGCGGAGAGACGACCGAGCAGTGTATTCGATCGGTCTGATATGCCTTTCTTTTTCGACAGCGAGGACCCAGAAGGATATAACATCATACGACGTGGTAGTCATGAAATGCAGATGGCCGATAATCCGGTTGCGGAATGGGCTGAGCAGGAGCGGAGACGACCAAAGTCAGGGCTAAAGAGCGCTTTTATGAATATGGCCAACTCTATTATTGGTGCAGGTATCATTGGCCAGCCATATGCTTTCAAGCAAGCAGGTCTTGGGGCAGGCGTTATTTTGTTGATTGGTCTCACCATCGTTGTCGACTGGACCATTCGACTGATCGTGATTAACGCCAAGTTAAGTGGAACAAATAGTTTCCAAGGAACAGTCGCGCATTGCTTCGGTCGTAAAGGATTATTAGCAATCTCAATAGCGCAATGGGCATTTGCATTTGGCGGAATGATTGCGTTCGCGATTGTGGTGGGTGATTCGATTCCGGTAGTCTTCCGGGCGATTTGGCCGGATTTGAACGAGATGGGCATGTTTAGCGTCATGGGAAATCGCAATTTTGTGATTACGGTGTTTGTTATGGGTGTAAGCTACCCATTAACGTTGTATCGGGATATCGCGAAGGTACGTTACCGAGTTTTAGCGTTAGTAGTGTTAGAGGTAGTAGGGGAGCTACGTCATTGTACATTATGCTAACAACCCATGTGCCTTGGCAGTTAGCAAAAGCTAGCACATTCGCGCTTATTAGTATGATTGTGATTATCAGTACGGTAGTCATCCAGAGTCTGCTGGTTCCCGAAGACCAAAGGGGTACATTTACCCCGGAACTTTGGACGATCAACAGCGGTATCACCCAGGCCATTGGCGTCATCTCCTTTGGTAAGTAACTCGCTCGTATATACCTCTAGCATATGCGAGAACCGTCATTAATAATAAACTAGCCTTTGTCTGCCATCACAATTCCTTGCTCATCTACGGATCGCTCCGGACACCAACCATTGACCGGTTCTCCATGGTCACTCACCTGTCCGCTGCCGTCTCCCTTGTCGCCTGTATGACCATGGCACTGACTGGGTTTCTGACCTTTGGCGACAAGACTCTCGGCAATGTGCTCAATAACTTCCCTGCCGACAACACGATGGTCACTATTGCTCGTCTCTGCTTTGGCCTAAACATGTTGACGACCCTCCCCCTCGAAGCCTTCGTGTGCCGTGAAGTCATGTTGGAATATTTTTTCCACAATACTGCGCCCCCCTCCGTCGGACTTGAGACTGATGAGGAAGAGAGTCGCCCTTTTGTTGCTGAGGGGACTGTTCTTCAAGTTGGCACGGTGTTACATGTACTGATTTCAACAGCGTTAGTGGTTTCCGCCTTAGGGATTTCGCTATCCACATGTGACTTGGGCGCCATATTTGAACTTGTGGGGGCGACGAGTGCGTGTGCTTTAGCGTATATTTTGCCACCTTTGTGTTATATCAAGTTGACGACGAAATCTTGGAGAACATATGTTGCAATGGGGGTTGTTGGGTTTGGTGGAATTGTCATGTTGGTGACGGTGGTACAGGCATTGGGAAAGATTATCTATGGAAGGGATGAAGGTGGGGTTTGCGTTTAGAGTAGAGTTGTTGGAGATAATGGTGAGATGAGTGGATGATTGAGATGGGGAGTGACTTATCAAATATCAAATAGACAAGTATGCATTGTTGGCGTTGGTTTATATTTTCAGTTGATTATTTATTCGCTATTTTCTTTGTTCTATACGTTATTCCTTCTTTACGTGTAAAATACAATTTCTTGTTCAATGACGTTGTATATATACCGCAGTCAGAAACAACGGCATGAAAACAGCAATCCCACCATAGGGCTCATCTCTCCCAATATCGCAACCATAAACGAATCATAATACATTCTTACCCACCCATGCTACACCATATAGACCCATTTTGAAATAGGAAGTCACCCATTGGTCAGATGGTGTCAAAAGTGGGGTAACATGCACTCCGATTACCTGATTTCATACTATGTAAACGTATGTGTATATAGAGCTGGCGGTTCTTATCTGGTGGGGATATCGCCGTTGTAGTGTGATGTCGTAGTTGTGGTTTGATCAGGTGAGCACAATGGGAGAGCAGGGGTGGCTTGAGCTAGCATATAAAATCTCGGTAGTCGCCTCTTCCTGACTGCTCCACATTTGACGACGTTTCGATATTTCGAAGCGCAAATTTGATCAAGTTTGATTTTTTTTTTTTTTTTAATACTTTTTATTCAATTCAAAGTTTTTTAAAGTTTTTTTACATCATTTTACATAATGGAATTCATTAACTACAGCCATCCTACGTGCCCTAAGTGCCAGGCTGAGATCACGTCGTCGACCAAGTCTTGCGGGAACTGCGGTGCTGTAAGTGGGATAAAAATACTCTTGTGAGAAGCTCATTACTAATAATGACATTAGACTTGCCCTGTTTAAGGTGGCCGATGGGATAGGATATTGGGTAGCGAGATGTAATTACTCTCTAATAAGAGGATGCTACGTATGTCACGGTCGATATGGGTGCACAGTATTGAATTTCAGATGCATGGGAGAAGCATGACTTTGGTAGATTTGGCAACTTTCCTTGGAGTGTGAAAACGTAAAATAATTGATGGATCTGGCTTGGTTACTTTTGTCTTGAAAGCTAATGACTTTTCCATTCTATATATTTTTATTTCATTACCTTTGTCTGCGACTATACCAAAAGAACACAACGACGAATACCTAAATCCAATGCCTTGCCCATGTTATGGGCCTACGTGCTATGATTACGCTTGCGCCAACTTGAGAGTCAAGCGTGAGTCCATGACACTCATATATCCCCAGAGCAGCCTTCCTAATATTCAGACAGGCTCAGAGGCCCCAAGGGTTCAAGACTTCACCTCAACTCATGCGACCACTTCTGAGCAAACCCACCCCACGTTTATCCAGAGTGCTAGTGTAAGTGTCTTGCAAATTCAGACTGGTAAGGAAAAATCCTAGGTCGAGTCATAGTTTGGATGTGATGTTTATCTTTTCCTGTGCCAGAAATCATGACTTTCGATACTTCCAATAACTTCAATACCAAGAATAATAATTCTACAATCCCATAATTATTCACTATAGCGTTATACACATAGATTTCGTGTTCCAAGTATGACATACCATCATATGGTATACTATCCCTCCTGTTAATTTACAAAGAGATTGTATGACTTATACATTCGACGGATAAAAATAGATTACTAAGCCTCAGGGTTACACATATGACATCACTATACTAATTATACACAAAGAGCTCGAAATATGTAAATAATTTAGATACTCCTAATAACATTTCCATTTTTAAATTAATAATGTCATTAGCTTATCAATTTCGAAATATGATGCTAATGCTGAAAAAGTCCGTAACTTCATCATCTATTAGAATTAGGAATGGAGTAGATATATAGCAGCAAGGGATAAAAAAGTATAAAAATACCATATTCCTCTCTCGATCATATCCCTGGGGCTTACCACCACTGGCACACATAGCACTCTCCATATCATAGCCATGAATGCAATCGAACAACACGGCAACGTTCTAAGCCTTGTGCAACCATACCCTAGGTCCAACATGCATGATTGCAACTGCTGGAAGACGATCACCGTGAAAGGAGTGCAGAAAGACATGATTTGACTAAATTTTCATTGTTATCCTCTTATACTAACATCATTATTGTATATTATTGGTGTGTTCGGCATAAAGTTTCTAGTTTATTGACATGAAATATTTAGTTCAAATTGATCAACTATCTTCAAACTAGCTTAGGACGACTTGGTTCCATTGGTAACCATGAACATGACGAGATGTAGATATTCTAATAATCATCTAGTTACGTCCACAAAGCATACTCTAGACAGTTTTTCCAAACTACACTTTTATCCAATTTCGAGTTACCCCAAAATCACGAGACCTCAAAGATCATATACATACACAAACTCTACCAGTGACCAGCATACGAATACTAATGTCACATGACGGAAGTCAAGAATAAGAACTTGAATATACTGCATTCATCTCCGTATTTTTATTTAGATAATCAGCTTTATTAGTCAAAGGCCTATATTTTGATGATCCCTTAAAAATCAGTTGTAGTGTAGTTTAATTCTTGTTGAAGACTGACCAATGCCATGTATAGCATATAACCCCTATTATTTAATGCATACTTCAAGTAGTTTTCTCAAGATCTGATCATCGTTTAACGATTTGGTCATCCAATATTATGACAATCTAGGTTCTAACCCCTTTGATCATTCTACCTTTATAGGTGTTCTGTCAAAATTAAATAAATATATCTAATGTATCAAGAATTCAGGGCCGGTCTTGGTCATCAGTGATTAGTGATAGCGCTACCGGGAAGCAACTCATAGTTGACATGATAGAAGGTCTCTTGGCATTGTCTGATTGTGCAAAATACCTTTTAATGGCCCAAAAGGTCACAGGGTGTAATGGACCATAATAGCCAATATCGCTCTTGATTTTAGGTGACGCGACGGAAATTGGAGTAGATGTTAGAAGAAGTTACTGCTCACCATCATTCCAAATTTCGATATAGACCCATATTTCTTGGGTTTCTATGTGAGCATCAATTCATGATCTACTCCCACACAAGGGAGTGCCCTTCGAGTGAGTATCGGTACATGTCGTGGTCAGGATTAGAAAACACGCATGTGTTTTTATATACCATTGAATGTAATTACTTTCTATGTAATATGATATGTTATAAAATCATTAACCGGCATGCAAGTAGCAGTTCTCATATGCACAATAGCTCATGGGACATTGATGAACTATGATACTACACTAAACAAGTAACAATGAATCTTGGAAAAATTAAGCTTAAAAGGATCTATACATTCTGTTAAATCACTAAAAATTTCCCATTATCTTGTCATTATGTTCGAACTCAGCTGGATTATTACATATCTTCTCGCAGTAGCATAATAGATGTTATGTTAAATATCACATCTCAGTTTCAGTGCGAATCTGACAAGTTCAACTTCCTACCTATCAAAGTATTTAGACTTGTGTTATGGCTCATAGCATAAATCATTATATATGTATTTGTGTTAGAGTTCATGGGAAGTCTCGGTTAGGTGCCTGCTGATCTACATTATATTATTTGACTTTCTTCTTTGACAAATAGGAAGAGTAGGCTATAGTACTGGGTCCTATCTGTGATGCTAATTGTCAAGCAAAATCTCGGGACAAGAGATCAGACCTAAAATTTTGAGTACTAAATTGAATAGCTGCGGTATCATTTAAACCGCAAAACCTCTAAATTAACCGTGTTTTCAGACTTTCGATACATTTAAAAATCACAGTGATATGTTTTATCTATGGAGCAAAAGAGAAAATTACTGAGATTTATCACTTGTTCATCCCTGGTCTCATACTAGTTTTGTCCAAAAGTCTAATATAACTACCCAATAATACCTAACCTATTACACCCATCTATCATCTTAGCTGGATGGTAAATGAACCCTGAGACCCAACATTAATCTCACTAAATCTGCTTCGTGGCAAACTCGGCTCCAATGATAGCTAAGACTTGTCCATCTCATGTCTCTAAACCTAGAGATAACTTGTCTCAAAACGGATGTGTTAAATCCGTCCGCGGTTTGCTTCTATGCAGATCTTAATAGAATTATAATCTTCAAAGATTTTTGGTGGTTTAAAAATGCTATGTCGCATCCGGGAGATACTATGCATCGCGTAGAGCATGTAGAACTGCGGAGTCCCTGTCATGTGGGTTTCTTGTGAGTTCCTAGAGACATTAAATGGCTATTTTGGCTCACTCCCATTTCAACAAATATGTCCAGAAACATAATTGTTTTCTACATCTATTATACAGGCGAGCTTCTTCTTTCAGCCAATGATGACATTCAACCTCAATCTTTGCTCTTGAGTCACTGTTATCAATTTCAAAAATATCTTCAATTCCTTCCCCAAAAGGGAATTCATTTAATTTTTTAGGTACCGCTTTTACGAGCCATATCTTGATTTGTATGTGATAACTGTATTTTGCAATAATAGTAGCTTTATCTCATTTCACCAGTCACTCCCTCTCCTAGCTATGCCCTTTTATTAGTGTATACTAAGCCTCTTCATATCCCGCATATCATGCAAAATCGGAGGCCTGTTTTCAAATATAAATGGTTTTGCCTGGCTTTTAGCTGCTTTCAACTCAATGATTGATGGCTAGCAAGGGGTGAGATAATTCACTATTCTAGAACTGATACAGTTTTTATGCATGAAGATAAAAAATTGCCTTAGACATAGATGAAATATCCCGGATAGAATGTATGTGATCATGAGTACTAGAACCAAAGGTTATTGAAGATACAACATTGCATAGATAAAAAGAGACCCCATATAAGTAACGACAACCTAGGCCACTTTTTGGGTGTACGCATCGAGAAGCCTATTTGGAACATATCACGGCTTACAAGTTCCCAGCACCAACCTGCTTTTCTCAGTCCCATTCTCCTCCGTTAATGTTTGATATATATAGTTGAATTCATATTATTTTAGTGCATAGCTGTAGATAAATCTATCGCAGACAATCACAAGTGTAGCCGACATGAACACATCATAATACCTAATTACTGGTACAGGTGAAATTAGGGATTTCTAATAAACAAGCCATGCTCCACCAATTGTATCTATATGGAGCTAGGTACCGGCATTCCGTGAGCACCGATCCGGAATGGTCAAGCCTGGCGAGGATAGCACATCCAGCGCACGTAGATTTTGCAATCTTCCAATTTCTCAACCCCAAGGCTGTCCTAGTCTCTAGAGGCTGAGAAATGTAATTTTTGTTGTCATGGTATGATTGGCGCGGAAACAACTGACATAGTACTCATCGTCAGGCTCATTGATTAAAAGTTTAATGGACCCAATGTAGATTTATTGTTTCAAATCCCATTAGGTTTCTTTTTATTAGGGCCTATCCAGCAAGATTTAGGTGCTCTAGTTAGTGTAACGAGAGTTTTCTTGTCTCATGAATATAGGTTGTCCTACTAGCATAACATGTACTACTGAAGTTATGCCCAATGTACATGACATTTTAACATGAAATTAACTATAATAAAATTGAATCTAGATTAGAATACCCGATGAGCATATCTCATAATCATATGTGTACTACATAGCCTAATATATACACCCACGAAAATCCTACCCATGGAACCATTATCAAAATTCTAGTCAACATTGTGTAGCATACTTTAAACTAAATCCACTTTCATTTATCCAAATATCAGTCCAACTTCAGTCATTTTGGATATTTAGTTGTTACTCTATAAAACCCAGAACCTAATCAAGGATCATTATTTTCACCTACACATAGAGCCTACTCTATTATATAATATCATCCTTCGAGACTAAAGATGTTTGCAATAACCAGCCGTATAGTAGATGACCACGAGTATTGTCACAGAATTGCCAACGCGTCAGAATCTATAGACTGATAATCCAGTGATCTTATTCCCAATAGTTGTCCCCTCTGATCGTTCATCTTCCAAGATACAAACGCCATGTAGAAGACTAAGGGAAAACTTAGTTTGATAGGGAATCAGAGGCTCTGTCTCCAGACTCTAATTCCAGACGTCATCATCTAATGATGGTTAGTACCTTAAAGACCCAAGGAAAGCCTGGTATATATGGGTTCACATAAACTTTCCGGTAGTTGGGCTTTCTGTCTTCCAACAAGAACAATCTCTCATGTGACAGCCAGGACAAAGCAAAACAAGATAAACCATTCTATCATGATTATTCCCGATACTGAAGTTGAGCATCTTGGGCATGAAAGAAATGTGTTCAGAACTCAAGAGAGTGACGGAGGAGAATGGGAAAGAATGGATTGTGATAGTAACTAATATTCATGAATTTGACTGAGCGTTGGCAAGAGATTAGTATCATGTGGGAGATATGTGAACTATTTTATCTGGAGCAGCAACAAAGTCATTTTCTTGTAATGACCTAAGATAACCAGTGTTCTAGGCTTAGACCGAAGCGGATAGATATGTCAAAAAACTTCCATCAACATTCTTCAAGAAACTTCAATGTTCATTAATATATAACAGCGATCTTTGAATAATAGCACATTTTACTTTGATGCCATCAATAACAAGCTCTCTGTGACAAAGAACAGCAGGCTCATTAGCAAAAGATAAATTGGTCATAACATCTGTCCCTGGAAGTTTTGGCGACAAAGAAAGATCGCAGTATAAATCACGATGGGGAGTTTGAACCTAACCGGTGAGTAGGCATATCGTAACAAAAATTTTAAATGGCCGAATATCAATCACATCAAAGAAAATAATATTTCTCCAGAGTTCAAATTAGAATATTAGCTCAACTATACAAACTTACTAATAAGGAATATTGCTGAGATGTCAGACCTTATGGATATGATATATGTTTTAATTGTATCTAGCTTTTGTGTTTATTTACAGCCATAATATTGACATTTATTCTTTCTTCGATGCTGATCATGTCCGATATATTTGTCAATGTAGCAATCATGAATCTACTAACAAAGTCAGGGCTGGTCGTGGAGTATCAAAAATAATGTAGTTATAGTCAATATATCGCTTTAATTTAGTTCATTTTAATATAATGGGAACATCAGAGTATGGAAGGAATAATAACTTCTCGAGATGTAGTCGGGAGAGACGGACTATGCATGTCTTCATTATCCTTTTCCAGATGTACAGTCCTTCGTGAGGGTTCTTTTGACTTTTCTTCGCCGATATTCTTGAGTTTGTCAGTGTCCAAAAAGCTTGGTATATTAGCAAGAATATAGTATGTTTAGATACACCATACGTATCAATAGGACTTATTCGGGCTATATCTCTCGTCTGTTAATTTGAGTATATGCACATCACAGTCTACACAGTATCCATGACTCAGCAACTAGAATGCCTCTTGATCATGAATGCCTCTTGATCATGAATCCCACTTCCTTCATTCTGGACTACCGCAATTTCCACATTCATTCCTCTATATACTCCTTATCTACTTCTTAATTCACTTCATTCATCCGCTTCTTGTGTCCTACTCTCCATTTAACAAAGTGTGGCACAACCAACGTAGTATAATTATATAGTCCCAACATTATCTTGTATATAATCCTCGAAGATCTCCTCTAACCCGCTCACTAGCCTACTGTAATCCCCCATTACACATCACAAACTAAGAGCTCCCTAAACACAACAGTATTATTTTTTCATCACGTGACTTTTAAAAAGAGCACATTGGTGGGGTGATTTCGATGAAATCCATATATAAGATAAGAATAAAGTGAAGGTTCCTATTAAGGAAATTGTCTTGCATGGCAGATAACGGTATATCGATGAAAGATAAGACAGTCACTTAAAACCAACTTCGTATCACTAAATGATATCGAGAAAGGAGAAATACTGGAGGAGCGGTAAGGTGATTATGTCAGCATTGTTGTTGATGCGGTTGACCATTTTAGCGAGATATGTTCAAAGACTAAACAGCACAACGTTATCATAGTTATCCGTTCATACTATCATCTCTTATTTCAGGCGAGTTAATCATATCCGCAACTAAATGATCACATTTATGATCGCTACCAAGAACACAAGTATACTAAGCTCAATCCATTCTTTCTACCCTACACTACGTACAAGAAATCCCCCTCATTACCACTGAACTCCATGATAAGACCTATTATCTCCAATAGATATCACCAATCCCAAGAGCCATCACATGACTCCCGGCCTTCGCCCACCCTAAAAACAGCGAACGGGAACAAAACAGCAAAAGCAACGCGGAAATAAAACGAGGAACGAAGGAGGCCCACATCCAGTCATCACGACATCCGTAGACATCCTCCAGTCAAGAAAATCAGCCATCAAGAGACAAAACAGAAAAACAAAGATGAGAGAAATCGACGAGTCCGGCCGTTCGCGTCCCTTTCGTAGAGAAATAGAAAAAAGAGCTTCTTGTCTCCGAGTAGAAAATAAAATGGAATGGAAAAAGAAAAAGCTGACGCTGTGATATATCCGTCCAAGGCTAGACAAAGCGATTCCAAAAGAAAGAGAACGCAAAACCCCAATCCACATCAAATATGGCGACTCCCCACACCTATCGTCTCCACATTATCCCCCGCACACCCAACTGCCACTTCCGTAAACCATTCACCTATCACCTAGTTGTCACTAGACCTATTTACAGAATCTGGCATTTGCGGTGGGGCTTGCCGCTCTTCCGAGACATAAGAGCAGCCCGGGTAGCGTGCTCAAAGACTTCACGAACACCTTCGTTGGTCTTAGCAGAGCACTCGAGGTACTTGTAACCGCCAATTTTCTTGCGAACATCCTCACCCTGTTGGTTTAGCAGTGTTAGTTATCGACCTAGTAATGTGAAAACCTATTAGTATCTTACCTCCTCGGGGTGACTGGCTTCTGGCTAGTCTTGTGGAGCTCCTCAATGGTCTTGGAGTCGTGTCTCAGATCCTTCTTGCAGCCGACTAGAATGATGGGCAGACCCTGGCAAAAGTGAAGAACTTCGAAATCCACTATTGATTTGTTAGCACTTGGTCATTTGATATCCGTAGATGTCAAGTTGGGAATGCGTACCTTCTCCTGAACATTGTCAAGGGAATCGGGAGAGTCAACAGCGAAGCAAATAAGAATGACATGAGAGTCGGGGTAAGAAAGAGGACGCAGACGGTCGTAATCCTCCTGACCAGCGGTATCCCAGAGAGCGAGCTCAACATGCTTTCCATCAACCTCAACATCAGCGACGTAGTTCTCGAAAACGGTAGGGACGTAGACCTAGGAACGATATGTTAGTCTTTGAGTCCTGCGAATATGGTTATCACGAGTTTCGGCGTGAAACTGCTACGTCATGTTCTGATTTCCCTAAGTCCTTCTGCAACCCTCCATCATAATGCATCCTTGATGGTGGTTAGTTAGAATGCGATGCATATGCAATGCGCCATGCGAGGCTATGCGCGAATCGCAAGCCACACTGATCCAGTCTCAAATTTCCGACAGCGCCAGACAGTTGTCTATAGCATGCAGAGCACAGGAATGTGTTCAAGAGAGGGTCGAGTCGATGTCATCAAAATACTCTGGACATCAGGCCATGTATGAAACTGGCTGATGTATCGTAAAGACAAGTGCTGGGAAAGTGATTCGGATGCGGGTATATAGGACGACCGATGGACTACGATACAAAATTGTATCTTGTCGACGTTTTGCTTTCACTGGACTCGTTTGATCGACTCGTCAACTAGCCCGAGACGTGGATACGACGCGAAATTGCACGTCAAAGCCTTAGACACTGAGTCCGAGAAATATCAAGTTGAGTCGCAAAACTAGCGTCGCAACCTCAAACATCGAAACTCTCGTAATAATCACGTCCAGGTCGTCATAGTTGGGGCCAAGCAGAACTTGAGTTGAAAAACAGACACAGCCACGTTGTAGCAAAAAAAAAAAAGGGGGGGCTATTGCTGCCTCAGCCGTGATATCCGGCGAGAAATTTATTTCTTACCTCAGGGAAGGTACCCTTAGAGAAGACGCTATACAAATTTGGTCAGCCTTGTGTTCATTATGGTGATGTTGTTGAGATGTGTGGTGCATAAGAGATGTCTCAGCCTTGGCGGGCACACCAAGCGCATTGAAATATTACGATTAAAGTGCGCGCGAGGCCATCCGGACACTCAGAAGATGAGACGATTCACTCGCGTAGCCCTGATCGCATAACACGCGCATACTAATGAAAAGGCGATATTACGGCAGTTTTCACGCGATACATAATCGGAGTAGAGCCATCTCGACTCCGAGGATCCTCGGTCGGGTTGTGGAGTAAGGGATTATCGGTATACCAGCGTATCCAGGTGGGCAAAACAAAGTAGGCAAACTCACATCAGCAGACAAGTCTTGCCGCAGGCACCGTCACCGACGATAACAAGCTTCCGGCGAATCTCAGCCATTGTGTATGAATAGGGGTGTGTGGTGTGCGATTAATTTAAAACGGCAATATGCACGTAGTATTGTGAAAATAGCGAAACAGATAAAGTTGCGCTGTTAAAAGACGAAGTCACGTATATGAAAGGTCGGGCTCAGGCTGGTAGGTTGAGCTCGGGAAGGTTGGTTGATGGGCGATGAATGGGAATGGTTTGGATTTATGCTAGAATAAGATGAAGTTTCTCAGGGTAGTAGACTAAGAAAGAAAAAGAAGTAAAAAGAAAGGGAAAGTTTGAGTGTTTGAGTGTTTGAGTGGCCAGTCCAGTCCAGCTCTTGGGGAGCTTGAACAGAACTATGGTGCTACTGGGCTGCCTACAGGCCTCCAGAAAAGGAGGGAACTGACAGATACAGGGCTCCATAGGTGTAGACATGCCTGGAATTGAATGGACTACAGGGCACTCGCTGTCAATAAACCATAGTCAGCAAGCGGCCCCCTGGTCAGATGAGGCTGGTCAGAAACTACAGGACCAACGCCTCTCTATAGTAATAAAATGCGTATTTTGATTGTGTTATTGTTGTTCAGCTTGTCGTTATGGAAGGGGAACATTGCATGTATCGCGATATGGACGTGGTTGGGGATGAATTGTATGGGATCATCTGGCGGATCGAATGATGAATACACCGATGCTGAATCTTGGTGTTAAACATAAAAGTTTAGAGATGGAAGGTATGACGAGGCTATCTATGTCTATTCCATTGCAGGCAATTTTGAAAATTCCATTATATTCTTAGGTGTGCCCGAAACCCATCTTATCTTACACGCTACCAATCACATGCTCGCTCGATTTTCCAAATCATTATCAAAGCACATGTCATCAGCCATCATATCAAAGTTCGATCTGTTTGTCTGTCCCACACGAAATGCCCCGACAGAGCCTGTAGGTCTACAGGAGGAAGAGCCGTTTCGCAATCAGTTATCCACTAATGGACTCTTCAGCACTATTAGCTTTGAAGCTACAGATACCATGCGCCACTAGTCAGGGCACAAATCCCAAGTGTTACAGTACATACCCACCCATCCCTCCTCCTGTTCCTTCATATCACGGCCCTGTTTGGCCCTGATTCCCACAGTCCTCTTTGATGAACTACGAGTAAAATTGTAAGAAACAAATAGAACGTATTTTGTATCTCTACCGTCTTCTTCTCGCTAGCGTCTCTGTATCCTCCCTCTGCATTATGCAGACAAAGGACGTGCCGCCAGCCCAGTCCAGCCAGAGCCAAAGCCAACGCTATCCATGATCCTTCCTATCCCCAAACGAGACCAAAAGGCCGAGCTCCACCCTTCTATTCGCAAAAGCAAGCTCTACCCAATCGCCTTGTATGTTTTTCGATATGATATTCTTAGGGAGGGTGTGCCGTCTGGCAATTCTCAAATAAGGAAAATACAACTGACACCTTGTGTTCGTCTTCGATATGGATCACGTACTGTGAATCCCGTATTAATTTCTGTACTTTCATACATTTGTCTGACATCTCTATGCCCAATGGGCTACTTGGACCAGCTAGTCATGCTAAGGACGAAGACCGCAGGATTCTCCTCTATAAATTCTGCCATGGATACAGAGGACGCGGCGCGGTGCTGCGGACCTGGTGCGATCCTGCGATAATCTCTGTGCAGCAAGATTCTCGGGTGCCAGACTAGACATTTGGGTTATCGGAGTCACTATGTATGTCGCATATCTAATTTTTGCTATTAGATTTCTGACGCATTAATTAGGGAGAGCCTTGATGTTTGAAAGGTTGTAAAGCTGAGACTGAGACTATATTTACAAATGGCCATATCGACATAGCGGAACAAATGACATCCGGCGGCCGATAGACCCGGTGATCTCTGTTGATGGTTGCAGCGATTTCCATAGCAAAATGAGGAATCCGACAACAAAATAGATGCAAGGGGCTGATGTGCTACTTTGTTGAAAACACATAGATTGATACCAATTATTTCAGGCTATGAAAAGACTGCCCGCGACGGGCTCTAATAAGCCTTTAAATACTGGAATGAAAGCATAGCATCTAGTATTTATCACGACAAAATATCCGAAACATAATAAAGCGAGGCCATCTCCATCATCTTCTCCAACCTTCAATCCTGAGACTGGCTCCAGCAAGCGCTATCTTGATCATCGTCTGGTCTCTTTTGTCGACTCTTTGACCCTAATTGATTCAACACAAACACCACATTGTCACCACGCTGAACCCACGTAAAAGAACTGTCTCTCCTCAGTTCCCCTTCCTGCTCATAGTTTTATCTTTCATTCTTGACAGGCTGAATCAATCAATAACGTTAATCAGTCCGTTCGCCTCTTCTCAATCGTCCGCCCAGCATATATCCTCCTGCAGCGCCACCCCATGTCAATAATCCTCCCGACCTCCTTTTGGTCCAGTATTGCTCACATCACATTCTGACGCCCACTCGCTTGATTCTTATCAGAAAAACGAAAGGGCAACTTCGGCACTCACTTTCAACCTGTGATCCACTCTTTTCCGCTTATGCAAACCACCTCCATATCTCCATGCTTCCACAAATCCATCACACCCAGCCTAGCCTGATGGCTGGTGATTAGTTTGCATGCCTCCGGAAGATTTCCATTGTCTGTCTGCTCAAGACCTGATTAAGAGTGACAAGTAATGGGTATCCAGCTCGACGTAGTAGTGGGAGATGTCACCCTGTAGTAAATGATTAGTTCGCAATATAGATATCTTGGGAGATCACTACGAAGAATTTGCATGTCATTTACCTACCTGGTGTCGTCGACAATCTGTACATACAAACCTAGTCTCCACCGTATCGGAGGCTTTTGATATATGGATTTCCTGTAAGCTTTTTCTTCTCAAGACCCTTTCTCTCTCTCTGCTTCCCATATACGGCTGTGTACTTGGCTGGTGGTGGTCTCAGACTTTTATTTTTATTTTTATTATTCTGTTCGACCACTGTTCAATATTCTGTTGAATTATGGAATTATTCTTCTTGTCACGGGACATCTAGTGCGGGTATTTTGTAACAATCCCTCATTAGGCCTCCAATTATAGCTGGTGCTCATCTCGCGTCGAGGGATCCATGAGTTGGTAAGTGGTATTATCGGAGTGGCGATAACAGCAAGTAGTGGGTCTGCGGAATTCAATGTCGGTAACAGTGTCTGACATTGAATAAATGGCTTTGTTTGTGGTCTCGTTTATGTAGACTATATCATAAAATCCCCAATATTTTGGTTACTGAGAGACAACCAAATCAATCTACTAGGCAATATCCTTGTAAAGAACCCTTCCAGGACGAAAATGACTTTGAGAGGCCTTTATCACTAGGCTAAATACCAAGCCATGTCGGGCTAAATACTTCCTGGCGTTCGGGATGTATGCATATTCTGTGGACTGTCGATTTCCCATTCAAGCAATCCCCACCCTAACCCTATATATTGAGGGTTCTATGTCGCGAACTTTACTACATTATCTAACAATTCCTCATTGAATCACATTAATCATCAGAGTTTATAGATGCCGCGATCAACACCAAAACACCAATCCCTCAAAATTAAAACAAATAGTCTCCATCAACCACCTCTTGAATGTTACTTTTGCTGAGGTCAAACAAGGCAGACTCAAGAGCTGTCTTACAGTACCAAAGACAGTGAATGATCATGCATGACACAGTGTATTTATATCACCATTACCTTTGTTGCCAACACACTAAATCGCCCTGTTTTATGTAAAGTCTGACAGATAAACAAGACGACTGGATTATGATAAAAATCAGGATGCCGTTTCGCTACATTCGTCACCGGGCTGCTACCGCTGGTGGATGTGGGGCGTGCTGATGGCTTACTGCGTAGGTGAAGATGTGCATTTCTGAGATAGTCGTATCGTTAGACCGATTTTAACGGCTACAAAATAGCTAAAAGTATACTTGACGCCGTCTGTACCCTCCGGGACCCTCAATATCTCGCAGCAGAAATGTTATCACCAAGTGTCGTCTCCATGTGGGGCGTCTTGTATGACGCATCAGCTGGTAGGGGTTATATATCCAGCTGTCGCCAGTTGTCAAAAACGAACAATCTTTGTGATACCTCACCACGAAATTTCAACCCCTCCGGCCCATGACGACCTCTAGACTATCGCCCGCCTTGTCTACCATCTAGGCCTAAACCCGACAGCCAAGAATATACCAAAATTGTCTTCCTGATTACCCAGCAACCCGGAAGAGCCCAGCCAAAATTCCGCTCGCCAACTGACAACCCTCGCAATGGAACGCATTGCTCGCCGGACTCTTCTCGCCGAAAGGCACGCAGCCAAGAAACTCTCTAAGAAAACTAACGTCATCGCCGCCCACAGCCGCGTTGAGACCCGCCGCAATGTTATTCAGGCGACCCGGGAATTTCTTGATCAGCGCAAGCAGGCGATCAAGATGAGTCAGGCGACATGGAAGCAGGGGCCGCTGGCTATGAACCTGCAGAATGTGCCTATGTATGGTGTTGTGACGCACCCGATGAGATTGGATAATACGCAGGTGAAAGTGCGAGAGGCAATTGTCAAGGAGAGGTGTGAGTGGGCGGGTGGTGTGAAGTTTTTGAACTTGGCGGTTGGGGATAGAGTGGTGTTTGTGGAGGGGCCGTGGAAGGGGCGGATTGATACTGTTCAAGAGATTCTCCCCCAGACAGGTTCTATTCGTTTGGTGAACACTAAGGTACGTCTATTAGAGTTAGGAGTTAGGGAGGAGACAAGAGGGACAACACCAGGCTACCTCCGAAGCATACCTCCGGAGAGACAGGATCCCAGTATTAGAACAATATACTAAATCATTCCCCAGATCCGCGCCCGCGTCCCCGAATTCATCGAAAAACTCTACCGCAGAGAAGCCGGTTTCGCCGCCGAAATCGACCAACAACCTGCTGTTCCTATCTCAGCCGTCCGCCTCGTCCATCCCCTCCTTGACCCCACCACTGGCATCCCCCGTGACGTCGTCATCGACAAAATCATCACCGCCAACATTCGTCGCGATGACATTACCCGCACCACCGAATGGGATCGCGTCATTCCTGGCCTCAACATTATGATCCCGTGGCCCACGCCCACCCGTCCCGAACTCCTCACGTACACTGTCGATACCCGCCGCGAAGCTGTTGCCGTTGAAACATTTGTCCCTACACTCTTGAAGGCCCCGATGCCCGACGGTATCATCGACGAGCTCCGTGGCAAGTACTCTAAGTTCCGTACGCGTCACGAGAAGGAATACATTGCGGCGAAGGAAGCGGAGGCTATGGCGAAGAAGGTGAATAAACTGGCGGCAATATCCAAGGCGGCGATCCCCCAAGAGATGATGGACCCGGCGACGGAGGCGAGCAAAGTGAGAAAGAAGGAGAAGAGGGCGCGGGGACAGCCGGAATTGTCGGAGGAGATGTTGGCGAAGATTGGGGAGGTTATGGCAAAGAACCAGACGTTGATGTGCGAGGCAGGCGGGTATCTCTAAGGTCAAGACGACCTTGGGGAGCGAGTAAGAGGAGAGGGAGTTATATAGGGAAGAGGGGATTATATATATATATATATATTAGTTTTATTGTATGAATGTAAGAATTTAGCAAGAGAAAAGGCAAGATGGACTTTGAGCTCTGAGCTGAGCTATGTTTGAATACAGAACAATCAGTATTTTTTAATGAAATTTAAAGACGATATTTTAATGCAATATTCTATTTTATAGTAGATATTTCGTGATATTATACGTAACTTTTCTCCATCCCATATTGAAACCATCGGTCTCTTTTGTCTATTCTAAATCCCCATCTCTCAAACTTAACCCAATAACGTTAACCTTTTTATCGCCTGTAGAGTCGGCGCTTCCTGCTTCTTCCCCTTATTCTGCAAACTATCAATCATGACCGCCTCCGCCCCCGATGGAATATAAATACCCCTTCCATTCTCTCAATCTCTATTTTCTCCTTCTCCGGCTCCCCAAACACCGCCACAACCGCCTTACTACACTCCTCCATCTCTCCAAACAGCCTCTCAACCGCTCGGGCTCTCTCTGACATATTTCGCCTCACCAACGCAGCAACCAGCCTCTCCGTTTCCTCACGGGACCCATCGACGCGCTCAATGAGACGACGGACGGATGCGATGAGGTATTCTTCTTCGTAGACAGTTCCTTCCGGCCGCGGGCTCGCTTCTTTTCTTCGCGGCGGCGGTTCTTGGAAGTGGCACGAGAGACGCCAGTGCCGACGGAGCCGACGGTGCCGGTATATTTTGTGAATAAACTGGTGCTGTCAGTGGAAATACGAGAGGAGGGGGCAATTGAAATTTCATCGGGTATATCATTGTCGCGTTCACCTTCGTAGAAGGCTAGAGGGTCCTCGGCGGCTCGTTGTCTGAGCTCGAGGATGCGGGGAACTTGGGCGGCAATTTGGCTCTTGCATTGGGCAAGGAATTCAGTTGTGTTGCTGAAAGCATCGACGATCCCCGAATCGACGGCTGAGTTGAGTAGCTCAGGTCTGTTCTTAAGCGTGACAGTCCGGATCGCCGACGAGAAGTGGTACCCTTTGCAGAAAGCGCGGACAGCCTCTTCGACATTATTGAGATAATCAATATTGACTGCTGCGCACGCTTCATAGTCCTTAGCATCATACAAAGCCTCGGCAAGCGTCGACGCAAGATCGAGGAGTTCCTCCGACGACATTGGAGGCGTCTGCAATTGCGCATTATACAGGCATTCCTGCCAGCAAAAGGCACCGGCGGCCCGGTAACATTTGGTGGCTTCAGCGTAGCGAGATAGAGATTCATAGGCAAGACCGGCCTCCCGGTACTTGGATTGGGACTCGAGGTATGTAGCAAAGAGCAGGGTGATGGCGGCATGTCGAGGGGCATCATAACGATACAGCACAAGAGCTTCCTTGTATAGAGAGTACTTGGTGGTGTACTTTGTGAATTCGTCATCAAAAACATCGAGGGCGTAAAGGTGCCCGAGAGCCTTTTCCCGGCGGCTGAGGTGATCGTCAATAATGAATTTTCGGCGAAGCTCAGGTTGTGAATGGAGATCTTGGATGAAAGGAACATATTCTTTGGGATCTCTTTGCGTTTGCTGGGCAACGAGGAGGGCAAGACGAAGATTGTAGAGACCAAGAGAGTGATTGTAGAGCATATTGGCATCTGCAAGGAAGCAAATGTGTTCGACGGCTCTCTCGGCGAGAGCCTCGTCGGTATTTTGGAGTTGAGCGACAAGGAGAAGACCATCATCGATGGCTGGGGGCTGTTTGCAGACATGGGCTGTGATGCTATTCTGGATATTCTTGGGAGAAGGAGAGGAGGTGAGGACAGCGAGGACGGTGTTGCAGATGATGTTGACCTTCTCAGTGGCCTTGGGAGCCTCACCAACCTCTGCGGATTCATCAGGGACAGTCTGCGTGTTGCGATATATGGTCTGCGTGACGTCTTCCGGCTTGAGTGAGGACAAAAAGAGATCGGTGGAAGTAGGATCGCCGACTTGTTGGAGCACGAGGGGAACGTTATTGAGGAATTGCTTTGGCCGGTGATCGAAGAGTAGGTTCATGTCGACACGATGAGTACGGCACACGGCAAAAGCCGAGCCGTAATCACAGGAATCGATTAACGAACGGACACCCGAGATAACCATAGCCCGAGGGAAGATGGTCTCCAAGTTACCACGAGGCATTTGGAGGATCAAGCTCATCTGTGAAGGAATGGCCGTGACAAGCTTTCCACCGCGCTCGATGTTACGGCAGCGCTCATCGGCCTCCGGATCATCCTCGGGAACTTCAAGGGTTTCAGCAGATTTGGCAAGATGGATGAACTTGATGAGGTGAGTCTTGGTAGTGAAAATAATGTGGAAAGGTGTAATCAAGAAGGAAGTACAGTTTTTGGCGAGAGCCCGCTTGCCTGCGTAGAGAACGCCGTTTCGAGATAGACCAACGGGCAACTCAGAGTCGTTGACTGAGATGACGGACCAAGTGGGAATTCCATCAGCTAAAACAACCGATAAAGGGAGGAGGTCACCAACTTTGGCATCGTATTTAAAAATCTCATTGGATAGGTTGAAGCGGGCATGGCCACTCGGAGCAAGAGTCAACAAAGAGCCCTGCTTAGAGAAGTCACCGTCAATAGAAGAGGCAGAGTTGGCATTAACATCAACATTAATAACAAAAATGTACTGGTCCTGCCACTCTGCTTCGAGACGAGGAACTCAGAGTTACTAAGCCCAGAAATGTCCGAGATCCACTCGGAATCGGTAGCAACTGGCACTTCCGTAATGGGTAAAGCAACAGCGAATTTACCCTTGCGAGTCTTCAAAGCGAAGAACTCAACTCCATAAGAAGAAGCAATTGCCAAAATGCTATTATTCACTGAGAACGCTACATTGCTGATGGCGCCATGAGCTTCAACAGTGAGGAAGGCCATAGGCGGGGGCACATTGGCTGACTGGAAGGGAGTCAGAAAAACGCTAGTACCGTCAATGACGGCGACGAGGCCGAGGTCTTTAGGAGGGACGATCGGACCACGGGTGATAGAGAAAGCGTATTCAATCTGATAGACGGTGTCCTTGCTGACAACAGAAAGCTTGAGAGGCTTTTCGGAATGCCAGGAGATATCTTGGACGTCACGGAACTCGGCGGAAGTAGCCATATGCTTGAGATACCAATGATAGTTTTCGGTAGTCCAAAGCTGGACAACTCCATCAACAATAATGGCCAGAACAGTAGAGTCAGAGTTCCAGAGAAGGCGGACCTTTTTAGCGGACTTCTCACGAAGCATGAAATCACCATGTCTGAGACCGTTTCTCTCGAAGAAAATAATTTTAACCCCTTCAGCATTGGGAAGCCTTTGCACACTGGCGATCAAGTTGCCCGAAGGCCTCCAAGTCATAGCAGCCTCCAAACCATCCACCGGCTCACTGACACCATCGAGAACACCATCACGAGTGTAAACTCTGATGGCTCTTCTAGACCCCTCAACCACTGAGTTCATCGCAACAGCAGCACCGTCTCCCCTCCATGAAATCGTAGCCGAGCCATCTTCAAAAGAACTTGACTTTCCCTGGTCAATCTTTAGTGGGATTGTGGGGTCTCTCAAAACTTTAGCACCACGCCCTTCGAATTGTGTCTCCTTCTTACCCCACCCAACAGACACATGCTTCGACAAAGAAAGGTCATCAGCGGACACAGGGCTTTCAGAAAGTGGAGAGAAGTCCCGCCCCATGAAAGTGACTGTGTTTCTGGCAGATAAGATGAGAAGGACTTCATCATCGGGCGACCAGGCAGCCGCCCGGATCCCGGTGTCCAGCGATCCGATGATCTCGACGGCTGCCGTCGGCTTTGAACCATCGTAGTTGTCGTTTTCGGTAACCGTGACAATGTCACCACCAGCAAAAATCAAGCAAGTAGTCGCCGTGTCACTGAAGTGATGAATGCTGACAACCGAGTCATGCGTCATGTCGGGGGTCGGTGGATGTGTCTTCCATCTTGTGATCTCCGGGTTTCTATGATAAATTAACTATCTCGCTCACACTCTTTACCGCTGCTCTTCAAACTTACTCAAAATATGGCGAATTCTGATCCGTCGTCCACCGGGACAACGTGATCACCGGCGCTCCCTCCGCCGCCCCATTCACAACCAAAACATCCAAGCTAGCCGGATCCCAACACACTCTCCCTAGCTGGCTGTCAAAACCAACAGCGGTATCGTAGCTTATTGCCTTGAGATTATGCATAGCGCTTTATCAGTTGTCCTAGCGGGGCCACGGCATGGAGTGTCGAAGGCTGGCCTGTCGGTATATGGTGGGGGAAAAAAGGTGTAAGATGACAGGGGTTACTTGTATAGGTACTTAGGATACTTGTAATTCGAAATTGGTGGCTATGTAGAGGTACATGCAAGCACTCAAAGTTTTGGCCAATAGCGTGGAGGGGATTGATGGATGACAGATGCACTGTATTACGGATAGGTTGCACTGCAATAATTTACAGTGCGAAAACAATTTACAAAATATTGCATATGAATACCCTAACTTTAGGGTTAATGATATAAGATTCTATGTTCTGCAGATGTATGGGATGGGATGGTAGCATCCACTACTCTCGTTGTCATTAACGAAAATCCGGGGTAGTCCAGAAGCGAATTTTGTCAGACCGGGGTCGGTTTATCCTCACAATGACCTCTGACCCGCAATTGTCCGGCCAACCGCCAGACAGACTTACATCGTTATGAGAAGATCACCAATCATGAAATCTCATTTCTGGACCCAGTATGTTTTCCTAGAAAACATCTCCAACTAATCTCCAACTCTCAACAAAAATTGAAGACACGGCATCTTAGTGTGCCACTGCATGTTGGTGAACCATCCCTTGATGTTACATGATACTATGGGGAGATCAAATCTGCGGATTTGTGTATAGAAGAATTGCATCTGCGTGCAACCTTTCGACGGTTAGTAAACGTGAATAGCTTGAATAGGAATCCAGTAATGGCATGTTGAATATTTGGAGGCGTGATGAAATGGGGAGACAAAATATGTTTCCACTGTCTTGGGCTAGTGTCGCTAATTTTACTGGGGTTCAGTCCATAGGGCGGAAGATCCGAAGCTTCTTTTATCCAGAGCCGAACATCTGGGATTTTTCTGTAGTAAGCTTCTAATAGTATTCATGATAGATCTTGAGATAATCCGTCGACGTCTGAGCACTTTCCACTTTAACTATCACGAGATTGTACTCTCAATTATTGTAACTATTTTCTTTGATCGTTGCTGGCAGAGCTTCAGAAATACAATTGCTCCTTCCTTGGCCACAATTTCAGCAATCTCAAACATTAACATCGCCGTCAGCTAGTTCCAGATTTCAGGATTCTAGAGTCTCTTCACGGCTTGGCCGTAGTGACAAGATTTGCCCTATTAGAGTGATCCCAACAAATCCAAACTAGACCTTAATTTGACAACGGATAAATGGTCGTCGGACGTTTTATGGTTGCATAAAGTTGTGATATCGCCATCTTTTGTTTTTTTCGACACACCTCTTTTGACTTGTTTAGTTGGCCTTTGCTTGTCAACCTTGTTGTATTTCCATTTTGAGTTTCATATCATCTAAGGCTTGAGAAGGAAGTTAGCATTCACTGGAGCTAACTTCATCTTTTCGCTACTAAAGACAGCATCCTTGGCTGCTTTATTGATTCAAATACCTCTCATCTGCCTCAAAAAATTTTTCTTCACTTCTCATCTTCACTCATCAACAATGGACGAAGCCTACTTCAAACACTCAAACCGGAACAAATTCAATACCAACCTCGCTTACACGTCTGCAATGGCTCCTCTTTCATCTCGTATCTCATCCATTGAGTCTGAATTCTACTTGGACAGCTTCCCTTTCCACCAACAAACACCTCGCGTTCGCACTAGTGTCCACTTTTCCGCCCCCGTCTCCCCCGGCGCCGTATCTTTTTCTTATCCGAAGCCTTCCGCTGATATCTCCACAATCCCTCAGAGGCCCATCCTCGTCTCCAAAAGCAAGTCCCATGTTGACCTCTCCACCTCTACTTTCCGGTCTGCCCACCAGGTCCCTCATCGATCCATTCGACGTCCGGCCTCACTTGAGCGTCTCCACAGTGACTGGATGGTCGGGGCGGCGGCAGCGCTCTCGGAGTCTGCCAGTGAGATCAACGGGCAGGTGTGGATGATGACGTCGGATGATAGCTTTGTAACTGCGGTTTCCGGAAGAGGACTACTGAGTAATGGCGATTATTTGGAAAATCGTGATCCTGTTAAGCTTGGCAGAGAACAATATGCTCGGGCAGCCAAAGAGCGGGCCCTTTCCCGTCACAGTTCCAGGCCCGGTTCGAAGAGAACGAGTCCTATGAGTTCTCACCATAGTTCAAGACTCCATAGCCGTGTTGGCAGCCAATTTAGCTTCCCTGAACTCATCCAAGAGGACCTCGAGACAATTGGAGGGCACAGTCCCCGGAAATCCCGTGTCGAAATCATCAACATTCCCTCCGGCCCCGGCCCCAACTTCGTTTCCGCCGACGACCGCCTCGAATCCGAAATTGCTTTCCGAGAACTTAATGGGCTTTCACAAATCCCCACTGATGATGAACTCGCCATCCGCCATCTCATCCGCGAAGGCCAAGCGCCAAGCTCGTGGATTGCTCGCATCATGGGCTGGCAACGAGAATGGGACGAAGAAGATGAAGCCGAGGAACTTGAGCGCGCCTGCAGCCGCATCCTCGAAGAGCGAAAGACAATCTATCGGCGCTTCGAGGGGGTGTCTAATGTCCCCGAGGATCCTGTCGCGCCTGCAAACCCGGATGAGGGCGGTTGGAATGACGTGGCATGGTTAGCGAGATTGATCATTAAGGTGATCTTTTGAGGCTCAAAGTGTTGGATGTTGCGACTGACCCAAGGCGATGAAGCGGTGATGGGCGCAGGTAGGTGCAGGGGATCTACTAAATGACTAGATGTCCCCAGTGTCTGTGGATAACCCTGTGGGGCGGCTAGATGCGGAGATTTCGTGTGACGTGGAGAGCGAAATGGCTTATTGTCAACGCGGGATGATGGGTGGTGAGGAGCGGGTGGGGACATCGGGAGGGGCTTCGGGACAGAGTGGGATTCACTGCTACGAGAGTGACACGGGGAGGTCGGTGTGTCTCGGATTGTGTGGGGGTTGAGGGTGGAGGGGTGAGGATGGAGGGTAATGTTACGTGAAGAGGGTTATTGTCATTGGGATGTCATCTGAACTTTATTGATTTGTGAAAAGAATTCTGTAGAAGAATGTATGTTAATTTGGTTGTGATAATTACTTCTAATTGGCTCAGGCATAATCGCCTGTCTTGGTTTTGATATCTCATATGTGATCATTTCATTTCACCTCTCCAATAAGCCATCACCATTGTATATCCTCTTCTCCTAAACTTACCCACCATCATGACTCCCTCTTGAATATCGAACCCTTCATCTCACTCTCACCCTTAACCTCGCAGGTATTCCTCACCATTTCCTTTTCTTCCTCCGGATGTACATCCAACCTCCCTATCACCAAAAATCCTTCATGCCGCCTGCTTTCTCCCCGTTATCCCATAGGCCTGCTCTCCACTCCTCCCTAGCAATATGACGTCGAGGCGCATGCAGGCGGCTGCAGACGTGCAGTGGCATGGACATGGTCGTAAGTACCTCCTGTATTAGGAAGGCTGGTAGAAAAAGAAAGAACAAAAGAACGGTGAACAGTAGGGGGCATGAGTTGTCTTGTTTTCTTTGAGTGTAAATTTGATTTTTGGAATTCCTATGGGGCTTCTTTAGTCAGCTGCCAAGAGGGTTGGGTAAGCGATAGATTATGAGGCCAGAACAGGGTTTGGAAGGGTCTTTATTAATATACCCGGAACACCAGCATCATGCAGCATCAGTGCACAAGCACCAAGACCGTGACCTTGGGAGCAAACATGCATTATTTGTTCCCACAGCCGAACCCTTCCTTCCTTCCTTATGACCACCACTAATTCAAATTCTCACTCGCAATCCCTGATTCCCACACCCGCTTTGACTCGACCCAGACATCTTCTGTCCGCGGCACTCGGCAGTGACGCACATTTGCAATAATCACCAACGACTGTAGTCAAAAAAAAGCCGGATATTACTTGAAGCATTTCCCTTCTACCACTCGTCTTCACAGCCATTCACTGAGAGCAATCTACAGGCCGGAGATGGGGCTGTCTGTAGGTGCATTCGGAAGTTCACATTTGCAACCCTAGGGACTTTTCCAGTCACGGGGTTTACAAGCTGCGTGTGTGACGGGAAGGGGATGGGGACATACATACATATTGGGGGTCGTTCTCATCATCTTGCTCCAGGTGCACACCGCTCGTTTGGACGGGGAGATGGAAAGCAGGGGGGGCAGAAGAGGTGGGTGGATGATTTGGGACGGGGGAGAGAAATATGGGGATTGGTAGCTAATGGAAAAAGGGAGCGAGGAGAGGAAGGTTTTGCGATGAATAGAAGCGGAAGGTTTATCAGGTCGGGAAGAAAAGGGAAGGGGCAGGTGGTAATCTCATGATGTTTGAGACAGATGAGTCTGGATATGGGCTCCCTTGAACGTGGTGTGAGGGTTGACACTTTGGCAGAAATAAAGCATCTGCTGATTAGTCAGTACGCCCCGGGCAGAAAACTCCCCACTAAAGGCTTCTTCATCCAATATTTCCACGTCAACCCATTGTCTCCTTGCAATCCATCACACCACTCTTCACCAGGGGGGCTCAAGCCCTGACTCAATTTCCCACTTTTCAATCCCTCCAATGTGGTTTTGGACACCGAGTTTGCGCTCCGTCCACCCGAGCTGCCGGGCCCTCGTTCCCCGATGAAAATAAGGCTCCTTAGCAACTAGGGGTTCGCATACTTCATACTATTGTGTCTGTGTATCGAGTAGCTGGCTGATAGTTGGACCAGGGAACGTGTTGTTGGATTCGACGCTGAACATGGGTAAGGTTATGGGTGATTAAAAGATGGGATGTTGGGTTTGGATTTGGCATAGGAGATGAGATGAAATTTGGCTGGATCAGGATTGATTAGTGTTAGTTGAGGTACAGTTAATTTTGGGGATAAAATATATGGCGTCGTTGGACAGAACTAGCCGATGACAATAGGGTTGAGAATCTCAAAGTCTGCATTAAATATAAGATTGGGAACTTAATGCATCTAATCTAAATGTCATGATACTTCCACCTCCATTTCTATTACCAGCTGTCTCCCAACCTATGATAATCAGCAGTGCGGGACATTAGTCATGAAACAAAATTAAGGTAGTGACTTCAGAAGATATTCCGGCGGGACCTCCAGTCCAGATGTATTTAATTGACGTGGTAGCCATGTACCCCAAGTCGATATTCCGTAAGCAATGCCAATCTCGACGTTGATCATTGACATCACCGATCGCTACGTCTCATTTCGAAAGCCGTAAGTACAACTTTATGCTCATTATTCTCCTAGAAAGACACTGCAAATGTTCATTCACACATACCACCGTTCCCCTCGCCTAATCCCCTGCCAACCAATAAATCTACATCCGCCGTCGAATCCAACCTCCCAACACGTACCTAAAGCCCCGCTACATCCCTCCTACCGCATCTTCCACACTTCCCCTGAAGCTTGTTCCCTGTTACCTCCCCTTTCTCCTTGTCCAGCAGCATCCTGACCCAACGTCTACCCGATCCATCAGTTCTCGTCGTCTTCTCGAGCCTCCCCAGGGAGCAAAAGCAGAGAAGACCCGCTGTCTACCTACTGCCAACTTGGTCGTGGCAAGGTGCCATTGGGGTCAGCGGACTGGCTGCGTGGTACCGAGGTGCTGGCTGCCGGGGACTCCAGGAGGAGATTGGGGACGAGGGGTGCGCAGGAGGATGACGTCTTGCACAGAATTATCGTGACATCGAGTAAATGTGATGGGGTGGCGTGAAACAACAGAGAGGGGATGGAAGCATATTATATGCACGAGAATGAGAAAGAAAATAACGAAACGCAACAATTGAGGCAATTATGAGTAGCAGATCCCGTGCCGCCCCCGGCCGATTCCCTCGGCGTTGTGTTTTGTCGTCATGTCGACAGCAAATGGCCAGAAGAAGCAAGTGCTTTTACTTTATTGGATGATGTGCATGAATGCGAGGTGAGCGGCATCACAAATTTTGCCTCACGGCAGGGTTAAAAAAAGAGGATGTAGTACCAGAGTATTTAGGCGATTGATGTGATGTGTTTCACGCTGTTTGACTTTTCTTGAATTTATCCCGCCCTTTTACTACAGAATCGCCGATGTTACTGCCGGATTAAGAATTGACGGACATCAAAGGGAAGGTGGGGCCAATCTAGAAGGCGGCAAAGATGTATAATGAGATCATAGATGATAGCTTCTATCTCTAGGGAAACAGGTCCAAAAACAACGATTGAAGAAGGCACTTTCTATCAAGGCGACGAAGAAAATTCCAATTGCCATTGTCACCGTTTTCGTTCTCTCGTCGACATCTTCATCGCCTTGATTTACCTTTTGAATCTGCCTCTGGCAATCCGCATCTCATTTTCATCAATCCCGTATTCTAGTTTACAATTCTCGGTGAGTTTCTTCTGCATCTGCTACCAAAATCTTTACAACCCATCCATACCCCTCCCCCATTCCCATCCATCTCCACACGTAAGTCAATCACCTCACGACTTGTCCATCTCCAAATGGAACGCCCTTTAGGCCGTGACCCACCCGAATTTTCAATACTAGGTCCAACCCGATGGGAGATTCTTCCACCCACTTTCCAAATAGACAATCACTGACCCGTACCCCGCCCGCTCCACTCGCCCCACGCCCCACGCCCCACGCCCCATGCACTAGACCCCACGCCTCGTCCCGATTCCTCACGACCTTCCAACTAGCCAACGCATTACCCACACCTCCAGTGTTCCTTTTTCGCTTCCTTTGCTGTCCTGAGATCGATCAACTCCTGTTAGACTGGTACTGTACCTACTGCTTGGTGTATGTGGTTGGTGTTGGTTGTGAGTAGGTACACCTGATACCATTGCGATTTTTCTGCATGGAATGGTGATTGTGATATATGTAATCAGCAACGAGCGTGACGGCAAACGTGAATCAAGGAAGCGGAAGTCCGACTGTACATTCTACATCAAGTATATGCATACGTTTATACACATATAAACACCCAAATTTGACATAGTAATCACAACAGTTCACAAAGGTCTCTCTTCTCAGGCTTAAACAGCTGTTCGTGAGCTGGAACTTCTTTGGATTTAGCGATCACTATGTGGGCCCCTGTTAGTTTGCTCACTTGGCCGCTACTCACAATCTCAATTGGCCGCCCTTTGAAGATTGTCTCTCCCCCGCGTTATAAGTATCTATTTTTGCACCAAGTAATGGTGTAGATCATGTGTGGGTTGATGCTGGACATTGAAATGAAGCATGTCTCGATGTCCTTATATTAGACATTGTCGAATCAGATCGTACTCATGAATTCATAAGCCAGCTAGTAGCTGAAGTATTTTCACCTCAAGCGCGCCTTGTGAAACATGTAGTGATTTTGACCATTCAAGAATCTGCAGATTTTCTGCATATGGCATAAATGAAGGCGGGGTCCAGATAGAACCTGGGAGCGGGCGCTGCTATATGTATGAACCTTGGCTTGCATACTCTCTCTGTGATATCTGCTGTCAGTTAGTCAATATGGGCGCTAGATGGCAACAAAAGTAAAACTAGAAGTACCCATTCACGCACTCTTGATCGACTTAATGTACGTTCTTGTGTCCACCCTTGGGTGTGTTGCATGATCCCGCGCATTTTTATTTCTTTTCCTGCGGACATACACTTTTCCTGTTTCCACTATTCTGGCGTCTTGGTTCGTTTTTACAGATTCTGACATGATATCCTTGGCTCGCTTGACGGGAATCATCAACTGGGTGTGTTTTTTGGACTTTCTGGACCACCAGGTTAGGCTAGTGAGATAGTGAATCCAGTCTTCGAAGTCGAGATGTGAGGCTTTAGCCAATGAATTAGCCGCAAGAAAGACATTGGGATGGTGTAAGGTGTGAAGACAGAGGGGTGCAGGTAGAATTTTGAGGATTTGAGTATTTCTTATCGTCCCGTCCCCTTCGAAAATCAGGACCAAGATCTCTTCTTCTGTCAGTTTTCCAATCCCAAGAATTCCATTATCGAAAAGATAGATCCCATCTTGCATTGATTCCCAGGTATATATATCTATTTTCCCTGCTGCTTGCCTCTCCATCTCGCTTTGTTGAACCTTCATCTTGATTTCTGAGTCGTCTGGTCTCACCAGTCTAAACCACTTTGGTCACTCAAATTTGATGGTGGTGCCGTCATTTCCCTTTGATCCAAATCCTCCTTTCCTCCAATCCTACAAACCATCCGCTATGCAACTATGTCACTATTTGATTTTTCCGCCGGTAAAGAGCATTATGTCTACGCCAGTATTATTCTAGTGTTACGCTCTGTCTTCAGTGTTCCTTCTTGTAGTCCTCCCTCTATCTTCACCACCGTCACCACCTTCTCTACCTATTCTGTTTAATCCTCCGATTCCCTTCTACAATTCCATGTTCTCTCCACTTTAAGAGATGCCAGCTGATCTAACCATCTTCATTCTACGCACCAGCCAACTAGCAAGCAACAACAAACATTGAGCCAGTAAGCCACTTGAACGCATACAAGCCCCTTGTACCGCATTGCTGCTAATCACAATTATAATAGCAATACTTCTTCCCGCATGTCAGGTCACTTTACAGACTTGTTGCTTTTTTTCCCCTTCAGAACCATTTTGAAGCTATCGCCGGTGGTTGATAGTCATCGTATTTTTCCTCTCTGCTTCTGAGTTATACCCGTTTGATCTTTCTGAATCATTACCAAGCTTTTGGCCCCATTTTCTGGATCTTACGTTTCATCATTTGCGGACTCTCGATTGTTCATTCCGATTTTCTGTCCAACTCCGCTATCATAATACACGAATTCGACTACGGCCCTCGATTATCCTAATATACTGCTGTCAACCTGACGGAGTAATTTATAATTGCGATACCGGATATACTTTTTTGCCACGGCATAGTCTATATCCAGCCTTGCTTCAACTGTTTCAAACCTCTGTCAAGAGTCCCTTCGGCCCTCGCATACGAAACCACTCTGTCCGGTCTTGACGAAGATTCTATTGGATAAAGTCAGCGCTCCAGGAATCCGACTTAACCTCTTGAACTTCTCAATACATTTGACGCCTTCATATAACGCCCTCACTACATCAGTCGCCATGTCCTCAGTATGTTTCTCCTCACGCGATGTCCGCCGGATGTCTCCAACATACAACGCCTACTATCCTGGCCTCGACGGACGCCGGTACTCAGCCCAGCAAACTAACCACAAAATACAGTCGGAAGATGATGCGCCTCAGGTGGATCTCGGGCCTGACTTTAACTCTAATGGTTTCGACCTAGAAATCTTTCAACAGATTCTAGGAATGGACGACGAGAATGACCGCTCATTCAGCAGGGAATTGGTAGTGGATTTCTTGAACCAAGCACAAGAGACATTTGAAAAGATCAAGAAAGCTATGTGAGTGGGCATGATTGATTAGTTCTACAATTTTTAACAAGAATACTTGCTAACAAATCCCAATAGTACTACGAAGGATCTTGACAAGCTCTCAGATCTGGGCCATTTTCTCAAGGGGTCTTCCTCTGCTCTTGGGCTTACTGCTATCAGCAAGTCGTGTGCAGACATTCAAGATTTTGGCAAAGGATCATGGCCACCGGCCCCATTGAGAGTGATCAGAAAGCCCTCGATATGATTGAAACCACTCTGGCTTTGGCGTGGAAGCAGTACGAAACAGCGCGGGCAACCTTGTTGAAGTTTTACAACATTGAAGAGGAAGAAGACTCCGACGAAGGAGAAGAGGAAGGGGAAGAGGAAGAGGAAGAAAAAAAAGAGGGGAAGGAGGACGACAAGGAGAAGGAGTAAATAATATAAATGCCTCTGGAAAAAAAAGCAAAAGACACAGCACGCAAAGCGAAGCAAAGGCGATATTTTAGCATTTATTTTTATTTTATGTTATATTTCCCTGGGAGAACGATTCTAGAAAGGAGCGGCTCAGGAAGCAACAGACAATCGATTGGTGGGTTAGTTTTTGGTTTGGTTTGGTTTGATGGTTTCTACATTGGTTTTCTGGTTTCTCGCTTCTAGTTTTTTCTTGCCATCTTGTTTAGATATCGATTGATTGATTGAATGATGGACTACGATATATATGTCTTAAAAATACACATTCTCCTCCACTCAAAGCCGCATAATTTCTTTGTTGCTTTTCAATCCTGTTTGCCTCATCAACTCGTCCTCTCGTGATCATCTTATTGTATATTGTCCTTCTAGTAACTCAATTCACGTCCGCGTCCATCCATCCTCTCTTTTTCGGCCCTTCCTTGCCTGACGGTGATGGGTGGGGTGGAGTCCGTTGGTGGCTGTGAGGGGGGTTTCGGGAGACTTTTGAGCTAGTCTCCTTGCTAGGCGCGGAGACCCGCTCTTTTAAGAGTCTGGAACGTTTAGAGATGGTAAGTGGGAATTTGGAAGGTAACCAGTGGTAAAGAACCGGTATAACATCAATGAGATGAAGAAGATGGGAAGGAACTGGTTTTTAGGGTCTGATAGGGTTATTGACATCTTGTATGGTCACGTGAGGCTATGTTAGTATAGATACATGAGCGAATCGATGATACATGTAAATAATAGTGAAGAAATAGTAGATTAAGACTCGTTATGAAATTTGGTTCAATCCGGAAAAGATGCCCTCCAAGAGTGAAGCCCACTCACTTCCTATGCATTCCCTCTTCATCCCAGGCTCCCGCGATGCTCTCATCGCCAGCATGGGGTCCTTTCGCGACTACCTGCTCTCCAACCCATCAACAACATACCCTTTAACTGCCGTCCGGCCACTGGGAACCCTCCATCTTACGCTCGGAATCATGACGTTGAATGATGACTCGCTAGCTTGGGCCAAAGAGGCCTTGCGGTCTGTTGATTTGTGGAAGATATTGCGGGAGGCTCGGGGGGTTGAGAAGGCGGAGAGATTGAGGGTTGAGTTGGTGGGGGTCAAGGCAATAGGTGAGAGGAGACAGGCAACTGTGTTATATGCGGAGCCCCGCGGGGTCGCGGGGGATGATGAGAGGGTTCTCAAGGGGTTCGCGGAGGGTGTTAGGGGTTATGAGGGAGGGGGGGTTTCTGGTGGACGAGAGCCGGGAGTTATTGTTGCATGTGACGGTGTTTAATACGGTGTATGTGAGGGAGGGGGGCCGGAATGGAAAGGGGAAAATGGTTAGGGTTACAGTGGATGCAGAAAGGGTTATTGAGGACTTACGGGAGTTTGTTTGGGGAGAAGTGGAGATTAGAGAGGTTGCGATTTGTCGGATGGGGGCGAAGAAGGTTGGTGGAGAGGAAGAAGAGATCTATGAGGAAGAGGAAAAAGTGAAGTTTGCATGATGGGCGGAAACAGGAGTCGAGAAAGGCAGACAAGGAAGAAAGAAGAGAACAAGGGATCAGGTAGTTCTTATATTGTTTAATGAGATGTTACTGCAGGTTCGGGTTTTGGAGGAAAGTGATAGATGGTACATCTGCTGGTTATGTTACTGCCTAGAAAAGTGCAAGGTCTCGTCAATATGGATCTTCGAAATTGTTATACGCGTCAGGCGAACTTTATCTCTTATTTATAAAACATTGAAATATACAAACCAGGCCCTATCGCCCCCATAATCATCTTCATTTTTCCATCCACCTTTACTAAAAATCGCCATCATGACCTCAATCGCCAACAAAACCTTGTGATATATCAACCCATTTACTTCCCAGCAAATCCCACATCCCGCATCAATCCCGCCAAAACCCAGCCAGCACCTGTCAATTCCGCCCACCTGCCCTTTCAGTGTGAAACAATCCCCAATCATAATCCTTGTTCCCAAATCAGGAAAAGGCATCAACGACATCACTCGGCTGTCCGCACAAAACGGCAAGAACTATCGTCTGCGAATACACTGATGGCTTCCTTGATTACGCACAAAAATATACTTAATTTTCATATAATTGGACGGCTTGTGACTGGACTGGGATCGACAGGAAGACACGCAGGACGATCACTCCAGATTGGCGGAAGACCGGCACTTGAAAACGCCCATGAACACCACTCATACTAAAATCCCTTCACACACAATGACTCCCATCGATGACTATGATGGGACTCGCCGCTCCCTCTTACGACGAACCTTAACTCTCAGTAGCCCCGAAGTTGTCACCCTCATCACCTCCCCCCCCACCTTCATCCCGCCACCCCCGCCGTCACTACAACCCATAGTGTCCCCCTTAGAGCCTATGGCCATCGACCCCGAGGACCCACAGGCTACTTCACCAATAACGACGCGGTCTCCGTCCCCAAGTAGATCCCACCTGTCGCGTCCCTCTGCCGTTCAGCCGCCAACGCCGATGCCTGAAAATGTAACTACGACAACGTTGATGGGGACTAGGCCGATATCTCGGTCTCTGAGTCCACCAAAACAATCACGGGTTGATGTTTCTGAGTTGGAGACAGAACTGGCGGAATTGAGGGCGATTCAAGGGGATATGGTAAACCAGGAAGTTGCGTTGAGGGACGAGGTTGATAGACTACGGAGGATATTAGGGCGGAAGGATGATGACATGGTCAAGTTACAGCAGCAGATAGCGGGGTTAAAGGAGTGGGTTAGCCACAGAACCCGTATTAACGATGACGGAATCGTAACCGATGAAACCATCGCCGAAGAATGGGGCCGTGTTGGTAACGAATTACAAAATTGTATATTAGTCAACTATCGCAAATCAAAAATAGGTAAGTCCTCCCCAAGTTCTCATCTGCTAATCCCCCCTACTAACACCCCGCAGACCCTTCCAAGATTTCCTCACATACTCTTACTCTCCTTTCCCTCCTCGTTCCCACCTATTCCTTTCTCCTTCCTCACCACAAAATCCACCTCCTGACTTCCCTTGCCTCCCAACTCCTCCTGCGCCATACAATATCCTCTACATTATTCCCCGGACTCACCCCCGGCGAAAATGCCTCTCTGCACGCGGCAAAATTACTATTAGAATCCTTAACCGATCGCCCGGAACCCATTAATCATTGGAAATCCTTGACGCTTTCATTATTAATGAATCCGACGGCATCGGCAAAGTTGGAACCAAAAATCGCAAAGGTTATCAAGGAAGCAACGGCGGATATACTGGCGGTGTTCAACGAGGTCTGTGGAGCACCGGGGACAACGAATGTGGAGAGTGTACTTGGTGGTATTGTAGGTGCGATGATAAAGTTACAAAGGATACTAGCGGTGCAGAAAGCTGTATTTAGCGCCATTGTCCCGACTGTTGGAAACGGCAGGCTATTTGAAGCAACGAGGATGGAAGACATTGGCGGCGAAGAAGTTGATGACGATGGACTAGGGAGGGCAGGAAGGGAAGTATGGTGTGTAGGGTTCCCGGGTATCGAGAAAAGAGGGGATGCCGAAGGGGAGAACTTGGAGTTTGTAAATGTGGTTGTCAAGGCTAAGGTTGTTTGTAAGCCAATGCAAGAGTATTGAAAGTAGATTCAAAAGCAGGTTGAGTCGTCAACATGGGGCGTTTCTAACATTAATCTCGAGTTTCTTGTTATTGTTGTTGTTGAATTAGGTCCTTCCAAAGGAATCCATCCCCATATGTATATGGACTCGGGCACATGTCGCACTTTCCTAGTTATGAATAAATCCGATCACATGATCAACTTAGATACAAGTATGTTAGTATAAATTATAATTACATTTCTTTCCCGCCACCCTCAATGAAACTCAGCATCCACCCTCCCATACCTCACCCCATTCACCTTCAACTCAAACCCCAACCCCGCACTATTCACAATCATCTCCAATGTAAAATCCAAATTATCAAACTCCACCCCCCTCGTCGTCGTCAACCTTTTAAACACTGACCTCGGCACCGCATTCAAATCCGTCGTCATCGTACAAATCTTCACCAACTCTGCTCCCAGTCTCTCCGATGGCTCGTCCTCCTCACACGCAATCAAATCATCTGTCACTACCAAACTCTGCCCCTCTCGGAAATTCCTCGTATAATGGAATGAGATTGGCTGGCCCGCCGACAACGCCTCGCCCTTCCGAATATGCCATTGCATCCGATCCGACACCATCCACCGCTCCCACAACGGCGACCAATACCGTTCAGAAATCTCATGTTTATCCTCACTGAAGATCGTCGCATACGACGTTCCATAATGCATCCTCGCCTTCCTACTAATAACAACCCCCCCCTCAACACCCCGCAATACCGCCCCCCTAACGACTGCCGTCCATGCATGAATCGGCTGCATAACTTCAATGCCCTCTCCCGGGGGCCCTCCAATCGCTGCGATCCCCTCTGGAGTCTCCGAGTACGGCGGTGGTGGCGACAAATGCGCTTTGAGACGCCGATAAAGGTAATCTGACTGGCCGAAGCCGCCGACGAGTACGATTCCAGCGATGGGCTCGTTTTTGGCACGGAGGGTGTCGACTTGGCCCTGGACGAGGTCGGTGACTTGGTGGATTATGGGGTCGAAGATGGCTTTGACTTGGGGGGCCGTCATAATGAGGAAACCGCAATCAAGGCCTATCTCCTCGTTATCTGGCAATCCAGGAAACCTAAAAGACCATTAGTAAGTATTCAGCATACCATCCATTTCTAACTTAACTTACGGAATATTAATCTCCTCATGCTCCTCCTCATTAAAATTTCTCTTCACATGCTCCTCAAAATACTTCAACGCCGTCTGCCAAGTCTTCACCTTCCTCGCCTTCATATCCGCAAATCTCTCCGCTCCCAACCGCCCCTTCACATACTCTTCAAATCGATAATTCAAAAACGTACTCCCGCACAACCCGCCCGTCCCCACTGCGCTCTCCTCCACTCTCAATGGCCCCTCGCTAACAATCTTATATGAAATTAAATCCACCGTCCCGCCGCCCGCATCACAAACGACAAAGTTGTCTCCCATGCGCAGATGGTTAGGCTGAATAGCTTTCAGAGTCCAAACAGCCGCCGCCTCCGGTTCCGAAATCATCTGTATAGCCTCCTTATCACCCATCCCCGCCGCCTCCGCCGCCTGCAATGTCGTATTCTTCGCCGTATCCGACCACACCGCCGGGCACGTAAGCACCCACTCTACCTTGGTCGACGTCATAAAGCTCTCGCCATACCGTCTTGTCAACGTTTCCATAGTATGACTACGCAGTTCCCTCAAGTAGTCTGTGACCGCATCGACAACCGATTTGTCCACTCTCTTCAATTGTGCCGCGGTCTCCTGGGCACTAACATAAAACGGCAACTTCTGCGACCGGTCCAAAACAACTTGATGCAGCGCAACCGGGGTTCTTCCGGCTTGAACTGAAATCCCCACTTCACCATTGGTTTCCCGCCGAAGCCGCCGATGATGCTGGGGATCTGCATAGTTTAATTCCGTTGGAACCTTATCCGACGTAATCCCATTCGACCCCGGCCACGTCTTAATAATATCAACATCGTCCGGCGTCCCAGTGTACACCGCGGCCACCCCCGAGAACGTTGTCCCAAAGTCAACGCCCACGATCAACCTATCTACCGGCGTAACAAATTCGCGAAGCGGCACCCGACTAGCTGACTGCGGAATCGATGACGATGACGGCACAGGTGAGTGAGAAGCAATAGATGCCGATGCCGACGTTGATCCTTGCGGGATCGTCACGGAGACGTTCCCGCCGTGATTCCCTCCTGGGTTTCTCGCGCTCTGATAATACGTGCGAGACTGGATGTTCCGTGGACTACTTTGAGCCTCAGGCGGTCGATAAGTCGAGAAGGGGCTCTGATGGTATTGCGTAGAGATGTGCTGTCGTATTTGCTCCGATGGGTTTTGATGTGGATGTTGTGGCTGCTGCGCACTTGTAGGCCACGCAACAGGCATCCCCGTATGTGGGTCAAGAAGCTGTCTTGAAATTGCCATTGTGATAGTATCGATCAAAAATCAAAAGTAACCCCGCAATCGAAAGGGCAATATCGCTGATGTTATGTCGAAAACGCACCAGACACTACGTCACTATGATGACTAAGAATCTGATAATGATCGTGTATTCCCCAAACCGATCTTTGTAACGAATTAAGACTGTATAATATCAAGCTATATCTGCAGCGACCTCGGTCCCGAAATGGGAAAATGACAATGGATAACAGCTACTAATACGTAGTATAAAAGAAAACTCACTAACTAAAAGATTGTGGCGAAAGCAGTCAGGTTTAAGCTTTTGTAGGGAGTATTTAAGTGATATCAAAATCTAGAAAAGAGGACAACAATCAATATCAAAGTGCCAAAGCCTCATCAATGAATATAACGAAAAGCAAAAAGAGAAAAAGAACCACTTCCCGTCTCCCATCCAACAAGGCAAAAAGTCCATACACTTGTCAGCTCAAGAAATTCACCTACAAAACCCTCACCTCATTTCACTCAATTCTCATCACTACACCTATCACACCGGCTCATCTAGGTGGTCTACTCCCACTAGCACAGCTAACCCCAAGTCCCTCACCCGCACCCTATAAATTCCCTTCCCCTCCTCCAAAGCCCCCAGCACAGGCCCAAAAGTAATCCGGGTCCATTTCCCTACCGCGATGGAAAAATAGCGGGGGCATCAAACCCATTTCACCAACCAAGCTTACTCTCTCGATCCTTCCACCGCCAACAATGATGAATCCCTCGCACGCGTCCCTCGATACCATCGAACCACCAACCATCTATAGTATAAAAAGAAATAGGATCAACTTACCAAGTACACATATAGTTGCTTATATCCACCCGTCCCACAATGATACAGAAACTCCCGGCTATCAGCGCAAGCGTTCCGCCTCGGAATAGCCTGGTAGCAGAGGTGACAGACGGCGACGAGGAAGCCTATGACCCCAAATGCCAATAGCGATGAAACCCTGGAAATCTTGACGGGAAATCGGCAGCGGGATGTAATTCTGAACTTGACGTCAGTCGAATCTGGTCGAGTCCTGTCAGTGCATTAATTGCACAACCAATAAACGTCTGCAGGCACAGGGGAAAGAAAGTGAAGAAAAAAGGGTAAAAATAACTTGAACAAACCAAACAAAAGAGATTATCTCTCAAACAATTACAAATCTCACGAGAATCCCCTCATTCTTCTTATATATCCATCATCACTGCCCTCCCCAATAAAATGGTTGGCGTTTAAATTACTGCCTCGCTCCACGGAGGCAGCCGACAAGGTTCTGTCAGTACTACACAGGCTATCACCATATAACCAATTCAAAAATATCTTTAATTTAGGTGCCTATATTGGGGCTGAGCTACAAGATGCAACTTGGGCTTCACTCGAAACGACAATTCACAATACCATAATGTATTAATAAGAAAAGAGCAGATAGAGAAGACAACATCGACAAAGGAATAAATCTCTCTGGAGACACGGTGGAAGACAATAGTTATATTTGGGGGGAAGAGGGGTTGCTGTACACCTGACGATGACAATGCCGCAAACTGTTTAGTATCTAAAAAAAATAGACAAATAAAATCACGATACAAAGGGAATCAAAAATTCAAAGTGAACAGAAAAGCATGAGAAAAACAGTAAATTGACACCAAATGAGAAAATCAAGCATGAAATCAACTACGACCGCAGCCATCAATACAACCAACTAATATATAAATGAAATAAATAAAAGACAACGAATCGTGCAACTGCATAACTCGAAGCTCAGAATCAAATATCCAAATATTAGAAAAGAAAAAGACAAATAGATGAGTAGCGAGTGTGACAAGAAAATAAAAACTCTAAACGCCCAAGTTTTACCCCAAGAAAAGAAACAAGGGAATCAACAAAAGGATGGCCCAACAAACAAACAGTGATAAAGAAATACTAACGAGAGAAGTGAAGATAATCAAGACAAAGGAACCCCTGAACACATCACGTAAATCCAGAGATAATGGTGCTCACTTCCCGCAACGACCAACCAAAAAGAAAACCAAATCAGAATGCTCGCTATGCTTCATGCCATAATGCCCACAACAACAAGCAATCAAAATGAAATGAAATAAAATAAATGAAAATAGACAAAAGACCCCAAACACGCTAAGATCGCTCCCACTTCTCCTTTTATTAAGATAACAGCACCCCAAACAGCTAACAATCATCAGTACCCGTTCCCCAGCTCAAGCCTCAAGACTTAAAACCGGTTACTAGCCGCAAAGATGCTCGCCGCAGCAGCAGCCCCCCACTCGCTCTCCTCATATCTCCCACTCGGTGGCGTCGGCATCTTCTTGATGTCCAAAGGCTTGGCGTGCATGATGTTACCAGATGTCACCGAGGGCTGAAGAGGCATTTGCGTTTGCGCGAAGAGGCTCAAGTTGCCGCTAGCGGAGGGACTGGGCGTGGGGTACGGGTTCAAAATCGCTATCGTGCTGGTACTTTGTCTGAGAGGCTTAACAGAAGGCTCCTCCGGCATGGTGTTTATAATGTGGCGAGCATCCGTGAGAGCCTCATCAAGAAGTTCGTCTTCCTCATCTGGAGTATCGTATTGTCTACCACCGGGCGCAATAATCTTTGACCGACGGGTAGTCCGCGATCCAAGAGAACCAGTCGTCCGCGACACATTACTTTGAGGGTTCAGAGGATCGACAGAACGCGGGTTCTGGCTCTTCGGCAAAGAATTGTGGCGCTTAAGAAGGGTGATATTATTTTGGTGCACAAGAGGGGGGCCGTTTGGATTGGCGCCATAGCAGTTGATAGCCTTGGCGATGTTGTCCGGATTGCCAATCTTGTCGAGAGGCATAGACGATCTCTGGGGGTTCGGGTTGGGATTGGTATTAGTCCACGGCCCACAACCAGCCTGAGCCTCGATGTCGTCCGCACTCGGCGTCGCAGGCGTTATGTGACGACCAGATAAACGGCGCGCCCGCTTGCGCAGATGTGAGAAGAAAGACTCCTTCTGGCCGCTGGGAGGCGACGCCATACCAGTGTTCTTGTCATTATAGTTGTTGGTGCTAGAATTGACTGATAATTGACGCGCAATTTTCTTGCTCGCCTGAACAGTCGTGGCATCTGACACAGGAGAAGCAGGCTTGGCAGTGGGCATGATAGGCATGGGCGCAGTCGACCCGTTGGCCCAAGTCGCACGCTTAGCAGCAACGGTAGCCTTCTTGGCGGAAGCGTCGCTAGTGATCTGGACAGCGATAGGAGCCAGACGAGGCTCCTTGACCGGAGATGGCTGCGTCATGGTATCAGGGGTGCTCTCGGAGCGACCACCAATGAGAGACTTACGGAACCACGAGGGCTTCGAAGTCAGCACAGGGTTAGAGCCGTTGGCAGTAACCATAGAACCAATATCCTTGGAGCTGCGGTGGCTGATATCTGACTGCTTGCGACCGAGGATTCTTGAGGCAGAAGACTTGGGGCGGAGAGGGTCGACAGCGTCAACAAAGTACTCGTGGGCAATAGCCTGGATCGAAGTGGGACGAGTCTTGGGATCCCACATTAAGCACCAAGTGACAAAGTGACTGAGAGACGCGGGCCATTGGGGAGCCTGTAGGATAGTGTCCATAGCGTGGGGAGCCATCTTGGGGAAGGAGAACCCAAGCTTGTTAGCCAAGCGAATACCCTCCTTCCACTCTCCACCACCCACCCGCGCGCCAACTTTATTGTACCAGTTACCGGGGCTACCCATAATCTCGCAAACTCTCCACACTTGATCAACCTCGTTGCCACCGGGGAAAAGAGGTTTCAGAGTAGCAATCTCAACGGCCATGGCACCAACGGCCCAGATATCGACAGGAGCCGAGTACTCTCCGGCACGGAGAAGGACCTCGGGGGCTCTGTACCACCGAGTAGAAACATATGTGGTATATGGGAGTTTAGAGTGGGTTTCTCTAGCCAGTCCGAAGTCAGCAATCTTGACGGCATAGTTGGTCGGGCTAGAGGGAGGAGTGACGAGTGCAGAGTATCGTCTCAAGGAGCTCATGTCATGATGAGATGTAGACACAAGGATGTTCTCGGGTTTAATGTCGCGGTGGAAGAAGTTATGTGCGTGGATATGCTCCAAGCCAAGCATAATTTGATACAGGATGCTCTTGACTGTAGAGTTGTCGAGGTACTTGTGATCGCGCGCCTTCATCAATTGGTAAAGGTTACCTTCCATGTACTCCATGCAGATATGCAGCTTCTTAGTGAAGGGGTCGAGGAAGATGTCCAATGCCGGAACCAAGTGGCCGTGAATGGGTAAGGTCTTAAGGAAAACGACCTCACGAAGCTCCAAGCAAGGAGTAAAGGACTCAAAGCTCTTCTTCATAGTCTTAATAGCGACCTATTTTACAGAAAGCAGTGGTTAGCGGTTGCGCACTCTTGCTAGACCATTACAAAGATCCGGGTATTCGACCTCTTCCTATGACGAACTAGCGCATATTTTCGCTAACGCCAAATTTTATATGTACCACTCAAGGATCTCAACATATCACATAAACTTACCACAGTGCCTCTGCGAGCGATGTTCGCTCCGGCAGTGCGAACACGAGCGAGAACGACGGTACCAAAGCTTCCATCACCAATATCCTTCAACACCTCAAAGCGATCCTCTAGCGCCAGTGTGTTAGGAGCGTGGCTGCCGTGAGACATATTAGGGGTAGTAGTCATTGTGGGCAAAGGTTGTGATGAAAAAGTGGATTGGGTGTGTCGAACTCCTCGGTGAGGGAGTCACAAAGGGAATCGGAGAGCCAAAATGCCGGTGTCGTTGATGCCAGACGGCGGTTGCTTGCAGTGTGTATAGCAAGCAGCTGTCGTCTCGTCTCTGGCAAACTATGTTGATGAATGATTGTTCAATTCAAGTCGGTTCAAAGTCGTCAAGTAGTCGATTAATGAATGTGATTCAATATGCGAATTGGTTTGATTCTGGATGGCGATTTTGTAGTCTGGAAAGATTTCTGTGCGTGTATGTATTCCTTCTATGATTTAAACTATTAAAAAGGCGTAGTCGTAAATTGGTGAAGTCGCTGGTGGGAGAGCTTCGTCGAGATTGAAATTATTAAAGATGTAATAAGTGAATGTAAGAGAGTAAGAATGAGAATATGTTTTAGTCTCGCGTATGCACCATATACTCAGAATTAAGAATTGTCGTGGTGGCAATGACGGACAAGTTAAACGGACAGTAGTTCCAAGGAGAAGCTGTTGATCCGCACAATGGGCTTCTATGAAGGGACTTGAAACTGAACAACAGGAGGATACAATGTTAGTTTGTTCGTGTGTTGTCAAGATAGCTGTTTCTTCTAATTGCGGCTGCTCTTAGAAAGGAAAGGAAAGGGAAATCAGAATCAAGAATTAAATCAACAAAAACCGAAAATGAATGTGGGATTCCCTGAACAATTGAACAAAAGAAAGAAGAGAAGGTGAAAGCGGTCCGGTAGCTGCTGCTAGCAGTAACAAGTACTCTAAGACTAAAGGAACAGTGACCGTGCAGCATCAAGCAGGCATTGAAGGTCAATACTGGCGAAATGGTGAAATAGGCAAAGGAAATCAAACAGGACCAGGTCCCGGGGACGGCGACGGCGACGGGGGGGTGTGGGTTGAGGGCAACAACAGACAGGCAAAGAATGGAGAAGGACGACGTGCAATCTGATCAATGAGGTGCGTGCAGGGCCTCCTGACTGGAGAAGAAAAGGAGTGTCCTGTCCATCCAATTCGACTAGGCCAAGGAACAGTTTGAGAAGATCAATGTTGTGAGTGAGAAAAAATTGATCCGTGCAAGGCTTGGCCCTGTCGAGGAGCCTGTGGTCCCAAGACAGAAAAGAAGGGGAGGTATACGGACATGCACCTACAAACATTCGATCTTTACTCTGAAGACTAGCTGCAATTTGCGGATTCAGATCAAGTTTCTGATACTGAAGAAGTGTATAATTATTTATTTGTCTGTCTGTCGAGCAGCTATACTAGTGGCCAGAGACGATGGCAAGTACTGAAGGCGATTTGATTAGGATTACAAGCGGCGGACAGGATTATTAACTGGTCATTGAATGGGGAACGACCAAACTAATAGAAACATCATATATGGGTTTCTGGGTACGAGGACAGGGTGGGGGACTAAGGGGGTGTAAAGGGTCGAGGGTTGATATTATGGGGAAACTAACAGGTAAGAGAGGACGAGCTAAATCGTAAAGTAAATTGTAAATTGTTAGCAATATGATATTGGGTGCAACAGAACTAATAGTCCATAATAATGAATATATTCAAAGGCAATTTTGTTGTTCACAAAGAACACAATCAACATTCAGTTATTGTTCTTATTAACTTTTCAGAGAACAGTAAATACAACAAGAAATAAGGAGTTTGCCAAAGCTGCCAAGAGAGCATAAGGAACACAAGGAACCAAAGAAAGGCCAACGTAATATTGAAAAGGCAATAAAAAGAAAAATGGTTAAACAAGGAAAAAAATAAATAAATAAATACATAAATTTAAAAGAAAATAGGGAAAGATTCCAAGAGCCAAGCATGAAGCTACAAGATGGAGCAAGATTGGATGTGCGAGGCGAAAATTAACCGCCAATGTCTCGAAATATGGATGCGATGGGATGGACTTGTGCATAAAGCTTGCATGATATTCTTGCATCAACCAGGAGACATCGGACAGGACCTGAAAATATAGGCCTCAAAGGCATGAAGGGAAGGACACGACCTCGACCCATGAGACACTCGTGTTTGCCGGTGTGTTTTGCATTTGACGGGGAGGTACAAAAAGCGTGGGTTCGGGGCAGTATCTTGAGATCCGGTACCTAGAAGTCATTCCTTGAGAATGGATCGTCCGGCTCCGAACAATGGGAATATATATAAATGAGTCTGTATTTGCCACAGAGGCAAACAAGTATGAGGGGAGGGGGAGAGTGTGATATGACAATATACACGGTACGCTTACGGTTCATGCAGTAAAGCCTCTGACCTCTAGGCTCCCTTATAAAGATGAGCTGACTATTTCCAGATTTGAGTTCCTGTTAGTATAATGTTTCACGTAGGCAACTTTTGTGAATATATAGACTGTGACCTGGTGGATTATGTGAAATAAAGAATATAAAATCTGTAATAAATTAGAGGACGATATGTAGAATATGGTAATGCGCCGCTGTGTCAGTCCTTGAACAATTGATCAATTGACGTGGGATTCAATGAACCGTCAAAGGCAACAGAGACAAGGTCCGCGCAAGGGTCAGAGCAATGATCTCCATATCATGTTTGGGAGACAATGAAAAGAGACGAGTAGCCAAATGCATGAATTAGTTAGGAGGAGCAGCCAACAGCAGACCAACTGACCACGGCAACAAGGTAGGCCGATCAATTAATGAAACTGCAGATGAACTCAGGGGTAATGATGTGACGACGAGCAACGGCCCAAGATGAACAGAGACGCAGTGGTTCAATTTTTCTTCAGCACCAGACGCTGTGTGATCGTGATGCATATAGACAATATGGAATGTGATAAATATAAGACCATTACTTACAAGTGTCCCTAGCCGTCAATGTCGTGAGAAATCCAATGTCTGCATAATAGGTTTCTCTCTGTCATCCGTCCAGATCGCCACAGAGCAACGTTGCCCCGAGCATCCAGAGTAATATTATAAATGAGCGCGCACAAACCACGGAATCATCAACCTGGTGGTCAACCCAGAACCTCTCCCAGCTCAACCGAACCAATATATGAATAATTAATCTATGATATCATGTGATGGGCTGACCACCCGGTTGACACTGGCGAAGAGTCGTCAAGGCCTCTTATCTGTGATTTTTGGTAGTGATTAGACAAAAACCCTTCTGTTTGGAATTTTAAAGTGAGCGATATCAGATATCCTAGTGGTAATATGCACAGCACAACACAAAAGTTCAGCTGGGATGAATATGTCGATGCGTTGGGGAGCGGGATAATTGATTCAAGGGCATAAATGAACGGAGCGCAAGTAGGAATCATGTGAAGAGAACCGAGAGTGTCAAAGATTAGGTCGATGTCCCGATGATGATCGGCTGTCAAAATTGATGATTAGATTAGATATTAGATGCAAAATAGGTCATAGGGAATGATTCGTAATAGATTCGTGATAGTATTGAAAAAAAGATATTCATCAGCTGACGTCGTGCAAAGCCCACTCGTCCTGTTTATCACCCAGATATCACCCAGACTATCGGCAGCTTCGTACGTTACAGTTGCTGGTTTTCGGGAGTCGCTTTTGTGTCTACCTCCTTGAAGAACTTAAATACTAGCACTTGTCTCCTTTAACAATACAAAATCAAGTATGTGACTTCCTGATAGTTCATCTTCATAGTAGATTCATGGAAGTTGTTTAGTACGGATATGAGGTTTTCGGAAACAGCGTAACCCTACCATAGTGACAGATGTCACCCAAAAATAGTTTTTCTATAAGCTTTTTAACATATTCTTAACTAAATAACTGACTACCCAAGAGAGTTACAAATCTTACAAATTCCATCAAACCTGAACCGAAACTTGTATAAATTAACACAAAGTCTTTAGTTGTCAGACAATCAATCAAAACTCTTCCAATCCATGATTCATCACCATCCGAATCATCTCGCTAGGCCCGTCACCATTGCCCCCCGCTCGCCCGGGGCCCCTTTTCATCCAAAATGTCGAAATGCTTCACACGCCAATGGCGCATCTCTTTTATTTTTATAGCAGCTAAGTCCTTCTAGTACCTGACTTGTCAATATAGTTGAGACGCTACAGACGAGGCTATACCCAAAAAGGTTGAAATTGGGATTTCTAGTGGACTTTTCGGCGCGGGGTTTTAAGAGCAGATCCTTGGTATTGAGATATTAATTTAGGTGGGTTAATTGTTCTTTTTGTTCTTTTTGTGTGTGGCGATTTGTGTAATTGAGATGTGTCGTTGGATGTGTATATAAAGTTTAGACCGTGACGTAACCAACGTGATGAGTGTACAAAGCATGAGCACATGCATTATATTACGAACCCTAATATAAGACCCTTATATATATCCTCTGCTAGAAGAAGCTCGAAATTGCACTATAAACCTTTTCGTTTCATCTAAATTCTATTCATCGTTCCCTACAAATATATTATCTTCGCTACCTCAACTGTGCTGCTGCTGCTGACATCAACAAAGAAATCTCCGCATCACGCGTAAAGTCATTATCGCCAAAATGGTGACTACACTTTACTCAATCCTTCTTATGAGGCCATCACTAATGACTATCAGGGCCAATCCTACTGTGCTTCCTGACAGTGATGGCTAGTTATCATTGACTAGGACCAGAGATATTGTGTGGGTGATTGAATCAGTCATTCATTGCAGCCGGTAAATGATCCTCATGCATACACTATGTCTTGATTTTATATCCACGAGTAACCATTGGTAGCTGGGCTCACCAAATCCCTCTTAATACTGTGTATCAAAACGCCAATATAGCCAGAAATGCTCATGACAGCACCTAGCCCGCTAACTCTAAAACTGGACACGATCCATCATTTCATTCCATCTCATCCCAACTTCGTCTCGGCCTGTCACTTGGTTATGGAAAGGCGGTATACTATAGCCTTGCCCGCCTACATATGAGCCCCCGGGCGGGTAAGAATAGGGCGAAGATCCAACCATCTGACTCTGCCGCAGTGGCCTGAAATTACTAGCCAACAGCACGACGCTGCCTGCAGGAATCCTGCAGCCATCACTAGTCTGCCCTGTCAGCTATTTGAGAGATAGGCGAGATGGGATGGTTGGTAGAATTTAAGGGAAAAGGTGGAGTCATGCATATATGTGAAGTTGTGCATATATCAGAGTTATGCATCCAAAGCATCACTACGGCTTCATCTCTGTGTACTAATTGATGACGACAATCACAACATAAGCATCAGGATCACTCTCATAATTAAATGCTTGAATTTTTGTATGTCCTACATACACATCAATACTTTTTTTATCTAAAATGTGTCACACTGAGCTCTTGGATGGAAATTGGCGCCTAACCGCCTTCACTCGACCACATCGTGCCTGGGCGTTGTTTGACACGATGGTGCATTAAAGGATAATTGACCACGGATTGGAGATGGATTTTCCGATGATATAAACTCGTTAATGAAGAGTTGTCATCGTGAAGCTTAAAATGAAATATGTTACTGAAAATACACGAATAATCCAACAAACTCTGCAACCAATCAATTCATAGTCAACATCATATCTCTCTCCTTAAGCCCCTCCCTATTTATTTCCCTCCCCTCCCGATCCCATCAACCCACCCAAAGATCACTATCCTCTAATAGCCAATCCCTCCCGCCTTCCACCACTCAGCTCGGACCCAATGATTCTCCTCGTTGCCATTCTTCTCCCACTTCCTTGCCTGCCTCGCCAACGTCCAGGTCTCTGACCATCTCTATGCCGTTACCACGGTAGATCTTGGCGACGACTGCAGGTAATTTCTCGCAGCGAGATGCGTGGGGACGTGCTGTGATGAGGGGGCATCAAGCCGGGTTGGCAGTGTAATTTCGTGTCGTATATCTTCATATCGGGGGTGTGAGAGGAGCGGAGGTATGACTTCTGGAAGGTCAGTTCACGGAACAAGCGTTGTGGAAATATTATAGAGTTAAAGAATGTATCGATTAGTGAATAAATGCCACGCTACGAAGATACTGATGTCATGCTCTATCACCTACCGTCATCACCACCCCCAACATGTTTCGCCGCACCCTAATGCCACATTCCCAAACAAATATTCCAGGAAACATCTCCCAATGCTCAACCGAAAAGGGTTCTGCTGACGAGTAAGATCCCGGATTGTCGTGCCGCCCGCCGCCTTGGGACTTTGCTTCCATCATTCATGCAATGCAGCCATGCCCAGGGACACTACTATCTGGTAGGCTCATGGGACCACTAAAGGGCTCAATGGGAGTCTGAAACAAGTTGTCGCTAGTGGTGGCAGAGGGATGTCATGCGGGTATGTGGTTATAAGGGCTTGTTGGGATTACTGCATGATGTTGTAGAGAATTGTTTGATATTGGTCTGCATACGAGGTGTTGTGGGTTATTGGTGATATTTGTAACCCTACGCCAAGTTTATCTCTTTTCCTTGATAGTGCAGTGTTCAATATTATAATTATAACTGCGTAATTGCCCCCCAAAAAAATACACCTAATAACATTCCCCAATATATTCCCAAGAATAGCACGAAAGCCCCATCTCACACAAATCCATCACCACGCTACACCACAGCGTCTCACAATCCAGGAACTATCCCCTTTGCCACTCGTCCCATCACCCCTATAAGTTCGCGATCCGAACTTCCGTCATTAATACCCGTCTAGAATTCGGGACTGTTCTACTACCACCTAAACACTTGAAGGATAAGGAAGACAATAAATCCCTAGCCTATCTCAGGGCGTGACGAAACAAATGGCTAGAATGCGAATCAAGATATGATTCTCATTGTTTCGACATGATGGATTCTACAAGGTAAAAACCTGCAATATATATCCCACACGCCCGCACACCGTGACGACTAGTGCGCCGACTGGAACGCCGCGTCGTATATCAATAATACATGACCAACGTAATAAAGGGGGACTCTCGGCCCGATGGCTGACGAAATTTGCGAAATAAAAGAGGAATGAGGGGCTGAATAATCATTTAATCATTATGATGATCGGATGTCGAGGGATAATGGACCCTAACCCTTACGATACATATAGCAGTACTAAATATAAAGCGAAAAACAAACAGAAAAAACTTCTATTGCAACCTTTGGGTAGATAGTCGAATGATTAAGGCATTGTATTCAAACTATCAACTTAAATAACTTATTTCTGAAAAGGGTCTTACAATTCCGCAAGGATCACGCGTTCGAATCGCGTCATACCCAGTATCTTTTTGCATATTTTTGGTGGTGGTGGTGACAAACATCGTCAATGATATTGACTTTGAATTTTGCTTTTGGGTTAATCAAGACATCAAATGGGAAGTATCACAGAATAGATCTAATTCAGTTCACGAATAGAATAGTTCAGCTGGCATCGGAGATGGTACGAGGGGGGAAGAATGGATGGGCATATAGATGTAGTAGGGTTACACAAGATTATAGAAAATGCTGACAGGATGGGACGGAGGTGATGATATTGTATGTCCTTTGAATATCGAGCCATTTGTAAAATCACAATATTACAGTGGGAACTTGGAAAATCGGGGTGATATATCAATATATGATGGAAGCTGGAATAGAGTTCCTGGTTTCATCTGATTATGTATCATGTTTGTTTGTAGCTACCAGTGATGCTACAAAGAGAGAAGAAGGAAGAAGAAGAGATAATCAATCCCGTCCTTTTTTCTTTAGAAGAATATATTGTGTTCTCAAGTATCTTTTCTTATAAAATATCATCATCTTTGCTACGTATAAATACCACCATTGTTACCAAAAAATGGGTAACGATGATGATTCGCTTCACGGCAAGTAAGAAACCACTAATACCAAGGATACTCTTAATAGATATTAGAATGCTAAAACCCCAGATACCGCTGTGCCGTTGGCGGCGAATCCCTCTCTATCCAGGACTTTTCCGAATCTCAAAACCGCATCATGCAAAACCGCATGAAGACTTCTGTCGTTGACCCCAGAAATTGCGGTATGACGTGCCGCAAGCACATGGGGACCGAAGAGCACGTTTACAAGTGCGAAGGTATCTGTGGGCGGAAGTTGGTGGTGAGTAAGTTTAGCCAGTTGACGAGGAAGGCGAAGATTTATGTAAGTGGTAGAAGGGAACGAGGAGAGAGGTTGATTGGGAGCTTGTTGACAATAATTTGGATATAGATTTGCAAAGAGTGTTTGAATTGGAGACATCATATTGATGCCGGAGTGGAGATTCTGGCGCTGGGACAGAAGATGAATGCTATCTAGGAGGAACAATCCCTCTGGGATTACCCTCTTTCGAACGCATGGTAAGATAACTTGACATCCATAAGCTAAATAATCTACTATGTCCATCCTCTAGCTCGATATTGAAATCGTAAGCAAAAACAACATCAACATCTACCACTTTATCCACATCCCTAACCCTTTCCCCGGTGAAAATGGTCACTACCTCGACGACCCTCTCAAGCGCAACGAGCTCGTCATCAAACAAGCCATCGAATCTGAGCTTGAGAGTTTGCCTGCTCGCCATACGATCAAGTTGGATCTGAATTTCCATAAATTTATCTGGACGCCACCTGCTGGGTGGGAAGGGAAGGTTGAAGCGGAGATGGGAAAAACGCAAGAGAGGATGTATTTTGAGTTGGAGGTTGTAAAGAAGGAGGATAGAGTGATTAGTGAGGGGGCGATGGAGATGATGAAGTGGATTCAGAGGATAGAGATAGAGGGAGCGGTTGAGGGGATGATGATTGGGTAATTACTGAGGGAAAGGATATTGCAATAACTAGACAAGAACTCAATGAAGATACCTTCTAATATATTGCTTGATATAGTTTAATCGCTCTAACTAGACACACTTCTTCACCTTCTGCTTATAAAACTTTCTTACAGAATCTACATCTTTCCTCCACTTCATCAACATATTCGCATCCCCCTCAACCCTCAACCCATCCAACGTCCCCACCCTCGATAACGCCACATAAACCAAAGCCAATGATTGCCTTTGCGTAATATGGACCACAGCCTTCTGCAAATCCATACCCTGAACCTTGTGGATCGTCATAGCCCACCCGGGAATTAGCGGAATTTGTATCCGATGGAGACCCGGCGGATCCAAGGTTTGAATCAACTCAGTCTCACTTTGCAACGCTGTGTCTTCATCTTTGATATTCAATACTTCGTTTACCAGAATATCAGATCTAATCCTTGGCAAGATCTCAACACAAGGGCCATCATCAAACTGGACAACCGGGACTTCGCAGTACGAAGCATAAACTTCCTCAGCATCAAACACACTATTAGGAAACAGAGAACACGCCAATTCATCTATCGTCAACTTCCGGAACTCCACAATACGCCCCTGACTTCCGTTTACCAAACCCTGAAAGTCATCTCGACTGGATAGACTATAGATAGGCTTATTGGTTGTCAAGATAACAGGCATGCCAATAGCTAAGTCTAATGAGAACGGATAACTGGACTTTTCAAGGCCGGCCAGTGAGCCATCTAGATTCCGCCTTTGGAGGTGTAGAAGATGAGGAAACCGACTATAATCACAGCGGATCTTGTCAATGGCTTTGTACTTCTTGATTGCACTCGTCGGAATCGACCTGCGCACCTGATCATGATAAGCATCAACCTCAGCCCGAGAAGAAAACAAATGAACGGCATTCTTCATGTACCCTCCAAGAGCCGCCGGCGTATTCGGCTTCCGCTTCAGACTAACCAGCATCTCATTATCTATCATCGACTGTTTGCCCTCCCTCAACTTTCCCAAAAGCTTCTGCAATTTCGTGTCATTCTTTTGTCGGTGAATTTCCGTGAGTTCTAGATGACGAAGCCGAGCATCTTTCCAAGCCTGTGCAGCAAAAGCCCATTGATCGTCGCTGGTATGAGTCCCGTGACCATTGGGACACTTCCAGGTAGTTTGATACTGCTGTGTTGTCTTGACGTTTGGACTGCCACAGGTGACACAATGTCTAAAAGGTAAAACCGGCGCCAACTGAAAAAGTCACCACAGAAGACAACTTGAACGCCCCCAAAGGGTCTCTGACTGGCTTTATTGGTCTTGGAAACTGCCAAATTGCTTTCATGTGCCGAGGAATCTGACTTGACGTTATTCAAGATCTTCGTTTTTCACCGCCTGCATAACCGCACTCAATCTCTCAAGTAGATCTCGCTCAATCATGCTGATCTCATCAATGATCAACACATCCGTCCCATGAATATCATGCCTGGCCTCAGGAGCCGACGCCCATTCGCAAAGAAGAGACAGCGGATACCCAACAGACTTGAGGGTCCATCCAGCAAAAGTCCAAATCGAGGTACCTCCAACATTGACTGCAGCGGTCCCGGTAGGGGCAATTATTTTGACACGCTTCCCTTTTTGTCGTAAGGCCGAGGCAAGAGCTCGTAAGACCACTGATTTCCCGGTCCCGGCAGCCCCAGTGAAGAAGACATTGCAGCCAGAAAGGACTGTATCGACGATTGATTGCTGAGATGCCGTCAAAGTTAGACCTCCAGAAGCGTCAGGTTGACAAAGAGGCTGAGGGCCGAGAAAAAGCGAGGTGATAGAGGATTTAAGCTTGAAGAAATAAGAAAAGTAGGATGGAGGCGGAGGTAAAGGAGCAACGGGGATAGCGGGACGGAGGGACCAGAAATGACGGGGGCGGATAGGGAAAGAGACGGAGTGAGATCGTGGACGGACGTGGAGGACACGGGAGGCCATGGTGACATAGGGTAATGACTGAGAATAGGTTGTGGTGAGTTAATAGATTCGAGAGGAAAACTAAAGCAAGAACTGCCGAGTGATCAAATAGGAATGATACATATTAGTTATATGAAGGAGATCATATCGTGTATTCATCCGAATGTCATAAGAGGCCATATAATCAGATAATATGGGCTTTCTATCATCTTTACTTGTCTAGATATATTTATTCCTTCAACCCAAACAGGCCAGCCAACAGAGCAATAATAGCCCCAAGTATACTCATGGCACCCGTCAAAATCCCCGACCCGTACCCTCCCATCCCCGCACTCTGAAATGTTGCAAACAGCCCACCGGCAATTGTTGTCGCTGTCTGGATACTCGCCGCGAAGGAGCCTATTAAAATAACACAGTTAGCCTAGAATTTACCGCCAATATTAAGCATTATACTTACTAGCAATTGGACCACCTGAACCAAACCCCAAAACATTTAAAATCGGCATCAACACCGACTCTGGATTCAGCACCAAAAACAACCCAATCCCAATAATCGCCAAAAACAACACCTTCTTCCTATTATTCGGGTCACAAACAAACCTCCTAACAACCTCGATGACCTCCTTTGGGTCATCACCGTCCTTCGCCCTCGTCTTATAAATCACAATCCCATCCTTAATCACTTTAGCTAGCTCACCCAGCCTGTTCGCTTCCATAGCCGAGCAGTCGAGTTCAGCAGCGAGTTGCTGCAACATCACTTGGTCAACGACATTTTTGATGGTGCCAAGGACAGAGGAAGAAGATGGGAGGACCTCGGAGAGTCCGGGGAGGATCGGGGTGTTCAGAGGGGTGAGTTCGGTGGATGGGCAGTCGAGGAGGGAGGGAGAAATGTCCGGGGAGGGAGCGGGATTGGCGACGAGCTTGTAGCCGAGTTGGGCGTACATTTTGGATAGATCGATTGATGAAGAATTAGTTAGGAGGATGAAAAGAGAAGATAATTTGGCGATTTGATGAGGGGGAGAAAATTGACTTTTGTTGTAGGCAGCAATGGAGGTTGGATTTGTGGTCGGCCTCTTGCAATAAAATGGTCGGCCTCTTGCGTTAAAATGGTTAAGTAGTGTGTAAATGCGAGTTGAATGAAGAAATCACAAAAGGAAAAAATGAAAAAATGAAAAACAGAAATAAATAAATAAACACAACGGTCACAACATTGAGATGAATGATAAATAACCGTTCACAGAAATACTGAATTTATTCGTAAAGGAGCATGTTGACTTTGGTATCACAGCTAGTAAGCTTAGAAAAATTATGATGGAAAGATCCCACTAGTTTAAGCCAACCCAAACGCCATCAAGCTATCAATGACCTGCATGATAGAACTGAGAATCGCCAGTCAATACCCTCCCATAGCTGCACTCTGAAAAGTAACAAAAGTCCCACTAGCCCGCGTCACCGAAACCTGTATGTCCGTCGCGAATGAATCTAGGAAAAGATGAATTAGCATACCGACATACAGAGTAATACAAAGATAGAATATCAACTTACTACCAATCGGACCCGCTGAGCCGAATCCCAGGAGCTTCAAGACCGGCCCCAACACCACTCCCAGATTGAAAAATAAAAACATCCTAACCTTCACAATCATTACTAAGATAATTAAATCCTTATTATCCCTCAAAAGCTTAAAATATTCTGGAAAAAGACTTTCCTTATCATCTCCAAACTGATCATGGGTGTAAATAACAGTAAGCAACCCATTCATCCTCTCCGAGAACTTGGTAATCTTATCCGCTTCATCCTCCAACATTCTAACTTGGATAGCTAAGGCGCGCAGTTGAGAAATATTGACAGCATTGCAGACGGCCGAAATGACATCGGCACCTCTGGTGGAGAGTAGAGGAAGCGATTCGAGGATGGCGGGCGATTGGAAGCTGGCGGGGATTTTGAGCGACGAAAGTACCTATGATGAAATCACTCGAGTATCAACCCTTGAGCCTACACCCCTTACAAGACCCAGAATCTACACCCATAATACTGCACAAAGTTTATGCCAAAAGAAGAGTGTTTTAGGGTTTATCACCTCCTTATGTCTGACGGTAGTCGTATGGAGAGTCCATGTATCCAGCATCTGCAACCACTTGCGCTGTCTCCGATTACACAAGCAATTCACCACCCCCTGACAATTCCATGTAACCATACCCAGGGTCAACGTCTTGAGTCAAAGCTTGTTTCGTACTACCATCAGCATATCCTAAATTATGCTGACCATCAAATGACCCAGTCAACAAAGAAGGGATCTCGAAATACTTCTGTCCCACGATATCGACCTAGGTATATTTGGCCTTGATAGTACTGAGCTTCAGCTCTCAATTCTGATTATCCTAGAAAGTATGACCTTACCTCATCGTGTCCCTATGTTGCCAGAATGAATCATAAATTTATTGTTGACACATGTAAGCCAGAATTTTGGAGTTTCCAGGCTGGGTACCAGGCAATGAAGTAGCCGCGGGCTATCGGAGGAACTCTGCGTTGAACTGGGGCATATGGTTATAGAAGAAGGAAGAATAGGTGGGACTCGGGGAGATGGGTAGTTGTCACGAGACCTCAGAGGAGAGAAAACCTGGGGAGAGATGGAATTAGAATTTTCGAGGCGTTAGTAGGTAGAATAGTCAGAAGCTTCGAGGGCCTCGGCATCTGCGGCGACGCAGCCAAAGTCAAAGTCGCTAAAGGGACTGCAATGGATGCAGGGAGACTGATGGAAGGATTGGGTAACGATAATCGAGTTCTCAGGCACATGTCGAGGTTATGTCAGAAGGCGGCCATAGATTGTTTCACAACCTGCCAGCTAGCGAAAAGAGGCGAGAGGATAGCGGGGTTAGGCGTCAAGGAGCCGAGTTGATTGGTGTAGTAGTTAGTGAAGTTGGAAATGCCGATTTGGGTTAGGTTAACGGTAGGAGAACGAATTGATGTTGCGTTAAAGAGGGGAGAGAATAAGGAAGGCGTTTGGTTGTTATGAAGACTCTCAGGAGTATCACTCGGAGAGCCTTCATATTGGTGAGCATTGGGACTCATGATCTTAACTTAGAAAATAAATTGGATATTATGAACGAACGAGGGGTTGTGTTTGTGTTACATAGTTCGGATAAAAGGGATATCTTCCTGGCATTTATAAGTATCGTTAACAAGGTATGGAATTGTAATTTAGTCGATGGTTATGCGATACTAACTACGCTCTCATGACCTAGGACAAGAGTATATATTAAAACGGTTGGGCATCAATGCAAATAACATGAGGAAATACGTCGCTACTGAAACCTTTCCAGTAACTAAAGAAAGGGGCGAATACCAATGGCATTTACCCTCACCTGATTAGCAACGAGCCGCTCTTCCGAAATTCCTGCGTCAGGCGCGATGAGCCGGTAAGAGTATTGTCATCATTTTGCGCAACCAACAAATCCCAGGATTGACTCAATGTGGGAGAGCTAGTGGCTGGACTAATGACCACGACGAGGATTCCGCAGAACAAGGGGTTAGGCTGCGAGAATCGTAGCATCAGAGTCATGTCGTCGACGTGTCTCGGGAACAAAATATATAAATGTATAATGGCTTGAAATAATACCCAACAGATCACCACATATCATCATGGATTATCCACTCTTTGCTTTGGACTGGATGGGATGCGGAGAGTTGGAGGTAATTGTATGTTGGGTAGCAAGAAAGAAGCGTGACTCAAAGTGTATTTTCAAACTACTCCAGAAAAGAGAGGTACAGGAAATTCAAGGCAACTAAGGTAATATTAATAGCTGGAGGTTCTGAGTAAGAGTTCGACAAAGTTGAAGCAAGATATATGATCTAAATTGTGGTTGGTTAGTGGTTGTGGAATTACAGGGAGGTTAGAGAGGGAGTGTAAGGCCCCATTTAGGTATGTTAAAGCACAGGGCTCAAAGTGTAAGCATAAATATGAGTAGGCGGGGTAGGACGTAATGGCCACCCGTGAATGGTGGATACCATGAAGATCAGAATATAATATACGAGACTCAATGACGTACTCGTGATACGGAGAATGCACACTTGTTCTCAGTTCACAAGATTCTGCATATTCGTACAAATCACAATACATCTCTCTCTAGTAAGAGATAGTGCTTAATGTATGTACCCACCAGGATTATTCTCATTTTTCGGCCTTGGATATTACGTGTATCCTTTTGTTTCAGATGCTGTATAGGTGCTAGGTGCTAGGGGCCATCCACACCATAGAACCCAGACCTGTTTTCGTGACCTACCAGAGTTACATCTGACGGACAGTACTTTCAGGATTCCCAGAAAATGATACTATATTCTCTGACCGATTACATCAAAGAACTAATTAATGTATTGAGCCCCACTCAACAGGATATAAAACGGCCTCCACCTACCCACTAGCATACTCAACTGCAATTCTCTGACTCACCATAAAGATGCCATTAAAATGTACAGCCGGGGTCCAGAAAAGCTTGATGATCCTTCCTATATATATAAAAAGCTAGAATCTTGCATTAGTTTGACAAGAGGAATATTGGGGATTTATTAGCTGCGGCTCTAGCGAATATGAAGCCTAGGTGAGATAAGATGAGAATAATTATATTGAGAGAAATATCTGAATCTCAAGTCATACCGTAAGGAAATCAAGGCCGACATCTAATTTGTATAGAGATATATGATACTAATTTCATGAAAAAATAATAGCAGTCACTAAAAACTAGCAAAGTGACTTTTTGTACTTTATGTTGGGGTGGACAGAATTTGAGGATATAGAATTACATTATAGCTGAGGTTATTGTTGTGCCCACTCGCGGAGTTTAATTTTATTTGTAAACATTTGGGTAGGATTTATATAGGCAAACTTTTGGTGGGGCAGTGGTTGGTAATTGGCAGTCGGTAGTTGATTGTTGTCAAATTATTTATTGATTTACTCTATGAATAAAGAAACTTGTGTTGTTAGAAGGAAGATTGAAATGAAATGAGTAAACGACAGAAGATAGATATTTATATTGTGATATTCTGAGATGAAGCTAAGGAGTCATGCTTTCAATTAGTTTCAATCTCTTAAAAACATCAAATTTCTCCTAGAAAAACCAAAAGCAATCATTATGTCAGTAGGATCTATTTCACAAGTCAAAACACATCACATAAACCTATCTAATAAAGCATTTAATTCAAATTAGTCAACTTTTGACTCAACACCATGTCAACCCCATCATCCCTCAAAGAAGAAACCCGCCACATGCTCCGCAGCCTGCACACCCACAGCAGCCATCCCCATAACAGTAGTGCCCGCTCCAATAGCAGCCGTTCAAAGAGTAGCCATAGCCGCAGACCCTGCTAGCATCACCCCCCCAACAATCTTCGACCCAATCGCAACTACACCCGTGCCAATGGTCCCGCCAGCTCCAAGACTCTGCGCGGCGGAAAAGATGCTACCCGCTGCAGTGGCCGAAGTCTGGAGACAAGCAGCGGTGCTCCTGGATGGAAAACTATGTTAATTTGGTGCCAAATAATTAACAATTTAATTAGTAGAGATCTTGGATATACCAGCAGTGACACCATTGCCGCCAAAGCCAACGATCCAAAGAGCAGGAAACAACGGTCATAGGAGTAATAACGACGATGCCGGCGGCCCCGAGGGCGGCAGCGGCAATAACTGGAGTTGACATGATGGGTTTATATGATGTTTTTTCGTTCGTGGAACTCAGATGCTGGAGATGTTGATAAAATGAAGGGAAACAAAAAGAACGAAAAAAACTAGCATCTCTCCAGGGTATTTAATAATGTGGGAGACCGACCAGACTTGTTGGTTGAGGAGGCTGGGTAATGGGATAAAGTAGTGTCAGACGAAAGATGCAGTGTAAATGCAATTGTGTTCAGTAAGCTTGGGGAATCATTTTGTGCGATTGATTATGTTTGTGCACAATTATTAAATTCCAATGCCATAATCAACCCACAAAGCCAAAGAAAAACTCATGCTAAACCCCAAAACTCCATATAAATTCTCCTAGCCCACCACCCCTCACTGCGGCTCCGGGATCCAAAATGTCACCTCCGTATCCGCCGTCGCAAAAAAATTGTACCTCGGATTAAACGCCATAACCCCCGCAGCTCTCTTCCCATCCAGCACAAACGCCGGATCCATCACAACCCGCTCCTTTGCCACTGTCTTGATATCCCACACGACAACATTCAGCCCCGAGGACCCTAAGACGAATCGCCCGTCAACTGAGAAACAGGCGTCCCCGCTACCTTCAATCGCCGATTCGAAGCTGGCGGAGGCTCCGTTGTTGGGGATTGTGCCGGGGGTAATGCGCCGGGGGACCCGCGGGAGGTTGCTTTGGGATACGCGGAGGAAGCCCTTGAGAGATCCGTCGAAGGCGTCAAGAAGGAAATGGCCGGCGCCGTTGGTGAAGACGAGAAGGTGCTTCCCATCGTTTGAGAATTCTAGTTTCGTCCATCCGTGCATAAGGTTGGCATGGTTATGATGGTGGCCGACAGCAGCAACATCAAAGACACCAAGCGGCGCTTTGTCAAAATTGCGGCAATCGTAGAGCAAGACGGTGCCTGAAGAGGGCACCCAACAGCAAATACTTGACCTGAGGGGTCATATGCGGACAGATATGGGCTATTAAGGAAAAGTTGTCCAACCCATTGCTTGGTCCCGAGAGCCCAAAGCCGGACGGTGTTGTCGACGGAACACGAAATAAACGAGTCGTTGCCGGGGTGCATTGAGATATCCGTCACGCGATTTTCATGCCCTTCAAAGTATCTAATGAACGAATTGTCGTGCGTCGCAAGATATCTGATGGCGTCATTTTGCTTGGTGGATGCGTAGATGATACCGGAACTAAGGTGTGTAAACCGGGCGAGCTTCGCGCCGTACTTTTTCGACAGTAATGACTTTTCGTGGCGGCCTTCCCGCACATTGTAGATTTGGATCGTCTCGTCGCTTTCTGATGTCATGAGGAGTTCGCCCGGGTCGTCGAAGTCGAGGGAAAGAATATGCGGTGGCGGCCGACCATTGTTGATGTCTTCTCTGCGGAATAACTAGTACGGGAAAAATCACTAGCAGTTAGCGAAGTTCAAGGAGGGCGGACGAGAGGCTACATAGACATACTTTGGTGGGGCGGAAGGTATTTATGATATCGCTGAGCTGTGACATGCTTCCGGGGCTCGCCCGGGTCATTCCTTTGCCTGTTGAGCTGCGGCCAGCGTCGAGATCCATTGGCGTTGCCGCCATGACGTCGATGACGATACGGTGTGGTAGAGTAGAGAATTGGAGCCGTGTGCCGCAGTTTTCTGGTGTTTGACTATACAGAATAGTTAATTACAGATATTTTTGTGATTTTAAACGGATACACGGCTTCTGGTGATTAAATGATTAATTGACATGTGATCGTAATGATGGCGATGATTTGTTGGTGGTTTGGTAGGCAAGGCTGACAGTTTTTTGGAGAGGCTAGAAAATAGATGGAGCTTGGCGAATAGACCCACTTTTGTACCAATTAGGATAAAGAACCTACTGTTCCGATTTAGCGCACGTAGTAACCCTAAAAATTCGACTTTTTGTTGTGAGTTGTCTCTTAATATAATATTATTATATTGAGGAGTAGAGATATCTCATCGTGAAACCAGATTTTGGGTTGATCGAGCATGTAGTATCTAAAGCAAGAATATCGCTAAAATGCAGCGAAGAACACCATACATGCCGGTTTTACAATGGCGGTTTAAAGCGTAGAGCTCCAGAACAGGGATGCGGCTCATCTGAAGAAAGCTTATTTAATATCTAGAAGATTGAGTTACAAAATCTGGTATATTTAATCACAGTTAATTGTATTTTTCGGGGATAAGACACCATATCCGATTTTTACACCTACTGCCACTATATATCCTTACCAGACCAAGCTCCCATCTCTCCACGCTTCTCAATGGTGCAAAAATAAAACCAAAAACCAGTTACATGATTTGTCCGATGACCGGCCGACATCCTGTAACATTGCGCAACCACTCTTTCAAAACCCGAAATGGAATCCTCAAGCGAGCATCCATCGAATCGCGACCGCGCAATTTCTGAACGAAGCATCGTGGGATGATTTACAATGCATGACTCTTGGATCTGTCACATGAATAGAGGCCCAATTGGGGTTTTGTGTCACACTTGGGAGCCAAGAATTTGATGAAATTGTGAGGTGTCGGACTGACTGACTGGTTGAAGACAATGACAAATGAGCCTCCCGATTTTGTAGCTCATTTACTGAGGTGTGTGACTGTAAATACAAAAATAAGACCATCACCAACATTTGTCATAATGTGATATGATTATGGAGATGTGTACTCTGTACCTCCACTTCAATATTCATGGTATTCCCGTCAACAATTCTTTTATTTTCCCTTTCTGCTCTTTCTTTAACAAACCTGCCATCTCTGTGGTCTCCCAATTTTCTCCGCTCCTTCCTTTCCACTCTCAAACCACAACCCTGCCACTTCCTCTCCACCCCCGCGACCCCGGCTCCCCCCATTGCGCGCCACTCCCCGACAATTCTCTAGTTGCCTCTCGACTTCTCCAGCCGGATCACCCCGTTGCGCCCTATATCCACACATCTTTATACCGTCCGAATATCTTTGAGTTCCTGAGTGGATTTTGGGCGAGAATATGGCGACGACTGTGGGGTAAATGCGCTCCGTTTTGGCTTCGATGGTGGCAAGCAGTGATTTTTTTTATGTACTGTGCTTGGCGGTGCATAAAGAATTGCCAGCGCTGTTGTTAATTTGCGATGCTACAGAATTGTTTGCTAATATTTATGGTCATTTTATAGAAGTTTTATTGCTGGCGGTATCGCCGCTTGTGGTGCCGTGACGGCCACGCACCCTTTTGAAACCGTTAAGATTCGGTATGTCGGCCCCTTTCGCTTCCGCTTCTGTTCCTGCCCCCCCGAAGTAACTCTTCCATACTAACCTTCCCTCAGCATGCAACTCCAGGGCGAACTCCAAAACAAAAACCTTCAACCCCACCACTACCGCGGCCCCCTCCACGGGGTTACCGTCATCCTTAAACATGAAGGCCTCCGCGGCCCGTACCGCGGCCTCGGCACCGCCTATGTTTATCAAATCCTCCTCAACGGCTGCCGTCTCGGCTTCTACGAGCCCATCCGCAGCACCGTTGCCCAAATTGTCCACCGGGACTCGCTCAAGCAATCACTTGGCGTCAATATGTTCTCGGGTGCTTCCTCGGGGATCATCGGGGCTGCGCTGGGCTCCCCGTTCTTCCTGGTGAAGACGAGATTGCAGAGTTATTCATCGTTCAAGCCGGTGGGGATGCAGCACAAATATCGTGGGGCGCTGCATGGCTTGAGTACTATTTTTGCGACGGAGGGGTTCAGGGGGTTATATAGAGGTGTTGGAGCAGCGATGATCAGGACGGGGTTTGGCAGTTCAGTGCAGTTGCCGACGTACTTTACAGCGAAGAGGGCGTTGATGAAACATATAGATATGAAGGAGGGGCCTACTCTGCATCTTGCTAGCAGCGCCGTCAGTGGTTTTGTCGTGTGCTGTGTAATGCATCCCCCAGGTAAGTCTTGAGTTCTCTGACGAAGCGGGCGTAAACCTACTTACTAACATGTGTTCTTTGTATAGACACTATTATGAACCGCCTGTACAACCAAAACGGCAACCTCTACTCTGGTGTCGCCGACTGCCTCGGAAAGACCATCAAGACTGAGGGTATCTTTGCTCTCTACAAGGGCTTCCTGCCCCATCTTGCACGTATCCTTCCCCATACCATTTTGACACTGTCTCTTGCCGAGCAGACAAACAAACTTATGCGCAAACTCGAAAGCAAGATTCTCAGCGAGGAACAGCTGAAGAACCTGTAAATAAAGAGAGATGATATAATGGAGAAAGAGTGAGAGAGGAAAACATGACTAGTAATCAGTGGTTGGGCTCCTGGATCACAGAGACGGAGATAGAGACGGAGGCGGTGACGACGATTGAAGAAATATAGGTGGTGAAGATGAGATATGGCGTCAATATATTTGTATAGATAGACAGAGTTCTGATTTCTGACTTCAAGACCTGACATTTGAAATACGCAAAGCGGAAGCCTTAATATTTTGTAAGAATATAGTCAATGAACATAAAGCCAATATCGGAAATCTATCGTGACATTACTGTCTATATTCTATTTTGATTACTCCCATTAAACTATACCACACCCTCACGTTGTCAACGACCTCTGACACCCATAGCAAACCCCCTTCCTTATCTCACCCTCCTCCAACCCAATATCTCCCCTCCACCTCTCATCCCTATCTCCATCCAACGTCAACCCACAAACCTCACACCACCCCGCATCCTCTCCGCCATCCAACTTGCCCAACTTCATCGTCATCTTCACAACATTCGAAATCACAGTTGAATGCTCCGCCTCCGACTCGGCAAAAAATCTCGCCATAACCTCTTCAATGCTGAGTGTTTTGTGTGACACGACCTTTTCAGATAATGCGAGGGTATCGGAGGCGAGATTGGGGATGAGCGGGGTGATAGGGGGGGTTGTCAAGCCAGCAAATGTGATGACTTCGTTACGGAAGATGTCGCGCATAAGATGATAAACTGGAATATTCCTCCTGGCGATCTGTGAGCCCTCAGTATCCTTCTCCCCAACATACGACGGCAAAGGGAAAATCCCGTCCTGTGTAATCCACGGCACTGACACGCCCCTCCCCTTTGCAACCTCCGAAAACGCCACCTCGGCTAACCCCGTCATATTTGATCCCAAGACAACAGCGTCAACCACCCTCTCAACCGCCTTCGACAATAACACATGTCTCACTAACAACCTCAAGATATCCATCCGCGCCGAAACCGACGGTAACCTTTCAATCATCCCTCTCACCACCCGCCTTCTCTCCTTGCCACTCCCACCTTGTTGCTCCTTCTCCACCCCCAAAACACCTAAATTAACCCCGCGCACCCCAACACATCCTCCACCCCCACTCTCTCAAACGTCAATTTCGGAAACCTCTCTTTATACCTAGCCAACAACTCCTCCGCCCTCTCCGTCTCCCCCGTACTCATGCCTATATCCACATGAATAACCTCCACGTCATATGCAATGCCCCCCTTCCCCTTATCAACTAAATATTTGATATTATTGTCCAGCATCTCTAGCATCCCTGCCGAGCTACTGCCAAATGACAAACCCGCCAAGTACCTCCCTTTCTTGGCGCCTTGGACCCTCTGGCTTCAGTTAAATTTCTATGAAGAGTATTCAATCTCTTCACTGCCTTTAGCCTCACAAACGGAATAAAACATTCACTGAGACTATTTTTAGCTTACATTCCTAGCATCAGATATTTCCTCAACATTACTTACCCGCAAGTCGATTGCCCTCTCATTGAAATGACGCCCTCCCTCTCCTTACATCGTCGACACGGCTTTGGCCCATTATCCACTGGCTTATTGGCCGGTAAAGTTGTATTCTTCTTGCTTCTGCAGCCGGATTCACTACTGGGGCCATCGGTGCATGCTGTAGGAGTGACGACTACCTCGTCGACAACGGGTTTGGGTCTGATGGGCACCGTAGTGGAGTTGACGTCCATTGTGGAAAATGTAGAAAAGTGGAGATTGGGAATTAACAGCAAACAGTATAAAAATCCTAGTGATTTTTATCAATTCCGATATCTTTTCTAACCTTCAATATTCGATATGCATAATGATGAGTGTCAATCAACTTGACAAGGCCTGTATCACCATTAGCCAATACCCGGATTGCATTACCAATTTAGCCCCGGCTTTTTCCCTTTTTTTGCATCCTTTGTGCTACCTTCAACTGACAATGTCAACGTACTTTCGACCTCATTCACATTACCCAAAAATCACAAGAACCCAACATCACGAAAACATGAACCTACAATTAATCAATCAAAAATGATGCAAAATGTATTTTTATTTATATTTTTCTTCCATCTCATGAAAAACTACGTAAAATGCAGACGGAGCACCAATAAAATAGCAATACCTAAACTCAAACAGAATCGTGACCCAGCTACCTCATCGCATACATAAAATCCATCACCTAATAAACACTTCTCTCAAGATCCCCTCAGTCTAGTTCAACGGCAGGTGGGATATCTAGACTGAGAATATTCGAGATTGCCATCATGATTGCTGCCGAACATCCCTCAACACCTTCATCTCTTGCATCAATGAATGCTTCCGAGATCTCCGACCCGTGAACTCCTCCGAGACGAGCAGCCCGGAAGGGAGAAATATACTCAACGCGGGGTTCGTTTCTCCAACTACTGCTAAAAAGGAAGTCAGTGTTGGAGAGAGCACAGCTGCGCGTGCGATGAAGTTGGCCATTCAACAAGTCCGAATCTGAATCCGAAGGGGCAATGCGAGCGCGACGATCCAAAAGATCTGGGTTCACCATGAACATATTCTCATTGTTCTAACTCATCTTATTCAAATCTATCTTTTGAGCAGAGGCTTCATGCATCTTCTTGATCTGCAGGTCTTCTATAGTAGCCTTATCATTGACGACCGGGAATTTGGTTCTGGGAGCGGCTTGGTATCAAGAGTTGGATGAAGCTTAGTAACAGACGCTTCAGATTGATGGCTGCTAACGACACCTTATCGCTTCTTGATATGAAGAGGTGTTGACACGGCGAAAGGTTCAGGCTTCTTGCTCTCCTGGAAAATGGTTTCTTCCTGGTGGACAACAAGCAGACGAAGAATGTCTATGATATCAGATCAAAACTTAGTCTTAGTAGCAGGCTCAGCCTCAACGCCAGTAATAATGGCAGAGTTGCAGCGACGTTGAACTGGAATCTTCGAATTACGACCGGAGAAGACCTCGGATAAGAAACAACGAAGGCCAGCAGACAAGGTCTTGATGGACAAGTCATCAGAGTAATAGTTGCCATGAGACTGGTGCTTGGTCAATTTGTCAAACGCGGTAGGATGTTGCAAATAGTACATATGGCGAGAAGCATCGTAGATACCAAGAACGAAAAATTTTGGGAGAGAAAACTCCGAAGAAGGAGGATAGTTCGTGCAGGGAAGAACTAGAGTAATGAGAGGGCCAGAGGCATTTTCATTGATGGGATGGCGAGAGGTGGAAACTCCTTGTAGCTTAAAGATACTGGTAGCTAGTATTGTGAGAGGGGTCTTGGCGGTTTGGGTAGCTTGACGGTGGGCCCAAGTTTTGGGTGAGTTAGGGCGAATGGTGATCCTGTACTCGAATCCGGTGATATGCTTCACGGCATAATCGACACTATGGCGGAACGTAGAGCTACACTCAGACTTCTCATGGCGCCTGGAGAAATACTCGATCGGAGTTACAAGAAGCGGAATATTGGGGATATCAACGCTGATGTTCTCCTCGGAAGACATTGTATCACAACGGAGGGAAGCAGCTGTTACCTGTGGCGCGACGCTTTCTTGTTGGGGAGCTTCTTTCTTGGACATAATAGCAGCTATAGACTGAATTAAGCTACTCAAGCTTTTACGGTGGTTCATATGAGGATGCATATTTTTCTGATGAGTCATAGGCGTATGAGCAAGAGGGGACACTATAATCAGATAATTAGACTTCGCATTCTCGCACAAGTGAATCTAGAACGTGAGAGAAACTTACGGTTTGTTACGGTTTGCAATGGCCGAATTATCAGAGTTGCCAGAGTCCTGATACTGGTCAAGCTAAAGAGCTTTGTTGCGGTCGAAAGTGTGACGGCCCCAAGCCTTCAGGGTACGGTGGTTCTCGCTGGTTTGCTAGAGAGCCTTGGATACACAAGCAGAATGGCGGATAGTTGAAGTATCAAAGTTTTTGGAGAAGAGAGACTCAATATCATCACCGATGTACGTATCCCAAAGGTCAAGGACATCGCTCATTGGGGGAATCTCGCGATGATTGCTTTTAAGAGCAGTCATACCCATATCGAAATGAAGCATTCTCATGGTGATGAATGAAGTTAAAATATCAAGTAAGTTCGGCTGGAATAAAACAAGAATGATAGTCAGCCAATCAAAAGAAATAAGCATAATAGCTAAATTCAAACTATGTGGCCTTGGATGGCGATATGATGATGTCTGATAACAAATTCGTGTAATCATTGGCAGAGCAAAGAGCAACCTGGTGATGAAAAAGGAAAAAGAAAGGGAAATGAAGTGAAAAGAGATGCTCAAGTAGAGCGCCCAGTTTCATTAAGAGTAGATAAACATTTTGAGGGAAGGTGCTACGTAAATTCAAAATATAGCTGAGAATAATTACTATGTAGTAGCAACTTAACGAAAGTTCTTACCATACCCAGTAAAAGATAACAACTGGTAGTTCTACGGGTTTCGAAGATGAGTATTTGGCTTCTCGGGGTTATTAGAATCTAAAATGTATACTGATTTTCATGGTTATATATTGTCTAAGTGACCACTATATGGTAGCATCTCCACCAACAAAATCGAGAACAGGCTTTATGTTGATAACTATAATTCGGATTCCTAAAAGGGTATAAATGACGTCATATATTTAAGTTCACCTACATATGGTGGGAATTAGGGTTATTATCATAAAAATCGCACTGACCCTGAATGCTACTATTACTAGGATTCACGAGCAAAATTCAGGAACATCCGCTGCAAGGCTACGACTCAGCCTTGCCATTGTCTCAATCCCACTATAGGCGGCTCCTTCAGCCAGGGTTGGGGCGCTGCAATATGCAGAAATCCCAGGGGTACAATTTCGTCGCGGTCCAAAGAGTCAGAAGGTCACAATTGTTGCGCATCTGTTTGTTGTGAGGGCCTCTTGCGGATTTGCCTCTCGTGAAACCTTATTCATTTTCTTTTTTTTTCGCACTCCGCGATCTTGACAACTTAGGTTCAATCGTCTTTAACTTTGGCGACTTTGCATCACGCTAAAGAAGAGACTTCTTTCGCAGTCTCGCATTCCTGGGTTTTAAAATCTTGAATCATCACCAACAACAAAATGGGTTCTTCCAAGCCTAAGCCCGTTAACAACGGATCCCTGTTCGACAAGATCATCACTGAGGGTACGCGACCATGACCACCGTCTCCAATGCCATTCCTGACCATACACTAACTTCTTACCCCAGGCCGCACCCGCCGGTCCCAGCAAGCCCTCGCCAATTCCATCCTAGGCTCCAAAACCTGCCGCAACCCCACAAAACCCTTCGCTGCCCATTATCCTTCCCTCGCCAGCCGCATCGGCATCCACAAACCCAGCCCACCGCCTAACGCTCCTCGGGGCCCCGCTGCCCTCGTTCTCAAAGCCCCCTCCCTTGCCTCCCGTATTTCGTCCCCCGCCGCCCGCGGCCTCTGCTCCGTGGGGCCCCCGAAAGCCGTCATTGCCTCCCAAAGGCCGAAAGCCCTTCGCCCCAAGGCCCAGATCGTCACTTCCCGGATAAATAACGGGATCGCCACCGCACTGGGACCTAAGGGCTCTAAATTCAGCCCGGGCCCTCCCCCCGGCACCCCCACCGGCCCCGCCGCCGCCAATCGCCTGGCCAACCCCCGGAAATCCTCATCTAATGCGCCTAAGAACGCCCTGTCAGCTCCACGCCTTATCCAAACCTCTACGCGAGTTAAGACGCTTGTGGCGTCCAAGCCCAAGACCGCGTTGACGACTGCTGCTGGGTTCTCCATTAGAGGACTTGCCGGTCCCTTTGCAGTGATCGCGCGCAACTTTGCCCCCGGGACGACCGCCGCGGATATCAAAAGCGCCATGTCGAATATTGGCGGGGATATCTTAAGCTGCGACATCATTGTCAGAGATCCTATTATCCTCGCCGAGCTCGTTTTTGCCTCTCGCGAAGGCGGCGAGCGGGTCATTTCCCGTTTCCACAACCAAATCGTAAGCTGAATTCTCCATTGAATTATGCCCATCATTTTCTGTAACATCCATTAACAAAATTACCCATAGGCTGATGGCCGCACCCTCAAAGTCTACGCCAAACCCGGCGGCTACATCCCCTCTACCATCACAAATCCCCGTACTGCCCCCGCTCAAGTAATCGATGGCACCCACGGCTTCGCTGCGCCTAGCGCCGCCTCCCAACATACGAAAATGTTCCCAACTGCCGCCGGTAGCCTCTACAGTGATGATCTCATGGACGGGATTCGTAAAGGGTGGGGGTTCCAACAGGTTGGCGGGTGGTCTTCGGCGTAGTAAAGATATTGTGTTGATGGTGAAAGAAAGGATTGAGATGACGATCATTGATTGGTTTGGCGTTTAGGCTTTTATGAAAATTTGTTGATTTTCCGGGTTTATTTTGGGTTACATTACATCATATAGATATGTTGAGATAATTGACTTTATTTTGTACATCATTGCATAATCTGTGGGCATATATAGCTAAGTGAGCACATCAATCACGAATTGACATTCCTCAAAGTAGACGAGAAAAACCATGATTTATTCTTTGTGCATCATAAAAATCCATCTCGAAACGAGCAACCAATCAGAAAATAAAAAAAAACAAAAATAAGAACAAAGGAAATAAGATAATCAAAAGTAGAACAAACTCCCCGTCCCCATTCTTCCTATCTCCGCTTCCCCTTATAACCCTCTCATCTGAGATGCCATATTCCATGCTCTCATCCCCACCTACACCTCATCACACCAAAAAGAGAATGATATCCCATAGATAATTGCCGTCATACTAAAACAAAGACATAATTCCAATGAATGTTCGTTCACCCACGCAACATCTCAACCCGATAATCCCTCATGATATCAATACTTCTTCGCATACCTGCCCCGAGCTTTCACCTAGCGCCACGGGTTTTGGTTCCCACCAATAAAACCCTCCTCCAGCGTCCTCTCCTCCAACGTCCGAATGAAATCCCGGTTCCCTCTCGTCGCTGCTTGCGGCCGGCTACCTCGTCTGCGGTTAGCAGCACTGTCCATGCCGCTCAACCCGGTCTCAGCACCCGGAGGGTAGTAAGCCGGTGACGGCTGCAGACGGATAGGCTGCGTCGGGTCCAAGTGAGACGCCACGCGTTGAATGGCGGCGGGGATCCCATTTTGCTGCTGCTCCATGGTCGAAGCGCGGGGGCGAGCACGGCTCTGTGCGGCCGAGTACATACCAGCAGCACTAGCGGGCGGCTGGTTGGCATACTGGTTTGGTAATGACTGGCCAGCTGGCGCGGTCTGGGCGTTGTAGTTTGCAGCAGGCATCTGGGCATACTGCTGATTCTGCATAGGCTGTTGCTGAGCCTGAGGAACCTGTTGTTGGGCGGGATTTTGGGAGTATCCCGCAATGGGGTTGACGGGTACGACAACGGGAGCCTGGCCAGGGTTATACATGTTGTTGTATCCGGGCTGCTGGGGGATAGCAGGGCTCTGTTGAGTCGAAGTTTGAGCAAACTGCTGCTGCTGTACGGCGACGGAGCTTTGGTAGGCTCCTTGGGCCGCCTGGGCGCGCTGCTTGCTCATAGCCTCTGCTTGTATTTGTTGCTGTGTTCCAGGGGCCGGTGAGCGGTTGAGTGAGCTTGATTTAAGGTTCATAGGAGGAACGAACGGGCCGGTGAACTTTTGCTGCGTAATGAAAGGGTGCAGCTTAGCTTGCTGCGGAGACCAACGTTCAAGAGGGTTGATGTTGAGAAGACCGCGGACGAAGTCGATGAACGCGACACGGTTGTTCATTTCTAGATCGACTGTTAGTGGTTTCAAAAACTAGACAGAAAATTGAATCTTGGTAGCAATACCTCTCTCAACCTCAGTAGGCTTCATATTCTTTCTAGGCATCGGGTAGGTCTTGATGATATCATGAAGCGTGCTAGCCGAGAAATACTTCTTACTTGGCTGTTCCTTGGTGTTGTGCTCGCGCGAGTACTGCTCCATCGACTTGAGACGGTAGGTCCGGCGACCATACTCATCCTGCTGCTTCTCAAAGAAATCAGCTCCTTGTTTGCCGGATTCAATCATGTAGTTAGGAGGATTTCCTAGCATCTCGACGATGCGGGACACTTGGTTATACTCAGAGGAACCAGGAAACAGTGGTAGACCAAGGAAAAGCTCTACAACAATACAGCCAAGTGACCACATGTCGATGGCGGACGAATACTTGACGCCCAAAAGTACTTCAGGTGACCGGTAAAATCGTGACTGAATGTACGTGTAGACAGTCTGACGCTCATCACAGGCCGATCCGAAATCGATAATCTTAATGATGGGACTCTCCAGATTTTTAAGCAGGATGTTCTCAGGCTTCAGATCACAATGGATCAAGCGGGCCTTGTTCAGCAACGTCAGCCCATTAAGCAGCTGCTGCGCGAAGACTCTGACCAGTGTTGTGCTCAAGCCGCGAAACTGGTTCTGCTTAATGAGCTCATAAAGGTTCACACTAAGTAACTCAAAAACGAGACACAAGTGCTGTCGATGGATAAATGTATCCTTGAGACGAAGGAGATGATGATCATCGTTCTTGTCGAGCTTCTGGTTCAGAAGATCAAGAACGGAAACCTCCATCATACTCTGGTTAAAATAAGCCGTGCGGTTTTTGATGACCTTGACGGCAACGACTTCTTGCGTCTTGAGGTTCTGACATTTCACGACCTGTCCGAATGTTCCTTGACCAAGGACATCGAGAATGAGATAGCGATTCCTGCGATGTGTTAGACCTGAATTCAAAATGGTGACGTGTGCATCTGTCAACAAAGACTCACTTGTGACCGGCTTCCTCTGAGCCAAGAATATCGTTAACGTAAAGAATATAGTCGCTATCCTCATTGTCGTAACCATCGTTCTTGACACCCTTACTGGGCTTAGTCAAGACACGGCGGGGGTTTCTAGACGACTCGTACTTGAAGTTGGGGTTGCAAATACGGTAAGTGGCTGGAAGATGCACCGTCAGAGCTTGCAAGGGCTAAATATTCACATGTCAGCATTGAAGTTCAGTAGAGAAAATATCAAATCTAGGGATATCACAGCAAAGCCATGACATCGAGAGTTGGCGTCATGTAACTACCATCAAGACGATTATAAACTGGTTTTGTGGTCATGTCTGAGTGAATACTGTTGTCGCACGCTGTCCAGTGCAGCTAAATGACATACAGGCCTTCTGCACACTACCCGCTGTGGTATAGATATATGCAAGGTGGACAGCAGAGTGAGGGGTCAGATTGAAAGCATTAAAATGCTTGCAAGCAAAGCAGATCTTCTTGTTCTGAAGAAAACGTTTGCTGAATCTTGCACGCAGTACAACGCCGTCAATATTCCCGATCTGACCAACTTCAATTACTCGCAATCTCTTGAAGAGGGGTTGAACTACAAAAGCCCTCCACGGTACTTTGTGGGTTCAGGAGAAGGGGTAAGGCACAGGATGCAGCTAGCTGCATGCTGATGAGGCCAGACTCATGCGGGAGAGCTGAAAGAAGATTTATGTGCGAGTGAGAATGTAAACAATTGAAACGCGTCTAGGGAAGTCTTGCTTGCGCAGGTGGCTTGCATAAAAGAACACGATAGAGATGTAGCCACCTAGAATAAATAGCCAATCTCACAAGGCAGGGTAGATGAGCCATCTTGTAAGTGACGCTAGACTCCATCCAGTGATACACGATAATTGCTCAACGCTCCCCAACCTGATATCTCTCCAGTCAAAACTTACACTAATAAAGCCACCCTCGGGATTTGCACGGCGGAAAGGCGGCTGGTGGCCGACCTTAACCCGCAGATCCGAAGGCGATCTGACCGACTTGAACTCAGGATACGGCGGCATTGCGGGGTCTTTGCGGCGACGCCTGTCCCGACTGCTGAGGCGATTGGCCGCCAACAGCCAGACTCTGGGGTATAATACGCCGCGGAGACTTAGGGTCCGGGTACTCCATGTGCGGGATGCTCTGCTGATGCGGTCCATGGCCATAAGAGTCATATGACATGGCCGGTTGCTGATGCTGTGATTGCATCTGCATCTGAGGTGGGGTCGAGTGATGTGGTGACCCAGAAGTCGAGTTGTTCGCCAAAATGACAGGGCGTTGCGTGGAATGGGGGCCACCGTTGGCGCCGTTGTTGTGCGGGTTGGATTGCTGAGGGCCCATAGAATACGAATTCGGATACGGTTGTTGTTGCTGCTGTTGCTGCTGTTGCTGCTGCTGGACGTACTCGGGGCGACTGGGAGACGAGCGCTGAGTGGCGAACTGGTTGCCGATAGACCCCATGCCGTTGGGAGCCAGGCTCGTAGGCACCAGTCCGTTAGGAGATGACACCGAAGATGGACCGTAGGGTGAGGTCGGCGACAGGGTGTCCATGGGCGAATATCGCTGAGCAGCAATAGAAGGCTCAGCACCAGCGGAAGAGCCCAAGAGAACAGGGTTGCGTGGGACTGCAGCACCGTTAGGGCCAATAGCACCCGAGGCGGGGCCGTTCATGTGTTGCTGGTGGTGGGGGCGCATTGGAAGGTTAATTGACGACTGCTGATTGGAGTATTGAGCATTCGTTGAGTTTTGTATGGGCTGAGACGATGAATGAGACTCAGAAAAACTGGACAGTATATAAGTAGACTCCTGATGGGGGTATTGCTGCTGTGGAGAGTAATCAGGCTGTTGATGAGGCTGTATGTGGGCAGCGAAGGACGACAGCGACGGCAAAGAAGAGTCGGGATATTGCTGCTGGTGCTGGGACTGAGGGGCCAGGGCTTCGGAGAAGGGCTGCTGCTGATGGTGCGAAGCAATGGGGCTTATCAGATGATGGTTTATGGCAATAGATGTAGGTGTAATAGAGGTAGCAGTAGTGGAAGGGTAGGAAAAGGTAGTAGAGTACTGAGATTGACTATGGTCTAGATGAAAAGAAGCATCGTGGTTATAATGCATGGCCTCATTTCCCAGTACCGTACACTCAGCAAATGGTGATACCGAGCACAATGAAAATAAATGCCACTGCGTTGATCGCCTATATATGTTGTTAATTCGACCGCAATGCAAGAAAGGGAAGGAAATCAAGACGAATGCAGCGCACGCGGGAAAAAGGTCGAAGAAAGGAAAGCGAAGGACTAGAAACAAGGAATTGAAAGACGACCTCGTTTTTGCTGTCCTGGGATTATTTTACTGGTTTTACTGGCTGGTGCGGGCGGCGGTAGATACTAGGAAGGTGCTGTGGGGTGCGGAGAGGCGGCCTGAGCCAGAATGGGAAACCACGAGACAAGCGAATCACGTATCGATGGATTTGGGCAGCTACTGACGGGGTTTGATAACGTGAATGGTAATTACTCTGGGGCAGACTTCTTGTTGATGCTTAAGATCATGATTCAATGTAAAGACTAATTGGGCTAAGAGCCGATGTGTAGCCAAAGATTTAACCAAAGGGCCAAGCAGTAGCTTCAACTTAGATACAAGAGTCAATTCATGATGCCGAGGTCGTTTCATTGACAGGTAGGTTGTTAATATATGTCATCGCTACGATTGAATATCCAAGATTCTAATTTCAGAGTGGCAAACTCAAACCATTGGCTTGATCCCATCTCCAATTTGACCTGTTCCCGCTCGCTTGTCCTGCCTCTCATGATGCATGAAACCCGCCCACCTCTCACCACGATACCTTGAACACCACTAAATAATTTCAACATCTCCCTCTCATTCAACCTGCTTTCTCCAGCAAAAATCCTTTCCCATGTTTTTATTTTTCTCACTCTTACATTCATGACTGAGCCCATCAAAGCGGGCATGGAGGGTCTCTTTCTCGTCCTCCAGTCCAGTCCAGTCCAGCCTGGCCTCAAAAACTTGCTAAGCCAAGCACCCTAGTACCGACCGACAGAGACATCATGCACCGTCATCACAAACCCCAAGCTGACTAGCAAGTCAGTTGATAGGCTCTGGAACTGTAGAAGATATCAACACCATGCAAATAATGCAATCACATCAAAAAATTTTTGATTATTTTATTCTTATATTGTTACTTCCTCCATAATTCTATCCACTGCCAAATCGATGTTGTCAACCAGACTCGGGTCTATCGCAGATTGAATTAAATATCATGCCCGAAGGATGCATGGAGAAAGATGGGGAAGCTAACGTCGTGACGTGACTCGCTATTAACCCTTGTCCCTCGATTAGATATATGTATAAATTAGGGTTAATAAAGCGCCTACACAACTACTACGTGCTGACAAGACATTTCTCATCTCCACACCCTCTCCCCACCCTCGTCCAACTGCAACACAGCATTTGTACAAACTAAGACATGTTGAACCCAAAATTGCCTGACCAAGCCCAAGCCTAAGCCTAACCCCAATCCAACCCAAAGCCTGATACTACAGTAATTAGATTATAGCCACCTCTCCGGTATCATTGATCTAATAACATACAACCCTTAAAAATTAAATGGACATTAAGTCGTGCGCCCGTTGTCGGACATGATCTACACGCCGTCACATGTATTAACTGCTGACATCACTACGAAACTATAAGGCCGCATTGGGTGAAACGCCTAACAAGCAGAATGATCTACGCAGCACAAATGAAATGGCACTCTCATCCAACACAAGACTATCAGGGTTACCTTTAATTTGTTGGCTAAGCGACCGTGTGGCGGACCGGGAATTGGAGACAGCCGGCTAGTATCTACGGGTTAGCATGCAGACTTATAGCAATCGAAAACGAATAAAATGAAAGGGATCAATAAATCAAAGGCATAGCATGACACAATGGATGGAAGAAGTAAAGCAAGCAAAATGAAGTAAGAGACCGTGGAATAGAAAGGGGACCAGAGCTCATGAACATAACCAAGACCTCATGTAAGAAAGGAAATAGAAGAACGAGAAAAAGAACATGCGTAAAGCAAAACAAAAATGCATTCCGTCCGTATCAATACCATAAAACTCAACAACGCCCAGCCAACTTCCTCTACCTCTGGCCCAACGAAATGAATATCAGCGACAGAAAAAGAGCAATTATATGTGTAACGGAAGCAAGAAGTTAATAACAAGACCCAAAATAAACGCGATAACGGGAATAAAAAAAGGAAAACAATGAAGAGCCATAGAATCATCTGACGAGCCAGGTTAGGGCAATGAAGCAGGCAACACCAAAGATTATCGGCTATACTCTCATCGATTCGAACAAGAACATATGCATATATAAGACCAAGAACCCTCATACACCCGCCTCCCTGACCCCGCACTTCATGAGTGATCAGCCGCTTGACACTGGACGTCTACAAAGACTAGAATCCAGCTGTCAAAGTGCTTGTACGACCACAGATGGTGTACTGTCAACGCCGTGCTCGAATTTTTGATAGATCCCCTTAAGCTTGATGTGCCCTCCTGAATCGTGGAACCGTAATGACAAGACAATGTTGATAAACCCATGAGGAAACAAAAAAATAGGTTAGGAAATCGTAACCAGGGGAGAAGAACGTGACAGAAAGAAAAATACCAAGGCCGTGTCAGTACCACAAGCAAAGAAAGGCAGAGAGTAAGGAAAGAAAGAAAAATGGAAACAGAAACAAGAATGATGTTGTGCAAAAAAACTAGAATGAACAAACGGCCATGCGCAGTCGGACAGAACAGCTCACAAAAAAGGCTTTGTCGTCAACGCACTTAAGTTCCGCCCGTACGGTTCGAGCCGGCACGGAGACGACCGCCCCGAGACAATCCATCCCGGAAAGATCCACCCCAAGACGCCCCGCCCTGAGATTTGTATGGGTGATAATGGAACCGGCCTCTAGAGGGTTGCGATCTCCCCATCCGAGGGACCTAGCCCTGGAAGTTGCCACCAAACCCATTGTTGTTCTGTTGCTGGCCTTGCTGAGCCCACCGCCCATTTTGCTGCTGGCCAGCGCCGCCGGGGCCCTGATTACGGTTATAGCCACCTGCGCTCTGGGGACCACCGTAACCAACGCCCGGTGATCCGTACCCACCGGGGATTGGACACCTCCGTTAGGAAGTTCCCTTGCTGGCCATTGAACTGACCTATTCAATTATTAGAACGTAATCTAAGTGAGACATTGAACGTCAATTGAAACTTACCACCGTATTGAGGGAAGAATCCAGTGGGAGTCTGGGGAACCCCGGGCCCTGGGCACTCTGGGGACTGAAAGGCTGGTTTGGGTCGAAGCCTTGCCCTTGAGGAACCTTGTCTTTACCCCACTATCAGGCAACGAAGTATTAGTATACGCTTCAAATGGACACATGATATGGTTCGATTAACCTACGCTGCACTTGAGGGGGCGGCCGTTGACAATGTAACCATTCATCTGGCATATAGCCATGGCAGCCGCCTCATGGTTCTCCATCTTGATGAAAGCAAAGCCACGATCAGCCTGAAAACGACTCTCAACAACAAATCCAAAGTTCGCGAATAGAGGGACAACGTCTTGAGGGGTGGTGTAGGGAGTGAGGTTACCAACATAAGCAGTCGTCTGCCATTGGGGAGTTTGAGCAACAACGACATCGTAGCTAGCGGCACCGTTGGCGGGGAATTGGTGGTGGCCAAATGGAGTAGTGGGTGTCATGCCCATAGCGGCCATGGCCTGCTGCTGGGCGATAGAAGGCTGGCCCTTCTGGTTGGCCCAGTTGCAGCGGATGGCACGAGATCCCAGCCATTCACCGTCCATCGACGTCAGAGCCTTCTCGGCATCACTACGATCACGGTACGCGACAAACCCGTAACCTCTGGAGCGGCCGGTCTTCATGTCCCACATGACACGGGCCTCTGAAAGGGTACCGAAAGAAGAAAAGGCGCCGGTGAGCATCTCATCATTGACTTCGTTAGAAAGGTCACCGACGAAGATGTGGAAGTGAGAGCTAGTATCTTCCTTGTTGTTGGTGTTCGCCTGGTAAGCCCAGTTGACCTTGATTTGCTACGTGAAAAATACTGTTAGCTTTGCAGCTCACACTCGAGTAATTCAAGCTTCATGACCACGACTATGATGTGCTGGGTCATTCCTCACGCATGGCTGGTTTTACTTACAGATTGATGAATGTGGCGGCCATCGAGAGTGGATTTGGCAGCTTCGGCAGCACCGGGGTCATCGTACTCAACAAAACCGTAGTTGAACCCCTTGGCCTGAACCGAGGATGTATTAGCACTGGGCTACAAAAATGAAAGGTTAGGTGGCTGGCAGCATATCGATGTTTTGAATTGGGCCAGAGACATAATGTAGGAGGGATATGTATTATTGTTTAATATCCATTAGTGATATCCCGGGTAACAACCAGTGATGAAGCTTGTCGCAGATTCACTTAGTCTAATGCCGCACCTGACTTGTGACATCACTCTAGGTTCATGCCACCAAGTAACGACTCAATTGGAAAGTTCTTCTCTGGTCATTGTGTTCCCCGACTCAATTCATACATCTTAGTGTATGCCAATACCTCAATATAGACTCACGTTCTTGTCAGGGATGATCTTGACGTTCTGGACATGACCAGTGGTCTCGAAGATGGCACGCAGCATCTCCTCGGTTACACGCTGGTCCAATCCACCAATGTACAAGGCCCGCTTGTTGGGCTCAGGCGCGGCGCGGCGCACAAAGGCTCCGGAGGTAGGCGAGATTACACCCTCCATAGGGGAAGTGATACTCGTGGGAACGGAGTTGTTATTCTGGGGGATGTGAAGAGGGGGAGGGGCCATGGGCTGGACGCCCTCAGCGGGAGAAGCAGCAGATTGGTCGGTCATGTTGTATCCGTAAGCGGGTATGTGTGCCGATGAGTAGGCGACGTGTAGTACAAGAAGTTGAGACGGAGATGAACTCGGTGGGGACAAACTCGGGTTGCAGAGACAGTCGGGTGAGATGGAAACTAGAAAGGAGGCACACGAGGTCTCGAATCCAGAGACAGGAACAATTGGCGAGTAAGCAGGGGCAAGTTGACACAACTATCACAAAAATCGTCTCGATGGTGGTGACGGTATGCTCAAGGCGGGGTGTTCAAACAAAGTGAGACACTAGAATGGAATGCAAAAAAAAGAAACAAAGAAAACAACGACATGTGCAAGGAAATAGAAGCAAAAGCAACGAAAGCACAGATGATGGCAGAACGAACAAAAGAATGCAATGTAAGTAGAAGCAGGGTCAAGAAAGAAGGGTGAAAAGGAGAGATGCGACAAAAAGCGGCGCCTTATTAGAAGCAAAGGGCTATAGGCGAACGGCGGTCGACGTGTAGGACGTTGGCGTGGTGGAGATCGAGCAGGGAAAGGGGTGCGTCTGTTGAGGTAGCTCAAAACGGGAATTTTGAATGGGAGCTTCTACAGCTTCAGAACTTAAGCTTGGCAAGCGATGCTAAGGGGGGCGGGGTTTAGGCGAGATGCCGTGGGTAGACGACGACGGGAGGGACGGTAGCAATGGAAGCAAAGAAGGATAGGCTCTAGCGAATCAATATCTGACACCCATTAATTATCCTAACAAACTGGTGTGAGGAACTGATAGAATCACAGTTTTTTCGATGATGCGAAGCACAAACGCAATCAATCCAGTCACTATGATGGTGGGGTGGTTAGAATCATGAGAATAGTGTGGAGCCCGAAAGGGAGAAAATATCAGTGGTGACAAAATTGGCATTGTTGTGCTAGTAGCACATGTGAAGGTAGTTATTACACAGTACCTGCCGATAATTGACCATGACACTTGAGTACCTTCACCATTAAGTTTGTTTCAGTCACATATCACCGTATTTGAGGATGCTGAGTACGTATGTTGCTGCATGTCACATTTCCATGTCGACACAAATAGAAGGTAGTGGCAGTATTACTCTACTAGGAAAGAATACCCATTTCTTGCATTAATTCCGCCAATGATCCCTTTAATCATGCTCATTCAGATTATTTGAAAATTTTGCATGATGTCATGATGAAGTGAAACTGAAACCCAATGTCAAATGGTCACATATCATCGCCAGTCTTTATGGAGAAAACCGTACTTCAATATTGGCTTTTATGATGACAGATTGTAGCCATCAATCATATTCTTCATATGGGTAAAGCATCCTAGCTCCATTGGATGTGCTAGCACTAATCCGCACTAGAGCGACCGCTGCACAATGGATAATCATCTCTCAGTCAGTTGTCATTGTCAAATATTCCATTCTGAAAGCACAAACAATAGTCAGATGAGCATTTTATATTTCAAGCAGACTATGGTCTTAGTACTGTGGCAAGTGGTGGGATCGTATTACATTCATTCAGCTTTTGGTGGCCAATATTCTGATGTCCTAACTCTAGCCTCTATCTCTTCTAGTGTGCTAACACTGGTTGACTCACTATGGAGCTGTTAGACGTGGGGCTGGAGATCTCACCCGCCAACGCACTGACAAGAGATACCTTCTCGCTCCCGACCACACCAAACAGACATCGGCCAATCTTTCGGGCCAAAATACAGCATGTTTTGAAACAAGCTACGGTGAGTATGTGTAAAAGATTATTAGCGTACAAAACGAGCGAAATGATACTATAGAAGCTTCCTTTCACCTCAGTTTTCTCCCCGCCACATAGATGCTCGTGGATCACAGCCCATTTCTCTGGATTCCGACAGTCTCTTGTTCCGGTTCCCAAGAATCATAATCTAGGAGGAAGGTGCATCGGAACCTGCCTCCCCGTTTGCAGGGCCCTAGTATTCATGGCATGGGAGGCAGGAACCAACCAGAGAAGGCACTCCATCTTATCTATGCTTCTGGGAATTCTTAGTACTGATGGTAGTACAGTTGGGATGCATAAGAGGATGATGCTTCTCCTGGTACATTGGAGAGAATGCTAGTAGGATGTATCTATTTCTGGGGACATATATACTAAGGATTTTCTGGGAGTTTGGCATTAATGTTGTTTGCATATCCAAGAAGTTATGATTGTAGAATAAAACTATCTGGAATTATTTAGGAATTTGCCAATATTTTAAATTTTTCTCAATCATACAATTATAAATATTAGGGTTATTATACATCACTTGGGGAGAAAGTCATGCCACAGATGCCAATATTTTGCAACCTTGAAGTGAGCTTTGTTATATGCGATCCCGCGCTTCAAATTCTCACAGAATTACGGTCGCATGGAAGTGATTATCTGAACCTTACATTATCGTACATTTAAACACATCACCATTCCAATACCAATCGCAACCCAACATCCTCGATCTTGCCATCTGCTAAAATAACGAATATCTATACATCTCCACAGTACATTCGAATTATCTATTTCATAGCATCATGGGCTCCATTCAAACAGATCCAATACAAGAATTAATCGAAGTTGAGACCCAGCTGGTACGCTATACTTTCACGAATTGGCTCCGCTGCGACCCCGTTGTCGCATTCATCGCCAATAAATTTCATAATATAGATATGCTGACAGACAATGCCAGATCATCGACTTAGGTCGCGCCCTTCGAGATGCAGCGCGTGTTGGGCCTGCTGGCGACTTGACGTCGATCCAGCAGTCAATGAAAGAGAAGCTTCCTGAGGCCGACCGTAGATGGCAGCATTCATTAAATGAACTTGAAATGCAAATTGTAGGTACAAGGGATACTGTAATCTTATGCGACATGATCTCTGACTAGTGTTTGTACTATAGCTTGATGCTAAAGCTATCTTTACTCGCGACCTCGAACGCATCCGCCCGAAGAACCTCGTTAACGTCACGCACAACTTCCTTAAAGGAGACACCACACCTGTCTTCACGACCCCACCGCCACCGGAGTCAACGCCAATCCTCGTGTCTAGTCCTCCACAAACTCCCGTCCAAGTCATCCCACAACAAACACCGGTTCCGGTGCCGGTTCCGGGACAGTTTAAGAACACTCCTGTTCCGCCACCGATTATACCTCCAGGTGCTATCCCTTCGGCACCTTCCAACAACCCTTCTGAACATGGCTCTACAACACCGATACCACCACCGAATACTGCTTCTCGAAGTAGCGCTTCCCTTAATGATGAAAAAGGAGCCATCGTCAACAGGTCACGTTAAATCAGTCGCCGGCGTCAGCAAGTCCTCCGGCGTCAAAAAGGGCTCCCCAGCCCTCACAAAAGCCCAACTTGCCAAAACAGCTTCCAACAAATCCCCAAGAAGAATCCAGTCACAGTTCCCAAGGGTTCCATCACATCCAAAGCATCACCCGCCATAGGCAAAGCCGCCCTCGCCACCAAATCATCACCCGCAATCGGCAAGATCTCACCAGCGCTCTCTAAAGCCACCCCCGTTTCCAAAGTATCCGCAACTATCCGCAAAAACTTGCCCGCGCCCGCTGCCGAAATGGGTTTTACAAACGCTGGCTTCGGCCTCGCTGAACAAAAGCAAACGCCCGTGCCCCCTCCGCAAATCCCACCAGCCGCCGGAAAAGGAAAGCCTGCGCCGAAAAAGAAGGCACCGGCGAAGAAGGCGATGGCCCCGGGACAAGCATGATAACACCGACGACATCGGCGGTGCCAACGCCTGGCATTGGGGCCCCGGTGACAACAGGGGTGGGACAAGGAGATGGCGATGGGAAGATGTCGTTTGCGCCAGTGGATTCGTCGGGGGATATCTTTATTGCGGATGCCCCCGGGATATCGACAGCGCCAACAGCAATGAATGGGATTGGGAATGGGAATGAGAAGGCCGGGATAAATGGGAATACAGTACCAAAGGGGAACCTAGGCTCTGCACCGATGGCGGGGATGGGTCCGCCATCTAGGGGTATGGATTTGGCAATGGGTGTTGGAGGGAGTGACTTGATGGGGATGTCAGATGGGGGCGGGGGGGAGTTTGCGATGTTTTTGGACGGAGATGATGTGGGGGTGGAGGGAAATACGGATATGTCGAGGTTCTCAGATGAATTCTTTTCGTTGGGATAATGAGGGCGTGTGGGAGACGATACTGATTGAGTTTAACTGGGTAGATAGGGTTTTGTGAAGAATGATGTTTTGATGAGGGAATACAGTGTTTGTTTTGCCTCGTGTTTACATAAGAATATGGCCGTGAAGGTGTATTAGAATATGGGCATGTTAACTTACAACTTCTTGAAACTATATTGATTATTCAAGGCGAGGTTACTCAGGCCGAAGCCTGTGTATTTTAAAATTCACAAGATCAGCTTTCATACTCATAGAAATTCCAATTATAGTGGGTTCTTTGACAAATGACATAAGATATTTAATTCAGATGCTTGTTTCACAAATGTATATGACTATTCACTAAATCAAAAGTAAATACCAATTTCTAGAAGAAATAAATAAAAACCCCCAAACAAGTCATATCTCATAAAACTTCAACTTTAACCCATAAACGTCATTCATCACCACAACACCACACCAACTAGCCCTGATAACAATCAGACGAACTACCCCTTCTCTCAAAACACCACTTCCAAAATAATGACAGTACACGATGGGGTATAGAAACATTAAAGACAACACAAAAAGAAACGCCTATTCCTCTTCGTCCCACGCAAACCCGCGTGGCCGCTTGGCCAACCGGCCCGATAATTGACAAAAACACACATTTCCCTATCAAGAAACCCAGTATTCATCCCGGAAACTACGATTCCTTTCTATCATTCTCTCTCCGATATGTACCAAGCCGCTCGTTTATCATGGCTGTGCCTGAATAGGAAATGATGATCGGGCTTGTAGCTCCCTCCGCTTTGCTAGAAGACTCTTGAACGCACCTAGACACTGAACCAAAGCCTCCTCATTGTATGCACAAAATTTGAAGGTTTTTCCTCGGTAATAACCTGCAGACAATACTTTTGGTCTTGCTCACGGGATCGATATCCGCCGCATTCAAGATCGAGCCGAGCGGAAGGATGAATTGTGCTGTGTATTCGCTCTGGTCACGGTACAGAATCAGGTTGCGCGGACGCAGGACGGCCCAGTAGTTTCTCCACTGGCGGACGCCACCCTTGCTGCGCTGCATCCACACCCAATCTTGCCAGATGACGCGATCAGGATCTGGAAGAGTGTTGCTGCTATTATTGTTTGCTATCTGTTGCGATGTGCTAGGTCTTGGTTTCGCCGAAGTATCGAGAACCGCGTCTTCGTCAATAGGACCGACTATGTTCTCAGTAGATGTGCAAGCACTAGGGACGAAGATGCGAGGGATTTCATTGTCGGAAAAGTCGGACGTCATCTCGTTGCCAGAAAGCCCCGAGTAGTCCATGACTGCGGACATGGAAGGCGAGTTGACTCGAGGGATATGCGGGTTGATTTGCAACTCAGGCGAAGACGAAATCATGCGATCGGCGACAGCCGAATCACGAGCCTGGAGTCCGGAGTGGGTGGCTAAAGCGCGCTTCTTGTTGAACATACGGTCCATCAATGCAGCCCCTGGCCGGTGCGATTGCGGGCTTTGTAAGAACATTTCTTCCTCTTCTTCTTCAATGCGCGCGTAAGTCCGGATTAAATTTACCCAATCATCGACTTCGGCCGCGCTTGTTACCTGCAGATGGTAGTTCCGCGAGGAGAAAATAGACCGAAAACATGCTCCCGCTTGCCCTTGGGGTCTTTGAGATGCGCGACAGCCGTCAGATCATTCAACTCGATCTTGTGACGTAGTCTGCTTTCTGTATCCGTCTTGTAAATAGAAATAGACGTCGGTCTGAGAACGAGGTATACAGATTTCAAGCCTATTCAATATTCAGTAATACTGTCAGTTTCTTGTTCCTTTTCCTTCATACGAGTGCAGAGCGGAGGAATTAAGCTCCTGTAATGCAACCCACCTTGGTCTTCTGTGTTCTCTTCTGCACATAACCGCTTTTGAGCATCCGGTCGAATTCGAAGCTCCCGTTCTGGTCCACTGGCGAATGGTCAACCATGAGACGGTCTAGATTCCGAGAAAGACTGTTCTTGCCCTGCAAGCCCGAGTTGGCAGAAGCCACCCTGTTGCTGGTGGAGTTGCTACCGTGGGAATAGCTGTGACAGTGGAAATGGCGGTGGCCACCTGATTGTGAAGAATGTGAGTCACGTTTAGACTGCGGGATCGTTACGGATGTTGCGACAGCCGCCATGTTGAACTAGGTGTGTATATGGGAGTCGTATATCGAAGTGTACTTTCAAGTTTGGGAAGCAAGGTCGGATAAATTTAAGGAGCTTGAGTTGAATATGCAACTCAAGTTTCAATTGGTCACGCTATCTATATCGTGAATGAGCAAGGTGGTCAGGTGGTCAGAAACAAGCTTGAACAATAAGTTTGCTGGTAGATGATTCGAACGAAAATTAGGTGAGAAAAATTGAAAAGATATAGATTTAAAAGATGGTCCAAGAATTCGTGGGAGATCACTCCAAGTAATATAAAAGATAGGACACTGCGCAATATGAATGATAGGGTTCCAATCTCAAATGCGGGTCGGATTAGCTCGAAGTAAAGGGCGCGGGAGCCAGTTGAAGGTTTAAGTGTGTTCAATGCGGCAAAATCAGAGTTGCGCGGCAATGGTGTGCACGGGCTATTTCGGGGGGGTGGTGGTTCAGGATACGACTACACCGTTAAAGTTGGCCGATTAATACACAAGTTGGATTGTTTGTTTGGCAACAAGCAATAACATGCATCAAAAAATATGGTGTGGTTCCTATACCAAAAGGGGATCCGGTGGTCAGTTCTGAAAGCAGCAATGTTGACAGATGACAGATGGTAGGAAGCGGAAGAATATCCAGAGAGACAGCAGGCAAATAGGAGAAGCAATTAGGGATTATCGTGAGATGGTCTCAAAAAGTCAACTGACGAGCGAAGGTAAGAGATGACGAGTGCAATTTCAATGCTGGCCACAATGTGTAGGTAGGAAGAAACACAGGCTGGGGCATTGGCCTGTCGCTTACGGCCAAGTCGAGATCAAGACAGCCGGATTAAGGGAGAGCTGCGTTTGTGTCTGTTTGCTGTGGCAGACTTGGGGAAGCTTAGAACAAGGTATTTGCAAGGATACAGGGATAGAATTTACAAGCCTCTGCCAGGAACCCGGTCTTTGTATCGGTGAGGTTGGTTTATTTTTGTGAAGAGGGTTGTCGCTCGCTGTCGGAGGTCACTCTAGATGGTTGCTGTCGACGTAAAGCAGATTCAGCCACAATGTTGATGACAGGTCCAGATAAATTCAGAGCGCTTAAGTTAAAGCCAGCGTTATGCACAATGGGCGGTAGGTTCAAAGAGGCAGTAAGAATGCGATGCACAGCAATGAAGAAGGGCGGTAGTAGAAACGACGGAGTAGGAGAAGCAGACCCTGGCGGCTTAAGAGTCAAGGATTTGACTGGATTAGTGAAGAGGCGCTTCTCTTTCACATCAAATATTTCTGATCAGACAAGGACGATCTGCTGGAATGATTGGGGCAGGCGAAAAGCGTGGTGCATATGGCGTCTGGAAAGCGTAACCAGGTAACGAGATATCAGCGAGGCAAGTTGAGGGCTGGCGAACCACAACATCGCGGCGGCATCGAGAATCAGATGGATAGTGGAAAATGAGGCGGGTAATTCATGCGATATAGGCGCATAACAGAGATGGGGATTGTTCGAAGAAGAATGTAACTGAGATGCAATTAGGTGGAGGTATACCATTCAAGAAAATTGCTACATATTTGAGAAATAGAAAAGGAAAGAAATTCATAGAATGTCCTCCTACGCAGGCAAAATCCGGAAGGCGTAACTGTGGATTATATAATATCGAGGAAAGCACCACGAGATTACACATCTTGAGTTAAACAGGAAGATTCGATCATGAGAATTGGTCCAATGACATCTGTGGCAGTAACGGAATCAAGTCAGATCCAAAAGCATCATGGCCGCGATTCGAAAGGACATGTGATTCAACTAACAAGTTCTGGACTCGATCCAAATGACTTTGATGGATTTAAGTTTGTTGATTAATGTCGATTTAGCTTGGGGCTAGGAAAATCTCCACCAGGAAATCCGCATCTGAATAAGCAGGTCAGGAGACCTTAACTCTGTTGATATCAAATCAAATACCCTGTGTTCTGATAAAATACCGCAGAATCAGTGTCCACAGAATTCTGACTTCGATGAATTGTCTAGTTACCATGGCCTTAGAAATTCTCACATTATTTCGGCTCATCGTTTTGGATCTCTCCGTCGTCTGCTACGCACATCAAAGGATAAGTCATTAGATTATAAACTAGTTATTCGCCGTGACATGGTGGAGAATACTACAAATCTATCACCCGCCGTCAACAAAGCCTTAAGTTTCTACCTGTCGAGGAAAGGGAAAGAACACGAATAGAAAATCTCGAAACAAGAACCGTCAGGAACAAGCGCACTGCCGAGCGAGAAATCGATGGTATAATGCCAAATTGCGGCGCAGCGAACTGAGGATAGATTCAGGGCCATGTCGGATCTTTACTAACAGTGTCTGAAAAATCCTAAATGCTACAGTCTTGTTTAGCGAGACGTCGACTAGATGTCAAGGCACGAGTAGAGTATCCACATGATGTTTTGTATCAAGCTGGCCTCTGAAACTGTCGACCATACAGTCGGCCTGGTATATGTGTTGTAATGGACTAGTGCAAATCTAGCCTTGATTAGACAAGACGTGACTGTTAAATAGCCAACGTCGACTAATGATAAATCAGGGTATTCATAGAGGACTTGCATATGTACACATATGCATATGTTGATGCTTATAGTTCTTGGTCGTATACATAAAATTTTACCCTATTGATGGGTTTAAAATATGATTAATTAATATATAGATTGGTAAAATATTGTCTGTTTTAAGCTGGTTATGGTCTAATGAGAAGTTGCAATTATGAATTTCGAGGGCGGACTGGACTATATGGGTGCTGTGAACTAAATATGTATAATATGGCCTAGATAGGAAATTGAAATTTCAATTAGGTCGTTGAAACTGAAATTTGAACTTCAATGATACAATGCTGAGCATATTTATGTATTAAGTTCAGAGTTTAGTTATGATAGAAACGCCAAGGAAACTCAATCTAAACTCACTTTAATTCCCTCAAGTTATTGATGGTATTTTCTTTATTACATTACTTTCTTACATTGTCCTACCTTTTAAATTAAGTTCATAATGAGCCTGGCCTCTTTGCCGGCCGTAATTTCTATCGACCATGGATCAAACATATTCCCGATCCATCACCATACTCAAGATTATCGGCCTCACCACAAAGGGCTCTGGTATTGAAACGAGCTCCAATCTCATAAATCCTAGAATTTCATTTGAGCTCACCATTTTACCCACGAACAAGCCATACGCTATCATCCCTCACACGTGAGGTAATCCCCAATCAGAAGTCATGATGGATGATATTAAAAACAAGACTTGGACGGAGAAGCTCGAATCCAAAAAAAAAACCATTACAAGCAGCTGCAGTTGCTAGCAAAAGTGACATATGATATCTCTGGTGTGATGCATGCTGTATCGATCAAAATAACAAACTTCAACTTGATAATCTCATCGACCAGATGTATACATTTTATAAGGGTGCTGCGTTGTGCTGCGCTCTCATTGACGACATATTAGACAATTTCGATGCCGCAAAGGCAGACAATTCTGGACTCATAAAACGGAGCAAATGGATGACTCGTGCTTGGACTCTACAAGAAGTTTTGGTTCCCAACGACGTCATCTTTATTCAGTACCGAAATACGAAACCAAAGGATCCCGCCGTCCGGATCATTGGAAACAAGAAAGCTGCCCAGGTTTTCGCCAAGGCATTAGATATCTCAGAAGATGAGTTTCTGAACCCCAAACTGTTCGAGCTTATACCTTTGAAGAAGCGCGTGAGCTGGATAAAAAACCGGGAAGGCAGCAGAGTAGCAGACAGATGGCGGGCTTTACATGGTCTATTGGATATTCACCTTACTGAGATTCCAGAAGATATAGGAAAAGCAAAGAGAATAATTGCTAAGAAAGTTGAGTCCCGGCTGCTTTCTAGATACTTATGGTTGATGTCTATGTTTATGAAGTGAGTACTTGGGATACAATGACGGGTTTATCGTTTTTGGCTAGGACCGTTTTCATTTCGTATATTATATATGATTTGTTGTGATTTTCCCAGTCTAAACTTTATACTTTTACCGTTATTGTTAATCACCTAAATACGATAATCCAATATCTTGACCAATATATTTCCTATCAACGGACCATATATATCATCGCTAATAACTGGTGTATATATCTCGTGTTACCTCAGAAACACAATGAGACAAAAAGCCAGCGAAAATGAAGACGGGGAATCGAACCCTGAACCTAATTCAAGCTGGAAGCAGAAGTTTTAACTATGCTAAGGATCCGTTATACTATTAGACTATGTACTCTGGGAAGCCGAGGGTGAAGCAGAAGACGCTGAATTTGTGGATGGGATATGGTGGAATGGCTATTGATCAAGTTCTAGATTGCTCTATCCCCAAGTTATATGAAGGATATGGCCATCATCGAATTGTAACTTCATTAAGCTTCAAAAAATATTTCATCGTCCGACATGAAACTTCATCTTCGTAATCTGTAATTATAATTCAGGAATTACCATTTCATTGTACCTGATTCTCATGTCAAATTGTAATTGTAATTTGCCTTCGTACATACTCCACCCAAGTCTCTCTCATCGAGCGATGTCGCTTTTCCAATTCATGTACCCAATGCAAGATACCAGGGTCATGCAAACATTACAACTCTATTTTCGTCCGGCCAACTTGCAGTTCTTCAAGTCCCATGCTCGCCCACGTCAGTCACTACTCTATCCATGAACTCTCCGCAAACTCTGATGATTTATTCTCCATCATTGCTTACGTAGTTCAATGCCCGATAATCATACTACCGAGAGGAAGTTAATCCAAATTCGAATAAAAATTACGACCCTGTTTTAGCTTAACTGCCGCTCATGCAAAGAGTCGCGGATCTATCGGCGTCTAACCCAGCAACGCCGCACACGACGCCACGTTGTTCTTGGTGCCACTCAGACTCTGACAGATATTCTAGAATAGCCAAAAGAAGCAGTAATATTAACAAAACCTACACCAAAGGGCACGTTCATCTGTTGTTTGACGTAGTAAACGACGACTTGTTCCTGGATTGTGATTGATTAGATCGTGAGAAGGAGAATGGGGAAAGATGGACATGTGGTTGGCGGTTAATTCACCGATGATCCAGCATCATCTGAGAATATAGGGATCTGTTTGGATAATGAAGGAAGTCCTCGGAGTTATAGTTTGTTCAGGACAAAAACTCGGGGTTATTGATAAGGTGTAAGTCATGGCTTGAATGAGAAACCGTTTGTTGATCTGTGCGTTGCATGTTGACATGTCATTCACCGCAAGTGACATCAAACTTAGTTCGAAGTCGAGGCTCAAGGATAATGCATTTCACAGGAGATAAACTATGTGGGGACTAATATTAATTCCTGAGAGATTCAGCAGGATGAATAGATCCTGTCTTCGAGCTGAACTAACTAATACCATGCATAAACTACTCAACATCTCCTCGGTTTTCTGAGCGCCAAGGAAAGACGGCAAAATTTTACCAATAGTTTGGTTTCTGAGAAATATACCTAAACCTGCCCCCGTATCTTGTGACCGAAAACAAGATACCAGAGATGAAAAATCTGCAATTAACAATAACAATATATTCCGTATTTCATGTCCTCACCAATGTTCCAGTCACCTGGCAAGGACGGGTTCAATAACGTGGAAGAACAAGGCTAAAAAATCTCGATGGTTGCCCAGCTAATCGCCCTGCTACTTACATCACCAAACAAATCTGAACCATCATTTCGCATTTTCCTACACTCCCCGACAACACCCTATAATCACCTTGCAACTCACTGTGTCCTGCAAGTCAACCCAACTCACTGCTATTCAACACGAAAATCACAACTGTATATAACCTGGAGGGGATCCGCGGGGCCTTTCCTAGTATACCGGTAGCAAGCTCCTGCCAATACAACGAGGACACGATTAAACCGAGGACTCCATTTCGGATATTTTTCTTTTCATCATACTGTGATGGTATCAAGGCTTCTGGAACTGCTTATTTACATTATACTTTAGAGGACATGGGCTGTTGTTCCATCGGTAGGTTCCGTGCTATGTAGCTGGAAGAGAGAAACGCGAAGGATGGTGCGTAGCTTGGTTTTTCTGTATTTATTTTCTTCACTCATATTTTAACGAAGAGCTTGTCTAAAAGGGTAACTATGAAGAGAAACGGCGGATAGGAAATTAATAAACGGCCAAGGAAAGGTCGTCCTCAGGCTGGCTAGACTAGTCCGGAGTTGGAAGCCGTTCTGGAGGAACATTTCTAATAGACATCACTGGAATATAATCTTCCTTGGATGGCTAAACATATGATTATAATGGGAAGACTGACTGCTAAGAAAGGCATGCATGAGGACGAGAGACTAGAAAGAGAAATCGATGTCATGGGGCCAACTCGGTGAAGTTGGCTGAGGTGACATCGTGCAGTTGCCTCCCTAATACAACGCGCAGCGGTGGGTATTGTGTAAGGGAGGTGGGCGATGAGTGGTTGGTGTTCGTGGAGGACAGCAGTTGATAGCGATTATATAGTTGTATTTATGGCTATGTGGAGTCAATAACAGAAATATATACAATTCTTAATGTGGCATTGAATAAACGATAATTCAAGTGATCATTTAAGCTTCTGTTTCCACGTAATTGTCTTTAATGGTGGACAGCATGCCGCAAGTATAGACTGACGATAGTTTCATCTCAAGTCCACGGAACTCCTACCAATAAGCATCCAATAAGTCACTATTCTGCACCTGCCAATACAACCAGGAAAGCCCACTGCACGAGACAAGTTGTTATGTATCGTGTCTGTCAGACCGAGAGGTCATCCATCTGCGCAATTCTTTTATAGTGAATGGTAGCAACAGCCTGTGGTGAAAAGACCTAAGAGGTTGTGAAGATTCCTCATTGTTGGAACAGTACTAATGTGATGTGATGACTCGGCTAACCCGTATCCAACTATGATACGCAAGCAGACCGATCGGGAGAGAAAAAATCTACTGACCAGGGCGAGTTCCGATGACACCAATGGACTTAACTCATGGAGGGATTCTGCGTACGTAAAAGAAGCATGGGTTCACAAGAGCTATTATGAAGGTATCAGTGCCCTCTCCATTCCTGGTAGTATCACACTTTCAACTTGCAATACTCTCCAAACTAATAACTCCTGGTACCCGCTCTCTCGTGTCTTAGTTTTTTTTCCTTATCTGTAAACATGATTGATCTAGGCATGGCGAAATCGATTGATAAGAAAAAGTCTACCCAAACAAGACTAGCGCCCGAGTCGTCTCTCCAAAAGCGAGCTTCCTCGCGCAATAACTTCTAATATGGGCTACTAAGAGGATTAAATGGACGTCCAGACAATGTTCAGCTCTCCAGCCGAAAACGCATGCGACCACCAAGCGTAGTCTATAAAGCGTACAGTCGTCACTCCTCACCAAGACGGTCTTTTTTCCTGCTCATCTCATCTCTCATATCGGAGTCATTACTGAAGATTCCATCTTCGTTTTTTGTCACTTACTGTTTATCAGATCGTCACCTTGCTGCGCTTTTCCCCGCGGCTACATTCTGATTAACTATGGTCTCGCTCTTTCGCAAGAAGGAGGCCCCTGCCAATGCGGCGGACCTGTCTTCGGGCTCGGAACAGGACCTCAATGCCGCCTACAACAACATTGTCGTCGAGAAGTCCGCCGGTGTTGCCCGTATCGAGACGTTGAATGCCAAGCTGACGCGCTGGGATCGCATTTTTTTGTTCTCGAGTGTCTTCTTGATTGCTTATGCTTACGGATTGGACGGTACTCTGCGTTACACTTATCAGACGTATGCTACTGGTGATCTCAAAGCACACTCGCTGTTAGCTACTGTGAACGTTCTCCGTGCTGTTATTGCTGCGGCTGCGCAGCCGACGGCCGGCAAGATTGCTGATGTGTTCGGTCGTGCTGAACTTGTCATGGTTTCTGTCTTCTTTTATGTCATTGGGACCATCGTCCAGTGCACTGCTACGTCTATCTCTGCCTTTGCTGGTGGTGCTGTTATCTACCAGGTCGGTTACACCATGGTCATCCTGCTTGTTGAGGTCATCATCGCCGATGTCACGTCTACTCGGGCCCGTGTTTTCTTTTCGTACATTCCGGCTCTCCCCTTCATCATCAATACCTGGGTCTCCGGTGACATTTCCAATGCTGTCCTCGGTGTTACTACCTGGAAGTGGGGTATCGGTATGTTTGGCATCATTTATATCGCCTGCGCTATGCCTCTCATCATCACCCTTTGGTGGGTCGGCCACAAAGCTAAGCGTGACGGTCTATTGTCTCCATACGGCTCTGACATCACCCGCGGCAAGGGTTTCAAGAACTTCATTACCGATCTCTTCTGGTGCTTGGATGTCATTGGGGTCATTCTCATGATCGCCGTATTTGCCCTTATCCTCGTCCCGCTTACTCTCGCCGGTGGCACTACGTCTAAGTGGGGGCAGGCTCACATTATTGCTCCTCTGGTCATCGGCATTGTCTGTGTTCCCGTCTTCATTTGGTGGGAGATGCGTGCCCCTCGGCCATTGATCCCCTTCGTCCTCATGAAAGACCGTAGCGTTTGGGCTCCCATGGTTCTCGCTCTTATGCTCAACTTCGCTTGGTATATGCAAGGTGACTACCTGTACACCATTCTCATTGTTGCCTTCGACTTCGACATCAAGACGGCCACTCGCGTTACCTCATTATACTCCTTCTGTAGCACCATTGTCGGCACCCTTGCCGGCCTTGTCATCTACAAGGTCCGCCGCATTAAGCCCTTTGTCCTTGCCGGTGTCTCTCTGTTCATGGTCGCCTTCGGTCTCCTTATCCACTTTCGTGGCTTTCCCAACTCCTCCGGCCGCTCCGGTGTCATTGGTGCCGAGATCCTTCTTGGTATCGCTGGTGGCCTCTACCCCTACCCAGTCCAGTGCTCGCTTCAGACCACTCTCAAGCATGAGCATCTTGCTGTCATGACTGGTTTGTACCTCGCCACTTACAACATTGGTTCCGCCCTGGGAAACACCGTCTCCGGTGCCCTCTGGACCCAGGTTCTCCCTCACATCCTCGAGGAGAAGCTCGCCAGCATCAATGGCACCCTAGCCGCCGCTGTCTACACCAACCCTGTTGTCATCGTCCCTCAGTATGCCGTCGGCACTCCCGAGCGCGATGCCATAATCATGGCATACAAGCACGTTCAGTGGCTTCTTACCATCACTGGTATCTGTCTTTGTGTGCCCATTATTGGCTTTGCCTTTTTTCTTCGTAACCCCAGACTCACTGATGAGCAGACTCTGGCTAAAGATACTTCTGCAGCTGGCACCCGGCCGAGGATGCCCCCAGTGATGCGGAGCATGGTTGGGTTGAGAAGAACTAAGTTGTTTGGACATGATAATGGTATATATTGTGCTAGTAATAGGTTATATGGTAGCTCTCAGTTGGAGTGGAGAGCCAGAGTATAAAAGTTAATTTATGATTCAATATATGGATGCTTCTCCTTAAAAATAGAGGAAAAGAAACATGTGATGTTTGTGACTTGATATGATATTGTGGGTTTGTATAAACTCTCGTGTTACTGTGAGTGCAGGGAATGGGAGTACCATAGCGTGATGACCAAGACTATCAGATCGAGCGGAAAAAGTAAAAGAATGGAGACACGGGGAATCGAACCCCGGACCTGATCCAAGCTGGAAGCAGAAGCTTCAACTATGCTAAGGATCCGTCATACCACTAGACCATGTCCCTCCTCTATTGCAAATAGGGTGATATATCGCCCCATTAATGGCTCTTTTCTGAATTGAATAATAATCAAGTAGCAATACTGCTTGATACCTCCAATTTCATTTAAATTACTAACAAATTGGTATCTTACGAAATATCATGTAACTCAACTTCTACGCATAGTCCATCTTGCTATCTGTAACTACTCCTTCCTCTTCGTCATCATCGTCCTCCAATTCCTCCTTATCAAGCTCCCCATCCTCAATCCCATCCATTCCCTCCGTAGCCGGCGCCGCCTTGCCCACATCTGGATCATCATCTACCGAACTCTCCTCACTAATCTCCCCACCCTTACTGCTTTCATCCGCTGATGTCGTATCCGCCGCAGCCGCTTGCATGTCACTCATCTCGGTGTCTTCTTTCCCATCAGTCTTCTCCTCAGAGACCGCTGGATCCTCACCGTAGACAAAATTCATGATCTTTTGGATACTCGAGGCGATGCCATTGTGCTCGAGAATGTAACCGAAGCCTTTTTCGTAGCCATCTTTTTCAACAGTAGTCTTATAGTGTTTGACGAGATCGGCGACCTTAGCGTCGTCATGGCCAGCAGCCTTGGCACGGGTCTCGATGCTTGTGGTATTGGCAACCTTGACCAAGACGCTCCGGCTCGAGTAGCCACTGACATCCACCATATACTCGATTGATCCATGCGGTGCCGTAGCAATGGGAACCTTGTTCTTCTCCTTGATATCTTCGATCGACTTCTTCGTCAACCCCTCCAATATCTCGTCATTATCAAAGTCCCCTACAGACTCTGCAAACTTATCACCATCGACCATCGTCATATACGCTTTCTTGTCCACATGGATGAACAGCCCAACCGGTTCGTCATCCTTGTTGGGCTTCGTAGTATACCGAGGAACCCTCTTGAAAACACCAGGATTATTCTCTAGCAACGCATTAAGGAGCTCCTCGCGACCAACACACTCCTCGCCAGCCAGAAGAACAAGATTGAGGTCCTCGGGCATCTTGACACCTTCGCCAAGTTCCGGCTCTAGCTCGACATCTGGATCGAACTTTTCACCGTAGATGGCGTCTAGGCTGTCGATACTATCAATGCGATCGAAAGAGGCAATATGTGAGCGGGAAGTGAGACGCAGTGCTTGCCATGAGGCACCGGCTTTACGATCTTCAAGCATTGCCTTCTTGCTCGGATCTTGTTCTGTGTCAAGGTCGAAATCAATGTCGCTTAGTTTTCCACGGAATTCCTGTATATCGGGAAGAGTGATAAGTGGGGTAGGAGTCTCATCATCGAGCGTATCTTCAGATTCGGATACATCGTCAAGGAAATCCAAGGAAAGCCCACCAACAGAAAACTGTCTAGCCTTTTGACTGGCGGTAAGACGAGTTAAGGAATCGATAGAATCGAGATAGAGATCAGCGGTGATAGGAGGCTTCTTGATTTCAGGGCAATTCTCAATCTTCCACCGTACCCAATTCTTGTCGCGTGACAACACGGTTTCCACCATGCGTAGATAGAAAGGTCCTTCCGGGTCAGGCTTTAGATAGTCGATGAGCGATTGCTTCATGTTGAAAGCCCATTGCGCCTAATTAAGCATTGTTAATGATCTGAACACGGCAGTTTTGCCTTCGAGCGTACATACATCTTCTTCTGACACTACATGATCAAGATATGTCACCGACTTGTTGATTGCCGGAAGTCCGATCAACTTCTCCTTGGACTTGGCCGTTAGAGACACAATGAAATCCATGATTATCATAGCTTGCACGAGAACGTGCCGTCTGAAAGATAAATCATGGATCTCGAGTTCGAATAAATCTCTGTTGGTCAGATACTTCGGGTTGAAGCTAGAGGCATCGGCCGGTACCACGTAGGTTTCATCCGTAGATGTCTGACTATTGCTGTTCAGGCGAGGGATACCATTTCTTTTGGGCTCGTCAACCGGGGCTTTCCTGCTCATTGAAGCAGATACAGAGCCAGTCGAGCTCTCTCTCAGGGAAATAAAGAACTTCAAACTTGTTTCCAAAGCAGACTTGAACTTGGCAAAGTGCTGTACCTCGAACAACTTCTTCGGTTGGCTGAATATATCTTGTAGAGACCAAAATATAGGGTATAAAGACTCAAAGTCCACGGCATTTTGCTCATCCTGTGCCGTCTTTTGGTCCACTTCCATCGCGTCATCGCCCTCAGCAACCATTATTTGAGATCCGTCTACGTCGTATGAAGTCACATTTTCCACGTGGTATTCACCGCGAAGGTTGACTGATGACTTGTCTCCTAGTGGGAAACTTTGGAACATGAAGATGAAAACTCTGCCGCAGAAACTCGTGTCTTCACTGCGAGATAGCCGCCTCAAGAGCTCGTTACATGTTCTGAGAACCACAAGACATTTGGCTTTCCAGTTCTTAGCCGTAATTCGTTCCCGTCTAGATTCAAGGTAATCAAAGACCTGTTGACATCCGGCGATAGTTTGAGTATCCAACAACTCTTCAATAATCCAGAATAATAGAGCCGGCTCGCAGACCTCGGTGTCGGAAAATATGGAAAGAAGGTCGAGCAGATTCCAGACGTAAATAAATTTTGGTGAGTCAATCGTGATTTCGGCCTTCAAAGAGTTAGAGCTAGAACCAACCACAGATAATTCAACAATTTCGACTTACAATGAGTTGCGCAAACAACAGACGAGTTGCTGACTCTACCACCGCATTGCGCCGTTGCTTCTTGGCGCCTTCCTCATCACCCTCAAGCAAATCATCGTAGCGGTCACCTTCGTACTCCTCGAAGACTTTATTGAGGCGTCCCCGAACATCGCCAAAATCGTTGATAGCTAACGCAGGGTCGATGGTAGGTGTGGGTTTCTTATTCTCGACGCTCGCCAAGGTGTCGGATAATAGACTGATCACTTGTTGCACGACGTCGTAGGAATGGTTGAGCGCCATCTTCCGCCAATGTTTGAATGTTTGATCTATATGTAGGGTTTCGTAATTTCGATGATGAAATATGTAATGTAAAGACCGTCGAGGGGCCGGCGCAAAGTATTCGAAGGCGGCAGATCGGAGGTTCGGCGTAGTGGGTTCGTTTACAGACAAATATAGTGTGGACCACAGGAGTCTGGAGTCAAAAGATGCTCACTGGCGATTATTAGCATTTCAACTCGATCAATAGATGGAATAATAACAATGACGCATGTCCAAATATCACAAGCGCAATCCACATCAAAGATTCAGCACCTTGCGATACTCTCTGGCGATTTCTCAATCCAGCCCACCATTTTTGGTTAGTGAAACCTGGACCCCGGCTAACCATCGCGCTTTATGCAAGGCTGACAAAGTATTTACATGGATTCTCATTTCCTGATTGGCTAGCTCGAACTTTTTGCGTAGCCTTGCACATACGCCGTATAGCAGTAGCTATCAAAGCTTCAAACGTTTGAAGGAGCTGGACCAGGAATGTCGAGAAGCAATCCGCACTCTTCATAAAATTTCTAGGTTACTTAATTCATTCATTTAGTCTCACCTCAATCATCGCCCTTCTTAGGGGATAAGATTACTTTCCGCGTTTCAAAATCATTCCCTGCCCTCAATGTTTCGGGCGCGCCACGAAAGTTACGACGATATAACTTACATCCTTTTCGCCAACGAGAAATTTCACGACAAATCAATAACCCGACGATTTTAAGATGCCCAAGGCCAAGCGCCTCAAAAGCGGCTCTACTCAGGCGGTGCCGGAGTCTGCCAATGCTGCTACAGGAACGCCGGTTGCTATCGGAACTACCACGGAACTCAATAATGAATGGTCGGAGCTAGCTTTGAAGCATTGGTTGAACCTGAAGAATTCCCCAAGGTCAAAAATGATATTATCAAGAAAATATGGGACATCGTGGAAAAGGGTGGCTTCGAGCATCGCCAATTGCTTGCGCTGGAGGGTATTCAAGCTCTGGAAAGGTATATTTTGGTATCTTTAGACTATCTCACACTCTCAAGTCTACTAACATCTTGGAAGCTACCTCTGGCCCGGATTCTCAGAAGACTCCACAAATACACACGTGCTTCTGTTGGTATTGCTGATTAACATCAAGCGCCACGAGAGCTTAGATACTTGGTGTAAGTTGACATGTCTCTAGTAGTAACTAAGTTCCGTATGTCTAACACTAAAGCAGCTCTTCTCGAAAGTCGCCCTGCTGAGTTCTCGGCGCTATTCCGCCGCATCCTGTCGCTCTTTCTCGATTCTTCCCTCAACACCACAATCCATACACAGCTTCTCTGCTTCATCGTCTACGCCTTCCAAAGTCTCGACCGAGTATCTGTCCGCAAAGAATGCGCCTCACTTGTCTCAATATCCATTTGGCACAACTTGTCCTCAGAGAGTTTCCGGGACAGCAAACTCGACCAAGCCGCCCACTTACGCAAAGCTTGGAGAGCGTCAGCCAAACGTTACAATGCTAGTGACGATTCTGGCAAGACTAGATTGCGCTTCGAGAGATCATGGCTTTTCACCTTGATTCTGGATTTTATCAACAGACTCCAAGCGGAAAATGCCAAAATGGAGGACGTGATCTACTGCGAGAGGTTTATTGAGTTCTTGTGTGACCTGCAGAGTCAACTACCGACAAGACGCTATGTCAATACTCTCTTACAAGATCTCCAAATTGTCCCGCTGATGCGGTTGTCTTATCTTTACACGATGGAGGAAAACAGTCTTTTGCGAGACATGCATACACTCTTGTCACACTACACCTACTTCTCTATCGACGACCAAACCGGAATTCAGTATTCCAGGGAGGAGTGTTTCGAAAAGCACTGTGCCGTATTGAACAAATTGCAACACACTGCTATCAAGTATTTTGAGGAAAAGTTGACGGTTTTAGCACTATCAAACTACGGGTCGATCGATAAGCGGGAGGATCTGGAGACTCTTCTGGGAGATCTAACTGACGAGGAACTGATTCAGCTCGCTGGTCATCTCAACATCAGAACGTCATATCCTGCATCTGTGAACTTAGCTGTGGATCGTACGATTGTGATGGAGTTCATTATCAGTCACCACGAGCGCCAGAAGTCTTTTCAAGATGTTGCCGAGGAGTTGTCATTGCTTCCAACCGAACATACTCTCTTCGAAAGCAATCTCCTTCGCACTGAGAGGTACGATGGATCCCGTCCTATGGCTCTCCCAAAGCTCAATCTTCAGTACCTCTCTGTTGGTGATTTCCTTTGGCGGTCTCTAATTCTCTACCGTTCCGAAGCATTTTACAGTATTCGAAACGATATTGAAGTCGCTCTCCGTCGTCTAGCTCCCGAGTCTCAAAAGACTGGCGGTATCAAGTTTACGGGATCTACCAAGTTTGCTCTCCTATCTCTAACCCGGCTATCCTTGAAGTTGCCCCTCCAGCAATTGGTGATAATAAGCCTGCGATTGTCAGATCCGAGATCCACTATGATGTACGCCGGATGGATGAACGCACCCGTCATGAATGGGACAGCTTAAGAAGTGGGGACTCAATCTTCTTACTGTCTGTTGCTGCGACTCCTTCCAAGCCTGGCGTCAAGAATAGTGCATCCATCTCAGTTCCTATTGTGCGGACTGCCGAGATCATCAACGTCTTCGATGAACGTGATAATAACATCAAAGACCACGCTGGTCAGCTTGGTTCTCAGCGTAAGATGATTGTCAAATTGGATGCCAGAGCTTACCAAACTGATCTTGAAAAACGGAGCGTGAAAAGGACGACATCTACGGGAGCATCAACGTTCTCCTGCGTCGTGACAGTCGTGAGAACAACTTCAAGTCTGTTTTGGAAACAATCCAGACCTTGGCGCTTTCTGATGTGCCCATTGCTTCATGGCTTCATGAGGTCTTTCTTGGTTACGGTGACCCGTCCGCTGCTACTTACAAGCATCTGCCTAACCGCATCAAAAAGATTGACTTTCGTGACACTTTCTTAGATTGGCAGCACCTTACATCAAGTCTTCCCGGCAAGACGCTTGTGCCTGTTTCTAATGGCTCGGTCGACTTTGGTCCCCCTTATGTTCTTGAAAACCAGGAGTCTATTGAGCCTGCCCCTGTGCCGATAAAGTTAAACAAGAAGCGTCGTCGTGATGCTGATCCACACATGAAAGCCGATGTCGAAACCATGAAGGTCACAACTTACAAGGAGCCTAACATGGGCCCTTACCCCACAGATTTCCCCAAGAAGAACAAGATCCGTTTCACTCCGGCTCAAGTTGAAGCTATCATGTCTGGCATTCAGCCTGGCCTGACTGTTATCGTGGGTCCTCCTGGTACTGGTAAGACTGATGTCATTACTCAGGTTATCAGCAACATATACCACAACTTCCCTGAGCAGAAGACTCTTCTCATCACCCATGGAAACCAAGCCCTGAACCAGCTCTTTGCCAAAATTGCCGCTTTGGATATTGATAACCGCCACCTACTCCGTCTAGGTCATGGAGAGGATAGCTTAGAGCTCAACTCTAACTTCAGCAAGTATGGGCGTGTCGAGTCATTCCTGCAGAACCGGGATATTTATCTCATAGAAGTGAGCAAACTGGCTGCTACCCTTGGGGCTCCAGGAGCTCACGGTAACTCTGCCGAGACGGCGGGATACTTCAATAAGGTCTACGTTTTGCCGACTTGGGCCAAGTTTGAGGATCACATCAAGGCTGAAAGTTCTACACCGGACACTATTGTTGCTGCTTTCCCGTTTCATTACTTCTTTGCTGACGCTCCTCAACCGCTCTTTGCTCCCGATATCAGCAAAGAGGCCGCCATTGAGGTGGCCGAAGGCTGCTACCGTCACATTTGCCGAGTCTTCTCGGAGCTTGAGGACATCATGCCCTTCGAGATCCTGTATCGTGAAAAACACAAGGCCAACTATCTCCTGACAAACGAAGCCCGGATAGTTGCCATGACCTCTACCCACGCTGCAATGAGTAGACAGGAAATCGCCGATCTCGGGTTCCACTATGACAATGTCATCTTCGAAGAGGCCGCGCAGATCACTGAGGTCGAAAACTTCATTCCATTCTCTTTGCAGAAGCCTATCAAAGGCAAATCGCCCCTCCAGCGCGTGGTCCTCTGCGGTGACCACCTACAGAACTCTCCAATCATCCAGAACATGGCCTTCCGCTCCTACGCTAATCTCGAGCAGTCGCTCTTCTCCCGTCTGGTCCGCCTCGATGTTCCTGTCGTGACCCTAGATCAGCAGGGTCGTGCTCGTCCTACGATTGCCGATCTCTACAGATGGAGATACCCGCAATTGCTGGATCTTCCCATTGTATCACAAGCACCCGAGTTCCTAACGGCCAACGCCGGCTTCCGCTATGACTACCAGTTCATTAACGTCCCTGACTATAAAGGAAAGGGAGAGACTGAGCCTAGTCCGTTCTTCATTCAGAATCTTGGCGAGGCCGAATATGCCGTGGCTGTCTACCAGTACATGCGTCTTCTCGGGTACCCCGCTAGCAAAATTACCATACTGACCACCTACGCTGGTCAACGAGCTCTGATCCGGGACGTCTTGCAACACCGCTGTGCCAATAGTCCCATCTTTGGTCTACCTAAGACAGTCTCTACTGTTGACAAGTATCAAGGTGAACAGAACGATTATGTCATCGTGTCACTGACTCGGACATCTCGCGTGGGGTATCTTCGTGATCTTCGTCGTCTGACAGTTGCATTGTCAAGAGCTCGGCTAGGTCTGTATGTTCTCGGTCGTCGCGAGGTTTTCGAGAGCTGTGTTGAGTTGAGACAGGCGTTTAGTAAGTTCTTTGAGCGGCCGGATAAGTTGACATTGGTAACAGGTGAGTTATGGCCATCGCAGCGGGAGATTCAGAGCGAAGCTGGGGTCGAGAAGATTGACGGTGAGTTTGTTATTGAGGGTGTGGAGCATTTGGGGTTGTATGTGTATGAGATGACGCAGACGAAGTTAAAGGAGATGGAGGGTAGTGGTGCAGGGACAAAGGCAGAACAATCTTGATTAAAACTATTTATTGGTTTTTGATGCAACTATGGCGTTTAGGTTTTAGATATATTAAATATTGAATAAATGTTCTCAAATATCAATCTTCGTAATCACTTTCTGAGAGAGTTGTATGAAGACAGGGTCATAACCCTTGTGTATGTATAACTCAAATTAAGTTTCGGCAATATGGGATTATCTAGAATCAACGATTAATTTATGTAAACACGGATGTGAACTGAAGGATATTAGGACAAGGCTGATCTAGCGGAGATAACACTGTTTCGGTCATAGTGATAACTCAAAAGGAAGTGTTATCCAGGTCTAGTATTTCATTTAAATCTTAGTTGTAAAACGGTGATTATATGATGTCATATAATGAACCGTGCACATAGAACATATACTGTATATTCAGTAGTCAATAATATGATGGTATACTGTGAGAACTAATGGCCATGAACATATAGATTATCACGATGCGAAATGGGAGCGTCTATAGCAATCGTGAATGAGTGAACTGGAACACAGAACTTGCAGATAATGTGAAATTAATAGCAAAGTGAGAAGCGACAGAAATCGCATTATACACGACCAGTTGGAAAAACGTATATATACCTTTGTGCTCATCGCTTCTAGTCTTGCTTTCTGATTTTCAGTTTCCTTCATACCCATTTTATTTTTTCCTTTCATCCCATATCAATAACGTCTTGACCAGAAAACTAAAGCCTGTCCGCGAATTGAATCCCATTTAATAGTACTCAAGCTAACAGTCCGCCTTGGGGTCCACCAAACCCCATCCTCTCTTCTCCCAGCATTTGGTGTTGAATCCGTCAGGACAAGCAGCTCGATCGCAGGTTGAAAATTTATATCGACCTCCTCACATTCTTCATCGAAGACTTCACCCTTCTTTCACCTTGCATACAATCGCAAGAATGGCGCACAACAGTCAGCGCTCGCAACCTATCAACAACGGTTCCCAAAACCCGCAGAACCTGGGTCAGTACGGCATGCCGCCTCAGCAGGTAAGTTATTCGCATTCAATATCTACATATCTCGAATTTTTCAATATTGCAATTGTTTTTCTTATCTCTATTTTCTGCGTTGTCTTGATTTTATATGCGGCTCTCGTCAACTTTGTCACCATGTCCCAACTTTCATGATTTGCGCTTGCCTGCAGTCTCGCTGTGGCTGGTGAGACCTGCCGGAACGCTGGCACTTTCCCTAGTTTTTTTCCTTTTTTTTTTTCTGGTAACACCCCGCTCTGGTTTGTTTTCCCCCTCATTCTCCTTCCTGGCTTTCAGTCTCATTGTCACAACAATGGGCAAGTACGCCCGAAAACACCCCATTCATCTGCTCACTCCCTGCGCTGTGTACAACTTCGTCTTTCCATCCTCGTTTGTGCTACCACTGTAGTATATGTGGGCTATCAGTGGTACTAGCAGTCGGTCTGACTTTGTCTTTGGCCTCCCACTGAAAGGGATCAACTTATGGCGCTGTGCTGAGGATTCTCTTTTGGCTATATAGCAGCCTCAGGGTGAATTCTTTCGCCATTAGCTGGCGAATCTAGTGGCTCCGCTGGATGGTTGTCATTCATCTGAAAAAAAAATATTGGGAGGTGGCCTCGCTGACTATTGGCAATTTTTCCCACTTTGAATTTGAAGTTTGTGGGTGGAAGTGGAGCCTTCATGTGAAACTCTTAGACTTCATTGGCCGACTGGGTTTAGGCGGGCTTTCTGGGCTCTTATTTTGCAACCCCTCTGCCGCTATCCTTGGCGCAAAGCGTTCAGTGGAGCTTTAGTGGGATCCTTCTCAGATGAAGAGCTTAAATGGCGATTAGCAATAGCAGGGGTTTTGGGCTCTTACTACGTTATTGTAGCGCACTTTCTGGCTGAGAGCTGTACCCAACTCTATCACCATAGTACTAGCTATGGCACAAAAACACAGCTGAGTGCCTATTCTACTTCTCTGCTCAGGAAAAATCAAGCCATGCAGTTCCTACCAACCCGGACCAGATCTTATCGCCAATAAATGGACCATTGATTCGTCCTAGCTGTTAGTCGCCACTTGCTGCTGCTTATCCTGGGTTTCTCTTTTCATCTCGACCTGGGATTTTTCTTCCTTACTTTCCACTCTCTCACCTAGTGGTCGGTTGTCTTGTCAGTTTCTTGCTGGCATCACTTGTCCTGTTGAGACACACATTGGAAAAAGAAAACCACACGGCGGATACTATCCATAGTTACGGTATTTCTTTTCTTTTCTTTCCCCTCCTAAAGCCGAACCGCACACTGGTCTCACACTCGCTCTTCTTTTCTCTTGTCTATCAGGTTATAGATCTAGAGGATTGAAGTTCAGAAAACTTCACTTTCCAACCGAAACATTCTTGGTTGTTACTCTTACGGTTCCCGACGTTTCTTGGATACCATAGATCATCAGATCCTCATTGACGACTACATCTTTTGACGTCTCGTCTCATCTCTATTGGACCCTATCCTTCATTGTTCGTCCCGAGAGTACAGTAATATCCACATCGAACGACATATTCCTACCGAAGAGCCCCTCTTCCGTTCCCGCCACCCACCGCCATTCTCGAGTCTCTTCTTCCAGACCTGGGATCTAGAACACCAATAGTTCGTATCTGCAACATCTTTGTCGACTGCGATCTATTTCTTGACTCTTGTCCACCCAAGCTCACGTCTCCCACCTCAGCGCCAGTTGTCGCCTCGCGAATCTGACGCTGCCCCTCAATACCAACTTAATGACGTCGACCAACAACACCTCTTCGTCTCCGGCGCAACCTACTTCGGCAGCCACTTTGGCTCCGTCTTATGCTTCTGCTGCTAGCTCGAAGAAGGCTAATAACTCCCAACACGGTAAAAATGCTTCAATTTCCAGCCGTCTTACTATCACTCCGGCTCTGCCTTCAGTCCAAGGCCTGAACAACGCTGCTGCTGGCGAGCACTCTCGCAAGAATTCCGTCACTATCAACAATGGTTCGTCGTTTTCTGGAAACATGAACGCGAACAACGGCACCAAGGCCATCAAATTTGGCAACTTTTCACCGGTGATGTCTCAAAACTCACCCCAGCTGCACTCTCCGCCTCCCTCACCGATTCCTATAAATACTGTCAGTGGTGTTCGCCCGACCTTGACCCCCACCGGCATGACCTTTGGCAGTCTCGGTAATGATGATGTAAGTCAAATACACTTTCAGCTTTGGGTGTTTCTGCCCCCATACCAACCACTCTCGGTCACCACATGTTTGCACATCTTATCTGCCCAGTATTCCCTTGCCCTCTCTTCTATACTTTCATATCCTTCAATAGCTGCATCTTTCTCCGGCATGAATCTGCATTAGCAGGGGGAATCGATGATTTTGTGCTTCCATGCTTTGATCCCTGTTTTCTACCCCCAATATCAATAGCATCACTGCTATGACCCCTATCAACTACATTAGATGCCTCTTCTCGTGTGTACTCTTCATGCCTTCTTTTCTGCTTATCAATCACTTGCGCTAACCAAGGGATTTACTTTAGCGCATTCGCCAGAACGTGCCTTCTCAGCCTGGAACTCACGGTCGTCGCGAATCTTCCCACTCTGCCACTGGTAGTGACATGAACCAAAACCACCGTGGTAATTGGCACGGCGGTCGCGGCCGTGGTTACAACAACGGCAACGGTTCTTTCAGTGGACACCACGGTGCTATGGGGTTCCCTCCAAACAACTACCGCGGAGGTTCTGGCCCCGGAGGCCGTGGCGGTATGGGCTACCAGTCTGGTGGCCACAATGGTCACAACCAGAACCGCGGTCCTCCTATGCACGTTGCCAACTCGCCTCAATCTGGACGTAGCCCCCATCTTGCTAACAGCCAAATGAGCACTCCGAACATGCCCCCGGCTTCGTTGGCCCAGCCCATGGCTGCTCAAACCCCCCCTCATCAGACTCACGGTTACAACGCCTACCACCAGTCGCCTATGGGTGGGATGCCGCCGGTAAATACTCCTCTTTCTAGCCAAACTCGTGTCCCTATACATAGGGATCTATATCCACTCAATTTCAACGCCATAACTTTTGTTCCTAGCTGGAGTAGCCTCACGAGCTATGTCACTCAAGTCAACAAATCCAGATGTCCCTCTTTCTCTTCCGATGCCACGGATGTCTCTTCTATGTCCAGACAGCCACAAACTGGATATAAGAAGATTCTGAACTCCAGTGGGTTTAGAAGACAATCCAACGCAATCACTGCCAGCGCCTATAAAAGAAACGGCCAAGACTATTTTGCCAGACGCCACGAATCAGACGTATCTTTATCCACTACAATTTGTGCCAATGATCCTGCTAGCCCCTCATTTCTTGCTTTCGCCAAACAGCCAAGTCAATATGTGACGTCATTAAGAACACATTCCTCTATGCTTGACAAGACGCCACACAACAAGGCCAAGAACTCGCTGAAACACCCCAATGCCAAGCCAAAGCATCAAACACAAGCGTCCAAGAAGTCGTCGCGTACTCACGAATCCCATGGAAAGCGCCAAGCTCGTCGGAGCCATACCGCATCTCAAGAAGTCGTTAATCAACCCTCAGATGGCCAGTGTGTCTCAGGTGTGTGCATCGATGGCACAACATATTATGGCTAGTCGCCAATGTGTTACTATCCCAAGTACTACTGGAGTCCATCAAGTGTGGAGTACTTCATTGTAAACTATATCCCTCTCAAGATTTGCGTTTTCCTCTTTCGCTTGCTGTGCTTATTTCTAACCAATGAATTAGAACTACTACGGCGCTCCTCCATACGGCCAGATGTCTTATAACATGGGCGTCACCGGCTACCAGTATAACTACCAGGGTGCTGCCGCTAACCCCGGCTTCAACCCCAACTTCAATGCTCCGGTCTTCAACCCCTCACAAGGCAGCCCGATGACCCACTCAGCCTCCCAGCAGTCGGAGAAGCCCTCTTCTCCCGCTATCGTTGGCTCCACGCCCGCCACCCCCAACAATGGCAGCGTTTTTGTTCGCCCCAAACCTGCTGGCGCTGCCATCCGCATCACCACTCCTCAGGGCGATAAGGTTGACCTCAGCGGTGTTAAGACCCGCGTTGTTACTGTCACCCCCAAGCCTGCTAGCGCTGCTACCCCCAGCAAGGCCGCTTCCGAGAAGCCTACCAAAACTTGTCAAGAGATCCAGAATGAGCTTCGCCAGAAAATTGCCCAGGTTGCGAAGAGTCGGAACCCCAAGAAGAAGGAGAAGGAGGGTGATGAATCCGAGACCAAGGCCAAGGTTGACGCTGAGACCAAGGCCACTGAGGAGGCCAAAGCTGCTGAGGACGTCAAGGGTGCCGAGGATGTCAAATGTGCCGAGGATGTCAAGGCCGCTGATGAGGCTAAGACTAAGGTCGAGGTTGAGACGGCTCCCGAGGTTAAAAAAGATGATGCTCCCGAGGAAGATGAGATGGAGCACATCATCCGCGAGATGGAGGAGGCCGGCCGTCTGGAGGCTGAGCGTGAGGCTGCTTTCTCAGCCAAGCGCAAGGCCGAGGAGGAGGACCGCAAGCTCCGTGATGCCGAGCGTGAGATGAAGCGTCTTGAGGAAGATAAGGAGCGCCGCCGTGCCCAGAATGAAGGTGCCGGTTTTTCGTTCAAGGAACTTATGGCTGCCGCTCGCTCTGGTAAGGAGATCCCCGAGCCCCCCAAGGTTGAGGAGTCCATTGCCGACAAGATGTCCAAGATGAGCCTGGAGCCCAATATTCCCAAGATTGAGGCCCCTGCTGGTGTCGGTGGTACCAGTGCTCTGGCCCAGAAAAACCGCAAGCCTGCGGCTCTCAACCTCAGCCCTCTGTCAACCAAGGTTGAGCCTGCCCAACCCAGTGCTGCTCTTCAATCTCTGAAGTCCGCACGTTTCCTCTCAGTCATGAACCAGGAGCTGTACCCTCCCGGTATTCTTTCTCCCAATCCTGCCCTCAACTCTGCTGTTTCCAAGAAGGGCAAAGCTTTCCAGTACGATGCCAACTTCTTGCTTCAGTTCAAGCAGGTTTTCACTGAGCAACCCTCGATCGAGTTCCAATCTCAGGTCAAGAGCCTTATCGGCGATGATAACCGTGGTGGTTCGTCTCGGGGACAGATCCCGCGCACTCAGTCGTCTAAGGGTGCTTCCAACCCCATTGGCGCTCCTATTGGTGGTAGTTTCGGCACTGGCCGTGTTGGTGTTGGGAGTAGTCTCGGCCGCTCTGGCACCAACCCCATCGCCTCCTTCGGTAACCGTGGTGCTTTTGCTCCCAACCGGAATCCTAGTGGCAACGGTCCCAACTCGCCGCGTGTTAACAGTGGTCGCGGCGGCCGTAACAACAGCAACCGTCCCAAGGTCGACAAGGCTGCTGCTAACATGCCCCTCACTGCCGGTCAAGATATTAAGCCTATCGAGATTTCTGCCAGTGGCTGGAAGCCTACCAGTATTGGCCAAAAGTCGACTAGCGTGCCTGCTACTGGTGCCCCCGCTACTGGTGTTCCCATGGACCCCGCCATGGTCCAGCGTAAGGTCAAAGCCGCTCTCAACAAGATGACTCCCGAGAATTTCGAGCGTATTTCAGAGCAGATTCTCGCCATCGCCTCACAGTCCCGGGAGGAAAATGATGGCCGTACTCTGCGCCAGGTCATTCAGCTTACTTTCGAGAAGGCCACCGACGAGGCTCATTGGGCTTCCATGTACGCCAAGTTCTGTAAGCGTATGCTCGACACTACCAGCATGGATATCAAGGATGATACCATCAAGGACAAGGCCGGCAACGTCGTCGCCGGTGGTGCTCTATTTCGCAAATACCTCCTGAACCGCTGCCAGGAAGAATTCGAGCGTGGCTGGAAGAGAAAGAACGAGGCTGGTTCTAAGGTTGAGCCTAACCCCAAGGTTGATGCTGCTGCTGCTCTTCTTTCCGACGAATACTACGCCGAGGCTGCTGCCAAGCGTCGTGGTCTTGGTCTTGTCAAGTTTATTGGTGAGCTATACAAGCTTAACATGTTGACTGACCGTATCATGCACGGGTGTATTCAAGGTCTCGTTGACTTTGGTACCACCATTCCTGACGAGTCCGAGGTTGAGTCCCTGTCCAAGCTTCTCACCACAATTGGTGGTCCCCTTGAAAGTCGCCCCAACTCTGCTTCTATGATGGATGTCTACTTCGACCGCATCCAAAGTCTGATCGATCAGCCTGAGCTGAACAGCCGTATGAAGTTCATGCTCATGGATGTCGTCGACCTCCGCAAGCACGGCTGGAAAGGCAAGGAGGCCAACAAGGGCCCCAAGACCCTCGAGGAGGTCCGTCAGGAAGCCGAGGCTACCGCCGCTGCCAAGGCTGCTGAAGCTAACAACAAGATATCCCGGGGTGGCTCCGGCCGCCCACCCGTCGGCCACGGCGACGTCCGCCACAGTTACGGCAACGGCCCCGCCAACTCCAATCACATCGGCAAGGATGACATGAAGCGTCTGCGCAACCAGAATGCTAGCCGTGTGTCTAACAGCCAATTTCAGCTGGGCCCCACTAGCATGCTTGGCTCACGCAACAACTCCACTCGTAGACCTCTTGGTCCCGGTGGCTCGTTGGGCCGCGGGTCCGAGGACTCTGCGTCGTCGTCGCGTAATGGCAGTCAGAGTGTCAATACCTTCAGTGCACTGGCTATGCTGGATGCTCACCCTAGCTCGCCGCCGTCTACTTCAGTTTCGCCTGCACTTCCCAAGGCCACTCCTGCTAAAGACGAGTAAGGGGATGCGGATGCTTGAGTAATGATCTGCCTAGTGCTTCTGCGGGTCCCCCTCTTGTCAACGTTTGCTTAACGGCATGTACTTTGTGTTGTTCTTTGTGCTTGTCCGGGTGTTTTTTCTCTTTTTCCTTTCTCCTTGTGTTGGAGTCTTGGGTATCTTCCGTCGCTTCGGTCTTCGTTTCTTCCACATTTTTTTATTTTCCTTAACACCTCAAAAGTTCTGTGTCTTTGTGTGTCTGGGCATTTCCTTTCATCTTTCCTTCTCATTTTAGACTAAGACAACTGCGGGTGTTGACATTAACACTCTTTTACTTTCTTAGCTCTCGTGCCGAGTCTGATCGGGTCATCCCTACCCATGAAGGACCCACGGGCGGCTCTGGAGGCAACTCTCGATCCCCTGTGCCCTTCAGTCCTGATTATCTCCTGTTTACAAATCCTGTGTTCATTTTTTTCATATTATTTATTCAGTATTTCCTTTTTTCTTTTCGTTTTTCATTATATTCTTTGTTTTTGGGTATTGTCTGGTCGACATCAATTTTCTGGTCATTTTTCCGCTTTCTTGTTATCTTGGTTTTATTTCCCTTGACTGTTTCGTTCTGTTCCGTCACGGGTTTATGTATTCCCATCCGTCTTAGCTACCTTTTGCCCCCGCCTCAAATGACATCGTCTCTATATTCCGTTCAACATCGTAACTCGTCTTACTATTTATTCCCCATCCGGGTTACTTCGCAGCTGATAGCATGTTGAGTTAGCTTTTTAACTCGTAACTCGACCTATTGGCATACGGAGGTGTCTCGGGAATCTCACGAATGGTCTTTGGTTCCGTGGTTTCAAGTTAATGCGATTCGGGCGGTGGGGAATTGGGCTCTTAATGGTTACGGAGAGGTATAGGGATTTTTATTTGCATTAAAGGTATTGATTTCTAGTTTACATAATATACTTCATGGTGAAAACAATCTCTTGGCAATGTAAAATATGAGCATGAATTATACATATTATATAATGTATAGATATATCCCAACCTGAAAACTCTCAAAAACACCCCAAATTGTGTAATTAAAATGCATAAAAACATCATCCGTTGTTTCTATTTCTATTCCATTCTATGACATATGCCGACAATTAATTCACTCCAGGCTTCAAGAACCCCAACCTCAAGAAAATCGAATCCATTGCCACCCACCCTCTCCCACACTTCTCCAAATACCTATCCACAACCCCCTTCGCCGTCCCAAACCTCGCTCGATTATGTTCAACTAACGCCTTCACCTGTTCCTTCTGCACTTCGCTAATCCCTTCCGTCTCCATCCCCGAAACACCAGCAAGCTTTTTCGCCTTATCGACGTCAAATAGTGAAGAAAAGTAGACCAATTGAGTGTAGATAGCCTTCTCCGTAATCTCATACTTCATAACACCGCGACAGTCTCGTGCTAAACCATTAGGGCCTAGGCATCGGGCGCCATAGACGGACATCTGACGGGTCCGGAGGCCACATTGGCTGTCGGAGCACACAAGCCACCCCTCGTAGTAGGCAGCGGTCGCTTTGCGGATTTGTGCTTCAAGTTGGGCAACGATAGATAAAGTGGAGAAGGTGGCGTTGCATTCGGGGCACTGGATACCCTTGAGCGTAACCATTGATATTGAAGCTTTGCTTGTCATCCCTTCGAAGGGCGTTGAGGCTTTGCAGGAGCGACATCTCAATGAGAGGCGCGCGCATTCAGCAAACCGGACGGCATCCGGAACCTGAGAGTCCAGAGGGTGAACTTCCAAGTTAGGGCCGCTGCCGAATGTCCCACTAGAAGTAGCGGCATAGTGCTTAATATCGAACCCCAGAGCATTAGCTAATTCAGATATAGAAGTGCCTTGGATATTGGCACAGAGACGCTCAACAGGAGGGAAAATCTGCTTTCCGATATACCACTCAACATCAGGAGTGAGGCCGGAGTCTGGCTTCATTACATCCGCTGGTGCATAAGCACGCTTGGCCGGAGCCTCAGAAGAAGACCCATCGCCCGTGATAATGTAGGGAATGACATCGTCACGGTTAACAGGCTTTCCGCGAGCAATATCACGAAGAGCAACCTGGACTTGTGGCATAGAATCACCATTAGGATAGTCCTTAGGATGTTTCCCAAGCTTTGTGAAGATAGTGTACTTTGGAGTGTTGATATCCTTGGCCCGCATCTTGGCAGACATCTCACGCAAGTACTCAAGGATCCGAGAGATAGACACCTCAGTGTCATCTCCCGAGAGAATCTCATTCAAAATACGGGCCGACATCTCCTTAGACAATGCACAGTACTCACGACGCTTCATATCCAAACCCTTGACCTCAATTTGCTCCAACCACTTCCCATCCTTCTCGACCAAGTTGACGGCGGCGTACTTCTTTTGGCCTGCAAAAGGATACGCCGGAAGATATTGTCAATGTCGATTTCTAAAAGTCTGTAGCGCTCGTTAACGGCTCGCTTGAACATTTCACCAACTTTTAACGCATCCACCACATTGTCAACATTAGCATTGATCATGACAGAATCAGTATCACCGTAGATAACCTGCAACTGGTTGGCCTCGGCCAAAGCTTTGGTACTCCGAAGAATCTCGCGGCCCATGTGAGTAGTCAGGATAGCAAGAGGCCGGGCGTAGAAACGTGACTTGGTATAACCCAAACAACCGTACATGGAGTTTGCCGTGAGCTTCAAAGCTAGTTGCTTGATGTCCCACGTCGCCAGTTGCTCGGGTGTCGCGTTTTTGGCTTTCATGTTCTTCTTCACCTCACGACGACGCTGAACCAAGGTCGAGATAAGACGGGGGAGAACACCCTGATCCGTGTTTTTAGGAACCTCGGGGACCGCGTCATCATTATCCGTCACGGAGAAACGATCTACTGTCGTGAAACAGATGTTGAACTCCTGGATGATGGACGGATACAAAGAATTGAAGTCCATGACCAGGACATAACGATCGTACAAACCCTTCTCAGGCTCGAAAACAAGACCACCCTTGTACTTGTCCTTCTTACCTCCACCCTCTTCTTCCCTTGTCTCATCATTGGCCTGCGGAGCGGGGCCTCTGAAATTTTGCTTATCAGGGCAAATGTACTTCTTCCGGTGGAATTCGTGGAGTAAAATGTACTCGTTCCGCTCAGCACGAGTACCTGTGAGAGTGCGAGCCCAGCTGTTACCAGCCAAGTTTGTGAGAACTTTAGTCAAGGGAAGCATCTGCACTTGAATGGCCAAGGCAGCAATATAGTGAGTGTCGGCTTCCAAGTGAGTCAGGTAGTTCATGAGACCGTTTTTGTCCCGCATGGCCCATGTAGCCAAGGCCTCTTCGTTATCCATATCACGGCGCTTGGAGCCTTCGCCCGGGAGATAGATGGTGCACATCTCAGTCAAGTCCCAACTCTGACATTTTGTCATGGCTGATCTACCTGCATCGTTGGCCAGGTCACATAATAACCGACCACACAGCACCTGACGCTCCCCAAAAACATTGCCACCCGGTTTGAATATGTTCTTCGGCCACTCTTTCCGGTTGATGCGTCCGATACGTGACCAATTGGGTGTCTTTCTAATGTTGATACGTTTCAAAAGAGTTGAGAAGTCAACACCTTCTAACTTGTGGCCGATGATCACATCGGGATCAACCAGATTGAGTTGAGCCAGGAAGAACGCAAGCATCTCAGCCTCCTGGCGGAAGACTTTAATAAGCCCACGAGATCGACCCTTGGCAAGAGCCTCAAATCCAAGAGGAAGAGGCTGGTTAGCAGGTTGTCGGATAAGAGTGAAGGTCCGAGAACGAAGCTTCTCAGCTGGAGTAGGATCGTTAAGAGAGATATTCTCGTATATTCTAGCACTCAAAGCCAAGATCTCGCGATCGTTTTTGTCGGCGTAGTACACGTTGCGCAAAGCAAGAGACATGATGGTCAGGGGCGGGTCTTCCAGGGCATCTCTATCCGACATGACAGTAACCATGTCGGGGCTAGAAACCAAGATATCGATCTTTGTATGAGAAGCGTTTCTCAAAGCCTCAAAGTTTGCTTCTTTGATGTTCAACCAGCAAGGGCCCATGATGTTCTTCAAGAGCACGAACTGTTCAAACATGGAGGTGGTAGTGCCAAATACATGACTAAACGTCTCGCCCTTTAGAGAAGGGTCGAGGGGGACTTGTGTAGTCATAGAGGGCCTTAAAGTAGTCGGCTTCACGAGGGATATCCTCAAGTTCAAATGCGTACTTCCGTCTTGACACCTTGGTCTTGTGTTGGGTGACGCCCTTACTTGAGAGGATCTGGTCGATTTCTGAATAAACATCGCCATGGCCAATCTCCTCCCCGGTATTAGCACCCTTGACAAACCTCGTAGATCTAGGCAAGAAATAGAGCTTCCGCATCACGCCCTGAAGTTTAATGTAACAACTAACGTGCAGTTTAGTCTTTTTATTGTAAACCTTGCCGATAATGTGGAGGGAGTTTTGTAATTCAGTGTAATCAAGCCAGAAAAAGTTGAAACTGCCATCGTCCTCCATGATATCATTCGGACTAAGCTGATTGGACCTCATGGGATGGGTGCGCTCAGGGACTGTGGCACTGATAACATCGAGTTTAGAGGTCAGGTTGTTCCAACTTGACGCGTCGATAGCACTTGTATCTGACTTCATAGGAGATGAGCTTTGTAGCTTGATTTTAGAGGGCTCTTGTAGTTTGATTAGAGGCTTGGGTGTAGGAGAGGGTTTCGGTTTCTGCTTTGTGCCGGAGATATTTATGCTTTGAACCTTAGTCGTGGCCATTTGTGATATTTCGAGCATATTATCCTCATCACTGTCCACCTCTTGCTTGATCTGTTTCCGGAGAGCTACCTTTGCTGCCGGAGACGACGGTGCAACTTGATCACTCATAGCCATATCCAGCTCATCGGGAACTGGAAGATCGTCGAACTCTGAATCATCGTCGCGGTATGAGGGAAGGGCAGGAGATGAAGGCGCACGGTCATCAAACACCTTAGTCCTTTTCACCGGGCTCTCTTCGTCGATATCTATCATCTCAGGGGCGACTGAACTCGCACTTTGCGGCATTCGGGGGCGGGTGAACGGTCACGCTTCTTCTGTCGTGGAGAAGACATTGGTGCGAGGATATTCGTAGGTATTTCGCTGAGTAGGTTGCTCATGAAGTCGTCATCTGCTTGGGTTTTGATAATCTAAAGTAACATATTAGATATGGGCAAGGGAACGGATGCCAGGATGAAAAGAGAGCTTTTACCTTGGTCTTGGGACGAGAGACGGCACCCTTAGAAAAGAAATCCGAGATATCACGATTGCTTGCATCTTTCTTTTCCCTGTCTTCGACCTTCTTTTTCTTGTCTATACTTGTATGAGCATTTTGCTACCCTGTTGGACGGTAAATCTGAACCTACTTTGCTTAGAACGAAGATGGCCAAGCTCCTCATCAGAGGACTCGCCGTAAGCTTCTTGACGATCCCATTCTTCACGCCCATCATCTGCATATCCAGCGCCATTGTCGTCAACAACGAAATCGTCTTCGTCTAGGCGGCTACGAACAATCTTCTTATATTGGTTCTCGTCAACCTCCTCGTAAAAGGAGTCGACATGGCCTACATCGACTTCGACCTTTCTCCCGGAAGCACGAGCTTCACGGAGGAGGCGGAGCTTCTCTCTCGCAGCAGCCGAAGACATGGCAGTTTGTGGCAAATCGAAATGTAATCAGATCACGGGAATTTATTGGAAGTATTCGTGATCTCGTTTAAAGTTGTCGAATAAATGGTAACGTCGAGGCTAGTCGATGATGGAAAATAAACAGTCAGTAGCAGGAGTTCATAAGATATGCTCATATATGTGAATTATGTATGTGAACGAATATGAGGGACTCAGGAGCATCAAAAAACAAACTCGAGACCTCTAGTATTCAAATGTCTTCAACACTTGTGCCAGTCTATTAACCCCACAGTGGTAGATGCAGGTGGATTGGGAGATAACCTGTATTGTGCAGGGCAGCAAGAAGGGAATTCCAACTTTGGCCTCATGAAATCCAACGAATGATAATGCTAGGGAACATAATACAAGCCAACTTGGACCGTAGCCTCTCTCTCTAGGGAAAAAGGGAAGGCTCATATAAGGTGGAAAACGTTCATGTGGGTACCTGCAACGCGTAAGACCTACTGTCAATGAAACATGGGCGGGCGCGTGTAATCGCGTAAATAGATTCGCATTTCTTAGGGTATGTGGTAGAGTAGGAACCCGAAACCAGGATGCCCGCCATACAATTAACATATCCCACTTTAGTGATAAGATAAGTAACTTTTTAATTGGAGATTTGATCAAATTGAAGCTCGTATTACATACTGGTGACCGAGCGTGAACAGAAACCGCATTCAACAATTGCGAAAGATTGATTTCACCGTTCGTCTTCAAGCAATGTTTTGCCCCAGAACTCGCCTTCATTCTTCTATTTGCTTGAACGTGTGTACCCAAAAGTTATGGCTGCTAGGTCGTCACTTCGCGCCCTTTCCGAGGCTTCCCTAAGGACCGCCGTGCAATCAACATCATCTGCTGATGGACTCAATGGAATGACAGTCGTCACACAGCTACGCAGATTACTTATCCAAGGGTGTCTACGTCAATTGAATATTCAGTTAAACAAACACCGCTCTTTCTCGACAACCGTTAGTGCCGAAGTTCCTTCAAATCAGGGTCCCGGCAGTATAGATGTCGAAACAATCAAGAGGGAGATCCGTCGTGGTATTGAATTCGATAGAAAGACAAAACAGCCATCATGGATTCTTCCGGAACTTCTCGAGGGCGCCAATGGACCGGAGCCTAGCAAGCCTAAGGTCACCAACCCAGCATCCATGACAATTGCGCAGAGAGATAACTGGGAAGCCAGAGTTGCTTCTTATGACGATCCATATCATTTTGCGATTGAGGTCGATAGACTTTTGAAAAAAGATGCCGCTGAGGAGGCTTTAGGATTGACAAGAATGGCCAGTAGGAAGATGGACACCGTTGTCGCTTGGGGCTATCTTATTTCTTACTACATTGAGAAGAGCTCGATTCAACAAGGTATCAAAGTCTTTAACGAGGTAGGTATTCTCTTTCGATTTGAGTGCAAAGAACTATTAGCTAATTCAGATCGTAGATGAAAAACGTAGACAAACTCCTTCCATCAAAACCTACACTACGATCTTTAGAAGTTTGGCCAGTACTCCCCACGCCTCACGTGCCATTCGCGAAGCTGTCCGTATCTACATTGCCATGCTCAATGATCCCCTCTCTCCCCCCAATACCATCCACCTCAATGCTGTTCTCGAAGTTTGCGCTCGTGGCCATGATTTGGATTCCCTTTATGCCGTAGCTGCCACAGCTGACAACAACAACCGCAAACCGGATTCGGTTACTTTTCTCATCATGTTCAACGCCATGAGAGCTTCTTTGGAAAACAGCCCCGAAATTCTTGATATTGCTAAGACTGATCAGATAGAATACATGCACAACTATGTCATGCCCATGATCCAGAAAGCCGAGGCTTTGTGGGAGAGAGTTGTCGAAGATTGGATTGCTGGCAAGATCGTCATGACGGAAAAGTTGGTGTGCTCATTTGGTCGTATCCTCATGCTGGGGCCCTGGGGTATTCAGATTCAAGTGCTTCTTTTGTTGCAACAGACTATGGGGTTCCTGTTCTCGTCAAGGACATCCATAGTATCATCTTTCGGAAGACTGATGAAAACTTTGCCAAGATCTTTTCACAGAGAAAACAAAGCATCATGCCGCCTCCATCCCGTGTATCGATCTCGAGCATCACACCAAACCTTGACCCGGACGATTTCTTGGATAGACCCAAGCCATCGAGTACTCAAGTCTCTATCAATCAGGATGAATACCATTCTCAAGCCATGAAGCTCGGTATCACATCTGCAGACGGTATTCGCTTCTCCCGCTCCGATGTCGCATTAGATCCCGAAATCTCTGTCGACGAACTTTACGAATTAATCACGCATCCTAACCTCGGTCCCTTCCTCACAGAAACCCCGACTATTTTGCCACTATCCAAATCGCAAGATAAAAACCTTTCCCGTAATCAACTCAAGGGTCTGAAGCAAGCTACCCAAAAGCAGTTCCGCCGAGCCCGTCGTCTGTTCAAGCAGGAGATGCACATGTTTGGCAAGCCCGTATCATCTGTGGCTATTGCCGTTAAGGAAGAGCTAGAGGCTAGAAGTGCTGAACGGGAAGCTCGTTTGCAAAACGGCAAGACTGTGTTGCCTGAAGAGGAGGATGACTTGGACGAGAATGACGAACTGGATGAGGCCGCCGAAAATAAGGCCTCCGAATCGAATGAAAACCAAGATGCGGAGACCCCAGTTGAAGGGTCTAGCCCAAAATATCCCAGCGAAGCCCAGAAATCTGCAGTCACAACACCGACCCCCATTACGTCGGTGAAAGAGCAGTTCGATATCAGGGACAAGCTCCACATTCCCACAACCAAGTCTGGAGGCATCATGTGCACACCGGGCCCGAACACCTTGTCGATGCTTCTTTCTGTCTGCCAAAACCAGCGTCTGATATCTGCTGGTGAGCAATACTGGAAGCTCATGACTGGTAAATCCTACAATATTAAGCCTGACGAAAACAACTGGAGAGCACTCCTTCACCTGCAACAGCGTGGCCACAATAGTAGCCATCTCGTTTTCACTCTGCAGAATATGCCTGCCTTGCGCGTGCACGACCTCGTTACTGCCATGACCGGATGTCTCGAGGATAAGGAAAATCTGTCTTCTCTTGCTAACGCTACCCGGGTTCTCGAGGTCATGAACCGGGAACTACCTGTTCCATCGCCAGCATGCACGGGTCTCTACGCTGAGATTATCGACCAGTATTATCGACTCCACGTCCTGCGTAAGCGTAAAGCCAATGTCATCGCAAAGCAAGTCAGCATCATGCTACTTGAAGCATACAAAACAATTTTGGGTGTCTTCTTGCGGGGACAGGAGGATCTCATCCTTAACATTGGGTCACCTGGCCGGCCTTCCGGCTCAGCAGCTGGTTGGCGCAACGCATTCAAAAGAGCAAAATGACCATGGAGGAAATCATTGAAACAAGGCCATTTGACACGAAGACAGTTCCCGAAGGTCTGCGCAAAGGCATTGTATCATCATTCTATCTGGCCCGCAGGCTCATTAGCACCATTGACCGGATCATTGCTGATGGGTTCCTCAAAGATGACACTCTAGTGAAGTTGGACGCAAACAAGGCGGAGCTCTCGCGGAGTCTGAGTGACTATGAGAAGGCAAATCTTGCACCAGCGAATGAATGGAGGGAGTGGGAGGAGTTTGAGGAGAATATTAAGAGCAGAAAACGGCGGCGAATGGAGAGAGCTGAGGCTTGGAAAAGGTATGCTAAGCTGCAGGAGGAAGAGAAGAAGTAGACGGTGATCAGTTGGGTTGTTGGGAGTAATGGCTGAACTTGTCTAGCTGTTGTGTACTATTATTAAGGTTGAGAGCCAATATTTTAGTTAGGTCACCTTATATGTATTCTATTAGTTTTTCGTAAATGTAAAATATCACTTGGGTTGCTCTTTTAACTCTTTGTACTGCTCGGTGAATCTCATGTTTCTCATGTTCTATGTTCAGACAGGATCCGGACTCGGAGCGGCTACCCATTTTGACTCAAGCCAATCCTTACTATTTCCATCTCCACAGATGCACTCCAGTAATTACAAAAATATCCATTTTTCCAGGCAATAACAAAACCACCAGCTACCGTGCGTATATTTATAAAGAGAACAAACCTGAACCTTGACAAGCCTTACTGGAGAAGCTCCTCGCAAGTCCAGTCCTCGTAGTAGCCATCAGGGAGATATCGCCGCACAATCAGCGGAATCTTCTTTTCGCGGAGCTCCTTAATGGCGATCTGTAAAGGGTCTGACTCACCCTCCAGGTCGACCAATACGGGGGCATTCAAACTACAGGCACGGTCAATACACATTCGCATCCATCATGATATACCATCCATCGTTGTATCTAGGGATTGTCGAAAGGTTGGACCTACCTAATCTGTAGGGCCCGAGTGCCTAGAATACGCGCGCGCTCGTACTTGGTCATGTAGGGTGTTGTCGTGCGCTCACTATCGGGGATCTTCTTGTTTTTGTGCGAAAGGTCATTGGCGCGGTTCGCAGCAGCTGTGGGGTCCCCAGACAGCACAATGTTGTCGCCGTCATCATCGGCGGTGGGGATCCGGTCACCATCTTCATCCTGGTCAAGATCATCGAAGACCTCAACCTCGTCGTCGTCATAGTACGGTTCGCTGGGACACAATGTTAGTCTGGCGTCAGGTATGGAGTGGTGTTGAACAAGGGCGGGGATGGTCGTACGGGTCGTGATCGTAGTGACCGCCGTCTTCGTTGTCGGACATGATGGGCGATATTTATTAAGATCTATAATATATGGAATGGGGTCGATAGGGGTCGTGGAATCACGGATTCGGTAGTGAGGTCGCGAGGCTATCGTCGCAGATTCGAGCAAGTCGCATAAAAATCCAGGGATCTCACATGCTGCTATTTGAAGGATTCCTTTTTTTGGCAAATATATTCTTTATCTTGCGATTATCAATTCACCCAATATATACCCGAGCGCTATTCTCCACTAAACTTTTTGGCAGGAGCTCACACTCTCACCACTATCATAGCAATAGCAGGCAAAAATCTGGCGAAGATAATTCGAGAACTTGAGTTATGCATTGGCTGCAGGTTGAGTTGAAGTGTTATTGACAGACAGGCGAGTGGTGCACCATTGTCTGTTTTTATTTCATGTGAATTATTCACTCCTTTGGCTGTTGTTTATGCCTTCTTGGCCAAGAACTACTCTGTTAGCCGACAAAATCTTTTTCCTTCCATACATACAACACTACCTACGTCAGCGACCCTTCTACGAGTTCATTGAATCGTTTCCGACCCAATTGCTTGTCACAACAACCAAAAAAACACATACAAATCTTGTCACAATCTGAATTCCTATTTCTTTGTTTCTTTCTTCTTTTTCTTTTCCCAACACCAACATCTTGTAGCTCAAAAATGTTGAAGCGCAAACTTGACGAGCTGACAAAATCCAACACAGCAGCCGACGTTCCACTAAGTGCTGTCTCGGTTCCGTCAACAACATCTGTTGTCTCCCTGGAGAGCCAATGCAGCGATGCGGCGGTCGCCAACGTCCTTGGTGTGCAGTTGGACACCTTTGCATCACCTCTTGTCAGGTCTGGAGACATGCCTCCGCCGCCAGTGAAGAGGCAGAAGACCAACAACGTCAAGTCCAAAGGTCAGTCTGACCTAATTCTTATGACTAAAGATACTAGAAAGTTAACATTGTCTATTATTACCACTCCTAGCTCGCAACATAGATGACAGTTCCGATAATGAATACATTAGTGATGCTTCCGACGCATCAGTCGCCTCGACGACCTCCGCAGGCTCTTCTTCGAAACCTAAAGAGCGGGCTAAAAACTCAATTTGCACTTGGCCTGGATGCACGAAACGGTATAACAGGCCGGCCCGTCTTGAGTGTCATATGCGCTCCCATACCGGTGAGCGCCCGTTTGCGTGTACATGGCCAGGGTGCACCAAAACATACATCGAGTCGAAGCATCTCACCCAGCATATCGAAGGAAAGCATGAGGGCAAGCGTGGCCATATTTGTCCGTATCCGGACTGCAGCCGGGCATTCTTCACGTCGACTCGCCTTGGGCGCCACATCTCTTCGCACATCAAGGCGCAACAATTCCAGTGCAAGGGCTTCGAGGGCTGCACCCAAGTGTTCCGGCGCCGCGATACTCTTGCTCGTCACGTGCGCCAGGCCCACTTGGATCTGCCAGGATATGTCTGCCCTGAACCAGCGTGTTACGAGGCATATGCTTCTTCTGGTGCCCTGCGTAACCACCGCCGGCGGGTTCACGGGGAATTAAAGCACTTTTGCGACGAATGTAAGGTAACAATCAATGGTGAGGTCAAACCCCTAGGATTTACGTCGACGTCTAAGTTGCGAGCACATTTTAAGTCGGCACATATGAATTGCAACTTCTGCTCGTACCGCTGCCAGTACCCTTCCGAGATGGACCGCCACGTGACTATTCATCACTCCAGTCGCACCTTGGAAGATCGTAAGAATGTGGCGTGTACCTGGGAAGGGTGTGACAGGAAGTTTACTAAGAAGAGCAACCTTAATGCCCACATCAAGTCATCGCACAATGGATACCGCTTTGTCTGCGGTTTTGTCGACTTGTCGACATCGGAAGGTCTCGCTGACTGGGACAATACCAACGGTTGTCATGAGGGCTTTGTCACCAAGGCGAACCTAGAGTCACATGTGCGTCATGTTCATCTTGGCTTCCAGAGACCATTGGTACCAGAGACTAAAGTGCGCAGCTTTGTCGAGGAAGTTGCTGGGGCGCAGGACATGCAGAGACGCACTTTGCAGTGTGAGTGGTGCAGTCGGGGCTTCATCCGGTATCACGATTTGCAGGAGCACAAGCAAATCGATCATGGCGCAAACATGTTTGATACTGCTGGAGTAGTTTCTGGGGCCGACCCTTCACTTTATCCCATGGCTACTTCGACTGGCATTATTTTGCCTGCACCTACGCCTATGACTATGGCCGGTCTCGATACTCCGCAGTTGTCATCCGACCTGGTCTCTACTGCATCTGAGTTCTCATTCACCCCTAACAACTCGTATGAGTGTCCCCTTACTGCTCTCATGAATCCCATCTCCAACACAACCATACAAGCAGCTTCTCCTCCTGAGTCATCACCACAAGCTGACTGCACCATTTCTCTAGGTCCCGAGTCGCATTGCACGTTCCCCGTGCATCTTGTTCCTAGTCATGATGTTGCACCTGTAGTCATGGAAGCATCGACTGCCTTATCAGAAGCACAAGTCTAGGAACTGACTTTGATGGATGGTGGATTGGAATTTGGGAATAATGGATTTTCGGCGGTCAATGGGTTTCCGAATGAGCAGCAGATTTATGCTATGTATGATAAGGAGACGAAGATGTATGAGTATTTCTTGTAGTATGTGATTTTGGGGTTTAGACGTATTTTTAAAAGTTTGGGGTTTTTTTGGATGTTTTGAGTACTTAGACTTTGATATTTCTCTCTAATATGAATGATGACTCTGATTGCAAAATAAAATGTCTTTCATTAATTTTACAATGATTATACAAATATAGTTCAAATTATTATATCAGATATCATGTTAGCCCTAATTTTTCATTCACCCTTCGTGGAATCAAGTACCAAAATACCTAGCCTAATACTTAATTGTTCAAATGTAGCATTACAGATTCACATTCTAATACCATCAATACATAGACAACTGAGCGGTAAATTTCATTGTTTAATGCTTTTCTACAGTCGTAAGTGACTCGACGTGATGTCAATATTGAAGTTGTACAACATCGTGGTATAACTCTAGTGTAACAATTCAACTACACCGAGAGTAGACCCACATTTTAATCGGTGAAGGCTGCAAGCATGGGCTTGGAAGCAACGCGTAAGAAATATCGATATTCAGCAGTATTGAGAAATGCCATTTTGCTTCGATCTGGCTGTGATTAGTAGCTGATTGTTAAAATAATCCTATCTACACTACAATTCATCTCCTCTCTTTATTTCAACTTAGTCCATTTGCGACTCAATAGTTGATTGCGCTTCATGAATATTGAAGCGCTGGTCGCGACAACCCTGCGATTTTGCGACGATAGTATCTAGACGATATCTACTACGTATGATCATTTTGAATTAATATATTCGATATCTCAAGACTATGGACCATCGACCGTATGACCACTCAGGTGGAGGGCAGAATGGACCTGGTGTAGCAGTGGCCAATGGCGCTGGCCTGCTTGAAGGCTTCAGATCACGAACCAGGCGTAAGTGTATCGGTGAGTGACGTTTTGATGATAGTGATCTAACATAATACTAGGTCCCGTGACTGATTATGGCTCGACGGTTTCGCATTGGATGGAAAATCGGGGAACGAGATTCAGACATAATTATCGAGGGGAGCATGAGCGACCAAGTCCTAGTTACATGATTGACGTAAGTCGAGAGTAATTGCGCGATACTAAGTTGCTAAGAATCATAACTAACACTCAGTTTCTATGAAGATGATCCCACCACATGCCCGAGTGACACAAGCCGCTGATTCGATCCCTGCCAAGCACCTCCATTCCTCTCTCAACAAAATCAAACATCCTATTAACGTTGTTCGCTGGACTCCCGAAGGCCGCCGTCTGTTGACGGCTTCTAGCTCTGGTGAATTTACTCTCTGGAACGGTACTGGCTTCAATTTTGAAACGATTATGCAAGCGCATGACACGGCGATCAGAGCCTTGAGTTACTCGCATGATAACGATTGGTTGATATCTGGTGATCAGGACGGCCTGGTCAAGTACTGGCAGCCCAATTTCAACAATTTAGAGAGTATTCAAGCACATACAGATCCTATCCGTGACCTGGCTTTTAGTCCCAACGATCGGAAGTTTGTGACGGCGAGTGACGATTCGACCCTCAAAGTCTTCGATTTCGCGTCCACGAGAGAAGAGATGACACTAAAAGTCACGGTTGGGATGTCAAGACCTGCGACTGGCACCCCACTAAAGGCCTTCTCATATCTGGATCAAAGGACCATCTTGTCAAGCTTTGGGATCCCCGCTCCAGCCGCTGTCTGACCACGCTTCACGGCCACAAGAACACCATCACCAAAACCTCATTTGAAAAAGTGCGCGGCATCTGCTTCGCCACTTCAGCGCGGGACCAGACCGCCCGCGTCTTCGACCTCCGCATGATGCGCGACATTTGCCTCCTCAAAGGGAATGAAAAAGACATTTCCACCCTCACTTGGCACCCCATCCACTCCAATCTCCTGACCACTGGCGGCCACGACGGCTCCCTTTACCACTACCTCCTCGACGAACCCAACACCCCTCCCGGCCACGCCACCTTGCTCGCGCCCTACGACTCCGTCGACCCCTCCACGACCACCGCTCAAAGCATTTACCCCGCCCACAGAGTCCAATTCGCCCACGACTACGCCGTATGGTCCCTCGACTGGCACCCCCTCGGTCACGTCCTCGCCTCCGGCTCCAACGACCGCCTCACCCGCTTCTGGGCCCGCCCGCGCCCCGGTGACACGGAATTCCTTGGCGACCGCTATCATATTGGGGAAGCCGCCGCGCAAGCTGCCGGCACCTGGGATCGCCGCGGCACCTATAGGGAACGGCAAGACGATGAAGAGCAAGAAGCCGAAGACGAAGCTGAGGGCCTCATTGATCAGAAGATGCCTATCCGCCCTGCTGCCGGTCCCTCCGGGCTTTCCGGTCTCCCTGGACTCCCTGGGCTTACTGGACTCCCCGGGCTCTCCGGACTTCCTTCGGCAACCCTACCCGGGCTCCCCGGTGGCATCCCCGACCTCGGCAGGATGACACCCGGCCCAAATGGAATGGCTATCCCCCCTTCCCCCATGCTCTTTCCGCTCCCCGGAATGCCTGGTGGTGCACTACCGCCCCCGCCATTCCTTGCGGGGTTGGGGCCCGAAGCATTGGCTGGGCTTGACCCGTCGAACCCGGCGGATCTTGCCAAGTTGGCGGATTTGATGCAGAAGGCGGGTGTGCCGATTCCGCCGCCGCCGCCGGGGATGGGATTGGGAGGGCCTGGAGGGGTCCCAGGGTTGCCTGGGTTTTCAGTACCGCCGCCGCCGCCGCCGGGGATTAATGGTTTCCAGGATGAAAGGAGGGGGGATCACGGGAGGAGAAATCATAATCAAGGAAGTTATCGTCAGTAATGGAAACATTTTATTGTATGATAGAAGCTACAATCATGGTATAAATGTGGTATCTTGATTATCTAATGTAATGAAATTATGGCATCACCACAGGGATTCCTTTTGTGACATGTCTTTAAAAAAGCAATAATTTTGAAATTATGAACATGAAAAAATACTATACTAGAGATAATAAACAAGTCGGCCCAGCCTTCCTTGGTATTAACAAACAGCCCGAACTCCATTTTTGAAACCAAAATTCGTCACTTGCTTACTTCTTGGACTGCTCCTGGCGCTTAGCATACTCCTTAATAACAAGCGAGCAGTCTGACTCAGCACAAAGCATCTTCCGTCTCTGCACTGGCAGCTTCTCGGCAAAATCCAAACCACTCGCACGTTCCACTAGTTCCAGAGGCACCTCGAAGACCTTCAATGGCGTATCATTTGAAATCTTGTCGTTTGGCATTATGAACGCACCAATAGCAACTAATCCGTTCTTCTTACCATCCTCGGCAAAGATCACCTTGTAGAAGTGAGTGGGAACGGCAACATTGGGTGGGCTGCCGATCATCTCGTACTTCACATACCACTTACCATCGGTAGGGTCCTTCTTGGGCAGATACAGCGGGCCGGTAACAATACGAACAGATGGATACTTAAGCGTCAAGCGGCGACAAAAGTCCTCAAAATGGGCCCAGTAGTCACGGTTGAAGCCGTCACCGACCTGCGGCGAGATGTTGGATAGAGTAAACGTGGCATCCATGGCTGCTTGACTCCACTTGGCATCAGCCGCCGGGACCTGATGGCCACGGTCGTATCCCGAGCGGTAGTAGTCCTTCAGGAGCGCCCGGTACTTCTCAGGGATGGTGTCATCTTCAAAAAACTGGGAGTGCTTGCGATCACCGAACCGTTGGGCAATGGACTCGGGCGTGATGTGCTCGGCGACCCAAGCGGGGTTGCGGCGAGAGCGGTCGTAGCCAGAGATAAGAGAGGGACGGATGGCTAGATCAGAGATGGGACCAGGGAAGCCATATTCAAAGAGACCGGTAGGGTTAACGGGGGCCGGAGAGCTACTGGAGATGATCGGAGTGCTAGAAATGGGGAGCGCAGCAGAGGGCATGGCGTTCTTAGATGGGCGGATGGTGAAGAAAGCAGCAGTAGCAGCAACACCACTGGTGACGCCGAGAGCAGTCATAAGAGCGATGGTGGTTTTAGACATGATGCTAGATGTAGAAGAAGATAAATGGTAAAGAGCGACTGAAGTTGACGATAATACGGGATGTTCGAATGAGACTAAGAACCGTATGAAAAAGAGTGATGGAGATTGGCCTTATAGGTAAATGAATGGCGAAGAGTCAAAGAATCCATTCGATCAAACTATGCGTGAAGAGTGACAGAAACAAAGCAAGGCTTGTTGGTTTAATGTTGCTGAGAAGATTAATTGTTTTGATTTCTGTGCAACCCTGATAAAGTGGTAGACAACAATTGAACTGATGATAATAGGGTTCATGTATATGCCTTTCACACCGCCTTTTGAAATTAGAGTTTTCTGCTGTTATTTAGGGTTAGAGTCTATCAGGGTTCTTGATGGTAGGATATGTCAGATCCAACAGGGTTCGCCGAACAGCGATAGCAGAGTGACATCAATTCTGCAACCAGCGCAAGACAATAGCCAACAGATGAAGCCAGCGGCACACGTGGGATCATTGTGATAATTTTAAGATCTATGGTCTTGTCTAGTAAGATCTAGCCTGTAGTTTGAATTAAGTCATCCCGATTTCGTGACGCCCAGCGATCTCCTGACTCATTAGGTTGTCCACTCTATATAAATCGGGAATCATACAACTAAAGTGACCGTCGCATCAGGAACCGATTTGCATATGAGAAAATGCTACTTGAATGTGAATTCCTTGTAGCTGGTCTGTATCACATCGCATTCGAAGAGCTTCGAAACCTAAGTTGTTAGATGTGAGAAAATTATACAGTACACGGGAAGAGCGACCATCAACCCATCAGGGTTCTCACGTCAAACCTGAGGTTTCGCCTCGCGGCATCATTGTAAGGTTCTGTGGTCTGCGACAAAGTTTGCTTTGTCTGCATCTATAGGTTCATTGATGTTTTGTTTTATTTATATCATATATACATTTATTATATACACTCTCATTTATAAACCATCTGGTGCCTTTACTAGTTTTACTCTATAGTTGGATCTATGGATAGGCTTCTTTGCACACGGAGGATTAGGAACGACTCTATTAAATCATACGGTATCGACCTCTAGCACTGACAACTGGGTCAACTACACTCGCTGAAGCTACATTAACCTGATAAACTCGCCATTCTATACTTTAAGAAAAACACCTGTCACTTGGCGTAAATCAGGCCGCTTATACCATACACTCGACGAACCACCTCACGACATCCCCGCTCTACTGTCTGTTCTGGTGATCTACTCTATCGCCCCCAAGCCCAAGATGGGCGATTCACCCAAATTTAGCTCCTCGGAGCTGTCAAATGATGCCCGGGGAATGATCATGAGTCTTATAAGCGCTTCTGGTAAGCCAACTCGTCCCGATCACCCTTTGTCAACTGGACACTCACTGATCGTGTCTAGCGTGTATACTCGGGGCCTCTATTGTTTGTGTAGACATAATCATGACCTATGTGCCAAGATGGCAGCATTTTCGAATCCAAGATAGTGCCTCGTTCTTGGCTGCATCTCTTAGTTTGAGCTTTGGTGTTATGGTAAGTCCGGATGTGGTGTCCTCTTTAGTAAAAACCTTGCCGGTTGTCTAACTAAGTATAAGATTTTTTCCTCACTATACAATATTCTACCTTCATCAAAGCAATATCTCGAAAGAGGTGGCTACTCTGAACGCTCCGCTGGCTTGGTCATGATAATCTCGTTTGGTCTTGGGGCAATTGGAATCGGCGTCATCTCACGGTTCATTCATCAGTTTATGCCTTCTCATGTTGATTGTGATCATGACCATAGAGATCACGGTGATGGGGCCTCAAGACATACTAGTGATCATGGACATCATCACAAACTCACTAGTTCGTCTTATGGTTCACCAATTGTTGCAGCAGTAGTACCCAACACGAATGACGAAGAGCTCATTAGATCTCCGATTGATCTCTTACCTTCGGAAAGGACACCCCTTCTTTCTGCATCCCTCTTGACCCACCGGTCCCTGAGCGCCCCGGGTTACCCCACTGAGACTTCCCATTCACATATCGTTGAACCTATCGCTACGACCACTGGCGCGCCAGTGACAACCATTGACACTATTACTGAGCCACTGGTTCATAGACTCATTAGGCAGAGCAGCATGAGAAAAGTCAGAACCCAAATGTTGTCGTTCATTGCAGATACCAAGATCAACTGTGATTCTTCGGGGCCGTGCTTCGGATATCGTGATCCTTGTGGCAACAGATGCTTCAAAGTCCGACAGAAACACGCCCACCGCTTGCCCTCCCACAAATTCCTCCGCACACCGCTTCGCTGGACTAACTTTGATATGCTCCGCATCAAGAGATCCCATTCTCATCCTCACATCGTTAGCCGGCCCATTGAAGGCAGCCCATCTAGCCGTTTTGGGTCGTTATCGGACTCTCTCATGTCTCGAAGCTATGGAAGAAGTCCCAAGTTTTCATTACCACGTCGCGTCATGTCGCTAACTCTTCGGGCTATCCCTACCGTCATTAATCCGTCGGAGCACCATGGCCATAGACATGATCACCAAAGATCACCCCATCAAGATTCAGAGCAGTATGTGCGGTCTCCACATTTTCACATGTCTGCGAATCGATACCCCAAGAAAGTTGATGTTGAATCCCAAACATCGCCATCTTCCCACCACCACGTATCCTCCCGGCCATTCCTCTCCATCGGTCTTCAAACCTCCATTGCCATTGGCCTTCACAAACTTCCAGAAGGTTTCATTACGTACGCCAGCAACCATGCGAATCCCGATCTTGGGCTCGCTGTATTTATCGCCCTCCTCGTTCATAACATCGCCGAAGGCTTCTCACTCTCCCTCCCACTTTACCTGGCATTGGGCTCACGGACAAAGGCTATTTGCTGGAGCGCGGTGTTGGGTGGATTGAGCCAGCCATTGGGCGCGGGGGTGGCGGCGGTGTGGTTTCGGGTGATGAGTGTGGTGCCGACAGATGGGATGTATGGGATGTTGTTTGCGGTGACGGCGGGGATCATGACGGGGGTGGGGTTGCAGTTGTTTAGTGAGGGGTTGGCTTTGAGACATGATAAGGATATCTGCGTGTGGTTTGCATTTTGTGGAATGGTAGTAATGGGGTTAAGTGGAGTGATGGCGAAGCATTGATGGAGAGGGAGAATGTTTGGACACCGGGATATAATGATAAGTATGTTCATCACAAGAGTTTCATCTGGCTTTTTATTAATTGTAATATTCTCGTTGGAGCATCTAGTGTTTGATAATAAATATTTACGATTTATTCATTGGTTAAGTGTTTTTCTGGATGTGATTGTTGACCCACAACCTACCATGAACCGGATGACGATGATGTTCATGATATCACTCGTAAGTATTGATTTGCCTTCAAGAACTGCTATCCTCAAAATTTCCAAACCCATCAATGATTGGTCGGTGGCTAGTTTCGCGTGGTTAATCTTCTTCTAGTTTGCCCCTATGTCCGGCTCGAATACCCAGTCTTTTTCTTTCAGGTTAAAATTGGAGGATTGACTTCCCTGTCCAAACATACAGATTCAGACCGTTGATCCGCAGATTTTTTACATGTGGGTGCTGATTTGTGGGGGAAAAGATGAAACTTAAATGTGAACACCGCGGCAAACTCAGAAGGGAGTCATACAAGTGATAGATATCATTGAATCTTTTGCAAATAACAACCAGAAACACAGGCATATTTAGAAAAGCAGCTTATCACTTATTTTCTTGGTTCTTGAATTCTACTATGGTCGAGACTCTTCGAGGACCCACCAAGAGGGAGGATGACGACACCATAGATTGCACCCCAGGGTATACCTATTAAATTTCAGATCTCAGATCTGTGAGTCGTTAGGTTGGATCTGTCTCGGCAATCTGGGGTCGCATGAGAAGAAAGAGAGAGAAGTCTCCACTTTTAACTTCACGACTATTGAGATATATTCAGATGCGTAAATAAGAATTTGGGACGATGTATTTCCGAGTGATCATTAGAGAAACATTGAAAATTGCGGCGATAGTGGAGATAAATGACTTCAAAACAATACAATTTGTATTTGTCAGCCCAGAAACTAAATAGTATAGTGACTGGCACGATGCTATTACCATGACTCAGTGGTGAGCCCAGTAACGCTAGCGTAGAACAAGAAATCTTTTCTATGAATTTTTAGACCACGATTAGTTTTCAAGCATTTAAATGTAATCTTTAGCACTTCATTTTCCTTTTGAAAACTTGTTAATATTTATTAATAATTTCTTTTCATCTCGTATCGACAATGAAAATTTCAAGTATTTTATCTAACCCTAAGAAGGTCATCACCGCCATAATAATACATAATCCAGCCCTCATTCTCTTCACCAGCTTCACTACTACCACCACCGCCACCAAATATGAAGATGCTACGTTGACTGGCTACAGTGGAGTCCCCGAAAATGTCATCGACATGTTCACCGTCGACGATCATGCCATCTGACGCAACACTAAGTCCATCAACCTCATCATTGGCGATAGCTATAACTGAGACACCACCGTGGGCTATCTGTCTAAAATTGCCGCTGAGGTACTCCCGGACACCCTATTTGCCCTGCTTGTTCGGGTCCCGATCGGCACCGTGCAGCACACCCAGCCTGATCTCTTTAAAGCCATAGAGAAACGGAAAGAGGAAGGAAAATCTCTGAAGATGCTCTGGTTGTCTATGCCTATATTATGAGCGTCAAGCTCTTCTTGTCGCAAATGGTGACGCTTGATATCAAGGCTACGCGTATCCATGTTTACTCGGCTGGCCATAGATCGGCCGCTATGCACATTGTTGCGTGTGGCTCTAATGACAAGAACATGGGCAACCACAGATGGCCTATTAGTCTTGTTCTTTATGGGAATATGAGTAAGTTAACTTCTTTTTACGACTATTCTTTACTCTGAGCTAACATCTAACGCACGCCGCCTCCACTGAACAAGTTTAAGCCGATGTCCGCATCGGCAATTTCTCTCACAATGGCAACGAGCTCTGGAGTCGCAGAGCTACTGATAAAGAAGACCTTGTGCTGCTACACGATTACTCTGCCGGTCGGGCCGAGAAATGGCAAGATCGGATCCTCTCTTTGTATCTTGATAACAACTTGGTATGCAAGGAGTTGGTCTCGATGGTTCAAAATCGGTGGAAAAAAATACACGTTTGACAAGAGTGAATCAGGAGCTCATCGAGTTTACCAAGACTAGGGCCGAGGCTGAGCCATTTGGTTACGCCTTTGGCAAAAATGGCGAGATTTTGTACCCGCCGGGGGAGTTGAGCGTCGAGCGAGAACCGGATGCTCATGATGAGCTGTGATGAGTGTTGGTGCGTTTCCTAGACCTTTGGGGTATGGAGGTTGTGTGGTAGGTTCGGGACTTTTGGTCTATATATAGGATGCAGTGTCGAAATAGAGGTTGGTAAGGTCAGCGTCAGTAGAAATATTATTACGGCTTTGTATGTGATTTTGCCAGTGTCTGTAGATGCTAAATAAGGGTGTACTAGATCTTACACTCACGCTTATCGGGGAATTCAGCTCAATAGACTCCGGCTCAGGGGTATAACACTTGACAAGGGCTTAAACGAAGGCTGAAAATTTTTGGCTGTAGACCGGCAACAGCAAGTAGCCGTTGAAATTTGCGCAAAAGGGCCCAATGGCGAGGATCACTGCTAACACGGTCATTACCCATTCAATAACTCGAAAATTAGCTGATTCTTTAATCCAGGTCACCATCGTTAATGGAGAAGATAAGACTACTGTGTGAAATAGTGTTGACTTCTGTGGGTTATTATCTACAAATTTATGTTGGTGAGAATATAAATCTGTATACGAAGAAAAGATCGGGCAACTGAAAACTTTATAGTTTCCTTTCTGGGTTGTTTGATGGCTCAATCTTCATAATGAAAGGCAGGAATCTGCGCGTCATAGATTTTCACAGTTCCCAGCGATTCCATCAGTTTTTATTAACTAATTATTGTACCAAGTTCCTTCTCGGTGCAATCTTGTCACTGATACTACCCTTGGGTGGTTCATGTCTTGGTTGAGAAGTAGCTAACAATGAAAGAATGAAAATTGGCAGTTATATAGTAGTCATGACGTACCTGCGAAGATCACATGAACGCTTCGAGTGTGCCGATATATCGGTTCATATAGAGAGGACTATCACATATAAATTCGTCTACTAGAATACTATGAACCAATGTAACAGCGTATCATTTAAGGACAGGTTTCGCCTAGTCATCATTATGGTTCATTATCACCAAGGTCTCATTATCTTCACAGCAAAATTGCATGCTGTCCATAGCAAACACCAGCTAACGACTCGGCATATTCAAGATACTTATTCTCATGACATGAGATCTCAAGAATCATGGAAGACTGACGCCACTCATGTTGGCATCAGCTGGCACCGGCTGCCTAAGATAAAAGAAAATTAAAATTTATTCCTCACCAGCCCATCCACATCTCGAATCTCTAATGACTATGGCCAATTTGGGTGAGCAATGGTAACAACATCCCACCAGCTGTCGCCAAAGTGTCTTGCATAGTGAGAGAACTCCGTTTCCGTTGGTGTGGTGAGCCAAGGTAACCATCGGGGAATGACTATCATGGGGATTAGCCTCTTCTTGTAGAGCGTGCATAGCGACATACCTGAAGCACAGGTGGTTAGCGAGTGAAACAGTATGAGACAAAGATTCCAGGTTACATAATGACATTCAGTTGTCAACTTACAAGAAAGTTCCAGCTGAGAAGAGCAGCAACATGCCAGTATAATAGTGGCCCTGGTCACCCTGCATCCCTCCACCTGCAAGCAGATGGATTAGTAACCACGTAGTCAGTGCCCCGCATGGCGCTGCCAGACTGAATACAAGCAGATGTCCGCGAGCCACGTACTTTGACAGACCCTGCTTTAGCAAAACACTAGTCAATCCAAAGGCTGCCGGTGCCTTGTGAATCATGATGGCTACAAAAATAATGAAGCCTAACTTAGTGTTTTCGGTACTGCTGCTCGCTCCCATGGCAATTCCGTCTGCTGCAGCATGAATAACCAGCCCGACAGTCAACGCATTACTGCGCGCATGCGGCGCAAGTGATGACAGAAATCCGACAGTTTCGTCGTTTCCAGTTGAGCTATCACCTCCCAGGTTGTCCAGAGATATCTCGCGGGGAGTGTTGGAAGCAAGGTGTTCAGTGGCGTGGCGCGGAAGACGATCAATGAAGAACATCAGCAGAAAACCACAAATCAGACTAAAGCCAATAGAAAAAGTGGGTAACTTTTGGTGCGTAGTGGCGGGATGAGACGCAGGGACTGTCGGGGAGTAGTTGCATCGTTGTTCAATCGGCTGTCTTCCTCGCTGCGGTGGTGGATGGTTTCGATGTCAGATATGATGAGTTCGCGTTTACTCGTGGCGTATGAGACAGCGATCATCGGAATGTTGCCTCGCTGTTGTATCATCGCAGGCTCCGTCAGGGAACGCTCAGCGGGGGCTTGGACAGGGATTGAGGGAGATTCCGCGACAGATGAATGACTAATTAAGGTGTCTATTCCTTCTGGAATAATCACTGTCATAGAAGTTCCAATGAGAATACCAACCCCGATGCTAGAAATGAGACGCATCTGAGAGTACGATAATCTCATAGTGAGGGGCAGGGCACCAGCAACAAAGGAACTAGATATCGCGGGGTTAAGGTCAGACATGGCTCATGTAGCTTATGGTGCGTGGGGTAGAAATGATTGCAGTAGTTCAAATATTGTCAAAGGATAGAGTTTGCATACGTTACGGCCATAATCACCTGTAATTAGTTCAGAAGTGTTAGCATGGGCTCTTGGGTTTGTCAAAGGATACACAATGAAACGGGTGAAACCTACACATAGTGTGAGCAGCAGAATCAAGCCACTCATAGCGAATGAGGGTCCAATCGAGTCAATTGGTAAGTCCGCTGACTTTTGGAGCAAGTATTTTGGCGTGGTAGCCACAACCGGCTTTGTATAGCCTGTTCGGTTGGTCAAATGGTGGTGATGATTGTCTAAAATCCCAAGCTAGATGATCTGGGATAAAATCCGAACGAGTTGACTTGGAAATGAGCGCTAATGATATCTAGGCGTCGAGTAGAAGTGATGTCGAGGATGTTTGAAGCGATATATATCCAAAAGTCGAAACAACTCAATTACAAAGAGAAAATAGTGACAATGCCTGAAATCTTGACCAGCAGATAGCAGTATAGATATCTCGGTTTGAGCGCAAGGGTAGCGAAGTAATGATGCAAGATTGAAAATAGTTATATCAAAGGACCAACGAAATCAGATTGATAAATGAGAGTCTGGGAAACTAACATGTTCCGAGAGAATAATGGAGACGTAAACACCCTTCAACAAATGAGGCCGATGACGACTTGTCGTGACGAGCCACATTGCTCGGTAAGACCTAGTCGCGATGAGCTGCCGTAGATGAGACGCACGTACCTACCCAATTCACAGATTCTTTGGGTTGGCTAAAATTCGGCTAAACTGAACAACAACGTCACCTGCCATTCCGTAGCGCAACCCAACATTCTCCAGCGAAAACTTGAAGTCTTGTATCCAAAAGCACAAATTCAGTTGTCCTAAATATTTGTCAACTCTCAGAAACTCCATCTATTTCCATCATTAGTGACTGAAATCTGGCGAATTTACAACTGTCTCATGGAGCACGAAGCATCCCCAAAGCGACGTCACATTCTTTCATCCTTCAACCCGGAAGTGGCGCCAGACAAGCGCCTACAACTAAACGCCCCGACAGTCGACGACTGCCATCACAAAGCTTCAAGTTCCCAGTCTTCACGATCTAGATCACACCACTCCCGCCATAATCAAAGACATCAACAGTCACTCTATGATCTACCCAAGGCTGCATCTACATCTACTGCTCATGGCAACGATGACCCTACACAACCCCGCACCAAAATATTGCGCCTAAAATCAAATAGTTCCAGATCCCGCCGTCTGCAGCACTCACGGCATGAGCCAGAGTCTTTTTCTCATAACCGCCATCGACGCCGATCTCGATCCCGAAGCAACGAAAGTGAAAATGCCGAGACAATCCCACGCTCTAAACCCCGCAGCTTAAATGACAAGTGCTCTCGTTACCGGCGGCGCCACCGGCACCACTCCTCGCGATCGCGATCACCTACCCCCGGAAATCCTTATGAACAACCGATAATGGACCCAGATACTGCATTCCGAGAATCTCTATTTGATGCTCTAGCGGATGATGAGGGTGCGGCATATTGGGAGGGCGTATACGGACAACCGATGCATGTTTACACAGAGGCACGTGACGTGCTAGTTGAGAATGAGCAAGGGGAACTTGAAAGGATGGATGATGAAGAATACGCACAGTGGGTTCGGGAGCAAATGTGGTTTAAAACACATCAAGGCCTACTTCAAGAACGAGAAAGACGACAAAAGGTCCGCGAAGCCGAGCGACAGAAGGCTAAAGAGGAGGAGAAACGTCGAAAGGAGGATCGAAAACTAGAGCTCGAGGTTGAGGAAAGGTTGAGGGCGGGAGAACATCGACGAGCGTGGCGGGAACGACGAGCCCAATGGGATAGATATCTTAGCTCGTGGAATTCATGGGACGGAAGCTTAGACCGCATGCCATGGCCAAGCGGAACAAGGCCAAACAAAGAAGGCGAGGATTCTATTCGGATGTTCTTTGTGAGTGCTCTCGAGAACGAGGACATGAGCACCCGAGCTAAGTATATGAAGGAGGAGCGCATCAGATGGCACCCAGACAAGATTCAGCAAAGGCTAGGTGGAACAGTCAACCCCGAAGTGATGAAGGATGTCACGATGATCTTCCAGGTAGTCGATACACTTTGGACGGGTGCCAACAAGTCACGGTGATACCTGTTTACATAGGTTATTGCGGCATAAATTGATTTACAAGTAACGATGATCTCTTGGTTTGTTTCAACTTTTTATCTCTTATATCAGCATTAATGGTTGTCTATACATTTTGTATTCTACCTATTCACGACGAGATATCCCTGACTTCTGTTTACAAGTTGACTATGACGGCCGCATTAGCACCTGCCGCGTTGGTCGAGGTAGAAATCGACGACGATGAAGTCACAACGCTGGAGTGAGTGGCCGAAGTGCTCAACCTAGAGTGACTCGAAGTGCTCGATCTGGATTTGCTGAATTCTGACTCAGTAGACGATCCGCCGGCACCGTCAGAAGCAACACCACCAGTGCTAAAAGCGCTAACGTAAATGGTGCTGGTCACGGAGGCAGACTTGGAGGCGGACTCGGTGGAGTTGCTAGACTTAGAACCGGTAACGGAGGAAGCGAAAGAAGAGGCAGAGCCAGTGACACCGCCGACAGTAGAGGTACCAGAAGAGAAAAGGCCGGCAACGTCAGAAGTGACGCCGACGAGAAAGGTGAGGTCACCAATGCCAAGGGGGTTTTGTTATGGTCAGTGATGGGTACTGTGCTAGAATGGATGTGTTTAACTTACAGCAGCAGCAAGGCCAATAGAAAAGAGGATGGTTGAAAACTTCATTTTGAGATGTAGGATGTTCAGGGGTCAGCGAAAATTTTATATGAAGTTATGAGATCATATCCAGAATAAAGATGGGTTTGCGATGAACTAAAAGATGAGAGCTGGAGGATGACCTGAGATACCAGACCGATATCTCCCTCATATTTATACTATGAAAATTACTCAGATATAGATGATTTAGCCTCATGTTCTATTTTCGTCTCGCGAGGGTTTGGAAAAACAAGAACGATTTAAAGTTACAAACTGAATGAGGTTTGGTGGATAAGGTTACGTGACACCAGCAGTATTGAACTTGTTTCTAAGTATATGCAAAAGTTTTAGAGTTAGTTTTGATTATCACAACATATTGTTGCTCTCAAAACATATGTCAAGAAATCATAGATAATCCTTTAGTTTATAGTCATTAATATCAATAGACTTGATCTTATTTTTATCATTTAAAGCCTTTTTCATCTAATATCGCAAGTCGATTGTGACGAAGTCCTAGTAAAAATAATTTTGACCTATGATTCTATCTAATTCCAGCCAGATTTCAATGATCCGCTGTCGCCATTTCATGATAGTATAAAACTTTGACCTGTATATCAGCAGCATCTGGGTAGGTGGCCGAGTGGTTAAGGCGTTGTGTTCAAGCCATCAACTTGAATGACTTATTCCCGAAAAGGGTTCCACAATTCCGCAAGGATCGCGCGTTCGAATCGCGTCCTACTCAGAATTTATTTTCCCTTTTTTCTTTGTCCCCAGTGTGTTTTCATCTGCCCTCCCAAGTCCGGATAGGTGCCCGGTTGCATTGACCTGGATGTCACTTTTCGTTGCTTGAAACGCCTTTGTTTTCCCCATTTTCTGAATTATACTTACAATTAGAAGAAGAGATAGGCATTTTAAGAGGCTTAGCTTTGAACAAAATGATAGTTGGATATTAGGTAGTGGCTAACAATGTAGGTATAGAAGTGGTTTCATGAATACGCTGATAAAAACAGGTAGAATCAAGTAGGATAAAATTGTCATGTAGAGGTATGGAAATACTAGATACAAGATAATAGAGAGAAAAATAGAAAACACCAGCTACAACACCACACGCAGCCGCATCTCGTATATAAAAGACTATTCAAATTTTAGGGCCTAGTAACGAGCCTGACGAATCCTCCACATATTGATATCTCCTAAAATATACGGATTCTGGCGTAGGGATTACTTTCAGAAGACGGTAAGGCCTAGATTTCGAAAACCAATATGTTGTTTCGCAATAAACCTTCCAGGACGCGACCTCCACAGGCCCATCAGAGTCACGATGTAACCGGGACTTCATTGAATCTCAATATATATATCTATCATAGTGCACGCAGAATATCCATTGCGCCAGTCATAGCTGGGTAATTTGGGGCTTTGATGCTGAGGCTTCGGATATCATCAAGCAGGATGAATTCTATAGGTCTCAGGTTATAAAGTTAGCGGATGATTGGGTGATGCGACAATTCACGAGGGGTTACATTGTGTTTTTATACAGAGATAATAATCTTAGACTCATCCCTCTCTGAGGATAGTTGTGCAAGATTGCGGAGAACTCCCATCAATCCCAGGAGGAGCGTCCGAGATTAGACACATCCTATTTAAATGTACAAACATGATGTCCACTCCATCTGTTGGGAATAGCAATATAGTGAAGTGGTGACAAAGATGGTACTGAGCCATAACTGGTGTTTTTATCGTACAGACAAGGAGAGACCCTCCCACTGCGCAGATTTATTGGTCGTTCGAACGATCTTCGGGATAGAGAAGTTCCCAGCGGTGATCAAAAAGTGGTTTTTTCGAACCATGGAGGTCTCCTTGAGGCGCGTGAACCCAACGAGCTAATGTTTGAGTGGAGTTTTATCAGCATGGTGTCTGAAAATATAGGTGGACCAGGAACGAAAAGGGAGAAAACGGCATAATCCGGACTTCTGAGTCGGGTACAGGGCCCCAAAAGTAACAAATGCAACTTGAAATATCGAATGCCGTTAAGGAAAATATGATTCTCAGGAAAAGGACGCAACATATTGAATTTACCCAGTCGGTAGGACGGTCATCAGTACTGTCTTTGCGTGTTACTGTAAATTTCTCAGGTTTAAATCGGAGCTGGAGGCATTTTGGCTGGAGGGTGGATTTAGTCATTTTAGCGACAAGAAAATTGGATGAAAATGCCAACCACATTTGACACTTGGGGTGAACGACGTGCCTCTTTTATATCCCCGAGAGACAACTTTAAGCATAATTCCGAGGTAGACTTTCCTTGCTACATTAGTATTTAGTGTTGCAACAACAAGGCTAGGTCTGTAAAGGTTGGTTACCTTCGCGAGAATCTCCTATGATGTCAGTTACTTTGAGCTCTACCCATAAGATCTGTAGCATCCTTTTCTGTTTCCACATCTTTTCAGCCTGTATTACATCCAGTCAGAGACGAAACACCTATATTTCTACTCTCCTTCTCGGAAACCTTGCGAAGTATTGTAGTGCCATCCTGTATGTCTTGCTAGTTTTTGACTGCAACCAAAGACAACTCTTTGTGGGGCGGCGCGATCATAGAATTATCTAGACTTAAGAGAACAATTTAACCCTCACACATTTACTTTACAGGATCATTATCTGTTATAATATGCGAATCCTTATATCTAGACAAATTCTTGCGACATCAAGATTCATATGATCTCTATCTGGTTTGGGATTATATGAATTTTAGACTTCTTCTAGGGCTAGGGTGGGTGTCTAACTGGAGTAGGCCTGTGCTCCATTAGCAGATGATGGCAACTACCCACAAGCTATGATTATCATTTAGGTAATCACTTGTGACACCATAATCAAATCTTGGTAGCTTACATAGAACCAAACTGGGGGTTTTGACTATTACAATGAAAGCTTTGTACTGGAAATATTCACAAGAGATCAACCATTGTAGGAATGAAGCCTTTTCTTGATATCTAGACTAATATAAAGGTGTAAATTAAAGATACAATTTCATTTTTGTTCTACCAGCTTTATTGTTCCTATCTATGATGAGTTCAGGAATTCAAATTGGATAGTTTCATCTCAACTTAAGACAAACATTCATGGTCTAACCATTGATGGCATTCACTAGATAACTCTGTACACTATTTCATTAATAAAAAGAGAGGTTTTCTTGTCCTAGTAGTAAATTCTTGCTTAATACAACCAAAAATTACCTTTGGAAATAATTTACTTCAAGTAGTTGCCATGTCACTTTTATTTTATGAAGTGACTATGAAAAACTTTTCACGGACTTTCACTATTTCACTTCACAGGTCTTTCGCTTTTCAATTCACATTCTAACCATCAGTTCTTGTCAACCACGGAAGTGTGCATCATCGACAATCATTCTGTGGATTCCTGTTTCGATTTTATAATATGGGAGTGGTACCTTTTGAAGTTCCAAGTTATTTCTGATACATTAATGGACTCGTCTTGTTTTGTTTAAAGGTCCGCTTATTCTCGCTGCCTTGTGGCTAACTATTCCACACTTGGGTGTTTGCACAGCCATTAACCGCCCACTCCTGACCAGTCTATTCATCGCTCTTACTTCTTGATCACACAAGGACAGGATGGTTCACTTTTCAGTAAACTCATTAACACTACTCGTCGACGTAAATACAATGCATGCTGGCCATCAACAGAAGAGGTTTCGCATAAGGCGTGAGCCTGGTTATTCACATAATTTCTGTGTTAAGCTCATTATGAACCTAAGCATCTTAATCCTGGTATATGCCCCAAAAATGATAATCCCTCTGACTCCACCTATTGGTCATACCGGAGATGCTCAGGTAAGTTGTCTCATTATATACAATAAGCCCAATTACGACATATAGCTAATACAAAGAAGGCTGCGGGGGCACCTTCAACAAAACTGAGATGAACAACAAGTAGGAACCTGAAGCTACGCAGCATAACACGAATGTGGATACCGACGTCAAACGCAACATCAAAGACCTTTGGCGTAGTACAATATCTCATGCCACCTAACTCAACGAGTTCATAGGCGGGCATCTCTCTAGGTGCAACTAGGACGAGATACTAAAGTTTCTGTGTTCTCTGCTCACGATAGTTGCAGGCTTTTGGTAGTTTCTCGATAGCGTAGCTGTATATTTGTTTGCCACCTTGAAGGACATTCCTTGTGTCCTAGTTGTGTGGGAAAATTCCGAGTCTGCCAAAGAGATAGGGAACAATCGTCAATTATCGCTGATCCACCGCATCTCTTCATGTACGATTCCAATATTGTCCATCGTATTGTCCATATTGAATTGCTACTCTAATATCTCCAGCCTCGACCTACACCTGACTCTCCCATAATCTCGATCTTCGATCGTTTACCCTGAAGATATCGAGGTGTCACAGCGCTGTCTGTGAACATTCACCAACAAAGACAACCTCACCTCGTGGTATGGACTCGGCAGGTTTTCATTCGGCTTTTTACCCTGTGATTTGTACATTGCGGTCCCCTTTCAAGGCTACAATCTCTTTGGCCTCCCGAGCTACACTTTCATCATCAGTCGCAAAGTTTGGGGTAAGGCAGTCTTGGTTGTGTGGCAGTACAATTTTAGCAACTTTAATGTGCAGCATATTCGATCAATTCAACTAGTCAAACTGTTTCTGGACTGGTTTGGTGAATGAAAACAGCATAATTTCCAGGTGATTTGAACTTAGGTATCATATTCACAATTTTCACAAAATCTCTTATTCATGATGATTATTCTCTAGAACCCTACCTTTCGACTGACTATCAGAGCCAGATTAACAATGTTCACGAGTGGAACTACACTAAGGAGGTCCTCCAGAACATGCACACCATCCAGGCGATTCTTTTGGCTTCCAACACGACATTCTACAAATTCGGTACTACCTATCAATTCATAGAGCGGTATTGGAATAATTCAGCTCTACAACCGAAAGTGGTGCTCTAGTCAAGCAGTAGGGAACTGGGCGATCTCTTTGGAGCTGATAGTATAAACCATTTTCGACTCTGATACGATATGTAATCAACTGTTACTATTTAGTCTTCTTCTTTTAACATCATCTTAGCGTTACTTCACTCACTAATCTCCATTATCTATATTGTCAATTGTGTTCAAGTTGGTTTCAATGGTAACTTACTTAGGAAAAAAATACGCTACATCTACATTCAGAATGTGTGTCGTCTGGGTAAGTACGCAAGTATCTAAACACGTGAGTATCATGCATTCTAACAATCAGTTACTAGGCCTGGTGTTTTCTAAGACAAGATCTTAATTTCGATTTCTAGTTTTACAAGGAAACCTTAATCAGTCTCACCAGTATCATCCTGAGTCATTTGTCATCAATCCTCGAGGATAGGCTTCAGTAGAATCTGTTAGATAGCTCTCCCATTGTTTTCAGGCCCACTTCATAACCTACCTTTCTTAGCAACCCTCAAGGGATTTTCCCTATAATATTTCATGTATTTTACTTCTCTCATTCTTCTTGTTTCTTGGGAAAATAACCGATAATATACCCAATTTCTACTTCTTCGCTTCGTTCTTCACGAATGTATTGGTCCACATAATGAGGTGTTAAAAGTATGTTCACTCTGTCATGATTACTCTCTATCATTTCCAAATCCTTCACCATTTTTTGGGGCTCTCCAGAAGGCCTTTCGCGACGCAAAAAGAAGTAAGCAGAAGGTTCAGATCTGAAGATCTAGTCCGGAGTTCGCTCGTGTGCGATGCTAGCCTAGTCAGCCGTTACCGCACTTATCAGCGCTAGGACCGAAGTTTCAACATTTGCCCCGAATTCCACGACCTGGATATTACCAGGTTGGATAGTACACTGCAAAATTATCGATAATATGGAAGAATTCTTCGCTTTGCTCGATATCACCAGTAACTGGACTTATTTGTTAGGTGCAATTCCTTGACGGCACATTCAGTGCGTTCATTCTGATCCGCAAAGTCTTTGGCCTAGCATTCATGGTGACCTTTGCTGAGGAGAGTCATGTTTACGATCTATCCAAGATTCATCGCATCCAAGCTGTCAAACTAATACCTACAGCTTTAGATAAGTGAATCAACCTCCTCATCTCTCCTTCCTAAATTTGATCCCAATCTTAATATTACTGTGATCTTGAAGTATCTAAGACCATATCCCAGAATTCTCGAACCGGCCAATGTGGACCATACCTCGACTTATGGTTTCCTATATAACATTGTTAGAGGTTACCACTTTGTTTAGACACTCTTCGTAGAGCCGGGTGACAAATTCAAGAGACGAAACATGAGTCCTGACTCGATTGATTTTGCGATGCGCCAAATCCTTTTCCATTATTCCAGCCCAATGTGACGAATCTGAAGCATATTTTAAAATCCGATGAGAAATATCTATTGTTAATTTGAACAAGTGCATGTAGTGGATCGACGATGAATTCAAGATGGTAGCATCTATGGCGCTTTTCTTTATTCTATCTCTATCTCAAATCAGCTTCTTTCGTGTATCCTTTATTCCTTAACCTCTCATTCAGTTCGTTCGGCATTTTTCTGTGTAGATACACAAAGAGTATAGTTGTTTTCCAGTAAAGACACATGATTATCCAATTAGAGCTCTTTTAAAATTATTGACTTAGTTCCATATTGCTCATGTCTGTCACGGAAAATGACATCGCGTACATAATGTATGACAACGTGATGATATTTCATTAATGCTGATCTACAGGCATATTCATTAGGGTATCCGGTTATGATAATCCTTGGCCGCAACCACTTTAACCTTGTTCATTGGTTTAAAGTAACCCAGTCGCCTCAATTATTGATGGGCCGTGAAATTGCGATTAGGACATGTTCTTGGCATCATAGGGATGGGATCTCCCCACAGCTGACATTATTAATGCGAACTTGACTTTCCAATTATCTGGCATTAAACAATACCCAGTTCAGACCCGATCCACAACGGCATATCAATCGTCATGAATACAGGAAAATTGGACGCACCAGAAGTCGAGACCTCGGCGACCGCCCCGAAGATGTCATCGCAGGTCATCAATCGACAGCCATCCTCTGCAAACCCCGAAACCAAATCATTCCCATCCACTCAGCCCGATACCCAAGAGTGTGAGAAGACACTTTCACTGGCCGACAAAGAGAAATCTGCGCGACTGCTAGCATTCAAACGAAAATATCGCCATGTTGCGGCCGTCCACCAAAAGGTTAAACCTACCGTACTGAGCCATGATGCACCAAGCACTCCCAGTTTTCTTGGGTTTCGCAATTTGATGATAATTGTGCTCATCTTTGGTAACCTCCGTCTCATGATAGAAAATATCCAGAAGGTTTGTCCACTTCCGCGTCATGTGGGTGTATCTACACCAGTGGAATTAAATCGCTAACGATGACATGTTAATTACTACAATAGTATGGAGTACTTGTTTGTTTATCGGGCTACAACTATCCACGCTCTGATGTTCTCCTTGGAATCGGTCTCTACTTTTGATCCCGTGCCATCTGTTCATTGCTTATCTAATTGAATTTGTCGCCTCGCGCCACGCTGTATCTGAGCACCGCTTCTCTAAAGACGGCCCTTCCGACGAGCAGCGCCGCCGCTTCCAACGTGTTTGGAAGCTCGTCGCCTTTTTCCACGGCTTGAATATCACTTTTCTCCTTGTCGCCACCACACTAGTCGTGTACTACCGCATCTTCCACCCGCTCATCGGCACCCTTACCGAGTTCCATGCTATCATTGTGTGGCTCAAGACTGCCTCGTATGCGTTCACCAACCGCGACCTCCGCCATGCCTACCTGCATCCAGCCAAGAGTGACTTAGCCAAGCTTCCACCATTATACGACTCCTGTCCATACCCGGCTAACATCACGATGGGGAGTCTCGTCTACTTTTGGTGGGCTCCGACGTTGGTTTACCAGCCCGTGTATCCTCGCACTGAGCGCATCCGCTGGGTCTTTGTGGTCAAACGAGTGGTTGAGGCCTTTTCCCTATCTGTCTTCATCTGGTTCATGTCAGCCCAGTACGCAGTCCCGGTGCTGAACAACTCACTGCCAGTGATCGCCGAGCTGGACATGTTCTCACTGCTCGAGCGTCTATTGAAGCTTTCAACCATTTCGCTGGTTATCTGGCTAGCTGGCTTCTTTGCCCTGTTCCAGTCGTCTCTGAATGCTCTCGCTGAGATCATGCGCTTTGGCGACAGGTCATTCTACGACGATTGGTGGAATTCAGATTCGTTGGGGATGTACTGGCGCACCTGGAACAAGCCTGTCAACCAGTTCTTCCGCCGCCATCTCTACTCGCCACTCGTTGGCCGTGGCTGGGGGCCGATGCAAGCTAGTGTCTTGGTATTTTTTCTTTCTGCTGTGCTGCACGAATTATTGGTGGGAGTTCCTACCCATAATATTATTGGTGTGGCATTTTTAGGCATGTTTATCCAGATGCCGTTGATCATCATGACCCAGCCGTTAGAGAAGATGCATACTCCAGCTGGTAAACTGCTTGGAAACACGATATTTTGGGTTTCTTTCACCATCTTTGGCCAGCCTTTTGCAGCGCTGATGTACTTTTATGCTTGGCAAGCCAAGTATGGCAGCATGAGTTCGCATCAAGTAATTCCTAGATAATATGTGGAACACCCCCGCTTGTTAGCTGATGGAGTAGAGGTTTAGCCAAACACAGAATATATTGTTGTAGGGTTCTTTTTGTTTCATCTTTATTAAATAATAAACTATACGTGTCTTTGTCATTGTAACCCCGATTACTATTTACCCTGTGCAACGATATAAATATGAACTATAAGACATGCCGGGTGTATCATTATCTTGTGTTGTATAACAAACGCGTTAGACCGCCATTAGCAGCTTAATGGTAAATGTGTTCAGATAAACCACCATTGAGTGCATTGTCTCCAGTCTCTAACTAATCAACGGAATCCAAACCTTAACTTGACGCCGATAGTTCTCGTACTCGGCTCCATATGATTGAATCAAGTGATACTCCTCATAGCGAATGCGTGAAGAAAAGAACTTCCACAGCACGGCAGTATAAGAAGCCAAGCAGAAGAAGTTCCCCATAGCAACTTGCGTCCCTACAGCCCACCAAAAGAATCCAAAGTACGACGGATGGCGAAACACACTATAGATCTTCTCGGTAACCAGTCTGTGCTCTACCCGATGGTTTCTCTGCACAACGTGGTTGAAGCTCCGGCCGCACTGGATCATGGCTAGGCTCCGGACAATCTGGCCTGCTACCGTGATTAGGAGACCAATCATGCAGATAGTGCTCGCAACTTCACTGTTATTGGGCGCCCAGGAACGCCCGGGGAACGTCACGTTGATCACAATGCATTCAAAGAAAGCGGCTGTGTTGGCAATGGCGTAGAGCGGCCAGTTCGCCGTCAAAAGGAAAGCATGAGTGTCGGCAGCTGGCGTGTTGTACCGAGCGGTTGTCCAGAACTCGAGGAAGTGGAAAAGGGATAGGGAGGCAGCAAAGAAGGGAATGCGCCAGAGGGGCGCGTAGCTGGGGAGAAAGTATGGGATAAGTGGGAGGGTGGCGAGGGAAAGGGAAAAGGTAGTGCCGAGGCAGAAGGCGCGGAAGGCGATGCCGGAGAGGGAACGGGGAGCTCCGGGGTAGAATTCGGCGGGAGGGCTGATGAGGTTAGCGCCGGCTGTGCGGTTAGAGGGGGGCGTTGGTGGGTGGGGAGGTCGTGGTTGGTGGTCGTGGTTGTAGTCTTGTCCACAGTGGATAGTTGGGGGTGAAGACTGTGTAGTATGGACGAGGTGAGAGTGGGAGATTGGATATAGCACTTACAGTTGAAGGTTGTTTTCGTTCATATCTATAGATGGCGAGTCACTCGCCAAGTCTAATACGCCTGAAGTGGCAGAGATGGTATCGCGGAAGATTAACAATAGTTGGTGTAGTCTTTGAAGCTACCAGAACAATGCAACGGAAGCAGGGGATAATCCACCCGAAGGATGTTATGCAGGGATTTTGATGATACCTAATTCTTTTGGGGTTATAGAGCGGTCCTTTTGGTGGGGTGGTATTAATATTGTTGTCTGTGGACAATGAGACTTCACTAGTTTAGGGATGATCGATCACGAAATGGCCAGTATCTCTAGGTGACTCTGGGAGTTTGAATAGTGTTTGAATATATCAGATGAGTGAGGCCTGTATGATCTGAAAAATGGTTCAATGATATAAAATATCGGGATTGTTGAAGTGTGATAAGAATGAATTAGTAGATACTCATAGGGCCACGCGATTTTGGTCACGATCAGATTGGTCAAGCAATATTGGATCAGGGTTCAGCTGCTACCATACATTGCAAAGAGACTTGGTGCTATGAGGGTTATTGTCTTTGGGGAGTCGATCAGAGTAGTAGTCAAGTTGGCATAATAAGACCTTGACTGTGTGTGCCTCTAAAAGTTGAACAGAACTAGTTTCTGAGATAAGTGTATTTAATTCGGGCACAGCACCTCAGCAGCTTTGGACCCTAATTCCAACTGTCACGTGGTCACAGAACCCTGACGGCATAGCCATAATCATAGTACATCATGCAGCGGCAGCAATTGCGGGTTCGATGATGCCGACATCTTGACCTGACCGCAATTCGTGCCTCCTGTGGTGTCACTTGATCCATTTTCAATTACACCACTGCAAACAAATGTGAAGCTCGAATCTATACACTTTCGCGAGAATCTCAGTCCTGAATTCATCTCGGCCAGTTCAGCAATCCGTAGACGACAACCATGTCCGTTTTACAGACCGAAGAGTACGTATCTACTAAGCTTCACGTATGTCCCAATAATATTACTTTTCAAATCTTTCCTTTTTGGCATTATTAGCGGTGACTGACTAATGTGATTGTCAATAGCTTAGTTGCCTATCAATTACGGACTAGCTATCTCAATGAAGTCGCTGATGGTGTGGGTGAACGCCTCATTACATTTAATGACAGTTTCCTCAACACGGGGCCGTTCAAAGCGACCGGATGGGGGCCAAATGCTGCTCTGATCAAACGTACCTATTCGCCTCCTATCCCGACGGAAATCGCATCCGAATACTTTCAGAAGCCCCGTGCCCAAGGCCTTACTTTAGAAGATGAACACGACGTGTTCGGCCGTCCCTCCGGAGCCGCCGGTGCGTCTCAATCCGCTACCGGCCCCAAGCGGCGCCGACGCCGCGAACACCAACCGAACCTTGAGGAGGACAGTAGTGACCTCAGCGACGAAAGTGACGACAATGAACCCGAACAATTACCATCAGCAACTGGCGGCCTTTCAGCAACAAGCGTACCTCAACACCAGAAGCCAGAGCACAAGCGAGAGCCTTCAGCTATCAAATTCACTAAGGTCCCTGTGCGCGGCCGAGCTGGCTCCTCCCCTTTGCAAAATACCACGCTGAGACCACCCATGCCCATAACCGCGTCGCCTCGAAGCTCAGGAACCACGCCGCTCTCGGCTGCTAGAAGAGGATCGCAGTCGGCGCTGGAAACGGTCAAAGAGCGCGCAAGGAGAGATACAGTCACCAGCAGTGAGGTGTCGTCGGAGAACGAGTTGGACACTATGCATAGGCAGAGAGCTGCCGCCGCTGCTGCTGCCGCCGTTGTTGCACGAGCTACGGCCTCGCGCAAGGAACAGAAAGCTAGGGCGCAGCAGTTGATGCCTTCGCGGGATGATGATGATGATGATGATGATGACGATGATGATGATTCGGATTCGATGCCGACTAGATTTCCAGATACTATCGACTCAGTGTCGTTGCTTGATGGGGTTGTTGAGAATCCTATGCAGGTCCAGAGAGCTGCGTCACCTACGGTGCAGGTTGTTGGTACGCCACCTCGGAAGTTCACTCGCCGTTCTACTATACGGAAGTCTATGGTGCCGGTCATTCCCCGTACCTTGTCTGTTCTACCCCCTGCGCGACCAATGAGTGCCATTCGCCCTATGAGTATGATACAGCCACAATCTCTCCTTTCTGAGGCTTTCAAGAAGAAGGGTTCTGGGGTTCCCTTTGCCAGGTTCGCGAATCTTTCGGGTACGGCAGGCGAGAGGAAACCCCAATTTGTGTTCGAATTTTTACGCCGTTCAGTAACCAAGCATCGTCGCCTTTTGAAGTCCAGATCCGCAGAGAAATCACCGATGACACCGGTAACTTTCGAGTAGTCACTGTAGTCGAGCTCATTGGGCTCAGTCTTTTGCGCTACATTGAGGAGAAAAGGGAGCCCCCATTGCCTGAGAACAAGATGGGTGTGAACTGGTGGACACTGCGCATGATGGAAGATGGCGAGGTTGACGATGATTTCCCTCCTCTTGAGCGCACCAAGCCTTTGGCCTCGTTTGTCACCGCTAACAATGGGCCAGGTAGTGGTAACGGCGGTGGAAGTGGGGCACGTGGCCGGATCCGGGCTAACTCAGCACACTATGACGAGTTTGCCCTGGTCATGGCCTCGGATTCTGAACATCGCGACAACTTGAATCAAACCAAGGAATATGCCGACGAAAAAGTCGATATCAACGATGCCCTGGGGGTGAAGTCTCCCAATAACGCCAAGCCAGCAACATTGCAAACCTCGTACGTCCCGCCGGCAACTGGAAACCCCTTGCTCAACACCACCTACCGCAACGTGAATATTGTACCGGCCGACATGCCGCAAACTCAAACATCTCCAATGCCCGCCCGTGGCCAACAAAAGCTGCTCCGTATCCACATGCTTGCACCCGATGTCGCTGCTGGCCAACTTGTAACTGTCGACGTCACCACCGATATGTATCTCGCTGAAGTCCTCGATCTGGTGTGTCGCAAGCGCCAACTTGACAAGGCGGCTCATGTCCTCAAACTTCCCGGGTCTGGTGTCGTCGTGCGGCTCGATAGGCCTGTTGCGTCGATTGGCAATATGTCGGATTTAGAGTTGTATAGGCGGCGGTTTGCCACAGATGGCCCGTTGACAGTGACCGGATCGCCGGCCAGCGCGAGTCCAAAGGTGTTGCCATTGGTGGATCAGCAGCAAGTGCGGAGAGGGCGGAAAATCCATCCTTTGTCAAGACCGGTTGCTGTGGGGATAAAGGAAGAGTTGAGTTATAAGAGATACACGGTGTGGAGGAAGCAGCCGATGAGGATTGTCGGGACGAGCGAGAGGTCATTGGTCATTGATGGAGAGTATATTCATGTTATTCCGGCGCCGAATGTTAGTGGGAAGACGACGACGGTTCATTTTAGCAATGTTGTGGGGTGCAAGGTGATGCGGAAGCATCCGACGAACCTAAAGGTCAGTTATCGCGGTAGGATTGTTATCCGTTTGACTGTGTGCTAACATGATTTCACATAGCTTATTGTATACAAGGGGACGGAGAGCAAACGGTATGATTTCGAAGCGAAGAATGCGGAGGAGGCAAACGAGATTGTCACAGAATTGAATAAAGGGATCAATCCCTATCTTTAGTATGTTTGTTGCCACGATACTAAATGCACTGTATGAATACAGCATCAACAATGTTTTGGAACTTGACTACTTGCAGTTCGTGAAAGCAATCATCTTATCGTATATTGTAAAATTATTAATTACTGGGATAGAACTAGTCCGATATTAATAAATTATCATCATATCTTCGTAGATTGAATAATTAAAGATCGAACCAATATAAGCCCTAGCCCATTCTCTTACTCATCCTCTCCCCGAACCGCCTGATACCCCCCTTCCCTCTCTCCGTCTAGTTCTGCCGCCATCAGCTCCCCCGCCACCTTACCCCTCCTAATATCCACAAAGTACACAAACACCGCCGGTACTCCCACCATCAACGCCAAAAAGCTAAACGCCGGCCGGATGTCCCCCGACTTATCGATAATGAACCCCACGATTGCCGGTCCAAATACACTACTCCCTTTGTCCGTAATTGCATACAACGCGTAAAACGCTGTCTCAGACCCTGGCGGGATCAATTCGCTGTATACTGACCGGCAGTACCCACTTAAGCCGCCGAGGACGAAGCCGTAGATGGCGGCAACGGGGTACATTTCCCAGCTTTGCTGCAAGCCAATGATGCCCCAGCGTTGAATGAAGGGAAGGTAGCCGAGGAGGCCGTAGATAGGTACGAGTTCGAATAGAGCAATACAGGCTAAGAGAGTCTGGTGGGGCTTCAGGCCGAAGCGTTTAGAAAGAGCGGTCCAGGAGAAAGCACCAAGAACGCCGGAGACGGTGGAGATAACGTTAATCATGCCGAGGGCCCAGGTTGACATATGCATTTGGGTTTTGGCGAAAAGAATAGCGGTGCTAGAGGTCGTAGCAATGGCATCGGAAAGGAGGAACCAGGCTGCTAGAAAGAGGATGACATCCATTAGGCGGCGCGCCAGCTTAATCGTTCGCCACAAATTCCCCCAAGAATGCCGGACGTCAGCGGCGACTGAGCGCCAGCCAGATGTGTATCCCTTGATAGAATTAGGAAGCGGGGGACCCGGGCGCGCACGCAGCCACATAGCGGAGGGGATCGTGAACACGGTCCACCATAAGCCGACGAAGAAGAGGACGACCCGCTGGGACCAGGTTGTGTTCTTGAGGTAGATGACAATCCCAATGCAAAAGAGCTGGACAAAGACTGCGGCACAGTACCCGATTCCGACACCCGTCGATGAGATCTGACTAGACAAACGCATCTCTGTCGATGTGAGTTCCTCGTGGATGGAAGCAGCGGCCCCAGATAGGGTGCTGCGGGTATCCACGTTAATAAGGGCGGAACGAGAATTGGGACGGGAGGAAGAGTCGGGTTCGTCAGAGTTGGTCGGATGACCGTTGTGGACACGGATCGAAGTATCATCACTAGACAGAACAGCATTTGCCTTGAGACCAGTAACCTCGGGGTGATTCCGCACCAATAAGGGCAAAAACGAATTTAACAAAACAAATGATGCCCCAAACGATGTATTTGAGACGATGGTCAAGACCGCCCCGAGCAAGTATGTGCGACTCGTGATGAAGATGAAACACATAACAGAAAACCCGCCAATAAGTGCAAAACCCAGCAGCATACTTTTCCTACTGGTTCCATGGTCAGCAGTCGAGCTGATGCTGACGACGACGAGCGCTTGGAGAAGGACGCTGAAGGAGAAGGTGTACATGGCGAAGCTAGTGGTGTTGATGTCCCAGCCGAGGAAGGTGACAACGCAGGCGTCAGTGGGTAATATGGTAGAGAGGCGGTCATGAGATGCGGGGCAGGGTTTTTCGGGGGAATGGAGGAGGTGGCCGTTTTCACGGGAGAGGGTTTCGAGGAGGATGGGGATGAATGAAGCTGTGATGTGAGTTAGAATCTCTGGTAATATTGGCAGAAGACATGTGGGAGAACACTCAGTGACTTACAGATACCTATGAGACCATTTTAGTATATATTCCTGGTATGAATACCTCACTCAGACTTACCACAGATGACGTATACCTCAGACGCAAAAGCATACATATACCACCCCGAAATCTCCTTCTGACTCGTCGGATTCAAGTCTTCCCTCGGGTACCGCACCAACCCAATTTCATTCGCCACCACATCTCTCAAGTTCGCACCGTCCGCAACGATATCCGTCATGTCGTTACCTCACCAAGATGCCGTTCGCAGTCACGGATTGTCGTTGATCATTTAGCGGTCACGAAACCCTGCGCGCGCGATCCAATACCTAATATGAACTCCGTCGCAGACCCGCTTTGTGGAGTCTAAAGAAACGTCAAGTCGCAAAAGAAATCCGAAGAAATTATCAGATGATCGTGATTAAAGATTCATATAGTCGATTCTATAAATTGAGAGATTTGAAATGCATTTTTGTAAACAGATGTAAGTGAAGAAGACACTGATGCTGTTAATAGCGATGCAAAGAAAGCACCCAGTGTCGCAATCCCGCGGATCTGGCCGTGGGTGAGATTGAGAGAGTGTAGGTGATGCGCAATAGATAATAACGAAAGCTCGCCAAGATGCAGGAGTTGACTTGTTTTTGCAAAGAAAAAGGATGGGGTTGAAAAAGCGCAACAGGTGGTGAGATCCGCTAAACAGATTTAGCTCACAGATCATGGGTTGACATTGACGCACATGACGCCATTGACTGTCAGGACCCTGTAGCTGGATAACCCTACTTTTGACCGCCTGGTTCATAATTATTTATCTCTGATCCAAATACAACTATGCATTGAACTGTCACTTGACAGTATCTCACCTCCATCGCCTCATACTCACTAGGGAATGACATCCTGCAGTCCTGCAGTTAACATCCTCCTTATCCTCGTGTTCCACAAGAAATCCACGAGACTAATGGGTGGACTTCTATGTATATAGACAATATTAGAATTGCAATTAATGCATTATCAAACTGAACTGACACTTTGATTAGCTGTCACGAAAATATCAATGTATCTTGTAGCCCAACTGCCCCAAGACGAAGATATCATACGTATGATCGAGTACCCAAATATACACCTGACAGATATCATGGGAAGTGGGACAGAAACTGGCGGTTGAATTGGTAACCACGAAGATTGAAACAAAAGGAAGATAAAAAGTGTGAAAAGATAAATCCCTGATTGGTTGAATGCGCACGATTATTGATCACAGAAGCCCTATAATATAATATCAAATGTTGACGCAGTAGTAGGCGTTCTTGCCAAAGGGATGGTGTGATTATGCCACTGATGATTTCCTGGTCTTTGGATTTCTCGGGGATACCAAGAATTATGTCGTCTGATCTTACTAACTACACTCAATATTTAGACGGCTTCTTCGATTATATACCCTAACCCTATACAAGTATCCCTTTCTCTCAACATATTAATTGCGGCGGGACTGCACGTTGCCTATGTTTGAAGGCGCGTCTCACCCAACAACATCGCAACAAATCACCAGTTACAAGCACAGAAAGTAAGAGACACTCTCATTTGGCATTCCCACTGAAAAATAGTCCTAACATCCCCTCAGATATGCCCATCAACATCCGTAAGCGCAAGTCGCCCCTAGAACCATCGCTCCTATTCCCGAAAGAAACTTCCTTCACCGTCCGAATCTCCCCCCATCCTCTCGATCCCTTTCTCCTTCGCAAATGTCGTAAACGCACCAAAGACTGGGATCCTTCAATCCGCCTTAGCACCTCAGCCGCCCTCAACCCCTCTACCCCCATGCGCTGTCAGCCCTTCCAGGCCTTCGGGCTGAAGCCCAACGGCGCTTTAGGCACTCATCCGGGGCTTGATTGCCAATTCTCGGTCGAGCCGGCAAATCGGTGGTATGAGATGGCCCGCTTCGACAAGTTTCGAAGGATTGTGGAGGGGAAGGGGACGGATTTCCAGGTGGGGATGTTTATCTGGGTTGCAAATGAGTGGACGGGAAAGGGAGGGCTTCAAGAGGTGGAGAGGGATGTGCAGGGGGTGGGTGTGAAGGCATTGGATGATTATGGGTGGGTGGGGAAGATTTTGGAAATTCGGGCAGTGGATGCGCAGAATGTGTTTTTAAGGTTGGTCTGGATGTATTGGCCGGGGATCTGGAAGCGGATAGGAGGAGGGGGAGGACACGGGGGAGGCAAGGGTATCATGGGAGATGCGAGTTGGTGGCATCGAATCACAGTATGTGAGATATCCTTGTATTGAAGAGGGATCGATTGCTAACTCAAAGCAGTGGATATCATTAATGCGGCTACGGTGTCAGCTATTGCCTCAGTTTCTCATTGGAGGGAAGATCACGACGGTGAGTTACACCGCCAGCTGTACTGGCGGCAGGCTCTTGATATAAGAACACAAGAACTATCAGTAAGTCACTGGTTGGTTTCGGGATGGAGACATCGTACTAATCGCCTGCAGACTCTCGACCCCAAATGCATATGCCAGCAACCCGAAAACCCCGATAAACATCTCATCGGATGCTGCAATACCGTGTGCAACGCCTGGCTTCATGATGACTGTATCATAGACGCTGTCCTCACGAGCACCTGGGGCCGTCTCGGCGCTGACACACCACAGGATGAGGTCGATGGGGTGCTTGACCCGGAGCCGGAAAAGGATGAAGAGAGCAGCCAGGCTATGAGGAGGAGACGGTCGAAGAAAAAGAGGCTGTGGGTGGGGAACTTCTCGGCGAGGTTGGTGAGAGCAGTTAATGCGGAGACGGGGGTTGTTACAAATACACCGTTAGTGGAGGTTAGGGATTTGAGAGGAGTATATGGGGGGATTACGGTGTGGCCGCAGAAAATCAGATGTTTGAAGTGCGGGGTAGTCATTGAGGAGTAATTTAATGTTGATAGGATTGATCATGATGTTTTATTTGATTACTACTCTCTGTGATCTTTTGCCATGATGTTGATCATGCCTATGACGTCCACAAGGCTGTAAAACTCTAGGTGGGAAAAGTGGGGAGCTCTCGGACTGGGACACAAGGCTATTACCAATGATGTCTAACCCTTGTAGCCCAGGGGGTCCCCGCTAAGTAAGACCAATCGCGATAGCTTCAAGAAGTTCCAACACTAGCTTCACCACTGCGACAAATACTCCCGACATTTCCTGGAATTTCCAAATCCATCAATTGCCCGCCCAACCCAATACCCAAGCACCTCTTTATCTCCTCAAAATGGCTGATGATATGGAATACGCCTACAATTCGGCGCTGTAAGTTACGAAATCCCTCCCCCCTTCTGCGCCCTCATCTATCTCCAAATACTAATATTGTCTCCTCTTGCCCTCTAGCGACCTCCTCCGCCGCCTCAACCCCAAACACACCTCTGAGCACCTCGACTCTCTCATGGCGCTTGCCCCTTACCTCACCGAAGACCTCCTCTCCTCCGTTGACCAACCCCTGAAGATCCGCCGGTGCCGCCAAACCGGGCGTGACTACCTTCTGTGCGATTACAACCGGGACGGTGACTCGCACCGATCACCGTGGAGTAACCAATTTGATCCGCCGTTGGACGTGGCAGGTGCAGCGGCCGGCGAGGGCGTGGTACCGAGTGAGAGGGTGAGGAAGATGGAAGTAAAGGCGAATGAAGCATTTGATGTGTATCGGGAGTTGTATTTCGAGGGCGGTCTCAGTAGTGTGTATTTTTGGAACTTGGACGATGGGTTTGCGGGAGTTGTTTTATTGAAGAAGTGTAAGTATTTAAAAACTATGAGAATCGGGTGATTTGTGGACTTAAAGCTAACTTGTGACCGATAGCGTCAACCCCGGGACCTCCACTGAGGGCATCTGGGACTCCATCCACGTCTTCGAAGCCATTGAGCGCGGCCGAACCACCAACTATAAACTCACATCAACCGTCATCTTGTCCCTCGCTAGCTCGTCGTCGGCTCTCGGGAACATGGACCTTTCGGGTAACATGACCCGGCAGGTCGAGTCGGATCTCCCCGTGGATACAGATGAGGCGCACATTGCCAATGTTGGCCGCATGGTTGAGGATATGGAGTTGCGGATGCGTAATCTATTGCAGGAGGTGTACTTTGGGAAGGCGAAAGATGTCGTGGGGGATCTGCGGAGTGTTGCTAGTTTGAGTGAGGGGGCTCGGGAGCGGGAGACGCATCGGGAAATCATTGTGAGTATGCGGACTACGTCGACTTGAGTTGGGGAGACATTGAGATGGTATGAAGGGAATTTGATTTGTTTGATTTAGCATGTTTGCATTTGTCTAATGATTTCCCCGTATATATTGCGTTGTACTTGGGTCTTGACTGTCTTTTAATCGTGGGTATTGACGATGTTGGCAGATGTGAGGAGACTATGATACACGTGCGCTTTTGGTACACGGCGATTCTAGCACCATAGACTCGGCATAATTACTCGTCCCTAATTAGGCAATTCACAAGAAATGCGTCTCATAATCCATCACCTCACTACTAACCCTCTTCACGTAACTAGCCCATCCGTTAATTTAACATATCACGATCTCCCTTTTGAAAAAAAACAGAGTAGATAGCAGGAAAGCCCTCAAGTGTGGTAGAGACGGGATTTCTATGTTCCTTTTCAGCTTTTTAGAAATGCTGACGATGGATGGTGACGGGTGTTTTAGCAGTTGATGGTTCTGATACCCGATAGGTGACTGGACGATGATCTATTGGTGAGAAGAGGCGTGGGAGGAGTAGAGATGGGATAGTGGGGAAGGAATTGGGGATGTGGGTTCGATGGTTTGCACATATTGTGTTTCCATTCCAAATGTTCCTAGGTTCAGCTTGCGGTTATCTGGCTTGCGGGACAGTACTCGAGAATTTGATACTGATGTGCACATCTCTTTCGCAACTTGATGGCATCTTGAGTTGCTATAGGGTCTAATGATAGCTGCTGGCATTGTGTGGTAACCGGGATATGTGGGGGGAAGGGGATTGTAGGTTGCAGGTTCAGTGGGTTCAGTTAATGCTTATTGATTCATATGGTGCGTGGCATTGCTAATGATAATGCGGGATGGCGGGTCGAGGGTTGTCTCGGAGCGAGTGGACCCGTGAGTGAATCGAGTATTTTATTGTTCCGGGGAATATCAGAAGAGACATGTAAGCGATCCGGGAAGGGTGACGGTCTCGTTGTGAGCGGATTGTAGGCTGGATAAGACGGCTTGTTGGAAGGTTGTGAATGGGGGGATTCGATGGGAGATGTGAGTGGCGATGGTGAAGCCAAGGGGCTAAGAGTGAATGGGGCGGTAATTTACTGTAAGGTAGTTTGGCGGGGATCGGAGCCGAAGGGTTGAGGGGATATGAGGTTTTTATAACCACATTAGGATATGTTCGTGATAATCTTGGAATATAAGGATGACCCGTTGTTACTATTGCTTATATGGCATATGGGAACAGTAGATGATTTTCGCGATATCTAACTTTCCATGTGACCTCGTCCCTCATATTGAATTTCTTTGTTTGTTCCACATCTCGTCTGAGACCAAATCACTGACTGCAAACAACTCAAGACATCTCCTTCCAATCATCCATCACGAACCCATTATTTATTGCCACTGTCCAATTCCCAATCCAGAATACTGCTTACGCTTCAATACTCCCAAGAACCACCCCACCCACTTAGCCCTCATCAGTCTTTGTCTTGCTGCTGACAATGGGTGTCGTATTGCTAGTTACTAGTTGCTAGTTGAATTACACACTATCAACAGAGTGTGTCCTAGGTCCAATATAGATCTCTTTTGAAATGAAAGTACGTATCTGTATTATTCCTGATATCTAATCTCAAAGGGTTAATTTAATTCTAGGATATTGCATGCAGGCTAAATTGGTTGTAATCTCCAAGGTGATGACGCTAAGAGACTTCTAACAAGAAGTTGACAAACGGGTAGCCAGTAGCTGAGCAACTTTTGAAAATCCAAGGAATATTTAAAATTGTGGGGAGAGTGACGATAAGTATGATGTAGAAGTCATGAGGCAAATGTTTTTTTCTGGTGTGTTTTTGGTCTAGTAGTGACCAAGTAGCTTTGGGCAATGGGAATCCGAGTGGATGACAACATAAGGAGGGATCTGTGGGGAGAAGGATTGAGTTGTATGAAATCCAAGATATCACATGGAATTAGGGGCGGGTAGCGGGGGTAGTGAGGTGGCTTTGGAGAAGCGGTAAGCGGCAAGACAGTAATGTTTGTCGTCAAAGTGATTTTTGATCAAAGATATTAAGTGTCGGGATTTTTAGTTTGAAGAAATCCAGAGTTCCAAGCCTTAAATTAAAGTCTTCAATATCAAAACTCCAAACATTACGATCACAAACCAGATCCACCGCCATTCGACCTGTCATCAAATCCATAGCCGATGTCCCTCAGCCCAGGGAACAGTTCTCCCCACGTCTTTATTTCTCCGCATACTTTTTTTCTCTTCTCCTCATTTTTGAAATTATCCGCAGAGGCAAGGAGAAATGAGGAGAAAAGTACCCAAACATCAACCGTCAACGACAAGCTTACATTTCGTGAAATGGTTCATTCGTGGCTGGTCTACATAGCCCTGCTGGTATATAGGTTTGGTTCTTGGATTGCATCGGGGCGTGTTACCGTGTTGAGTAAAGGGTGGGAGAGAGAGAGAGAGAGAGGAAGAAGCACTATTGGATGTTCCAGAATAGGTATAAAATAATAATGGACTCATAGTCGTGTGTTGTCTGCTTCCATGTCGATATCAAACGGACCTCTATCTCTGCTCACAAGCACAAGGATTTTCCTTTCCTTTTCTCCACAATCACCTGTAATCATCGCTTGGCTTGCATCCCATTTCTTGGCTAGCCAACTATTGTCTCTATATCCATGTCCTATGCGTAATACTGCCGCCCATATTAGCTCGTGATATACCCTCAACACAACCAATCAATACGTCCTGAGAAGCCAGGGTCTCTCGCGCGAAATCCGGAGAGAAAAGATGGGGTAGTGAGCGAGGAAATGAGACAACTTGGAAGTGGGAATGCGGAGATGTTGGGGAAAGTTACCGACGTTAGCGAGGGACTAGGTTAATGACTGGGCTTGGCTAGTGTTTAGTTCAGAGGAGATCCTTGTTTGGTTTGAGGGTTTTATGGAAGAAAAGAAAAGGTGAGGACGAGGGAAAGGATTGGTGATGATAATCAATAATTAATGGGGTTTTTTTTTTTTTGATGATGGCATGACTAGGAACTGAAGTCTGGGCATAAATAAGCAGGCAGACGTTTATAATTAACAAAAAATATTATAGTGCGAACACTGCCAAATTTCACATATCACGATACCACGCTCTATTTACGCACCAATTGCCCAATCTACTACAACGTCCCACCACGATCCAAGTTCCTGATCCCCCGCATCCCCACGGGGTAACATACCGCCAACCCCAGATTTCTATTCCATTCATCGCTCGTGAGTGAGTGATAGTGACAAGCCACATGACCACACGTAACATTGCATTGCACTAGTCGGCCATACAAGCGGTCAACCCCAGCACAGAACAGAACAGACAAACGTCTCCATTGGGCCTTCAGTAATAGTAGGAAAAACCTGGGGTTTAGTCGTTGGCGGCTAGTCGGAAATTAAAGGACGGAGGACTTTGGGTAGAGATATCAGGGGATGGCAGTCACAGGAACACAGAGGGAGGAGAAGATCGTGAGTGCGGGATTCGGCAACCAGAATTTTCCAATTCTTACTAAGCTATCAAGCTAGCCCGTAACTGATATTTCATTTTGATCCCACTACTAAATATCTCTACGATATCTTCTCCCGGCTTCACTATCCAGTCAAGTCACCGACCCCGCATAGTCCTACCAACCTAGAACCCGCGTTCCTAATCTCCCTCAGACGTCATCCATCAATCTTTTTCTTTCTTCTCTACTAATGATTTCATCCATCATCTAGCATGCTTCCCCATATTTCTGGCTGTGGTCGGGGGTAACGGAGACATTGGGTTCGGACGTTCTGCGAGAGATTGCACAATAGGTGGGGAATAGTGTGGCGGTAGAAATGAGCCCGGGGACGTCGACGTGTTAGTTATCGTGCTGGTAAACAACGATGATTATTCATTAGAAAAACGAGATACTTTCCGCTATTAGGGATATTGTATTACGGCACTAGCAGACCGTATACTTATGTCAGTGCTACGGTATGTAGAGCAAATCAGATGAGGCTTCTGTGTTAGGAGGTCTATCTGGTAAGGTTTCCTAAATAGTTATAATAGTAGAAAGTGCTCAAGGCTGGTGACTAACCCTTGGTCTCTTTAACGGAAGAGTCTTCCGGTGCTACCATGGCATTGACCGCTGTGACCTCTGGACTCAAGGGCAGGGCCGAGGCTTGTTGATAGGGCAGTTTGTGCCTAGTCACTTGAGAATGGTTGATTCACGAGGTGCTGAGTATTCCCATTTTGAGGTAGTAGTACTCACATGATGCTACTCTTTAGTGAAAATATGGAATCTCGATGGCCTACTGTCCCCTATGCGATCCTCCTACGCTAGCAAATGCCTCGATGTCTTGAAATCGGCAAGTATTCTGTCAATCATTTCCTTCATTCTCTTTCGGGCACCAACCGTTGCCAAGAAAAGTAGGATCTAGCATCTAATACAGACCACGATCTCTCTACAGCATACACACATACAGACCAAAACTATCAAGCCGACCCAACCTTCTGTGTTCCACCACCTCTCTACCTACGGGCCTGACAATCACTCGTCTTTCTCTATCTATCTATCTATCTATCTTTACGTTCTATCGCAAACGGACGTCTACTGAAACTATCGCCCCCATATTCCTAATCTGCTGTATCTCCGCATAGATCCCCGCCCAATACCACGCGGGTGATGTCGGCCAAGAGCCTAGGCTAGGGACAGGAAAAGAGGAAGCGGGGGTTGTGGGGAATGGTAGATGACGGGCGGAGGGATGGGGGGAGTAGGGAGAAGATGGTGGGTATTTGTACTAGCCTTGGAGATGAATTGAGATAACACTGAAGGGGGTTTAATAGCCGGTGGTGATGGGGTTTCTAGGTTCCTTATAGTGTGGACATAGATTGGTAGAATGCAATCTTTTAGCTACTTTTGACAATTATTTCCAGAATATCATCTCCCATAGTCCATCTCCACTGTCACAGCCACCTAGACCATCGCCATCCACTGCAACCTCACCTCCTTCCCTCTCCAAACTCCCCATGACGTAAATCCCCTCTTGCACCTTCCCAAACCACAAAATTCAAAATTCACCATACAACCACCAATAGCTTGTCTCAACCTCTCTATCCTCAGCCTCACCCGCTTCTCCTACAGCCATCAACCAGACATCCCAACATCACCAACGAGACTACGGGCTCGCGAAATTGTGCCGCAGATGGAAGGATTCCGTCGACAACATAGTTGCCTCACTGGCACGCAGGAGGCTTTGGTGATTGTGGTAGTGATGGGGGTAGTTGGTAGATGGGTGGGTTGAAATTTAGGAGGTAGAATAGTGGAGAGGGGCGATCGGGGGTTTGGCGGTTGGGTGTCGTCATTGGGATGATTTGTGGATTTCTTGGTTTTTGAATTTGGTGAGTATTTTTTCATGATGGTTTTCTTTTTTTGAGATTGATTTTCTTGACGACTTGGGTTTTGACAATGGGAGATATTCTCCGTAGTCAAGCATATGATAATACCTTAGACGCTGTTATTACTGTACACTTACAGAAAAGACATCCTATACGCAGATTATGAGCAACTAACAAAGCTTGTAAAATATATCCTTATGTCGACAGCAATCCCATTCCGTCTGACAACGGGGCAAAATCCCAAGTTCCAGCTCGAGGATCACCTACATATTTTGACTCGTTCCTCCTCAAAAGCCTCTTAGGTTCCTCTACGACTATCGACCCAGAACACACTACTTAAAACTTGATAAAAGTCTTAATATATCCCACACTATCTATTTATTCCATACCATTCCTAACGGCTAAATCACACTCAAGACATGATTTATTCTGAAACCAGATTCTAAAGGGTTTTTTGAACTTAGTTTCCCAACACCAACACGACCTAGAAGATCTCGTCGCCGTGACGTCGTTGGTTGTCTAGGATGCGAGAAAACAGAGACGATAACACCCTAGGATTCCCCAACCCCATAAGAAAAGCCGAATAGGTGCGAGGCGTTCTAGACGGCATACAGATAGTGCGTATATATGTAGATATATACGGAGCATATTATATCGCGACGGTAATTGGGGAATATTGGATGTTGAGGATCAGGATTGGTGCATGCAACGTGGTAATTTATAGTGCCAAGTATTGCATCACGGTGGATTTCCTGGTTAGTTTTGGGTATATATTCTTCTTTTTGTTAGTGTGAATATTGTGGATTCTTATGTTAGCGGTTATCTGCAAGCCAAGAGCCCGGGGCTCAAAAGACTGTATGGAAAACAACGTAATTGTCATATCGAGGCCAGACCATGACTCAGCTAGCTGATGACTTATGGCTATGCAACGCTCCGAGGACTCACTAGACTGCGGAGTTTTAGTCTAAATTTTACAAGGTTGATGATTATATGAATCCAGGGAAAATCATGGCGGCAAGTGGCGATCTAAACTCTAGGGAGTGATACATGTGACACACCTTTAGGTTTGGCGGTGAGATTGCAGCGGCGAGATTGCGGCGGCTTACGGGGACGAAGTGTTTGTTTTGAGGTCTTAGGGGAGTCTAGGCCGGAGATACAAAGAATGGTTGTAAACACCGTTGGCTTATCAGCAGTGGTTCTTGATAATCATACTTTACATTGTTCATTACAGTATTGGACATCCTCTTTGTATTCAATGTCCATATAAACAAAGTCTAGAAGCCCAAGGGTTCATATTCATTATGTATATCGCCATCAACAAACCTAGGCATCCACCATCCGACTGACCCGATTCCTCTCAACCCGTCACGCTACCCTCCAGCCCTACACTCCTCACCACCTATCAGCCCCGGTACCCCCATCTCGGCCTGTTTTATTTTGCCACCAATCCGCAGCTCAAAAGCCTTCTAGAACCATCAGCCAGGTGTTTTCTTTCCAGACTAGGTTCTTACGGCAATCTACACTGTCCAGCAGCACATCAAGTGGCTTCGATACATAATACAAGACTTGATACATGGTACTCAGGGCCCAGCACTGTGTCCTGTGTCACAGTGGTCTATTGAAGGAATCTGAGGCTCGTCAATCCAGAAGGGGGCAGTCTACTTTGAGTATCGTTGAGGGTAAGTTATCTGATACCATTTAACAATTGATCGGTATGGATGCGGTGAGGGGTAGTAGGGATGTAACTGTGGCCAGATGAGGCTTAAGTGGTTAGATTGGACTGATATCATTGATGCGGTGTGTTTTGCAATTGTTTGGATGCAATGATGTTTTCAAGTATACTACGTCCCGATGCAAAAAAAAAAAGTTGTCTCTCAGTAGTTATCACAAATTATCATGAACAAATGCATGTAAGTCGTAGGGTCTGGGTTAGCCCTATGCCACTTTGACGCGTCCCCGCAAAATGCCAAGCAACTGGGGTGTACATGATACTTTGGACAGCCGTAAGCTGCAGACGACCATGCGTGTGTTTAAATTCCCCGATACGACGCCAACGATGAGGGAGGGCTGGAAGTATGAAGACAATTATTTAGTGAGTTGTGGATCTAATGGGGGTTGGTTGGCCGATGCAAACAAATAGCGGCGGCGGCAAGAGATGGGATTTATGCTGATAGCCGAGAATGGGCTTGGCGGTCGTGGTAGTGTTCTTTGTGGATGTTTGGTTGGAACATGGGAAGCAACAAGAGAGGGGAGGACGATCGACAAGTTCTGAGCTATTGGCGGGGCTTGGGGGCGTGGTTGGTTGGTTGGTGGCCAATTAGGTATGTGGGATAGTTTCGGAGTGGATTGGAAGGTGGGTTGGTTCGATGATGATTCTATGGGATGAATAGAAAGGATAAGGATGGGTGAGGCTTACGTGATGGGGATAGGGATGTAGACAATGGATGAGGATCGTGGTAAGTGGGAATTTTGGTGTGAATATCGGTAGTAGAGGAGGGGGGTATTCTTCAGAGGTAAATGCAGTGAGTATATGCAAGCGGGGAGTCTCTAGGCGTCGGAGGTGTTGACTGGAAGGAAACTCTAATGAATGTGGGCCGGGGTTCACTTTAGGCTGAGAGGCATGCCAACTAATAAGAGACTGTGATATATATATTTGGATTTACGTTGGAATGACAAAACCCCGTAACAAAACGACTCACCTTCAATTCAATTTCATAACAAAAACGGCCAAAAAGCCGACTCACTATGTCTACAAGACGACATCTCGAGAAAATCGGGAGACAAACGGGAACAATGAGGTGAAACAGGGGAGTGAAGAGTTCAGTGGCTGATGATCAACTAATTGATCGGTGATATAGGAAGGAATTATAGAGGTGACGAGTCGGAATCTAGATGGGATCTTAATAGAGGATGGTATTGGTGGGGAGGCTCATGGTAGGAGAAGACAAAAGTACGTAGGTACATGGAGATATGTGTTTTGGCGGACGATGCTTGACGTGAATGCAGAGAAGTTTTGACGGGTTCATGTAGATGGTGGTTGCAAGAGAACGGTAGCGTTGGGGAGAGATATGCCATAATCATTGGAGGATATTCTGTGAATTGTTTAGTAGCAGGCTTGAGGAAGACTCTGGTGAATATTGGTGGAATATGATGGTGGGTGGTGGTGATATCCACTTGTGATGGACACGTACAAATTAGGATTCTTCAACTTTGCATTGACGACACATCAAAGTTGAATAATGAGATATGAGGTCTCTTTTGTAGAGTTCCGGGAAAAGAAAACAAAAACAATATATTGAATGATGGCTAAGATATAGACAGCTCCTAAATACCAAACCAATCAATGATACCGTCTCCCTCCCGAGACCCTGATCTCTACTGGTATACAACCATATTACACAACGACAACGACGACCCTCCGAGACCAACTATGTTACAATACCCCCGGGTCCCGTCGCCACCTGTGCCGTATGGTAACCGGAGGCCGCATTTCATAGAAAGACGGTGAGGAGGATTGAGAAGGCGGGTTATGACGTCGTGGGAGACCTCATTGAATCGTGAAATTGGCGAGTGGTCAGGTTGTGGGTTAGGGTTTATGTGGGACAGATATTTGTTAGTGGTGATGGCTGGCTGTGAAAGCCTGTGTGAGATAAGCAGTGCTTGATGGTTCGATCAAGGACTTCTTTGAGAGGAAACCCTATCTATCTTTCGCACTTGAGGCTCTGAATATGATACCTTTACTACCTATTATCCCCTCTTTTGTCACCCGCTACCTCTACCTCCCACGTTTCTTTGCAGCTTCTTTGCCACCTTCATTCACTAGCTCTGGAGACAACAGTGCCCTTCACTCTCTAAAAACTAAACCCTCTCTACCTATCCATCTACTGAAAACATACCCCATTAAGCCTAGTCCTCACGTCACCAAGGCCTGGCAAATATGAAATTAAAACCGTATAGGACTCCTTGCCCCGAACAAGCGATTCCCCATTTGGCAAAAAAAAAGCCAGTGACGTCACGATACTGTTTTTCTTTTTTTTTGACAAGAGACGGAAGGAGGAGAGAAGCGGATGTCGAAAGGCTAGCCAATTGTGAGGGAGTATTTGGATAATGGAGAAAATCCTAGTGTGGTCGATGATGTCACGAGGGATTTAGGCCAATGGGGGTTGCGGACGTTGGGGGTTGCCGCAAGGTGATGGGATATAATGGGGTTGGTAATAAGTAAACTGAAGGCTGATTTTATGGGGTATCGTAAATATCTCTGTGTTGCGGGAAGACACGAGTTCGTACTATAGAATGGACGGGGATGGTGATCTTGGAGTCATTGAACATTAATTCTTTTCTTTTCAAGAAGAATAAAGTGCTCGGATACCATCTCCCTAGGGTTAGCCCCGTACACCGAACAACGTACGGCTTTTGGTCTTGGATGCCAATACCAACAGTGGATCGCAGGATGGAATGACTAGAGTAGGTAATCCACTAAAGGTCACTAGCTTCCCTCGAGGCACATAGGCATCTCATTTATTACGGCATTGATCCACCTGCATTGGTGTTTTGTTTTGTTTTCAATGAAATGCCTGTGTAAAATATCCTAGATTGATTCTTGGCTGTCACTGGGAATGTAGGTGATATCGGTTTTTATGGATGTCGATATTTTAGATTGTCTTGGCTGACTTCATATAGTTGATGGCTGAACTCCCATTCTGTTGGTCCTGTCGAACATCAAGTGTACACAAAATATTGTTTCAAATTTCTTCTCTTCTTTTCTCTCCCCATACTCAAGGCAAACCATTCCCCAGAATCCTTTCACCCATCGCCTCCCGATGTCATCAAACCCTCTCGGCCCCAACAACAACTCCCGTCCCCCGCGCGCCTTGGCATCCTCATCCAAGTACTTCTCACCCCATTAATGACATTCACCTACCAACAAGGGTCTCCCGATAGAAGTCTCATCATCTAGAAGCCATTCATCAATCCCTCCACCGTCTTCACAATTTACTCGTTGATCCAGATACATTCTTCCAATTACCATTACATTACATCCATCTGCAAAAAGAAATAATACAGTTAATCCTCCCCACCCTGTCCCTATAACAAAAACTTTAGACCAAAGATCAAAAGTATAAACACATCATTGTCATAATACTTACAATCTTTTGATCCTATTTGCAAGGGTTGCGGGGCCTATTCGGTGCAGCCAGCCAAAGAGCCCGCACGACCGCCCGATTACAGATGGGAGGACATTGTTGGGCATTCTTTGGTGGTGGTTGTAAATGTAAAGAAAAGGGTGTGAAGGCAATGAATATTTATTGACTGTTGGTTATTCTTGGTAGAAGGTGTCATGATGAGAGTTTTTGATTTGGGTACATTTGTATCTCTATTTACTTTCTTTTCGACGTGATGGAGATACATTTTGTGTCGTAGACATCCGGGGGATTCACCACTGGTAGCTTACAAGCTCGAAGGCTTTTGGGACCCTCGGCGTCGCGTTCTACATAGATAGTAATTAAGGAGTGGATCTGAGATAACACATACATAAGCCTGCATATCTACCGATGTACGCTATCGTATGTAGGACTTATGCTATGCCATATATTTCTTCACTTAGACACATCATTTATGAATTTTCTTTCTCTTCTCATACCTTTATGATGAATCAGGGTTAAATATTACGACCATGGGCATCAACGCCTATGAAAAATCCCAGATTGTTCCTTTAGTTGTCTCTCCCTGTTGTTTTTGTGTTCCGTTCACCACTGGGTGTCTTTGATAATATGCCTCGAATTACTTGATATCTCTCTCAACAGCTTCCTCTTCTCTCTATATTCACAATCAACCACCCATTCATGCCCTCTCCATCTCATCTCCATCTTTCTTCTCTCCCTCCCCCATAAAATCTTGGGTCCCTACCGACCAGTTAATCAGCTACAGCGGTCACCTCCCTCGCCAACTCAACTGGACCGTCAGGAATCTAAGATCGACATTGAGGCTCTGGAGTGAAGGAGAAACAAACATCGTGCGCATGCAGAGTTCCTTTTCCCGATGCAGATGACGGTGTTCCAGAATTGCTGATGACATGTGATGCGGGGCCGCGGGGCCGCTGAGTTTAGATGATAGGGATTCCTATTTTGAGGATGTGAATATCTTTGTTTGAGAGTTTGATCAAAGAAACATCATTCTAACTCGTGGGGACTACTGCAAATGAGGAAATCTTAGGTGACTTGATACGGGATTCCCTGAACCGATATATATCAGATCGATGGTATCATTGAGATATTCAAGATATTGCCGTCATCTCTCGCATGCATCGTGCAAATCTCTCTCATAGTCAAGGGACGATAGGGTTTCCAAAAGTGTGTGATATATCAGCGTAGTCAAGGAACCCTCGCAGTAAGAAGACTGATGTCAAGACCCCGCAATCAAGAAACACTTCGGAGCTCACCACACACAATGTCTCCTCCGTTCCCGTAATTGTGGAGGTCCCAGGGGCCTCGAGTGGAAGCTGTTGGATGTGTTAGGATGAGGCCGAAGGGAGGCCATGTCTTTGTCCCCAAATGTGCAGGACGCTGGCTGCCTTTTTGGCAAGAGTTGATGGCAATGGTATGTATTATGTGTTCATTGAGTGGAATGAAGTGAAATGGAGTGATGAGGTGAGGTGTGGGTGTAGTCGAAAACCTCCGAAGTCAGGGATATGGAATAAAATACTAGATTTATTCCCAAGCGGGCTGGAGTGCCCGAAAAGGGAACTCTAGAAATGTTAGGGATGGGCTAATAATCGGCAAATTAATCGTTTGCGTCATAAATTAGCGGGTTGACCCTTCTGTAAGTCGTCTAGCGCTTCCACTTACAGCGGCTATTAGCGACAAGTCGATAATCAATATAGCGAATTTATCTATGCAATCCTCACGATCAATCGGCGTGTGAGTGGATATATTCACTCTCTCGGCCAAAGGCGTATACGCAACTATGGCCTTGGGGATAGTGAGGGATGGTTAATTTGTGTCTGGATGTAAACGACGTCTTCGTTAACGAGTGAAAGGATGTGTCAAGAGCCAAATATTTAAAGAGGCGGCTTGTCCCCCTTCCAATGGTTCGGATACTGGAGCATCAAGTTGATTTGCTATCGACAACCGCTACCGTTTCCTGCTTCTCCAATATCGAGCAGAAGTTTTTTTTTTTTTTTTTTTGACTATTTATCGGACTGGTTCTCTGTTTGATAGTCTTTGTGTCATTACTTTATCCTTATATCTTCGCTCTTGGTGTTATATATCAAATTCATATATTGGATAGTCCCTTCTCACCTTTCTACACACAACTTGGGAGTCAAGTCTTCATCATGGGTCTCATTCCTAAGTACTTCGGTCTTCGTGGCCGCACATTAAATGTCATGATTGGTATCTGTGCCGGTAAGTTCTACTCGACATTCGACATCTCCGCAACATCTCGATACTAACTATTCTTCTCTCTCCAGGTATGGATTTCCTCCTGTTCGGTTACGATCAGGGTGTCATGGGTGGTATTCTCACCCTTCAAAACTTCCTTGACCATTTCCCCGACATCGACACCGACAAAGGTATCAACGCTGCCGAGAAGTCCCTCCGGTCTAACTACCAGGGTATCTCCATCGGTTCCTACAATCTGGGCTGCTTCATCGGTGCCGTAATCGCCATCTTCATTGCAAACGCCCTCGGCCGTAAGCGCATGATCATGTTCGGTACCTCCATCATGATCGTTGGTGCCATCCTCCAGGCCACCGCCTTCCACCTTCCCCATCTTATCATTGGTCGTATAATCACTGGTCTCGGTAACGGTATTAACACCTCGACTGTCCCCACATGGCAATCTGAGACTTCTCAATCGCACAACCGTGGCGCTATGGTTATGGTTGAGGGTGCTCTGATTTCCGGTGGTATCATGGTTTCCTACTGGATCGATCTCGGCTTCTACTTTACCCGTGATGACATCGCCTGGAGAACCCCCCTTGCCTTCCAGATTGTCTTCTGCCTGGTCATTCTCGCTACTGTGTGGAACCTGCCCGAGTCTCCCCGTTGGTTGCTCCTCAAGAACCGTGATGCCGAAGCCCGCGAAGTCATCGCCATGCTCGCCAATCGTGAGGAGGATGACCCATTCGTCGACAACGAGTTCCACGTCATCAAGGAGACCACTCTTGAGATGTCCAAGGGTACCTTCCGTGATCTTTTCACCATGGATGAGAACCGTCACTTGCACCGTGTCATCCTCGCCTACGTCAACCAGATGTTCCAGCAGATTTCCGGTATTAACCTGATTACCTACTATGCTGCCGTCATTTACAAGAACATGGGCATGGACCACTTCCTGTCTCTGCTGCTTGCCGCCCTCGGTGGCCTCGAGTTCTTCATCATGTCACTGCCTGCCATCTGGCTCATTGAGCGTGTTGGTCGCCGTAAGCTCATGATTATCGGTGCCATTGGTCAAGCTATTGCCATGGCTACTTGCGCCGGTGTCAACGCCTACGAGAACAACAAGGCCTGCCAGATCGTTGGTGTCATCTTCCTGTGGCTTTTCAACACCTTCTTCGGCATTGGATGGCTAGGTATGACCTGGTTGTATCCCGCCGAGATTGTCCCTCTCCGTATCCGTGCTCCTGCCAACGGTCTGTCCACCTCCGCCAACTGGATCTGGAACTTTATGGTTGTCATGGTCACCCCCGTTGCCTTCTCCAACATCAAGCACTGGACCTACATCATTTTCGCTATTATCAACGCCCTTATTGTCCCCTGCGTCTACTTTTTCTTCCCCGAGACTGCCTACCGGTCCCTCGAGGAGATGGACATCATTTTCCGCAAGGCCAAGGGTCTTTCCGGTTGGTGGAAGGTCATCAGTGTTGCCCGCGAGGAGCCCCAGCACTACGATCGCCACGGTAACCTTATCCTGGCCTTCACTGAGGATGAGAAAGCTACCGCTACCCATAACGAGGGCGAGAAGCCTGAGGGTGGCAACGTTGGTGTCTTAGGCCGCTCATCTGGCAGTCAGGATGAGGAATCGCAGTAAATGGTGTGTGGAAATCGTTCCTAGTATAACAATGCTTTGATGCACTGAATCACATTTCATGATTTTTCGTTTCTTGTCTCTTTTCTTTTGGTATTTATCTTTTTTTCAGTCACAAAATTGCCCAACTTCATCCTCACTGTTTTCATGATGATACAAGCAGTGAACATCGGTTTTTTTCATTATTAAAATTTACTGTTATATCATGAGGTTTTGGGATGTTTTTTTAGGAGAGGGTTATCTTGGATTCCTAAGCCCTCCATGGCCGCGGTTTTACTTAACGGCTTATATACCCATCGGTCACCGGTCTTGCTTGAAGGCGGGGTGCGAGTTGACTCGATAATTGTTCTTTGATTGGTTTTGATGTTGAGTCATTAATTAGCCTCTAGCCTAGTGCAAGTCTAGAAACTACTACAAATATAAAAATATAAACAATCAACAATACTTATATGTGTTACAATATATACTCGGTGATCTATGAATACGTAAATTACAAATTGCTAGTCTAAATCTTCTACATACATCCCTCGAATAGTCTCTAATATCTGCCCTACCTCAACCTCTTCCTATAGTAGGTCATACGCACTCAGAACAGATATCGAAGCTTCACCTGCGCTACACTCTACACAATAAACTCATTGTACAGCAAATTGGCCCCCACCGCATCCGTCCCCCCCAGCGCCACCGACGTATCCGGCATCATCACCCCCTTCAACTCCTCATGAACAAACCCCGCATCCGTCCACTTCAGCGGTGCTGTACTACCACTCCCCCAAGTCGATCACTTCCCGTACATCCTTGGCTTCTCCCCCGCACCATAGTTCCCCTGCATCAACTCCTGCATCGGCCCCAACTCCACCTCACAAAGTAGCAATAGGGCGTTACCCCCGACGATGACGGACAACAATAGTAGTTAGTGTTCTTGCTAGACATGTCTGCCAGGTAAATCCCCTTGCCGAACATGTAATCCGACACGGGGGCTTCCGGGGGCGCTATCTGCAGACCCTGGTTAAGGATTTCACCGAAGTTGGTGCACCGGGAGCCGTGCTATAGGAGCCGCCTATGTGATTGCGGGGACTTGCGAAACGGCACAGCGTCGAAGTGGCAGGCTTTGTCGGGACGGGCGAGGCGGAAGATGTCGATGAGTTCGTAAGAAAGGCCATGGGTGGAGCTACAGGTTATGTTGAGAGGTATTTGGCAAAGTGTCTGTATTCGGAAGATTGCGGTTTGAGAATTGTGAGTTCTTGCAGGTTGAGGTCGGCGAATTGCTTATCGATGCGGTTGATGCCGCTATAGCGTTTAGCGATCTTCATGATTTCTTCGGCAGCTTTCATGTTGGAGAGAGACTCAAAGAGGGAAACTTCGAGCTTGAGGCGCTGGGGAGTCTGAATGATCGGAGGGCGATCACGGCCGAAGACGTGCGAGATGAGCGAGTAGAAGGAGTTGGAAAGATACTCGGTGGTAACTGAGGTATTCATGCTGAAAGAGGAAAGCGCCTGCGGATTATTGTTTAAGACTGCAGCCAACTGTTCAAAGTTTCAAAACCCTCCGAATAGTGTTCTTGCTCAGTTTTCCCAGCGGCATTTTATTTAGCATCGTAGTTCATCGACACCATCGCATCTTGGAAATATTGGGTGTTGAATATCAACTTGACCAGCTTCTGAACCGGCGTCTCTAGCTTCGACGACTGTTCCACTTCCATCTCCTCTTCTTGCTTCACCAACGCGCCTACATTCCTTGCTTCATCCCCTTCGTCATCCAGTTCATATGATTTCTCCATAAACACATAATTCCCCAGAATCGGCGGCCCGGAGTCTGGAAATTTGCATACACCCTTACTGCGCAACTTCTTTTGAAACTCTTTGATTGCCCCTTCCAGATTCGAGTCCAGCGTGCTCGACTGGCTCCGCTCGCCAACTCGACCCCATCGTGCTCACGTGGTATACTTCTCTTTTGCCTTCCCGACAACTTGAAGCCGATAGAACTTATTATTACTGTTCATCGCATTCGTCTAGTTGAGTGAAGGATCATATATCAAGCTGTCATCCGCAATATACGTCTTGCCATTCGGGAACTTCTCCGGATTATCAAGCGGGACTATGATATCTTTGGACCTGGCAATTTGTCCATCAGTTAACAGCTCTGTTGCATTCTTCTTTCCTTTGGGACTCTCAACTTTCACAACCGATACCGGAACAGGACTAACACTCCGGGCCTTTTCTATGGCTGCCCTCATCGCTCGCTTCTTGCTACTGGATACCGAAAGACTTCCACTTGCCCCCGATGACCCGCCATCCACAACGGCGGCAATTGGTCTTTTCTTATTTCTGCCTCCCGAACTCCCTGTACTTCCCACGCTCCCTCCAGGACTCGGCGGGCCCGTCGAATCTGGTAAACCTGCGAAACTACCACCCTGGACAATTCCGAAAGTCTTCTCATCCTGCTTTGTCTTCGTCTCCTCGGTCTTCCTCAACCAATCCAACGTCACAATTGGCACACTTTTCGCAATAGCTGACGCCACCTTGGTCGACACATTATCGACATCGTGCTGAGTAGTAATTAGATGAGTCGTTGTGCGCGTGACTGACTTGGTGACGATGGCGCCGAGCTGTTTGATCAGAGATTCGATTTCTGCATGGGAGGTCCCAGGGAAGACGCCACTAACAGCTACTGCAAGGGATGTCAGCGGTGTGGAGGAACTAGAAGAGGTTGTCGGAGGTAGAGGGTTGGTGGGTTGGCGGTGCGGAACCATGACGGGAAAGGGGAAGGGGAATGTGAAGGAAAATACTAGGATGGATAGAGTTCCAGATTCTGAGCAGCGGGTAGGCTTGATCTAATTGGAGAGAGAAGGAAAGGGTTTGAGGTAAAGATAGAGGTGGGTTATCGGAATATGTTGGGGTGTAAGTCAGGTGACGAGCCGATCGAGAAAGTCACAATGATTCGGGAGTCAACGAAGAGATGAAAGAAATCCTAAGAATAAATCCACAAATACTGAAAATAAAGACAAAAGAAGAATTAGTATGTTCTATCGTGCAATTCCAGAAACACCTAATTGTGTGTAAGACAAGCGGAATACACGGAAACATCAAGATCCTACCAACACTCTGACGGCAGATCAAGCACCATATAATATCGAAACAAAGAAGAAGTCAAAGATCCAATCTATGATTCATAAAAAGCCCATTCAACTTCACTAATAAAACGTAATCACAAATCCTCTTTCAATAAAAAGAACCTACCGCACCTCGTCATTCTCCCCTCGATTTATATACGCCCGCCTTCGCAGTTTCTCTCGGCGTCAACCCTTAATCCCTCCGCACCACTTCAATTCTGCCCCGAACTTCATATACATGGCCTCCTCATGACCATCTCAATCTTACAAAGCCCTCTATACTTACACTACTGCTCTTCGTCTCGCCAACCACCAACCACCAACCACCAACCATCAACCATCAACTCTCCAACCTGCTCCCTTCCAGGCATCATTTCTAAATCACAATCCATATGTAGACAGCGAGGTACCAGAGGGCCCCCCCAAGTGTCACCATGACTAGCAACAGACTACAAATTATTTGCTGGGATTTTTGACATGCTGGGTAGATGGAGGGGTTTCAGAGAGGTTATTGTATTCGCCCGGTTTGGGGGATGTTGCGAGAGGGCGGACAGCGGTCGATGGCCAAGCGGCGAGATGGGTGGGTGTTGGTGCTATGTATGTAAGCAGTGAGTGGGACACGTGGCGGGATGTTTTGGAGTGTCGCCGGTTGGATTACTTTGGGTTGAAATGACGCAAAATAGATCTCAGGGAATCTTGAGTTAGGTACCAAGATTACACCTCCGGAGATCGCTTGTCCGACAACCAAGACTTCGGTTATCTCGCAATTTTAATAGGGTTAATACATCGGCCCTCGACATCCATAACGCACTTTCCTCCCACTAGTCATATATCAACTTCACCTTTTCCATTTGCTATTCACGATGCGCCCTTCTGGTCGTCGATGATTCATTGTGATATGTGATGGATGCCCGAGTGACACACCGCATATTGGTTCCACATTTTGTGAAGAAACCGGGGCCAATGACCCACCAATTATCTAACAAGATCCAGTGGTGGGGATGTAAGGGACTGGTGATAGGCAGAGAACAGGTGGCAGCGAGTGGTAGCCTAGAATTGCCAATTGTCAGACTTACATACAGAATAATTGATTGTTACATGTCAGATCTAATTGGAGCAATCACATTCAATTAAATCTAGCAAACTAGCACGCAAGATCACACAAGAGAGAACGACAAATACAATTCTACTGCGAATAAATTATTATATCTATTTGTGTACCCTAAATATGCCCATGATCTACCGGCGCCCTAGCAAACCCTCTTCCAACCAAGAGAGTAAATAGACACAGGACAACAAGGCAAATGAACAAGGAAATGGAAAATCTATAACAAGCAAAAATATACAAACCAAATCGAAACAAGACAGCAAAACAGCAAATAACAACAGGCATGCTCAAAGAACCCCCAATGACCCCACACAAGAGAAAAGACAGAATACAAGCAAAAAGGAAAAGGAAAAAAGGGAAAAAAAAATATTATGTACTGAGCAGTAAGAGACCGTCTTCCATCTCATCGAGTTCCTTGGGGTGTTCGAGATACCAAGAGGGGACTTTCCCCATAATGCGGTAGATGGTATGGTATATTATGTAGCGGACAGTGAGCAAGCGAACTAATGTCTAAATCACATAATGCATAAAGAAGACAATGAACCAACTAGACAACCTGAGTCATCCGTGGCAAAAAGGAAAAAAAGGGGATAGTGACAAAAACAAAAACCACTCAGAAGACACTCAAGTAAGCTAACAGTTTACTCAGTCTTCTTCTTCCCAAAGATCATGGCGCGGAGACCATCCTTCTTGGGGACACGGACAAGCCAGTAGACGCAAAGAGCACCGGTAATGTTGACGAAGCAGTAGACGAACAGGATTCCAAAGTTTCTCCAGCGATCGTCATAATTGGAGGAGACTGACTTCAGGTAGGTGTTGGTATACTTGATGGTGCAGAATGAGCAGGTGTCGGTGGCGTTCTCGTCGAGGAGATACCCGCCAGCTTTGGCCATATAGGTTCCCATGTACTCGAGGCAGGTCTTGCCAGCAGTGGGAGCGAACTGAAGGTACTCGTTGGCGGCACAAGTGACTTCGGTGTTGGCGAGACCAACCGATAACATACCGGATGCAATGTATGTGAATGGCGAGACACGGTACATAAAGATCCAGAAGCGGGGGAACTGATCGGGTGACGACAGAATACCACAGAAAATCAAGCAGAGCATGAAAAGCAAGTTAGCCATGTTGGCACCGGCCTCGGCAGTCTGGAACCCAGCAACCATGAAGTCGGCAAAGGTCGAAGTGAACAGAAGGAAGAGTAGCAAGTACAGGAACATAAGACCTCCACGCTCGGTGGTCTCGCCGGCGGCCGCAGCGTTCTGGTAGAGACCGACAGGGTAGTACCAGCAGAAGAACATGACAACGGCCATCAGGCTGTTCCAAGGGAGCTCGACGATGATCTGGGCAAGCACAAAGACCTTCCAAGAGTAAACCTTTGACGGACGCTCACGGACTTCGTAAAGATCACGCTGGATGACAAAGTACGGCAGAGTCTGTTGGACAAGCTGGCCAAAGACGGTAAAGATCTGGAAAATGGCAAACATCTGGTTCTGGAGACCCTGTATGGTGTTGGGGGCCTTGTAGAAAACGAAACCAATAAACAGAGCAACGAGAGCGCAGAGGAAGAACTTGGAGTAGATGTACGAAGGAGTACGCCAGTACTGGGCAAAGACGCGAGTAAGAACCTCTTTAAGCTGGAGACTAAAGGGAGAAGCGAACTCCTTGTAGGCAATGGGATCGGAAGAGTCGAGAGCCTTGGAGTTGGCCTTGAGGCGATTGAGCTCAGTCTTGACGGCGGTGCACTCAGGCGAAGCCTTCCAGGTCTCGTGCCAGTCCTGATCGGTGTGGGAACCGGGAGCAGCACCAATGACTTCAAGCATCCACTCGGCGGGGTTGGCTTCCTTGGGGCAAGGGTGGGCACCGTTACGCTCAAAGTACGAAGTGAGAGTCTTGGAGGACTCGCCAATGTCACCGAAGTAGACAGTCTGGCCACCGCGACGAAGGAAAAGAAGGCGGTCAAAGCGCTGGAAGAGCATGGCAGACGGCTGGTGGATAGTGCAAAGAATGGCTTGGCCGGCATTGGTCAGCTTCTCAAGGAGATCGAGAATAGCCCAAGAAGTCTGAGAATCAAGACCGGAAGTAGGCTCATCGACGAACAACAGCAGAGGAGGCTTAGCAGCGAGCTCGACGCCAATAGACAGACGCTTGCGCTGCTCAACGTTTAGACCAGAACCAGGGACACCGACAACGGCCTCGGCATACTCTTGCATGTCGAGCATCTCAATGACCTCATCGACGTAGGCGAGCTTCTCCTCGCGAGAGATATGGGCAGGTTGGCGGAGAATGGCGGAGAAGTTAAGGGCTTCACGAACAGTGCTAGTCTCAAGATGGAGATCCTGTTGCTGGACGTAACCAGTCTTGCGCTGGAAGGAGAAATCACGAGGCTTGCCATCGACGAGCATGTCACCAGTAATGACACCGACGTTGATACGGTCAGCCAGAGTATCCAGAAGAGTAGTCTTACCAGCACCAGAGACACCCATAAGAGCAGTCAGAGTACCAGGCTTGACCCAACCGTTGACGTGGTCCAAAATGCGGCGAGTCTCGTCCTTGATCTGAACATCGTAGGAGACATCCTCCCAGTGGAAGATGGAACCCTCAACGGAACCCTTGGAAGTGCCGGGAGAGGTGGTAGCGCGCTCGTGAGTGACAACGGGACCCATCTGCATGCCCTCAAGATCGTCAGAGTGCTTCTCGTTCAAGGCAGTAGGCTTGTAGCCGCGGCGGAAGACGAGAACCTCACCCTTGGAGCAACGCTCGGAGACAACTTCGGCGCAGAGCATGTAGATACCAGCAAAGAAGAGAATAAAGCCGAAGAGAATACCGACGTTGCGCCACTTATGGGCGTGTGAATACTTGAAAGCAAGCTCGAGGTAGCGGTCACCGTCGACGAAAGACTGGCCAGTAACGGAACCGACTGAAGTGCAAATACGGTTGGCATCAGTGATATCAGAGTAGACGGAGTCGACACCAGCGTTAGGAACAAAGGAGTTGCACTCAAAGTGACGGTTGTGGAACTCGTTAACCATAAAGGACTCAAAAGCGTAGGCCAAAGGATCGATGTAGTTGATCCAGCGGCACCAGTCCAACATATAGTCAATGGGGACGACGAAACCAGTAAAGATAACCAGAGCGAGAATCAAAATAGCAGCGGGAACCATGGCCTGAGACAGCGTGCGCGAAGCAGAACCAATGGTACGGAAAATCATAGACATGACCAAGACCGTCAAGAACGACATGAACAAGAAGAAAAAGAATGCACCAGCCTCACGACGAAGGTTCGACATGAAGTAGATGACCAGGTTGAAGACAATAGTGTTTGAGATCTTGTACGGCAAGTCCATAATCATCGAGGCAACGGCCTCGGCAGACGGGTGGTACAAGGCATAGCGAGAGTGTTTCTCAACAATGGGACGTTGAGCATACAGAGTGAAAATTTCCAGAGCAGACGAGAAGGCGTTCATAAGACAGGAGAAGAAGATTAGGGCACCACGCTGATAGAAAGACGAAGACCCCTGCCCAAGGTTATAGAAAACAGATGAGACAACGAGACCCATGACAATGTTGACAACCAGCGAACCAATAGTCAAACTGGGATCACCAACCAATCGTCTCCAGGCACGCCACAGCGTTAAGCCGACCTGCTGCCCGTAAGACAGAGTGAAGGGTGACTTCTTGCGCTGGCCCTTGGCCTGAGTGTGGTTCTTGGCCGAACGGAAGGCCTCGGCATCGGGACCGTTGAGAGGGTGAGCTGCATTGTAGGTAGCAATTTCGCCCTTGAGCTTTTTGTAGTTCTCCGAGTTCTTCCACGCGGCGGCAAACTCATCGGGTGTGCGCGGGGCACGGCCTTCCCAGCCCTTGCGGACAACACGTTCGCGGGGCGAGGTCATGGAAGTCAGGAAATCGGGGGTGGTCTGACGGTCGGGGCAATCGAAACCGAGAGCCTCAAAGTAGGCGCGGGCCTCGGTGGCCTTGCCGAAGAAGATTTGACGGCCCTCATAGAGAACGGTGGCCTTGTCGAAGAGGTCGTAGGCGGCCTGGGGAGCCTGGTAGATGGAGACACAGCACGAGTTGCCGAAGAGCTCAGCCTGGAGCTTAAGGGTTTTGCAGAACTCGATGGCGTTGGCGGAATCCAGACCACGGGTCGAGTTATCCCAGAATTGGAGAGGAGCCTGTGACAAGGTGGCCTCGGCAATAGTAACACGCTTACGCTCACCACCGGAAACACCACGAATGAACTCGTTACCAACGCGGGTGTTGACGGTGTGGGAGATACCGAACATGGCCATGACGACGTCACGCATGTGCTGAGCAAAGCCATCTCGGCTGATGCCTTCAGGAATCTCGCGGGGCTGACGAGCCCGGGCGGCAAAGGATAGGGTCTCACCAACAGTCAAGTTAGGGAAGTGAGCGTCGACCTCGGCAGTATAGATGGCCTCACCACGGTGGACAGTATGCATCTCGGCAGCGTCGACACCCTGGTAGTTAAACCCAGAGGTAGCGTCGATATTGATACCGTTGTGCTCACCGGAAAGAGTCTTGAGGAAGGTCGTACAACCAGCACCGGGAGGACCGAGAACAATCAACATCTCACCGGACTCGACAACACCGTCAAAGTCCCGGAGAATGTCTATGCGGCGACCCTTGTCACCAGTGACCTTGCGGGCTATATCGGGGAGAGACAGCCAGATGTTACCAACCGACTTCTGGTAGTCAGTGGCCTCACCGTAACCGAAAACATTCATATTCTCAAAAGCAACGCCTGAAGTGCGGAAGTTGCCACCTTTCTCCTGGACAGCCCGGACAATTGACTTGGCCCAAGCCTTACCTGAGAAGTTATCGGATGCCGGGTTCAGCGGCGAGTCCTCGCCGGCAATAAATGGATTGCCAAGTGCATCGACGTGGGACTGGTTGGTGTAGGCACGGGCAAGATCCTGCACCAGTGAGGTCCGATGCTCCATCTCGGAATCGGTATCATTCTTCTCACCAGCCGTATCGCTAGACGGCTGTGAAAGACGCTTCTCCGACGTCGAAGATTCGTAGCGGCCCGAAAGAGTGGGGAGACTGAGGCTAGTGTCGTCTTGGCCCCCGCCAGCGGCGAGGTGGGACAGGTCACTCATTATGCTGAGATGGGGAAGGTGTGAGTTTGTGTGGTCACGTGCCAGAGGCAATATTCTCATGGCGGGAATAAGCAGGAGTAGACTGATGGGGTACTTACCGATATTAAGTATTATGACTGATGCTTGGTGGAAAGAAAATATACGTGAATTGCTGGTGTAAGGGTAGAAAATGTGGGACAAGATCTCAGGCAAAAAGATGAGCTGAGACGCTGAAAAGATAAGGGCACGAACAACTATCGACAATGTCAACAGTAGATATCACAAAGCCCAAGTATTAAGTGACCCCGAAGCTTTTATAAGTGGGGTCGTCTCAAAGTATTCTATGTTGATAAATAGGAAAGATTCAAAGCAAGAGAGAGAAAAGAGGGACCGAACAACGTCTTGTATATAAGTACAATCCAACACAATATTCCTTGGGAGCAATGAATAAACGCAAACCCCAGCGGAGCAAAAGAAAACAAAACACAACGAATCCAGGAGCAACACTTCCTTTCGTTCGGTGGTATTTGGCCTGTTCGGGTTGTCGGTACGTCTGTGGACTCCTTGAAAAGCCAAACGACCAATATGAGAGGGAGGGTGTGGGATCTTGGGGGCGAAATGGGGGGTGTGGCTCAAGAGTTGGATTAAGCGGGCTTGAAATCTGTGCTTGGCGAAAAGTGGTGTAAAAGAATGAATACAAGAGGGAATAGTTATCGATGGGAAGGAAGACAAAAGGGCTAAAATGCTAAATGGGTGAGATTCGGCAGTTTTGGAGAATTAATGAACGAATTGCCTTCGGAAGTTTCGAGTCGGTAACAAGTTTTTTTTGGTAGTCTTTTTATATAGTTTATAAGGCTTATTTGTAAAGAAGGGATGAGAGAAAGAACGAATTAAAGAAAGAAGAGCCTCGATCGATCAGATGAAGGAAGGAGTGAAGAGGAAAAGAGAGAAAAATGGAAGTTACAAAGATTTGGCAGCTACAACTCAACTATATACTCGAAATCTCCTTGATATCGACGTCCTTGAACGAAATTAACTCCTCGATATTGAAACCCGAAGACGAGGACGATGCCGATTACAGTTGTCACGGCCTCATTCTAGACGCCAATGTATTACGGCAAATAGGCTATAGTTTACACTGACGATATAGGCAAAGGAATCTTCAAGATTGCACAAGCCAGGTTCCATAGTTCCTCTGGACTATCAAGATCTCCACAACATCACAATTTGCCCTCGAATAAAACATCCGGTGACCGTTTCCTGTCCGTAACCACGGCCTTGCTTGTGATTTCTAATTTTGAATAACGTCTTCTCCCATCCAAGTCTCTTCCTGCCACTTACATCTCAATCCGACATAGAAACGACTTGAGCCTCACCCCAACAATTCAACCCAATCTTCATTCACCGATTATTATCTGCACCGCACTGCAAATCTTAAGCAGTCCGGTTTCCTCGCGTGCGATTTATGCCATTTGTGTGGAATGCTCCTCAAGGTTCGGCTGCACCTCACCATGGATTTGCAGGCTATCGAATCCACATATTCTTACTCTGGAGGGACGAACCTGGATGTTCCAAGTGAGCGTAGAATCCGAATTTGACACCACCCAGATCATGGAAAAGGCAAAGGTTGGTGGGTAGGGCTATGCCAGGAGTTGCTGCAATAGAATTCCATGTCACTGTAACTGAGCTGACAGTTCCAATGCTGTCTGTTAATATTAGCCGTTGTGACTAATATTTCTTGGTATTTTTTTCGCACTAAGCCATACCATTATTTACTTAGACTAGGTGATCTGTATCGAATAGAGAGCCCTGTATCATAGACACCCATCTGCTATCAAAACACCAACCATGCTAATAGCTGCCTACACAGCACCTAGTCACAGGCCCCGTCCTTCAGCCAAAGAATTACGATATTTGGTGATTCGAAAGTGACGAACCTATTCAGATTTGTTCTATCTATTTTGTCTATCACCATACATCTGACACCACCACACCCAAACAATCGCCCTTCGCGGCTCAAAATATTGTTAATCTCAGTCATCCTCTGTAGATCACTCATCAACAGCACTGTATTTCTCCCGCGCCGGTAGACCCCGATATCTTCCGACACCGATAGCTAAGAGCCGTATATGCCAAATGTAGTTCTTGATCCCGTAAATGTGTCCATTACGTTGACGGCAAGCCAGTTGGCAATGCATTAATGGTTGGCCCGCTTCTAGAAAGCAGATAAGCTGTGTTGATTAGATTGGTGGAGTTATTGGCATTAGCTTGGAGGCTAATGTGCGATGAGGACGTGAAACGGGGATCCGAGGACTTGGCGGGAAGCCGAGATGGCTAAGTCGGGAAATTGAACATTGTTGTCGGGTTGATGGAAGACCCCGGTGGTTAAAACTCTATAAGAAGTTTGCCTTAAGGAATGGAATTAACAAAATGTAATCAGAGTTAACGAAAGTAAAGTAGCCGCTAAATTTAATGTACAAAAATGTAATTTTAATGATCGTCTAATCAGCTAGTGAAGGGAGGAAAGAGTAGGAATAGACGCTAGATTCCTAGCGACAATTGAAGTTCTACCACACTTGAGAATTCTATTGGACCTATCGCGAACCAATCTAGTTCATGATGATTCATAACCACACGTTAAACAATAAAATAAACCCTGAATCCCCTCCAAAAAAATAACTCTTAAAAGACAAGGACCCCGCGGCCCCGAAGATCCTTGTCTCATGTTAGCTTCTCAATCATGATCCATCCTAGACAACGCAAACCGATCCCCAATACGCTCAGAACTGCTCCTCTAAACCCGAAACACCACAAACCATACGATCAACCCAAATCCCTAATCTCCAGATCCCATGATACACCCTCCGCGTCACTCCGGACTCGGCTCGACTATGCACCGGGACCGTTTATCTTACTCGGAGAATCACATCACAGGGTCGTTCATCGTCATATTCTAAACGAAGTGATGGTGGGCACACCAGTTAGACTCTATAGGGTCCCGGGGACAGTCTTACACATCATATTGTGTCTTATATGCATAATGGATCGAGACTAGCAAGGGGCAAATAGGCTTAAAGGGATGTGTGGAATTTTGGGGTTGATGTTAGGTCGACAGGACATAGCGGCTGGATGGATTTGGCTGTCAGGCTGGATTTGTCTGACGTTGATGTGTCCTCGGGCACAATTGGATATTCAATTGAGCCGACTACAACGTTGATATTCAGATACTCTTGATTCTAAAATGAGTAGTGACCGCATATTTTGCTCGTGTCCATCACTCTATACCAAAACCCAAGCTTATACTCGGAAACAAGGTCCTTGCCAACGACTACGCACCGGTTCGACTATACTCCATATCATCACATCATTTAGTAGGTCTAATATCGGGAAAGTATGGGAAACTAGTTCCTTGGTGTCAGCACCAAAATGACCCTAAAATCAAAATACAAGTCCCTTGTAATCCAAGTTCCTAATATCAACATGTCTTTCCCACATAATCACAAAAGTAATATCCCTTAACCCAAACCTCACACATAATTTCTCTATCACCAACTTAACACCCGATACCACCACGCCTCCCACCTATAACTATCCCATATCTTCGTTGCACGGCATAAAGATGCGAACCCGAACTCAATTCGGCTCCTCGGGTCTCCACCACCAACTTCCTCGCTATGCCGTGGTGGCATCCCCCTTCGGACGAGCAACTCCCTCCATACCAATCTCCACCCAGATATCACATTGTCTCCTGGATGGCTCTCTTTAGTATTGAGTTTCCGGTCGGGTTTTCCCTAGTGACTATCTTTTGAATGGTGAGGTAGAGTGGTGATAGATTTAGGTATCAATGTTGGGAAAAGGATGACACGAGGGATTTCGTCTGAGGGTAGGGAGTATCGCAGTTTAGGAAGTTGGAGGGAGAGATAGGAAATGTGTTTGTTGGAAAGTTGTTTATAAGACTCGCTTCTCCTCATACTGAACCTGAGATGAGTTTTCGTAATATTGTAATTTTTGGGCGGTGGTGTTGATCATTAGTAAGTAGATTGTTATTTATTTTCTCTTTGTAATTGGATTTTTGTTTCTTATTTATGTTCCTTTTTTGAAATATATTTTTATCCAAAAGCGAACCTCACTTACACCAGACTTTAACAGTCTCGCTTCTAGAATATCACACCGTCTTCCCCTCCCCTCCTCAAAAAAACAATATAAAAACAAACCCTATCACTTCAACATTCCTCATCATTCCTGGATTCCTCCAACCCCCCGCTTACACCCCTCGGGCTCATACTAGACCCCGACGCCCCGCTAAACAGCCCGCACCTTGTTATTCCCTCGTTCATCCTCTCCCCCAAACCGTCTAAACGACCACCTAAAAGGAATAGTGAAACCTCGTACCAAACCTTATTTGACCCTGTGCCTAGTCATACTAACTGGCCCCATTGTGCATGAATTACAGGGGCCATAGAACCGATATTGGGAGGTGCTCAGGGGTTCACTAATAGAAGGTTTAGATGTCTGTACGGCAAAAAGTGATAGGGGTTTAGGCGCGATGGTGTTGGTTGCACAGCACTATATGACGTACAGGGCCTATAGGGATAGAGGTATCTGCATGTGTTAACCCGGGACCCTGAAAACTTCCGAGTCTTCGGATGCTTGCGATACATGCGAGCCGGAAGCTTTATTAATCAATAAATTCATCATCGTCAATATCGCCATATTGGCTGTATGTATTTCCCACTGTTAGATTATCCACGTATTACGCCTCCATTAATTAATTTCACTCAATCGGGAAGTCTTGCCATCCGTCACTATCGAACACGCACAACCAACCCATCATCCCGCCCAGACGCTATCATCAAGCCTTCCACTCCACATCCCGATCGGACTCACCCCGACCCCAAACCCCTAACAAATACTCTATCTCCTACCTCTGGATTCCCATAGCCTCTGTCTTGTGATCTCCCGGGCCACTAGTCATGATATTTGCCTATCAAGGCGCCATAAGTTGCTACTTATAAATATGCTCACAGTAACATCTCTGCTTGTTTACTGGCGGGTTTCCGACAAGTGGGTTTTATATTACAGACAATGTTCTGATCATGTCTCTGAGATTCCATCACACGTAATGTGATGCGGACTGCACGTCCCTTTCGGTGTGTTATAGGATCCCGATACCATAGACCCTAGTGTATATTGGCTAGGGTTTCGCGGAGTCTTTGTGTGGCCCGGGAGTGGGAAGACGGTCAATGGTTTCGCCCGGGAAGGGCCAACGGAAAGTAGATTGGGATATTTTGTGGAGAGGAAAGTAAGATTTAAAATTTGTGGTTGTTTAGTGGAAGTTCATTGGGTCATTAGGATTTTAGAGGGAGTGTCTGTGAAATTGTTCTTGATATCTGATAACGGTGGCAGACGAGTAATCCCCAAATGACTATGTCTATGATTTCAAGTGAATTTCTTGATGTCATTACATTCAGATATCACACAAAATAACTGTGACATCAACACAATATCAAATTCTCTGCAACCTACCAACAACCAACCCCATCCATCCCTGAGTTCCCAGAACCTTCTCCTCACCCCTCCAATACCCTTCACGATCTCCACTCCATTACTTTCTCACTATCCCTCCTTCGCACTACATTCACGCGAGCCCTCCTCCTTTTCGCTATCCTCGAGGGGTAACCCGAATCCTAATACTAGCCAACCAAGCATATGGCAACTCCTCGTTACTCCAGACCGTCTTCTCAACCCCAACAAACAAGCCTAAGCCCTGCTATTGGCTCAATCTTATAATGAGGCTCTGTTAATTGATTCTATTTGGTCCCCTTGTTTTTATCTTTCTTCTACTTCTAGAAAGATATACACTTGTTCATCTGACTGCCTTGTCGGGGATGCCATTCGTTGCCCTGGACATGGTGTATTTGCATAATGGACAATCCGCACTTGAAGTTTGCTGATACTGGGGGATTATGAAGTATCTGAGGGATTTGGAAGCTCGGTGTGAATCCGAGGGGTAATAAGAAGTATATGGAGGCTTAGTTACGATGGTGGGTGAAGGTGCTTCTCGTGTCAGTATCATGCAGGAGGCCGGGATGGCAGAGTAATTTAGAGACGGTGAATAAAAGTGAGATGAAGGAGGCAAGTTCAAGGAAATATTGAGGTGATTACAACAGAGTTCCAGGCAATTGGTCGAGTTCATTGTGTACACATGTGGTATATTCAGAAATTATCATAACCTTTGTAACTAACATCATTAAAACTAAATTCTAGACCTCCACCAATTGCTTCATCATCCCCTCAATCACCGCCCTCCCTCCCTTTCTCTATCTTCTAAACTTTAGGTGGCACTTCCTCGATCGTCTTCCACCCCACAACAACCTTCGACAACTCTGCCAGATCCCTCTGCCACCCCGCCCATTGTTTATCCGCCTTCTCCATCCGCCCCGAGCTAACGACGCCGAGCGGAACACCCCATTCTCTCAGGCTGACACGGGTCTCATGGGCTTCCCGCTCAGTTAAGGTAGCTGCAACAAGATTCTCTTGGATCCAGGCAAACGATGTCTTGCCAGATCGTCTACCAGTCCATCCCCAGATCCGATCTTCTCGGTCCCGTCCGGTTAAGATACCCCCCCCGGGATCCTAATGATCCCTAAAGGTGTCGTCAAGCCATAAAGTAATAACCCAAAGCTCCATCCAACACTATCTAACGATCCAAGGTAGTCCTTATGAGCCGGGTCTACTAGCAACATCACCTTAACCGCCTGTGGCCCTTGCTGCTACGCGAACAACAAAGCATAGAAACTCCCAGTGCCAGCCCCGGTCACAACAAATGGACCAATCTCCTTAGCAGTAGCGAGCGCTTCAGTTAACAACGCAACGGACATTGAAGCAGAAAGCGGTGACGGCGCCACCTCGGAAAAGGCGTAGTCGGGCCGGTCGATTATACAGAAGCGGGAAATCGACTGGTTATGTAACGCATGCTGCACCACCTACCACATGCCATTCTCCGCCGCTGTCTTGCCCCCGAAAATCAGCACCGTCGGCGTCGACCTCTTCAGGGCATCTGGATCGGTAACCTTACCATTGACACAATGGACGTGAACCCGGTAATTACCACCATCAACCAATGGAGAATATCGGGGGCTTCAGGCTCGAATCTATGGAGCGGAGAATGAGGTTGGTAGTTGTGAGGACGAGGACGGCGGAGAGGGTGACGTTGTTAAGGACAACTTCAAGCCATTTGTGGGCAGACCGGCGGGTTTTTGGGCGGTCGATTGGGCAGATTTCTTCGGTGATTTTGCCCTATTTGACGGTTGTGTCGATGAGGAGAATCCAGAGAGAGGGGAGGAGGGCCCCTATTAGATGTTAGCATATACACTTGATCACCTTCACGATATTGACAACTTACAGATGACGCTAAATACACCAGCCCATCCTTCCTCAAAACACACCTACTCGACCGCTAAAACCAGCATAGCTGCAGCCATCAACAAGGCAGTCACTACTCACATGAGAATCCTCGACAATATCGTTGGCGCATTAAAAATACCAAGTTGGCTCCAAGTATAACCCAGCCGATCTCTGTATACATCAAATTCCAAAATCCTGACCCGTGCACATGAAGGGTCGGCGGCGTCGCAAAGATGGAAATTAGAAGTGTGAAGAACCAGAAGGTAGTAATGCCGAAGAGGAGGATGGTAAAGAAGCGGAAGATGTGGATGGGCCAGAGGTTGTAGGGGGAGAGCTGAACTGAGTTAGTTGGATGATCAGAAATATCAAGGAGATGCAGAGGACTTACAACGGAGTCGTCGGGGAGAGCCATTGGTCGGGAGGGTTTGAGGGGGTGGAGGATAAGAATCGGGTGTGCTCAGTGGGCTGCCAGGATTCCCTATGAACTGACGCATCATCGTGTGGTTCTGATTGTCTAATACTTTCTGCCATTGTGTATGATATTTCTATATATTCGCAGCAATCGTGGAATTAAACAAAAACAAGAAATTAAAACACCCACCACCCACCAATTCCCCATTCCGTTTATCATCTTCAAAATCCAACCCCTTCATCGCCAACCCGTCATTTGCCACCGCATCCATCAGCCCGTCACCAAAACCATCCCCTTGTATCCCGTCCCGTTTAATCGGGGTGGTGAACAGCCCGTTGAAGATATCATCATGACGTTCACTAGCAGTTTAGCCAGATTGGGAAGGATATGTAAGACAGGGCGACAAGGCGGTGGATTAGTACTACGGTAGGCAGCCATGTGAGAATACCCGGTATTGTCCTTTTGTCCTTTTGTGCTTTTTCTGCTGGGTATAGCTTCAGTATAGATGTATCCTTTTGCTTCGCAATGAGCCCATTGATGAATATGAAAATTAATCAATTAAATCATACGTAAGCCTAATATTCACAAATCTAAATAATTCAAACCATGATATCCCATAAAGACCACGCTGTGCAATCCCCACCCTACTGCCCTTCCTGAACTCCCTCCATCCCCCTCTTCACCCCCATCCACCTCTTCAACCTCAACCCAATCCTCGCACTCCGACTCCTCATCAACTTCTTCCCTGGAATCCTCTGCCCTATCTCCCCTACTGAGCTCGTCAACCCTTCTTCCACCATACCGTCTTCCATGACACTATCCTCTATCTCCTCAATAACGCTCCCTCCCAACCGTTCTTCCCTCCCCCTCGAACTGCCCACCTCCGAATTCTCCGTCCCTAGCCTCCGCCCTGAAGCCTCAGAACTTCCCTGTCTTCCCGTCTCTATCTCAAAAATAACTTCCCTCCCCCGCCACAGTGGCCCCTCCTTAACAACATGAAACCTCCCCCCCTTGTCCCTCACCTTCATCTCCATCTTATGACACCTCTGGACAACCGGCGGTCCCATTGGCGTCTCCAGCCGAATACTCCGACTCATAGTATTCATTGATCTCTGGTGATGCAATATCCCTGCTTCGGTGAAATTCTCCATATTGCATCCCTCGTGACGCCCTGATATACTTAGTGATGTCGACAAAAACGACAGCTTGTGCCGTTTGGGTCCCGATGCGGAAGTGGAGTTCGCGGGATGCCGAAGGGACATTGTGCGCGCGGGGAGCGCTAGGGCGTCGCGCCACATTGTTTTGATAGGATGTGTAAGGTCAACCGACCGACTGTTGCGTATCCTTGACGACGTTGTGGACGCCGGGTGTTGCGAGGACCGGGTGCTCTTCGTCGGTAATGTAAACGGCGATGACGTGACTCCGGGATTCCATCTGACGGATGTTGTGTTAAGGGTAATGGGGTTCTCTTGGTTGGTGGATGTCGTGGATGGATTTGGGACGTTATCAAAGTAGACGTTTGGGTTACCGCCGTCCCTGAAAAAGTTGCTGCGAGATCGAGGGTGGAAAGAGTTGGTGTGGGTGGATGGTGGCTCGACGGTCGTACGAATGCTGAGATGCCGTTTGATATTAAACGAGCTCAAGGAAGCCGGTAGCAACAAAGAATGGCGTTTTTTCCCTTTCCTTCTTAGCTACCAATGGTCCTTCCTTATCACCCCCATCACCCAAATTGACCCCCCGCGCCTCCACCAATCTCAACCCCATGCCCCTCCTAGCTAACGTCCCTGCATCCCCCCTCCGCAGAAAAATATCATCACTTCCCACCGCCTTAACATTCCTCCCCCCCTCACTTCTTTTCGTAACTCCTCGCTCCCCCAGCACGACCACCGGGTAATCCCCCTTGCCTCGTCCCTGCACTACATATCCCTTCAGCCCCTCCTGGTCCCCCAACGACGACCCCTTGCCTCTCCGCGATAATGACGGCGCCCTCGAGCTCGAGAAGCCCTGATGGTTCTCTGACGACGGCTGAACATGCACGATCTTCGGGACCCCCCGGGCATTCGGGGGAGTTGTCTGCACTAATGGGCGAAGAGACCGGCTGGGCGTGGGTGTGGGTGGGGTCCGCGAGAGGTCGTAGAATTGATTGCGGCGGATCCGAGTATTGCGCAAGACTTCGAGTTCATCGTAATTGATTTTGTCGCGTTGGACGAACCTAGTGATTACCATGGGTTCATCGGCGGTAAAGGGTTCCTGGTGGCCCTGAGAGGTGCTCTGAGTAGTCTGGTAGTGCGCTTGCGAAACCCGTGGGAGCGGAGGTCTATCTTGCTGAACGTAGTCTAATGTGCCCGCTGGAAAGGCCGTCTGTTGTTGCTGCATAAGGTGTGTCCGAACTTGCCTGGAGCTCTACTCCTGGAGCTTGCCCGGGCCATCACTCGTATACCTTCTCGATAATCGTCGCCGAGCCGTCTCCAAATTCTCCATATTCGTGTTGGGAAACCCGGTACCATTTACATCGATCCAGAGACCGCCAGTATATGATTTGCGAATTTGCGTGGAAGAATCAACAGTAACTTGGGGATCCGTCAGCGTTCAAAAAGTCAAGGAACTTCGATTGGTCTGATCACTTTGTGGAGATGACGTTGACGTGGATGTTTGCAATGGTTTGTCAGATGCCTGTGGCTCATATTCGATGATTTCTGACGAGATCTCGTCTGGTAATTGCAAGACGATCTCCCTCGCAGCCGACTCCACGCGCTCATGCGATGAAGTCACTTGCTCATCACCAGTAGTCTCTCCGAGACGCTTAGGGGTGAACTTTAGGGGGAGGTTCTTGTGCGGAGACAATGCGTGGTCTGGGACTGTCCTCGAGGAATCTAAAGACAGGGGCAGCGCAGGCAACAGGGCGAGCGACCGAACGTCATCCTGAAAATAGTTTTCTTGTGGGTCGAAAATATGAACCATTAAACTCGATGCAGTGTTGACCATTTCTGACAGTGAAGCATCGGTAATTTGTGCGGGCACTCGTGAAGCTCATGAGCGGGTGGGAGTACTGGAGAGCATTGTAGTAAGGGATAACTGTTCTCAAACAAAAATACGAAGGAATTTTCTGAAAAAAGAAAGTCTGCAAACTGATTCGCTTAAACCGTAATGATTCGAGTGAGATGCAGAAGTGACGAGAAATGATTACTAACGGTCAAGAAACGAGGAAATCCGATGACTAGATATGATCTCAGATGAAGAGTCCAAATGGTAAGAAGGATTATTCGTCCTTTTTCCAAACAAAACAACTTTATCGCACAAAATCTCAATTTGTTGTCGTAGACCCATTTTTATCATGACTTCAGGCAGGAACATCCATAATTCTCAAAATGGTTATGGAATTTCCATTTTAGGTCGTGCAGGTCTACCATCAGGACCCTAGTCCCCCCTCCACTTAGGGTCCTCACTCGACGTAACGCAATCGCGAGAAAGACACATCTTGTCAATAAGCATTTCTTCGGTTCCGTATCGCCAGTGATGATTGGTTCACTGGTAGCCACAACCCGATGGCGAATTTGTCTTGCACAAGAGCCACCCAGAAACAATGATCTTCTGTCTTGACAGTTGATACGCGAGTACAGGTCTTGGAATCAGCAAAAAAAAAAAAAGATGAAACAAGGAGCATGAAAGGGAGCACAACAAATAAACAGGAACACATCACGAGAAAGTTTTGCGAAGCAAATACAACTCTAGATTTATTGTAACACGAAGAGAAACTAAACTAGAAACCGAAAACGCAGAAAAATAGACAATAAACCCCATGGTATCCAAAACATGGCTCTCAATATAAGGACTAGGAAAGAAGAACAAAAGAAAATGTGTAAAAAGACAAAAAGGCTGACAAAATGTATGGTTCAATATAGGTAAACGAAAGTAAGAAGCGAAGTAATATACTGGAAATATTCAAAATATTCGAGAAAACGAAGATATTTTAAAGAGACAATCAAAAATAAATCAAAAGAAAAGGTTGGTACAAAGCACAAGTCTCGATCAAAGTCAAGAACATGAGAGAGCATCAATGAGCGCATAGACATGGCGAGAACATTAAATCGTCGCGAGAGAAAACAAATAAGAAATGCAAAAACCTCGGTCGCTTACGACGGAGGAGTAGGGCCCCGGGACGCTGCCGACGGCTCATCCAGACCTTCCAAGATCCGCCGTGCGGCCACCATCCGGTTCCGCAACACCCGACTATCAGTCGATTCCCGGTTAACCTCGCTCAGCTTCAGCACACACTGTCCAAAAGACGCCACTAACTGCTCAACCAAAACTTGGTCTTCCCGCTGGAGAAGGCCCATTGACGTCGCCGCGCCAATCCGCGACTCCAGATTACGCCCTTCGCTGCTGGCCGACGGCGAGCTCATGCTCACCATGCTTGTGGCACTATAAAGCAGATGCTCGCGAAGATCCGCCAGTTCACCATCTTCATCATCCGCGTTTGGCGAATCCCTAGGTGTCGGAATTCCCGCAGACTGTGCACGACCCCGGTTTTTAGGCAGGGTCAGGGACAGCCGGTTCTTGCTGTTAACAAGAGGGAATGACCGGTTGGTCCCAGTGGAGTCAAATGAAGAGACGGAGGGGCGGTGGTAGTAGACAGAGGTGCTGACAGGACGGCGGATCATAGCAGCGCGCATCGCAGCAGTGTTGAGGGAGGACATGGAGGAGGCAGAACGAGGAGCTAGGCTGTCGCTGCCACCGCTAGTGCGGTACGAAGTAGCCGGGCGTCTGGCGGTGGAAGAGCGGATTCTCTCTATTTCTTCATCTGCAGAAATAAAGGTCTCACCGCTGCTGCGAACAGCAGAACAGGGCCGCATGCGGTCGTTATCGCCGCTACCGGGAACCACGCTGCCGTCACTGTTGTTGCGCTTTAGCTTCGATATGCGACCCTCAGTGGCCGTCTCAAATGAAGCCATGGTGGAGACACTGTCAGTGCTGTTGCGTCTGGGGATAGCGGACATGGCCGGAATGGTAGAAGTGGGACCACGTGTCGTCTCAACGGAAGATTCGGACGAAAAACTCCCGATGCGTTCCAAACGTTGTCTGCTCATGCTTCCCATAGCACTGTGAAGGAAGAAATGTTCGTAATCGAAAGCATCCTCGCGATCTTCATGAGACAGCTGTTCCGCGTCGTGATAAAGGGAGTTGCCGCCGTCGCTATCGTATCCCTCGGTACCTTCGTCCGAAAATCCATCCTCAGTGCGCATGTCGTCGTCAACCTTGGCCTTGAGACGGTTCTGAATCACTGCCTCAAATGCCTGGGACTCTGGGCGGCTGACTGGAGTACCAGGCCTATTGAGGGGTGTCATCATACCCTCAGCATCCTCATACTCGCTGTGAGATTCAACTTCGTCATTGTCGTGTAAGGGAAGCGTATGATGGACATCAACGGGAGACATCTCCTCATCATTCTCTGAAGCAAACCGCTCGCCAGACCAAGCTCTGTCTTCTGATCTATCCCCAGTAGGCGTAACAACTCCATCGCCCTCTTGCTCCATCACACTATCGTCTTCATCCGTTTTCTGTGCATACCACTGTTCCACTACTGAATGGGTAAAGGGACTAGGAATACGCAGACTAGCAATACTCTGGCGCTTCAGATTATCAGCGCGAGTCTTCTCTCGCAACGCAGAAACCTTTCCCTTCAACCCCTCAACCTGACTCTGGATTTCGCGAACTTGCAGCGCAGATGTTGACCGGGAAAGCCCACGTTCCGGGAAGTGGCTGTTGTTGGGTGATAGAAAGTTGTGCCCACTATTACGTCTAGAATCAATGCTCATTGTGTCGTCAATCATAGTACCCTGGAAGCTCTCAGAACTGTTGCGCTTATTTGAAGTTTTGTTGAGAAGATCACTCGTGCTTCGGGAGTTCGAAAGGTGCCGATAGCCACCGGCTGCACCAAGTGCGCTGGCGGACCTTCTAGGGAAGGCCTGTGAGTCGAGAGAAAGGCTCTGGTCGTTGTTCATCCGAGAGTGACCATTATGGTGGGTGATCGGAGGCGACATTTGGTGTTCAAGAGTGTTGCCGGAGTGGAGTTGTGGTGAAGGTGTTGATCCATCTGAGTCGACCGATTCGTCGGTGGTAATGTACAATGAGCTACGGGCGCGGTTGAGGTTGCCCTCCATAGTCTAGTTTAGAACATTATGTTAGTTGATATGAAATTCATCTTGTCAAATTCATGATTGGCGGCTTAGACATTGTCTTACAGTCAATCTCCGCTTAGCATTAGCCAAAATTTCCTCGGCGCGCCGTCCGATAGAAATAGTCGATAGGCGGTCCTCTTCATTGCGCAAGCCCAGCGGATTTCGTCTATACGGTCCTGGGATCCCTTCATTGTAAGATTCAGCAACACTCTCTTCGTCGTCACCCTGGAAGATACTGTCTCCGACGCTAGCGGAATCGTCAAAGTCCGCAAAAAGTCCGGTGTGATCATTAGCGTTGACTGTGCTAGTAGAGTCGATACTAGTTCTGCGCTCGTGAGCCATCATACGCGCCTTCGCCTTGATACTTTGGTACGGATGCACCATGCCCTGTTGTTCCAGAGTGCCAGCACGCAAAGCAGCTCTACTCGTCATGCGCGTCATCATTGGCGATGATGACCGGGAATTGCGGCCAACTGTGCTCTCCGCCTCTGTCACTTCGCCAATGTCTGAAAGCATGGTGCCATTTCCGTAAATAATGGGGTTGTTGGTGTTATCGGCTGTCCCAAATTCAAGCCCATGTTCGCCATGTTCATTATAAGGTACTGGCTAGGTGGTAATGAGAAGTTCATGTCCCCAATCTGAGAGTTCTTCCACATCATGAGCGCATCGGAGTGGTCATCAGGAGAAGCGGAACGGTCATAGTCCATATCCGGAAGAATCATGTCGGGATTAGTGAGCGTCGGAGACGGAGGGGGCTGGTAGGCCATTTCCGTCTGCATTGCCATGACGGGCAATTGGTGATATCTGGTAGGACTATCTGATGTAGATTCGATGATGGAAACGAAGTTGAAGTTAGGCCAAGATGTCGTAAGGGCGACTGTTCGTACAGGCTTGGTGGCGAGCCAAGTGTCGTAATTATAGAGTCAAAGGAAGAGCTTCTGATAACGTTGAAGTAGCTCTAGTTAATATACGATACAACAACAATATAGATATAGCAGATGTTGCGGTGAAGTGAGGGCCCAATGTCAAGGTAGTAACTGGTATAAATTCGAGTTTCAAGTTGACGCTCTCACGTTTATGAATGCTATAGTTCGTACAGTAAATAGTTTCGTTTTGTCGATTATCAAATGCTTGGTGACGGATGTGGGTTGGCAGACAAACTGTAGCAAAGCCGTGAAAAAGTATATCGATCCAGGTCAAAGTCTAACGTGTAATTGTCGCAAGCTGTCAGACAGAGTCAAATGAATTAGGATTAGTGTATCAATGAGATTCGTCGTATAAGGCGTAAGAAGTCGGAGATAGATGATGAAATCGTCAGCGAGGGATGCAAAAAGTAGACCGAGAGGAGTAGAAACAAAAGAAGTTGAAGTCTAGATCTGAGAATGCTAGGATCATGGAAACCACAAAGGACGCATTTAAGGCAAGACACTAGCGAATGTGAAGAAAAAGAACGGAAAGGGTAACCCAGTAAAACCAACCACACCAGTTCTAAATCAGGAAAAATGATACTGTAATGCATACGTCCCCTTCCGTAAAATTATGAGAGATGGCGTAGTCGAATAGAGGGCAGGTGCTCTATTTTTTTATCTCAGTAGAAGACGGCAACCTCACTCAATGCTGCTATTAACAACAACAAGAAAAGATGCTTTGAAAAGTCTGGGGCGGGACCGGGCGTCTTGATGGTTGGTGTGTAGGTTCGGAGGAACAGACACAAGCAGTACAATGCGACAGCTTTGACTCGTGACTAGCTAGTTGAAAATGGGCTGAAGTGTCTAAATGGTCCTAGGGAATACTCCCGCCTATCAAAGAGTTGATGGCGGGTAACGTAACTGAAGGCTAGGTTTTTCGTGATCTTTTGCCAGACAAACGATAAGTGAATTTGCTGGCAATGGAGAGGTGTAGCTCGGTAGCAAGTTAACGACTAAAGCAGCACGTTATAAGGCAAAGAGAGCGTGTCAGGAATTACAGCTATTGCAGATATCAAACTCGAGATAAGCTGGCGATGTTTAACTGTACGAGTAGGAAGAGGACGCCAGAGGGCCTGCAGAAGGGTGCTGAGACGAGATCCTCCAGGCCAAGAAGCGAAGCGGTTGCTTTTACAGTATGCGTCCGTATCTAGAAGTAAAGCTTTACCCTTGAGTCAAACAACTACAAGTGACAGTTCCCAGTCACCAACAGACCCTTACGCTGTCTTGCATATTGCAGATGTTCTCTCTCTTCCCAGCTATTACCCATAAACTTATTCTTTCATGCACATCTAATATTATGAGTCCCGAGTCTGCGTTTAATCAGGCCCATGATGTTTTGTCTCACCTAGGGTCGCTTCCTCGCAGACTTGGGAAATTTATCATTTACAAGGGTTCTTCCCACTTACTGAAGGAAAATACTAGCATAACAACCTTCCACATCATCAGCTCCAGCACATCTTTAGTAAAATTATTAGGAACATCCAGCCCAACTACATCTCCATGTCACACTTAAAGATTGTTGCTTCCCTAATCAATATCAGGCGGCGAGCTACCCCAAATAGAGCCTTTATGCCAACTATCGACCTCTTAACTCTGCTTCCATGACGCCTCCGTGTTGATTCTGACGTTCGGCCACCCAATCAGTCGGTCGCGAGGGCTCTTGAGCCCCGTTGCTAAGTTGCAGCGGAGGGGCATGTTCGGTATACACAACCCAAAGGATTGGATTCTTTTCTGATTTTGTGGCCGTGGCTTGTCGATCAGGAGTTGTCACTACAACGAGACTATGAGGATAGTAGTAGCTATGGGTTCTTCTGTACCACGGGAAACTATAATGATTCTAATGGTTTGTTAGGTGCAAGGAATCAGTTTTATTTTATTGAATATTCATTTATATTAACTAGTGACATCTGTCCGGCGGTGTACTGAACTAATATATAGGTAATCTCACAATGTCTCATCGCAGTCATAGTGCTCCTTAGGGTCCGTTTGTATGATAGCCAATCGAAATGCGTAAATCCAATGTTTTAAGATGTCTCTATAGAGATCCGAAAAATTTTATTTTAATTGCCTACTTCCTCTTCATCTCCCTGTGGCCTCCTAGATCTCGACCCTTCGTGGCGTCTTCTATGAGCTTCTTATCTCGCTTGATAACCAAGAAACTTGGCAGTTGTTTTTCTTCTCATCATATCCTGATATCGTTTTGTTAAATCCTTCAGTTTCACATTGTCTTCTTGGTTTTTCCTTTGAGTTCCAGCTAAGTTCCCTATAGTGACGGGCCGTGTGCCGTGACTTCTCTCTGTCTACATCTAGTTCCTTAGAAAATATGAAAGCATTAAGATTGAAAAATGACTAAACACTTGAGCCCAGTGACGGACGATCAGTACCTACATTAGCCTGTGATTTAGTCTTCCTATTCTAGTACTTTGTTGATATTTGCACAAGGTTGTATCCAGGGGTAGCCCTTTCAATATCATTATTGTGGTGTGCTTAGACCCACACGCGTAAATTACATTTCATTTATGCATTTGGCTGGTATTTTCTGAGGTTTTTTTTCCTTCTAGGATAGTGAGGGTTTTTCAAATACCACGATCGCTATAGAACCCAACAACATCGTACGGTGTTTTGAGATTTAGATCTCAGTATCTGGGTCCCGATATTGAACATCTGGAAGTTGATGCTACAGTCTCATGATGGTCCACAATCAGACCCTATAGAGGCAGCACGATAAGAAGATATAGACTACTGAAAGAACAAAGTATGATGTTGCACTCAAGAAGCGAAAATAATTACGAAGATTATTTATGTTAGAAGTCTGTTTTCCCGTTGATGTTTACCCCTTTTTGATTTTATGATGATAAAACATCGCAAATAGTAGGGTTGTCTCTAACACCTAAATAGAACTCGTCAACTAAGCCCTACATGTCTAGCATCACAACCTACACTCTAATCCGACCCCTACACTCAGCTCCACCAATCCTTTTACCACTAAATCAAGATTACCACTCACAACACATACCCACATATATTGTTTTGTTGTCCAATACCCCCATTCGCCTAAAACATGATACAAATCCCGTAAACTCACCCGGAATACCTTCAACTCACATGAAGCCTCTGTCTTCGCTAATGCTTCTTGACGTAGCCAGAACCACAGATTTGCATATAATAAAATTCCAAGAACTTCCAGATTTCATCTGTAATTGCTGTCTATAAAGGGGCTGTTGCCGAACCAGAGATTCATGATTTGTGGTTGAGTTCAAGGCATAGTGTTCTCGAATTATCGAGATATGCGAGACTCAAGAGTTCGTGTGACAACCCTAAATCATGAACATAATATCACGAATGGTCTTATTGCTTCAGAAGGGACAAGGATGGCGGGTAGTTGTTGTCATATTGATGCCATCGCATAATAGGGATAGATAATATTAAATAACGAATTGGAGTTTGGAATATTAGAGTTCTTAGTTTTAGCATTATGGGAACTAAGCCCCACGAGATGGCTGAGCTTATGCAATTGGCAAGCTTCAAAGAGTTGAGACAAAGGTAAATTAGTATCAAGTAAACTGATGTGTACAAAGTTATGCTCGCAATACAGGAATGTATATGTCAAGTAATAATTTGAGCAGAAAGAAAACTCTATTATGTATCATATATGCAGTTCATGTAATCCTGAACTGCTCTATCATCATTATATCTAGCGCACTTTGTTAGTACACAGTCAGACATCCACAAGGGAGCTTCAAGTAAAGTCGATGTCTACAATACTTAGTTAGCCCATGTCGCATATTACTAAGTGATATAGGAACGTAATCAACATACCTTCATAAAGGATCAGGGAAAAAGGTATGTCTTCAGATCCGAGCAACCTCCGAAGGAATAAATCACGGTCAGACAGTGTGAATACAAGCATCACTTCCGAGAAGAACTAAACCAAAGTGCTTGAGCTTGAGACAAATTATATTTACCTGAATTCTGTTAGAATACGCATTCAACAGGCGAAGGGACGGATTTAACTGCCAAATGGTGATAAAACCAATGGTCCAGGGACTCAATCAGATGACGAGTTCTCAACAAGAGGTCCCAGTTAGCAACACCACAGGATGTACATTCCCGTTTGTTTCTGATGAATGCCGAAGTTACTCGATTGTGTCCGCCCGTTCGTCAAGTTATCATCATAAAAGTATGGACCACAGAAGAGGCCATTGGAAGTGGGGACTACAATATGAATTTACGAGATATGTACCTGAAAATATTCTAGTCAGCAATGGCTCACTTCATAATGGGCAAATTTAAAAATTAAGGTTAAGACGTCTTTGTCAGACAAGGCTGAAACTAGTTTACAACGGAATCGACATATTATATTCGGTTTGAGGAATCACAAAGTCGTTTAAATCATCTCAAGACTTTTGATGGTATGTGCTTGTCTGTAGTTATGTGCAAGTGCAAACTAACCTTTTAGAAATTATTGGAATACCAGTTATGGTTCAAGTTGTAGTTGTGTCTATAAGACCTTTATATGTTAACAGTTACAAACCTAAAAGCTGATCGTGTATAAAGCGAAGGGTGGATGCTCAGTGTAATTCTAGAGTTATTGGATCACCATGGGCTAGTAAGATTTGGATTGTTCGTGATTTGTTCATCTTTGCAACCAAAGAGGGTATTGTGAAATGTCATGAAGAAAAGTAAAAGCCTTACTATTAAAACCGTAGCCCATAACCTCAAGCCTGAAGGCAATGGGCGATTGGGGTCGCTGATCTTGAAGAATAGCGAACTTCCCACCGTGCGGGAACCAGCTTCTGAGCTTGGTGCAATGAATACAAGAAAGAAGAAAAATTTCTTGTCGCATTGATTTGTGACGTATTTTATGTTAAAAGTCAAAGTGGGGTTATGGAGCTGTTGCGCACGCCACTCTAATTCGGGTAACAGTGGCGTTAGTGGCAGCGGGAAAATGAGGCTGCTAGGCATCTGCTTCTTCCATTGGGCGACCGCCAACTGCCAGCGACTTGGGACTTACTGTGCCGGCTCCTCCTGAGGGAGAGGACTGCCAGCGGATTTAAGGATCGCTCCAGTGGACTTGCCAATGCTTTGCGGGCGTGGACTCACGGGTTCAGGCTTGATCAGCACATGCGCAGCAGACCCCGGCGAATCCGTCGAGTCGGTGAGCAATGATTGGCTGGAAGAGAGCCAGACTAAGGCACGAAGGTATGCGAGGTGATGGCTACCCAAACCACCTGCATGAGAGTAAGGCGATGAGAGCGAGAGGGGGTGTTGAGATGTCTCTGTTTATATACACCGTTATTTCCCTTTCAGACATCGTAAGTCAGAACAATTCCCTTTCCTTTTCAAGGATCATCACTTCATTTACTCTCCGTCTCAGACATCTGTCTTCTTGATTATTGGCTGCTACTGCCAGGCTCTCTTTTGTTAGACGGCCCCAGTATTACCACCAAGAAGATGTCACCCGTCGGGGCACTTTGGGCTCCAGTAGCCCTGAGGTTCCTTCGAGTGACACTCACAAAGGGCTCACGAGCCTTACAAAAAAATAAGCTCTGTCGGCAAACAATCATCTCAGATCCGCCAAATCTCCCACCAAACCCGGGCTCCCATCCACGCCTCCATCCCCCGCGGCCAACGCCGTGTCCCCCGCACCAAGGTCTTCAATACCACCAAGCAGTCGACCTGGGCCCAGTCCATCCGCCGCTACATCACCACCGAGGCTGGATTTTCTCGCATTGACTGTTCCAAGTTCCCCCGCTCTGAGACCGCTACTCGTGTCGCTCAGCAGTCTGGTCGTGCCCCCTTTGCTAGCACCCTTCGGCCCAACCTCACGGGTGGTGCCATTCCCCGGACCGCCGGTGGATACTCCCTTGGCGGTGGTGCTGGTGTCCGGTACTTTTCGCACACTCCCACTGCTCCTGCGCAGGTCGTGAACAATGTCTCCCAGGCTATGCGTGCTTTTTGCTTCTCGGGTCAGCGGGCTCGCTTTGACGGCGTTGATGCCCGAGGTAACGCTACCTTCCGGGCCGTCCATGTCGAGGGGGAGAAGAAGGTCGTTTCGGCCATCAAGGCTCCTTTTACTGCTCCCGGCTCCTACGTCGACTTCCGTCTTAGCCCCACCGTCACTGCCCTGACTCCCCTTGCTACCGCTGTCTCTGGCCTTATTGGATCTCCCGATGTCTCCTTCAAGAAGCAGGAGACCATTGCCGCGGCCACCCTCAATAGCGAAGGCGTTATTGATGAGTTGGCTCTAGACTTCGCTCGAGCTTGGAAAGACTTATCTGTAGTCTTTGCAGATATAAAGAAGCTATCCGAACTAGGCGACCTACCTATAACTCTCGAATCGTCAGATCTTATCCGAGTCCGCTTTCCAGGCGTCGATGCTGCAGCAGTTCAAAGTCTCTGCGATGACCTGGGAGTCCGTCGAGGCATTGTCGGCGAAGACGCCGAATTTGCCAGGGCCCCCGATGTCAACATGGCGCTGAAGTTCCCATTTGCTCCCGCGGCCTCCGCGTATACCGACTTGGATGTGGGGTCTATGTTCGGCAACGGCGAAGAGGGCTACATGCTCTCGCCAGGTAAAAGTCTTGGCGACAACATGTTTGTCCCCGACGAGGCCGATAATCTGTGGCTGCCACTGAGCGGCAGTGACGTCTCACCGCGTGACTATGTCGTGAGCCTCCCGAATTCGGGATTCCATTGTTCTGATATCGATAGTAACGAGAGCATCACCCAATTTCTGAACTATGTTGATCGGGAACAGTCCGCCAACCGGTTCATCTAACTTTCAGTCGTTCATTACTTCTTTCCTTGTCTGTCTATATCACTTATATTTACTAGGCTCCTCTTGAGTTGAGACCCGGATTTATATGTGTTCTCCCCGAGGAGTCATACTTGACGTTCTGCTCTTTTGTCTTTTTATGATGTGTCACTCCTTTGATGTTTCCTTATTGTTATCAAGTTTGATGTTTAACGGTTCGTTTCCTTTGTCTATTTCGAAAATTAAGGAGAAAAAAACTTGAAAATCGAAAAGCCATATCTATTAAAGTTAACGAAGAAATTTATGAAATAGCGGAGAACAGATGTTAGTCTATATTTATATATCCATACTTATTACCATAAATACAAATATCAGAAGCCAGATGGCTAGTTTATCACATGTTTATCTCTTCTCAAAATATGCAAGTTCCTAAAGTGAATACATAACGTGGTATTTTATGTGGTATATACATAAGCGCTATATACGAGGATTTGATTCCAGCTTAGAGCTTTGATTCTTTCTTAGCGGAACTCTTAGACTGCTCGACACAGCCTAGAGTCTTATGGTCATGCGCAAAAGAACCATCAACGACAGGAGTCATGGTGTTTAAGTCAAGACCCATCGTGAAATATGCCACCAATACTGCCGGCTTATGTTTCCCCTTATCAGATTTCTTACACCCCATAACCTTAAACGTCTCCTGACTAGACGGAGTCTCGGTCCCCTCACTGACAACGCCGAGGACTAACCTACCGCAGTACATGGCAAGATGGATATTTTTCATTTCCTCTTTGCACACCATGGTCAATTGGCACCAAGAGCTCATTGGGATGCTAGCGACATCTTGGCTGATTTTCAGGGAGACAGCAGCTATGACGCTTGCAAAGTTACAGGTTGCTCCGTGAAGACTTATACGGACGCCTGCGCTTTCAACATGTTGACAGAACATGAATACCTTGTAGGTACTCAAGCCCAAGACCTTGTGGCATGTCTTATCGGTCAGTTTGGTATGGGCCACAACCTAGACACCCCGATGCTCTGACACGCCAAACCATGAGATATCCTTGTCACTAGATGTGAGACAATCCACTGGTCTGTAAAGAATCTTGTACTGAGAGGAGATCTGATCACACACATAGTCTAAGCCGGCCTGGTAGCCGATAATCGACATATTTTGACCGGGGGCGCCTCCCGTGTGGAATTTTCCGTTGAAACAGATGGCGCAGCCGATGGCCTCGGTGAGGATCTCGATAGTCCTCATGTGATGACTGGTGGCTTTGGTTCTTCGTATAAACTTTGGTTCAAGGGTCACCTACTCTGCAGAGAATCGAAGGACTTCTCCGGGCGTCTAGAAGACAATAGTTAGTGGCTTGTGGACATCCTTAAATAATGCTTGGTATTCGACACTGCCGCCTAGCGTCAGGGTTTTGGCCCTGCGGCATACAGAGGGAATGAGAGCTCATTCGGAGGTTGCTATCGCGGAATATGAGAGGTTAGGGTGGCTGTCGTTGTTATTGACGTGGGGGGGACTGGGAATGCCGAGGGGGACTCTGGTGAAACCCATAGTTTTCGATGGGGGCATTGGCGATCCCGGATTGGAGGTAGAAGGTCACATAGGTGAGGCCCAAGGTCTTCGGGACGAGTTTGGGGTGGTTGGAGTTCATAGTGAAGAAAAATTAAATAGTGATGGAGACGTTGGCTGGTTGGTTGGAGAACTTGATGAAGTATGATTTTATGAGTAGACTCCGTGGCAGGTGGCTACTTATATATATGTTCTGATACTAAAATTGGAAGGCATAACGATTCTTAAACTTGAGGGCTCACATATCAACAATTGGCCGTCGTATACCTGGCTACACCACTGTATATCGGCTTCCAGGTGAGAATGATGGTATTATGTCGAAAATTATTCTAGACTTGGCCGACATCTCTTGCCAAAAACCTACTTCATAGATGAACATGATCAACATGAAAGATGGAATCATATACACCCCGGAAAAAGAGTCAGCACTAGCACGAGAAGCATGCCATCCATCTTGCAGCAAGTCATGATCACTTTTATACCTCGCAAATCGCCTGCTCGCGCCGAGATCAACGGCCAAGATGATGCTTGATTCAGTCATGGGTGCCCCGGATAGCGGAGTGATACCTAGCGATGGTGGTAAGTTATGCCGTTAACTTTGGAAAGTGGTGATTGTTTTGTAGATACGATGTGTCATAACAGACCATTTCGGAGGATCTAAACTATGTGATGTATGGTTAACTCCCTTTGGTGATATACCGACCTGAAGAGTGCAGCTATCGCATTGGATATGTGATGTAGTTGTCAAGGTATTAGCCTGTGATTGTGGGCCTGAGCTTTTGTTAATTGAGCTATATGTGAAAAGTCTGTCGGAGTAGTCAGTTAAGGTTGATGTTTTAGAGAAAACATACTATATAATGTAGTGCATGCTTAGCTCTTGAAATCAATATCTTGAAACAATAGGTCAATTGTGCATGCGCTTCTAGCTTTTAACTATGTATTCATGAATGGAGTGAACTGTTAAGATTGGGGAGGGCTAGAAGTGTATATGACCTATTAATTACTATAGAGATATTGCTAAGTTGGTAGTATTGATAAGGCCACCTTCAAGCTTTTCGCTTAGCAATGGATGAAGTACTGAGATAGTGACTTTTGCCGGACAAAAATCATCCTTATAATTTACCTGTTTCCCAAAGTAATTTGATGTTACAATCTTTTGAGTATTCAATTAAATGAGGGTTCTGATAGTTGATCGCTTCGCAGAACCAAGTTAGTGACAACGTCATGGTTAATGTTTTCTGTTAGATGAACCAAAAACATTAATTAGTTTTAATCCTAATTTAAATTATTGTTAGACTTGACAGGGGATTTATAAGATATATAAAAAGGCCGATTTTCAATAGCCGCAATCCGATATAGTCTAGGGGTTAGGATATCTCGCTCTCACCTTCGAGTAAAGTAGATCCGAGAAGGCCGGGGTTCGACTCCCCGTATCGGAGTCGTCAGCGGTTCACCCCGCTTCGATTTTTGTTATTTTTTTTGTGTTAACATCTCAAGTCGAAGTAATATATATATATAGTGATTATTTGTGCACATGTGATATTGAATCTATCTGTCTAAAGAGAGTCTTGTTCTTGGGTAATACCGACGTCATGAACGATTGTTGTACAAATTGTTAGTGATGTTAACGGCAACTGGCACGTGAAATTATTTACAAGGGTCCATGAACCTAATAAGGCACAATCCTTCAGAATCATCTGAAGATATTGTTTTAATCGGTCTCCTCAATTATCTCATTCTTCTTTTCAAGACTTCACTGACGTCAACTCTCTTTTAACCCCACTCAAAGAATTAAATTTCGATCTCTTCGACTCTTCTTCACCACACATCAATCAATAGTTATGGCTCCTAGAAACTGGGGTAAGTCACCAAAGCATTTTTCAATTTGACCCATGCACAGCGTGAATGCGACCGAAATAAGACAAAATGTTGATGTTGACATCGGCGCAGTTCACGATGCTGGGAAATTGTCGTTGGGCTTGGAATTTGATTCTGTTTCAAGTTTTGCGAATATGATACTGATTGCAGTTATTTAATGTTATAGACGACGACGAGGAAGATGCCGTCAACGCGACCAGCTCTCCCATTGTTTCCGCTGCCGTTCCCGCCGCAAGTTTGACGATGAGGAGGAGGACGATGTATGTTCAATACCCCGCACGACTCCGCACCTACATTCCGAACCCGATACTTAGAAATCCACCCTAAATTATCTCTAAGTGATCGAACCTACGCCGACTGAAATACCGACTAACACCCGATCTCTTCTCCTAGGTTATTGACTCCTGGGATGCCGATGACTCGGACGTCGAGCGCGAGAAGGCCGCTAAGGCTGCCGCCGCTAAGGCCACCGAGGCTGCCAAGCCTAAATTATCCAAGGCTGAGCGCATCGCCGAGTTGAAGGCCCAGCGTGCTGCTGAGCTTGCCGCTAGTGACGATGTCCTCGACGATGAGACCGAAGCCGAGCGCCGCGCCCGTCTCCGCCGCACCGAGCAGGATGCCGATCTTGCTCACGCCGAGGATTTGTTCGGTGACATTGGTGTTAACCCCAACCGCAAGGGGAAGACTCTGGGCACTGCTGTTGTCGTTAACGCTACAGATCCTACCACCGTTGTTGATCTTACTAAGATTCCTCTGTTCAACCCTACTACCAAGTCTCAGTTCGATGAGATGCGGTCGACTCTGGCTCCCATTCTTACTAACCTTGCTAAGAAGCCTCACTACAACCTGTTCCTCCAGGAGTTCACCAAGCAGATTGTCCGCGAGCTGCCTTCGGACCAGATCAAGAAGGTTGCTTCTTCTTTGACTGCTCTGTCGAATGAGAAGATGCGTGAGGAGAAGGCCGCTGAAAAGAATGGCAAGAAGTCCAAGGCTGCCAAGACCAAGGTCTCCGTTAACACTTATCGTCCCGGTAGTGTTGACACTAACATTTATGAGGATGATGGTTTTGACGAGTATGTGACCGTTCAATCCGATTTAGTTTTGCTGAAACTGTTACTAATACTCTATAGTAATGACTTCATGTAAAGAGTTGAAACTACGGTTTTTATACTCCGGATCATGTCAATATATCGTCCCTGGTGGATGACTCGTCCATGTCACTCTGCTGGCTTACTCACATGAGAATTGCCGCTTACTCATGTCGATGACTATGTACCGGCAACACTGGCAATGCAATAACCAGCTGAGCTGCTTACTATATCCCCAGAACTTCAGATTCCTTGCATCGTCGGTATGCAAGCGAAGAACGAGGGCATGGATGACGGCGGCAGTCTTCGGGGAGAACAAAAGGGGTGGCGTATCATAGCTATACCATGGAATTTGAATTTGGGTTTTTTACAGACTATACACAATCCTAGATCTTTGTAATTGTAATCGTGAACATGCGTCATAGAGATCGAGGGGTCGGAGGTCATGCAAGCGGCCGAAAGGAGCGAGGTGTGGTCCGATTGTAAAGTGGGATTCAGGGAATTCAAGCATGCCAGACCAGTTGCATGACTTAAGAATGTCTGTAGCCAATCAGAAGAGCGCATTGAAGGGTTAATGTACAAGAGCTCAGCCCACTGCAGAACCGACTGCATAAAATTGAACAGAGAATTGGTTGGTAGAATGGAAATTTATCGGAGCTTCTGGGTTAATGGGACAACTTTCGTGAAAGTATTTTGAAGACGTGTGGTTTCTCGTGTGATGCGTCAAAGTGAATATTTTCCTTTTTGTATTTGTTTATAATTATTATTTGTTTCACAGATTAATTGGTAAATTTGCCCTCTTGTCAGGAGACCTATCGTTTGGAGCTATCCAGTCCCTTAGCCTTACCGGCCTCGACCTTCTAGTGACCTCTCTTGAATCTTTAACCTCGAAGCTCGATACCGATTCCATCCTCCATTATCTTTACCCTACGATAAACATCGAAAAAACACCAAAATGCGCATTGAATGCCTTCAGATGGCGGCCATCGCTGCCATTTCCCTGTTTGCCGCTGGCGCAAACGCCTCGGTTGGCGATCGGCTTCCCGAGTTTAGGGAATGTAAAGAAGTACGGAGCGGGATTGCCCTACGTCATACAGGATGTCTGCTAACGACTACTGATAGATTTGCAAGAGCCAGAACTGTCTGAATGATGGCACCTCAACCCCAATCCGTACGTGGAACATGAGCCCTCGATACTTTAGACGATCGTAGCTAACTTTGAGTCTTACGCAGCTCTCCTCCGCCAAGTACTCCTTTGGGATTGCCACTCCGAATGCGACTACACATGCCAACAAATCATTACCGACCGCCGTGAAGAACACGCGCAACCCATTGTCCAATTCTACGGCAAGTGGCCCTTCTACCGCCTCTGGGGCATGCAGGAACCCTTCAGCGTCATCTGCAGTATCGGGAACTACATTGCTCACTATAAGGGTCTTAAGGCTATCCGCGAGCACATTCCCGCCAGCTACCCGCTCCGCAAATACTACGAATGGTTCGCATACTTTGGACTAGCGTCATGGGTGTTTAGTACAATATTTCATACTAGGGACTTTACAGTGACGGAGCAGCTGGATTACTTTGCGGGAGGAGCCTCGGTGTTATATGGGTTGTATTACACGGTGATCCGGTTCTTCCGGCTGGATAGATATGAGGCGCACTTCGTGACAATTCGGAAATTATGGACGGTGTTTTGTATTGCGCTGTATACGGGGCATGTCGGGTACCTTAAGTTGGTGTGCTGGGACTATACCTACAATATGGCAGCGAACGTGGTAGTGGGCGTTGTGCAGAATTCGTTGTGGACGTGGTTTTCGATTTCGGAGTTTCGGAAGACGGGGAACTTTTGGGCGACGTGGCCGGGTTTGGCGGTGGCGTGGGTGATGATGGCGATGAGTTTCGAGTTGTTGGATTTCGAGCCGTTGGGGAGGAGTATTGATGCGCATAGTTTGTGGCATTTTGGGACGATTTTCCCTATCATTCTTTGGTACAAGTAAGTTAAGAGGGACGAAGCATCGCGCCGCGATGAGTGGGTGCTAACAGTTGACAGGTTCCTGGTTAAGGACGCACAAGACGATATTGCTCGGCAACGTGTGAAGAATTAGAATACCCTTCCTTGATGCTTAGCATATGGTCCGAGATATATATCGGTTGCTTTATATTATTACATAATTATGCATAGACTTTCTGTAGTCCGTGGTTTTTAATAAGTTGAGAATATAGACCGAGTATTATTTGTTCGGTTGACTTTTGATATGATATAAATATATTAAACATGCGGATACGTGCCTAAGCAAAGAGCCACCACCATCAAGAAAGAAAAACAGTAACGACACAAGAACCCACGCCCTTTATTAATAAACGCCACTCAAAATACTGATAACGGCATAATGATCCCTCCCCCTCCGTACATCACCCCCAAAGTCATCATTGACCTCGACAAAAACCCCATCAGAAACCCCACACCCAACAACACCAATATCGCCCCTCCCGTCAACAACGGTGATACCTGCTGATCTTGCCACCGCTGGTAAAAACGAATCGTTCCCACTCGGACAAAGAACAATTCGTGTTTGAGGTTCCGGAACTCGGAGGTCCCAGTGTGATCTGGATTTAGGGGAATCTGCGGGGAGTTCCGGGGAGCCGGGTTATTCTCGGCGCTGCGAATTTGGCGTCAGCAGCCGGGGGAGGCTATGTTGAGCAAAGGGCCTTACAGAAGGGAAATGGTGATGTCACCCTCGATGTCGGCTTTGAGTTCGAGGTTCAATTTCAAGTTGAGACCAAGTTGGAGTTTGACAGGTGATTTCTCAGACTTTGCAGGCTGGACTGTGTTTTTCTTTTTGTTTTTGGTCCTTCTGGACTTGGGTTGCAAGGCGTTGGAGAGGTCAAGGGTACCGGTGATCATGCGTTTGCCGGAGGGATTAGGCGGTTGCCGGGAAGAGCCGGCCGTTGAGGCAATGGACTCAGTGATGTCAGATGAGGCGATACTGGCGGTGTCAAAGTCGTGTTCCTCTTCTTCGAGGACTTTGGCGACGTGGGAGTGGTGGTTGGGAGTGATTGTCTTTTTAGGTGCTAGTTGACTTTTCTTTCCCGGGGACGAGTCGGGATTGTTGTTTCCCTTCCGCCGATTCCTCCGGTGCTTCTTTTTCGGGGATGTGGCACTTCCCGCTGTACTCGCTGCTGTTGTCCCCCCAAACGTACTCGCTGTATCACTAACCAACGACGGCGTCAACATGGGTGCCGGATCATTCAAATTGATATTGAGGTCAAGACCGTCGATAATGTCATCGTCGTCGGGGTGGAGGATCGGGGATCCGGAGGCGGCTTTGGTGGGTGGGGAGCGCTTGGGGAGAGAGGCGGTACTAAAGAGGGAGGATATCATGGTGGTGGTTATGTGGGTTTTGGAAGTGTCGAGGGTGGTGGGGCCGGTGGGAGTGTAGGTGGTGGTTGTGATATTGTGGAAGAGGAGATTAGGAGGATTTGGGAGAGGGCATTCGGAGGGTGGCGTGGAGGGTTTTATGAGGGGTATGGGTGATGGGATATCGTGGCGTAAAGATGAAGTGTGTATAACGGAAGTATATCGAATATGGTGGTAGTGTCAGTGGTGACGATAATCTTGTGATGATAGTAGAAATTATGCTGTTGATACTACGCGTAACTATGAAATATGTATAATTTAGAACAAAAAAATTAAATGCAACAATAAGAAGAACCAAACAAAAACAAGCCGAACAAAAACCAGAACACCCGAGAAACCTCAAGACCCTCCCAGCTCCCTCTCACCTCTATATAACACAACATATCCCTCTCACCTAATCCCCCAATCGTGTCTGCCATCCCCATCAGCTGTGTACCAACCGCAAAACACTTGGGGCGTAAATTAGTCTAACAGGCAGCTCCAGCTCATTATAGTGGCTGGTCCATTTATACGCCAGTGACACCGGGAGGATGATCATTGGGGGGGCTCGCGTGGAGGAAGGGTTTAGAGGGGAGGGTAAGAGCTTTGACGGAGTTTGGGAAGTGGTACGATTATTGGTCGTGCGAGAGGAGTTGGTTGGGGGTAGAGGGTGAAGGTTGCTGGGGAGGAAATAGGTACGTGATAGTAAAGAGAGAATATAGTATTTACATAAGGATATATAGAAATATTCCAGATAATATATTTAGTATTCACTATTCACTTTCTTAAACATCCCAATTCATGCTATAAAACCTATCTTGTCACTGTCGTAGCCCCGCTCTTTGTACTCGGTTCTCGAATACATAACTCCCCCATATATCCAAGTCCCACCTACCTCAGCCCCTGCGTCATCACACGAACCCCATCAAACTAACCATCAACTTGAGCACCTACCTTCTCAGAATCAGCCGATTTCCACGCCCATATGAAACAACATGGTCTTGATGCTATCTAAATAAGTCCATAAATCCATTAACTGTCCTTCAATTGACGTGATCCGCAGGACCCTAGGAAACTATCTTCATGAGCCTTCGAAACTATTCGTGATTGATATATATCCTGACTATTATTTGACTAGTTGGCCTAGAGTACAAATTTCGGCTGAGTCACTATTGGCCATGTACAGTGACGCACTGGGTCTTTGAAATTGTACAATGTCATCTTCAAACTCTTCTCGCCGGCTTCCCGTTGCCACCCGACCCGCATAATCAAACAGCAAGTGACCATTCACATCACGAATTGCTGCCAAGTGGAGAAAATAGAAGTTTTCATGCGTTTATAAGACGGTGTTATGTACAATTGAGAGCTTGTCTCAGCGATTAGTCTTGGGTATTATATTCCAATTCATCTAACTCCACTTTTTCGGCGTTGGCATGAAAAAGGTTCTTTCCATTTCTGGTAGTCCTCTTTCTCCACTTTCGAGCCGATGAGGCCCCACTTCCGTTGAACTCTGACCTATTGAACTCCTTAAAAACGATATCCCAAAATATTAACCAAAAGAACAGTAATAACCCAACAATCTACAACTACAAATCTTAACCAAGCAAGTCCTTCACAGACATCCCCGTCCACTACCTTTATCCCCATCCTCACTACCTGCCCTTGAGAAACTAGGTCCTGAAGTCGACATCCCCGCCTATCATTATTCAACATCAGCAACGCTGCCGTCGCCTCTTGATCCAAGTCCACCTGTGGCTGCAACGCCGGGCTCGTCAACATCCCCATCGACCCTTCATACCCCTGCTGCGGGCCGAACGCTGGGGACGTCGTCGCCGACGTATATCCATATCTCTGATAATCAGTGCCCACTGACGAATATGAGCCATGTCTATGTCTCGTATCGGTCGGTAGGAGCGCCGGAGACACGGAAGATTGCCGGGGCGGCGGGATAAGCGGGCCATGGTGGGGAGATGGATGGAGAATTATCCATCAAGATATCGTTGTCGTCTTCTTCGTCAGATGGATTGGGGGCGGGAAGGCTGAAAGTGGACATGGGAGGGGCGGGCGTCCCGCCTGATTGCGCTGCATTTTGCGCCTTGAGAGTTTCAACACAGGTTTGGAGGTATTTTATATATTCAATGGATGCCTAAATGTATGCAAGTTAGCATTCCGAAATCTCAGAAAAGATAAAGGTCATGTGACCAAGCAGCCATTGCACGCGTGTTTGCCAAGATGCCAAAAAGGTAATAATGAAACTAACCTGAAGGATTGCCAACTTGTGCATCTCCCCCTCACATGCTGGAATTAGACCTTTCAACTGGGCAAACTCCTCGTTCATTTTAAAGCGTCGCCTCCGCTCAATCAGACTGTGGGCCGTCTTCCTCGCCTGTTTTCTCCCCGCCGTATTTGTTGCTGTCGCTTGCTTCTTTTTCAAATTCGCTGACGGCGGCGCCACTGAGCCTTTACTAGACATCCCTGCTGCAGCCGTAACCGCTTTGTCGGTCTTATCGTCCTTCCCCGGCTTCATTTGAATGATTTTCCGTGTGCGTGTTGGCGGCGGCGGCAACGCAAATGTGTCTTTTGGCGATTCCTTCATGGTCAAGGTGCGCCGACGCGACTTGACGACTTCGGAGGCTTGCATGGGGTATTCGGAGGGATTTGACGAAGATGCGGAGGTGCTGAACGGGTTGGCGATTTCGGGGGGGGGAAGCTCAAAGGAGAGCTGGATGGGGAGTTGGCTTACTCCATCTTTGCCCTTCATATCGGTGCTAGAGGGTGTTGGGGGTAGAGATGGGCGAGGCATGGTGGGCAGATGTGATGGAGGTTATAATGGGGTGGGTAGTATGGTTTAGGAGGAAGGTCCGGAGGATTGAGTGGGTCAATGGGTAGGTGAGGATGGGTGAGGTTCTGACAGGGGAATTAGTAGGAGGAATGGTCCTAGTGGTTATATAGATGGAGATCGGATGTAGGAGAGAGAGAGTGTGAAAATTGAGAAACCGGGAGTAAGGTTGCAATGCAGAGAAACCGGGAGAATTCTAATGTGATAAGACGGGTGATATATGTAGGTACGCAGCTGCAGATTCAAGGCGTGACTAACGGTATCGTGAGCGTTAAAAGATAAAGATTACTGGTGGTGGTAGTGACGAGGGGTAGATGCAATTCTTTTGGGCGATGATGCTCTAATGATCACAAATAGATAGACTGAAGAAAATACACAAACAGCAGGAACTAGAAAATATTTTCAGTTAAATATAAAAAAGGCAATAAGTAACGTCAATTATCCGACAATCACGGTACGCAAATAAAAATGAAGAGCAAAATCAAGAAGAATTCCAAACTTTGTCCTCCTAGTTCACACCCGTCTTCATATCACCATGGCCATCCTTACCACGACCCTCTTCATTCACCAAAGGCAACCCGACACAAGACCATGTGGTCCATTCAAGACGTAGATGTTTCCTGCATCGACACCCCATCTACAAACCCCAGGCCAACCAACCACAGCTCTCCCCACCATCCCAATTGGGGCGTGTATTATACCTGCCACTAGAAGCTTAGCTACAGTTCCCTCTCGCCTCTTGGCTTTAATTCATAATAGAGAACAAACAACGGATCAATCAATACCCCCATAAAGTCTTCCCGGGGTTCTAGAAACTAGCCAATGGTGTCTCTCGGATGTGACCATGCGTCTAGTAAAAGTTGACCAAAAGGGCATCGAGGCACGGGGGTGGCTTGCTACGCCCTCTGACCCGATTGAGGATATACTTGATAGAATAAGGGCGAAGCATCCTACAAGCCATCACTAACCACTCATGGCCCCCAAGCACGCGATCTAAAAAAAAAAAGTGTCTAATAGGAAAGTAATTCTATATTTCTGCCGCCGTCAATTCATCGCAACATAAACGTCTCTTTCACTTTTGGCTCACCCATTCCACTGTGCTTCATCGCCAGATTAATAGACAAGTGTGTCGGCAACCTAGGATTGTGCTCATCTCCCTAACCAACCAAAGCCAATCAGAGGGCGTCATGGATACTTGTGGAGTGTAAGACGCAACCAATCAGAAGCTCAGGGTCGAGCACATGTCTTAGAAATATCCGAATTGAGAAGGAAAACGGTGGGGCAGGGATATTGTTCCTGATTATTTTGATATGGCTCAGAGAGTGAATATAACGGGATTAAATATTGTTTTAATTACTGTTTCTTGTTGGTACCGTGAAGCAATGTAAATAAAACACATTATTTACGATCTTTGATCTGTATCAAGCAATATATCACGATTGAAATTTCGTAATTAGCGTTAATCCCATCCATCTCCAAGTAGACATCCCTTACTCCCCATCGGTCCCAAAACTACTTCCAACTTCAATCGAACAAACCTCTCTCCATCAACTGCGGAGTCAATCTTCATTCCTCACCGAACATCCTCCACCTCCAAACTGCCCGCGTGCTCTGGTTCCTTTACGGGATTGATTACCCTCCCCATCACTACAGACTCGCCCCCTCGCTACTAAGAGGAGCACGTGGACACTTGGCTGTACGCTCATCTAGAACCTTGGCTGGGAGGCAGCAATGGTAAAGTCAAGCTAGTGTTCCAGCTAGATAGACACGTGCTCGTGGGGACATTAATTGTATGGCTTGGCTAGGGAAAATGGATGGATGGGGGTTTCGCTAATGTGAAGTTGAGGGATGTGAAAGTATAGTAGGGTTGAGATTGTGCTGTAAGGTTGAAACTATCGAGACATTTTGATAAAGATGTTCAAGCTGTTACACTAATCAAATTCTCCTCGAAAATCTCCAAGTTATACACACCGGGCCCCGCGGGCTCCACTTTCCAACCCCGGCCTGTAAGCGGAAATTCGGCACGCGACCACCTCGGCAGTCAGATCCCATTGGATGAACATAATAAAACATGGATAATCAAAGCGGCACATTGCTTCATCGTTAAATCATCTTTCTCTTGTTGATATTCAACTATAAAAACACTTCAAAAATTATATCCGTTCCTGGTATTCAAACGAATATTCCGCAACGCCCGTACGCCCATATAAAAAAACAATACAATACCCTAAAATCGTACACATAACCTTATTTCATACCCATCTCACATCTCTCCTTAAATCTCATTGGAAGGGTAGGTGATCGAGGTAGTAGCAGTAAACTCCTCCTTGATCGACCGCATACTCACAAATCTGCTTAATAGAGACTTTGAACCAGCCTTGTCATTGGTACCTGAGGCACGGGAACCACCAAAGGGTTGCTGGCCAACAACGGCCCCAGTCGACTTGCAGTTGATGTAGAAGTTACCAGCGGCATCACGGAGGTTCTCCTCGGCAAAGCGGATGGCCTCACGGTCGACGGCGAAGATGGAACCGGTCAGAGCGTACTCGCCGGTGTTGTTGACGAGTTTGCAGATGTTAGCATAGGCGTTGGGGGCGGCGTCATCCCAGACGTAGGTTGTTAGGATTGGACCGAACAGCTCGGTGCTCAAGAGCTTATGATTGGGGTTAGACGTCTCGTAGATGGTGGGCTCAATGAAGTAACCCTTGGAGTTATCGTAGGTACCACCGGCGAGCAGGGTGAGATCAGAGTCGGACTTGGCAGCCTCGATAGCACCGGATAGTTTATTAAATGAGCCAGAGTGGATGACAGGGCCGGCGAAGGAGTCGAGAAGACGAGGATCGCCCTGCTTAATGGACTTTGTATGGACAATCATCTTCTCCTTGAACTCAGGCCAAATGGACTTGGCGACATAGAGACGAGAGGTAGCACTACACTTCTGGCCCTGGTACTCAAAGGCACCACGGACGGTCTGGAGGACGGCATTGTCGACATCGGCCGAGGGGTGGATAACGTGAAAGTTCTTGCCACCAGTCTCACCGACAATGCGGGGGTACGAGACATAGCGACCCTCGGCAACACCCTTGCCGATCTCACCGTACAGCTGGCGGAAGACACCGGTTGAACCAGTGAAGTGCAGAGCGGCGAACTCACGGTGCTTGAGGACGATATCGGTGATCTTGGCGGCATCGCCGGGGACGAATTGGATGACGTTGGCGGGGAGACCGGCCTCAAGAAGGACCTTGTAAACGATCCAGTTGCTGAGGATAGAGGCAGCCGAAGGCTTCCAGAGGACAACGTTACCCATCAGGGCGGGAACACCGGGCAGGTTACCGGCAATGGCAGTGAAGTTGAAGGGAGTGACAGCGTACACGAAACCCTCTAGAGGACGGTACTCAATGCGGTTCCACACACCAGGCGAGTTGTGCTTGGGCTGGTTAGCGTACAGTTCCGAAGCATACTGAACATTGAAGCGGAAAAAATCTGCAAGCTCAGCAGCAGTGTCAATCTCCGCCTGCCACACGTTCTTTCCCTGACCCAGCATGACCGAAGCCATAAGGTCGTAGCGGTACTTGGTCGAAATCAGATCGGCAGCCTTGAGGAAGACGGCAGCACGGTCGGCGAAGGGAAGGTTGGCCCAGGCCTCGCGGGTAGCCAAGGCGGAGTCGATGGCCTTGGTGATATCGGCAGGGGTGGCGGTGGAATACTCGGCGACAGCGTTAGCGTGATCGGCAGGGTTAGGCTGACGGATCTGGGTGGGCGTGGTTAGATGCTGGCTGTCGATAACAACGGGGACCTTGAGGGGGAGCTGGCTGTCGAGGCGGGCGATGGCGGAGAGGAGGCCGGCGCGCTGGGAGGAGCCCTTGGCATAGGTGTGCTAAAGGCAGGTGCTTTTGTCAGTGGTGGAACTTTTGACGATCTGGAAAACATAAGGCTATGCAGAGACGTACGTTGATTTCGTTGATGATGGCGGGGGTCTGGAAAGAGGCAAAGGTGGAGTAGGCAGTCCGAGCACGCGGGGCAGCCGCGGCGGCACGAATGCTTAGTCTGGTAGCCAGCATTTTTGTGAAGATGGAATGATAATCGTGGAGGGAGAGATGGGTATGGCTATATGCGACAAAGAAAAAATTAAAACAATTTGCACGATTATCACAACACAAAGGAGAAAAAGAGAAGAATTGATTCACTAGGTCGAAATATGGGTTTTTACTCTAGATATATCTATTTTTCAAATTCTTGGAGAGCTTCTTCCGTCATTACCCTCCGCAATCGCCCTGCAGACGCGCTTAACCAATGATAGCCACAGGAAATCCCCAGCCGAATAGCTTACGGAAGCTCCCTACCAACCCACTTGCCTCCCCAATTGTCGCGAAGCACCTCCAGAGTCACAACGACTCTATCACAACACCTTATCCCGTTCCCCGAGCTGTCATCCACAATGGCCCATTGGCACAATCCATACTTTTTCTCCCCGCCAAATCTGCCTAAAAGAGCAATTTTGGCGACTCCATGTAAGTTGCGACTGGGTCGCCGCCATGTTCAATCGGTAACTCGCGGCCTAAAAGTGAGCTGTGTTTGCTGAGTAAGCAACATTAACTGGTTTTTGCAAGGGCAATTATCATGGGAGGATGCAGGTAGATGACGTCCCACTTTACGACTAAGCCGGCCGACGGCCTGGCACCGACAGAGGTGTTTGGTGGGTTTTCCGAGATCGGATTTTGTAGGAATTGTTGGTGGTGATTTGAGGTTTGGAGTCGGTATAGGTCCAAGATTTTGCGATGATTACTCCAGTCACATTTTGGAAGGCGTGGACGGAATATCGCGGCATGTGCTTAAAGTCGAGGTTTCACCAGAACTTCAAAATTGATAGACTGCCCCACTTTAATATGCCCCCTCAACGCTTGATCTCTTACTTTTACCTGCAAGTTTACACACCTAATGAATGCAAATTTCCATTCCAACCAAATGTATTGTCTATATATTAATTCAAATCGTATCCTAGATTGTCATGTACTAAATATACAAGCGAACGAAGCCTAATATTGCGACCAGAAGCCCAAGAGTATTACCAAATCAGACCGACCGAATACTCTCAAGGACACACAACCATGTCTTCTCTACATCGACTGATACCATCTGCATATAAATTATAATCCCTTCAGTTGCCGAGATCCAGAATTGCCCAAAACAGAAACCCCTTACCATGAATCGTCATAATTCCACAAAATAGTCACCTGACTTCAATGACACACATCATGGCGACAATAGACCAGGTTATCTCCAACATAAAAATGGCTCATCGGCATAGTGTCACCGTTTTATTTGCTGTCAGGGTGCATACCATTGTTCGAATCACCGGCGTGCTTGTTGTGGTTGTGGTTCAAGTGGTGATGCTCTGGCTCAGAGGACGGGAACGCGAGGTTCCATGGGTTGGGAATTTGGCCCGAGTATTCTAATGAGGGGATCGTCAACCCGTATGGTTGAGTGTGTCCCTCTTTATCACTCTGCTCTTTCTCAACCCTCAGCATGACATCTAGACTACCGTCAGATCCATTTCCGTGAGTAATATTATCAGCCGCTTTGTGTGTGGTTCCAGCACCTAGCTCATCAGCGCAGATAGCGCCGTGGCCGTTGACACCCTGGAACTGACCATCCGATGAATGAGGAACATTCGAGTGATCGGTATGGCCATCTAGTCCTCCGCGGTAAGGAGAGTTCTCCGTAATTATGGAGAAGTTCCGGCTCGGCATCATGCAGTGGTTGCTCTTGGAGGTACGGGCGGTAGACCCAGGGTCCTTCTCAAAGAGGTTCAGCATAGTTTCGTCAGTCTCATTATTGAGATGGTGAATCTTGTTGCGCTTAGCAAGTAGATTAGCGACAGCTTGCGGCGGAGGTTTATTAACAATCGCCGAAGACACGATATTCTGCATGAAGCGGAAATCCCTCTCTGCGGGGATCTTGAGCAAAGGGTTCGAGTAGAAGCGACCGAGAGCAGCCAAATGCACATCTCCGCCAAGTAACGTCACACGAACAGAGAACTCTGCGGAGATGGCCTGCAGTCTTTCGAGCATTTCACGACGCTCAAGCTTGTGGGTCTTGGCAGTGTAGTGGTCGTCAAGATCATCTAAAAGATCAATACTACCATCGAATTGATTGAAGATGCTACCACCAACGCCAAACCGACGGTTCAGCATCTTGATAGGGGCGATTACGGGACTATGGAATATGTTCTCGAGCCAAGTCAGACGGGGATAGGCAATTGGGATACCGAGGAGGAACAACAAGTGCTTAATCGGAGATCCCGCATTCCGAGCGGCAGCGAGGTTCTGGCGCAGGCGAGTAAAGAGCAGGTCGTAAGTCTCCGGGTAGTTGACCTGGTGACGAGTGCGCTCAGTACGGGCGTCGATGCCGCAAAGGGCCATGCGAGGGCCCAGTGGGGCATAGAGATGGTAGGCCATCTCATTGATGTATGGTCCAGGCTTAGCACCACGAATGTAGATGGCGGGAAGCTCCACAGACTCTGCAACAAAGGCGTCTGAAACCTGAATTTCAGGATCGCCCAGTTCAGTCGTGTACGAGTAACGGGGCGGTGGGAGGTGGTGTTGAAACAGCATGTAGTACTTGTAGGCACAACCGCCTATACCCTTGAACATGTCACAGCGCATGAAGTTGTCAATGTAGGATCCGTATCCATCGATGATGTCATGGTCGTCCCAAATGTTCAATTGAGGAATCTGGCTATTTGCCTTGGCAAACTCGGGCTTTGTGTAACACTTGATATAGTTGTCGAGATAGTAAGAATCGCATCTTCTGCGGAAGCATTCATCGAACTTATGATCTTTGCGCTTTTTCGGGTTGGAGATTGCGGTCCACTCCTTCAAGGGACCGTCGACTCTGATGCTGTCGTTGTAAATCTGGTCACCACCACCAACCCTATCATTGGGTTAGTTCTGCATATTATAATATCAAGTATCGTTTGCTACAAATATTGGTGACTTACATAATGTGCAGCGGCGCAACTTCGTGTCGCCTTAAAACATCGTTCCACAGCGCAATACCACTCCAAGCCTCCTCATCAGTACCGATACTGAACCCATTGCATGAGTAAAACATAGTGCGCATGCACTCAACGCCTGCAGGCACATAAAAGAAACGTTCCGGGACCGAAGGCGCGTTAACAATGTGCAACCCAGGGAACTTGTAAGCGTACTTGACTTCAAAGTCGAGCATTGGCACTGAAATTCTAAATTGCCAGAAGGTTGCGCGACGATCTGAGTATATGCAGTTACCGGTGACTTCTATGGGGTTCGCGGCAGCTCCTGCAACGGACAGAACGAGCTTTGGAGAGGCTGGTGGCGTCGTGGAGCCTCCAGATGTAACGATCAGAACACTGCCAAGCCATCTACTAGCTTCTATACCACGGTAGTTTAGCAGGGGACCAGCCCGCACTTCGGTGGGGTCGGCAGGGACATTGGGAACGACGTCATCGGGGATGATGATCGGGTGATGTGAAGCATTGGTTGAGGAGCGGTCGCGAGTAGACGGAGGGTCGACGCGATCGGAATTGAGGAAGGCGGCGAGATCGTTGGTTGAGCGGGAGTCTTTCAGGGCGTGTTGCGCATAGGAGTGAGACTCTTGGTGGCGCCAGCGGGTGGTGGAGGCGCCGGGGTTGTAGTGGGGATGAGAAGGGGGGTATTCGCTGATGGCGGAGGCGGTGACGGGCCGCATGGGCTGGTCGGGGGGTTGGAGGGACATTGTGTCAATACCTTGTGTGAAAATTAATGGAATAAGGACAAGAGTAGGAAGTGGGGAAGATGGGGATGTAGTGATGAGTCGGCAGATGTTGGTGGAATGCGACGAGAGGAATGGGGCTGTTAGGGAAGCCAATAGATATCCAGTTGGTAACAATGACTAAACTAATGGAACCAACAAACAATATCTAGATAAGAACGAACTCTTAATAGTAACCTTAATATGTAAGAAATTTTCCAAGATGATGATCTTAATCACTAGCGTCTCCAACAAAGTCTGGTAGAAGAAAAGATGGAAGATCTAAGATTGGACCGTCCACTTGTGGCTTGTCTAGCTTATGTATAGCGAGGATAAACTATAGAGATTGACAGTGGTGGTCAGCTGGTTGTCAGAGTGAAAAGTCGGATGTTTGGCAGGTGAAATCTAAGGAAGGTAGTCGTGATAGCGCGGGCGAACTGGAAGCTTGAGCGGAAGCGAACAAGAAGTTCGCGCAGGGGCAGATTTAGTACATTGATGAGTGTGCGCTAGATTAATTCGCACGATTCTCTTTTCTCAGATAAGGGTTTCATCAATAGTGGGAACGGTTTATCTAACCGTGCTTTTTGTACTGCTGTACTTTCAATAGCTACAATTGTCGTCGACTCGATCCAGTGTCGCACCCGTTTTGTATTGAACTATTATCTTGACTTTCAGTATTTCGTTCTGTACTTGTATCCTCTAACCCATTATACCAACTGTATCCTTCATGGTATCTGAATGTCTCCCAAAAAGTAGTCAGTTCACCTACTTTTTTCACTGTCATTGTATCGTCCATTTGCCTATCCACCCAATACGCTCTTGGAACTTACTCGTAGGATCGTGTGAAGCTCACCCAAGCTTAATCTATGCGTATGGTCCGTCCCTGGCCTCCACCACCACATTAATCCACCATGCGACAAATCACTATAACTCTCCAGTCATCACGAGTGGATAGTTCGTTCTGCTATTGAAACATGCACTCCCCGTGACTTGCGTGTTTCTACATTAGCCAGCCTACCGTAATAGTATTGACATCGAAGCCCTCATTTTCTGCACATCGTCACATCGTCACATCGTCATATGTGGCCGCTGGGCAGTCTCCCGGAGCGTACAGGGGTGGAACAAGACAGTAACGTCATCGCATGTCGTATCAGGCCCGTCCCGGTAAGTCGGCATTGTAGGCTTTAGCGGCGGGAGAGGCAGCAGTTGTAGAGATATCATGGAAACGAATATGAGCTAGGTTTACGCTACGCCAGTTATCAATCATCAGGCTGAGTGGCGCAATGGTAGCGCGTTGTCTTCCGGTTGTTCTCTAGCTTGGCAAAGGCTCAGGGTTCGAGTCCCTGCTTGGTCGCTTGATAAGTCATCTTCGGATGCTTGCTTTTTGCGTTTTTGCAATATAACCTATATTACACATTTACAAATTCATTTACTATGAAACCAACATAGAAGGGACTTTTAAGTCATTTATTGTGTAGATAAATAATGTCTATTAAATCTTACTCTCTACTCTTCTTTTAGTTCAACAACCTCGGCCGAGAAGTATCAAGATATTCAATAGTCAACAGACCACTTTGTTGGAACACAATGATGTCTGGGGGCGGCTCGTATATACTAGTCAAGACTGCTCTTACATTTGGCAGTCTGGCAATCAAGTTAATCAACGCTGGAATGAACTCGGTGTTCATTGTCGAAATCTCATCTGGCTGCACCAATTCCACCCGGTCAATAATGATAAACAAATCATCGGCCATCCCCTCTACTAGTCTCTCAAAAACTGGCCACAAGTGTATAAACGCCATTGCCCGTTGCATTCTCTCAAGAGTTAAGAACCCCGAATCCTCAAAAGGAATCTTGGGCTCTATATCTAGAATCTGGCAAATCAGGTTCCGCAACACTCGCGTGGCAGTAATCGGCATTCCAACCGCTGCCAAGTCCGCACTCAGTACGTAAATACACGGGATATCCGAAATCTCAACCGCTGTAACCATATCCACCGACAGCTGACTAACCCACGGATCCTGCTGCCCTGACTGCCCGCCCAACCAAAGCGTCGGACCATGCGGGATATCACGCCATATTGCCAGGCTATCGAGGATTCCGTTGTTCTCCCAGTGATCCCCAGGGTTTCCGCGTATGCCGTGGGCAGTGACGCGAGTGAGGGATTCCTCGGGGTGCCAGTAGACATCGAGGGGGTTGGCCATGATGACATTTTTGAGGGATTGGGCGTATTGGGTCATTTGGAATTTGTGTATAGCGCCTTGTTGGGCTTCGAGGGCAGAAACGCGGATGTCGATTGTTTCGAGGGAGGCGGTAATGGATTGAGTGGCGCGATCGAAAGCTTGCATCATGTTCATCATGCCTGGGTGGTGTTAGTCAGGTTCTGAGAAGCAGGTCTTGTGAACGGGACGGGACTCACTTCTAGCATTTGAAGTATCACTGTCAAACGACGGCGGCATACTCGTGATCGCCTCCCGAAGTTTTTGGAGAGAGGCATCGATGTTATCGAGCGAGTCTTCAAAGACATCGGGGACTGCGTGAATGATGGCTTCGATAAGCTTTCCGGACTTGGTGTGCCGGAAGTGGATCAAAAGCACTTCAGCATAGTCCAGGATGTCAATATAAAGTCTCCCGGCTGCCTTTTACAGGCGCCATCTGGCTTCATGATGAAATAATCTTTACAAGACTGTAGTTTCGGCAGGAAAGCATCTAGTTGGTCTAGTAATGGCTCTTCTCTGTCTCTCTTGTTGAGGACGGCCTATAAAGTTGATTAATATTGTGAAATGTCTTTTTACATATTTTTCACTTACCCGATAGATAACTAAAAACATGCCCACCACAAACTGGAATTCCTTGTGAATGGGAACCAGTAGCTCCGAAATATTGCAAACCAGCTCTAGCATCTCAGGATACCTCATTGTAAACTCGCGGGATCTACTAGGCCTTCCTCCATTGCGTTGCTTCGGCCTGTCCCGCTCTTCCGTGATCCGTCTAACAGTATCCATAACCTGGTCTATCCCCAACGGCGGCGAAATCAACAACTCGCGCTCTTCGGGCGACAACCTCAAATGCATAATTTTCTTCTTACACTCCCGGCATGCCTTCTGGGCCGTATTGTAATAACTATACCAGGGTTAGCTGCCGTCGCTAGACTACCGGATGCGTATCTAGAACATTGCAGATTGCTATTCACCTACCAGTAATCCGGCCCCTTGTTAAACCACACTTCATTCTTAAGCCTCGGCCGCGGAGTGGTCGTCTTTAACGTCGGTGATTTTGGTGTCGTCGGCTTGCTAGCCGGGTAGGAATCGCGGTCCCCGCGCGGAGGTGGGGCGTCGTTGCGACGGGAGCTGAAGAAGTCCATGACGGAAAGCGGGGATGAAGAGCGGAGACTTCTCGGCAACTTGGATGTGAGCTCCTACCCCGGGGATGAAATTTGAAAGTAAAGAGTTGGGATGAAGAAAGGCACCTGCGAAGTTGGGGGGAAAGGGAGATTTTACAGATGTGAATTTGAAGAGTCTGTGCCGTTTGGTGGTTGTGGTCGCTCTTTTTTGGTGGGTAGAGGGATGGCCAGTTAAGGGAGGGGAAGAGAGATGTGAGAGAAGGATTTAACGGACTTTTGCAGTGATTTATTTTCTCATGTCACAAGCTGAGAATAATGTATATCTTTTGAAGAGTGGGAGTTTGAAAGATTTAATGATTGATCCTGTGGATAATTCAAGGCTGGATGGCTGGCCTCAAGTGGGCTGGTCTATATGGTCGTGTGCCTGTTAGCCATGGTTGGGTGAAGTACCATTTTCAACCATAAACCCAAGCCACCCATGATACACAGATGTGACTGGACAGCCTCAGTCTATGACGATATCTACTCAACCACAGCTTACATAAGGCCGGATAAGCTCTTCATCATTTGCCTACAGCTACCATCCTCCCTATTACCTAGGGTTCAAGTCAATAAATTCCCTTTGCATCTCCAAGCACTTATCAGATCTGCAATGCCAAAATAGCCGCATGGTTGGGTAGTGTCTGTGCCGTGCATCTCGTCTTTCAACCATGAGCTTTTTCCTACGCCTCGCCAATAGTTTTAAGCTGTCGTCTCAAATCTTCATTGAATTCAGTTGTTAATGATCTAATCAGTCAATTGTTTTAGCTCGCTCTGTGGTAGATCTTTAGAATGCTTGGCGCTATCCCTGCATTTACCCCCACAAAAACCCGGCCTTTACCGAAAGATACCGAATTCAAGCTAATCTATACCTCGCTTCACCGATATTCACCGCCTTGTTTCACCGAACCCGCAGAAGGCTCCAGTAACTCTAGATGTAAATTCTGCCAGCTTAATTTTTCTTGGAGGAAATTCTGGCGTTTGATAGCTCCCAGAGAATAAGGAGGATGGATATCCACATCTTGTAGGAGTTGAACTTCCATCTACAGGCGTTTGATACAGAGGGTCCTTCCCTGTAAAAACATACGGCTTATGGTGACAAATGTCAAATGATATCACTAACGAATAGAAACATTTATAGAGTTTTCTTAACTGCCATTTCTCCTAGCGTAGAACATAATTAAGCTCCACCCTACCAATGCTACCAGTAGGAAGAAGGCTACTGGCTGTATTTTCTCTGATTCACGTCTGCTTCTTAAGAAAGCAATCCTTCACTCCTGGCACGTCACTGCTTTGCATATCGGGACTCTCCTTTTCCCCTTCAACTATCTACAGATATCACAGCTTGCACCTTGTTTCCAGGCTTGTATAGTTTACTTTCTTTCCCCTGTGTCGTTCACTTCTTCTGTCTTATTGTTTCTCTATACCTTGTTTAATTCATTTTTCCTACCCCTCGTTCTATAGAAACCCGTGCCCATAATGTCGTTCGGTGGCCAGACTCCCACCATTATCGTCCTCAAGGAGGGTACGTTTTACGATTTCACTATGCATGACAATACGATACATGCAAGGCAAGAGTTGGAGGTTCTGGATGGAGATTTTCTTTCCATAAGAGACAGCATCGATCTTTTGAGTTCTGATAGACTACGACTGGCCAATATAGCCCAGTCTGTCGGCTGTGTGCCCCGCGTTGATGGATGCTACGTTCAGAACCCCGCGATTCTCGACCCCCAAATATCACAACCTCCGCCTACTTGCGACTGTTCAAACAACAAAATGCTAACATACTGCGCCAATTCATAGGCACTGATGCCTCCCAAGGCCGCGGTCAAATTGTTTCTAACATCAATGCTTGTCTTGCTGTGCAGGGTACTATAAAACCTACTTTGGGCCCCTATGGTGGTGATCTTCTTATGGTTGATGAGAACGGTAAACAGACTATCACCAACGATGGTGCTACTGTCATGAAGGTACGAGTGCACTGAAGCTGAACTCGACAAGAAGCAATGACTAACCCAAAACACCCTATAGCTTCTCGATATCGTTCACCCTGCCGCCAGAATTCTCGTTGACATTGCGCGATCCCAAGACGCTGAGGTCGGTGATGGTACCACTTCTGTTGTTGTCCTCGCCGGTGAGTTCCTCAAGGAGGTCAAGGAGTACATTGAGCAAGATGTCAGCACTCAGATTATTATCAAAGCCCTCCGGAGGGCATGCTCTATGGCTGTTAATAAGGTCAAGGAGATCTCCATTGCCACCGATGAGGCCAACCACAGAGACACTCTCGGCAAGCTCGCCGCTACTGCTATGACCAGCAAATTGATTAAGCGTAACACTGAGTTTTTCACCAAGAGTAAGCATGAAGTTAGAATTTTCCCAATCATGTAGTGGATCACATACTAACAAACGCCGTGTAGTGGTCGTTGACGCCGTTCTGTCTCTGGACCAAGAGGACTTGAACGAGAAGCTCATTGGTGTGAAGAAGGTTCCTGGTGGTTCACTCACTGACTCTATCTTTGTCAACGGTGTCGCCTTCAAGAAGACCTTTGCCTACGCTGGTTTTGAGCAGCAGCCCAAGACTTTCGAGAAGCCTAAGATTGTCTGCCTGAACGTCGAGCTCGAGCTTAAGGCTGAGAAGGACAACGCTGAGGTCCGTGTCGAGCAGGTTTCCGAATACCAGGCTATTGTTGATGCCGAGTGGCAGATTATCTTCCAGAAGCTCGAGGCTATCCACAAGACTGGTGCCAAGGTCGTTCTCAGCAAACTTCCCATTGGTGATCTTGCTACCCAGTACTTCGCTGACCGCGATATCTTCTGCGCTGGTCGTGTTGCTGTTGACGACATGGAGCGCGTTGTACAAGCTACTGGTGCTACCGTCCAGAGCACTTGCTCTGACATCCTCCCTGAGCACTTAGGTATCTGCGGCAAGTTCGAGGAGCGCCAGATTGGTGGTGAGCGCTTCAACTTCTTTGAGGATTGTCCTGAAGCCAAGACTTGCACCCTTGTCCTCCGTGGTGGTGCCGAGCAGTTCATTGCCGAGGTCGACCGCTCTCTGCACGACGCCATTATGATCGTCAAGCGTGCTATCAAGAACCGCAGTATCGTTGGTGGTGGTGGTGCCACTGAGATGGAGATTTCGGCTTACCTTCACAACTATGCCGACAAGAACATTTCCAACAAGCAGCAAGCCATCATCAAGTCTTTCGCCAAAGCTCTTGAAGTCATCCCCCGCCAGCTGTGCGACAACGCCGGTTTTGATGCCACCGATATCCTCAACCAGCTCCGTGTTGAGCACCGCAAGGGCAACACTTGGGCCGGTATCGACTTCATCAACGAGGGCGTCGCCGATATGATGGAGCGCTTCGTTTGGGAACCTGCGTTGGTCAAGATCAATGCCATGCAGGCTGCTACCGAGGCTACCTGCCTCATCCTTAGTGTCGATGAGACTATTCAGAACGAGGCCAGCCAAGCGCCTCAGGCTCCTGGTGCGCCGCTGCCTCCGGGTGCTGCGCAGAGGGCTTTGCGGGGCCGTGGCCGTGGCATGCCTATGCGGTAAGCAGGGTTAGTCAGGGCCAGAGAGTTCAGAGGGTGGTTTGTTTCAATGGTGGATGGTTACTATTTAGTTGGGATTCGGTCTTTGTCTATAAAGTAATGTCAAGGTTTTAGACTTTCGGTAGGAGAGGCGGAGTAAAGATAATTTCTCTGGGTTTATAAATATCAAAAGATGAACACGTGGAGACATACCTCAATAGAATGATAATTCAAGCAATATACAAAATAGACCGAAACGTAGTTTCATAAATCACGTAAATGGAGAATAAATTATTGAATCAATAAGCAATTATCATTATTTTGTCGTCATCATAACTCATCACCACTAGCTATCCCCTAAATTGTCATCCACTTAAATCATAGCCACCTCCATCTCCAGATCCACAACTACCATTTATACTACTATTATCTTGTAAGTAAATCCTCCTCCTCGTAGTATCTTCCACTTCTTCAATATTCGCCTTCGATAAAACCTTTACAACCCGATTCTCCACCTCAATCCCCCAGTCCCACCCGCCCCTCCCTCCATTTTGTTATACCCATATAGTGGCGCCACCACGTTCCTCTCTGATTCATAAGCCAGAAATTCGGGCCCTGGTAGAGACACCGCCGAGCGTTCCGGGGACTCCGAGAGGGTCGAGGGGCTCAGGCGGCTCCGGGTACTCCGGCGTTCTGGGGGTGGGGATGTGGTGGTGGGGTAGACAGGAGGCGTTGAATTGACAAATGCATCATTGTTACGCTTCTTTGATCGTGGCTGTAGTGTATGTTAGTTATGAGGTCTCCTGTAAGGATCGCGAACCGGATGGGTAGGTAGTACCATCGTGACTGACATTCTGACTGCACTGAGAACACTTTTCGATAACGTTAGCAACGGTGTCCTTGATGGTGCCCCAATGGTATTTCGCGGCGATGGCCGATGTCGTTTTATTGATGCCGGAATGAGTAATGTTATGTTCGTCGGTTGCAATGGCAAACTGCTCGCTGAATTTAATGATTACTTTTTGAGAGTTTCGGCGCCGTCACTTTTGCCGATTTTGTACAGGGTGTTGTCAACGAGGCGGTAGCTGCCGGCGGAAGTCCGGAGGCACGACTTTTCCCGAACGTTGACCCCGGGGGGGTACGCGCGATTCGCCAGGTAAAACTGCGTACGCCAAAGACGAGGATCGTAGCCGGCGGGGATTAAATCAGACACAGAAGAATCCCCAGTTGCCCCGATAGCAGCTCCGGAAGATCCGGCGGGGCCGTCGGCGAGGAAATCGTAGCCGTAGATGATTGCGTCAACGGGCTCTTCTTGGTTTTTGAGGTAGCGGGCGCGCAGGATGCGGCCAATACGCTTAAAACCGAGAGATTCCCAGAGGCGGCAGGAGGCGCGGTTGGATTCGTAGACTAGGTTGAAGACGGAGTTTGTGTAGCCTAGCAGCGGAGCCCACTTGATAAATGCTTGCCCAAGGTGTTTCCCGATACCTTGGTTACGGATGGATGTGTTAACAAGGAAAGCGCCGTTGCAAATGTGATTGGAGTGGCCCGGGTAATTAGGCTTGATGTAGAAGGACCCAAGGACGGTCTTAGAGAGAGTAGCAAGAGGGAGGGATGAAAGGTCGGCGGGGGAGGTGACAGTGCCGCGGAGAAGGACGCCATTGAAGTGGGCGAACCAATAGTCAGTAAAGGCGGGGAGGTCAAAAGGATCAGACATGGGGTAGGTTTCGCCGTGGATGATCTCGTGGTTGAGAAGGGATTGGAGGAAGGATAGGACGTTCTCGGGGACGTTATGGGGGCCAGTAAAGGGGAAGAGCGTGGCAGTAGTGCCGTCCTTGAGGAGGACTTGGTAGGGCTGGATGGCGTCAATAGAATGCATTTTGAGTGGATGGATGCTTGGCTTGGTGATTAGAATTATGTATCAAGTGGAATAAACCGTTGAATCTCACAATAATGTGTTCAGCAGTAGGATCTGGGAAGGGTAAGATATAAAGATCAAAGAGGGAAGATGAATGATTATTATGTAAGCGTTAATGATAACTAAATAATTAAAGTTAATTTATTGTGAGCCTCATGGACCCGAAAATAATGAGAATATATAAAAACTGTGATGTCATGGAAACAGGATATAGACTCACATTAAATACTATTCAAACTTAAACAGCCATCAGCATCAAATTCCATCATATCCATCTCCCACCAACCAACATAACACAAACGTTATCCACCATCAACTTACAGTCACCAGCCAATCCGTTCCCCCCAAACCACCAACTAACTTATCCTTACGCCCTTGCACACCTTTCTACGCCCTTCTCATCGTCTATAATGTCAATCCCACTAGCGGACCCCTCGACCATCACTGCATCTTGATTGGCTATATGGTCATCATGACCCCGCGGTCAACTCGTTTAACGGCAGTTGACGGTGAATAGAGGAGGAGTTCACGGTAACATGCCGTAGAGGGCGGTACTGGGGTTGTGAGAACTACGTCAGCGCGGGGATGAAGAGGGGCTTTGACATGGCGAAGGGCAGTAGAATTGGTGGGTAGAAAGGGGCTTTATAGGATGAGGGTCGTCGGAAAAGTCGGAGTATGTGATTAGGGTTTGGAGTTATGGCAAGTGCTATATGATAAAAATTGGAGATTAATAAGCTTTTAGCGTATTCATAAATATAATAGAGCTAACATATTCTTATTTTTATACTATCAACTTTTGACCAATGTTAGAGTCCAACACGACAAGGTTGCGTACGAAACTCGTCCGTAGTAACCCTCATCAAGGTTCACTCAATTGGACTTCAATTTAAGTTCGTCCCCATAACCATCTCAGTTCCTGTTTCAGGTCACAACACACAAACTACATGCATTCCCCGTCCACTTCGTCGAAATCCTGATCTCTTGCAGCAAACCCATGGGGTCCAGGATCCTTGGCATGGACCAAGATAAAACGACCTTGAAGATTCAAAGATGCGCTTTGATCGCCAGCGACTGGGCTTTGGGCTTTGGGTGGGCTCTTGGTCGGGTGAATTGAGAAGGGGAAACATTGACGAATGGTAGGCGAGATCGAAGGGGGACTGGGATCGGGGAGTTTAGTGATGAGAAGTTAGAGCGGTAGTTGGATGGAGAATTGGGAGGTATCTTGTGTTTAGATGAGAGTTGAAGTGTTGGTGGATGATGTTGTAGTGAAGATCGTGATAATTAGAGCAGATATTTATTCAGGATGTGAGGGTGTTTGATGTTTTGAAGGGGTTTTCGTCTCATCTTCAAACTTCTGGCAGATAGATTATAAAATCACACCATATTGTTGAAGGTGACTAAGTATAATTGTGACTTCAGACAATATTGTTACGGCAAGTTCGTGTCATTAGAAAGGAAGAGTGACATAGTAATGACAAACGATTGTCTTGACAAAGTGTATACACAATTTATTCGCAACAATGCAATTATAGAATGATCAATCGACAGACTTGTTGGTTTCAAATAAATTGTATTCTAGAAGATAGCCCCAGAATTACCCAACCTTATTGACGAGTGAGTTCACGCTAAAGAAATATCGTCATGGTCATGGCTTCCACCTCCAGTGTCTGGTCCAGCTCTAGGCCTCAGAGGTGAGACGATCCTGAATAGAGGAAACATCGGTTCTGGAGACGAAAAACAGTCTGCAATCAACCCGATTGGTCCGCAGAGAGACCATGCCATTATGTAGGTAGATGTCCGGGCTATGATATGATGCCGATTTTCCGTGGTATTGAGATTCCAATGTGTATTGGAAGCGAGACTTATGGTGTTTATGGAATTTTTAATAATCGTTGAATAGTTGTTAATTGCTCATTGGTAATTCCTCGGTTTGGATTTTAGAGCTTTTGTTGTCTCCGAGGGTTGTGTACGATGTCTGACAAGACACACTCCCGGCATATTTCTGATGAAGGAATTAATGCTGATGGGAGGAGGATCTCAATAAGGAAACCCAGGATTACCAGATGGATCTTAAATGTATGGATCCTCGAGGTCGAGTCTGGATCTCGATTGGGAATATACAACCTCTCATTGCTTACAGTATTAACTACTATTGTAATCGAGTTCATCATGTTTGCTCTGATCTCTAGCCCTTCTTCTTGAAAGCCGATTAAATTTGTATGATCATCGTCCTTCAGACACCTACCATCTTCCCTCTATCTCTCTAGTCCTCAAATTCTCCAAACCCTCGTATATTTAGAGCCAAGAAAACGGGGGTCTCCAGACTACACATGGATACCCGGAGTCGCCATTGTGCCCTAAAGCCCGGATACCGACCCATGCCAATGGAACAAGCATTGAACCATCCGTCTTGATACCTATTGTTATACATCTATAAAATCATCACGATGTCCTTCCGACATCTTCTTTTCTGATTCCCTTTTGCTCTCCAGACTATGTTCCACCCAACCAACCAATCTGCCAACAACAACATCTCTCTTTTCTTTTCCTTCTTTCTTTTTATTTAATTAATCTGTATTTTCTGTTAAACTCTATATACCCCTTTCTTTTTGCCGGTCAAAATGCAGCTTCTTTCTCTCTTTGTCGTTATTGCTCCCGCCGCCGCTCAGGTGTGCAAGGTCTCTTTCGAAGGTCGTGTTCCTAATTCATTCACTGGTGCTTCGTTTAATGACAATAACAACGGTCTTTACAACCCTAGCAACGTCTTTGGCAAGAACCTGACCTGGAGCTCTATCCTCCAGTTCCCCGGTGGTGCCTCTCTTGTAAGTAGTAGTAGATGATAAAAACCTGTTGTATATGTTGCAGACAACTAACCCTGTTCCCCTGCTAGTTCGACCTTGAGACTAAACCCGTCGAGGTCACCATCAACGATAGCTCTATCTTCGCCCCTCGGCCACCAACATTCAAACCGGCTTCCGCCGCGCCGAGCTCCTCATCAACTCCAACTCCGGCACTGACAACTCCACTGTTGGCATCAAGACCCTTCACTTCTCCCTCAAAAGGACATTGAGCGTCCCCTCAACACCTCCCACGAGTACCAGCTTGTCTTCCTCGAGGACAGCACCTTCTCGACCAACCAATTTGTCTTGAAGACGGGTACCATCTTGGCTGGTGGTGGTTCTAAGGACCCTGATTCGCTTCAGCTTTTTGGCAATGTCAACGCTGAGAAACCTGGCATGATCTTCTCTGCTCCTTTTACCGCAGGGACTTTCCATAACTTTGCGTTGAAGTTGGATTTCACTGCCAACACCACTCAGGTCTTCTACTCGACAGGTAACTACACCCTCACCAAGCAGACTGAGGCCATCTCCAACGATGTTCACGGCCAGGGCCAGTTCCACTTTGGTCTCCTCAAAAAGCCTACTGGTAACGCTACCGATATCACCAAGCAGGGTTTCCAGCCCGCTGATATCGATGAGGGGATCATCTACGGTGGTATCTTCGAGGAGGAGTCCGGTGATGGCTGTGTTTCGCTGTCACGTACCAAGAAGCTGTAAATAGAATAATGAAATTTTAAACTTGGAGAAGGATATCTGTCGGCTAGTTCGATAGAGTGAGTTTTGTATTTGGTTGGATGGGAGGCTTAGTATCTCATTTGGATGGCAATCCATCTTTAATAAACAACATTGTTGTTAACATATTACTTCTATTATATATATATACTTATACCTGATTCTTCCGCATACGGCCATAGCCTGTGGAAAATATGGGGTCCCGTCTGCTCCCCCATAGTCAAGCCACAGAGCGCCGGATTAGTACGACGGTGGGTGACCACGTGGGAATACCCGGTGTTGTATGTGTCTTTTTTTGCTCTTGATCAACCTTCATTTTTGCTTGAACTTAATATTAATGACAAAAATATTCGAAGGAATCGCAACATGAACACACACATCATTCAAATTTGTGTCATGAAATTGAATCACTGCTTAGAGTTGTCTAGGGTATCTTCCGACTAGTGAGAATTCCAATCGGCAATCCCTTCCGGCAAAATTAGCCTCGGAAGTGACATCCGATTGAGATATTCCAGGAAATGTGTTTAAGCGATTCGGCTCGTTCCGATTCGAAGGATCAGATAAACAGTTGATATGACGATATTCCCAAACCAAATGAGAAGATAATTTAAAGTACATATATGAGACCATTTCCAGCCAGAAAACCAAGACTCCTGTAAAAGTAAAAATAACAACTCAGCTTTTACCATTCAATATGTCTACCGAATTCGTTGTCCTTGGCGCTGGGGTCATTGGTTTGTCAACCGCCTTGACCCTTCGCACCCAATACCCCACCTCCTCCATTACCATCGTTGCCACCCACTACCCCGGCGATTACCACGTCGACTACTGCTCTCCCTGGGCCGGCGGCAACTGGTGTTCATCCGCTAATGACAATGGTGTCCTTGAGAATTGCGACCGAGTGACGTTTAACCGGTTTTCTGAGATCGTCGAGAAGTATCCGGAGGCAGGGATCAGGAGGTCTCCATTGAAGATGGTGTTTGATCAGGAGATTGAGAAAACGGGAATACTTAGTGAGGGGACAGGGAAGATCTGGTATGAAGAGTTGGTAGGGGGATTGGTTGATATTCCAAAGGAGGAGTTGCCAGAGGGTGCTGTGTTCGGAAAGGAGATGGTGTCGACTTTTGTTATCAATACCCAAATCTATCTTCAATGGTAAGTGATAATCATCATTTGCTTGAAAAGCACGGCGATTTGATAACACTTGATAGGCTCCTCGAAAACTGTCGCATTGAAAAGGTAACCCTCATCCGCCGCAAACTCGCCCATATCGACGACGCCTTCCTCACGCCCACTGTAACCGCCGTCTTCAACTGCACCGGCCTTGGCAGCCATTCCCTCGGTGGTATCACCGACACGTCTTTGTACCCCACCCGCGGGCAAACTGTCCTTGTCGAACAGCCTATTCACCCGCTCACCAAAATGTACTTCCGGTCGCCCGCTCGTGTCGATAACAACACGACGTATATTTTCCAGAGGCCGATGGCAGGCGGTATCGTGTTAGGCGGGTGTCGGGAGGATGGGAATTGGGATGGGGTTGCGGGAGAGGAGTTTGCAAAGGATATTATGAGAAGGTGTTGTGTGCTGGTACCAGAGTTGGGGAGACCGGAAGACCTGAAGGTTATTAGGCATGGGGTAGGGTTAAGGCCGGGGAGAAATGGGGGTCCGAGAATGGAGATGGAGGTGAGAGAGAAGGGTGTGGTTGTGCACAACTATGGTGCTAGTGGTGCGGGATATCAGGGTTCTTGGTAAGTTGAGTTGACTTTGATGAATGATTTGCGATCTTCTACTAATTGTTCAATAGGGGAATGGCTGCTCACGGCGTCTCTTTGTTCCAGAATAGTAAGTGATACCAATAGCTATAGCTCAATAATAATATTATCCTAGCACTTGGCCTGAGATAACTTACGTCTCCTCGACTCTTCAAGATGAAGGCCGCGTGGCCCAATGGCAAGGCGTTTGACTACGAATCAAAAGATTGTGGGTTCGAATCCCATCGTGGTCAACTTCTGAACATACCTCCTTCGGGCGACTTGTTTTTTGCTTATGTGATCAACCTTGACTCATCCGCGACATCTCCGGTGTAACGTGATCTTTTAATCGGATTGAGCTTAACCCTACTGTAACGGGTGATGGAGTGAGACACAATAATAAGTCTCATAGTTTACTAATTAAATAAAGAAATGATTTCTTTCGATGGTTATGCAGATATGATGGCGAGGCACTTAGTGTCGAATATAACATCTATCTGCATGAGAGGCCTGGATGTTGTTATTGTTGTTGGTCGTCCATACGCTAGTTCCTGCCTCAGATACTACGGTCGTTCTTTCTATTACTGACTTTCAGCACTACGTGACTGTAACATCCTAATCTAGCATCAACCACACAACGTGCCATATTTCCCTTTTCAGACATCATTAACCCCCTCCCTAGCACCTCATTTATCGTACGAGGCTACTAACAGTAGGAACCCACGGTTGGAGGAACAAGGTCTCTATGTCGATATCGCAGCTAAGCACCTTCACCACGTTTTCTATTCCTCAACATTGTGGCCATCGACCTCCTTTCCGACTGCTGATAACACCCTGGTGGTCCATTTGGGGAGAGATCAAGCCTGTTTTGAGGATGAATAGAAGGTAACAGGATGAATTGACGGACGGTGTTGTAGATGTAAGGGCGTAGGCTGAGGATTATGTGACGGGATGGTAATGGTGGTGAGAGGGGGAGGATGCAGGTGATTGTACGGAGGATATGCAGGAACAAGAGAGTGGAAGGGTTGGTATCACGAGAGAGCTAGAGTCACTGCCGTCGTATATTGTGTCTGACTTATAATATAAGAAACGAGTATTCAAGCTTTGATGACTGGCTATTTTCTGAAATGTACCAATACCAGTCATATTATTAGGAGGTAGTTGAGCAGAGACTATTTTTGAGAAAAGAGGAAACTACGGAGTTTGGAAGTCGCTCGACAGAGTCCGAATTTATAAATCGTGAGAATAGAGACCTAGGGTTAAGATAGTATCAGAGACCCACTTTATTATGACAATAGTGAGAAAGATAGCGATGGAATTTCTGCAACTGCCGCGATGAAAAATACAACCTCAAGTCCTGTTTAGATATGTTTGGAAAGAATGTCACATGGTGATATTTCTTATAATACCGTTGTGGTATACGAGCACATTCAACGATATCCAACAAGCTAGTGTTCTTCCTATGAAAAGCCATCTGCGATCATATCTCAATTGCCGGAAATTCTCGATGCCTTGTTGCAACCTATGGCCAGATAATTCGCAACGAGCAAGGATGATTGCACCATCGCAGCGTGGTGGGACCGACAGTTTCCTTTACATAAAAGGACGTTTTGTGTATGGCTAGAGCCCGTTATTGTGGACCGGTAAGATGGAAGGAGTCAGGGCCGGACGGGTTAATTGCGGAATGCTGGGGTATGTGCTGCTTTGTGCTGAGGTGAGGCTCTGGGGGAAGGGGGTCTTTGGGTTAGCTTGTGGTGTGGGTTTGGGTGTCGATCTCAAAGGTGGAGAGAAGGTGGATGGGGACGGGGTTTTGCGAGGAATTGACTATGGCGGATGAAGATAGAAGGATGGAACGTCGAGTTTGTCGTCGTGTTGTTTTCCTAGTTAGGAAGACACATACGATGGGTGGAACGTGTGGTGGGGATGGCGATGAGCATTGTAATATCCTGCGATATCACAATTAGCTTCAACAATTCCACCAGAGGCTTGCCTTCTCAATAGCTGGTGACTCGCCTCGTCAAAACATGTCTAGTGACCTCCCTATTGTGGAAACATCGCGAGGAAATAGTATGTAGAGATGACAATATTCACTAAGTTTGCAGATAATATCTAAAAGTAACTCCATTCGAAGGTCCCTTTGTTAAGCAACTCAACTGCCAAGAACGTGGGACAACTGCGGGGTGAGCTGCTGAGAGAGCTCGTGCATAAGCTTCCAAATTCCATAGGAAGTTATGCTATTGTGCAAGAAGATGGGTGCGATGACGATATCTCATGGTGAGTATAATCTGCCCGTTTAGGGGCTACAGGGCTCGGTGGTGACCTCAGTGTCTGACATGATTTGTCTATAGAGCTGCGGAATAGAAGAAGGTGATGGCAATGGAGAGATAGAGGGACTTCTTTAGACCGTACTCAGCTTGGCATCAAGGGATGGTTGCAACCATATATGGTGAGCTTTTTCGGATACATGAGATCACAACATGTGGACAAAGAGATTAGATCACATATGGGAATTAGAGAGCGGGGCCAAATATTGCCTCCTATCTCAAACTATTATTTTATAGGTCAGCTTGATGATCGAGACCCTTCTAAATAGCATATATGAAGCATTCTTTTGGAGATGCTTCCTTGGTGTGAATGTGGTCTCACGCGTTATGTGGAAGCGGCGAATGTTTAGGGACTTTTCCACTTACACAATCGCTTGCCCGCTTTTATCGAGTTACCTCTTCAAGTTTTTTCATGAGACAACTTCTCCCAGCGGCGTCCCCTTTTAGAGTATGTGCACCCCTATAACGCTCTTTCTACAGCGTAGAACTGAGAATGATATACACTAGAAACTACATCGAAGATCTCGTAGCTCTGAGAACAGTAAAATATACTTTTTTTCTTAGTGATCATCATTCGTTGGGCATTGGCGACGAAGCCGGTAACTTCTGGGTCTCCGGGTCTGGGGAAGGAGCACTCAATGCTGGGATCCCTTTCCTAGTTTTTGATATGAAGAAAGATTTAGTCCTTGGCCAGAAGGTACGAACATAAGAAGCAATGTCTTTATAAGGATGACGCCGCCGCGTTCTTGGAACAAAATGGAAAGTGCTTCTTGATGTTCTTTCCAGTCTTGTTATCTTATTTTTGCCATTAAATTTCAACTTTTCTTCTAGTAATTAGATCGTGAACGTTACTTCTGGTGCTTCTATCCATCACATCATCATCCATACATTAATTGCTCTAGTATCATCTTAGGATATATCTTTTATAAATAATCATCCTTTACCATGGGCAATAAGATTGCTGGTTGGGCCACCAGCTTGGTGCGTCCTGGCTCCGAGGGTCTTCTAAGACCTCCGGGTACAACAACGGTACTGATGCTGAAGTTGGTAAGTTGGCGATTGCTCTACTCGTCTATCATTATTGTAATTTTTAATACTAACGTTTGCATAGAAGGCCAGATTGAAGTCGCCCGCGAAAGCAAGCGCCAGATCGGAGTTGTCTCTGCTATCTTCCTCATTGTGAACCGTATCATTGGTACTGGCATCTTTGCCACTCCCGGTACCATTCTGTCTCTCTGCGGTTCTGTCGGTCTTTCCCTCTTCATCTGGGTCATCGGTTCCATGATTGCCGCTGCCGGTACCGCTGTCTACCTCGAGTTCGGCACTGCCATTCCCAAGAATGGCGGTGAGAAGAACTACCTCGAGTTCATCTACCGTAAGCCCAAGTTTTTCATCACGGCGGTCTATGCTGGCTACGTCATGCTTTTGGGTTGGGCTGCCAGTAACTCGGTCGTTTTCGGCGAGTACATCCTCCATGCCGCTGGTGTCGCCGTTAACCGCTGGAACCAGCGTGCCGTCGGTCTTGCTTGCATCACCTTCTGCTTCTTGATCCACGGTACTGCCCTGAAGTGGGGTCTCCGCCTCCAGAACCTTCTCGGTACTATCAAGATTGTCATTGTTTTGATCATCATCATTGGTGGTTTTGTTGCCCTGGGTGGTCATCTTAAGGTTAATGAGCACCCCAAGAACTTCCACAACGCCTTCGAAGGTACCACGGGTAGTGCCTATGGTATTGTCACTGCTCTGTACAACGTCATTTGGTCCTTCATTGGTTACTCCAACGCCAACTATGCCTTGTCTGAGACCAAGAATCCTGTTCGCACTCTCAAGATCGCCGCTCCTCTTGCTATCGGCACCATCTCGGTTCTGTACATGCTTACCAACATCGCCTACTTTGCCGCAGTCAGTAAGGAAGAGATCATTGCTGCTCGCCGTCTTGTTGCTGCTTCGCTCTTCCGCAACGTTTTCGGCTCCACTGCCGAGAAGGCCCTGTCCGTCTTCATTGCCCTGTCTGCCCTCGGCAACGTTCTCTCTGTCATTTTCTCACAGGGTCGTCTGGTCCAGGAGATGGGCCGTGAGGGTATTGTGCCCCTTTCTTGCTTCTTTGGTTCCAACAGACCATTTAACGCTCCGCTGGCTGGTCTTTTCGAGCATTGGGTTGTCTCCGTTGCCATTATCCTGGCTCCTCCCCGGTGATGCTTACAACTTCATTCTCAATCTAATCTCGTACCCTTTGGCAGTCATCAACGCTGCCATCTCCGGTGGTCTTATCTACATCTACTACAACCGCACTGCCTACCAGTGGGCTCCTCCATTCTCCGCCAGTTGGCCCATCATCATTTTTTCTTCCTTAGCAACATCTATCTTATCATCGCTCCTTTCGTCCCCTAAGGATGGCCAGAGTGTCTACGACTCTCTCCCTACTGGATTCACTGCGTTGTCGGCTTCGGCATCCTGGCTTCCGGTGGTATCTACTACCTCTTCTGGGCCATCCTTCTCCCCAAGATCGGTGGCTACGAGTTAGTCCAGATCCAAACAATCGACCCTATCGATGGCTGGGAGCACAACCAGTTCGTCAAGCGTCCCCTTGAGCAGCTTTTTGGTGAGACTCAAGCCAGGAGCAAACTGAAGAGACCTCTCTTTCGTAAGTTGAATGACATCAAAAAGTAACATGTGATTATGGATCTGTGATGTAATATATAGATGGCGATTAGGTGCTTTCGTTTTATTTGAATTTTTGGGAATGGTGTTTACATTGGGGTTTTTAACATGATACCATTATGTGTTTTACAGGACCATAGAAACAATTTTTCCTATATTTTCTTCAACAGAATATAATTAACAGTACTTCGAGTACACTTCTATTCAAACTTCCAGTCTCTTCCTTGATGTAAATTATGTAATGAATTAAATGGTAACGAGCTATAAGTGTGACAAATAAAAAATAGGCGACAAAAGAAGCCTCAGCAGTACTCTTCAAAATCCAAAGAACTCGACCGTCAAGCCGGTCTGCGGCAGGATCGAGTGCTGGAAGTAATACCCCAAGAACCCTACCAACACTGCTGTCTGCGCCCATCCAAAAACTCTCCAGAACACTCTCTTCCTCATCGCCCGAATCTTGATAATCGCCGCCTTTCTGTACGACTTGCTATCATTCAACCTTGGGAACGGCTTCTCAACCAACTTGCCCTCAACCGTCTGTGTTGGCACCGGGAGATCCAAGTGCTTGCACAGCGGCCCCCAGCCATCTTTAACCGAGTACTCGATGACACGTTCTTGAGGGATCTTAGTGCGGAATTCGTTGTAGTGACGGTGGTAGAACGCAAGGGCCTTTTCCCGTTCGGACCAGTCGAAGCCTTGGCAGACAGAGTTGACTTTGTGCATGAACATGCCAAAGGTACGCAATGGGGATCCAAAGCGACGATCAACAGCTTATCAAACAACGAGATACTCTTAAAACTGTCATAGATGCTTGAGATGCACGACTCGTACCACTTCTCGACGTCACGGTTCAAAATGATTACTTTGGCTTCGGGATAGGCGGCGGCTAGCTCGACGGCGAAGAAGGAAGATGGAATATCAACGGTCCCTTGGTAAGTGCCAAGGAGAGAATCCCAGTCGGCGCGGGTGAAAGGGGAACCATTGTTGTACTTAGCGTCAATAGCGCAGGACCATAGGGGATGTCATCGGGTTGAAGGCCGAGGGTTTGCATATGGTAGACGTCGTGAATGCCGAGTTCGCGGAGGGCGGCCCGTATGCCTTGAATAAGGTTAGTTGAAGAATTTGTCAAATAAAGGGAGATAAGACATACTGAGGGTTCCAGTTCTCATGAGACTGCAAACAATAACACGCATAGGGACGATCCGGGGACTGGCGTCTTTTTCGGCAGCACCACTGTTAGTGATCTTGCCGCTCATTTTGTTGATCTTCTTGTAACTGAATAGAGTTGAAGTAGGGTTCTTGGTATAGTGTAACGGCTTTGGGAGGATTCCGGTGTGGTCAAGGAAGGGCAAAGAGATCAAAAAGGGAAAGATAGATGTTACTAATTGTCATGTCATTTTCGGAAACGATGAGGTGATGCGGATTTGTCCTTTTATATGCAAATGACACTCCTAACAAAGGCTTACTATTGTGATTCTCTTTTAGTCTTTATTTCACTAGGACGTCTACTGCGTCTAGGCCTAAGATTGTTTGGGGCCTCTTTTGTTTGATTTTGTTGTTTTGCCTTCGACAGCGGAATCTTTTGGGTTGATTAACGCACCCCTTTACTTGATCAAGAGACGCCCTTCGCACTGAATCATAACTCTATAGACACCTCTTAGCGCAAAGTTTCCAGCTTGATAGATCTAATTAGATAGCTCGCAGGCCATTCCATTACGGAGAGATTCAAAGATGCATTCCGTCATAGGGAGAAAAGAGTGTGAAAGACAGTGATGACTGGAAAAATCATGGGGAGTACTCCACATTGCCATAGGCGGATATGAGCAAGTTTGTCCATCGGACGCATAGATAATATATCTGTCAAGCCTATATCACGGCGCTATATATCCTCAGAGGTAAAAGAGGGTGAATACTACTATTTTGAGATAACTGTTCTCCAAGGAGGTTATCGTTCCGAAATCAAAAAAGCTTCAGAAGAGTGTCGCCAAGTATGCGAGATGGAAGTTTAGTGACGGTGATGAAGTGGCTGTTCAGTTTGACCAAATGCTCGGAACCACATACTAGGAGAAGTATAGCTCTAATCTTTCTTTTGCCATCGGAGACTATCTCACATATCCTGCTTACAGTTCAAATCCCTAGTTCATATCTTCGGAATTCGCCCAGAAAATGTCCGGTACAAGCATGGGTTGACGGGAGGATTGAAAAACAAGTAAGCGGTGGTCTTCCGGGGATTTATGCAGGGGCGTCTGTCGATGTAGAAGATAAATGAGAATCTTGGACATGTGATAGGCTACTGGGACTATTATATGAATGGCGAGTGAGGATTATAGTGATAACACTTGGGGGATACGAGGCAGGCAGTTATATTGAGGCGAGATTTTGTTGCTTTGTTACCCTATCGTTGTTCGGAGATGGTAAGATGACAGTAGGGATGTTTTCAAGATGGGGTCCTCCCATAGTTTGGGTAGGAACATAATAAGCATTACTGATACCGTGAACGGGACGTTTAAATGATTCCGACATTTAAGTAAATATTGAGTGTAGGCACAGTATGCACGGGATTTTACGGTCAGATCAGCTTGCTTAAAGGCACTTGAGTGGGTGAATTTGAGGACACGACACCTGCATTGGCAAGGCTAAACAAGGAAAAGAAGGCAGAGAATCAAAGAGTAAAAGCTAAAAGTCTAACCATCAGACTTATAGCAAAAAGGAGGTGATTTTGTTTCATTATTTCCTGCATTTATTTTGAGACTTTCTGTATATGACATGATACCACGGGAATTTTCACAATTCCTAGTGCATATCAGTTATATTGTGGTTCTAGAGAAGGTATATGATCTTCCCATGTCTCATATCCCCACTGAGGGGTCAAGACATGTGGTATTCAAGTTATTTCCACTCCATAAATAAATATTCAAACCTCTCAACTAGCAACTCTGCCGACACCACGATTTCCGGGAATCCAATTTACGGGTAATTGCAATTAGTGGGAGATGTCTATGGTGCAAATCGTGCGGTACGACAAGACGGGAACGCTAAAGCAGAGAAAGGGAAAGAATATTTAAGTGATACAAAATTAAAATAAGGAATAAGAGACATTTGGATGATGGAGGAAACGGGTAGATGGCTGATGGTGGTATCTTGTAGGCGAGGTGGAATTGTGGATCACGTGGTTGTACAAAGATATCATAGACTCGGAGCCGATTTTGGAAGGGGCTCGAGTCCGTGGCGTAAGTGGGTGTGGGTCGGAGCAAGAACTTCCTGATCAACTGGATTAAGTTTAATATTTAAAATTAACTACTGAAATCAATTATCACACACTTGATATGATTATTATATACTAGGTGAAGGGTATAACGATATTATGCTTTGATTTATAAGGACTTTAAGCTATAAACAGCCTTGATCATGTCCGCAATCTGTGTCCGTATAAGTTAGCTGAATTTCCCTTTAGTAAGATTCCTATTTTTTTGTTTACCTTTTCCCCAGTGGCATACGTTGTCGCCGTAGGCGTCGCAGTCAGAATCTGAGGCCAAAACGACACATCAACAACTCTCAACCCGGTGACACCATAAACACACATTTGGCCATCGACGACACCGCCAAACTCTTGCGGCATCATGGCGGCCGTGCAGCACTCATGGGCAGCACTAGGCTCAATGACTTCTCTTAAAGCCTCCATAAGACCCTCGTCAGTGATGATATCCTCTCCAAAAGGAGCAGCCTCGGCAACACCAAGAGCTTTCAAAGCAGGCTGGGTCATGATCTTGCGGTTAAGCTTGAAAGACTCAAGAGCTAGGCGGAAGTCAATGGGGTCAATTAAGGTGTTAAAGTTGATCGATGGGTTAGCAAGTGGGTCTAAAGACACGATGTTGATCTCGCCGCGAGAAAACGGCTTCAGGAAGTACATGCGAACGGAGTTACCGGTGTCCCAGTGGATCATGGCGACGGCGACATTAGGGGAGGCAAGTTGCTTGAGGGTGATATCACGCTGAGCCTTGTAACCGGCGATAACAGTTGGGTCGACGTCGGCGGGAAGATACGCAGCCGGGTCGGCAGCAGCGGCCTCAGCGAGAATCTCGGTGCAGTTTGACGTCACGGAGCAGAGACTAGGGAGAACGTAGTTGGTGGAGAGGCCGCGGACAATAGTGTATGGGCCCGTCTTGTTCGCGAGGTACTTGGCGCGTACTTCGGAGTCGTAGGTGGGGTCGGAAAGGGAGAGCTCGGAGGGCCAGATGTTGTTGGTGGTATTGTAAGGCAGGATGATGCTAGGTTGGTCGTGGAAGTTCTGGCCGACGCCGGGGAGAACCGAGATAGGGGTAATGTTGAATTGGGAGAGAATTTTCTCGGGTCCGATGCCGGAGAGTTGGAGGAGTTGAGGAGTATGGACGGCACCGGCGGCAGCGAGAACTTCTTTGGTGGCTTTGGCGGTCTTCTTGGTACCACCAGCGGTGGGGAGGTATTCCACTCCAGTGGCTTGTTTGGCAGAGTCGAAGAGGATGCGAGAGACGGTAGTCTCGGGGAGAAGGTGGTAGTTGGGGCGGGTGTCGATAACGCGAGTGTAGTGGTTGAGGCGAGCGTGACTACGGGTGCGGTTGGTATAGTCGGACAAAGTAGTAAACCAACCTAAGCCAACGGGGTGGCCGTCGTTCATATCGGAGATGAGGGGAAATCCAAGAGACTTGACAGTATCCCACCAAATACCGGCACCAGGGAAGTAGTAATTAGGGTATGAAACCTGAACGGGACCTCCGATCCCATGGACATCGGGAGTCCAGGTAATGTTAGCCTCGGCAGCATAGTCGGCTGGGGGTGCAGTAAAGTTTTCGCTCTTCTTGAAGTACGGAAGAAGATCATCCCAAGACCAACCAGAGGATCCGATTGTAGTCCAGTCTTCATACTCAGATTTTCCGGAACGCATGTAGACCATGCCGTTGATGACAGAGCCACCACCGACGACCTTGCCAATAGGGGCAGTGAAGGTCTTGTTGTTGAGGGCAACTTGGGGGGTACTTGGGAGGGGAAGCCACATGTAAGTAGAGGGGTTAAAAGCACCGGGAATCAGGACAGAGTCGTCGTTCTTATCAAACGGCCCAGCCTCAATGACCAAAACCTTAACTATCAGATAGTTAGTACAAGAGTAGATTAGGTTAATGAAGTAAAGATATGTATGACATACCTGAGGGGTCTTCAGTGAGACGATCGGCGATGGTCAAACCAGATATACCACCACCAGCAATGATGAAATCGTACGTCTCTTTGGCAGCACAAGAAGAGTCAACAATAGTAACATGGCGAGGAACACTACGACCATAAGCCGGGGTAGCCAAAACAGCCAGAGCCGTCCCGAGAGATACAATGTATGTTTTCATAATAAACTAATCTATAAAGCAAGGAGTGCTCTATCAATCTCGCGATATAGACGCCTTGGTAAAACAAGAAGAACGATCTATACAACCATCGAAACCGGGGCGCCATCTCATCTTTATATCTGTCAGATCTACACAAAACGAACCCCAGAGAACCTCCCCAGCAAAATCGTCTCCCACGCTGTGATCAGTGACCGAATTCAAAATAACCATCCGATTTCACAATCTAACGAATCGCATAACGGGCCCGTCGCTAACTTGCCCTTGGCCCAGGGATACGCAGGTGAAGCCTGATGATTCCCGTTATCCCACTTGATCCATCGGAAGGGGGTCTGCCACCTGATATTTACGCATCATAACCAAAGCCCTCTAGCGAATTTAACAGTGACAATTGTGGCTTCATAAAATGTAGAGAAACTATGGGCTGCTGCTGTTGTTTTGGGGATTTCCTCTGCAATTCGACATAACATCGTGTGTTCAAATTCCCAGAATGGATATACCGGAGCGTTCTTGTTGTCTACGACAATAGATAATGTTTATGGGGAGTTATAGGGACTCCCGCACAGGAGTGTGTATTGGGGGATTTGTGAGTTGAGCTTAAGAGCTCCCCGCTCTAGCGTGAGGCCATAGGGCAGAAGGATGAAGGTGGAAGGAGCGGGGGAGTATCAGAAGAGAAGGTTCTTTGGAAACTCTTAGACACATTTGCAGGTTTAGAATATTGTTGGTGGGGAGTTGTTTCGGTTAAAGAGAATGAAGAGGATGTAGAGTTACAGGTTAATTGTGATGAATTTTGGCCTCTTTTCATGTGGGAAAGTCAGCATTGTAAAATTATTTGAACGGTTGGTAGATGTTGGAAGTCCTGGGTTATATTTGTCGTAGATTAAATTAGGCTCCGTGTGACATTCATAGGGAGACTTTCCAAGCTCATAAACTCCAGCTTCCTGCAACAAACCCACCAATTAAGTTAGTTCGTGACCCTATAGGCCAAATTTCCCTTGCTTTTGCTTTTGCTTTTGCCCATTGTCCCTTTCAAGTTAAAGATTTTCCAATATCACATCAATTTATTACGATATTGAGAAGCTGATAGCCAAAACAGCTGGAACCAGAGCGACGCAAAAAGTAAACATACTGATCCTACTAAAAATACGCATTTATCTTCGGCAATTTGGTGTACAGCCGTGGCTATTCCGAATTCTCAATACTTTCCTTCGTTCGAATCTCTTATTCGAACCAAATTCTTTTATTTCACACAGAAAACCGCCCACGCATCGAACTATGTCAAACTATTCCATACAAAAGCATTCTTGATTTGTGATAATTTACCAAGCCTATGGGTTGTCATCACGTTCAAGCACAGAGTCGTTAGACAAGATATCACATTTCAGAAACCTCAAGAATAACCCCGTTTTTAGGAAGCATGAATCGAAGACTGTTCCGAGATATGGAACGCATGGCGGAAAGGATAGTGTAAGAGAGACTGATTGCTCATGGTTCCTAGATTCTGGGGACAGAACTTCAGCTAGAGATGACGGGAGAGTAGGGTTGAGCAATCCATGCATGTCGCGAATAACCCTTTGAATTAGTGAATAGAAGTACTATAGTGAGGTCATAGCTAATGAGAATCAAACTTGTTACATGGGGAATATCAAATACTGAAGATCTTTCACAAAGGTCAATAATGGTTCTAGCAAAGTTTTAGTATGTTTGTATGTTATCGTATACATAGACACTTCATAGACAGGATGGTTCCTCGCACCCTTGAGATGCCTGAGACCGGGGCCGCTGAACATTCTAGCACCCGGAAATTCCGGATCCGCATTCTTAGGATAAACGAATCATCGGAATGCTCTTAGCTTTAGTATCCGCACGCCATTAGAGAATGACTTCACTGGGTCATTAAGGCACTATGTAAACAGCTAGCCATACGAGCGTGATATATCATTCTAATGATAATTGAATCATATCCCAAATTGCTGCATGAGCACAAAAGCATTGGATGTATGGAACTATTATAACCACTAGTATAAAGAAAATCGCGAACAATCTTATGAGGTTGGAGCATGATACTCTTCCTACTGAACCATCTCTCATCTAGTCAAAGTGGCTAGTGTTTGTGATAACCTTCAGAGGCGGTTCTATCATAAAAAATGGATAGGGACATGTTGATGGGAAGATGTTGAGGATATTGATTAAATAGCTAAGCAATGGTTAAATTAGAACTTGGGAGTATATGTATATAACTAAATTAAGTGACATAAAGTGGAAGAAGATCATAATATTGAACGAATATTTAGAAGGGTTTGTTTGTCTAAGCTTCTAAAACAGATTATATGTCAGATATGATGGTTTGTATAAACGAAATCCGGCGTGAAATATATTCAAATATGAAAAGTCACAAATAGCATGGACTCATCTTGTTGAGATACGCTAGCTGTCATCAAATTCGATGTAATATATTGTAATTGTAATTTACTTCATTGCACATTTTTACAGGACAGTAGTTTTCAAAATCTACACGAAGAAACCTTTTAGATTGTGAATATGGCATGAATATCTGTCTGTCACCCCGAATATAGAATTTCAAGGATGATTTCACTGAAGAAACAAACATTTAGTAGCGACTAGAAAATGGATTGATAATGTTCTTTGACTCCGAAACTCAGTGGGCATTCTGCACGTCACTAATAACGGCTTGGCCATCCAGCTACATACCCCACATATTTCAATTAGTCTAACATGGACCATAAAGCATATGAGTTTCATGACCACATTCACGATACTCAATATTATTAAACCATACATAAGGAAAGTACTGAGATTGCCTAGCTATAGAACTTATAAGCCTTATTGACAGTAACAGTGTCACATAATAATGTAACAGGCTTTGGTGACTATTCCAAATATCGGAAGAGATTCAAATCCCGTAGTGGAAACTACTTGGTGTGAAGATAGCCTAAATAACGAGACAAGAGTTTTCTAAGATATATAATTCCAAAGACTAACTGATAAGTAACAGATTTAATCAGATAGAAAAGCCGAAAGTCTTCTTTACATTGATATTCTTGCATTTGGATTGCATGACCAAAAATACACTATATATAGTACATACAAATACCATCAGCTTACAACTACACGAAGACACCTTCACGAGTATCTAGTAAGTCGCTAAGTTTCCAATAATCAAAATAAATTTCGTAATGAAAAAATATACGACTACTCTACAATTCAACGGTATATTACAAAGTGACAAACTCTACTTTCTTTGTTTGTAACCATTTCCTATCTGCGATCTTTGTTAGTGGAGACATAAAAGTTGGAATCTTGAAACGATCGGATATCCAATTTCAACAGAGTGATGTTATTCTAAAAACACAAAATTAAAAGGAGGGAAGGTTGAAATCGAGCAAAGAACGATCAATATCATCAAGTTTACTTCAACAGTTCATCGGGGCTATATGTGAAATAGTCTAGTCAAACTAGTGGTTATATATATTGTCAATATCATAAACAGTAGTTTTTATACAACGAAAGACAACGCGCTATCACTCAATACATATTTCTATAGACGAAATGCAATAAAATAAGTGTATCAGATAGAGTAACAAGAAGTGATATCTCAGACCATGAATACATGCAACTAGAGAGATGAGATTGATTTTGTTAGAGCCGATAAAAGAATTCATTATAAAGCCGAAATTCTGGTTGTCAAGTTTTTCGATATGAAAGATATTATATTATATGTTCGCAATTCAAACATGTTCAAGGCTTAAGGCGTGGGTATCTTTGTCTTGACACATTCAGGTGCAGTGGCTGAAAGTAGCTTCATTTTATTTGACAAACATTCAGGCAAGAAATAATTGTTCATTGTTTCCAGATTACACAAAAGTGCACATTAGTGAGATGGTGTCTCAATACTTTTTGTTAAAGAGATGAGATATGACAAAAGTTTTTGATTGGATACATGGTGGTAATTGCAAACATATTGCTTATAGGGTCAAAATGAGACAAGCTAGACTTGTAGCACTTGTATCAAATGAGACATGTCGAATATACTGTTTTGCGCATGTCTAGAGGTAAAATATTTAATTCGGCTTAAGAAATGAAACAATTCCTTTAGTATGTATCTTGTCTTAAAAGCCTTGCTTTTCATCATGGGACCTCCAGTACTCTTTCTCTAATATCAACCTTCACTCCATCTATTTCCGGTCTGAAGTATCTTCGGTATACCTGAAAGGTTTATTACGATCCTTGTGACGTCATCGATACAAGTAGTTAACATCCACTACTACAAAATAGGAGCTGAGAGGCTTAGATTAGTTGAGTCTGAATGCAGACTTCCTGTACTACATTTTTATCACAATGCTAGATCCATGAAGGTCTAAAGATAGGCGAGCCAATATCACTTTTATGAATTAGACAAAAATGGACTTTTCCATAATGGTTAAGAGCACTGTTTATACAGTCTATTGCAGCTAATATGGATATCTCTGTCACTTGATTTTCACCGCCATCAAATATCATGATGTCATGACTTCAACTTCAAAGTCCGAATCTCGGATTATCTTCTACAATTCGACGCCTCCCTGACATCTGTCAGTCCCTAGCTTATCTATCGTGAAATATCAACTCTTTAACTCTCAAAACTAGGCGTCTCTCTATATCTAATCACTTTCCTTCCAGCCTTCTCACTAGCCCAACTTCAAGCCTAAGGCTGCATCCACGTCCAACCGTAGCAGAGGATGTGATATCTGCACTTTTTGCATCAAGCACACCAATCCGTCACCGGGGTCGGCTTCCATTATGGTGAAACTAACATGTGTCTCCATAGTCACGTAGGTGTGAGAAGAATACTTCTACATAACATTGCAGACATCATGTCTGGCGGCGAGAGCTGTGGGAATTGGAGGATAGTTTGCCGGGTGTCAGACTGAGGATATCGGCGACCGGGGTTGTGGTAGAAGCACTGGGGCTAATGCAATTAGGCTGCTAAGAGGGATCAGGTTATGAAAAATTTAACTCACGGGATGAGCTTTCAGATGATGTGGTCGGAATTGAAGTGTGATTAGGTTTCAGGTAACTTGGAGGTAGCATTGTGATTGGAAATCACTACCTTGGGTTGGGGTTGACGGCCTTGGGATTTGTATGATTGAAGGCCGTAGGTTGCAACAAGCCTTAACCGGAAGATATCATTGTGTCCAGACATGGGGTATAATTATTCCCAATAGGGCCTCGATTCTCCCGTTTGGGAAAGAATGGAATCCGTGAGTTGTCCTGGTGGAATTACTCATTTCGGGTCGGTTAGGCACAAAGATATCGTGACATGTACTATCAGCGCCTCACCCGAAATGCCAACGATTTATGGGCCTATAAGAAGGCCCAGAGAGCTCAGTGCCCAGTTTCCACCCAAACTTGATGGTCAGGAGGCGACGTTAGCCTCAAAGCTTGGTCACAGTCAAGATGATGATCTCATGGTGATATTCGGTTCACCGCTGTGAGATTGCCATGTCACTAGCTGTGGTCTGTGTAAGCACGAAGCGTGCTGTTATAGGGAGAGGCATTAGCATGAATATTATTAGCTGCGTTGGTTGCCAACACATAACTTTTTGTGAAAGTGTAATTTCAGAAGCAATGAGTCTGATTATCCACACGCACTAAATTCCCTCCATCACTTTCTCGCCAACTTCTGCCCGCATATCCAAAGCACAAAAAAGGAATAAGGTAGTGTCGGGCCAACACCACCTTGTCCTGCTGTCAGAAAACGACTAGTTGTACCAATCAGAAACCGGAATCAGATCAGGAATAAATCTTGAGTCTGACGTTTGAAGAGGAATTCCTGTGGAGTTGGTATATAAGCCATATGCCGCTTCAGGGTTATCTCGGTATGACAAATACTAACACTCTGATCATTTGGAACACAGCACACATCGAAAATCTGAGGTACCGAATCTGTGTAAGCCTGGCAGTTGCCATGCTCTGTAAATTTTTCTAATCTTGTAGAAGATCGACTTTTTGTAGCCAGGAATTTCGTGATTTGTATGGACGGCGGGTCCTCCTGACATCTTAAGCGGTGAGCGGAACCACAAGATTTCAAGGCGAGTGGATGGTCTAAAAATCTCGAAGGGAACAAAGTAAAGAAAAAAGACCACAGAAGGGACCCGAATAAAAATGCTCACGATAGATCATTGTTGCCTCCTGCAGCCCAATCGAATAATATGATGCCGTCAAATCTGCAAGCGATCCTCCCCATTGACGGCTAGTTCGAACCTACTGCTATTTCGCTCGTGTAATTGCCATGTTATGGGTGCGGATCACGACCATCCCCAACCCAGGAACGCCTCAAACCATCCTATTTCACATGTATTTTTGGGCCTGCACATTGTCGTCGTCGTTCTAGATCGCCAGATGCAGGATATAAAGTCGCAGCCAGCAAGTCAATATTGGTCAATGGTCCAGATCTAATTCATGTGTGTAGATCGCAAACAACGGAAACAAAAGCAATTTCTGGTATGTGAAGCAGGGGGCATCATCACCTGAGGCCTTGGTCACCTGATTGCTACCTCAGCATATCAATTTCGTCCGTCTATCCGAGGCACCGGTGACCAAAATAGATATTATGACCTGTAGTGCAATTGGAAGTGGTACGTGAACTGCAAAGAGGAGTCCATGGCCAAGAACAGTGACGAATTTACTAAATATATTACTGTGTGACGACAAATAGCAGGGGAGAAATTATTGAATGGATATACAACGTCTGTGTTCAGACAGAAGAGTTACGCATGCAACGGCAAGCATATATATGGAGAAGCCGATTAGGTCTGGGAATCGTGAGTGGAAAGGTATTGTGGTGGTGGGATAGAGGCCGGCAGTTGTATCTAAATATGTGACTTTGACATAAATCAAAGCTTGAGACACTACCTTCGATTTGCTTGAATAAAATCTAGTAGAAATCACCACCTCAAAGTTGAGCTCAAGGTTTTGAAAAGCTAAAAAAAAAAAAAAAAAAAAGCCATATATACTGCAAATTCGAATCCACTATCACCAGGTTGTTATACGTCTCTCTGTTTGACCTATGTTCAAGCTCATCACTTCAATTTCAAAAACTCTTGATTAACACTATTCATTCACCCAACCCATCCCAAAAACAGGGCTGTCCCTCTCCAGTCATCCTAGTATTATCAAAAACAACCAAGCGTTACAGTAGGAGTAAAAAACGCTCTATTGGGACCATGAACAAGGGGCACTCACAATCGTAAGGCCAGCACAAAGAGAATCACATTGGGACGAAATAGAGATTGAAGAAAAAGAGAAGCCACCGATGCTCATGTTGCAATGTGGAAGATTTGGGCGGTCTTCTGTAGTGGGTCCATCTATATTCTACACGGCAATATGCTCCTCACAAACGGGAAATATGGTGTAGAAACTCCGGATTCCCATGGAGATGCATGACTGAGATCTGGGACCATTGATATCGATGGATAGTTGACGGGCAAAGACTTCACATACTGCGTCACACCTGCAATATCACGACTTCTATAACCTATCTTATGGCTCTTTAATCCTCATTGTATATTCCACCCACTCCATATAAGTCCCAGCGTGGTGTAATGCCATAAACTATGAAAATATATTCGACGGCTGTTGCCTTCATCAACCCTGCTACTAGCTCCTGGCTTTTGGTCATGTGGGCAAGAAACAGACGCACGACAGCTCGGTCAACACATGTTATATCTGTCCAACGGATCATTCACATTAACCAAGTACGCAATGGCATTCTATGATAGATACAAATAAGCCATGGACAAACAAGAACCGGAACGCACTCCATCCACCGCAAGATGAAATACATACATGCATGCAGAGGTATTAAATATGAGACATTATTTGCTCAGTCATGAACATCAAGGGAACATGCTGTGGTATCATCAGATATTAGCAAATAGGACCGTATTCGTGAGAACCGGGTTGGTGAAGATGGGAGAAGGTAGTCACGACAGGTAGAAAGACTACTGGTTAGCCGATTATCAGATCGATCTAGAGAATTCTGGCCTTAAGTTTGAGGATAAAGATGTTATTAGCTTTAGACAAGTCAGTTGAGAAAATGTTGGAAAGCTCGAAGCGAAAATGCATGATCTTTGACAGTTTTAGATGAGGCAAAAAATATGCGCATTAAGGAGACTCTATCAACCCTATATATGTTGGATAACCCTACTGACTTACACCATTAATCCTGAAATTAATTAGTGGCAATCAAGGAGACACGTTTGATGTGATATCATGCAAGTCAGGAATAGTTGTCCCATAATATAGGAGGGATTATGAGCTTAGAGCTGAATTAGCCACTCCCAGCCACCGAACCGTTAAATACTCTTGATATATTGATATCTGGCCTCTATGCCCATGTGAAATCTCACGTCTGATCTCCCGCTGCGTGCACTAATTGAATACTTTCAATATCAACACTGCCATTCCCAACCGCCGAGATTTTCGACAAACCGTTCACAGCGATGCTAAGCCGCACTACAGCTGCCTAAACAGTTCTGATAGACTAGAACCTAGAGCCTCACATGAACGACTGGCCATGAGCTTCGACAACAAGCAATGGAGCATTGAGCTTTTCCATATAAACTTGCCACAACTCGTGGCTTGGCATGAATATTAAGCCCAAAGAACAACGCGTGGATCGTCTAGTGAGCTATTGTCTTCAATTGACATGCAAGAGTCTCCCGTCATGCAACGTTTACGAGCCGGATAATGAGAATACGACATTATTCATGCACCTAATTCTACATAACCGCACCCTTAGCAACCAGAAACATTTCATTGTCATCTTCCATTGAATTATCGTGAACTCTCTGAGTTATTCGGAATAACTACGAACACTCATGTTAACATGTCGCATTGGGGTGGACGAGGGAGCTCGGCCTGGGCGGTTGCAACGTCGTGACCTAATAGAGTGTTGGGCCATGTCGAGGAGCCTGGACAGGGAAGGGCTTGGGGTTGTGGGGGTAGGCGTTTTTGGTTTGGGGTTTCCCAAGCATTGGATTGGCGGCGGGTTGGTGGGTAGGGGGATGATGGCCAGGGCGGTTGGGTGGTGGCTTGGGGCAGGGCTTGAAGTGTTAGGGGTGGGAGGGCGGGTGAGTGTAAGTGGATTTGGCGTCTTTGTGAGAATAGTCTCAGATGTTTGAGGGTTTCCAGATAGAGGGAATTTATGTGCCGAGTTTGTTAACATAGGAAATTGAGAAATAAATCTTGATAGCCTATCGACCGTGAACTATAGATGGAAGAATACCTCGAGAACTTTTGGCGCTGCGTCATGTCCATTTATGCAGAATGTATCCACATGGTTACTCCTTCCTCATATCCTACAATTTATGCAGTCATGATATCCAAGGTCTCTGAATTTAGTACACTCACGCTGAGGAATGCATACTACAAATAATCAGCAAATCACGACGACCGCGGTAAGCCTCCCATAGGTGATGAAGAAATAATTCTTGCGGCTTTTGGTCTTCCTGCAAGCCAAGTTGATCGCTGCCACGTCGACGTGCATTTATACTTGTCTGAACCAACAGATTCGATCTAGTCATAACGAACAGAGAAGAGAAGGACTTGGAGACTCGAGTTTTTTTATCGGAAGGAGAGATATTGGGTTATTGCCAGAAGGGTTTTAGTTTTCAGAAGGGATAAATCCTCGGGATTTATTAGTGGGATTTTGCCTATTATTTTTGTTTTTGGAAAGAAATAAGGCTTGCGGCTGGAAGCTTTGGGTATCATGGAAGCCGAATTGAAGGAGTCTTTTGTTTTAGGGAGACAGGTCGAGCTTAGAGCTTCTTTTTCGGCAGTGATTTTACGGGAATAGCTATGAAAGCCAAGACACGATATCCACAAGGTTAAGTCATCTAGAGCTATTTTTGAGAAACAAATCACGGTGTCAACCTTACTGTTAACACTAGAACTCTAATCTGCAACACAAATGAGGAAAAATACATACTCTGTTTCTTAAAACACAATTATACGTATCCAAAGGAATCACTCTGCCTGTGAAGGAGGTGCGGCAAGACGACAGATGCGGAAAAGAGAAGGCTAATCTAGGAAAAGTAATATGTAATTGGCCAATCTTTAGGGCCGAAGAAACGCAAAAGAGGCCATGGTTGCCCAAAACAAAAAAGAAAAAAGACAGCACAGCAAGAGTCATTTTATGAAGGGAAGATACAAGGTATCTACATGACATGTCCATGTTTCTGTGTATATGATGACATCCGTAGCGGAGGTATCGAGCAGGTATACATATAGTCTCTTCCTTTGGGTATTAAGGGTTTGAAAATACACGTAGTGAGCTGGGTAGCTAGGAAGAGGGACGGGAGTACATCAAAGGTAGCGGAGGGTCTACGAAGTGTGATGCCGAGATGTCGTGAAGGGTGAGTTGGGCTCTTGCTCGGATGCCAGCTGGCAGCAGAGAGACAAGATAGCGTGAGATTTTGTGAGGGAACTGGGGTGTTGAAAGACGGATAGGCTGTGAATGTTTAGGGACGAGAAGAAGGTGGTATAACATGACAATGATGTAGTCTTGAGAGTGTATATGCACAGTGATAAAATGTCAGGATTAATTATTTAAATATTCATGCCGTAATGGGAACTGCCAGAGAAACCCAAGTCGTTGTTAGATGTTGGGTTCAATTTCACTCCAAGTTATGCTCTGTGCTTTTCTTTGTAGGTTTATCCAGCCATTTCTTCCATACAGCCTATTAGATTGGGCTAGGCCTTGCTCATGGATGAACGCCCCTCCCCAGTGACCCCTTGGCATCCATTTACCACCATATCTCGTACAGAGTGAGCTCTTAGTCACGGCTAACTCGCCCCCTCGAACCCGCCATGCATTTCCATCCTGGCGAGCACAAAAGCCTGTCGACTACTCTAGAGAAGAAGGAAGGGGTGGTTAGCTGGATCGCAACTTGGACGATATATAAGAGTGAGGACGCTTCGCTGATTTCCTGGTGGTTGCATGTCTCCTGAGTTTGGTTACTCATGATAGCTTCTAATTTTATCGAATCATTTGAGAATCGAGTCGAGTGACCTTTGGCATATTTTGCGTTGTTTTTCTTGTATTATGATAGACAAATGATTATACGTTTTTTGTTCTGATTATTCATAATTTCCACGAGCTCATGCTATACATCGTTATAAGCTTCCAAAAGCTTCATATATCATCTGATTTTCTATATATATTTCACTGCATCAGCCACATCCCATTCTCACTGCAACGAGTTCTCTGCTTCTGTTGCAGCTTCCCAATTTAGTTTACTGGCATCGTTCGGTTACATTGACGAAATTTATCACTATTGACGCTGCCATTAACTCGTTCTAAAAGTCATCATTTCCTGTTTCGTTTTATCTTTATCTCAGTTTTTTCTCGTTTCTCGAATTCCTCAAAGTTTCGTTTTGTGTTACGTCTCGCATAGATTGTTCTATTGCTTCGTTTATTTGTTTCTGTTATTTGCTCCAAGCTCACCTACTGTTTATTCTAAACATTTGACTTGGCCCCACGCATTTTTTTAATCGTCTCGGGGATAATTTATTGGAGTATTTTATTATTTTATTTTTCTACACCGCTCCTGTACGCCGATATGCCACTTCGGCTTCATACCTGAGCCTTCCATAAAACACCTACACACCCACACATACGCCCCTCGATCTGTGATCTTCGCACTCGGGGCCCTTTTGAGTCTGCCAGTTTTTCATTTCTGATTCTGCGGATCGTGTTTCTCCACCCACTTCTGTCTTCCCTCCCCTCCCCCCTCCCCCCCTCTATCACAGTTTGCTTGTGTGCAACGCAAACATGTCGGGCATTGAGAAAGTACCCTCGACGCCCAGCTCGCCTGCCAAGTCTATTGCCCTGGCGCGGCGGCTCTCAAACATGTCTTCGACCAACACCAGCCGTCCTGCTTCCTCGTCGTCCGCCTCGGCTGCTTCTGTTTCAGCTGTGACTACGGCCACTGCTACATCCGCCAACACTCCCAGCATCCGCCCCCTATCGCGCTCCAACACTACTCCTCTCGGCATCTCCGCGGCTAAGTCCTTCACTATCACGTCTATGGGCCCGCCCCCAATACCAAATGGCTACGCCTCAACCAATATTGCGACTACGCCTACTACGCCAACATCCACAGTGGGTCTGACATACAATTCGTCCGGGGACTCGCCCAAGTCGGTGCGCCCCATTTCTACGGTCACTCCAGCCATCTCCATTGCCAACATGGCCGCTGAGGCCAATCTGGACTCTATCAAGATGTCCCGCCAGTTGACGCCGCCGGTGAGCAGCATGACGGAGGTCGCCCAGCTTAAGGGTACACGTGCGGCTGCTGAACGTCTTGCGCAGGCTCATGACAGCCAACCCAAATCTTTGAAGTCGGTGCTTCAGGCCATTATTGATTCAGCTGAGGAAGCCAAATTGCACCAGGAGGCCTTGGAAAATGCGGATGATATGCTTTTAGAGATTTCCGAGCTGCGCGGTCAGCTTGAGGCGGCCAATGCTGAGTTTGGCGCTTACAGAGAGCACATGAACTTTGAGATGGCCTCATACAAGCAAAGAAGGAGAACGAGCTCCGTGTCTTCAAGACCTCCAAGGAGAAGGAGCTTATGGAGTTCAAGACCAACAAGACGCGCGAGATCGAAGAGTACAAGGGGAAGAAGGACCAAGAAGTGAAAGGCTTCAAGTCTGCCAAGGAGCAAGAGCTGGATGCTTATAAGGCGGCGCGCGGCAAAGAACTCGAAGAAATTAAGGCGACTAGAGCTCGTGAGATGGAGGAGTTTAAGGCTGTGACTATTACGGAGTTGGAAGATCTCAAGTCGTCTCGTTCTCAGGAGATCGAGGACGCTGTTCGAGCTGCGCGTGATGAGGCCGATGAGGCCCGTAGAGAGATTAATGATGAGCTGGCCAAGGTGCGCGCTGAGCGTGATACCGCCGTCTTCACTAAGGAGTCTCTTATGCAGGCCTTTGAGACCCGGTATGCCGAATGGGATTCAGAGAACCGTAAGAGCATTCAGGCCGATAACCAGGTCAAATCTTTGCAGAATGAGCTTGCTACCGCTACTGAGCGGATTGTGGCTCTGACTGCTTCTTTGGCTGAGTTGAGGACGGTGCACGACCAATGCGCAGTGAAGGATCGCGACTTCCAGAACAACACCAAAGGTCTCTCTTCCGAGATTGCGGCTCTGATGGTTAAGAGCAAGCTCAAAACCAAGGAGGCCAACGAGCAGCGCAAGCAGGCGACTGAATACAAGAAGCGCTATGAAAAGAGTCAAAACCGCCTCGGCATGTTGACGCTTGATACTAAGGACATGTAAGTTAGCGACATAACCCTCCTAAAACCCCTAGAGACTAACACTGATTTAGCGGTGCCAAATTCCGCGATTTGGACAACAGCGTCCATGATCTAGCTTGGAACTTCTTCAGCCGTGAGATTCCGGATCCCTCCGTGAAGCTCTCTAACTTGCCTAGCAACCTCTGGAACATCCCTGTGGCCGCTTCCAACAGCAAGGCCGCTCAGTGTCTTCGTGCTGCTGTGGCCGAGGCCCTGATCTCTCACCAACTCACTGTCCGGATCTTCCAGCAATTCTACCTTCCCCACACCACCGGGATTGACTTCGATGAGCTGATCAAACTGCTTTCCTGGATGGATCATGACCACCCCGAACAGGCACAGGTCATTCGCTGCCAGATAGCCATGGTCACTGAGCGCTTCCCCGAGCTTGGTGCCATTCCTCCAGCCGTCTCTGCCACCGTGACCGACTTCCTAGCCCCATGGCTGGATCTTCCTGAGTCCCGTAAAGCATTTCAAGACGGCCTCACCAACCTCATGCAGCGCGCCATGGCCATTTGGCAGCAAATGCAGCGTGGCTCATCGCTTTCCCGTGCTTGCCTCGAGAATGAAGCCCACCAGTGGATACCCTCCGAAGATAGCCGCGAGCAGTACAACGATGTGCCCCTTGACGAATCTCAGAAGCAAACCCAAGCCGCCCTCACCCAACCTGAGTCCTCGCAGCCCTTGGCTGTCCTCTTCCCCCAGGTCTACTTTGGCCTCGAGCTCTGCTTCAGCGGCCACGCCCTCTTCGCCTCTCAGGCCTCTGTCATTGCCAGCTGCGCCGAGCGCAACTCGGCTCCCATGCTTGTGAACACCGCTCGCCGCCGCTGCAGCGATGTGTCCCCCACCACCAATGCTAGCGTCCCGCCCACCTCATCGCTCCCTATGGTCCTGATGCCCAACAACCTGATGAGTGGCTCGGGCCCTATGTCCCCGATGTCCATGCCGGTGCCCAACTCCTCGATAGCTATGGAGCGCGGTTGCTCCTCGGCGGCGTCCATGACCGGCGTGCGACCCGCGCGCTCGTCGTCGCGCCAGAGCACAAACCGCATCGCCCAAGACTGTATGTTTTCGCCTTCTGTTTCTTTTATTGATAGTCATGTGGATTCCGTGGTGTTGCCGCAGTATCCCGATTCAGGATTTGCGTCAAATAGACCCGGAGTTTCCCCGTCATATCCACCGTCTGCCTCTTCGTCAGCTTTGTACCATCAGGCGCAGCAGCAGATCCCGGTAATTGTTCGGCCGATACCAACGGCGCCGCACTCGGCGCCGTTGGTGAATCCGGATAACTCGTTTGCAGAGAGATTGCATCGGTCGCCGAGTAAGCTGAGGAGAGGAAACTCGGTATTGATTCGGCGCAAGTCGATTGCATTTTTGTCCTTTGCCAGTAGTGATGAGACGATCACAAGCCAAGGAACACCGTCGAGTTCAGTCTAATGAATTTCCCGTGCCTCCGACTTCGTATCTGATGTAGAACACCATGACTATCATACCTCTCTTTTTGTTTTGTTATTTTGAAGCACAGTCAACTGACCGCCACTTCCCTCGTTACAGTCATGAAGAAGCTCTCTACCCGGCTTCGGAAGAAAGGCAGCCGGTCTAGCTTTCAGAGCACCGCCAATGATTCTGGTATCGGCACTCCGACATTCGACAGCTCCGACGCTGTCTCAACCCGCCAAGGCCGTTCATTGGGTAGTCTGATCCGCACCAATACCAACCACGTTTAAAATGCCGTCTCGCCTATCTTCTAAATACCCCCCTAAAAATACCACCACAATCTGCCTCTGACGCCTCGCTTCTTCATCTCTTCACCATAACTACCAAGTTGAACACTCCAATCTATGACTGATAACACGATTGGCGTGACTATTTGTTTGCTTTATGATATATCACCACGCCTGGAGTTTGTTTTGATATTTCCTGTCTGTCTTTGTTAGCATTTGCTTTGTATTTTCCTTTTCTCTAATGGCCATGAGTTTGTGTTTTTTGGGTTTGCTTGTTTCCCTCAATGCTTCTCATGGTTATCACCATTTTTACGCATTATCTTCCTTTTATTTCTAAGTTTTTGTGCTTAGAAAATTTCCTTCTCTTTAGATTGTCATATTCCAAAAATAACACTTATTCTCATATATATTGGAATCTGGAACTATCGTAATTTGTGGATGTTTATATTCTCAAGTTATTTAGAGCCCCGGAAAGTTCCTTACGCAATCTAAATCTGAATGACCGTCTTCGTGATACTTGAAACGAACGCTCGAGCTCAAGGCAATCACCCGTCATGATCTTGTGGATTCTTCGCACTATGTGAGATGAATAACTGTTAATATCAGGGACGATTCATGAGGTATAACCGTTTCTTAATTTGGGTTCATACTTTAGGGCTGTTGGCGTTTACTTCGAAATATGCGGAAGCCAAAGTTCCTGGTTCTGAAACACTTGGTCGTTAATCCCGGACAATTGGACTCCGGATTGTTGCCTAGCAGGTAATTTATACGGAGGATAACTAGAAATTGACTAACTTCCCGGGAACTGATGTCGTTGACTTCTGTGCAACTTGAATTGATGGGAACTATTCTGTTAATGGAAATATACGCTGCTTTCTCTAATCCTAATCATCATTAATTGCGCCTTCAATTCTAAGTAACTTAAGACCCTCCGTACCTACTGGCCGTCGTCATTCCATTGGCGGAGCTGTAGGGGAGGGGGCCCTGGAGCTTGCGCAAGTTCGTGCTAAAACTGTAGCTTGACCGGGATTCTACTAATCAGCTCCTGGTAATTACTTAAATTGGTGCCTGCGCTTTGCGTCTATACTGGTGTTGAGCTCTGTAACACCCTCGGAAAGCGACAGAAAATGTGACTGACTTCGTCGTCAATGGACACAATTTCCTCCTGCAATTGAAATATCGGCATCAATTTGCAATGGCAGTAATTTTCTCTATAAAATTTGCGGTAGTGGTTGAAGCGCTATACTTTCTTAATTCTCTCAGTGCGAGATTTTTCTTTTACTTTCACTTGTCAAAGATCCTGCTGGCCGTTCCCTCTATTGGGCATTTGTACCTGGGCCCCATATACTTCCTGAAGAATTTCCCTATTCTGCCAACAGTAAGACGACGACATCAACAGTCCAGCCTGGCTTGACACTCACCAGCTACAGCTCCTCAACCCTCTTCGCGACTTAAATCACCAGCAATTTTGCGTGACTCCGACCGTCCTAACCATCGGGACCCGATTCACCCGATAACATATATCCTACTGTGCTAAACGAGGACTCTCTTGACCCTTTGGATGGTTGTAGACCCCGCACGACATCCCGTTAATCCGTCACTACGACCATCCCCCGTCCCCTATGAAATGAGCTCTCTCAAGTTTGTGGTATCTTCTTTAGATGCCATTGCCACTTCGAAGGAGACTCAGCGCAATAAGGTCCTAGGCGACTCTGTCAAGACCGCTATCGAAGCTATCAAAGCAAGCGACCCCGAGTTTCCCGACCCCGAATTGGTGTTTGGGCCATTGAAACTTGCCTCCCAATCTGCTAACATTCAAGTCTGCACATTGGCCCTCGACTGTATTGGAAAGCTTATCTCATACTCTTTTCTTGTTATTCCACAGAACAAAAATTTCCGACTTCCACAACTGAGCCTGACGCTACCGCCGAAGATGGATCTGAAGTCAAGGCCCCGGTGGTTCCTGGCCAGAATGTTGATGGTGATGAACCGTTGTCAGGGAATGCGCCGCTGATCGAGAGAGCCATTGATACCATTTGCGATTGTTTCAAGGGTGATGTGACAGACCCCGAGATTCAACTGCAGATTGTTAGAAGCTTGCTAGCTGCAGTCCTGAATGACAAGATTGTTGTTCACGGTGCGGGCTTGCTTAAGGCCATTCGCCAAGTGTACAATGTGTTCTTATTATCTCGCAATACCGCTAGTCAGCAGGTAGCACAGGGAACTCTGACGCAGATGGTTGGTACCGTCTTTGAGAGAGTAAAGGCTAGACTAGCTGCTAAGGAGGCTCGCATGAATCTCTCCAGCCTGCGCAACGGTGCCAGCCATATCACCCTTGATGTATCGCAAGACAATGTCAACAACAACGGGTTGATCCATGACGACGATGCCGCTGCCACCAGCAAAGATACGAAGCTTACTCTTGAAGACTTGGAGAACCACCAGAATTTCGACGATTCTCATGTCAACGATGGAACTACCAAGGTGTCACGGCTTAAGCCCGACCCCAAAGAGACCGCTCAGCATCTGATGCGACAACCAACGAAGCTGTGGAGACCCTTGAAGAATTGGATGCAGAGGACGAAGTATACATCAGAGACGCCTACCTCGTCTACCGTTCGTTCTGCAAACTTGCGACGAAACAACTCACACACGACCAACTTCTTGATCTGAGAGGACAGGCCATGCGGTCTAAGCTCATCTCTTTACATTTGGTACACACTGTTTTGAACAACAACATTAGTGTGTTTACCTCTCCATTTTGTACAATTAAGAACTCTGGTGGTGAAGGCTCGACCACCTTTTTGCATGCCGTCAAGTATCTGCTTTGCCTAAGTATCACCAGAAACGGTGCCCAATCTGTGGATAGATTATTTGATGTTTGTGCTGAGATCTTCTGGCTCATGATCAAGTACATGCGCGAATCATTCAAGGTACGTAATAACCCATTGAATGTACTGGAGGAAATAGTGACCAATTTCTTATCACCAAAACAGAAAGAAATCGAAGTCTTTTGAACGAAATCTACCTGGCTGTCTTGACTCACCGGACGGCGCCAGTGTCCCAGAAGCTTACAGTAGTCAATATCCTGTGTCGCTTCTGCGCTGACCCCAGGGGTCTTGTTGAGTTCTATCTCAACTATGACTGTGGACGCGATGTCGAGAACTTCTTCCAGAACATCATCGAGATTCTATCACGATTTGCAACTACTCAGCTTGTCATCACACCCGTCCAAGAACAACTTTACGAGGAAAGGAACGGCAAAATTGCTTCTCCTGGTGAGTGGCAACTACGTCCAGTCCTGCCTCCTCAACTCTCTGTTGCTCAGATGATTCCTAAAGAAGAACCGGAAAACGAGATCCCCAAAGAGTATATCATCAAGCGCGTTGCTTTAGAAGCCCTAGTGGAATCACTCAAGTCTTTAGTGAACTGGTCTGGCCCATTGCGGCAAGATCTCGAGCCTACCCACGAGGGTACTGATCAAAGAACATCTGTAGATGTTGATTTGAGAGCATCAATTGATCCGAGCATCAGTGAACGCACATCTAGACTTGATATCCCTGTTGCGCCGATGACACCGGTTCTGGACGATGACCCGGATCAGCTAGAAAAGGAAAAGGCTCGAAAGACGGCCATGATAAACGCTATCAAGCTCTTCAACTTTAAGCCTAAGAAGGGTATCAAGATGTTGATCGCCGAAGGCTTCATCCTTGCGGATACCCCGGAAGACATTGCGCGTTTCCTCCTATCTGATGAGCGCCTCGACAAAACCATGATTGGTGAATATCTTGGTGAGGGTGACCAGTACAACATTGACATTATGCACGCATTTGTCGACGGTATGGATTTCAAAAGAAGAGGTTTGTTGATGCTCTACGCCTATTCCTACAGTCTTTCCGTCTGCCCGGTGAGGCTCAGAAGATTGATCGTTTTATGCTAAAGTTTGCTGAGCGTTACGTTGGTGGCAACCCTAACTCTTTTGCTAATGCTGATACTGCTTACGTTCTTGCATACTCGGTCATCATGCTGAACACTGATCAGCACAGTGGAAAGGTTGCCAAGCGTATGACCAAGGAAGAATTCATTAGGAACAACCGTGGTATCAACGATAATGCCGATCTTCCCGACGAGTATCTGATTGGTATCTTTGAAGAGATTGCCATTAATGAGATTGTTCTCAACAGTGAACGTGAAGCTGCTGCCGCTTCAGGATCTATTCCTGCTCAACCGAGTAGTGGTATCGCTGCTGGCCTCGTCCAGGGTCTTTCGAACGTTGGCCGCGATTTGGTCCGTGAAGCCCATCTCCAGAAATCTGACGAGATCTCGCAAAGAACAGAGGAGACCTACCGTAATCTCTACCGCAGTCAGCGTCGCAACAATAATGGCATCAAGTTCATTCCGGGCATCTCCTCCAAGCACGTTGGACCGATGTTTGATGTGACTTGGATGTCCTACTTTTCTACCTTCTCCAACCAGATTCAGAAGACTCACACCATTGAGGTCAATAAGTTCTGCTTGGAGGGTCTAAAGATGGCGACTAAGATTTCCTGCCTTTTCGATCTTTCAACTTCTCGGGAGGCCATCATCTCAGCCCTAAAGAATATCACCAACCTAAACAACCCCCATGAAATCATAGCCAAGAATGTCGAGGCGCTCAAGGTAATTCTCGAGATTGGTCAGACGGAGGGCAACTTTCTGAAGAGCTCTTGGAAGGATATCCTTATGTCTATCTCGCAACTTGACAGACTACAGCTGCTCGTAGACGGTGTTGATGAGAACGATGTTCCCGATGTCTCCAAGGCTCGGTTCCTTCCAGCCCCGAGAGATGGCGACCCCCGTGCCTCTATCTCCTCTACTAGACGACCTTCTGTCAGAGCTCGCTCAGGGACAGTCAACCAGGGGATCTCGAGCGAGATTGCTGCGGAGAGTCGGTCAGATGAGGTTGTCAAGGGCGTTGACAGAATATTTACCAACACAGCCAAGTTATCTGGTGATGCTATTGTTCACTTTGCTCGGGCTTTGACTGAGGTCAGTTGGGATGAGATAAAAGTGTCTGGTTCGACCGAGTTCCCTCGCTTCTATAGTTTGCAGAAGATTGTGGAGATCAGTTACTACAATATGACTCGTGTGCGTATTGAATGGACGCACATTTGGGATGTTTTGGGTGAGCACTTCAACATGGTTGGTTGTCACGAGAACACCAAAATTGTCTTCTCGGCTCTAGATTCACTCCGTCAACTGTCGATGCGTTTCATGGAGATTGAGGAGTTGGCTGGTTTCAAGTTCCAAAGGATTTCTTGAAGCCGTTTGAGCATGTCTTGTCCAACACTCACCACATTGCTGTGAAGGAGCTCGTCTTAAGATGCCTGATTCAGATGATCCAGGCTCGCGGTGACAATATCAAATCTGGTTGGAGAACCATGTTTGGTGTGTTTACTGTTGCAGCTCGTGAGCCTCACGATAGTATCGTCAGCTTGGCGTTTGAGAATGTCACTTTGGTGTACAAGACCAAGTTTGGAGTCGTTATCTCTCAGGGTGCCTTCACTGACTTGGTTGTCTGCTTGACCGAGTTCTCGAAGAACATGAAATTCCAGAAGCGTAGTTTGCAGGCCCTCGAGGCTTTGAAGTCGATCATTCCTCGCATGCTCCGGACTCCTGAGTGTCCTTTGTCGCGCACCAACTCTGAGGGGACGTCTCTTGTGCACACAGGTCCTGGAACCTCTGTTGAGGAGGGATTTTGGTTCCCTATTCTATTTGCCTTCCATGATGTGCTTATGACAGGCGAGGACCTTGAAGTCCGTTCCAATGCTCTCGAGTACTTCTTTGAGAGTCTTTCCAAGTACGGAGCGAACTTCCAACCCGAGTTCTGGGATATTTTGTGGCGGCAGCAGCTTGAACCTATTTTCATGGTTCTAAGGTCGGGTCCTGAGATGACTAATGCTCTCAATCATGAGGAAATGTCAGTTTGGTTGTCGACTACAATGATCCAAGCTCTGCGGAATCTCATTGCTCTTTTCACACACTTCTTTGACTCTCTTGAGTACATGCTTGACCGTTTCTTGAAGCTGCTTGCTCTTTGCATCTGCCAGGAGCACGATACGATATCCCGCATTGGTGGGAACTGTTTGCAGCAGTTGATCCTGAAGAACGTGTCCAAGTTTACCCCTGAACACTGGTCGCTGATTGTTTCTGCATTCTGCGAGCTTTTGAGAGAACGACTGCTCGTGAGTTGTTCTTGGCCAACACATTAAACTCGGCAACTACGTTGACACCATTGGCCAATGGGTTTGATCTTGTCAGCCCTTCTGTCTCTTACGACTCTGGCGCTAACAATCTGAAGATCAATGGCGATGGTTCTACCGTTGATGACGATAATCGTGAGCATGAAGGAATTAGTGAGTCCTCGGCCGCCGCTCACCAACAACTTGAGGATTACAAGCCTTCATCCACTCTGCAGCAGCCCCAGCCAGTCATCACAGCTGCCCGCCGTCGCTTCTTCAATCGCATTATCACGCGCTGTGTGGTGCAGTTGCTTATGATCGAGACGGTCAATGAACTTTTCAGCAACGACTCGGTTTATAACCAGATACCCTCAGTGGAACTTCTCCGTCTGATGGGTCTACTCAAGTCTTCTTTCCTATTTGCTCGCAAGTTTAATAACGACCGGGACCTTCGTATGCGTCTGTGGCGTGAAGGTTTCATGAGGCAGCCGCCTAACCTGCTTAAGCAGGAGTCCGGCTCTGCAGCGACGTACATTTCTATTCTCTTCCGAATGTACTCCGACAATGCACCTGAGCGTGCCGAAAGACGGAAGGATATTGAGAATGCTCTGATGCCTTTGTGCAAGGATATCATCAAGGGTTACATCCATCTCGAGGAAGACACCCAGAACCGGAATATTGAGGCGTGGAGACCAGTTGTTGTTGATGTTTTGGAGGGATATGCCATGTTTCCTGCAGAACCTTTTGCTGCCTTTATCAAGGAGTTTTACCCATTAGCTTTAGATCTCCTGTGCAAGAAGAACAGCTCGGATTTGCGGATTGCGCTAGTTCACGTGTTGAGACGTGTTGGTGATGTTGGACTGGGCATCTCGGAGCTTGGGAAGCCGTTGGTGGATCGGAGGGTTAGTGTGTTAACAGCAAAGATGGATTATGGGGAAGTAGAGAGCCATGAAGATACGCAGAGCTTGGACAATGAAGAGGATGCAACGGATAGTTTGCATCCGGAAGATATGTAATGAAAAGCAGAGATAGAGCGTTGTTTAACTAGGGTTTGTATTTGTTGCCGTATTAGGGTTATTATAGATTTCGAATAAATGTCAATCTGAGTAATATATAGCTTTATGAACATGACACCCACATTAATTACTATCATCTATAGTGGGAGAGCAGATTCAAGCATCAACAAAGAATTGATGATTTATTAATGGGTTGCGTTAAAGATTCCCAACTCCAAGCTATATGATAAAGAACTTATGACAAGATGCATATACTGACAGATAAAGTCATGACTGCTGAGAAGAAACACGCTGGACAAACCAAGGACACATGATTAAGAACACTTATAAGGAACTAACAATACCAAGAAACATCACGAACCGTACGACACTATGAGACTACCGTATACAAAGAACATTTTCTCCACTTAGCTGGCCAGCCACTAAACAAAGTCACAAGCCACAGCCCGCCCACCGCCATAATCAGTCCAAATGTCCCGTCAGCATACAGAAGGCCTCTATCAGACATCATTATGCATCTCTAGTGCCTATTTGCGTAGTCTGCACAGCCAATGGGTCTAGCCAGGTCGCAAGCTAGAAATGGAACTTGGGAAGGGATGAAGAGAGGAGGACGCTGGTGGGGATTGGGCGAGTGAGGAGGATTGAGTGGAGATGGGAGAGGGGAGGGAGGTTTGGTGGAAGATGCTAGAAAGGATAGGAGGGTGGACGGGGAGGGGTTTGAAGAATGGGTGAAGAGAGTGAGGAGTTGGGCCAGGAAGTCAAGGGAGAAGGTGGGGGAAGGGAGCGTTAATGAGTGGGTAGTCAACAGGATGGGTAGGAGGTCGGATTGACAGATGGCTTCGGGATTAATAAGAAGAAGACAGAAAAGTAGATCGACAAGACAGTTTAGGATCTTACGGAGACCGTCTAGCAACTTAATCTAGAAATAGAGACGGTGTGTGATGTGTGAATAGACATATGGGTCATACACGGTCTGGTAAGTGGAGCCAGGAATCACAGCGGTTCTAGAGTGCCCGCGGGTCATAAGGGGGAGAGCACGGGGAGGAAAGAAAATGAATGAGGAGTCATAGCGAATCTTGGTGCTCAGGAGAGGATGAAGCAGAATATATCGGGAGTATTTCTCCGTGTTGGAATGTTCTTGGTGCGTTTCGTAAAAAGTTCCTCGAACTCGATGGTCTTCCGGGTGATGCTGTAGGTCATGATGGTCGTTAGTAGCTTGGAGGCGGCCTGAGAGACTTCAAGAGATGAGTAGTTGAGTCAAGTCAACAATGTTGAGGCCGTGAGAACGAATGTAGAGTCCACGCAACGTCCATTTCCTTTTGGCTTCGTTTCACGGGTTGTGTGAGAATTTTAAGGAGGATTGTGGGTTGTAAATTTTCAGTTCTCCGAAAGATGTTCTGGACATGATCGACTTCTAAGATGGGCGCAAAATCTTCAAAGGACATGTCCATGGTTACCGGTTTGAGAATCGGCCGGCAAATTAACTCGACGCTCCGGCTGTTGACAGTTATCAACGCCACGATGGCGAGCCGGATGATGCCGGAAAGATCTCCCGTCATAAACGAGTGGATCACGGGACATAGCTGCATTCTCTGAGCAGAATTGTGGCCGGTATGTCCAGAAGACGAGACCGGAAATCAACGGAGTGAGCAGACAGCGTGGCATCGGTGAGAATGGCCTGGTGGATTTCTTGTTTGATGGGCGGGATGACAGCGAGGAAAATAGGACTGGGTGACTGGAACCGCCCGATGGGAGGAGAGAGTCCGAGAAGGACAAATGGTTGGCGAGCAGTCCAAGGTTAGTAGGACGAGGGAACACGGTGAATTTATTTTCTAGGAGAATTGATCTCGTGATTTGGAGGTGTCGGTAGAAATATTAAGAAACGAATAGACTAGTGACTTTTTCATGTGTTCAAGTCATGAGCTGCAAGCTACATAAGTCGGTGGAACGAGGTTAGTCAATAGCCAGTCGTCATCTGTACGGACAGCTTCTTGCTTCCAGAGGATATCCAGCGTTAAGTAAGCCAGTACACATAACAGTGAGCCCCAAACAGTCACTTTGAAAGCGTATGCAAGTGATTTATGGAATTTTTGAGCTATGGCTGTGGCCTGAAGCATCCATTGATAGGGATGGGCAAGTAGAGGTTATTGCTAACTCGGCATAGATATGAGGCTGAGGGGTCTGAAGATAGTCTAGTGGGGCGGTAGAAACAGGGCGTGTTTATTCCAGCGCAGAAATGGATTTTCAAAAACGAATGTGGAAGCGGACGAAAGCAAAGACTGATGATTTATGTGGCTGGAGCAGAGTATCAAATGGGGTTTTGCTTCGTATGGTTTCAGGGAAAAAGGCCAACCACAACGTAAATCTTTACAAAATTTAGATAAATGTATACTTTATATGTAAGTACTACCTACGCATGATATATTACATACCAACTTGATGTCTTGAAAATATCACCAAAATGTCACCCAATATCAGCTTGGCATCCCTAGAAGAAATTTAGACAAAAATACAATCTCCCTTTGCTATGTCACAGGTCGTGCTGCTTCATAATTTCTGAATAAAATCACTTACAACATGATGTATACTATACTCCTGCAAGCTCCTTTGCCCATCAGTTAGATAAATGCCTTATTGGCTAATCTAGACTAGACTAGGGCGTGGATTGGCTAGACAGTCTAGTGGCACCCTGGAAGGAAAATACCAGAATAAAATAATAATATGTGTACTAACGTTTGGCTGCCGTGGTACAGGTACAATTTGTGATGGTAACCAGACGGCTTCGCTTGGCGGAGGCCCAGAAATCACTTGCATAAAATTAACATGTACTTGAGCTTGTGATTCTCACACTGTGAGTTCCGACGTATTGATAGTTGCATTTACCTGTTGACAGATATCAACATTGGATTAGATTATTTTGCCTTTTTTGTTTTGCTAACTACGAGTAAACTTGATTGTTAGTTCTCTTTCCCCGCTCTGGGATCATACTTATTTTCTAAGCGGTTTAGGATCACCAGTGCCAGGGTTTATTATCTGATATGGTACAACTGGAAAGCAACATCCGAGTGTGGACTCGAATACTTTCACGAGTCAGAATCACCACATAGACGAATTCCAAGACGTCCATTAAGCCTCATAGTGTGGCAGCCAACACGATACCAGACGGTCCTCTGGCCATATTCTCCAAGAACATTTCAAACGAGTCTACTCTTTCCCAAGAATCCCTTCTCGATCCCATCACCTCCCATTTCTCTGCAAACGCCACAGACATGTCCATCCGCCCTCCCCTTACCCCTCCAAAGCACCCACATCCCTACCTTTAAATACCGTGCAACTTAGCTATAGATCATCAGCCTGCTTCTCCCTCCTTCCCTTGTCTGTGGCCTTAAGACGCTGACCATGCCATGTTTGTCTGAGCATCTATTTGGTCTAATCGACAATGCCCGGGGGGAATTTCCAGACCCATTGTGCAGTCAGTTCGTTAAGGAGCTGAATACGGGAATTCTCTAGTCTAAGCTACCGTTTCCTGTCGGACCGGGTGAGCTGATGAGGAGAAATGGCCCGGCCGATTAGAGGGTGTGGCTGGCTGCGAGCCATATGAGGACAGGGGTTGTGCATGATGAAGGGTTCATCATAGTTTTACTAGCTTGGAATGTGGGTGAAGGGCGTGAGAATGGGTGATGAGGCGGAGTTTCCAGAAGTTACTCTATATGTCATTAGTAGATTCTTCGAAGCGTTCCACGTCCTATAGTTCAAGGTAAGAAAAGACATTGTTGCGCTCGGACGAGCAGCACGGGATTTCTCAGTCCCAAAATCACGTACTTGGGCTCGAATATAAAGCCCTCTTTGGCTCTCTATCCAAAACATGGCCCTTGTAAAAACACATAGGTTGATCACCAGCCGTAGGGAAAATCATCCAGCTGACCACCAGAAGGAGCAGTATCGACCACATATCATCGTCAACCACTATACTTGAATCTCTAGTTATCTCTATATGCCTCTTTTGAAGATTGAGTCTTCGCGTCCTTCACTTGTAGTGCAGCTCTAATAGCTCACACTCTCATTAGATCTAGACTGAATAGAATTCACCTCGTAAAAGTCACGTATAGTTTGCCTCAGCATGAGACCGTCCCACCACCACACAGCCATATCCCTAGACTGCTTCTCTCAAAGTAATTAACAAATTCTGTGAGATTCTCCACTTCTCGCGCAGTTTAAAATTACCCGTAGGGAAGCCCTTTATGATTATCGCATGATAGCTCGGTAGGAAGGACATGAAGTATTAGCTTTATCGTCGATGACGGGAAACACCATGACTTTATTTGTTGATCTGTCCGGCGATGGGACCGTGATTGGATAGGAACAAGAGTTTGGACAGAACGGGATAGCACCTGTGTGGAGATTCTGCAACATCCATCTGACGAGTAGAAAATTGTGCCTCCATCAAGATTGGCTGCTTCGATTTTTGGTCGATTTAAAATTTTAATATTTACCGAAGTCAGTTGAGCCTAATCACTGCTAATATTCGTTGAATAAAAATATGAAACCTAGAAAGCTGGCAAATAACTAAAGGCTAAAAACTCCCGCGTACAAAATCGAAATGTTGGGGCTGAGGCGTTTACATGCTGCTAAACACACATATGCATGATTATCTGACAAGCAGTATAAAAGGTCACCCTCATTGATTCACGCAGCGCTACTTCGAGGCAATCGGCAGGGTCCAGACTACCGAAATATTCCCTTTTGAAATGCCGCCGCCTATCATCCAACTACCGGCGTAACCATGAGGTCTGTGATGTGGAGATGACGGTACTTCCTGCTCCGAGTAATGCCTAAGCTTGTCAAAGTGGGTGACTAAAGAGAAATCAAAGAAATTAAAGTTCGTCGGCGATCGGGGATTTCAAGACGGTATTAATCATCCAACCAAGACACCTCTCATTATCAGATCTCAAACTATCTTCCCCCATCTCTTGTGCATCCTCAAATAATGAATGGTATTTGTATCCCTGTATGACAGAAGGCATAGCTGCTTGTCTGATTGGCCAAACCCTTTATAGCCCCTCGGCCATATCCCTGCCTATGTTTGTAGGAAGCGGCAACAGCTTGAAAAATGTATAACTTGCCTTGTGTGGTGATAATGGAAAGCGGTGAAGCTCATCTCGGTTTGGTCTGGCAGAATCTGTATTTTTTCGTCCACTTGCGAAAGAAGTCAGGTATCGTCAAAACCTTACAAATAGAGACATATTTCGAATCATCGCCGGTCCTACGCAATCCATCTATCTACACCGATCACTAAAGTCAAATTGGTATGGTCTACTGTTCCATCGTTCCAAATATCAAACTCGACTCTCCAACAACCCTCACCCGAATCATCAGAAATGTCCCGCGGTAGCAGAGGCAGTGGTCGCAGCGGCGGCGCCACTGCTCGTCGCATTCCCGGTAGCGCCGATTGGGACCTCTCCGATGAAATCGATGGTCGCCCCAGCGATCTCTTCCCCGTGAGCCCATAATCCACCTTCATCCCCACCAAATGATATCCCCCATTAACCATCCCGCGTCCTCCCAGAAATATGACGTGCCTCAAAGTCATCCCCTCTCGAAAATCGAAAACGCCGCGTCAACCACTTTCTCTTGTTCAGACGACAAGTGCACAGCAATACGCTCTATACACGAAAGCGCGTGGTGGTGAATGATGCGATGAAAGCACGGAGGGCGTACGGGCAGGAGCAGGTTAACCAGAGATATCGAATGAAGAGCAAAGCGACAGTGGATCCATTTACAGCGATTGAGACGTATTCACAGAGATTTGTGGAAGAGGATCGGACGTTTCCGGATTTTTCGACACAGCCATTTTGTAAGTTGGGAGTCAGAGACAGAGGAGTCACCTGAGCGGCCCCGCTTTCACATGACAGACGGCCACTGACAAGTGGTGCGATATAGGCAAAGATTTGTTCCCGGTGGAACTCCATGCGACGATCAACGGAGACGATTGCCCTGCCAGCCAACGGCGGAAGAAGCGCGACAAGAAGCTGGAACTCAGCAACATCACAACCACAGATGAATTCGGTCGCCACCAAGATGATGACGCCAGAGTACGGACACTCGCTGCCAATCTTGACGACGGTGAGGAGGAGATGGAAGCGCACAAGGGTGACGACGAGTCTGATATTGGTGGTGACGATGATGAAGAGGAAGACTTTGCGTATGATGATGAAGATGGTGGCGATTACGACGCTGAGCAGTACTTTGAAGATGGCGGTGATGACGATATGGACGATGGTGATAACGGTGAGGCGATCTACTAATATAATACCCGGCCATGGAGGACGGCTATTGCTGTCTTGTGGTCAAAATCACATAGATTAATATTGAATATCACATGACTCTCCAAGCAAACATTCACATCAGCATAATTACAAACTCAACATTAATCTCTAAACAAAAAGTATATGTGAAGAAAGTGTATCAAAAGCTAATAAGAATAAAAGATGGCAAATTTCCAAAAAAAAAAAAAACCGCAAAGCAAAACAATGATGAACCACCAAACCGATCACCATCAAAATATCCGCACAAAATGCACTTATCCCCAATCTAATAAGTAATCCCAAAGATCTCCGAATCAAGATACAAAAAACACCAAAAAGTCATTAATTAATACCGCTCTCGTCCAACCATCTTCTGCTCCAACGTCATCAACGCCTCCCTCGTCTTCGCAACCTCAACAGCCTGCGTCACAATGGCCCCTCTGAGATCCAACAAGACGCCCTTAATCTGTTCCAGAACCCCGGCCTGATGACTCATGCCAGGCTGCGCCTGCATCTGTGTCAACTTTTCGTATAAGCCGTGCTCAACTCTCGGCATGTGACCCTGAATCTCTGCAATATACCCGCGAAGTTTATTCTCCCGCTCACCCAAAGACTCGATGTGGTGGTTAAAGTACGAAATAAGATCCGGCTCACCGGTAGCCGCTGGCGTTGCTGACGGAGCAGTCGACTGGGTCCAGAGACCAGGAACGTGGTAGGAGGCAGGGAGCTTAAGGTTGTCGACGGCCTTAGTGACCAGTTGGGTGTCGGCGATGTTCTTGTTGCTCATGGTACGGAGCTCCTGAATGTTGGAGACATCTTCTTCAAGAACAGCGCGCTTGACCATAGCATATTTGCGTTCGAGGTAGGCGACGTCGTGGCCAAGGCTGGTGATTTGTTCTTCGTGGCCGGGGAGGAAGCCTTCGATTTCGGCCTTCCAGCCCATGATGACCGATATTATGTTGTCGATTTTGATGATGCCGTCTTGTGCTTCCTTGTTCAGGTCTTCAAATTTGGTCGTTCCCCGGACTTCGTTCATATTGAGGTGGAGCGAGTTACCGCCTTGCTGAGGTTGGGCACTAAGAAAATCAAAATGTTAGCATTTAGAATCCCAATCCCATTGCTCTCGACGAGTTCTATGTCACGTACGCGTTCTGGGTAGGAGCAGCTCCACCAAAGAGCCCGCCCGTATTTGCCGCAGGTACAGCAGCGGCACCCTCACCAAATAAACCCCCCATCGTCCCAGTAGGAGCCGCCATCGTAGAAGCTCCAAATAGACTAGGCTTGGCCGCTGTCGCAGCAGCAGCAGCAGGCGTAGCACCGAACAATCCACTCGTGGCAGGTTGCGCAGCAGCACTACCACCAAAGAGTCCTCCAGTTGCGGGAGCAGCAGTGGCCACAGGCGTCGCAGGTTTGGCGCCGAAAAGGCCGCCGGTAGCAGGAGTCGCAGGTTTAGCGCCGAAGAGACCACCAGGTGCAGCAGGAGTTGTGGTGGCAGTGGATCGGGCTCCGAATAAACTACCGGTAGTGGCGGTTGTAGCACTGAAGATCGGAAAATGTGTCAGTCAATTGAAGTTTTCGTTATTGCAACGAGATTTTCAGTGTTAGATGTGAGTAGAAAGAACGGAGTTGATAGCTGATAGCTGCAAGTGAGGAATATGCGCTTCGTTCACTAGCTGCAGCAGGCCGTCCCGCGGCTGGTATTGAAATGGATGTCGCATAGTATGGGATATTTTAATTCGCCAATGTAAATTTTGTTTCCACATCTATCAAACTCCAATCCGCGGTTCTGCATCACTCAATCCATTATAGCAAAACTGTTAGGTTGTTTTTAGTAAGTCCAAGATGTTATCAAACTTACCCTCCAAATAAACTCATTATGGCGATTATTTATTGACGAATTGTGTGAATAGTAATATGAAGAAAAGGACAGTTTATCAGAACTAACAATAGAGATCAATTAATATATCACTAACATTCAAAATCGCAATGAAACCCAGATGATCAGGCCGAATTGTACATCAACACCGCTTCAAACTCGCGATTACGGCTATTTGATCCTATTGAACTTTTTTTGCTATTCGTCACTGACTGCCATTTACTTTCGCGTCCCTGCTTCCCTGAAGACAATGATTAATAAGGAAATTGTGGCGCCAGTTCTGTGACATATATGTGGCGCATAACACCCATTGAGGATTGTCATTAGCTGAGAGGCTCATAAATGTGGGACATGACCTAAGCCTAACAGAAGCAGGGAAAGTTATCGTCGTTGAGCGAGCATTGTCAAGGGCAAATAGTAAATGTCAGTAAATCTTCACTATAGATCCAATTAAATCGGCATTATTTCCATGACTATCGCACCCTTCATGGCCATTTATTAATACCACAAGACATATATTACCATCTTTATATCAAACTAAATCTCAACACAAAATGGCTGCCCCTGCAATGGATTTGGAGAATGATGACCTCTACGGTGATGAGGTTGAAGAATCCATCAGCGCGCCCGCGCCCGCGAAGGAATCCCCGGTAAACGACACCAAGGCTGAGTCTTCTGAAGAAGGTGATGATGAAGAGGTTGGCAGTGATGAGGAAGAAGGGGAAGAAGAAGATGACTCTGTAAGCCATTTATTACCATCCACATATTTCAATGTGCCCCACTAACTATCCGTAGGACATTGACATTATCATCGATCGCCCAGATGGCAGCAATCCCGAACCCTCACAGTAAGTTTCCATCCTGATCGCATGTTTCATGCGATTTCATTAATACTAAAATTTGACTTCTAGACCATCTCGTTACAGTGATATCCGCAACATACCCCAACTCTCAGCCACAGATGTTGCCGCTGCAAAGACGGAACCCCCACCAGTGATCGCGAATCAATACCCCAGACCCAAAACGCCCAGTCACGACTTCTCGGTCTTGGCAATGCTGCTGCCGCCGCCGTGACCGGTAGTGTTTCTACCTCTGCTGCGCCTCTACCAGTACCCAAAGCTGACGAGGAATCAAAAGCAAACTCGACATCAAAACTCGACATCAACGGGAATCCCTTATATTCTCCTGTTGGCAAACCAATCATGTCAGTAGTGATAGATGCAGATCTTGCGGAAAATAAAAAGCCGTGGCGACAGCCAGGTACTGATTTGTCAGACTATTTCAACTATGGATTTGATGAGTTCACCTGGGCGTTATATGCTGCGAAGCAAGAGAGCATGCGGAATGAGTTTAGTGCCGATGCACTGATGGCGAATCAAAGGAAGATGATGGAGGAGTTCAACTCGATGATGATGGGTCAAATGGGTGGTGGTATGCCCGGCGGTGGCATGCCTGGTATGGATAGTAACATGATGCCCCCCGAGATGCAGCAGATGATGCAACAAATGATGGGTGGTGGTGGTATGCCCGGTGGGATTCAAGGAGGGATGTCTGGGAACATCCCCGGCGGTATTCCCGGGAGTGGTCCGATGCAAGGTATGGAAATGCAGATGGACAATAGCATGTATGGCGGAGAGAATAACGATGGAAACCAGACCAATAATGGGAGCGAGGGTTTCTCTGGTCAGCAGCAATTTGGTAACCAAGGAAGTAATGACTTCAATCAGTTCAACAATCAGATCCAAGGCAACAGAGGAGGATTCAACAACCGGGGAAGAGGCGGTAGAAGACACCAATGGTAGTATGGATACCCAGAGATAAACATGACACGATCTCACGCATAATACGATTCACTAGATTCAATACGAATCTTTGTCATACACTATCATATTCAAGTTTAAAAAGATATTAACTGTATTATGATAATGTGCATGCTCGCAGTAAATAAATTTCTATGTATAAGTTTTCTATTCTTCGTTCTGTTTGTTCCCTCTTCCTCCAGACAAGCTCTGCCGCTTCGACCGCCGACTGCCAATGGCACTGAGTCCCTTATCGCTGTGGCCAGTCGGAGAGTGCGTATGGCTCCAGTAAGTAATGGCAACACTTCCTTTGCTGATGACATCGAGGTCCTGCTTGCATCTCTCCATGTCAAATCCCTTGCTCTGAACCCAACACCATTCGCCAAACGGAAGACCATCTAGGTGCCAACTGAACGGATAAATCACATCTTCGTGGAGGAGAATAAGGTCATGCTTCATGCTGTTAGTGACAACACTGAAAGGTCCTGTTTCCACCCGTTCTTGGGTGTCCAAGTCCAACTTCTCGGGATGTGTCCCCAACCCATAATTCCTCCGATACTGGATAACGGCGTTCCGGAGAGCAATTGGCCCCGTCACTGTCTCAGGCTGCTGACTCATCTTTTTCTTGTTCCCCAGTCTGTCCATAACAGACTGCAGCGGCAAGAGAAAGAAAGGATGCCCAGGAGTCGCCGCCATCCAGGCATTCGGGATAGAGTGCTCAAAGTTGCGGTCGGTTCCCATTCGCCCGAACATTGCAATACGGTTAGGCGAGATGTCAGTGCCCTGGGTGATGTTGGAAGCGGAGACGTAGGGGATCGCATATTGCTCAAAGATTGTGTTGGCACTCCGGAGGCAATCAGTGTCCAGATCGGCATAGACGCTGGAGGTTGTGTTAGTGGTCATATTCAGCTAATATTACGAGATTCAAGGACAGAAACATACCCGCCAAAAATGTACATGTACAGATTCCGCGACAGATCCGCCCTGTAAATATCACTTGGCAGCGCCTTATACGCCTCAATAGCCACGGAAAATACTTTTCGACTAACTTTAAGTTGTCGTCATTCGTCCACAAAACATATTCGTACTCAGAGTGCTTTTTCCGGCACCCCTCACTCCAGCTTTGGAATTTTGCAGGGAGATTCGAATCGATCCAGCTTTGGTGGAAGATCTTGGGAACGGTTCCCAATCTGGACGCAATGGGTCTTTTCAATAGTTCTGAAGCCGTGACATCTTTAGCCAGTGACTCCAGACCTGAAGAATTGGATGTTCTCTCAGTTTCAGTGTAAGCAATGATGGGACCGGTGTCTGTTTTCGATTTAGGCTTGGAGTTAGAGGAGCTGGAAGCCCACTCTGATGCTTTTTGCTTGACGGTACTGACTATAGGGTTCTTGCGGACGAGATTGATGAGGAGACAGAAAGCGATGAATATACAGAATGGGAGAAGTAGTCGTGAGAGACCACGAGGTGCCAACATTTTGACGACTCTGGAAACGATAACGTAATTTAGGTCTGTGATATCTAGTCGGAAATTTTGGGAAGACAATTGTATATAACCGTGATGGCGTCCAAGACCCAATTTTCGGATATTCCAAGTCGTTCTAAAACTTATCTCATAGAATTCCCGACATAGACCATCACGGAGTTTTCTTGAGAGCAGGAATTCGCGAATGTGATTAGGCAGTTATGTAGTTAACTATGATTGTGTCTCAAGAAAGCTATGGAAAGCTATAGGATGGACCACTTGCAGAGGGACTAACGTATGGTCTGAATCTAGGCCTGCTTTCCAGAAGCTCTAGGAATTCAAAGTATTCAAAGAATGTAAAAGAAAGGAAAGACTAATTCTTAATAGTTCAACTCAATGATCAAATGATGTTCAGCGCTCAACCATTTTTCCCGGCTGTAGCAGGATATTTCTGGTAAGGGGCTTTTCAAACAGGAGGCACCGATATTCCACAGCAAAGGATTTCTAGCCAATTGTCCTACCACAAATTACTGATATCCGGGGACGATCGACATATTTACAATACAACTGATTATATGTTCCTTCATCCTGTTTCTATTCTGTCCCTTTTTTTTTTTGCAGTGGTTGTCGTCTTCGATACGCCATACAAGAGACCCACTGTGGCGATGGGCTAAGTAAACAATCCTGGGGCGTTACATCATGGACGGTAATTGGGTACAGAATTGAAAAATAATGGCCAGGGAAAGTCTGAGTTGCAGCTGCGCTCCATTGATCCATCTATGAATTGAGTTTTATCCATGTCATCTCAATCACTCAGATTTGGGATGGCTTGCGTTTCTTCAATATAAAGCTGGGATCTTCTTTAATTAGGTATGACTCTATTTCATTTTTATCAACTCGCGATTTCAATCTACACATATAGTAGAGTCGTGTTTATTAAAGTGGTATCACGAAGGAGAGCTTTTCGCGGCCGGCATACATGGCAATCGTTACCACGAGACGACGCCAAAAGATGTGTTGCATGACACGACATCTAGACTACATGAAGGGTTATACACCACAATTGTAACCCTTATTTTGAATTATGCGCGAACTTGATCAGATTAATAGAAATTTTAGACACCCAGTCATCAGATCAAAAGTTTAAATGCAAAAGTATTAATTGTCTAAATGGTATTATGGAAAGGCATTAAAGTCGTCATCTATCAAGGAAACAAAAGGAAACAACAAAACTAGTACTTGAGAATTTAAGCTATGGTATTGGGAAAATTTTGTCGATTCTCGATAGAAAACTTAGAAGATGGAGTTCATGGCGACCTTGGCGGCAACCAACAAAATGTTGATTGAAGTCACCTCGGAGGCAGAGCGACTCCAGCCCTCCTCAATGGGGAGACGCTCCTCAGTGAAGAATGTGTTAACCCATGTGGAGTCGGCAAGACCATCAGTACCCTGGCCGAAGATGCTGAGGTACAGAGCGGTCTCGATCAGAGAAAACTCGGTGGCGGAGAGGCCCATGTCGAACTCAGGGTTAGCAGCTTTGGCAGCAGCAAGACGGGCCTTCCTGGCTTTAGCGGCGGTGGAGATGGTGATGGAAGTCTCGGTGAAATAAGAGAAGACGCTACCCCAAATAGTCGTGTTGAAGGAGTGGTTGTCACCGAAGTAGTAGTCATTGCGGGACAGAGAACCATCGTGCTCAATGACTATTGATTATGTTAGTTCTCTAGATAAACATAGCTGATGTCTAGAGTGGAAACCGTGAATATCGGACCCGGAAGGGTCGCCATGTGTCCGTGTAAATCATATACAGCAGGCACTTAGTGGACTCGAGATTCTGGGAAGGGGCAATGTGAGATTATGTAACTTACTACCATGGGCATTAATGTCATCGAGGTTGAAGGTACTGGCGTTACCAGTGGTGGAAGTGGTCAAAGCCTTCTTTCCGACAAGTTCGGTAGCGTCCTGAGCCAGGTTGACACTGGCAGAGAAGCCAGCGACGAGGTCGGCCATGGAGACGTTGACACCATCACGAGGAAGGTATCCGTGGTTGGCCAAGGTGTTGACCATGGGGCAAGGAGACCGAACTGTGGATCAGATTAGATTTCTAGTCTTAAATTCAATGAAGTTATTGATAATTGTGATGACGTACGATCGGTCGAACCGGGTGCCTGCCAGCTGTGGTCCTCGTCGGCGCGAGGGTGAAGACCGGGATAAGCGAAGACCTGGGCAGCCGAAGCCAGAGCAACAATAGCGGTGGTGAAGGAACGCATTTTGGCGGATTAGAGATATTGAATTATACTGATGTAAAAAAAGAGTTAAGCTAGAAAGTGGTAAAAGAGTGGACGCTTCAACTGGTGAAAGTAAAAACTGAATAAAAGAGCTTCCAAGAAGGCTGATATCTAAGATCCGTTCTTTTTCAACTTAAGGGCAGGCATCACTACCTTTATATCTGGGAGTGAAACTTTAAAATTGGCAAGGTCCGTCTAAATAAAACTTTGTTTCCACTTACTTCTCAGTTTAGTTAGTGTGCCGGGTGGGCGGGATATCCCACTAGTCTCGGTACACCCCCGGGCATTAACCCACAACTCCATGCTTAATCTCTTAGCGCAAGTTGGATGTGAACTCCGTCCCTCGTAACTCTCAGACCCCTTTTGCCCTGAGCCAACCAGAAATCATGTGTCTTTCCTTACGCCTCGGAACTCTTCCTTCCCTGGCATACAGGAGGACCATTCCAGCCCCCACCTTCGCGATGTTGAAGCAATCCCATCTTCCTCGTTAATCGACCATGCGATCGAGTAAGCTTCGATCCTAATCCTAGTGTTGATTCGAAAGGTGATACAGAAATGGTATCTACATAGAAGCTCCGCCACTGTAATCTACCAAAATAACTACATAGATCGATCAGGGCTCAATGCCCGGTGATTTTGGGCGGGCTCCGGCCAGTGCATCTGTTCCATATTGAGCATCTACAGTGAAGTATTCAACTATCGAAACCAAAAGAAGACAATAGCATTAATTTGATCAACTTAGTGAAGCAGGGGGTGAACCAGACATCAGAAAAAGCAAGCAAATTTATCACGTAGACACCACAGTCCGGGTCAGTATGTCCTATTTAGGAACGTCCCCGAGTTTCAAGTGAACCTCAACCCAACCTAGTCAAGTTTGCCTATAATTATTTAGGTTAGGTTAACTGCTAAAATCCTAGAACAGTCAGTATGAACAAGCGGAATTGGATCTTGGAACAGAATTTGAGATGACAGAACTCTAGAATTTAGATTTCATTTTCATCGAGTGTGTTTATATCAACATATTGCGGCCGCAAGCTGGTTAAAATCGCAATATTGGTTCATCTTTACGCACTTGGTGATGATAAAAAGTCATCTATCACTTAGACACTAACTCTAAGATATATATTCACCTTCATTAAAACTCGTCACATCAATGAAGCTAGCTCCACATAAATCACCAGTTAGAGCCTTCATAAACCCGCATACAGCACGGCCGAATTATCATCCCAGACCAATGTAAACTTGGCTCCGCTCATAAGCTTTGTCGTCACAACAGCCAAGCTTAGACTAACACGTACATTCCACCCCCCTTCTCTCATTCCACTTCTAATGCTCCTTTGACTGTAAATTTATATTCCCTAGCTCGGTAAGTACTCCGGAGGAAGAGGGTTACTAACACATAACAGGAATCATGCGATTGGCTAGATCATCTCGGGAGGGTAGTGGATGCTCAGACGATATTCCCTCGTAGAGCTTGGACCTATGACATTGTCGAACGTCTGGGTAAATCAAATTCTTTTTATTGGGAGAATAGCGGATGTCAGTGTCAAAGGATCATGCCATTTAGCCGGAGATGAACTCCTGCCTATTATGTTGATATAAGTGAAATATATAGGATCTATGTTGACAACTGCTGATTAACCCCATAGACTCGAGTTTCTGGATATAACAGTTAGACCTTACTCCAACAAGACGAGCTGCATTTCTCAATAGGTCTGTTAGATCGGTGTTACCCATACACCAAGTTTGTTGTCCTATAGCGTAGCAATGGCCGCACTGTCACATCTAGCCCACAGTTCCAGACGCATTGTAGAGGGTTTGAAAATCTGTGCTTAGAAGACACCCGCCGACCCCAAAAGTTCTTTGGTCGGAATACCAGATTAGTGAAACACAATGACAGTATATGTCTTAATTTTTGATATTGTCCACATCATGAAGTACGGCTGAATCAGAGACTTGACATATTGGGATCGGATTTTTAACCGCCTCTTCCTGACCCCTTGTGGTAAAATGCGAGAGATGGCAAGGCAAGATACTCTCCAGTCTTCACCCAGGTCCGAAATTTAGAATGATGTCATTGAATCACACAATCACATCACAGGCCGGCTGCAAGATCTAGGACGTAAGCTGGATGCAGACCAGGTGGCAGGTCTCGATCGGGCACACTTATGTCTTAGACAAGGTATGTTTAAGGTTGGTACTTCTACAATATCTAAATTTCAATTGGTTGGGCCAAGCCCTTTCAAATTTTGGAAGATCAGCTTGGAGATTGTCAATGAGGTGATTTAGAGGAAACAAGAGATCTTTAACCAATCTTCTGCGGCATGTCGAGGGGCCATTCCTTGGGGTGATAACACTAAGGGTATCCCACATAGATACAGTCGGTCATATTTCAGTATGCAATATATTACAAATTATGTACAGGGCTGTGTTTTTATATTAATTTTATACCCTACCCACAAGACATTTTGATGTTCAGGAATTGATTCATCAAAGCCAATCAGGAGACAGCATTTCGCATCACGCGCAGCCCTTACATCCACGATTATTAGCTCGGCTACTCCGTAATATGACCTGCACGAAATTTGTCATTAAGGAGAGCTGGGTATACAGCAAGGAAAAAGCCACAAAAACAAGTTTGATAAACGAGAGTAACAGTATAATGTAAGGGCACTGGGACTGGCCTTTGATGGTACACAATGTGATAGAATGTAACAAGATAACAATAGTCTGAAGGTTATGGGGTACATCGATTTATAGCCAAAAAAAAGTTACTCTTAATGCTGCATGGAATATTATCATGTCAGTGCCTTGAAAATACACCAGATTATTGGTAGCAATGAGTGATTACAATTCCGGTCATCAAGATTTAGCCATTCGATATCTACTTACGTCCTAGGATCTGTTTCGTTATATCCTTTGTATATGATGTCACTTCCAAACTTGGCCTACGCTGAAAAGGACTCTTGATTGCTGTTATTTTTGGTAGTCTATTTTGAAGTCGGATCAAATTTGCACCGTCTCCCATACAATTCGCTAAATAAATCTCAACCCTCCTGTAATCTCTATTCGATTGCTACCCACAATAGGGAAGTAACTAATGTCTATTTCCGTGAAGTCAAACCACCAAGGCTGATACACGCCACGATATAATCTGATACTATAGGCTTGTCTGCTGTGGTATGTTGGCCCACAACCAACTAATATGAGGGTTTAGTTTGGGATCTGTAAGAAATCTGATCGAATAACCTGGTTATCGTAAACAGCCAAAAAAGCATATCTCGACTTTTTCTTAGTAAGTTCTGTCTCATGGTGTTAGATCGCCAAATCAGAGCTTGCCGAATTCTAATCCAAAGCTTGCCAAGTGTCTAGGTATCGAACTACATGAAGGGGTTTACCAGCTAGTTCATTGAACCCTGAGAGGGTTAGTGTTTCTTCGGACGACTGGCCGGATCCATATCCTAGATCCTAATGGATCCCACATTCCGTATCCCAAACCGAGTTCCTGACTAACAACAGTGATAGCTCTAGTTAGTATTATAAATCTGTTGCTGCGCTAAGGTCATCGTGTGCTCGCCCAGAATTTTTATATATTTCCAGTCCTGTAGTTAATCACGATGATTAGTAGCTTCTTTTGAGTATTCAATTTCCATTGTGCACAACAAAATGTCCGCGATGTAAGATTCTCGGATTTTCCTGTGATATAAAAACTCGAAGTACATGACTATTGTTTCAATAAGTGAAGTCCTATTCCCGATATATCCCAACGATACTATACCATCGGTGATATTATTTTAGAATAACATGTTTACTTCAATAACCTATCCAGAAATCAGAGGATATCACTGCTTTCCGGGAAATGTTTGTAATCTCTATCTAGAATCCGTACTTTCTTGTGATCTAAACGTGAGAATCATTCATAATGGTCCGGATGATTCAAGGTATGCACATCTAAGGGAAATATCAATGAAATCAAAGACCTATCAAATGCACCATATGCTGTAACCTAACCCCGAAAATAAGCACTACGAACCGATTTTTCTTCCATGGAGACACAAACGTGATCGCATATGATATCTCTTAAGGGTCTGTGTTGCTCGCTTGACATCTAGCGCATGGCAGCTAACACGGGGTCAAACCTAAAGCATCCAGAACGCGAAAAAGCGAGGAGTGATAGTATCATGCAACTTACATCTCCAATTATCTGCGAACGACGCATTTTGACAATTTGAAGGGGTGGTGGGGATGGATACAAGCGACCATTCCTGTCGTATCACATCGGGTGGAGTTCTCGGTTGGTAGTTATCATCCGAGCCTCACAATCATAGAATAGGCCCATCCCGCCATGAGTAATATGCTTTTCGTGACTGAAAATTGAGCTGATTTTATTACTGCGCACCGAAGAAACCCCATTACAGGAGCATGGAATATAAGCGACCCATGAGGCCATTTTCCCACAGAAGATAGACCAGCGTGAACATGTGGAAGGGATATTTTGAAAGCAATATTGACGCAGGGTTACGGGCATTAGTAAGTCTGAGTATAATATTACTTGTCTAAGTACAAGGAGAGGTGAATCGAATTCGTCCCGTTCCGAACTTGTCTCGCCTCGTGTGGTAATGGTGAGATGTCTTAGTCGAAGATTCGTACCACGAAAGGCAGAACCAATGGGACTCGAGTAATCAAAATGCGGGGTGAGTATTGTGGATCAGTTATATTTGGGGTTTGTGATATGCCAAACGTTAGAATTTGAAGTGGCCATGACAAGACGAAGTTAGTGGTCATGTCATAATGTTTTCGTAGATATATTTAATCCAGCCGAGTTGTGTCAATAATATAGTTACTTAGATTCTAACTATAAAATGTGATATTGAACATAGTTACAATCAATTAAAGTTCAATACAGACACGCGATAATCAACTTAGACACTCGCACCGACCTAAAGGAAACTATCTCAAAGAATATGCTACAAAATTGAAGGTCAAGTTTCATGAAGTGAATCTACCCATAATTTTAGAGCCTGGGTATTTTGTATTACTTAGAACTAATAGGTTAGACTAATACATACATCGCGTATAATTATTATCAATATATCTGAGATGAAGTTGAATCAGATACATACGACGTACTCAGAATTTGATAATGTTCGATTCACTTATGAGCTTTGGATATGATATTTTGAATGAGAAGAGTTGGTAACATATAGTTTACGCGCCATGGAACATCCTCAAGTCGCAGCTGTGTTACTGAAAAACACGAGATAAGTTATTAACATATCTACAACGCCAATGGTTTTGTTTCGTGGTATTGTGAGATACCTTATCAAACGGAAATTTCTATCTTGGTTGTTGGGATAAAGAGTATATCTAAAAACACAACCAACAAACATACCATTATTAAATTAAAAATGGGTCTCGGTATAGTGTGCTACAATTACCCATGGGAGGACAGATACAGGTTAAGTCGAAACCTACTGTAGAAAATAACTACTGAAGGTTGAACCCATAGCTCAAGCTTTAGGCTCAATGGGGTGGAAGCCGTTGAACTGCTATCAGAAGATAGAAGACATGACTTGTAGGTTCTAGATTTCATGCTCTGGACTACTGCAAAACCCTAGGATTAAGCCCGACATTGAATATGCTACCAATGGGCTCGTTTTGTATATTATATTTCTTATTGAGTTTAGAGCCATTATCAACAAGACGATGATGAGTTATCCATGGATTTGGGATTGGACATTAAAGTTTTAATTGCAAAGGAATTAGTTTTGCTTTTAGATGATAAAAACTTCTTCCTCGACAATCTTGATCACACCTACAGCCAGTCATCGATAATCAATAGTACGCAAAGTTTATCTTTAAAGTGGGTTGTGAAATAGTATTGAGATGGCTGAGGAAGAAAAATATTTCAATCTAGATAATTTTGAGTAAACTTAGACTTTACAAATGATGGTTCGCTCTGTCTTATTAAATCAATTATAGCCAACAACTAGTATCAACCATGTATTTAGGGAACTGGATGAATCGTCGCCGACCGGCCAATGATTGTACGAGGTGTAGCCGGGATCAGGCCAGTTGTGATGATAGGATTCTTTCCGGACTGGGCTTGTTACACGAGAATAACATAAATACCAAATAAGTGGGACTAAGTTGTTTGTGGTTAATAATGGGTTAGTGGAATTCGGGGACTTTTAAATCTAGAGCTATCACCTGCTATTTTTCTACGGGGCCATTAACATTTTAGACATCCTACTGCTATAGTAGTGAAGAGGTAAATATATTTGTTCTAGCTTTCCCTGTATGCATTTCACCATGATGAAGTTGTAGCAAATAGTACAAAAAGAAAGCCAAGGGAAAGAAAAGCTTTCGTAATCTTTTGAATCTTTGAACCTTTTGATTCTTGATAAGTCTAACATTGTTATGAAGGATCTCGTCATGTGATCATTGCATGGACTGAAGAGGGCCCGAGTACACAGGGATGTGTATTACTAGGGTTAGTGTATACTGGCGGAAAAGAGTGTTAGACATGTCGTCTATTATTTTTAGCGCGTAGTTCCAATGACATAATAACCATGATGTTCTATTTGTAAATTACATCCATCCCCTTTCTATCGATCTTCATGATTCCACATTTCTTTCAAAAATATCAGTTGTCCCCATTCATAATGGTGATAACGAGATGCATTTACTATATCTTGATGAGTGGTTGATTTGGTGGAATACAGGAAATTAGTTAAGAACCCTCTGTAATATGACTTTTTTTATTGAGAAATATGGTGGGATGATATTCCACATATGTAGAAGAATATCGGTTGAAAATATGTATTGTAAATGCCATTTTAGATCTAATTGATTGAGTATCTAGGCTGAGTTGTCGTGTATGAAGTGATGATCATATATATGCTTGGGCGTAGAGACTGATTCGGAAGTGTGTCATTCATCAAAGTTAGACAATTGAATTGGAGTTCATTCTGGACCCTATAAAATATTAGTATCCTCATCTGTAGCATTCCAAAGATTAGGCGACCCTGTTATTATTTTGGACTTGCTCAAAGTAGTAGGACTGGAACATACCCCACTTTTAGCGTGATTGGCATTTCTGTGACATACCTTACCCATAATTCATACCATATGTTCTACATCAGAGCTGCAAAACACAAACAGTTCGTGGTCGGCGGGTGTTGGGTCTGACTGAATACCTTTGTCTATAATCTGATTTAAAACGCCTGGCTTTCAACATTGGGCACTCTTTAGCCCTATTTTAAGACACGCAGGTGGTGCCCTGTTCTGTCCGGACTCACTTGTTGACTGGCTAGTGCTCACAGGAACAGCCCCGGGGCTCCAATCCTGGCTAGACAGGATATCGAGTCTTCCTTGTCACTCGTCCGACAACTTCCTTTCTGAAGACTGTGAGGAAGCGGATGGGCACTCAGTGCATACGAGAAGGGTATAATGTACTGGATTCTTTTAAATTGTGGCTCCAGAATTGTGACGGGTCAGATTGGGCTATGGTCGTGGTGCCCATCAGCAACCACTAGAGTGTCGCTAGTGACCTTCACAAGTGATACCCATCACTCTTTCGAAACCAACCTCTCTACTATTCTCTTCCCTTCCGTATTCATGCCTAACGCAACGCAACAGTACCATCTCTAGTGCTTGGGTCTCTTCATGCCATGTCACCACCTCGAGGCCTGATGGCCCATAGCTGTTGAAACTATCGAATCCAATCGAACCACAAGCTACTAGCGAGGTTCTTTCCAACCTCGACTTGCCAGAACTAGCAATCAACCTGTCGCCTTTGAGCCTTATACACAAACTCTATGAATAGTTATATCGATCTTATTACAACCTGAAAGTACCGCACATCGGGATATCGGGGTAGGACGGCGATTCCACCCAATGAAACAGCACTTTGCATGTACGCGACCGTCCGAATCACGGCAACCGACCGCCTTCCATCTGGCCACATCAATCAATCAACAATCACAAATACTCTTACTGCAGTCATCCCCGCTCTGGAATATCACCTTTACCTAACCGACTCCAGGCGTCCTGACGTGTCATTCGTCACGCCGATACACTCCGAGAATAAGCCATCAACAAAGAATGATCCGCCAATAAGATGCACCACTTTCCAGTAGTCGCTGTCTCGCGAGTAACTCATCACTGCGGCCTGACACGGTGGCCCGCGCCCAGAATTCAATCCAACACTATCTTCTAGCCCGACAAACACAAAGTTGCCCGACGGCGGCCGCGAATATGGATGTTGCGATTATTATTTACTGCAAATACAGGGTTTTAGACGCACGCATCTGCGAGGAGGAGAGACATGATGGCCAATCAGTTGCATGGAACTATTGCGATATTGTATTGCTATTTGCCCGTTTACTGCGAGGATGGATCCCTTCGATCTTGGATTACTGTGTGAGAACTCCGGTTTTAATCAAGAGGCATTTGCGCGGAATGAAGGCAAAATCTCGTGCTATGAACCCATTGCAATGGTGCAGTGAATCTCTGCATTAGTATATTATATTAGCTTTGTTAGCCTCTAGCAAACTGAAGACGTGCTAGTTGTGCAGGCACTAGTTCAGCCCGTACTAGATTGGTACACAATAAAGAACTAGGATATATGGTCTTGAAACTAATTGTGTGCGACCTTGTCCCGGAAGATCAACGGCCCACTTACACTGGAGAAATGTATTACAACCTCTGTATTGAAAAATTATGCTAGCTTCGGGGTGATGAATATACATTCCAACTGTCAAGTAGCTATATCGAGATATTTGTATTGCTTTGTAGCGAGACTCAGATTGATGGATCTTGGAACGGAACCCTAGCCGTCCAAGCCATTCGGAGTGTATAAGGTTAACCGAAATCACGGAGTTGTGATCGAGTAAGTACAGGTTGCACATTTCTACATCAAGATTCACTTGATAAAGAAATGCGATATCTAGTCAAGCATGGTACATTTCAAGATATGTAAGAGTCATAACCACAAAAATAACATTCTTAGGTATTACATATATAATATACTGAAACCAACAGAAGAGTAGTGTCTGATATCACTATAGAACCAAATCCCCAAACACAAGATGACTGTAGATAATCATCTAAACAAAAACAACCATCCATATTGAAACCAATGAAGTACACAGAAACAATGATTTTAATAGTGAAAGCAAACCCAAAGAAATTCCCTGTGAACCAAAAGACTTTTAAGGAGCCTGGTTCAACCTCAAATTTACCCAGTAGACCGAAAACAGAGAGGAACCCAGTATAACTAAGCGTAGAGCAATGCCGACAGGCTCATGCGGCATACCCTAGCCAACTACCCGTCACAGCCTAATGCGGCGGCTGTAGTGAATGCTGCGACATGAAGTGTGGCGGTGGCTCGTTAGTGTTTAGTTGCGGCATCGACATGTAGCTACTTGGCGCAGGATGAGTTGGCGGTGGTTGCGGCGGGTTGAATTGGAATGGCCACGTGATTCCAGGAGCACCAAGCCGAGCATCGTTGTCTGCTATGTTGGGCTGCATCCCATACGAAGAGTCTGCCGGGTACCACTGGCGGATTGTGGCTGTAGCTGAAGAACTGGGGTGGTTGGTCAGAAGCCACAAGTGTGTACGTAGCTTATCGATTTCGGCGTAGAGTTGACCATTGTAACTCATATTGCTCTGGTGGCCGGAGTGGTTGCTCTGAGGCATGACGATTTCGGGTTCGGGGCGATGTGCAGGCGGAACGTGAGGGAGAGGGACGGGACGTGGATTGAAAGTGGTGGAGATGATATCGGTGGCTCCAGGTCCAGCAGGCGGGATCCACCCCGGAATCTGGCAAAAGCTTGATACTCGAGATCCCACTTCTCAATGTGCTTTGGCGATCGACCACCACATGTCAGCCTCAAATGGGCAATCAAATCCTCGCGCGAACTGAGAATACACCAGCATTTCTGGCAAATAGCACTGATGTGATGCGGGCTCTTTTGCCAGGGTCCAGCAGGCTTGGAACCCAAGTCGACCAAGGATTCAAACGAGTCGCATTGATGACACTGAGAATCACCCCGCTCGTCAAAGTTCTCGCCAGAGCAGATGGCAATGTAGCTCTGGCCATTGCCATTCTTCCTACCGTTCTTATCGGCCTTTCGCTGCGATCTGATAAGGCGATGGTGACGCTGGAGGTGAACCCTACCCCAGAGCTTGTTAGTATGGAAAATCAGGGCTATGGATGCTTAGCGCTGATTTGGACGTTCGTGGATTCTCTCTAACGAGACCAATTATCTAGGAGATCCAAGCTTAGGAGTGACTTACACGATATCACCATTCTTTTCTTGGGGTGATGGCATTGCGGCCAATCGGTCATGTTATATTTTAATGAGTTATAAGCAGCAAATGGGCATATGCGTTTGGGTGTGTCGTTTGCGATAGCAGCTTCTGTCCCGGTCTGTATGCTACCGCTCCGCGGAGTGCTCAGCGGCTGCGTAGGAGACCGATTCGAGTCTGTCCATGCATTCTGTGGGACAAGACTACTCGTAGCTGCAGCGATGGTTCCGGGAAGGTTAGCATGAGAATCGCCTGCTAGCAAGGTAGAATCCGCGGGAGCGGGGTTTCTACTGTATGAGCCGAGATGAGACGACGCTGCGCTATTGTATTGGTAAGCCATATCTGAGCTACATGGTTAGCTATGTGAAGATTGGACATGTGCGTCAGCGAATCAGCAAAGGAAGCTGCAGCAACAATCAAGTGTATAGTATAATCCTCTGACGCAGCACCACGCGGAAACACCTCTCAAATCATTAGTCCCTTGAGAAAGCCTCACCCTTTTGAGTCTGCGATATAGGGAATTTAGACAATAGGTGGGGTGACTATAGGGCAGCTCAGACACCACACGGTCCGAGGATGTGGGTAGCCGCATGTGTCTAAGACGCTTCCTCTGTGGAACCACGGATGTGGGGTTCAATGACATATCTTGAGGCAAAAATGTGTACGGAAGCAGTTCACCACAATCGCAAAATTCATAAGATGCGAAATAGGGACGAGGGAGCGACAGACATCCATGACCCACCAAGTGGCTGGCGGATCCATTGCGAGCGAGAGAGAGAAAAAAAGATGGGATTTTGAACTCGCTTTGTAGCGCTGCGCTTGGAGAAATTCGACGTTCCGGATAAAGTGACTAACCTCTTGACTGCTGGGCCATGATGGGCCAGAACTGGCGCGATTATGGGCGTTTGGCGTCCGCGACAAGTGTCGATAGTCGCGGTGGGCACAAGGCAGATTTCGTTCTTTTCTTTGAAAGAGTTTCGATGACTTAGGACGAGCCTGAAGACGTTTTTTTTTTCGAGGACTTTCTCCCGACCGCGTGCGAAGTCTGTCTGACGGTGCGCACTGATATGTAGGTCCCCGGTCAACTGGCTGGATTGTCTATTGTTGATTGAAGCTGTATTGGGGGAAGATAGGTAGAAATATGAGTGTTTTGTAGACCAGTCTATGGGCGTCCCGTGTCTTCTAATGGTTTAGAACACAATCTTTCAATACAGTAGCCGGTGTTATGGCGGTGAGGCTTCTAGGACACGATCTGCCAATGCTGAAATTGCTAGGACTGGATGTGGATAGCGGAGTAAATGGTGGGAAGGAAGCCGCTGACGGTTATATCAGATCCGACTCGAGAAAGAACACTCGATATGACGTGAGACTAAATTGTAGTTCTTAACTGACTCGATAATGGCGAACACAAATTCGTTCAAGTCTTCTATACGAGTTGAATCAGTGTTATGTGAAGGAACAATACAATAGCCCGACAAGTTGAGCAGGAATAATAACTAAGGGATACAACTTGCTACCCAAACTCGCAAGGATGTCTATCGGGAAGGCGCTCGTATCTGGAAATTCCGAAAACTAGAAAGATCCAGACGTAGCAGCTGTAAACTCCCGGAGATCTTAGCGGGAAGGTACGGAACAGATCCGGGCTATTTTGCGAATACCGGGGTTTCCTGGGGAACAAAAAAACAGACAGTTTAGGCCCCGAGAAAAGAAAATGAATGAAAAAGGAAATAAATAAACCTGCGGAATTTCCAAAACGAAATGGATGACCACTCCAAATATATCTAACAAAGCCGTATCCAAGATGACACAATCTCCTGATGATTGCCGGAAGTCAGAGCTTTGTCCGGATCACGAAGAACAAGGTAACTCGGAGAGTTGAAAAACACGGCCGCCTTGTGGCACCGTGGTTAGATATATGTACGGCTTTCAGAATCCAGCAGCACTCGAACAGGGGCCGAGAAGTAGAAGGTACCAGATTGACTGTTGAGAACAAGGCACAATCTCAGTAATATTAAGTTATGCAAAGACTTGTCTGACCAAAGATCCAGTGTGCAAGGTATAATAGCCCAACAATACACCTGCTTGTGGCAAGATAGCAGTGATGTTGGTTTTGATATGCTTGCTGGTTCAAGGTGAGCTATGGCTGGCCCTGGGGACAAAGCAAGGCGGCGTCTGACAAATTTTAATCTCACTGAACAAGTAGGACTGGCCTCAAAGAATGTTTGGTTAGGTATTGGCGGGGATGATGTGACTGGCAAATTTGTCGATATCCAGCTAGACACTGAGTTCAAAGGCAATGTTTGGAATGAGTTCGACAGTGTACGTACAGTTAGCACTTCGGCAATTTTGGCTTATGCTGATAATTGACAGAGTTGCCACAAATAATATATAGTCCGACAAGTAGTCTAGCAACAATTATGATGAAAAAATGAGGGAAATCGATGGAGTACGTAAGGTGAGGAGAAAGCCTCTTAAGTTTCTCAATAATAACCTTTAGTAACCGCTAAAAGACAAAGACAGTAATATGGCCCTGAAAAGAAGACCCGTATCGAGATACTCGGTCTAAAAAAATATCTTGCTGCGCTGTGGTTGCGTGATAGCCTTTGAGCCCCGCCGTTAAGAGAATAGAAGCCGAGCCAAGTAGTACGAGATCAGGACCCAGACGGACGAAGCAAAAGGTTAAACGACCACCCAACCCAAAGTTGCAAAATAGTGGGAAAAGAACGGTACAATGCGGAAGCGAGGCTAGCACTAAGGCACAATCCTAAGAGCGCTGGGCACACCGGCAGGTAGCTCCGGGGACGTGGCGGCTTGACAGAGGTTCCTCTGACTAGACGAATGGATGTGATGGTGGGGTGCGAAGAAGGAGGATGCTTGATAGTGGGTCCTTGTGTGTGCTGTCGGCTGTTGGGGAGTGGACAGAGACTTGAAGAATCTTCAGTCTGTCAACAGCGAAATCTGGTGTGGACCTGCAGGTAGCGTTCCTATGTGAAGTGCGATCTTTGGATCTGATGATCACCACCATAGACAGTAATACCACATATAACAGCGTCACGTAGTATTTGCGGAATGAGAGTGTGTCGTTTTCAATCCTGGAGACGTTGCTGTTGTCAGATTTTGAAGGCAGCGTCTCGATCGATTTTGCTTGGTTACTATATCCTCCGGGTTTGTTGGGTCATTAACACTGCGAAATCTTGGACTGTGGGAGCTTTCAAGATAATCGTATGTAGGAACTACCGTTTCTCATTAAGGATCGGACTTCAACTCGTCAATCCTCGTGTCTATGACACAGACTTTGAAGGACTTTAACCAGGAGACAAGAACAACCAACAAGGGCTATATATCAATGAGAATGTGATATCGACCGTCGTTGCTTACTAGGTTCCAGGTGATGGGAGTGGTTCGCAGAAACCTGCGCACGAGCATACACGGAAGTTAGGACGACTGTAAAGACTCCAGGTCCCCGGAAAATAGTGCGTGGTGACCAACGAGTCAGGCCAATAGTCCGGTGAGCGATTGAGCGACACACTCCAACAGGGAATGTCTGGAGAAGGAATGGGGAGAGCGGGGGTCCTCAGATAATGGATGGATGGTTTGGAGACTTCGTCGGACTCGAAATGAAGATGGCAGAGAGAAAGAATAATGAAATGAGTGACCAACAAGTTAATAACAAGACAATTTTAAGACAGATACAGCAAAGGTTATGAATGGTCTGGTGGTGAGTTTATGAATAGCAGATGTTTGGATTCGAAGAAAGGGATGCTATGGCAACCTAGAAAGCGGAATGGAAACAACACACCGGATAATCAAGTGAATGGAAAGGAATGTAAGGAAGCAAGATGTCAGGATAGTGATATTTTGAAAGGCTCGAGGTTGTGTCTTGTCTTGGGTATGGAAGTGAAGTGGATTGGGTTCCCTTGTACGGACCGCTCAAAGCAGGTTAAGGGCAAACAATTGTTAAAATATGCGTATAGAATATACAGCAGATATCTAAAGTATGTGGCTTGTCCACAAAATTCTAAAGCACTGAACAAATAAACACTCACGCCTCTCTTCTCCGATGCTGAATTCAGTCGCTGCTCCAAGATAGGGAGACGCAGGGTTAAGACGCTAATGACATATGGGGGGTCTAGGGAGTAGGATGCCGTCTTACTCTAAGTAGAAAACCGAATTGGAGTGTTACAACAATCGAGAAGGAAGTCTTAAAGAAGCAAAATTAGGACAGAGCCTAATGTTGACGCATGTAGTGTTGTCGAAGAAAAATGACACTAATTAAAGAATGCAGTTATACATGGGGGTCATACAGCATATGGTGTTATATCTCTTGGGAGGCCAGAGCACCGGAATGGGAAGGGAATTCCAGTCACCGGTTGCGTCAAATGTCATGGGAACACAGAATTCTAGACGGATGTAATTATGATGTGGGGTGGATATCAAAACTAAATTCACAGAAGTAAACTTGATAGAGTGAAGAAAGAAGTCATATAAGATCCTGGGGTCGTGGTAAAAATTTGGAAGATGCGGGTTTAGTTCCAGACGAGTTGACCTCCCTTACATACGGATCAACCACAGTAGATCATACGGCTGTTGTAATCGATAGTAACCTGCAGGACTCGGTCGACAGGAATACTCTATAACCAGATTTCATTGGCAGGGCCTTGAACCCAGGGTCTCGAAGTCTCCGGGGTTCATATTATATGTTGGATCTTGATGGTTAGCACATGGAGGACTTTGCCACCGGATTGTCATCAAATACACTGTTGTTGTGAAGTGAGGAGGGCTAAATATTGTGTGTCTATCATAAGTACTCTATACTTAGGCGGATGGACAGGTTCTGTAGTGGTGGTGGGCGATAACACTTCTATTGAAGATACTACATGAGAAGTATAGCTACTTGGTCATGGCTCTGTTGTCCGACACAGAAATCGAAAAGAAATTTCACGCGTGAGCACATGTATTTAGTCTTCCCTTGGGAAATCTATGTTCTAGGCCTTTGCAAAGCCGAGTTACTAATGTGGAGACACTTCCGTACCGTGCGAGATTCCATATGCATAACTTTGGAGAACTAAGGGTAAGTTCCGTGACGTAGGAGGACTCTTCCTATTGAGTTCTGTTAACTCTCCAAAGCCTTCACAGATGCATAAAAATACACTTCTACGAAATTCTTTCTATCACAAATAATCAGAGTGGTTCACCGCTTCCGGTGAAGGATGTCTATAAAGCGCTCTTGGCAAATCACGTAGCACTCAACAAGGAATCGGCAATAAGCAAGACTAACTAGTAGCTTCAAACATAGGTGCACCAACATGCAGACATCTCCGTTAGGAAAAGGGACAGCATTTATTCAGGGTACGAACCTGTTGTATGGTATCTGATTTGGGATGGTTTGTCTCGATGAAATTTAACTGTTGCTAGTGATATAACAACATAGTAGACATCCAACGCAGGACAGGAATTAATTGTGTATACTAATATGACAAGATATATACAATACGTACTTCGGGAGTAATTTGTAGTTCCAGGACTCAATGTAAAGGCGGAATGGAAAAGTGCAGTCGCCATGCTCAGAACTTATAACAGCGGGTGGAAAGTACTATCTATCTACATGTAGGTTGTGTGCGAAGCGAAGCCAAGGGCCCTTGTGGGTATTTGAGATTCGGGAGTCTGACAAGATGATACATATCACACTTGTCTAAAGACTGGAGCAACGTAAAAGCGATATATAACTCTCAACCACATTCACAAATAAGATACTATGAAATATCAGGTCATTCTTTGGTAACAGCAACGAGATACCTCGGAAGGTCGCTTTATGACTGGCTGGCCTATCAGAACATCAATATCACTGCTCCAATGCAAAATTCTCAGCAGCGCAATTCTCAGGTGGAAGGTGGTGTCCAAGAAGGCTGGGCAGCTAACATTAACAAAATCATGCTCAAGGAATTTGACAATACAGCGCTTAGATTTTCCACATCCAAAGGTAACTGCACTCTCTCGTATAATATTCGCAGCAGACGTGGGAAAAAGCTGATATTCAGCGGTATCAGACAGGGCGTAATGGAACTATATGGTAATTGGATAGATTTGTATCTAACCTTAACACTACCTAGATAGATGGGTTTCCTTCCCTTTCTTGTTTAGTATGCGTCTTTTTCCCGTTTTCAAATTTATTGTATGGCGAGTAGACAAATGGCTATCGAAAACTTTCAGTGAATCAACAAACCCTAGCATATCGTCCGACAAAGTGTCGGGGTGGTGGCATGGACTGTACAATCTTCTGTGTAGATACTACGGGGCTTCTACTCTCATCACATGCATGCAGCTCGAATCCACGAGAGGTCTGTCCACAAAGGCCTCAAGTTAAAGCCGAATAATCTGTTGGCAGAATCGATTCCATCTAGCGCCTGAATATTAGAGTGGGGAATCAGCACTCTTCAGCCTGCAGACAATCTCGGAGATATGGATGTCTTACGAAATCTGCTGCGACTAACTTAGAATTCTTATATTGCTCGTATAGGAAGCCAGTAGCTGTGAACTTATAATAGCCAGTGTTTGTTTCATCAATCAAAATAAATTTGATATATCTATGTTTTGGAGTCGTTGATCTTTTGTTATAGAACTTTCTCTTTGTATATGATTTGATCATCAGATTCTGCCGAATGTAAAAATTCACTGTTATAATTGATTGGCGTACATATTCCCATTCAGCTTACTTGTCTCAACAAAACACTTCCACACTAGATTTCAAGTAACGATACACTAGAACTAGTACCTTCGCCATCACTTAAATGTGGGGAAGAATCTTGAAGAAGAGTCATGAACACTTTAATACACAGACAAATTCTCGAGGTCACATCTCCAGAAAGGATGCCAAAATTGCTGGGGACCTTCAAGTTTAGCAGATCAGCCCATTTGTTCGCTATATGATTGACACCGTCTGTCGTCATAGAGTCCACTGTGAGAGCATGATGCTATTATCTGTGCCAGGATCCAGCGATCATTTTAGCTTTATCCAGGTACATGAAGGTTGTGTCTGTGTGTGGTTTGCGGATGCTAGGCCATTTAACAATGGGTGGCCAGGGATCACTAGTGCTGTAGCTTCATTCCATAGGCTACTGACCAATAGCATTGGAGATCGGTCGGTGAGAAAAAGCTAAGGATCAGGTCGTGATATCGCAAATGGATGGAGCATGGATCTGCTGTTAGTATGGCTGCCTCTCCAAAGACATGGCCTAACTCTACGTCTAAAAGTCGCACTCAGAAAATGTTAGGTCAGACTTGAGCCTCGTATCAGATACGGACTCGGGAATTATTCAGATATATCATCAGCTTATTGAAGTTTAAACATCCACCACGGCCCCGCCCGGCTTTCTCCAACAACCGTGTACCACCCACAACCCGCGCACCACATTTCCTCCATGTTGCCAATATAAAACGAGGCTTTCTCATTCTTCAATCCTCTTCAGATATTACGGCCCCCGATGCTATGCCGCACAACTGCAAAGTCTGTAGACCCTAACACCCAAGCGTTCCGGGACGCGTTCCGGCGAGCCGATAGCCAGGATGTGTCATATATCATAGCTACCAAAGACTTACGAAGCAACATGATAGTTGCCGGTCTTTCATGCTCGACCCCTCATTTTTACCGTTGCTCCAAGACATGTGTGTTGTCATCAGAACATAGCGGGCATCCTTTTTGGTTTTTGAGCGCCACAACTCCTGCGTCTGCAGAATCGTATGACTGCAGCTGCAGGTCAACAGATTAGCAAAGATACATGGCTATTTTGTTCTCAGCAAACCACCGCTTAACATTTAGCGATTTTTGAACCATTGATTCCTAGTCATTCGGAATTGGAATAGTGATCAAGGTGCGACACGACCGCCTCATATTGGAGAAAAAGACACCGGGCGATCCGCTGTGACTCGAGGGTCCAGGCATATATCTTCCAGGAATCATCTCCATCCCCCAAGCTCGTGTAATTCTTCATTGGCTGCGAAAAGTCTCATTCGCGCATATGATCGTCCTTGATATGGAAACCCCAACCACTCATGCCAGACCTCCATCGCTGACTTTACTCCCCCATCTCATCCTTGGCAAACGACTCGTTTTCTTCCCCATCAAGGCTTTGACTTCCGGAGAGCGACGGGATCATGCAATGATTCCACATCATCCACATTATCCGACACTTCCGACATTCCGTTGACCCTAGGAAACGGCACCATTACCATTCTATAGACTCAGATGAGAATAGCCATATGTCTTCTCCTGAGACCTGATATTACCACTCCAACTTTCCAGGGCGTTTCGAGAAGGGAACACATACTAGCCATCTAGAGCAGAATACTCAGCCTGCTCCGATTAAGTCTATGAAAATCTAGATTCTGCATCTATTGGGCATGAATAGCAAGGGGTATGGTCGCTTGGACTTGGATGCCCACTTAATAGTTTTTTTACCATAGCCAGTGTGTGGCTATAGACTGTACGACGTCAATACTTGTGATCCTTTTCTCTTTTGCTGCGGGGTAAGGTTTAGTTGGCAAAGTCTGATATGAAGCCTTATCCAATATCTTGAAACAATAACTGCAAGGTTAAACAAGTCATATATCACAATGACGTCAATATCTCACTATGGACGGAGTCATTGCCTAAGGACCACTCTCACGAGAAAAACTGATTTCGATTGGCCCATACTACTGGGCATGATGTTGATGACTTTAAAATCCTGGTGGATGTAAGGCTTCTTGAATGGAAGTTATTATTAGTTACGTGAGTTTTATCAATTAGTATTTCACTCAATAATATCTATAGATATAATAACCACAATGATGCAGAAAAATTACACACTGATACATGTAGAACCAGCATTATGTTGAAGTCAAAAATTAATATTTTATTTAGTATTCATTTAACCCTAGAAGTCGTGATATATACCTAAATGGTAGTCGTATGTAAGTCTTACGGACGTTGAAAGAGGATACCGTTGATGTTGAACATCCTTCTAAGAATCCCGCTAACCGGACCCGGACCTTCAGCTTAGTCATGCGATCCCATGGGATCACCAAGAACCTCATCATTCGCAGCCCCACTTCCATCCCACCGACCGAGCGCTGACTAGTTTCAGGATCAGGATTTTTGCTAACGGAGGTTGAAGATGGAAGTCACTATGAGGTTTAGAAATAGTGACCCTTGATGATGAGTTCTCAGTGTTTTTAAGGGTCATTGCGGTGTTGTCTGAAGCTGAGATGATATGGATCCATTAGGTATTGTCAAAAGATCTGAGTCCTACGTGAGAGGTCACTTGAGCATAGAGTCTCATGCAGCTACTGTATCAGATTGACTTTATAGTTCCAAGGTAATAGGTCGTATTCTTGAGCTCATTGATATTCTCAGAAATCTGGTATCGAAGTGCTAGTTTTGTTTCATACTTCTGCTTTTCCACTTCAGTCATGAGGAGTGACTCCCAGCAAACACTCGTGACATATGGCTGTAACATTTTGCTACTTGGTCATACTGCTGAGTTTTTAGTTAACTATTGATTTTGTTTATGTTTTTAGTGATTTTTATTAGTTGGACAACCTAGTCTTCCCCTGTGAAAGTTGATTAGGTGGAAAATGCTAACTCAAAGTCATTATACTACCTATCTAGTGACTGAGAATATTCATTCGCCAGTTGAGTACACAACAGTCCATGAGAAAAGGGCTATGTAGGTTCAAAGGTAATAAATATCTTTTATTGTCCCTTTTATGCTAGTTATTCCCTCTGTTTGTTTGTCAAAGGATTCAAAACTCATCAGATGTAATGTGCTACAATGATTTAATCTGAGCCATCCTTTGGAATCATCAATCCTAATCCTCATCTGGTCCCACTTGACAATGCTCAGTTTCCAAGATAGTGACAGGTCTTATGAAATTGATATTTTGCCACTCGACATTGAAACAGGTAGCATCTCTTATAACATCACTATAAGATTGTCAACATGTAATCATTGGGTAAATTTAATAAACTAGAGTCAGACTCAGGACACATTATAGATGGGTTGCTAATCATAGATGTGTAACAATAAAAATTCATAACTGAACCAGTAGAGACATTGAAAATTCAATAAGAAATTAAATACTCCAGAAACTTTCACCTCCAAGATGTTCATAGTGAAGAATTATAAATGATTTGGTACTACCTATGAAACAGTAACCGAAAGACAGTATGCATGTCTTGATGATTTTATACCAATTGTGAACTGTTGGCACTTTGGGTGCTCTTCTATAAATGACAGCTTTCTACAATAGGAGCTGGCTCCAATTGAACTGTTTAACGATTACAAGGAAGTATTGTTGCTAAGTAAAGATTATAATAACCTAAAGGATATCAAGATTCCACAAAATACCAAGAATGGTTTGTTTCATTGACCCAGGATGAGATATCTATGCCACAATTGTATGGTAAAGTAAAGACTATAATCCATTGTTGCAAACTATACTAAAATAGAGTAAATAAGTCCAACAAAATATTATTTAATGAAAATGACAATAAAGCAGCTTGGATTCAGAAGACTTTTAGTAAGAGAAAAGAATACAAACCCTCATCCAAGCGTGCAGGGACTGAATGCCTATTTATGTGCAGCTGGGTACCCATCCAGGTCAGGTCAGTTTGCTCAAGCATCAGGGTGGATACTCTTTGTATTCCTCTGCACCAAGTTTATGTATAGGTATATAGGAATAGAGTTAACAGATTTACTTGTCATGCTTGTAAGGTCTTGTGTCATGTAATCAATAAATTATTCAAGTTGTGAATCAAAACTGAGGTCGAGGAGTGTCTTTGGCACTCTATCTGAAACTCCCAAAAGTAAAATTCCTAGCAATCAAAATTCCATCCATGAAATTCTAGCAGCAACATGAAAGTTTTGATAGCTATGTATTCTAGAACCTGTGAAATTATAGTACAATTATTATCATGGACTATAGGGACAACTATCACGGACTCATACAGCGTAGGAAGGGAGATGAGGGGATACAGGTACTACAATTCTTTAATAGAGTCAGAGATTGTCACTTGTGAGGAGCATATGTAGATGGCAGCAAAGAGGCCAGGGTAGGAACAAGATATTGGCTGATTGAAAGTACACAGTGAGATGTATTCAAAGCTGCATAATCAAACAATCGGTGAATCCACATTTGTCTCTTAGTGTACCATCTATAATGCATATTCTAGGTGCAGTTAAATATATACAAAGACAAGTTTGCTATTCCCGTCAGCCTTAAGTCCAGTTGTAGATTAAATATGTAACCTGCCAAGGGGGCTAATATATATATTGTACAGTCTAAGGTAGCTAGATCCAGTAGGTTGTTCATATAGAGCAACAGTAACTAACACCATAACAACTACAAGAGAAGAGTGAATTGGAGACAGGTCTGTCATGACTGGTGATCAAGTATCATCATGGTGGGGTCACCAAGGTTAGGATGAATTACCAAACCTCCACCAAAGATCCCTCAAAACCTCCCAATAGATGGCCCTACCACAATTATTGTGCTATAAGGATAGAAGCACAGCCTATTAACACAACCCTCTCATATAGGATTTAAACTCAGTTTGAATTTTCTGTGAATCTGACACAGTAGGCTTTCCTATTTCTTACAATAGCCAAGAGAAAAGTTGAGCTCAGCTAGAGATGCAATCAAGCATATCCTCAGGGTCCAGCATCAGATATTCCACCAGAATAAAAGGCTCCAAAGATCAATGTGATTCCAAAAGTACCATGGGAAGGATGACAAAAACTAAACTAGGCACTGTCATGCTGTAAGGACTCTTAAGCATTCAATAAACAAAATGCCTTGTGGAAGAAGCAACTGAATGTGAGGTATCCCCATTCAAAGGCAAAGCTGAAGTCTTGAAGAAAAGATAAACTCATTTCCCCAACATATATCCAAGTTATATCTGCTAGGATTTACCCAAAACATTTCTTTAACAGCTCCATGCAACTTGAGATCTAGGAGTAACATACATTTCCTTTGTAACAATGCGGAAGATGACTGGGCCCTCTGAAATTCAAATAATTTCATTAGCATTGGCCCGACCCTGTGAACACAGGGTGTCACCTTATCAAAGGCAAAAGTTTGGGAAGACCAAGTATGCAGTAGATACTTGCAGAGTATACTTAGGAGACAATAATATAGAATTATGGTTTTGGGGGCTATTGGTTCAGCTCATAGGGTGCCTAATTAGGCTAACAAACCTTTTGATTTTCAGGTTGTAACTATAGGAGCAGGAGCAGCCTACTTTACAAAATGCTAGTCAAGTAACATGTTGCATACATCAACAACTCAACTCCATTATACATGTTCCGGATATCCTATATCATTGTCTCCAACTTACAGCCTTCCAATGTTAACTCTAATTGTAATAGTCCTAGTGCCCTATCTAGCTCACTGCTATGGCATCACAGAATTCTCTTCTCCAATGAGTAATCCTACCATCTATACTCAAAATTTAGCAACCACCACCAAGAAAAGCCCTTTGTTTCCATCATACTGGGGTTCTCCATCAAGGATATTCCTGGAAGATATCACAGCACAGACACATTTTGGTAAGGGTTAGCTAGCTTATTACCTGTGTTGGGTAATATTATGAGGTGGGTCAAAACCCAATAGTTATGATATCTTTAGAGTTCACAGAGGCTCTAGACCAATAGCAGCTAATTATGTAGTACATAGCCTTTTGGCAAACAGGACCATAACCCTAAAGTATAAATATGAATTGGCATTCATGTCATGTCTCAATAGTTACATTAGTTTATAAAAAGAATCTTTAGCTAGACCTATCAGTCATTGTTCTAAAAATACCAAGAAGTAACTAGAACCAGGAGTTAGTAGGATCTACTTTATACCAGAAATGGAATTCATTGAAGTCTACAATCTTGACTAGAATAAACAAGTAGTTCCACACTAACCAACTCAGGAGCTAGCAACCAAAAATACAAACAAATGGTAAAAAGATAAGCAATCAAATAGGGACTCAAACTCTAAGCCTTTACCAAGCTAGTGAACAACTAGAAGACAATACACTGTCATTGTGCCACTCAGCTAACTAATGATAAAATGGGGAAGGTTATCTAGAATTATAGACAGTCTTCAGAATATGAAATGCCAATCTACCAAAAGGATGGGAACTGGATCCTTTAGAATTTTAGTGGAGTGAAGTGGTTTGCCTTCAGACATCTACCCAACAAAGGCAGATATAATCCTAGTTGTTCTACTGGGTTATCTGATACTACAAGTCTGTGTAGTATTTGGATTATAGGACTAGTCCCTGTTTCTGAAAGAAAATGTTATCTGGAATTTAGGGTTACCCCTTATTCCAAACCTGATATGTGAGTATCAAGATAGGTTTTTGTGAACAGGAATGACCTAGTCAAATAGTGAGTTATCAGTCAAATTAAGATTTGATACTTAGTTTCAAGCTATTACAATTATAATATAATTAGATGACACTATTGATAAATACATCAATAAAGGTTTGTGGAATATAGAGTATTCCATAACAAATAGCCAGACCCAGGACAAGTGTCAAACTTCATATAATTTGGAGTCAATATTAATTCCTAGGCAAAGCATAATATTGAAAGCATCATATTCTCTTGATAAAGACACATGAAACCAAATGAGCAATGTGACCAAATCAAAAGAAAATGAAGAAGATACAATTTCTCTATGACAGAAAAATGTCTAATAGTGCCGACTCTAAAAATGGAATGATATGGAAACAAAAACAATGAACCTTTTAATATGCCCGGGGATGTCACAAAGCACAATGGTTATAACCTAGTCAAACTGACCCACCCACTAAATAATTGCACTATAAGCAACAATCATAGTAGCCAATAAAGTAGTGCTCACTAGAATTAAAGACTGCAATACCTGGTAGGAGTGATAGGCAATAGAGCTACTAGTTGGTGTCACACCAGTAGTCAAATCACCTAAATATGTAGACACAATATCAGTAAGCTTACCAGCCTTGTTCAGAATAGTGGCATTGGTACCAATGTTACTGTTATAGGACTGGAAAGAGGCAAAGTAGGAGTAATGATAAACACTAGTGTAGTTGTCAAGCCATTGGATGACTTCATTGTAGAAGTCCAGGGTAGTAGTGAGAGCTTGGTTAGCATAAGCGAACCCAGTGACTTAGATACAGGCAAAAGGCTAGCTGTAATGATATTAATAGGAGCAATATTTTAATGTTGTGTGAGATTATTCTTACTAGGAAAGTCTCTCTTCAATGCAACTCTTGAGACTAGTGAAGTTGTCATACCAATGCATAGGAATGAAGTCAAAGGCGTAATTATGGGTGTGCATAGAATTATTCAACAACTCAAAGCAGTTCCCAAGGAACTGTTGCATCCAGTTAAGGCCAGCAAGTTGACCAATGCATCCAGGAAGACCAACCTTGAGACTGAGCTATAGAGGAACCATGTTTACAACCCAACCCTGGGCACTGACCTTGGGTCTGATGTTGTTTCCAACATTGACTACACCATCAGGCTCATTATAACTAAGAATATAGGTGATATCCAGATTGTGGTTTTCAATGAGACCCTTGATAGTCTAATATAAAGTGTTGAAACTGGGGTTAGAGCTATTGATACCCCATATCATAGGGAAAAACTCAAATGACATATGGGAGATTAAGTTGTAGACTAGAGAGGGCTTGGATTTGTAGTTATAGTGAAAGGTGTTAAAAGATAGAGATGATTGTATAGTTGGATGAATATGGTGATGAATGGCAATAATGTGCCAGTCATAGGTGATGTTTGAGTGGTTGATATATCAAGATCACTATGATAAATTTTTATCCTGAGATTAGAAATTAAGCTTAATATATTGAGATAATATATTGATTAACATACAAGAGGCAATTGGAATTGGTAATACAATAATTTCCATAAAGAGTTGCAACCTGTGGTTCTGTGCAACCGCCAAGTATATGCCTAGGGGTTTATATATTCAAGCTTCTGTAAAGATTATGTATGCAAAAGAGGATTTGAAAGAGTGGATTCAAGTAATGGCTTAGATAATAGTAAACCAAATAAAAGTATTGCCGGCGAGAAGGAAAACTACAGGGCTTGGAACAAAGATTAAGAAAAGAGAACCTATAGCTTCATGAATCAAAGTGGCCATTCACTTCTTAAAATATAATAAAGGGACATCAACAGGTGGACAAAAATTCTCAGTAAGTCTACATCCTTTAGCTTGGCTTCAGCAAGCCAAGGATATCATAAAAGAGCCCCCATGCATCTGAATTGTACTATTGAATCACTAATGAATGTGTGACAAGTGAGTATTTTCAGCCCAAAGGAATATTTGGACTTGGGATATAGGAGAAATCCACCATTTTGTAGGACCTATGATGATAATGGATTACTGGAGAGTCTAGATGGCTTGCCGATAGCCAGTCAAATGGTCACCTAGTCCACCATTTAATACTTGGTAGGCATATTAGAAAAATATAGCTTATATTTGCCATTTATAATTTATATACTTCAGGCAAGTATTTGTCTTAAATATCAGTCTAAACTAGGCTAAAACTACACTACATTGGGTATCATAATTCAATCTATAGGAAGTCTGGAGGTAGGCATGGCTTTTATCTTGAATCACTTATATTCCTATCAGATACCAAGGCAAAACTGTATACTAACTGAATATATCATCTGAAGCGGATACCACTAGAGCCTACCACATATAAGGGGCGTCAGTAGGTTCTGATATCATGACCCAATAAAGACTACATTCAAAAATGCACACAGATAAAATAGCGTTTTTGCAGGGTTCTTTGCTGTCTAGAAAGTTAATAATGACCTTTAAAAGCAGATTAGTCAAAATCTCAAACTCACTAAAAACTCCCTAGCAATCAAACCAGCTCACTAAATGCATATATATATGAAGTCACAACCATAGGTGGGTTTTACTGATTAAAGCCTCGCTCAACCTGTCATTATATAATCCACTATTCATGATACAAAGATGCACAATTCCCTGATATCACAAATAGGACCATCAGTAAGATCCTTTGCATGATGAGGGCAATACTCTCCCTATCACCACCTATGTTTACACCTGCAAGCCTAGGTCACCCACAATCAAGGATATTTCCATGGTGACACTGTATCCTGTCACTAGGGTAGCCACCAAGCATGCCCACATGCCTCCCTATCTTTGCATTTTCTTGGCTAGCCATCCAAACTCATATTAAAAATGACAAACAAAAAACAAATGAAGGAATAAAATATTTACTCCTCCAGACCTACCAACACAGCCATAAACTTTCCAAGTTGGTGATTTCAATCTATAGAGAAACTCATTTTCTCCTGCATTGTTCTCTTTCTAGCTTTAATCAGGCTGCTTATCAGCCAGTCTGGTGAACCTTATATAAAATAATGGGATGGTATGGGTTGCAGTCAATGTAACTACCATGATGAAATTGGTAATGCAGCAAGAACAACTTTAATGGTATAGGCAGGTAATCACAGTATTTTATAGAAGAAGCTTGGGTAAGAAATTCTTATCAGATTTCATTATAAATTTGGGATGTTTATGGACTTGAATATCCAATTTCACTTGACAATCCAATCTTGTGCATAGCTACATTAGTAGTGGACTGATCTCTATTTATTATATTGACATGTCAGGGATCTAGGCACTTTTTAGTGAGCTTCTAGTATGATTATTAATGTTAAGCTAAAAACCTACTAGAAGAAAAGTAGTAGGCTGCTGCCCGCTATTAACTAGCTCTTTTAGGTGGGCATTAAGCAGAATTGAGCATATTTACCTAATGTCTCTTATAGATGATCACCCTATAGAAAGACTCTAGATCTTTGCTTAGTGTACTCTCCAATCTATGGACAAGTTCAGATAAGCAGATGAGAAATCTATTATAACAATTTGCTTGCTGAATTTTAAAATGATACTAAACATTAGCTTAAACTCTGTCAACCCTCTAGTTAAGTTTAAAACCAACTCGACCAACATCAGGACTATTAAATAAATAGCATCATCTTTGTTCCTTTAGTGCAAGACTAGTAGATTTTTGCAGTATCAATTTTCACAACAAACTTGATCTAGTGCAGAATGCAATGACAATATAAATTTTGCTTAGATCATGTCAGCGCTATTAGGCAAATTATGTTAACCCTATATATATATAATAGGGTATATTAAAGGATCAAATCACAACACTTACATTCACAAGGACTGGCTTGGTAGAAACTAGGATTAAAGTGTTTGAAGGGATATCAAGCTTTTCAATACTGATTTCATCAGATTAAGGATAATGCAACAGAAAACCACAAGTGGCATAGTAATATCATCCTATATAGTTCTTGGAATGCACTAGCATTTGTAAATTCTTCAATATTTATAAGGAGTCAGACCTCAGAATTCAATAAATAACTATGTTTATACTGAGTATAAACTCCATTAGAATAATAATGAATATATATATATATATATATTTAGATACATTCGTTAACATCAAGGTCTTTCCTTGCTTGAGAAATCCATTGTTTGTGATTGGCTAGATAATGATTATGTAACACCAAGTTGATAGTATAGTTGGCAATGTGTTATGCAAAAGATGGTTGCTTGCAACCCGATAATTACACACCTGAGACTATTACGGTATGGTTTTCTAAGATTGTAGTGAACAAAAGCCTTCAATCAGAATATCAGTTTATAAACACATATTATACTCTCAACTAAATTCACTAATTGGAGCCAGTTATCATGGTGCAAAGTACTTGTACAAGCCTGGCTGTACAAAAAGTAATAAAGACAATGATTTGTTCATTTATATCCAAGAGAACACTTGAGGCAAAATGTGTAGTTGTGTATTTCACATTTATAATTATTATGCTAAGTATTCTCTAGCAAAGATACCAATAGCAGGAGAAACTAAAGATTCTAAGTTACCACTCATAAACGCACAACCAAAAATTATTAGGCAACTAGTGAATGTAGATACCATGCATTAGCTGATAACATTACAATAGCCTTGTTTTTGGAATTTTGATTGATGTTTATTAATTTTCTTTCAAACTTAGGCTACTGAATTATTTTGTTCACTTGATCTATCTTCCTACTCAAACAATTACACTCTAGAACAACACACATGCTTTCTCTCGTATGTAATTACCCATATCGCCCCTAACTACAAATGGACTCTTTCTTAGAACCACTTTTCACCAAAGGCTCAAACTTGATGTTCATCCTTTCCACAGAAAACACCCCATTATTTCAATCCCATCACTTGGCATTTGTTAAGGGGCCTTTATTATAGAACTTAAATATTAAGCACCCACATCATCAACTATTCAGCACCAAGGAGCTTGTGACTAGATCAACATACTATGTCTAACCCTGGAATATCTACATACTATAAACAGCAGCTCTAGTGTTTGCATTGTTTAATGCTTTGACTAGTAATATCAAGAATACTAAATTACCATATGACCTTTTGTCAACCAGTATTATTATTTTCACTATTCTGAAATGTGATAATATTGAACATGAATGAATTAATCCCAACAGATGATTGCCTCACCATTCATTTGAGACCTCTAAATATCTTGATACAACCCCTCAAATCTCCAGGTTACTAACAGAAATGATTATTAAGGGGCCTTGTAAGGCAAGGCATTAATGGGCTCTGGACTGCAATGATGCATCACAAGATATAGAGCTCTTTGGTTGGATAAAACTTCAACATAGGGCTGAAAACGGATGTGGCAGTAAGAAATGTTGTTATCAGAGAAATATTTGATTTCTAGTTTGCAGTTGATGTTTGGTGCTTTGAAGTAGAGAGTGATATGCCTATCACTCAACACAGACATGCAATTAGGAGGTAGTAGAAGAGGATTTAAGAGGGAAATGTGGTTGTAGAGAGGCCATTGAGCTTTTTGGATACTGTGACTTTTATTGAGATTTCAGAGTTCTAATACATTACAGTAGTCTATAGCGATGAGTTTATCAACACAGTATCAAGTCCAGCCGAGGATACCAATATCGTGCCACTTATCTAATAGACTGCCCTATTAATTGGTATAGAAATTTCAGACATTCTTGCAGCTCCAAGGCATTGAAAAGGGCACTTACAGTCCCAGCAGAGGGCAGGAAAGGAGGGGAATGGAGACACTCATGAAAAGAAGTTACAGTCAGCAGCAAAATATTAATTAAAATATGACAAGGATTTACCTGAAAAAGTAAAAAGTGGTATATGCTTTGCTGTAAGGAGGTTGGCCACAGACTAAGAACTGGCTGAAACTAAGACATCTAATCCATTTTTGGGTGGATATTTTAATTTGACCTGCAAGGTGGGCTGCCAATCGCTGTTACAATAGGAAATCAAAATATCTACTAGTTTTAACTTGAGTATCATTGAGGAGGAATGAACAGTAGCTACCACCCACAGAATAACAAGCTTCTGAAAGCATAGAATAGCATTATACAGCATCAAACTAAATGGTGAATAATTTCATTTGAGAGGGGTATATGAAAATAAGGGAGGGAAGGGTGAAATAAAACGGATAGCACCTAAGAGCAAAGGTATAGGCATGGTAAAAGGAATGATATATGCTATTATGTCAAAATGTGGATAGTTATATTGACTAGGAGGAAGTTAATAAACAGTAAACTGTGAGTACACAATATAGAGCAGCTACTAAAGGTATAGAAAATGTAGAATTCAATGTAATTGTGACAAAAATTACTTATCGGGTGCTAGTAGAATAAGATTAAGACAACAGTAGGGCATCAGGGCTGTCAGTTTTCTTGTGTAACATAGAGTAGTATGGCCACACACATGTATGATCTTCATGAGATTCACTTATATTTACACCCCAAAGCCTGAAAAACTTAGTGGCGAACATCCCAGGTTTTCTAAAGGCTCTGTCTAGTAACTATCTTGCTTGATTTGAGAAACTAGAGACAAAGTGAATGCAAAGAGGTTTTATATCACACAAATCAGAACACTATATTGGAACTATTTGAGTCCATCTGTCTCCCTCCTTTTATCCATAGTTAGACTTGGGAATCTCCGTGTAAAATTGACTCTCCCTATAACAAAATATGCCCATATTATTGCTGTGAAGCACAGAGAGCCATAGTTGACATTTTTACTTATTAAAAAAAAACTCTACTTACAACCCACTATCACAGTGTACTAACTAACTTTCAAATGTCACTACATGACATCCCTATAAAGATTCCCTTCATAAAATTTTATGAATATTCACCCCATACTAGCCACAACTTATTGAATATCAATATTTTTGTAGGACTTAATGTCTTGGTTTCATCAAAGTTCGGCCCCTTCATCTGTCATTTCTAGCCTTCTCAAACCAAAACATTGCTTCTTCCTTGTCACTAAACAAAGTAGGTGTTATCACACAAGTTTACAGTCATTTTGTTAGTGCTTGTTTAGAGGGGTCTTGTAAAATTCATACGAAATAAATGATATACAAGAGGGATTTTGATTATAGCAAAGCTGATATATTAGACAACAGTACGTAGTCAAACAGAATGTCAGAGTCCCAAGACTATGATTTTTAGCACTCTGCTGGCCATAGCTAGGAGCTGCCATAGGTACTATACAAACCCTTTCATAACAATGCTTACCAACTCTTTGCCCCAAAAATACCGTGTCTGAGATTCACGCTTTGTACTGCCAATATTTCACACCATGTACTGTGAAATAGACACAGTGTTCCTTCACAAAACTTGTATTAGGAGAGGCATATGATGGTGTCTTCCTAATAACAAAATTTCTCCTACCCTAAATATTGAAAGCAGAGCTGACGAGAAGTGAATTGTGAGGAAGTAGTGTACTTTATCACACAAACATTGCTGGCAGGTAGTGACTAGGCTGCAGATTTAAGTAAGATTCATATAGGGTTTGCAAGTATTCCAGACTTAATATCTGTGAATTCTCCATCTGATAAATCAGCAACAAACATCACATAAACTATGTCTATGACACACTGCTTCCAACATCATTTCTCAATGAACCCAATTAAACATTATATACACATTTTGCTTGAAAGCTATAGCTAACTAACTAGAACTTCATTCATCTTCACTATATTTATCCCTATATTACACCACCATACATGGAATCAACTAACTACTAGATTCAACATTCAGGAGCATGGACTATTATGTGAAGAGGCGAAATGGCTATCAGTAGCTCTAGATGAAAAGCACCATGAAGCCAAATCAATCAACAGCCCATAAATACAATATGGACAATAGAGGGAACTCTTATGTTCATTTTCTTGGTAAAGGATATTTCTAAAATATAGCAAATATTCCAATAAAATCAGCCACTAGATTCACAGACCTCTTAGAAGTATCATGGATATAAAGTTCAATAGCCACAACTCTAATCATTTCAAATAGACATCTCTAGTTCACAGCAGCCAATATTAGAATGTCATGCAATCAGTGTTCAGGTCTATATGCTTGGCACTACCATCCTAACCCCTAGCCTGCCATATGTATAGATATTTCATTTTGGAAATTAGTCAAGGAGGGACCAAGAAGTTTCGAGGATACCAACCCACACATGTAACCACCAGGTCTTCCTGTTACTCATTTACTGCTCATCACAATACCCCCATTCAAGTGTGACCAAACACACTCTTACTGGTCCACTTGCCATGTAACATGGCTCCAGAGAGGGCCAGTACCAAACACCCAGAGATGAGCAACCCATGAACTACTAGTTCTGGTCCGGTCTATTTCACCTCCATTTGCTTGAGCATGGAGATATTGGAATTATGGCCAGATAGGCTTAAATACTGACAGCCAATACCATGCTAATGAGTTATATATCTGTCAGTTTTAAGATAAGCTTGAACAGGTCTTGAAATTCCTTAACACCAAATAACTAATGAATATTAAAACCACTACATAGTAACCCACATTCACCTACTGTAAATCATATGACTGGATACATTAAAGTAGCAGAAGGGATCCCTCAAGATAGTGTGCAACAGCAAGATAACAGATAATACAAGAAGATAGTATGGACTTAGCATAAGCTCTCATCATATTCTATATTAGTTAGTAACCTGCATTGTACAATACACAAAACTGTTGTCCAATCCAGAGAATTAGAACATACAAAAGGTCAGTTGTGTAAGAGACACTGACAAACATAAGGAAATGTTCCATCAGCATTGATTATCAATAGGATTTATCTGAATAACATTGCCCCAAAGGACAAGATATTATATTGATGTTGACTGTTCTGAAGTCGCACTCTAAATTTCATGATTATATTATCTAAGGCATACTTTAAATATCATTGTCAAGTCTCATTGATAGCTCCTGAGATACCATTTTCTTGAATTAACAAGGTGGGGCCGGCTGACTACAGCCCTCGATTGTTGGGTCGGGAGGATTTTGGGCGCTCTGGGGTCTCTCTGGGAGTCATATTTTGTATCAAGTCAGTCTCAAGAGAAAAAAGATCCTGACAACTCAAGCATTCCACTCCTCAATTACACAAACAAGGAGATGATACAAGAAGAACTTTCTGTAAATATTTTTCATGTATGCCATTTCAAATCATAAAAAGTTGAGATTTCTTAGACTCGGGCTGGAACATGAATAGTGAGATTTCTGATGTGGCCATGGTAGAAACAGCACGGAAAGGCTTTAGAAGATTACACAACGTAACCAAGGCAAAACCGTCAAGTCTGTACTTTGCGTCGTGGCCCGACATGTAGTTCAAAACAGCTATGATCATCTCCTCCAATGCAAGATATCGTGATATCGGCTCAGCGTTGATGCCCTAGTCCTAGTTGTGCAACCTCGATTCTTCAGTTGTTTGTATGGGCTCGGGCAGCCGTTCGTTAAGCAAACAGCAGCGAAAGACACTTAAAATTGAATATTCAACAAATTCTGAATCCGATTTTCTATGCTCTTCGGTAGCCGATAACTTTGTGTCACCTGAGCAAAAACCTTTGGGCTCTTCATGCGTTTACCTCCCTCGAAGTTTCGAGCCAATTAAGGATGGGCCCGCTTTCATGACTTTGCTTTCGGAGGCCCAACGAAAAGTAGTAGGTGAGATCAGGATTTGTCGAGCAGAAACCCTAGATTAACACCCATCTTTGTCACTATGACATCTTCCCTCAATGAGGCGGTGAATGTTTCCATTGTGCTCATTTGGACCCATGATGAGCTAGAGAACACAGTGAGCTAACCTCTTGCTTATGTGTGCTAAGATATAATAGAGTGTCACTGGACTGTTCACACCATTAATTGGCACAAACAATCAGTTTCGGCAGCTTTTATTCGTCGCCTAGGGAGACCCCTAATCACAGAAGGCTCTTTTGACATGATTTCTGTACTCCGTTTACTCTGGAAGATAAAGCAATGGTTGTCCAGCTTACTAGTGGCCCTCCCTAAAATGACCAAATGGGATGTGACTAGCAATAGCGTGTAACGAAACACCCTTCTCCCCATCCATTCTTTTACCGTCAACTATTTCCCGCCCCCGTAATCATATGTCTGGAGGAATTAAACCAAAGTCGCCACTTGTTAACCCACAGTGTTTCCAGCCAACACGGATATTGATTGACTAACCAAGAAAAGGAGGGCAGACTAAGGGTCTTTACAAAGGAAATAGCAGTGGCATATTCCGGAGAGGCGTAATGTATGCATCATTGTTGGAGGAGAGGCAAATTACTTCAGAGGGGTGACTTTGTAGGCCTGTGATTCTGCATAGGTGGCCTCAAGCTAATAACAGACATACACGATACAACTCATCATGCATGGCTTATAGCTCACATTCAAATGCCATTTCAGTCGTGCATATTCCAATGCTAACCCCCATTTCCACTTATGCTTCTGTCCGATAATCAAGTCAGAGAGCAAAATTATGCGCTGCGTCAACGAGGTGTCACGTAGAATATGCAGGAGGCAAATAATCATATCCTTCAGAGATTCTTATATGTACAATGAATGCAAAATGAGAACGACGGACCGACAAGAAATGCAGCGCCATTGTCGTACATTCCATATCGCTAGTATCCCGCAAGCCTCATCTTGTGTTAAAGTGTAGCTTCTAGCAGTGTCGACTAGTGCAGGGAGGGGCCCGTGTCAAGTGAATAGTACTTGTCAAAATTTAGTAGACAAGAGTCGTTTCTTCGAGCAAGAGTTATGATATAATCCACGAACGATAGTCGCTGTGTGACGCCGTAGTTTGAATCATCGTACGCCTATAGTCTAACCAGTAACTCTACTGAAGAAAATAGGGTTTAAGAGGCTCAAACCTCAGGCTTCCCTTTCAATGGAGAAGAAGACTCAGAAAAGCCTAGAATGCAGCGGCATGAGCACATGTTGAGAAGCTCAGGGGAGGAATCTCCTCAGACTATCGAGGTAGGTTCTCCGGATATAGTAATTACCGTCTTTGGACTATGTTGGGAGCAGAGGTAGATAGAAAGACTTGAAGAGAGTCTAGCGTTTTGAGTTAATTCGTGGATATTTGTCTCAAGCCGTAAAATGTGGAATATCGTAGTACAAGTTATCTCTTATACATAGACGAGTCCTAAGACACTTAAGCTTGCGATCAGGCTACCATCAATCCCAGACTCTCAAACGACAAGCCTCAATAAACTCAAGAAATAAGCTCTCTTCCCAAAATACTCATCGGCAGAGATACTCTACTTATCTTTTCAAACTGCAAGCCATCGTTGACCTGAAGGGATATGGACCTCCGAAGCTCATCTCGAACGTCCACTTCGAATGACTAGATAACGATCTGACAACCGAGGAACCCATTTATGGGCAGCATGTATGCTTTTTCAACGGACTGCACTGAGTGGCAGTTAACTGAGACCTTTTATTGCTTTTTGACAAGAGTCATGACCCAGTGCTTAGTGAATCAGTCTTGGGTCGTCGTGCAAGACTGGCAGTGTCATGCGACGTGTCGGCTCCGATGTCAGTATATCGCCAAAAGGACCTTCGTAGTTGAGAGTCTTAATGGGTTAAAGGCAAGGGAAGATAAATCAATGTCTATAGTGTGTTGGGGTTTCCATAATCAAGTGACCTGTAGAAACAGAGTGATCAAGCAATAAAGGGGTAACCCTAGAGACGAAGCCAAAACATTAACCTTGTTCTCCTCGGGTGAGGCATAACCGAGTTTCTATTTTTGTCGACCGTTTCCCGTCCATACCACCAGACTCTTCACTATGGCAGCACGAAGAATTGTCCCTCCGTCTTCTTGTTTTCCGCGTTTATTATAGCCCATATTATACTCGTTTCCGGGTTGATACAGACACAATCTATGAACCAACGACACAGAAAACGGATCCCGACGATACACATACACATTTCCATAACACTCAACAGTCAGGCTCCGTTTGGCCTAGATCCTGGAGTTACACATCCTACCACGACTACTGTATCCACTACCGGAGATTACTTCTCAATGGTTCGAGTCACTTGCTACTACAAAGCTCCCTCTTGTCAGTGCAACTTCGTACGATAGGGATGCATTGTGATGAGTTAAGTGTTCAGGTAGCCTGTTTTGCCAGTCCTCTGGGCATGTAACGAGGCGCTCTACGTCTCAAACTTGGCTTGATGTTGTAGTGACCGCAAGCCACATTGATGCAAGTGGCAAGTTAACCTCCCATGGAAAAATGGGGAGTGACTTTCCTTGCGTCAAATCTAGATGGAGAGAGGGCAAATAAGGGAATTTCAGGGTAGACCCCAAGGCCAAAGGGACCATCAAGATGATATCCATATGAGAGCTTCAAGTGACCTGGACGTGTAGTCGCAGGAGATATTTTGAGATTCTGGAATGAGACAGTTGATTTGGGAAGATTTCAGTTAAATGTTGGCCTCACCATACAGGGCCGAGTTGATCATGGACAATTGTTTCGATCTGCCTCCGCATTTTCGTTTTATGCAAAGGTACAATGTTATTGGCCTCCACTGCTGGTTACATCCGACGTTTGGTTACATCCTTTGGAGGGCATCGTTACCTGCATCACAAATTCATGGTGATAAATTCCTAGACATTAGGGTTTCTTTACTTCCGCATTACCAGATATATCAAGTATAAATTTGGTCTTTCAGTCCCAACAGCTTGTCTTGAGTAGACTAACGCTGTCACCTTTGATTCACCATGCACACACCAGGTCTCTCCCTAACCGAGCACATCTCAAAATGCTGTCATTTCTATAAAGGGAAATACATTCACCAGAATTATGACCCTGCTCGCTACCAGCCTGAGCGATCCGAGACCCCGTCTTCAGCTGGCGATCTGGAAACTAAGCCTAGTGAACGATTATCCATGGTTGAGAACTGTAGTAAGCTAACGGAATCAAGCATTGCAAGAAAAATGACAGAGATCAAGCTAGTCCCGATATGTTTCAACGCCACTGAAGATTTACTGAAGGTTTAGTTACTGTCAAAGGTCTGCGTAAATATCTACGGGAACTTGCATAATTATTTCGTGAACTTTGTGAGAGGGCTTATCTATTAGCCTGGTTCAAAGTTAACAAAAGATAAATAAATAAATAAAAATACCAAGAATCCACAATTACGCTGTAGAGATTTTATGATCCACAACTCTATCAGTGACCATCCTCCCTCCCCGTATCCGGCCAAAGAACCAGGCCAACTAACGCAATACTCTCACGACAAAATACTCACAAGAACTCCACCTGACTTTGAAAGTACGCTCTAGTGTACACTAAGTTATTATTTGTGATGATAGTAGGCATGATCTGGGGGCTTTGTTGCTAATTCTAATGGGATCTTGGTGATGATCACAAATAAAAAAAATATATTACTTACAACTCTAAATAACCTAGCTGTCGAATGTGCTGTATCATCTCAGCATAGTTTCTACTTCAGTACAGACAAGCATGTTGACACAACCCCACTCTTTTTCATTCAAAATTCAACTTGCTATCACCATATCGTTGTAACTGACTGCCGTCTTAATGGAATCATTTGTCAAGTTTCAAACACCTCCTTGTCGACAAACTGCTACCCACCATCCACAATGCACAATGCCACTCACCACCCCACTTCCTCACCCTCCACGATATTTCCTTTTTCCAACCCACGATTTCCTTTTTCTTAATGTCTGCTTACGCCTCCACCTACAACTAAATTAGCCTAGTGATGTGACCATGAGGGAAGCGGGCGGCTGGACGGGACAGCGAGCGGATAATACAAGGATCAGGGGACTTTTCCAAGGGCCCTGCCTTGCTATCGCATCTAAGTCCATCTAAGCGTCTTCCTACCGACGGATTTAGTATCATCTTTAAAGTGCGTGAAATGTATGGCATGAAAGCCGAGTGATTTATCCCACACAGAAAGCATTTTCTCATCGAAACTTGGGTGTTCTGAGACATTACTGGAGGATTAGGATTTCTTTGAACTGTCAAATTGTTATAATAAGTTTGTTTGCGAGTTAGACGCACTTAATCAATGGTCTACTACGACTTGTCTGAGACTTTCTTACTTGGACAACCGCGGTAAGTCATGTGAAAAACTGCAAGTGTTGATTTATTGGGCTGTTACCCGAACCAAGTTTACATAAGGCCAGACATTGTAAACTCGACTCTAAGGCCAATTCTACTAGTAGTATTACGGGGAAAGTCACTTCACGATACTCCCGGAAGAAACCCAGAATTTCGCACTCAACTATACTCATCGTCCATTCATTCAGGTCTGATCCATATCTAGTCAAACGGGTTCGTTACCCGCACCGAACGAAAAATAATCACAGACATCAGTCTCAGTTGTCCGTGTGCACAATCATTAGCGTGACCATAAAGTATGCATAGTCACACAAGTTTTGACTAGTCAATAGACTTAATATGAATTGAGCAATCTCAGTCAACAAAACACCACATCCCTAGTGGTTTTACTGCCATAGCAAGTCCTCATCCACTCCCTTTATCTTATGTGCCCCAAAATACTGCAACTCCACCAAATCCTCCCTAGCCTACCCTCACCACTACACCCACAAAACAGGCCCCCATCTAACGAATTGTACTGTCTCACCATATCAGGTTAATCTCCATGGGGGCTTTCAGATGGCCGTATTCTGACAGTGACAAATCACAATGTACTTCGCTCTATATCCTTCCGCGGGATATACCCACCATCATTAGTCACGAATGCTGCCTTTGTGGAGTGTCATACCAACGTATGCATCCGCGTTCTTCAGGGAAGGCGCGACTGCTGAGAGTGGCCCGCGGTATCGAGTAGATTGAATCATCGGATAGCTGCGGCGGATAGCTGACAAGGCATTGGTGGAAGGGTGTGGTTTTTATGTAGACGCGGTGGTGGTGTAGCTGAGGAATATGAGAAAGTACTTCTAAAATGAGTTGGACGGAGATTTCTATGTGCGAAGATTTACTGAAAAATTTATAATGAGCCTATTTAATAAACAGTGACGTTGATAAAAACATATAATACTCAGAAGTAATTACTATAAAATACTTTTTATATACTAGAATACCTTACCATGTGATTTTATTTCACAAATAATATCCATATGGTAGGGTTAGGTCTCTAAACACAAACTACATTAATTATTGTAATTATCTCGAGGCATGGATACTAGATAACATGTTAGTTGACCACGCCTTTAATTATCCTCCTCAGCTTGACCCACAGATCATGTCACAAGATGGAGTTACAGTTATACTAGCGATAGATCAGGTCCGGGAGTCCCCTTCTTTCCCCAGCGTACTGAAGTGGAGATCTATATAATCCATAGAACAGATCTAGAGAACAGATAAACCCTAGACATCTTGACTCTGTGAACTCTTGCTTGCAGCATTCTAGTCGTGGACCGTGGAGGGCTAGAAGAGAGTTATGGCTGTTGTAAGGGAGAGAAGAGATCAACAAGCGGTCTATCAGCGTTGGACAAGAAGAGAGTAAAACAGAGAGAGAGAGAGGGCTAGGATGGCGTGAAAAGAAATAAAAGAAATAAAAAAATAGCATAAAATATATACTCAAATTGGCTGATGGGTGTTAAATATAAAGTTTTTCCTAGTGATATTTAATCACACCCCGATGCCCTCTCACCTTCTTTGTTTCACGCCCAGGAAGATAACTCATCTCTACTTATAATTACAGTTGCCCGACTCCACGAATTCTTGACGGCCCGGATGTTCTTGGCTTCTACTGTAATATCATCACATCATCATATTCCTTTTCTTCTATCATCATCATAGCCATTCATTTTGCATCACATTAATCAACTATATTTGACGCCTATCACCAACTTCTCCTACTTTTACGACCCACTCCAAGCGATTGTCTTATTGATAACATTTCTGAGAAACTTGAATTTTGCTCTTTCTCACGCAAACAATCACAATTGTACGGCTCTCCGCATTGCATTCGCATCATACCTCACTATCACTATCTCCCCCATAGCCTTGCTTACCTTCCCGACTTATGACCTTCCCTGAACTCCGTCTTCCCCTTCGTCACAGACACTTTTACCACTTCATCACATCTCAGCCGCGACCTTCACCACCAAACCCTCATCCTTATGCTCATACTGGCCTCGTCTTTAACCCTCTATCGCCCCACTCTCCAGAGACTTGCAGATACATACGGGCTCTCCAGTATCAGCTAGAAAGCCCTAGTCATCACAGTGTCTCTGATTCCATATGTCTACCATCGTCATACGAAAGCGTACTTCTGAAGAGGTGGTTACATAGTGGTGTTCCCGATGGCCCAAGTGGACAGGCAATCTGCGAGAGACAACGGCAAGCTGCAGATGCTTAGGTTCTTGAGGCTGGAAACCTATGATGTGGCAGCTGCCGACAGTGGAAATACGTGTGGTGACGATGCTTTCGGAAGCTGTGCTTTGCTCAGCAGAATTTATCGGATAGTCCGTGTAGTTACGGAGTGTTGGAACTAATTTCTTGGGAAGAAAACACTAGATAATGAAGTCTATTCGCTGTAATCTGCTGACATGTTTTGCCCTCTCACAGAACCCAATATCCACATTAACTCAATTGTTTGCTCCGTTCTGTTGGTAAGTCTAGGCAATTCTACCCGTGTACTACACCAGGTTTCGACCCCGAATCATGGAGTCGTCAGAAAAATAAAGGATATATTTAGTTCGCCACAAGTGCTCGCCTGTTTCGATTTTGATGTTCCCCATTTACTTCTTCCGGAATATAAATCTTACCCGCCCGTGACTTTTTGAAACTTCACTCTTTCCTCAATCATTTTCTAACCACATTTCCATTAGTTCCAAGATACTTTCATCCTTCGTACCCTCAACATCTTTATTTCGTCATCGTTATCTATTATTGTCCAATTTCATCATTGATTCCTCTCGGCCATCATGGATGGCTACAGGGCAGACTCGACTGGCATGGGCACACGGTTACCTGGCTCTGATACCATTGTAAACTCAGTTTATGATTCTTCCCGGGACTTCCCAGTTGGCCAATTTAATAGCTACTCTGGCCCAGTTCCTGTTTTCGATAATAGTCGATCAATGGACTCTTCTGGCTACCAAGCTCCTCGTTCTCAGAACTCCCTTCAGATATCCAACCAAGCTATTTTGGACCGTTCCTCAGGGCCTACTGGCTCCCAAGTCACCATCCGTGTCACAACTGATATGACGCTTGATGCTCGCAACACTGTTGTTAACTTCAGTCAAGCTTCAGTGCCTACCAAGGTCGATTTTGATGGAACTGACTACGTTCTCACGGCGAATGTCCCCCATGGCCTCAACCAATGTCACCCTGTCGAGGTTATTATCTCTGACCAGCACGACGAGATAACGTCTTTAATGGCCGGAAACTTTTTTATCACTGCTAGTGTCTCTGACCAATCTACCGGTCATACTGGCTCTTCTTCTCCCGCCTCTCCAGATGGCACTGGATCCCGACTGTCTATTGGCGATCACTATGAAGTTGTCTCCGCGTCTCAGGTCCCCAACCTCAGCGATGCCTACACAAGTACGGCTAGCAACTATCAAGAGCCTTCGGCTTCAATGATGAGCTACCGGGGTACTGGCTATCCTACCTCCATAAGTTCTACCAGCACTTCTATGCGGAACACCATGGCCAACGCCTGGAATTTCAACTCCCCTATTGAGCCTACAAACTCTGCTTCTATCCCCATGCGCCAAGGCACTATTTCCCACCATATGCGCACTTCTATGGATGACGGCATGACTCCTACTCTCATCCGCTCCAGTATTCTCGGCAATCAGCTTAACAATAGCAGCTACCCTAGCGGCCACCCCGGCGTCGCTCACAAGATAGTAGAGCTTCGCACCACCAGTCAAATCCAAGACATGACACAAAATTGGACTCCCGAAGAGTACAACCAGTGTCGTCGCATTGTCATGTTCACGCGGAATCTTCGTGAAGATGCTATAGATGTCAGCTTCCGCCCGATCGCTACTTCTGAGCGTCGTAATCCAAGAGCCATTGTCGTCAGTTGCATCTACTGGCACGAGCATGATGCATTCTATATTACTTCGGTAGATACTATCCTGCTTCTTGAGTACTTGTTGTCGAGTCCCACTCGCTTTAGTGTCGAGGAGAAGAACAGAATCCGCCGCAACCTCGAGGGTTTTAAGCCGTTGACTGTAGGCAAAGCTAAGCCTGAGACAGAAGAGTTTTTCAAGGTCATCATGGGCTTTAGTAACCCCAAGCCCCGTAATATCGAAAAGGACGTCAAAGTCTTTTCCTGGAACAACCTCGATGTCGCCCTCAAGAAAATTGTCGGCAAATACACCATGATCAACTGCCCCTCCGACGTCAACAACCGCATGAGTGCCATGAACGCCATGAATGCTTCCAAATACCGCTCCGCATCCTCTCCCATCACTGCTGACAGCATCTCTACCGGTTACAGCAACGTCCTGCCCGCACCATCTTTCCACCCTGAGATACTGGCATCCCCTCGCACGAATTGGCCTAGTTACCCCACCAGACAGTCACCAATCGACCGCCCTACGGGTGCTCCCTCTCACAGCCATATTCCCAATATGAACTCTCGGGGCATGGCGGCTCCACCGGTGGCTTCGTTTATCCCGTCGATGCATGTTGGTCAGGCAACCCATGGTCATCCAGGGGATATAGACAACCGATGGGACTCGGGACCAACTGGGCAATACGACACTGGTGTCAATGGATACGGTGCCTCGCACTATGGTTCTGGCCTTGGTGACGGCCATAGACAGTAAATTCCATGCATTCTGTCGACTTGTCCCACCTTGGAAAAAATACATGCTTGTGTCTATAGTGGTGTTGTCAGGTTGCATTGCACTGCAGTCTTGATAGTAGCTTGTACCCAACTGACGTCGTCTTTTAGCGGTAGTGTAAAGGGTGAAAAAGCTATTTGTCGATTCCTGATGCAACCCTATCTTGACATCTGCAGCGTGATTGTCATCACGTTAAAGAATCGCAAGCCGAACGCAACCTTGTCACCCACACAGTGTTAGCCAATCACACTGGTAGAGTTGGTGATCTCTGTGATTAGTTGTCGACCTTTTTGTGACATTATTAGTTTGTTCGCCCCGAAAATCCTTGGTGATCGATTGATTGCTTTCTCCTTTTATTCAGAATTGGTTTTCATATTACCATGGTGTTGATCTATTCCAATGGCGTTTTGTTTTCATTGGACCGCAACTTGGTATTTGCCTCTTCCCCTCTTTTAGACTATTGTCTAGTTCACTCATTATCATTTTACCGTTCCAAATCCTTTGGGCGGTAGATTTAATACGCCATTCTACTCCGCATCCACTTCGGAACTCTATCCACATCCAAAGGTCTATTTCGTCGGTTTTATCTAGAGGAATCGCATTATGTTTTCTCCTGCGCATTTGTTTCTTTATTTTGGTTTCCTTGTTTTCTTATGTTGTTATTGTGTTGACCCTTGTATCTACTCGGTCCCACAATATGCGTGAGGGCCCATGTAACAGTTTGCTGTTTGATTTTTTGTATCTTTTTGTCATTCTTTTCCTATTCTGTCTGTGTTACACTTGGTCTGACATAACTTTGTAAGTCTTTCGGTATTGTTTCGGTTCTTTGTTGCTATTCTCTTCTTTTATTAGTTTGCTTTTCAGCTCGGTTAGACGGTTGGTCATTGGTCATGGGATTTGGTTCTGGAATATCTGGATATTCGAGGTTTAGATGATGGAACAGATTGACGATGTTTGGTATTGAACGGAAGAAGAATGAAGTCTTTCAAATATTTATGGAGTAGTGACGATTGAAATTAAATTTTGGAATAAAAATCATGTTACAAAACTTTAAGTTCACTTACCGTATGATCATGTACTCGAGAACCCGACGTTGGTATCGCCAATGTGGTATATTTACAACCTTATAAATTACAATCTCCTTTTCGAACAAAATTCTACGCCTTTGGGGCAAAGATAAATTCTTCAAGCTCCTTGAAAGCCTTCTCTAAATCATCGTTGACAATAATCTTGTCATGGACACCAGGAGTCTTGGCAAAGTCCAGCTCGACCTTAGCGGCCGCCAAACGCATTTGGATGCTCTCCTCCTTCTCGGTGCCACGCGACCGCAGGCGTTTCTCGAGCTCCTCCTCGGAAGGAGGCTCAATGAAGACATAGCGAGCATCAATCGACGAGTTCTTGACCTGCTTGACACCCTCCATTTCGATATCAAGGACGACGAGCTGGCCCTTGGCGGTCTGCTGCTCAATGGTCATTTTGGAAGTGCCGTAGCAGTTGCTGCCGAACTGGGCCCTATATGTGATAATTGACCGTTAGTGGTCGGTTGTCTTTTTGGAGGATTGATGTGATATGCGCGGTACATGTTCTCGGGTGGAGTCTGTACGACATCACAAGGCGCAACGTTTTGCTGATTATTGTACCCAAGAACTCCTTGGTGGAACAATGTACGCGCAGTTGATGACTGCGGGATACCAGATGGGATGGTTTGAAATTTATCAAGTATCCAGAAGGTGAGCAATGTGTATATAGGGGGACAGAGAAACTCACCACTCGACAAATCCATCCTTAGAGACGAGGTCCATAAAGGCATCTTTGGTGACGTAGTAGTAGTCGACGCCGTCAGCCTCACCGGGGCGGGGGCTACGGGTGGTGTGGGAGACAGAGAGGGCGAAGGTGTTGGGGTGGGCCTCAAAAAGCTTCTTGTAGAGGGTACCCTTTCCGACACCCGAAGGGCCGGAGATGATGATGGGACGACGGTCGGTTGGGGCTACAGAGGAAACTTGGCATTAGTTTGTGATTTTTATCTTAAGGTATAGTGGAGGCGATCGTGATTGTGGCGGTTAAGAGTGGTGCGCCAGGGCGGATAACGGGATGCACAAAGTATCTCTTAGTTACATAGCAATGCGACCTAGCACTCGGAGTCTCCCGAATCACATCTGATCAAACCACACCCCAAAGTACCAATTCACACACAAGAGCCGCCCAGCACAACATGAATGCCCCCCCTCCCCCTCCATCATCCGCATCAAGCCCACCCACCATCACTCATTGTATGACCTCTAGTTGACCAATATCGCATCGCAACTTCGTAATCAATAACCACTAACTCAAGCATTCACAACGACATAGAAAAGAGCTACTTACCAGACATTTCGAACAGCGAACAACTAAAGTTGCAAATTTGAGAAGCAGGAAAATGTATCGGGAGGAATCAGAAGGGGTTATCGTCTTTTAAGTGAGACTAAGCTAGAGGGTAGCTAATTTTCTTAGTATGCAAGCAGGGGTTGCAATGTAAACAAGCTTTCCCAAATAGGAATCTTGCATCTTATCGATAAAACACACTATGGTGGAGTAGTCTTTGAATCTCTAGTAGCATCTCATATCTGAGGTTACTGTAAGTTCCTTTAGGTGATGACCAAGTAATTTAATTGGCTACAAGGATGACCCTACCTGACAGGTGACAGTGACTATGTTAGGGTTAAAGATAATTAATCTAATTCATTCTACATAAATTAGTGTCCTATTGTTACGCGGGAATGTCACGACAACAATGGGCTAACGTTACGTTTAGCACTGTTGAATGATAAAAATAATTGAAACGTTTGAGTGAGTGTTATTAGATCTAAGACAATCTAAATTTTGGAATATTATTAGCGAAGTTGGCCTCTCGGTTGAGTCGTTCTTGGTCAATTAATTCACACCCTCGCTTACTTAAACTAATCCAACCCGTGCTAACCAATTAATCAAAGAATTGGGATGATGCCTTTAACACAAAAATATCACATATGGCTGACAATGTGAGATCTGTATTGGCGCTGTGATGATAGCTCTATCATTTGGGAACGTTACAATAATTTGCAGGCCTAATATCATAGACTGCATGTAACTCTGGAGCCGAGAGAACAGTATCAAGTTATAAGTCATATTACCCATTGTGCAGTAAGCGACATATAAAGTTAGATCTGAGATATCAAAATGCAGGTGTATCTGGAAATAGGAGCTGACTTAAATTTCTTAGTTCCAACTTGTGCTCATACGAACGAACTGGTTTATTACTAGTCATATGTCTAGGTCGCGAAGGAGACCTATTATCGGGTTCCGGAGGTCGTGGAACCTTTTCCCGGACGACCCCACTTAGAAGCCTACTTTCTATTTCGAGTAGTTGAGTGGGGCATGCATATCGGTGGATGCCGTCAGTAGACACGAGATTGCGCACAAAATATCCATATAACTTCTTTGTTGGATACAGGATAACAGTTATCAATCTCTCCTTCTCTTTTCGGACTGGATTCCGTGACCGAGCAGAACGACGTGCGATCCGTGAGTCTGGAGAAAATTACAAAGACTTTTGTGATGGGAACGTAACTGGTGACAGAGGGCATCAATACTATGCCCCTGCATCTACATCTAGGCTGTCTCCTGAACCACAACATATTGTCCTGCATTTATCGCCCCTCTACTTGTTTTGAACAATATAAGACAGCTTCTCCCGTCCAATTGATGCTTCTAGGCATATCCACAATCTATATACAACATCATGTTGCATGACTAGCGACTATTTCCTTTCAACACCGGAGCCCCATCCCTTCAGGGGTTAGCATATCAAAGTTACGTCACGAACCAATCACAATCACCAGCAGCACAACCAGTATCACTTGATAAAAGCCCCAAGCGTCTTTGCCTTTACCATAATAATCCTAATATTTTACAGAATGACGACAGGAAGAATCTCCCAACCATTTGTCCCCAGAAGGGAAGGAGAATAACTCGACAATGCAGTAATGCTACCGCAGATCACACCTAGCTTACCAGCCAGCACTCAAAAATGCTGGTGAACTGCAAGGCCTATTGCATTTGGACCTTTAGAATGGTGCATGGGGCTCTTAATGCAAAGTTCATTCACTTGCAAGATCTTTTGTCTTGTGATTTTGAATCATTGAAGCCGCCAAGCTGCCTCCCGCCAGCCAAGAAATATACTAACACGTTCCTTCCGTAGACCTAGTACAACCGACTTCCCCGTAGTCAACATCGATCGAAGTTTTGGCGAGAAGGTTTATTGGCGTTATAAAGCAAGGAGACATCCATCTTTTAGAATCTGGCTTGGAATTCATTTTCTCTTCACCTCTTCATCCTCACTCTCAGCTCTCGGCAAGGTCATTAGCCTCTGGTCTATCATTGCCCTAGATAGATAATATCCCCTAGCTTCCTTTGTTCATTGACATTCCTATCACTATGTCTGTCTCCTCCGTTCTCACTTTCCTAGCTGGTGCCGCCATTCTAGTCCATGGTCTGCCATCTACCTCCCGCAGAACTGTCGAGTCTGTCAATGAGCTGCCCGAAGGTTGGTCCCTCTCTGGCCCCGCCAGCGATGCCGCCCAGATTAAGCTGTCCTTCTCCCTTCGCAATGCTGAGCAGATGGAGACCCTGAAGCTTCACATTCTTGAAACCTCTGATATAAAGAGCCCTACTTTCTCTTCCCATCTTTCCGGTGCTGATGTCCAGGCTCTTCGGTCGCCCCCGAAGGAGCGTGCCGAGACTGTCCGGCGTTGGCTCGCTGACTCTGGTATCTCAGAGCGCTCCATTGAGATCCGGAGTGATTGGGTCCATGCTACCGCTACTGTTGAACAGACCCGTACCCTCCTTGGAGCTGATATTGGCGTCTACTCCTTCCACGAGCAGGAGCCCCATCTCCGTACCCGTGAGTACTCTCTTCCTGAGCACGTTGCTCGCTATGTTGACTTTGTCCACCCCGTCTCCAACTTTATGACTCCTCCTTCTATGAGGCAGCGCCGTAGTGACTTCATGGGTAGACTCAAGGCCCATGCTGAGAAGCGTGCCATGATACTTGGGACTGACAAGAACGTCCACAACATGAAGATTGAGTCTGAAGCTTCTGGTTACCCTTGCTCTTTGGAGGTCACTCCCAGCTGCCTGCGGGAGCTGTACAACATCACTCTTCCCGAGGAGACCGAGTCTCTTGCGCATCTCGGTGTCGGTGGTTTCCTTGAGCAGTACCCCACCAACCAAGATCTTGCTGAATTCCTGAACGACCATGAGCCCGATCTGCCGTCGTCTCTCTCTAACATCACCTTCCAGCTTATCAACGGTGGTGTCAACGATCAGGATGAGAGTGACGCTGGTGGTGAAGCGTCTCTGGATGTCCAATATGCCATCCCCTTTCCTACCCCGCCAGAGTCTCTTATCTCTCTACCGGTGGCCGCGGTATTGAGATCGACGATAATGGCAAGAACAAGACCGTTGCTGCTTCCGAGAACGAGCCCTACCTCGAGTTCTTCGAAGCTCTTTGGCTCTGGATGATGCCGACCTTCCCTCGGTTCTGTCTATCTCGTATGCGGATGACGAGAAGTCTGTTCCCAGTGCGTATGCCTACAAGGTCTGCGATCTCATTGCGTCCATCACTGCCCGTGGTGTCTCCGTTTTATTCGCCTCTGGTGACGGAGGGTCCCGTGGTGTCCGCTCTGGCAACTGCTTGACTAACGATGGCAAGAATACCAAGACCACTACTACCTCATTCCCAGGTTCTTGCCCCTGGGCTACCTCTGTTGGTGCTCTTGACAATACTGCCACCTTCACTGGTGCAGATTACTCCACCGGTGGTTTCAGCCGTCTCTTCTCCCGTCCCAGCTGGCAAGACAGCGCCGCTACCAGCTACATCTCCGCCCTGAACGGTCTCCTCGATGGTTACTACAATGCATCGGGGCGCGTAATGCCTGATGTTGCTGCTGTCGGCTCCGAGTTCCTGATCAACCAGGGTGGTTATGAGGGCACCGTCTACGGTACCAGTGCCTCAACTCCTGTCTTTGCCTCTGTGATTGCCCGGATTAACCAGGCTCGTGCCAAGGCTAGCAAGAAGTCTCTAGGGTTCTTGAACCAGGCTTTGTACTCAACTGAGATCTCATCGGCTTTGACGGATGTTACTAAGGGAACTTCGGATGGCTGCTCTTGGTCAGGTAAGTCAGTCAGTGGGTGGCCGGCTAAGGCTGGGTATGATGCTATTACTGGCCTTGGTATTCCGGGTGATTACTACAAGTTGGAGCAAGCTTTCCTTGCTCTGGCTTAAATGTATAGATATGTGTGTGATGAGGGACTAATAATAGTAATAAGGATTGGGGTGAACGGATGAAGTCATGTTCAAAACGAAAAAACATAGTATCTAATCGTTATAATATCTAATATCAAGCCAAAATGTAAATAAAATATGTCACATCTTCATTTCTCATGTGTTCCGGTCTTTCTATATCCCTATATCTCCTTCCAATATGTCTCCGGCTTTCCGGCTCATCGCTAGCCACTTCTGCTCATGTATTTGGCCACCTGTTGTATCCGATTTGTCGCCTAACGACGATCCCTCACTTCATTCATACCGCCCACCAGTACTGGAGCTCTGCCAATCAGTAAATCCAAGATACCTGACTCTTTACTCAAGACACCAAAATTGCCAAGAGCAGTGGCGAGATTCCTTGTGAACGTCTGGGATTCTTTATGTGGGAAATCGTCGTGCTCCTTGTACAACGGCGTATCACGGTATTGGCAGGTTTCAACAGGTATCATAATTGGCTGGGTACATATCATTTTCGGGGATATTTCAAAGGAATTAGATATGGATGTGGCTTTTGGTGGAATGTGTGCGGGGTGCTTGGCAGGGCCACGAGGAGGCGAACGAGGGAGACACGGGCGGTCTTGGGTTGGGTCAAGGGTTATTGGGAGAAAATCACCGAGATTATCACCAATATTTCGGTTATGTGTTTGGAAGATTTTACAAAGAACGGCCATTTGTGATCTATGTTAATCAAAACATGAGGCTTCGACATTCAGTTGACGGGAATATTAAACGGTCACTTTCGATAATCAGGAATTGGCATATACGAAGATGCTCCACTCAAGCTTGGGTACCTTGTAACGCTGTGACAACATATATAGCTATCACAGGATTCATAGCATCAGTAGTTTATGCTTGTGTGATGTAAGCACTGGCGGTTCGTTCCCTTGCTACTGCAGGTGCACTTACTCTTGGGCTAGGGCCTGAACCAACGATAGAGGCCACCACAATGGGCGAAAGAGCTATTCTAGCCGGCAGGACGGATTCCTGGGTTGCATAATTTATGTTTGCTAGGAATATTTAGGGGTGCAGGATGGTGAGTGAAGGGACGTGAACATACAGCTGTTGGGTATCGCGGGATTGTGCAAACGGGGTCATTTTGTGTGGTGGGGATGTGTATAATGTGGATGTGGATTACTGAAAGCTGTGGCAGTCGGTGAGAATTAAGATTAGGCATCGCACATTCAAGTTGACGGCAGCTGGCACCTGTGTATCTGCATGATATAAAGGGTAGGCTCTCTCGCTGTTTCTTCCTCTTTAATCTTCTTAGCCACCTTCATTCCTTTTTACATTGTTTACCATATTCAAGATTGCTCCCTCGGATAGTTCCTGAAACTGTAATAGCCATATTTTTTGGAATCTTGGCTGCACGACGCTTTTCTTTGTTGATCAAGTGTCGATCTCATTTTAGACTTTATTTGTTGGAAATCCTCAAGCGAGTCCTTTCGACGGTCTTTAAGAAAACCATCCGCTCATATCTCCACCCCTTGAAGTTTATCCTTTCTTTATCCTCTTCATCTTCGAGTTTCGTTATAGATACGACATATACAATATGAAGCTCACTATTGCTACTATCCTCCTTGCCCTTAGTGGATCTGCCGCTGCCCGGTTTGAACCCCGCCATCCGCCTAACAATACTCATGTTCCGGTCCCCGTGAACTCTACCAGTGCTCCCGAGGTCTACAACAACACTCCCGGTCTGGCGTATCTTGCGCGCATTAAAGGCAATGTTAACGCCCGCGTCATTGCCTACTCTGACCCCTCGGGGTTCGGAACCATCTTCCACGTCAACGTCGATTGGCTGGATGTCAGCAAGGGTCCTTACAGTAAGTATTTCTGTTTTGAGCAAATCAATGGGTGGTGTTTGTTCGGCGTGTTTTCTAACATGTAATTGGTAGACTTCCACATTCATGACAAGCCGACTAACGGCAGTAGCTGCATGAGCACTGGAGGTCATCTTGACCCTTTTGGCCGCGGAACAAAGCCTACCTGTGATTCATCCCGTCCCGAGTTCTGTGAAGTTGGTGACCTTTCCGGCAAATACGGCACCCTTACTTTTGCCAACAATGAGAAAAAGTATGTTGCACACACAACATTCATAATTATATCTCGGATTTCATTTACCTAATCTTATTACTTCAGCTTCGTCGATGTGTACCTCAGTACTGTCGAGGGTCAGCGTACCTTCTTTGGCAATCGTAGTCTGGTCATCCATGACAAGGACAACAACCGCATTGCCTGCGCCAACTTCGACCGCACGCGCATACCCAGCTTTAGCGAAGACCACCGTACGTGTGAAGATTAAGGAATCTTTTCCACTTTAAATGTTGGTTATTGTTTGCTAACCCCTATTTTTGGTTTGTGCCCCTCATGTAGAATAGTATCCGTTGCGTCATCGTCACTGTCGTCCGCGCTAGAGAAAGAACAAGACTGTAAAGAAGGTCCAGAAAGCTAAGAATATGAAAGGCGTGGCGTCTGAAGAATGTGGTGCCTATCAAGGAGAATACTGTGGCTCTAGAGCCGTTGGAGGAGGATATCCCGATCATCCTGGAGCCCCTGCCCGATGTCATCATCCTTGATTCTCTCCCCACTATCCCGGAAGTTAAGATTGCTCCTGTTCCTAATGTGCCCGCTACGCCTATTTCCCCGATCCCAGAAGAGTCTATCATCATCGTCTATGTTCTCACAAGTACAGAGGCTGCTCCCGCTGCTACACCTGTGGAAGAAGTCCCCGTTTCTGGCAATGTTTCGGATGAAGACCCTGCTGCTCCCGAGCCTACATCATGAACCCCACTTTTTCCGAGGCCATTCTTAATAACATTGATGTTCCTGATCTCTCGACTGAAAAGGTTGAGGACTTGCAGTAAAAACCCAAAGTTGCTGAGAATGATCCTTTGCAGAACTTGATTGCTTTTGAGCCTCGAGTGTAAGCTACGCCTCAGGATGACGATGTACTGTATGTTTATCATTACAACTAATTAGCTTCTGGATTGGATTTGACAAAGTCTTGATTCTTTGTTTGGCGTTGGTTTTTTAGATTTTTCTTTTATGTTTCACTTAACGACTTTTGAATTTTTGTTTTTAATTTATTATCAGGGGACGATTAATGGGGAATATGGTCCACTAAGGATAGTTTAATCATTAAGCTATTATACCTTCATGTTGTGGTTACTTTTGTGACATGTCTGATATCACACTGAAAGCCAACGCACCGCTGAGGATAATATTACATATCGTAGTTCTGAATCTGAGTATCATTATCGAGCACATCGTATGCTTATTTAAGCACCGTTGGTGAGACGGCAGAGGGACGGCCACGCTCAAGAACGTTAGAGTTGCAGGTAAGTCTACTGTCCTCAATGCAAGTCAAAGAAGAACCACCTATTGGTCATTGATTAGTCATTGTTTTTGTTATCATAGAACAATATTTAAAAGTGCTTACAGTTGTTAACACTGGCAGGGACACAACAACCAGTCTGGCCGTTAACGGTGCAGACATCCTGCTTAAGTGATGTGTTGGCAACACAGCAAGCACCATTGGGGACAGGCCGGTTGGCGTTGGCGCCGGTTTGGCGGCCGGTGATGATGGCGGCAGTGGCGGCGGTGATAAAGGCGAGAATGGAGAACTGCATTTTGGTGGGTTGGGTGTTGTGCGGTTGGTTGGTTGGTTGGTTGGATATATATTAAATTAAAGACAAAATACTATTAAAAATTATTGAATGGGACCGCGCAGCAGGGAGAAGTGTGGGTTGATAGTGGTGATATAAACTGGAGGTCTGGCCTGAGGAGGGAAGAGGAGAGTGGATGGAGATGGAGAGGACGGTGGGGATTTATATGGTGATGAGAGTGGTCGTGAGGGAAGAAGCATGGAAGGTTGAGGCGGGACTTGACGGATGAACCGGAGGGGTTCGGGTAGGGGGTAGGGGTGGATGTTTCGGGTGGGCGAGTTTGGCGTAAGTGGGATTATGGTTATTTTGACATGTGGCAATAGTTTGGTTAGGATCAGGTAAATTATTACCACTTCATGTTATCAGAACTTTGTATGTTCTAGGGCATTATATGATTCCTATCTTTGAAACCTTCAAACCATTAAGATTGGAATACCTGTAGAGCTTGATGACTGTTGTCTTGATAGTCTCAACTCTAGATAGCTGTTGTCATGTCATTCACATTTTCTAGATCACCACTCATCCCAGCGTTTCAACTCCATCTTGGCACGTTCTCAAACCTTCTCTCGCTGTCAACTCAGAGGAAATCCCCATTTCCTTGTTTCCCCAAGCCTAATTTTTTTCTCAAATTTTAACAAACTTTTACTTGACCTCATTGACAAATAGTCTTCTGTGAAACAATATCTTCATTCTATTTTCAAAATTTACGATTGTCTGCTTTCGAATCTCTGCTGTAAATCGAACCTTTAGCAAACTTATTCAATACAGTGCACATCCCACATGATCCGGCTAATCAGATTCCTGACACTACGATGAATCCGCCAAGATCGTCAGGGCTTACTTTATATTATCACCGATATCTCACCCTTCTCACACATTTAACCACAACTTTAGCCACATTCAAAACCGTTCCCGTAAGAACTTTTTAGACCTCGCTTACAATACCTACTTAAAGTACCTACTTCATTCTTGTTTTTCACCGCTCAGTCAAACTTGGACTTGGCTCGATCGCAGGTTTGGCACCCGTACTTAGAGGACCCTGTGGCCGTTTCATTATATTATAGGCGAAGCAAAACGAGCCTAGTGGGGTGTCTAAGCACCTACGGGACAAAAAGATTGGTCATGTGGTCTAGAACGAGGTATCCTGTTTCTCGGAAAACAACGGCCGGCAACGGGAAGTTCGGAGGTGTGACGTCAGGAGGAAATATCGTAAAATCGAGAGAAGAGCTAGGGCAGAAACTTAGTAAAGGTTAAAGGTATTATAATGTAGTGATTTCTGTTATTAGTAGTTTATTATCTTACTTCTTTGAGACTACCTATTCCACTTCCAACGACATCTCATCCTCGCCATACTATTTTATTTATTAGCCTCTTTGTTAGGTGCCCAAAAACTTTTCCGGATCTTGATCCTGTAACTCCTCGTCTTGAAATATAAAATTATTTTGAACGTCAAAGTACTTGCGATCATCTCCAAGCCAAATATCGTTGAGTTCCTCACATTGATGAATAATAAACTTGTAAAGACGACCGTTCCAAACGTCATGTGCAAGAAAGGCCCAAGATCTTGCTTTGAGTCTTATCTGTGAAATCAGGCTCCTCCACCGGGCAGAAACAATGCTTGATATGTAGGATTCTTGGTTGAATGATAACTTCTAGTGTGTTCAAAACTGGAGGTATCCAGAAGCTATAAAATTGAATCAACGAAACGGCACTTTCGCCACTAGTATAGGCCCCGTTCTTGATTGACCGTAGATCGACCAGTCAGGCTATAACACCTACAACTATGTCCAAACTTGCGACCATCTTATCAAGAATTTGGTTTTCCAGCTTCCTGGAGTCTTGAAAGTCTTACTTCAACCACGTGATCCATATGCCCCCAAGATAACAAGGCATTCCAGTAGAAATCCACATAGACAGAAAGACGTTAAGCCCAGGTGAGAGTGAGCAAACCGCTCACGTTGAAAGCCGGACAATCAGATATAATATATTCGTAACAGCCGCGCTGCAAAGAAATACGGAGTCACGACGCTGAAGGCTCTCCTTTTGGGACCCGACTTCATCTTCATCATCATCATCCACCCAACGGTCTTATCGTCTTTCCATGCTATCTTATCAATTTCCTTATCCCACTCCAACGGCCGGATCGGGAGAATCTCAGCATTCGTCATGATCACTAACATCGAAAACCACGGCTCTCTCATCGCCACGACCCCCACATACGTCGGCGCCGGGCTGAACCAACTCAGTATGGGTGGGATCAAACCGAGAATTATACCGGCAAAATTGAGCTCGGCTTGGCGGAAGTCGGGCCATTCTTTGAGAACCGAGTGGACGCCTAATAATACCGTGATGGGAATATTATTGCATAAGCACACCATCCACCCACGAATCACGATAGTCTCCAATTCTAAGCAAACATCTATTGTTGAATGAAACCATTCACTATCTTATTGACCCCTCATGATCTAAAGTCTAGATAACATCTTCTACATGCGACTATAGCTTGTGAGAAATATGGGGGTCCCGTCTACTCTCCCATAGTCAAGCTACAGAGTGCCGGATTGGTACTACGGTAGGTGACCGCGTGGGAATACCCGATGTTGTATGTCTATTTTTATGGGGACGTTACGTCGCCAGAGTCTAACCGACGTGGCTGGTGATCTGATAGTGGCAACCCCATTGAAATCCTAGATCATTCGCGCTGCTGGCCGATCTGATAATTTTGTCAATGCCACGGTGCATCGCAAAGTGAATTTCTATTGGTAATTTGGAGAGAGGAGCCGTAAATAGGTGCCGAAGCTCAGCCAATTTGGTACAAGAAAAGCTTTTTGTTTCAGGAGGATTGAGTACATATTCATTTGAAATTCGAACTCGCGATCTTTTTTCACTCTTGATTTTAACTTTGGTAATCAATATACTTTGTAGATTTAATTCAGTACTATTAAATCCACTCTCTCAATACTCATTCCGCACTAACGATTGTTCCTACAGAATTCTTCACGCTCCACACTCCTTCCTACTACTACATCACCACCTCAATTACAATGTCCGAACCCGGCGTCGGCTTCGCGTACCCCCCGCTCCCTGCAGCCTGGAACAAACGCGACCTTCTCCTCTTCGCTAACAGCATCGGCTGCACCGCTGACGAACTCCACTACCTCTACGTAAGTCCCCCATCCTCTCTTACTTCGGACCCCTTCATTAACCCAACTCCCAGGAACGCCACCCCAATTTCGCCGCCTTCCCTACTTACCCCATCGTCCTCGGTTTCAAGGGAGCAACCCCCGACGTCGTCGACTTCTACGCCCGGGAAAAAGCCATCGACATCCCCAGATGCCCCTCATTTGATCCTAGCCGCGTCGTCGACGGGCAGCGGAAAATGTTTTTTTTCAAACCAATCCCACTATCCTCTGAGGGTCGCAAGTGGGAAACACGGACGTCCGTTATTGGCGTTTACGACAAGGGGAAGCCCGGGAGTGTCGTGGAGACGCAGCAGGATCTTGTGGATGTGGAGACGGGCGATGTGTATACTCGGTGCATTGCGAGTGTGTTTTATGTCGGGAGTGGCGGGTGGGGTGGGCCGAGGGGGCCGCCAGCGGAGAATATTCCGACACCGGATAGAGCGCCGGATTTCACGGTGACGCAGACATCGACTAGGGAGTCCGGGTTATTGTACCGGTTGAACGGTGACTACAACCCTCTCCATGCTACACCGGAGCCTGGGTTGAAGATGGGCTTCAAGGGCGATATCATACACGGGTTGTTTGCTTGGAACACTACTTGCCATTTGATCCTAAAGAAGCTAGGCGGTAGCAAGCCTGAGAACATCAAGGAGTTCCAAGCGCGCTTTGCTAGCCCCGTGATGCCAGGAGATACGCTGGAAAGTAAGGTTTGGCAGATGGGGAATGTTGTGGATGGGTTTGAGGAAGTTCGTTTTGAGACTCGGGTTGTTGGCGGCAAGGTTTGCTTGAACAACGGCCGCTGCTTAGTCCGGATCGTACCCGAGGTTGCTGCCAGGCTCTAATTGCTGTTGAGTTTGTAATTATGCTATGAATATATTGTGGTTGTATAATTGCTTGTCTTAATATCCATATTAAATATATCCTTTGTTTTAGTCGTTCAAACATTAATCAAATGGAATTCTCCGTAATCCGCCAGCCGTCTTCTTCCGTGCCTCCACACTCGCCGCGATAATACTCGGCACATTGATACCACAGCAATCGTTCCAACCCACGGCTTCGTGTTTATGCGGTCCCTTTTCATGATCCAAACACAGATCTCCCGTTCTCTCCTCATTCTCTTCGCTTCCGAGACCCGCCTCCTCCTCTGTGCTCATCCCATCAACAGCCGGAATCAGCGAGCCAAACAAGAAGTGTTGCATAACTGGCAACTTGCTTAGGACTTCTGCCACAAACATACGGCGCATGCCGGCTTCGATCTTGGACCAGTTCTTGGCTGATGAAATATCGTCAAGCATGGGACTATGCCACCGAAGACCCTTAACAATCTTAGTGCTGTTGACAAAGGCGACTTGGAAAAGATAGAGATAGTCTTTGGCGTGCTCTTCCAGCATGAGCTCTTGATGAATGGCGCGAGGCGTGATGTACGGGTGTCCGAGAAGCTGGGTAGCGCCGAATAAGAACGGAAGAAACTGGTAGTCATCCAGACCCCATACACCATGTGAACCAGCGGGCTCCAGGTAGTACGTCATCTGAACCTTCTGCATCAATACCAAATACTTCTTAAACACTCTCAACACCAAAGCCTTCAAGTCACCCTTCTCCACCACTCCCAACTGATACAAGCACAACAGCCAAATTATGAAATTCAACTCGTGTCCCGATCCATAGTCAATCCGCATCCGATTTCCAAAAGACTGCCCCAGATACACCGACACCTCTACCACCGCTTTCTCATCCTCCACTCCCAACTCCCGATGCCACCTCGGCATCTTCGACTTTGCCAAATCAATAAACCTCCTAAAAGCCTTATTCCCAAATCGTGATCCCCCCTGCTCATCCGGCGGCGCCTCCTCCACAATCCCCTCCAATTCCTCAATGATCCCTAATAACTTCACAACCGGCTTACTCAGCTGGTCATCCGTGACCGACAAGCACGAGATACCTGCGACAGCATCGGTGAGGCTAAAGACCCAGGATTGGATAAGTGTGTTTGACGGTGAGGCGAGGAAAATATCGTGGTCGACTTTGGAGAGAATGCGCCGGGAGGGTACTTGGTAGGTGTGGGTGGTGAGAGTGGGGGGTGTCGGGAGCGCAGGGGTCGCGGGGCGAGGCTGACTGTTTTCGACTTGGCGCTTGCGGCGGGGCTCGAGTTTTGGGAGACCACCAGTTAGGCATGGAATAGTCGGGAGGGTATTAGGCCCATGGGAGATTGGTGAAGACATATTGGTGATGGTGGATGTTGAATTTTAAATGCAAAGTTTAGTGGGATGTTATGTTTACAGGTCCAAGTTACATTGTGCTATCAATGTCATAAAGGAGCTACCTTGCTGTCTGGGTTTTAGTAACCCTACATATGGAATATTGGTGCTATTTTTGTGTAATTATGAAAAAGTAATATTATCAGAACCTATCTCTTTCTATACAATCAATCACACAATGTGTGGAAATTTATCAGAACATTATCAAGAAATCGAACCAAAGCTTTATTTTGTTATACTTAAAACTTAATGATATCAATAATGACATTAAATATATTGATATTCACTATACTCGATTTGGATTTTAACTATTAACCCTAATTCATGAATACCATTTTGTGGGTCTGCATCCTAACAGACAGAACCATTGCATTCCCAAAAATTCTTTGTATGAACATGAGTATGGAACAGCAAAAAATAGAGATTTATCTCCTATAGTCACATAATCATCGACTTTGTTCTACCTAAGCTTTAGTCATATACATATAGACCCACATTTTTACCTTACAATCACATAATCCTAATCTTCATCCATAAACACCCACAATGTCCACTGTGCCCGAAGTTCACCTTGCGCCGCTCCCGCGTGTCGACGGCTCCGCCGCTTTTTCGCACAATGGGTTCAAGGTCCTTTCCTCAGTCAACGGCCCCATCGAGGCAATGAAAAAGGACGAGGCGGCGTTTGAGGCGATCATTGAGGTTATCATCAGACCAGTTGCTGGTGTCGGAGGTAGGTCCGAATTACCCCGGTCATGTCTGGGGCACCCCAATATGGACGGAAGCATTTTATTGACTGGATAGCAGGTACTAGAGAAAGACATTTGGAATCGATAATTTCTTCGGCGTTAAAAATATCGTGCTGAGGAAGAATTATCCTAGATGCCTTATTCAAGTTGTCCTTCAGATTACTGAGACGCCCGATAATGTCTACGAGAATGCCAAGATCACCCAAGCGCATGCCGTAAATTGACATCAATCATCTAACATTTATATCGAAATTGTAACTAACATCCAACAGAATCTTCCCGCAATCCCCGCTCTTCTCCACTCTGCTATCCTCGGCCTCATGTCCGGAGCTATCCCCTCACTACCCTCGCCACTGCTGTCCTCCTGGCCATTCCTACAGACTCTTCTGCCTCCATCATTGTCGACCCTACCGCTGTGCAAGCATCTCGGGCTCGCTCTATCCACGTCATAGGTTTCACTACTACCGACGAGCTCCTCTTAACTGAGAGCGAAGGCTCTTTCAACCCGGCGCAACTCAAGGCGGTCCTCGAGGAAGCCAAGAAGGTGTGCTGCCAGAAGGTCACCGACGAGGTTGAACTGGAGAAGAAGACGGAAGTTGAGGGTGCCGCAACGAACATGAGGCAATTTATGCGGTCAATTATGGTTGCTAAAGTGAAAGAGGACCTCCATTGGAAGACGGGTGTTTGAAGGGGACTAGGGAGCACGTCATGATTAGGAAAGAAGGATCTAGCCTGGTAACTACAATTGTAATAAAGGATACCCATGGAGATAGAAATCTGGCAAAACACTCGGGTGATTCATCATGATATTGCGGACATTGGAGGATTAATGATGGGGAGGACGAAGGAAGCTGTGCACTTGTAATATCTGGTGGCATGCTGCTCGAAGTTGAAGCCTGATACTAGGCATAAGATAGATAGAACCGGATCTCAATGTTCAAACAACGAAAGCAGCCGAATACCCAATTTGTCATATGGTGTAGTGAGACTAGAAACAAGTATGATGTCTATCCGGTAGAAGTCTAACCATTCCAAGCACGATAATTACCAACAACACAACAATCAATATATTTCACAATATCATCAATTTCTTTATATTCCCTATCAGTCCCCCCGGTCCGAGTTCTCGCCCCTTAGTGTCACACACATCACTCTCACCTAGCCAACCAGACATTGACAGACTCCAAACCTACTAAGAAATCCCACCACCTAAATAAAACACATGATGGCTCCGAAGTGCATAACTTGCTACATTTTAATGCGGGGAGGCTTCCGTTGCCCTTAGATGGGATTTATAGATGCTGTGTATGAGGATGATCGGGAGAATAGGAGGTTGCTGATAACGTTAGTTCCCACACGGGTGTGAATATGAAACGGGCGACGGGGTGGGTCTAGGCTGAAGAAACAAATAGGGAGTATCAAAAATCGGGGATATTGAGTTCGAAATTAATAGTAGCGGTCTGGTCGGTACAGAGTAGGTGGTTCTTGCGTAGTTTGTTGACGAGGATATAATCCGGAGATAGAGGTTCAAGAGTCTAGAATACTAGTAATGTTACATAAAGTCAACCTCATATCCAGGAATTACCACCGAATTCTCAAGTGTCACTTTGCGTATTCGTCTGCTTCCGAGGCGATCAGAGTTCGATCTCAATGAACGCACACAGACTTGCGGCACAATCGCAAACCAGCCATAGCGACCTCAGAAAATCCCTCTAAGAACTACCCATATCTCCAACACGAATATATGTATTTACGAGTTTCTCCTTTGCGAGATTTTGGAAAACGAGAGAAAACCTCTGAAAATCATCATAATAATTTTTACAAATTCCAACCGCAAATATCAACCCTATGCACCGTTCTGCATAAAGAACCTCGAAACCCAGACCAGCCTCTTCAGATGACCAGCCAACTCTAAAACCCCCGCCTTAGATATGCTGCTGTGCCTCAGAGTTTCGCTAGCCTCTAAGCTTAAACCACAGGTTCAGGGATTCCGTATGCGGGAAAACGATCGAGAATATTATCTCCATACTGAGAAAAGTATAAGTTTAATCAAGACTCAGGCGGAATTTCGCTGGTAGCCATAAGGTCTTAGTGATACTTTGCTGTATTGTTTTTATAGTTGTACTTTGTAGACGGGCTTGGCTAGAGACTCTCGTAAATATGGGTTGTCAGCTCCGCCTGAATTTCCCAATATCGCCATCCTTCTAGACATGAGTCTAGTTGCCGAGACAATCCCGTACCCTCGTATAGACTTTCCTGTCCTCCATCTTGATCCATCTCAGAAAACTATTTTCAATCGCAATCGCATCTTCGGTCTTTGCAACCTGTCTCCATATAGAAAAATCACGTTCCCAATAACAATTCTGGATACCTTTTGGTGGCTATTACCTATAGTGACATGGAAAAGCTGTGAAGCGAGCGGACGGGCTGTCAAAGCTAAGCGGTAAGTGTGAGCCAATGCAACGGTGTGGAGGGCGAGCGCTGGTGCTTGTATCTTTAGGAAAGTCGAAACGGGGTTTCCAAGGGGTTGATCGTGGGAAACAAGGAAGCGGCAGGATGTTGTGGCTAGAGTGAGTGTTAGCTGCTATTTAGTGATATTGTGATGACGGCATGATTCTACTTGCATTTCTGCAACGTATAGAGTTTGAAATCCGCAACATTCTTACTAGAGGGACAGAGAAGAAGCTACAGACGAACACCGTCCATCACAAAGTCTAATTGCTATAGAAGCTTCTTTGTCTGGTTCTAGAGGAGAATCCTGATCCTTTGGCCGGTCGAGTTATTCGGTTGACTTCTGATACAGGAGAAGGGTGAACATCTGACAGGGCACTAACACACAATAGCATCCTTCATTGAAGTTTATTGCAACATAATCTGCTCGTTTGATTGATTGGTGAAGATTCGAAAAAGAAAGTATGATTTGGTGTTTGAACATTTGCCTATAGGCCAAGTCTCAGTCCAGTTACAGCCTGTCCCAATTCTAGACGACGTCAGTCAATAATGTTACGGTGAAGATAGTGATTGCTGTCAGCACACCTCCAGTCACATCCCAAGAATTGACTTCATGCTGCTCTATAAGTTATAAATAGTGATATTAATCCTCATAACTCCAAAACGGAGGTGATATTAGGATATCATCATCAATCCTTTGCTATTCACCGCAGTTATTGGCTACATCTAACCGCCGCGCTGCTTGTGATAATGCGCCTGCTGGCTCTCCCCGAATGTACAATTTCACAATCCTGACATCACAAACTCGAGCAAGCGGACTTTCACGTCGTCCAACCTAGTTATGAGCAAGTAGTTTCTCCAGCACGAGATCTATAGTAGAAAACACGGATGCCATTTGCCATATCTTGTATCAAGCCGTAGTGTGATGCGACTTTGTATCGGATGCAGCGCAAACTTGCGCGTTCGTCTCAGTACGTAGGAACCGCTTAGGCCTTAATCTCATCATAGCATGAAGTGAAGACTTTAAGAGGAGGTCAACCTATTTGAGAGTACTAGTGACAGTCTCTAGAATCAGATGCAGTACTCAAACAAGTCCAAACTTATACAATGATAAACAGTGACTGTTATCCAAGATAGGGAATAACAATGTCTGGATGCGCCAGTAACGAATTGGATTTCCAGTCGTTAAACAATGTCACATTTTACCAAAGTTTTATCTTTGCATCTCTAGTCTGGGGTCAGAAGCAGACGTCCCGGTTAGCTCGTTGTCCATGCTTCCTCAGTGTCCTGTCAACAAACCTGGACATCCAGCACTTACCTCGTCCATCTACCGCCTCACGCACTTTGTTCACCAACTCCAGCACAATCCACTAGCTGTCACTGTGAGTGACTTTGATCTCTGATAGTAGCCCCCCAACTATCCAAGCCCAGACCATGCTATCGCATCCATAAGGCCTGGCCGACCGGGGCAATACTACAGAACATAGTCTCCACGTAGAGAAAGCTCGAACGGACCGCCGTTGATGCGGGCCACCCCCCTTCACAATATGTTCCTTGCTGGTCTGCGACTATTGCTACATTACCCCGTGGCCGAAGACTGGTTGCAGGCATTCTAGCATTAGCAGCTTAGCTTTAGTCTTGCTTGATAGTAGCAGAAACGAGACGAGACGAGACGACGGGGACATAAACGAGGGGTAGAAGGGAAAATGAGTGAGTGAGAGGACTACTGTTTTTCCGGTGTCTATGACGGCGATTGCTTTAGTCTGTAGAGGGTGGAATTCCGTATTAAAGGTGACACGAGCGCTCGTTTTCTCAAGTAACTGAATTCCCCGCTCTTCATAATCGCCAAGCCCTTCATTCTACTCTAGCTGGAGTTTCCCGATTTGCATCACGAGATCTTTGACTTACCATGCTGTGTATTGTTAGTCTTGGATTGAATCACTGTTCCAAGTTTCAGTTGCATATTTAAAATATCTTGTTGTCTCCAATTCTTTTCCGGCATTTCCATTCTCATAGATAGACCTGCAGTCTATTCTCTCCTTCCTTGTAAACGCTGTGCCGCTCTCTTGCTCACCAATCACAACCCCCAATCAGCTTGTTACTTCTTAAACAAGCAAAAACCTACAGATACTGAATTTTCACTGGTTCGCCATATCACAACTCAAGTAATCACTTGTGTCAACGCCAGTCTTCGCCTTGATTTTAGCCGCAGCTACTTGTCATACCTCACCAAGGTCTACATACTCTCGTCTATCGCAATACTGATTTCTTTTTCACTATTTTGTGGAATTTTCAACTCCTTTCACATCTTCAGCTTTGCCAATCTCTATTCGCCGTATTCCGGACATCACATCACGCCCCACCTCACCACTGGTAAGTTCATTCTTCCCGCTTTCACCATGATTCATACGGAAGGAGTGCTACACAGATTTATGTGTTGCTCGCCTGTTTCCAAGAGGCTCCCGTCGAGAACTCTCATCGGCTGCTTATCCAACAAATATCACCACGTTGTCAGCCCCATCGTATATTGCGCAGTATGCACATATTTAGAACAAGCATCACAAGGTCGCAACGTGTTGTCCTGGCTCGACTAGTCATCTTCATGTGTTCAAATTCACCTCTAGTGAGGACAGGTGACAAAGCCTCCCCTATGCAGTGACGACGCACCATGCACATTCAATGCACCTGGAATTGCTTGCAGGAAGCGTCCGCGGACACGGGGTGGGCGGCACCTGAACCAAGACACAATTATCTGTCCCTCGCGAGTTTTGCGCAGTCAACATCGTATCCCACCGGACCCAGCTTGGGGAAGAGAAAATTGGCCCGGATATTGGCTGGCTATCCCATAATTCCAGAAGCCCTCGACTAGACGATGATATAACTTGTAGAAAAAGCGCTAACCAATGTCCCTGCTTTGACTTGTGATAGGCCCCCACCAGCTCTGAGACCCTCCCTTCCCTTCCAAACTCCGGCCTCAATAGCTTTGATTCTGCTCTGTGCGTCGTATAGTTATTGTGATTGATTACTCAATCAAGCCGTGTGTCGTCTTAATTTTGTCTCTATCTAGTACTGCGTTCACTATCCGACGCTCGCTGTTAACGCATTTATCGGTGATTGTCGATTTATTGCCGTCGTTTTTTCCTGTTACGAAAATTTCCCTGGTGACAAAGGCCTGCGCCGTCCCTGTGTTTCGGCTCTATTGAATTAGCAATCTAAGCTCGTCATCGACGCTGCGGTTTTTCTTCGATCCTACCAGCATTTTATTTAAGATGCCCTATTCAGTCCCGCACTCCGAGCCTAGTGCTGTGCATCCTGCTCTAAGCAGTTCTCCATCTGCCTCCGGTACTTATAATAACGACACCCCACAGCAACAACAATCAACTGATTCTACCTTTGTGTCAAAGAACCCCACTTCTCCTTCCTCAATTACTTCTTCCTCGACCATTATTGCTATTACTGCTCCTAGAGATCTCGTTGCTTCTGCTGCTGTCTCCACCAACGCTATCGCTAGCACCACCATTGTGGCTCGCGAGCCCATTAACACGACCATCTCCTCCCCCGCCACCCTCTCTGCCGCCGAAAAAGCCCGCATTGTCCCCCCACCTTTGCGCCCAACCACCTTGTCGTCTGTTGCGCGCGCCCATAAGCCCCACGCCTTGTCTTTGTCTGAGATGCTATCTTCCTTCAACACCTCGGTCATTGGCTCCGGTGCTAGCTCGGCACCGGCTGTCAAGGACGCCGCCAACCCCAACAGCCTCACCGATGCGCTCAACAACCTCGGCATGGCTTCCGTTGGTACTGTTCGCAGTTATACATCCGGTATCCCATCTGCTCTCGCTGCTTTGCAGAGTCCCTGCTTCTACCACAAGCGGTTCGACGATGCAGTCGATATCGATAAAGTGCTAGAAGAGATTAAGAGCGATGAAAGCATGTCACATTCCCGGCTTGTTCAGACTGCCACATCTGTGCGCGAGATCAGCAAGCAGCTACAACGCAGGCCTATCAAGCGTGCTGTTCGCAATGTTATGATCGTCACTAAGGCTCGGGACAACCAGCTAGTTTATCTGACCAGAGAGTTAGCCATGTGGCTATTGCGCACGCCCCGTTATGGCTCGGATGTAGGTGTCAACGTCTATGTTGATGCTAAGCTTCAGAACTCCCGCAGATTCGATGCTGATGGGCTTCGTGGAATGGACCCTCGGTTTGATGCTATGCTCCGCTTCTGGACTCCGGATCTGTGCTGGACGCAGCCGGAGAAGTTTGACTTGGTGTTAACTATGGGCGGTGATGGTACGGTTCTGTTTACTTCGTGGTTGTTCCAGCGTGTAGTTCCTCCCACCTTGTCTTTCAGCTTAGGCAGTCTAGGTTTCTTGACTAGCTTCGAATATGAGCGCTACACCGAGCATCTGGGTCGCATCATGGGTGACTCTGGCATGAAGGTCAACTTGCGCATGCGTTTCACTTGCACTGTCTTCCGCAACCGTGGTGATGGCAAGCCTCCTACTAGTGAGAGTGAGCAGTTTGAAGTTCTGAATGAACTTGTTATTGATCGCGGCCCGTCTCCCTATGTCTCCAACCTTGAGCTGTACGGTGATGGGGAGCTTCTGACTGTCGTTCAGGCTGATGGTTGCATCTTCTCTACCCCTACTGGTTCAACAGCCTACTCCCTGTCTGCCGGTGGTTCCCTGGTTCACCCAGATATTCCTGCTATCCTTCTCACACCAATCTGCCCTCATACTCTATCTTTCCGGCCTATGGTTCTGTCCGATACAATGGCTCTGCGAGTGTGTGTCCCGGCTAACAGCCGTGCCACTGCCTACTGTGCCTTTGACGGCAAAGGCCGTGTTGAGCTTCGCCAGGGCGACTGTGTCACTATCACCGCTTCTCAATATCCTTTCCCTACTGTGACACGCACTGATACTGAGTGGTTTGACAGTGTTTCTCGTACTCTTCGGTGGAACACCCGCACCGCTGCACAGAAGCCATTTGACGCTACTCCTGTGGACAGTGAGGATCGGAAAGCGGATGAGCCTGAGTGGGACATTGATACCGACTCGGCGTACTACGCTAGTGAGGAGGGTAGTCAGTCGGCGAGCCCGCTGCAGAGACAGATGAGCATGCTTGGGATGTAATAGAAGTGTATATAATTAGAATTGGATATAGACTATGCTTCTACGGATAGCTACAGACAGATATGTTTCTTTAGGGTATTTTATGCTCTTTTGATTGACGTTTGCGTTTACTTTGTCTTCCCCGATTACTGAAAAGTTAGACAAGGCAGATCGACCATTAGGCTTCATGATACTTGCCTTGGGTTGAGTCTGGAGGAGTTGTATCTTGACTGTTTATAAATGATTTGAAGTTTCTCTATTAAGAATATTTGGGCGTTTGGTCTGGGACTTGTGTTGGAGATGTTGGATTTTTCTTGATATACACTTTGTTGAGATACCATATAATAGTTGTTCTGTTGAATTCACTGTACACTGTATATAATTAACGCTGTTGGGAATTGGAAGCATGGTTTTAGTTCTACTTTGCGAATTAATCATGATTTGTGACATGTAGACATCGATCTTTTTACTGGTCATTTCTTTGCCTTATAAGATGCAACTACAAGTAGTAGAATATGATAATGTAGAAGGGCTTAATTGCATTTTACCTGCAGACGCTATCTATAGTCATGAACTTGTTCCAACATTATTTCCGTCGCCTATCATCGTCATTGATGATGTCATCCTCTCCATACCCTACTGTAACCATACTAACCATTTCCCAACCTATGACGTATATTCCCGGATTTTTCGCATCCGAGCTGTGAACCATCGTTTAGCCAGAAAGACGCTGACGCCGATAGTCACTTAATGACATTGGGGAATTTTTAATATAATGAATAGTCTCTAATTGGCCATATATTATTGAATAACCTATAAATCACCATCACCTCTACTATCGGCAAGACTCTACACCGATCTAGCCCCGTTCCGTCGATTCCGGGAAGAAATTTAATCGAATAGAGTTAGAAAACTTCCAAAGATAGCTAGAATAGCAAAGTTGAAAAGACTTATTATAGTGGCGAATACATAACGTTGTCAAAGTCATCGATACACAAAGCGAACCCTATATGTACCAGTCTCATAAATCCTCCATCGGCCTCGTACTCCATGACCCCGGCTTGCCACGATAGCGTCATCCGCAAAACTGTGATCCCCTCGCCCCCAATATCAAAACCCTAAACTCTAACTCTACAAAGCCCCCTCGATACTTACCATTTACTACATACCATCTCACAACCCGCACATCTAACTCCTTAGGGCCCCTGGCCCCCCAAAATCAATTGCATATGTGGGATGATCCTCCATGCACACAGGCTTCACCGCCTAATCAACGAGTACCAAACAGCAGCAGTTGACAGCTTGGAGATGGCAAAGAGGACAGTAGGAAGCAGTGGAGAGAGTGCTGGGCAATGGAGGGTGGAGTGGGCTCGGGTCGCGAATGCAGGTTCTGCAGTAGGGGATCCTTCCGGCGCATGGCAATTGAAGATGGGGGTGTAAGTGGTGGGGTTGGTTGATTGGAGAGGAAATGTAAAGTAGGTGGAGGTTTGGGAGGGATTGGGGAATGATAGTATTGAAGAGGTGGTAGAGAGTACGAGTAGATGTTTTAGATGAAAAAGTGTAGAGATCTGATAAATTGAAATAGGTGACGAAGTTGATGGTGGTGGGATGTCATGACGGGTCGTGTAAACAGGATTTGAGACATAGCGAGAGAAATTGGCATAATGGTAATCCATATTTACCCCAGGCGGCTCGATACCGAGAAATTGAGTGAACTAATAAGAAATCAAGGCTAATTGATAATTGTACCGCCACAGCACTAGTTCTTGGCAAACGAGTCCATTCAATAGTCGATCAAGTCAACAATTTAACAATGCCCAAACAAATAAACACAACAAATCGCGATGATATAAAATAAACAAATATATAAGATGCATAACAAACTGAATAGGTAAAAACCTAAACCGGTTATTTTATTCATCACTCACAGTATCATGAATCTCTGCCCAGCACCAATCATTAAAAATGAAGTACTGAAACTCAGAAGAGAACCCAAGCGTGTGGACGTTCCAGCCAGCCAAAAAACTGCCTGCATAGCTTTTCCAAAAAGAAGGCTAAAAAAGATAACTAGTAGTTGTAAAGACAAAAACGAACCGCCGTCTCCTAATGATGAAACCCCGAGAAAGACATAAGTCACTCTCCCTGTTGTGAAAATATTTAGTGATAGTAATGAGAATGCAAGAAGACAAAAGTAAAAACAAAATCCGGCACCCAGATATCCAACACCAACAGACCCAATTTCAGACCTAAGCCAGAAGAATCCCTTTGAACAGATAGGAAACTCGTCAACCAGAAAAGTGAAGAGACAAAAAAACAAAACAATAAAGACAGTACGAGAAAAGTAAAGAAAAGTACGAAGAGATAAAAACCGAAGAGCCTCCCTATAAAGCCGGTCCCAAAATGCATCAAAATAAGAGGTTGACTAGTTCATGAAATCCACCAATGTGAAATGAAAATAGGAAACGCTCAAAAGAGGAAGAGTAAAAAAAAAGCATAAAACAGAGACGCGTAAACAAAGAATTGTACAGAAGATAATCGACAATGCATGAAAACATTCTCGATAAAAGGAAAAGACCAAAGGCAAAGAGACAAGAAAGGAAGTCCCGTTTGTACAGAGCGAACCAACCGTTTAGCTTTTGGACACGTGACTCATCATATTTCAATAAATACGACATACTAGACATAACAATGTCTTGTGAGCCAAGATGATTGCAGCAACAGCTGACCACTACTCACAGTAAGCATGAAAACTGTCACAAAAATGCGAAGTTCTTCACCGCCAGTTTCCCTCGCGTAGAGCCAGAAGGCCTGCAACACAGACAGCGTCACCCTTTTTACTGGGCGATGCGTCGCCCAGGTACTGGTTGACGTCCTCACGAGCAACACGCTTGCGGGGCTCTGACTCCTTGTGGTCTTCATCGCTGAGCGAGCGCTTCTTGGAAACAAGAGGCGAGTAAGACTGGGGAGCGTCCCGAGGACGGCTCATGGGGCTGAGGGAGTGGCGGCTAAGGGGAGATTCCGGAGTCAGGATGCGGCGGGGACCAAAAGTCTTGGTCTCAGAGCGCCCGTTTTCTTTGTCACTATCGGGACCACTAGGGGCGGGACTAGCGGTGGAAATCGGGTGGTAGGAGCGGGCAACGAAGTCAATGTCCGTACGAAGAGGTTTAGAAGGCTCCTCATACTGACGCTTGGTGTAATGAGATTGACCGTGGTTGAAAGCAGCAGCGCCCAGTATCATGTTCCTCTTAGCTTTGTTGTTCTGAAGGGCTCCGGCATTTCCGATAGGACCATGGTGGGACAAGCCAGTGGAACGGCGAAGGCCTATTTCAGCCAAAGCAGAACCAGACGACTCTCTCATTGCGAACTCAGTAAGTTGGTCGGTCTGAGGAGTATCCTTGTCGCAACAAGACTCCCACTGACGAACGTCACGCGAACGGCCAGGAGGGAGACCACGAGTCAGAGCAGAAATGGGCGGCAGCGTGATACCGGTGGCGTCACTGTTGCCACGGTCCAGAGGCTTGCATTCAGGCAACAAGATGTTGTGACGAGGAGCGTGCATGCGGGGAGACATATCGTTGGTGATCTCGGCGCGGCCATCCAGGGAGTAGCCAAGACGGACCTTGCTGGGAAGCTCAGGAAGGCGTCTGGAGCTGGGAGTGATCATCGAATGAGGCTCATCAAGTCCACCGGGACCGGAGGGAGACGAGAACGCATGGGTATTAAAACGGTTGGATACATAACCAACGCTAGCGGAGCTGGGAAAGTTGTGCATCATGGGGTGGCGGTTGTTTGCGTTGCAAGGAGTCCGTATCTCATTTTCAGGTGAGCTGGTGATGTGGTTCTGACATTGAACAGAACCATTCAAACCATCGCGGACAAGAGGAGAGCTGTCGATGAGTGAAGGCATAGGCGAGGGGTTGGCACCGTGAAGGCCGTGGGACATATGGGTCGGGGTCTGCGCAGGGAAACCGGGCTGGGTGGGAGAACCGCTGACGCCAGGATAGCTGTGTTGGGAACGGGGAACGGGTGCGGCAGGAGTGCCGAGGCAAGCGGCCTGGAGAGCATTGCGAATCTCAGGGCTGGCAGACTCTGAAGAGATCACAGACATACCACCATAGCGAAGCGCGGCGATCTCCTGGGCAGAAAGAGGGCGAGATTTTCTGCGGTCGTTCTGTCTGCGGTTTTGGAACCAAATCTATATGGGTCAGTATATGATGCTGATGAATGAATTGGTGATAAATCTTACCTGAACCTCCTTCTCAGTCATGGAAACCTGACGGACGATCGCAAGACGAGCGGCCTTGTCTGGCTTGGGATTTGACTGGTAGGCGGACTCGAGAATAGCCTTATCATTGGCCCTATTATGAACAGTTGTTAGTAAATGCTCCCGTTTGCAAAAAAAAAAAAAATAGCCGGTCTCAATAGATCCTGAGATCCAGATCAAACGAGCAGTTCGCCGATGATGATCAAGCAAACAATTGCACCAGAGACATTTACGTACTGAGTTCTCTTGCGGCGGTTCTTTGTTTGCTTGTCCGGTTGGACATTCACAACACAAAGGTCTTTCTTAGGAGTCACCATCGAAACGGTCTGGTATTGCTGGTGGTGATTCATGGCGGATGATTCCAAGTAATAGTCGTAGCTTGGCATTAAGTATTAAGTTTTGTTGGTTGAAGGGAAAAAAATAAAATTCGTAGAACCGGCGTGTGCAAGATATAATTCTAAGAGGGAGGAGCAACACAAATTCAAAGTCTTGGTCAAGGGACAGACAACAATGAGGCGAAAAATGGGAGATGAAATAAAGACAAGCGGCAGAGCCTGAATGGAAAAGAAAAGAAAATGGTAAAGAGTGACCAAGTATAATAGACAGAGATTCACGTAAAGTAATCTAGAAGCATACGGATCACGGAGATCGTGGAATCAAATAGTCAAGGACTTGAGTATCGAATGGTCGAAGTCAAACTTGAAGTCGAAAACAGCGCAAGTCGTTTTTTTTATGCGTAGCCGAAAGTGTTCAGCCTTCTCTAATGTCACGGATTCCAGTCACACGCTCAGAGAAAGGAAAGAGAGCCAGGAGAGGAAGAAGAGAGTCGTTAAGTATAAGAACGTTATGGGACAGAGGAAAGGTCGTAAAAGTCGTCAATGAAGGAAAGAAATCCACAGAGACAGTAGAGGCGTAAGGAAAAGAAATAAGAAAATAAAATTCAACAAATTCGAGAGATCAAGAACATGAGCGAGAGATGGGAGGTGAAGAGTGAACGAAAACTTTCTCGTGAGAAAAAGTGTGAAGAAAAGACTTGATTAAAATAGCAAGTACTCAGCGGTATTTAGTAGAAAGTGCCCTTTCCGACAAGAGAGAAAAAAAAAGACTTTTAATGGCGAGTGGCTAGCCCAGAAGGGAATTGGGGGATGCTCTTTAGCTCTTGGGTAGGGATAGTCAGGACGTCCATGCTCTTATTACTCCCCAGCCTGCCGCTTGTTCTTTTGTCTTTCTTGCAGTATTGAATTATCTGTTTTGGTTGCAACGTGCCAGGAAAAAAATATTATTCTGGAAATACAGGGGTAGTAAAATACAAGCATTAAATCGCTACATGCATCAACAAAGAGCAAAACAAGCAGCCACCGAGTTTATTCTCAAGGTTCTGGTCCTGAACCAAATAAAAACATTGAACAGCGAGCCTTGACCACAACACAGCATTGCATCAAAACAAGTTTACAGTGGGTACAATGAAGAGGGAGTATCTGCAGTGTAATAGAAAATAGATTATTAATGCTGCTAGTGAAGTGGATCAATATCGATGGGGATTTATCCTCACCTCGCACATGATAGATCTAGTCTCCGTGATGAAGATGCCCAAGACGGATACTGAGTTAGCTGTTACATCATTGGAGCCGCAAGCTGAGTTGTAGATTTGAAAACGAACTACTACTCAAGTGGAATGACTCTGAATTTAGTGGCGGCGTTTTCAGCACTCTACAGCGGTGACGGCTTTTGTAGGATGAGGTAATCTCAGTAAATACAAGGATTGCTTGATTTTCTAGGACTAGTCAAATCTCGCTGGGGTTTAGCAGCTAAAATCATTTCTCTTCAACTTTGTTTATTTGATCGTGAGACGGTCTGCGGGCAAGCAGGAGTCGGCGTGAAAAGATCGGGGAGGCTGGTAATAGAAAGAACGCGCCCATTTATGGAATTGCAAATAGCACTCATCGTAGACAGTAAATCATACCAGGGCCTAAATTTCAGCCAGTTTCCACTGTAGTGTGTTATTGTTTTTTGAAAGTGGCTCCTCAGCGTCATACCATTAATTAGATCCAATTAATGCCAGGATGTAGCTCGAATTGCATAAATAAAGAGTTTAAATAATTCCCATATAAAATGAAACCAGCGCAACGGGCACTAGGAAGGACAACAACTGGTTTTATATTCCATCAAAGTTAGCCAAGTTCCAATTGTGACAGAAATCTAAATCTTGGCAAATAGAAGCTGTTTCGTTCTGACACTTTGACCAGAAGAGGAAAGTTTGGTCATGTGATCTGAATTGCGCCAGGGACTGCTAACCTCTGACTTCAGACTAGGGCTTGCTAGTAAAGTGAATTTGAGGAACGGGCTCCTCAGCCTCGGGAAATAACACAGAAATTAATTATTGTACTATGTCATTGGGTCATCAGTAAATGGAGAGATTCCATGGAAATGACTTGAACATTCGCATTAGTTACCTCAAACTAACAGTCCGAGGAAGAAAGTGAAGCTACTCCTAGGCAAAATCGCTCTGTTTGGTGTCACCCATGATAACAGTATCAAGAGACAAACTCCGCCTTAACACAATGAATCACTAGCCCTAATTACTGATTCGCCATCAACAGCAGCACACGCACCAACCCGACCTCTCCCTAGCCCAATAATACAGAAATGGCAAAACCACTGTAGGCCCTGGCCCCAAATAAAAGACGGTGAGACGCTTGTTTAATTGGTTGACTTTACCTCCCCGCCATTCTATTTAATCCCTGTAAGTGAATCCCCGAATAGACTTAGGAGAGTGGCTTTGCTTAAGCATCGGCATCCTTTTGTGCACGACACCACACAATAAGAGAACGCGTTTGTCAGTTGATAACAAAACAGTAGCGGCAGCGATGTTACAAACGACGGGGATGAAGATACCCCATGGTCGTACTCTTTTGTTTCCAGTGGAATCCTGATTCGAGGGATTTAAATGGTGAGGCAGTTATTTTCAGCCAGTTCACGATACTTTGCAGCTGTGGAACAGACTGTCGACGATTCACGATATAGGGAGACAAAACAGAGCTGCTATACATTGTCTCATGCATTGATTCTTCTCTCCAAGGGATGTTCATCTGCAGACAATCCCTTTCGCAATATGGAATGAATCCGCAAGTGGAATGCATTATATCGAATGGTATGCAGGCGGCAGCGAAATTCTCGTAGCTCTTTCGAGCCCCATAACGAACGGTTTGTTCTCTCAAAATAAAAGTGCTTCATCTGGATGTGCCAAGGGAGATAATTGAGGGGCAAGCGGACGGTCGATTGGTCATCTCAGGCTGGATGGAAGTCTCAACTCAATAGGTTCACTTGATGATTTTGGTCTGGTTAATTTGCCTGATGGGTTCATCCAGTGGCACATCGAGGGCAAGTCATGATGTTTTGTTTGTTGTTGTTGTTTGCTTTAGGCTATTTTGCGTAACCGAAGGGGTTTTCCTCTTGGCAAGTTTGAGCCTGGTTCAAGACAGCAAGACTTCATACGCCTCATACGGTGTATCATCAGTTGAAAAAAGATTATCATAATGACGAGCTTATGGTATCTCGAACACAACCCAAATCCTAAATGCTGTCCAGGCGTATGTTCTTTTGGAATTAATGCAGTCAGTTGCCGCATCAATAACATCTTGTCAGACTTACACGCAGAATGTCTCTTTGCTTGTTGCCCGGTCCGGCCGAATTGGTCTGTCCTCAACAGACTTGTCCTATTCCTTCGAGCTGTAGGCTATACACCAAAAGCCATTATCTAAGCGTCCACAATAGTATCCGACCGATATCCGAAGTAGTGAGTGTAGTCTACATTGCCAACAGGCGGCCTTGCATTGAGACAACAGTTGTTGTACAGTCCTCGATATTGCTTCACCTTGTCTCTGTACATCATACACCAGTCCCCGCGCAGCAGCTTAACAAGTTTTTTCCGTCGGTAGTTTCGTCATGGAACTGATAAATGTGCCTGGGCTATGTTCATTCGACAGTTGACCCCTCACTCACTTAATAGCTAGGCCATGAGCTGATTTTGGTGAATAGTCCTGCGCGGGCCCCCACCACTAACCATTTAATGCTCTCCCTTTGCTACAAACCTAGCCATTCACCCCCTGGGGTTGGTAATGGGGGGGGGCGCCTAGAGTTGAGACCCCACTATTAACGACATGAGGTAGTATAACTGAAGTTGGCTGGTTTAGGCATTCAGCAATGGTGATGATAGTGTATAGATAGGCTCTGAAGAAAATGAATGGCTATGACAATTAACAGTGCCCATGTGATTTAAGCTGTCATTTGTATTTTTCTTCTTATGAGTCGTTTGAGGCCTTGGTTTGTTCCTTTTGTGTGTCCATGTTCTCTATTGTTTTCCAAGCTCTTCACTTAGACTTTACTCCCAATTCCTCCTCAGAAACTCCTTCTCACCCAAGCGTCACCATCCAAACCACCCAATCCCCCCCGTTCCAACTAACCACGTCTCATTATGGAGAACCCGCCTCGCCGTCTTGATCCCAGCCGCCTCTTAAAGAAAAGAATAATAATAATAATAATAACAAAAGCAAAAACGACCAAGTTCAGGGATGTTAAGTGGTCCCTCTGCCCCTTCAGCCAACGCCCAAGCTTTCATCCTCCGCGAGACTATCCTGTTCTCGGCCGAGGTGCTGATCAAGTAAGAGGGGAGGTGGCCAAGCGGCTTTATGGCTAGAGGTTGTCAAACGAACTGGTCATTGTTGATTAGATGGGCGGGGGCTGGCAACTGGAAGACAGCTTTTTGGCGGAGGGCGGAAGTAGTAGATGGCTGGTTGACTGTTTACGAGAGCCGCAATCAAGGGATTCTTGGTAATATGACAGAGGCAAGGATAAAACAGCCGATTGCTTCTATTCGATCCGCCGTGGCCTGCGTAAAGAGATAAGGTGATTCTACATCATTTTCACATATACCGCTAACGCTATCGTTATAAGCACCAAACCTCAACCCACGTCGTTCATGAGGCCATCTCCAGGTTCACCATCCAACGCACAAACCAAGTCTATGCGCCATCTTGACTTCCTTTGCAGCTTTATTTAGCGGATTGAAACAGAGCACATGGCCCGTAACACAGCACATTGACCAGCCAACCCCTCTGAATTTCGCCTTCAACCTGATACCTGCGACAGGTAGGGAAGATGATTGACGGAGGGGTCCAACCAGTCAATTAGTTTGCGGCAAAGGCGGCTGGCGAGGTAATCTAGATGATATTTGTCCGTCATTAAGTTTAGGGCTTGATCATAGGTCGTGCTACGAGTGGACGGGAGCATACTTCGAGAAGAGTGATGTATAAGTTGGTTGGGGCTATCGTGAGATGCGTATGTATGTATGCACGTGCTTAGACGTCAGACATCGGCCTAGCCTTTTTCCTTTCTTCACGATACTCCAATCCGGACCGAATATTTTCCCTTCATACCTCCAGCTCAGATTCATCGTCTCTTAATGCCCAACCCATATGTAACTTCTCCTGGCCTGTCCTGGCTTGTGCATGTCGTGAAGCTTGCCAAACCCGGTCTGTCTCGACATGGCTTTACCTTCTGTAACATAAACAGGTGTGCTTTCCCCGCCACCTTAATTATCGCTGGTTATATTTGTGTATTTTTATGCAGGCGGCGCGATCCTCCCTCCTTTGCAGTGAAAATCAGCGTTTGGCACAAACAAGAGAGCGAGGTTGAAGGTGTCGGGGACAATAGCGATGGAAGAAGAGCCCACACTCAAAACGATTGCACAATTATGTCGTCTTGTTAGACTAGTGCTATTGTTTTCTAGTGCTAATCTGAGGTCTCAAGTTGGCAATTTAGTTTGTTTGTGTTTATTGTGATCTGTAGAAAATAGGCAATTTTTCTATCATGTTTTCCCTATTGGCTATTGACTGCTCATATTATCCCGAATATATTCCTTTGGCGAAAAAAGCTTCACTGTAGCATTCCGGCAACGATATCATGTGAACATCCAGCCCCGTGATACTCCTAACCAGCGGATCACAAGGCACTAAGACTTGATAATTCTCCTAGTTCATCTAATCCCCAACTTTCTACATTCAAATATCCTCTTCTGCAACCTATCAGGTTGTATCCGTCTCTCCCACTTGTGACGACATGCGTCTATCTATAATCTTATCCGTCATGTTACCTAAACCGCTGTACATTGTCACTTTCCAATCTCACCTGTGCATCGATTTCCCCCTTCAGCTACCCCCAAAGTGCAATATTCAGGCCAACCTCAGGCCCTAAACGGCCCTGTACGCCTCCCACCGCCTTTCAAGGCACTGTATCATCACATGTATATCATTGTATGTACGCCAGTAGCCCCTAGCCTTTGCAGCGATAGTCCATAATGCTACAGTTTAATAAGTGGTTCCGACATCTTGACCGCCTCGTCTGTTCTCTATAAATTGACAATTAATGCTGGGAGACTTCCGGCATGCATGCATACAGCGAGTGCAGATATCGAATAATGATCTAGGGTCAACGAGCCATTGGGCGTCGTGAGATGCTGGATCTCTAAACAGTATCACCCATGTTATGATGCTTCTATTGCGATTTTGGCACTGACTTAGAAGGTTGTAATCATTGATGATCATGTCGCTTGTGCTCTGCATGTGGGACTAGCACCGAAGTGTAGATGGGATTACATTGCAGTGTCAACCTACGTGGCTATGGATCACGTACTCAATGTACGCACAGAGTAGATAAACTCCAAATGCTCCATCTGATAGTCTCCGCCGCTGCAACAACCTGGGAATTCCCCGTCTTGTACAAGATAGTCTTCCGTCTTCAAAACCTAACGGACGTCTAAGCTGATCATCAACCCCAAAGATCCCTCATCGCCGCCAGAGCCTAAACTTACCCTACCCACAACCTGCTTCTTCTTCGGGCACGGTAACGCCACGAGCTACCGCATTGGACCATCGCCGCCAAGCCCCCCAGTCCCGCTTCCGCCAATCATGCCTCAGACAGGCAACAAAGGATACTCTCTTGCATGCACTATAGTCCTCCAAACGTGCCTATGACCATTCATCATCTCGAATCGTCCGTTGTCTCGCCAAGCTGGTGCGCTCTTTTAAGACGTCGAGTAGGTTTTTTGGTGGCTGATAAGTCTCCACGACGTAATGGGTGGTATTGAGCTCCTCCACAAGAACCCCATGGCCTGCTGGCTGGCATTCCATTCCCTGGGTAAGCCCGATATTGCACCCTTTACCCAGTGTGATGATAGCAGAGAAACACCACCGCTTCCGTCAAAGAAAGAAGCCCCGTGGAAACGAGGCGGCCCATTGGAGGACGTCGTATGCTACTTGGATGGGCCACATAGTAGCATTGGGGGACTTCTTATACTGTGATGCTGCTGGTGGGCTCCACCGCCTATTTAAAAGGCCTTTTGGTGGCAGGGTGGTATTCTATAGTCAAGGGTAGACCGTAGTCAATGATTCGGTGTATATTCGCATGATTTTTAAAGGTGTATTTGCTGTCGTAGGCAAACAGGAAACCGGTCAATACTCATATACTCACCTAACTCATCACTGTTCTTCCATCCTTCACCACACATTATATACATAGACAAGCTCGGTCCCTGCTCCTCTTCCGCAACCCATAATGTAAGCAGGTAACATCCATACAACCACCTACCACATTTCTGCTCTCCGTCTTTCCATCACATCTACTATCTCATCACCTTGCTGCTGCCTTTGCACTTCGGCGGTCAGTGTTGCCCTGCCAGCACTCGCCATCGGCCAGTCTCTGCCCTTGCTCCATATGCACGACTCCGCTGAGATCAAATCGACTTCTTTGTCTTTGCTTGTCTCTGATCGTCTTTGCCCTCGTCAGGTTAGCCCATGATAGCCGGAACCTTGTTCGTTGTGTCCGTGGTTTGCCAGGCGTCGGGTGATGACTATGGATAATGGATGATGCGGGTATCTTTTGGAGCACGAGATGGGTTTCCCAGCCGCCGGATTTATTGAGATGGTGATGGCAAAGAGGGTAGTAAGGATATAAGACTGTGGGCGGGCAATGGTTATGGGGCTTTGCAATCGGTTGTGGTTATGATTTGTATTAATTGTTTGGTTGAAGGTAAATTAGATGAAGCGGCTGATGATGGCAACTGCTCCCGTAGCTTAGTATTTCCCAAAATGGAAACGTCCCAAGTTGCATGCATCCATTGGTTCCTCCTGTATTAATAGTCATCGCAACGACGGCTGTCATCACAAATCTCACGTCGGCATATTTAGCCATAATCCAGTTCCACCTTATTCTCCCTTATTATTTATTAATACAAATCATAACCACAGCCTCCCACTCACCATCCCGTCTTCGCTTCGGTGTCCCCACCCATTTGCTAACTTATCATTCGGTCTCCTCCTGCCCTAGCTCCACCCCAGAATCTAATACCGCATGTACCATCATGTACTCCTACAGATATCGCACGCCGAAAAGACTCGGATCTGCAGCTGTCTCTAATCCAGGTGTGCTCTACTAGTCAAAAGCGGTATTCCCATTGCCGTTTCCTGCATCCCGTGCGCCTTCTATACGCAGCTTCTATACTCCGCTGTCTAACTTGGGTAAGTACAACCAAGCCAGATGCATGAGCCCTGGACTTCCTGGACGGTCTTGGATTGCAGGAGGCGTTGCAATAAGAATGGCCCTGGATCTCTTGGGAAATGTGATATGAACCGAATATATTTGGAGCTGTGCAAGAAAAGCAGGAAATGAGCCGTCATCTTAAGGTTCCAGTAAGAAAAAGGCCAGAATGGATTAAGTACGCCTGGGTCATCATTTCTTCTCGCGTGCGGCCGCTGTCTGACAGAAACCAGCCCAAAAGACATGAGAGGCGTATTGGGTATGTTCGTTTTGGTGTAAGTCGAGTCGACAGCAACCCATGCTGAAAAAGGCGGTGACCCAAATATTGACATCAACCATGATTGATCTACCAGGTCCTGTTCACTTGGGAGCTTTATTCGCTGCCGCAACGAGGGGCTCGGGAAGAATAGACTAGCCCGGAAGTGGGAAACGAGACCTCTCTAGTCTAAAGAGCATAGTTGCTTTTGCCAGACCTTTCAACCAGTTATACTGAGAGCGTTACGGTGCATATGTTTGTGTACATTTGTTACTTGGGATATGCGCGGGAGCTACAAACCTGTCTCCGTACACCTTCTAGACTCGGCTTATACCTGCTCTGATATATATATGTACCTGATTAAACGCACATATTGATGCCTCGTACAACTGGCAATGCATGATTTTCTAGCCCAACTCATTCCCCTCAGCACATGTTGGCCTCAATGCCTACGTATATAGAGACGTTGCTTCCTATCAAGGGAATATGCGCAGTTGGAGTGAAGTAGGCGAGTACTTCCGGACTGCCAATTGCCCCTGAATCCAGACCTCGTATCTAGAGGTTAGTTCGAGACTTGACTTTGTTACTTTTTCTTTTAGCAAAACAAACCTTATGTTTCCGTTCCAGAGCATCTCACAGGTATCATTCGACAGCGGCAGATGTAGTGGGTCGTGCTACCCGTCGGGGCCATTGCCGTAGTTTCGGTACATATGGTATTTAGTTTTGCTAGGCTCTTGTGTTGTCACTAGGATCAAAGTGGTGTTTAAGGCGGACAGAAAGCGGGTCTGAGGGTTGACTAGTGTCGGTGGTTCATGTTACGTTCACACCTCATGTGTCTCCATGCATTCGCCTTCTTATGACCAACCACGATCCCGAAACTTCAGTCTTGATCACGAATATCAACAAGGAGATATTACCTTCAAGAACAAGGCTTCCTCTTACGTTATACAGCCACCCCATACCGGCTATTCCATATCTATTCAAGGCCAATGGGATCACTACCCCAGATGTTCCCGGCACCCCACCTCTCTCCCCACATACATTTGTCTATCAAGTGGCTGTGAGGGTCGTATCGTATCCCAATTTACACTTTGATGTTTGCCCGTCTTGGGCAGTTCGCCACCATCCATCAAGCATGACCTACTGCAGGAAGGTGTCGTGTTGTCCCTGTATATCCTTGTCTCTCTGGCATCTCGGAGGTGGAGCGGTGACGCCAGATGGTAGATTGGAACCCAAGTTACCCTTTTTGGAGACGTCTATGCCGCTATTGGCTACATGTTGTTGTATTAAGGCTTGAGTTGGGGGTCTTGTATCTTGACACCACACTCCAAGCCCGACATACACATCTCTCTCCTTCTCTTCCCTTCCATTCACCTTCCCTCTTCAATCTCATCCAGCCAACTATCCTACTGCTACACCTCGCCTGCCAGCCATCCATCAACTTGATGAGTTGTCCACCTATCACACCACCACCCGCATCCTCGACCCACCCACCATCCGGACACCTATCGGACCCGACCCCCACCACCCAACCTATCTGCAACTCCCTACCCCGTTAGGCTCCTCTGCATCCCGCCAGCCCTCACCACCCCCTATCGTCCCCACAACAGCCAATTCCCATCCCTATTAGCCCGCTCGGCCTCAACCAACTCATGCTCTGTTGTCCCGCACCACATTATCACTTCGACCCCCGTCGGGCCCTCGATAGTCCCCGCCAACTCAGTCATTTCCTGCCCAACGTGGACACCTTAGACTCATCAGGATTTCGCCGCGTATGCCCTTTCTTTGGCTATAATTCCCAAGGCTCTTGGGGCCCCGGTTCATCCTTCCACAGATAGCCAGAAAGGGTCATGGGCCAATAGGGAGGCGTATGGACTAGGGGCTAGGGAGTGTTCCTTTGGTTGGGACAACGCAAGAGTGCGTATACGGTGGACGGGTGCGATATGGAGGAGGGTTGTGGGGTTGCCAGCGCATTGTAGCTTTGTTGGCAGTATGAAGTCATGCTACGCTAAGTATTGGAGGTGGCTATGGGTTGGTGATGGGTCTGAGTACAGGTGGGTGGAAGTGGTGATCCTGTTCTTGGGATGTTGGGGTGATCGGGGTGATCGGATTGGCTGGATAGTGATTATGGGATTGGGATTGAAGTTTGCCACTTAGGGCTGGGGTTTGAGAGTATGTAAGTTATTAGTTACTGCATCATGAAGTCTATCCTACCTTGTTGTAACAGTCAACTATATTAGCTGAGTAAGCACCCACAAATTAAAGATCGAGGCAAGTATCGATCCTGCCCAAAATCTTCCATCGTCCGAGTCTTGTCCCAGTTCGCGATCATGAAATTCCTCTTTCATTATTCATTGACTTTACAGTTACATTCTCACTTGTGTCACACAATATCCATTTCCTATCCCATCCCCAACTCTCCTCAAAACCCCAACCCCACAACGACATATCCCCAACCAATCAGGTCCCGCCCTCATTGCCCTCAATTCCAGAACCCCATTACGCACCCGATCGAAGCCTTATCCTCAACTTAGCCCAACTCAACCCGTTGCAGTCCCCCGTATATTTTCCTTGCTCCCAATTAAGGCAACCCGGCGGTATCACAACGCAAGCCACTGGATTCCTCCAGTATGCACAGTGACCCGGTCAGGGAAAGCGACTGGATAAGCGGTAGTGAAGGACTGGGTGGTGCGTAGTGGGTTTCGGGGAGGATTTGGGTTTCTGCAGGTACTGAGTTTTTACAAATTGAGGTTGAGGGTCGTTGTGATACAAGCGGGTTGATTTGAGCACAGAAATCGTGAATGTGAAGTTTTTTCTATTACACGATACGTTTAGTGTATACGCTGTCGAACAACTACATTGCACTAATAACCACTTAACTTGGGCTAAAATTTCTCAATTGTCATCACATCATGACGACACTAACACTTTACCACTTGTGGCTGAAAGTGAAACCTATTATTCACTATTCGGGCGATTATATGGGTCAACGTTTCACAAACATCTTCTCTCGCCTTCTAGAAACCACCACCCAACTTTGGCACGATTCTCACAATCCAAAGTCTGCAATCATGCCTCGTATAGGTGTACTAATAACATGCCACCGTTACACTCAAACCATTCCTGTATAATTCAATTGTTAAATAAATTAAGAAGCAATTGATTTTGTGATATATTCTTATGGTATCAAATGCACTCTGAGAAAGAGTACGCGTGGGATAGAATCAACCACAACCTCTTTTAGTCAGGTCGTCATAACACATGAAATTGAAGCTTGTTCCTCCAAACTTCATCAAAATAAAAGATACAAACAACAAAACAACTTGATGACATGTGGGGAGCTTGTGGACCTTTCGTTTTGACAACATCGTCAAGGCAAGAGAGTTGCCAAGTTCACCGATATTACAAGGGGGCATCTAGTTCGCACGCAACCTTTTCCGCTCGGTACATATCTGGTTTCCCATTACCAGACTAATCCACAAACCTTCATCCAATTATCTGAAGCGTTGGCGTACCGTTTACAGATCATCATCCTCCTCCTCAGGCAGGGGCATGGAAGCGGCCTGTTCCATCTCGGCCTGGTGCTTGGCGAGCTCAGCAGCGTCGACGGTAGCCTCGGGGGCTAAGGCGGGGGCGGCGACGAAATCCTGCAAGCGCAAAGATGGTTAGCGGTAGTTTATATAAAGATACTTTGACGATATTGGTGGGCAACGACGTACCAGAGCGGGGTTGCCGACCAGCTTGCGAGCAAGCCAAAGGAAGGGCTTCTCGAAGTTGTAGTTAGATTTGGCGGAGATGTCGTAGTACTGAAGGTTTTTCTTGCGGTGGAAAGTGATGGTCTTGGCCTTAACCTTGCGCTCTTTGACATCAACCTTGTTACCGCAAAGAACAATGGGGATGTTCTCGCAGACACGAACGAGGTCACCTGTGTGAGTAGTTAGTATGGTATATCGCTTGCATGTTTGTGCGCGGGCGGGAATAACGTACGGTGCCAGTTTGGGACGTTCTTGTAGGTGATACGGGAGGTAACATCGAACATGATGATACCGCACTGGCCGTTGATGTAGTAACCATCACGGAGACCACCGAACTTTTCTTGACCAGCAGTGTCCCAGACGTCGAAGATGATCTGGCCGAAGTTCTATAGAGTATCATGGTTAGTGGTCATGTATGTCAGGATGGGTCACGTAATCACTTCTCAGCCTTGCAGAGAAAGGCTGCCACATGCATGATGAAGTGATCGCGTGGATATCAGGACGGGAATTACTAACGGTGGAGAAGCCGAGAGGATGGACCTCGACACCGAGGGTGGCCATGTACTTTTTCTCGAACTCACCAGTCAAGTGGCGCTTGACAAAGGTGGTCTGGTAATTAGGTTAGCAAATTAAGTCTCGAGAAAATGTCGTCTGGTAACATGCCCCGCCGCTGCGCTGCCAAGCGCGCCCATTGATACCCAATATAGCTTCGGAGCTGGTCGAAGAACTAGAGATCGCATTGGAAATCGGCGGAAGATCCCATTGGAGTCGGATTCGTTCTTACCTTGCCGGTACCACCGTCACCGACGAGGACGAGCTTGAAAGTGGGAGTGGCTTCGGCCATTGTGATGTATGAAAATGTATTGGTGAAGTGGGGGAAGGGAACCTGGTAAGTTTGAGTTAGAATTGAACTCGTTTCAACGATTGACAACTGCTATTCGTGAACGGAAAAAAAAATCGACAAAGCACGCTAATGTAAATCGGCAATGATGCTTTCAAATGGAAATAAACGTACCTATTGACGTGCAAGAGGCTATGATGAGTGGGGGGAAGAAGGAAGAAAAAAGAGGACTTGGACCCAAACACTAGAGTAGGTGGCGTTTTGTATTGTCCAAAGATGGCGGGGGGATTCTGGTTTCCTCTGCGCCTACCAGTGGGCATGGGCAGTAATTTTTTCGTTTGGGTAGGGGGGAACAGCCCATCACGTGCTCTGGAGCCTCTATTGCCAGTAAATGTGAGCTTAGTCATCAGTACGTCTCGTTGAAAGTACTAAGCATGGCGAGAGACCCGAGTGGGGCTCTGCTTCAAGGCGGGTGAAGGCTAGCTCACCGCCTAAGCCTTCATAGCAACAGGCCCTGCAGCTAGTTTAATTTGTGAGACATTGGAACGCAGGAAAATTCACGTCAAGAATGGTTTCCTGCAAGGAGGTTTATTCACGAGCGAAGATGCCATTGATATGGGCCCAATGTAGCTTCATGCATGGAAATATCTCAGCCATCAATCGTTCCCTCCTCTTTACCTTTGTTTCTTTTTTTCGCTGAATCACTGCAAAGTTGTGCTGCCGTCGATGACCCCACTTTCTCAGGGCCGCTTTATTTCTGGTTTGTTCTGCAGCTAATCTTGGAGCTCTCTTGGCTCGTTCTTGGTTTTGTATCGATTCCGTTGGGAATAGTGCCTCCTTGTTCGTCTATCGAAGTAAACAATGGGCTTTACTCTATCGAGAATCGCATTGGGGGAGCTATAGAAGGAGTCCGCATTTCAAATTCATCGTCCACTCTCTCACTACAAATCATGACACCGAAAGCGACAGACTATCACAGACACCGATGTGCGTTCCCTCTCTAATGGACGTGCAGCTTCATCCCATCCATTTTGTCGTACATGCACAGCTGCAAATCAGATGTCAGGGGTTACTAAAAAAAGCTCAGGAAGACAATATCGATGGAACCCAACTTCTTGATCATCTGCCACCACCTAATCGATATAATAATATAGCATTTATAATTCAATCCATCGCCGCCACTCTCCCTGCCCCGCAGACGAAAGTCACGATTGTCATTGGGTCGCCAAATCCTAGTCAGCACATCCGTCCCGCACCTGCGCCAGCCAACCAGCCATCCATCTCATTCACCCAACCGCTGTATCATCGCCTTTCTAAGAAATTCGCCCTGCTTCGATCAGTTTATGGGGAGAATGTGACACCCCAACATACCACGGCCACCCCAATCCCGTTGGGGTCTCAGTGTTAGGCTAAGTTCATTCCAAGAGCCTGACTCAGTTCTCCGCGACACTTTGACAGTAATATCATGCTAAAGGATGTGAAGGTGTTTCGGTTAGTAAGGCAAGTCTGCGGCCAGCCATGCATCGGCTTGACATAGCTACTACTTACATTCTCGTTTCCCTGAACGCATTCCGCCACCTTCTTGAGTCCATCATTGTTGCCGGCGTTCACGCACCCGAAACCTCTGATTAGGTCGCCAGCTTTGAGGCCAGCGTCTGCAGCGGGGCTATTTTCCATGATAGTGTTGACCTTGGCAAATGCTACCGGTAACTCATCTGAGACGTAATCACGAAGCGGGCGTTGGTCAACGCCAGTACCATCAATAATGGGCTCTTTGGCAGTAGTGTTGTTGATAGTGGTCTCGTTGAATTCATTTCCGTTTTGCATTCGCTCGGCAAAAATATCATGCATGCGCTTCTCGATTTGATCCATCAAAGCCTTGTAATCATTTCTCAAGCAGATGATCTTTTGTCTCGTAGTCCTCACTATATCCTGTTAGTTGGTAGGCCTCATCGCAGCCTTGTGTCAAAGATGATGATTACCTTGGACTATATCGATATCAGATCTCGGAAATCCATCTCTAGTTACTAAGGGTGTATCCATAGTCATCCCATACTGGAGCCCAATGACGTAGGTTAGGCCAAAATTCTATCTTGCTGTGATTATCATGAGTCTTACAGAATCCAGCACATGGCTCAGAGCTCTCATCTCTGCCTCCATGTCGTCTTTGCGTCTTTGCAATTCGGCAATAGAGACAGGTCCATCATTCTGAACATTATTAATTGTGTGTCCAAAAGGCCCAGAGGGAATTTTTGTGCGTGAATGTTATCCATTTTGTAGTAATATGAAGATTTTGTGGTGATGGATTACAATTATGTTGATGTTAGTCGGCCGTCCGTCCCAATTTTTGTTAGCAATTAATTTACCAACATCAGCAGTGATTGGCTACTATAAAGAATGACAAACCCGCAATTGTTAACGTGACTAGGGTTTAATAGTGCCCCATACTTTCAACAATCACTATCATAATCCGCATAGGTGGCATATATGTTGGTAAATATGGTAAATACTTGGGGATCTTATATCTACAACAAGATCATTTAACATATAAACTGCACTATTTCATATGTAAGACCCAGAATCATGGCAAAAGACCCTCACGATCTTACAGCTCAAGCTTTCATTTGTTGTTGTAACCCTACATGTGACAACCTTACTATCTGCATTAATGGAAGGAGTTATAACAAAATCGTATCTAACTTCTGTTTTGTATTTTGTCAGTAGAACAAGAAAATTAAATGTCAAAGCGTCATCAAATTTGGCATCGCGCTCAGATATGATTTGAAATGACGCAATAGTTAATGGGCCCCACGATCATTCGGCTGGTCAAACTAACCCTTGATATACAGAAGCATTGGGAACATAGGATTTATGTAGAATACTCGAAAGTGATGGGGCCTTTGGGGTTGCTATTTAACAAAAGCACCAAGCAAGCTTCCTTGCCAATTAAGCGACGCGCTGTTGCACCCTGTGTCTAAGGTCACCTTTTTGTAGGGCAAAATTCCGTTGCGATTTGCCTATCGCGACATTTGTTTTTCTATACTTTGAAGGTTTTGTCTTAAGAGTGATTGGGTCAACAATCATCATGGTCTCAGGAGTTGATGCAAAGCTCTTAAAGAGCACAAAATTCCCTCCAGAGTTCAACAAGAAAGTCGATATTCAGAAGGTTAACGTCCAAGTCATTCAGAAGTGAGTTTTGCATAGTCCTACGAATAAGTATACAGCTTTATTGACCAATTAATCTCTTCGTAGATGGATCGCTAGCAGAATCTCCGAGATTCTCGGTAACGAGGATGATGTAGTGATTGAGCTTTGCTACAATCTCCTCGAAGGCGCTAAATTTGTACGCACCCACAACTCAGTACAACTATCGCGGAATATTAACTGACCGCAATATTCACTTAGCCGGATATAAAAGCCTACAAATTCAACTCACAGGATTTTTGGATAAAGATACCGCTTCATTCTGCAAGCAGCTTTGGAACCTGTGCCTAAGCGCCCAGGATAGCCCTCAAGGCGTCCCCAAGGAGCTTCTCGAGGCTAAGAAACAGGAGCTGATACAGGAAAAGGTTCGTTTGCCCTACCAGGAAGCGTTTCGTAACTTAATTTGATAAATACTGACGTTCTTGACCAATAGATCGAAGCTCAACAGGCCGAAGAAAACGCCAGACGCCGGCGCGAAGAGAACGAGCGTCGCGAGCGCGAAATGCGCATACAATTTAGAGGAGGGAGAGGGGACTCCTATAGAGGTTATGGAAGCGACCGCGGTCGCCATGGTGGAGGGTTTTCTAGGCGTGGTGGAAACCGGTCTAGGTCTCCGCCTGCCTGGAGAAACGGAGGCCGTAACCGGGGTCCGGTGGTGACCACTATGCTCCCAGTCGGAGTAACCGTCAGGCAGATACCCGATCGCACTCCCGCTCAATATCGCGGAGCCGTTCTAAATCGCCGCTGCACCGGTACTCTAGATCTCGTTCTCAAAGCAAAGAGACCAAGAGTCGCAAGCGGTTTTTGTCACGGTCACCTGAGCGCCGCCGTCACGGAGGGAGAAGAAACAGATCTCCTTCCTACTCATCTAGATCTTGTTCTCGCTCGAGATCTCCTTCACGTAGCCAATCAAGTGTCTCGCCCCCTACGAAGAGACGTCGCGGTGACTGTAGCCGTTCCAGAACCCCCCAGAAGAGCCGCAGACGCTCTCCTAGCCCATTAGAGTCCCATAGCCGGTCTCGTAATCGGTCTCGCCGGTCACCAAGCTACAGCAGCCGTGACTCCCAGAGTCGTAGCCGTAGCAGAGATCGTAGGAAGAGAAGATACTCCCGCAGCCCATCCCGTGTTTCCGACCGCTGGAGTAGATCTCGGACGCCCCGGGGAAATTCAGATGAAACCACTAGAAAGAGACGCAACTCTTCCGTCTCGGATAGAGCTCATCCCCATTTTGTTTCCAGATCCCGTTCCCGTTCTTATTCACCTGCTAAGACGTCCGCTGATTAAAACTCTAGTGTGATCAGAATACTGGCCATCTCATGATGTTTCCAGTTTGTAAATTGTTTAATTCTAAAACTTATGCATACAACTGAGCCTTTTGACCTTCCTCGATTTTACCTTATCTAGACTAACGTCTCCTAAGCCACAAATTTTATCCTTACGATAATTAGATAATATTAAATTACGCATATAACTACATTTTATGTATATATATTTTGTTTCTAGTCTCATGTACCAGAACGGAAAAGCTGATGTAAATTCCGAACCTTCCGTCTCTGACCATATAAAGTGTCTTCGCGCCTACTCATTCCGGAATTTGGAAACTTTCGTGAGTTGTGAATCTGACCATTCAGCTGAAATCCCTAGATGCACATAAGACGCTCTTTCCCCAAAGATGCTAATATGGAGCTTAACATGTCACTTAACAAGAGATACTAGACATTCAAGACATAGGCCAATACCATAATGAAGACGTTTTCAATCTTCTGGAGCTATTAAATATAAACCCCAAGACATCCTGATGTTCTCGCATTATATCATTCATCATGCCAATTAAAGCTCTTCCTTCTGATACCATTCGGTTGCTCAATTCCTCACTGGTTGCCACAAGCCCCAATATCCTCATCAATGAATTTTGTGAAAATGCACTCGATGCCAAAGCAACAACTCTTAACATACAAATCTCCGTAAACACTATCGACAGGATTCAGGTCCGCGACAATGGCCATGGTATATCTCCTGAAGATTATGACGTTCTAAGGCGCTAGTCTTATACTAGGAAAATAACGACATTTGAAGACTTGGCTTCAGAGGGTGGTTTGACATGGGTTCCGCGGCGAGGCGCTCGCCAATGCTAATACTTGTGGCCGCACCGCGATTATTACTCAAACACCGAATGAACACTTGGCAAACTTATTGGTATTGAAGCCAAGGGTTGGTAAGATACTCAAACGGAAGCCAGCGTCGGGCGTTATTGGAACTGGTTATGGTGACGAAGTTGTTCTACGAATTTTCAGTTCGTCATCAACAGTTTATCAAGGAAAGTGTCCAAACGGTTCCAAAGATCAGAGAGATGTTGGTGAGATTGGTATTGGCTAGGCCTGAGGTGAAGATTTCTTTCAAGGCCATTGGGGACCAGAAGGCGGATTACGCGGTTACGCCGGGGCGGAACCCGAGTATCAAGGAGGTTGTTCCACAGACATTTGGTACTGCGGTGGCGGCCGGGTATGTTGAGATGAGGATCAAGCAATACGACTATGCTTTGGAGGTAATGGTGGCGAAAACTGAGGCTGACGATGCTGTGATGGGTAATGAGGGTGCTTTCATTGCAGTGGATTCGCGTCCACAAGATCTGTTGAGGGGTACTTTGCGGAAGGTCATGAAATTGTTCAAGATGACTACCCCGGAGCTTTGTCAAGTGTCCAGGCCGTTTTTGAATGTAAACTTAAAGTGCCCGGTCGGGAGCTATGATATTAACATTGATATTTTGAAGTATGAGGTTGTTTTTGGAGACAAAGTCAAGTTCTCTGTTTGTTTTCTGGCCTGTTCAAGTCCATTTATACACCCCGAGAGTCTCAAGCTTCTATTCCATCGTCTTCGGTTCAGCTTCCCCACTATGCGGGCTCATTCGGTCAATCACCAGATAGTTATCAAGAAAGAAGCTAATCTTATTTTTAAGCAGCTGGATCAATAAGCTATCATTGTCGAGACCGATCCGACATGAACTTTGACACCGATTTAGAATCACACCCTCCGTCTTTCAATCAGACCCAGACCGAGGGACTTCCCCGACTTGGCTCTGTTGATTTAACACCGGTCTGTGCCCTAGAGCCATCATCAGAGACTTTGGTCTTCAATGCTTGGACGGATTCGGAAAAAATCACAACGGATATCATAACCTCGTGGGAGGTCAACATGATAGGTTCTCTAGAAATCAATGGTCAGCCTGGACCTAAACCTCAGCCTACCACTATCATTACAGTGAACGGGCCGACAGTTACCTATCAAGAACCTACCACTCCGATCATGTCTCGAACTTCTGTTGAACCATCGTTAATTACCGGAAACCAACACAATCAAATTAATCAAAGCATTCCCATCAAAGAAATGTTCGAGTGCCAGCAACAGCGGATTTCATCATTACCATCTATGCCCACTCCACTTTCCACGCCTATTTTGTCTTCGACAAACCTGCTCGTCTATCAGGCTGATCTGCTCGGAGGCGATACGTCTTCCAATACAACGTCAAGCACACCAGTCCCAAAAGGCCCGCCGGAGACACCTACCGGGCTTCGCCAAGTCGCATTTGACGACATCAATTCCACGCCTAAAGACCTATGATAATGGGGGCCTATTTCACTCCCAGTCGGCATTCTCGGGTTCAAATAATGTTCACGGAAGTCCTCCAGTTGCCAATAGTCCATTTCAACGGCCAACTCTGGCTGTTCCGGGTCCTCGGGTCACGCTACTGGTATCATCCTCACAGATTAATGGATGTATGAATTTGCAGCGTGTGGACAACATACGGCAAACCCAGTTTTCCTTCAACAATCAAACTACAAGATTCAAGCCTATAAATATCCGCTCTCCTTCGGTCAAGGCCTAGAACACTATCAAGCGCCAAATTACTGCTTTGTCACCTTCGCTGACTATGTTCCTACAGAACTTTGGGATGCACCCCTAATCCTCCCATCTGCAACTCCTGAGTTCAACTATCACAATGAATTCAATCAGATGTTCACTCAGAGTCCGACACCTCCCTTATTGTCCGAATACCAACCCGATATTATCCCAATCAGGAATCGTCTACCTTCTCAAACTCTTCAACTAATACCTCGAAAACGTTCTATCCTGTGGCCTCCATCGTCCCGGAACATAGCCTCTTCTGCGAGTCATCGGGTCCCTATTCCGGAGTACTCAGGCAGTGATGATGTGTACAATGAGCTACCTAGCAGGTCCGTAAAACGCCGTCGTGTTCTCTCTGGAGAACGCTGGAATCGTCACTTCTAGAGCAGGGAATTAGAATGTGGAAAAGCTCTTCTCTGGTGTCCCGAGTCCGGAGTATGAATTCACATGGAAAAGACCTCGAGTTTATCCCGAAAGGTCAAGAAATGCGAAAGTTGAAGCAAATGGTAGCGACAGAGGAGGTGGCTATTGCAGGATGTTATGGTGAGGCCAAAGTGTATGATTATCTGACAGGTGGACAGAATGACCTCTTTGGCAATTGGCGGTTTGGAGATACAGAGGATATGGACGATTTGGAGGAGCGTATTGCGAGAGCCGTGGGGGATTGGAGGGAGAGGGAGTTTGCAGATGCGTTTTGCGAAGTTTTAGATTTGAGTGCGTTACCAGAGGCTGAGAAATAAGAAGGGTAGTTTATGGTGTGCTTTGCGACCTTGGTTCTTGAATTCGTATTAAAATGATAGTAAACAGAGATGAAAATCATATGATCTCCCGCTGCTTCTATTTTTGTGGCGATGTCGTACATATTAGCCATTAGCATATACACCTCACGGAGAGCTGCAATATAGTTGTTTCATATGCCACAAGAACAGTCGAGATATGGTGGCATCAGTTTGTAGTAATGGAATTCGGTGCCGTTCTATGATGATGTACATTCTGGGTTTTGATACCGGAACGTGTGGGATAAGGGACTGTACTGTTACAATAAGAATTCTATATCCAGGGATATACACTTTGAGTGGAATTGATGATTAAAGGGTGATGTAAGGGGTTTCCGTACGCTATTTTATTTATATGATAATCTTATATTAACCTCTACAAAATTCCGGCCATTTACTCTGTGACACTACATACTTATCAAGAGAATATTCGACATATGACACTCCCACACAAACATCAACAAACAAACACGAACAACTCAAAAATCTCACTGATCCAATACCACCCGCTTCTTTCTACCATCTCATGTTCTAGAGCACGGAAGAAAAAAGTGGGGATTCTCCGCATCGACTACCCTGAGGAACTGCATACTTCTCGTATTCCCAGTACAGACGTGAAGGGAACACCTCCATTCTTCTTCACAGCTCAATATTAGCAAATAGGGTATATATCGTGGGCTGATTGGCGGAATAGCTAGTGATGATTGATTGGAGAGACTGTTGTATTACATTGGTAAAAACAACTTGTTTTCCGGTATACAGCGTGTGATATACCGGGGTTTTCTGGGTATGAGGCAAGGGGAGGTTTAATAAACAAGGTCACATCGTTGGTTGGATGGAGCGGGTAGATGTTCAAGACGGTACTTTAGGCGTAGATCGTTTTTTCTGTGATTTGAGGCTCCGGTATGACCTCTTTATGTTGATTTAAGGGTTTATATTGCTTGTAGAAGATTAGTTAATAATTTATGGAAATTGTAATCAATTGGTAAATATCATTCTACTTCATCGAATATTATATACCCTAACCAGTGTAAGTTAGGTAGGGTTAAATATCACTTCGTCCGGCCGCATTCTCGTATTAATCCCGTAAGACACATCAGATTATATGAAAATGGGAATATATCCACTATTGGCTATCAGTAGGTTTTCGTCACGTATCGCCATACTGTATTACCTAATTGTGAGACAAAAGCCAGAGCCAAGATTAAAAGAACCAATAATCACTATTGTAAAGTATAATTTATGTATGGCGAGCATCGCAATATTGTGCTAATAGATTCGGATACTCGCAGAGGACGCTTGCATGAGCCTCTATTGGGCCAAGAATTGCACTAAAGAACAAATTCCATGTGCATAACTCACAGTATTCTATACTTGGAGCACAGCTTAGTGCCACAGCTTCTATCCGTACTGTACTGTGTACCCAATCTTCCGGACACTTGCCACCCTAAGCTCGCCCATAGCAATCCAACTGTCAATCTATCTTGGCGGCTGTGCAACTCTTCCTATAATAATGAGTCCTCGTTAAAAGCGGCTTGCTCGTTTGATGGAATTGGTCGCGACGGGGGTGGAAACAGTGAAGCAAACCGAAGGTAAGTAACCATGGAGAACTACACTACCTGTCGCGAGAATGGAGAAGGACCCTTGGTGGTTCTCATGTTTTTTTCAGTTCATGAGAGGGGGTTGAAAGCTCATTATGACCCTAGTAGATGGCTGAGTGATGTACTCCTTTGTAGAGTGGAAAGATAGATGAGTATTGGAGACTTGGTTATGGAGTTTGTTCTTTTTCCGTTGGCGATCTGAGTGTCTATGTTACAGATGGGATCTTTAGGTCAGCGAACTTGTATAGTGTCAATACACAAGTGAAGAGCTTTTATTTGTCTAACCTGCTGCCTTGAAAAAGGAATGTCGGTTCTAGTATAGGATGCACTAAGTAATTGTGTTCCTGCTTGGGTTGCCAACTAGACAGGATAAGACAAAGAAAGTAGTGTTTGTTGGCTGCCCAAGGGGTGCTTTTAGCTGATCGTATAGCTTGATGTGGGGAGCTAGCTCACGAAGTTCTAGCACACACACCCGAAAACTCCATTAGAGTGAAGTAGATTTGTTTGCGCTATGTTTTCGAGATCATGACCGAAACACCAGCCTTTGTGGGTGTGCGGAACATCTGGTAACCTTTGCCTAAAAATTTCAATTCAGGATCTACACATAGCACACACGCTATCCAAACAAGCTCCTAGAGTAATTTGGGCTGTGCTGGACTTCAAACCCGGACGGCCCAGGGCATGCAAGACAACAGCGTCAAGCATCCATCATTCCACCCCAGAACCTCTTTACAGCAAGCTGGTATTGCCAGGGCACAGATTAACTTCCATCACATAGCTCTATGCCGTAACTTGGGCTTACTAGTCGCATTCGTCGCCTCGCCCATGTAAGCCCGAATCCGTCTTGTCTAGCAAGCCTAACATACGGTCAGAATCAGACAGGAGAAAGAACACTCGCCTGTAATCTAACAAATATAACATCAAGACACTTCTCAATATTAATCTCTCGCTTGTCACCAATCCGCACCATCAGTCTTACGTGAAGCAGTCCCCTGGGGGTTTCTTGTCAAAAGTCAAAAGTCAGATCTCGTTTGGGCGGCAAGCACTTACGTCCAGCTCTTTCTGCGTCAGCCACCATTAATCGCTACTTCCTTCCCCAATTAGAACCAGCATCCTTCCCTGTCGCCTGTATTCCCCCAGGAAGCGATAACGATTGATTTTTAGATTCAATTTGAAGAACTGAGAAAGTAACCAACGCAAACAGACAGGAGCCAGTGGAAAATTATTTCCCACGTCATTCTCAGCGACCTAGCTGTTTGTATTTTCTTTTTACTCTTTTATTATTTGGCGTTTCTTGTTTTCAATTATTATTCCTGTGAGCTTCTTGGGGCTGAAGCTGTTATCCTTTATTGGTCCTTAGGCTGTTCAGAAGCCAAAACCGTTGCTCCCCTCCTTCCTTTATTGTTATCTTTCTATCCGACCATATCCTCAGTGACGAGCTCTTAGTTTCGCCTGTGGAATTGCTAGCAGGGCTTGTTCAACGAGTCCAAGATGCCGATGGCGAGCGCCATTCGCCGCCCTCGATTCACGATCCCGTTTGCATAAAGCGGCTCCGAGACTTTCCATATCGAGACGCGCTCCTGATTCACCTAACATCCGTAGCGTTTGTCGTACCTCGACTTTATCGACCGTCGACAATCGTTTGAAGCAACAATACATACACCATAATCTAATACTTACACCGAATACCCATCATGATAATGCGCCGGCTTGTAATGGCGGCGTTTGGCCTGCTAGCCGCGCCCACTGCAGCCGTTCAGATAACCTTCAATGATTGTCTTACGGACAACTACAAGTCATCTTCCGGGCTGAAATTTACGCCAATGTTCGTAGACACCAAGTTCGACACAGAGAACAGTGATCACATGTTCTCTATGACGGTATGGGGAAATGTTTCCGGGTCTACTAGTGGTGAAGCACTTCCGGCTTGGAACAGCTCGCAGTGGAGTAATAATAGCGCAACAGCCGGAAAGATTCTAAACCAGGCTGGATCTTCTCGCAACACGATTACCAATCTCAAGACGAATATCAATGTCCTCACATATCTTCCGTTCCATAATGCTTCTGCTTTCTGTTCCAATATTGAAGATGGGAACTGCCCGCTGGCCCCTGTATTCGAATTTAACCAATCGCAAGTTTTACCACCAAGGACGATTCACATGAAGATTCAATAGATTCTGAATACTAACCACTTTTGTTTGTATAGAAATCTTCCTTCAGGACTTCCCACTTCACCGTCCAGTGGCCGTTTAATTCATCTTATGCTTTCACCACCTTGACGCCCACTTTTATGATCATCAACAGTGACGAATCGGGAACTCAGATTGGATGTATATCAGCGAATGCGACACCAACTCTCGGAAACCTGGGGTGGCTGCTGACATTGCTACCTCTTCTCATATTAGTATTTGTTGCTGCAGTCAACATCTTCGCTGCTGTGTTCTGCCCATGGGGTACCACCGACATCTTCAAATGGTCTTCTAACAGTTCCCGTGAGATCCCGGATCTCATTCGGCTTGTAACGCCTGGATTCGCTGATTGTTTGCAGTACTATCAGTTTATCGTTCTCACGAGTAGTCTGTCGCTCAACTACCCAGGATTCTACCGGCCAATGGTTAGCCGTGCGGCGTGGTCGACTCTATTGTTCAACACATCTTTCGTCAGTAACGATCCTTCGTGGCAAAGTCTGGTTGATGGTGTATATGTCACGAATAGCACGCATGGGTTGGGGGCTGTTGGACAGTTGGTAGGCTTACCAACGCCTCAGGATTTGTGGGCGTGTCTGATGGTGTGGTTAACAGTCATTATAGCTTGTGTGTTGTTGATCTCCCAACTAGGCTTCTTGTTGCGTCGCATGTATCGGTTTGTGGCCAACATCCCTAAAGAGGATTTGCGCAAGAAGAACTTGCCCTTCTCGATTGGCAATGTCATTCGTATTCTGTTCAACTATTTTTTGCTGCCGATATTCACATTTTCTATATTTCAACTGAGCATCAGCGCAGGATCACCCACCTTCTTAACCGTACTGGCATCATTGGCTTTGGTAGCTTTGTTCGGATGTAGTGCGTGGCTTTTGTGGATTATCAAGACTACGGTCCCGAGCTCCGACTTGTTTGATTCCCTTCCAACCCTCCTCCTTTACGGACCGCTCTACAATACGTACGCTGATGACAAGCAGCCATTTGCTACTGTTTACATATTCCTGACCCTCCTTCGAGGTATTGCCATTGGTGGCGCTCAAAACTCGGGTGTTGCGCAAATTTCTATTCTGTGCTTTGCGGAGGCGTTGACGTTGATTGCTATTGTTTTCTACCGGCCGTATGATCGCGAGACATCGATGAACTTGAATACGGGTATTTGCACCTGTGTTCGTTTGTTGACTATCCTCCTGATGATTGCTTTTGCTCCTACTCTCGGTATTACTGAAGGTCCCAAGGGTTGGGTTGGTTACGTCATTTTGTTCATTCACGCTTGCATGCTGTTCTTCAACTACTTCCTTCACGCCCTGATTACTCTCATCGAAGTTTCTGCTCGTCTTCTCGGTGCTGGTGGCCACACTACTGGTGGTCTTTCCAAGATCTTCGGTCCCCGCCAGCTTTCCCGTCGGATGCCTCATCAACGCCATGGCGGCCGGTCTAAGCAGAGCCACCTTTCGCAGATTGCCATGATTGAGGCTGATGCCAATAGGCCCGGTTACTACGTGCCTAGCGGACATACCAGAAACGAATCTACAGGCTCTCTTCCGGGCCTGACGCGACACAACCGGTCGTCTTCTGGTTTCGACCCTACTGAATTTGCTGGGTCAATGACTACTAGGAATTTTGACACTGCTAATAGCTCTATCGGTCCTACTACTCCCGGGGAAGCTAGCACTAATTCTTTCATACAATCAAACCCCTTGAGGCCGGCAGCAATTATGTCGGCTGCACCTCTATACTATAGGCCACCGCGTACTACAAGACGGTCCGACACTTTCAACATATTGGGTTCTGATAATCACCGTGGGTCCGTTCCGGACTCCCGCCGTGCTAGCGCCCTACCCCCTCCTGATCTCATCGACCTTGAGACTGACCGCTCTGTGACACCCACTCCATATGCCATCAACCTTGCCCCCCGCGCTGACTACTCTACCCGTGAAGTCGATCTTTACTATGGCCAAGGTCAAGGCCGTCTACGTGGTCCCGCACTCAACTCGGAACGTCCCGCAAGACGTCTCGGAACTGGTCCTGCTGATCCTAACGGACCCGTTGCCACCGCTACCGGTTGGTTCCGCACATTCCTTAAGGGTGGTAAGACTAAGGAGAAGGGCAAGGGCTTTGAAGTCGTCCGTAGCCACCGAATGCCTCCGGAAATGCGCGCCGCTCTTGAAAGCGATCCGCCTCCAGATGGCGTTCCTGTCGCGACTACCGCGATAGCTCGTAACGGCCCTATCGAATCCGATGACGACGAACCGAAGCCCAAGGATTGGACAATTTCAACTGGTGGTCTCCAAACTGCTACTGCTAGCCAACCCGAGACATCCTGTGGTGATCCTAGCGGTGGCCTCCGCGTTGATGATGAGGCTGCTGCTGATGGTGAACTAATTCCCCTCGGAACCGGCATGGAATCCCCGGCTAGGAGGGGTTCGGATTCCTTTACAGACGAGGCGTCCATTATTCCCCCCGCACATCTCGGTGACGTCTCTATGGATGGGTCCCTGGATCAGCCCCGATCATCTCCCACCCTCATGCTCCGGCGCCCATGCCGTTTCTCCGGACAACTTCAGATACCTCAACGACCATGTCGCCTACGCGTAACGCATCTATCTCCTCAACGTTTATATTGGGGTCAAATAGCGGGTCGACGAGGTCGATTCATGGAAATGTCCCGGCGCACAACGTGGTTATAGATAGCGTTTTGACGTCGGCGTCGTTGCAGGGGCCGTGGAGTTTTGATATGGAAGCGCAGGAGGTGGAGTTCGAGAGTGGGAGTACAAGTCGGAGGGACTCGGGAAGGAGTTTGGGGGGAAGGGGATGAGACGGGGGCTGAGATTTATTTGTGATTTTATTGTTTGAATTTTTGGGTACTTTTTTGTTGGGATTGGGATTGGGATCTATTTATTAATTTGTGGTAGTTTTTGTGCATAAAAGCTTGGGTTTTGGGTCAGGAATTCGGTATTTAGCATATATTTTTGGAAATTTGTTCAATATTAAATTGATATCAAAACTTCAAGACTTAAAATATGGTGCATTAAATTAGAATTGAGATTAAACATCAGGAAATAAAACGACCACCTACTCACTCTTCTTGCCATTCCCCATCTTCCGATACCTCTCTCTCGCCTTCTCCTGAACTCCCTTCACATAGCCCCCCCTCCCCACTCCCATATTCCTCTCCGCAACCTTCTCCGCCTCTCCTAGTTCCCCGCCCACCGCCCCCAACCCGACACCTTCCTGATACGCCTTCGTCTCGACAATCTCCTTCCTGCCCTCCCTGTTCGCTCCTAGGCCCTCCCCTTTATTCCAGCCCATCTTTGCCAAGAGGGAACCACCCTTTCCGGCGGCCACGGAGGTATTGCGGGTGGGCTCCGGGTCCTTGGGTAGAGCTGAGGATTTCGGCTTTGGGGGGTCTTGGGGTTTAGTGGGTTGGTTGAAGGCGGTGCGGCGTTCGGCAGCGCGATCGCGGTAGAGGAGGGACGCGTGGCTATTTTGGGTGAGGCGGGTGAGGCGGGTGGTTGCCCTAAGTAGTTTTGTGGGGTCTTTGCAAGCGGTGCGATGGTTGTGGGATCGCGAGTGGATTTTGCAATCAGAGGTTGACTTGTATTTCATCATGCAGAGGAGACATTGCAGATTTTCGAAATCAATGAACGATGAAGGATCGAGAGGGGTGACTTGGGATGTTGTATTTTCGGAGGATGAGGCGGGGCTGGCGCTGAGGGTTTTCCCAAAGGATCCAAGGGAGATTTTAATGGGGCTGGACCGCGAGGCAACAGGTATTGAGTTTACGGAGTTGGCCCCGACAGCCGAGGGAACCCCAGGCTCGGAAATCTCAGCGTGTTTCTTATTCCACATGGCGATCTGCCCGACCATCATGATAGGTTTCTTGGCAGAACCGGCTGCGAGCGATTCAGCCTTTCTCTTCCGAGCCTTCTTGTCGTCAGATTCTTCGATGGCATGATTGGGAAGGATGGTTCCTTGTGGTGGTTCCTCCGCCACAATTTTCTGGCTGGGATAAACATGAGGATCGCGATACCGCACGCGTATGTTGAGGTTAATGAGCGGGTTGAAGGATTCTCGTTCGATTTCCTCAGAGTACTCGCGGACCTCAGGGACGAAGACGCCGAGGTGGATAGTCGCGACGGTTACAGGAGAGCCACCGATGTTGAAGATGCGTGACTTTGAAAACTTGGCCATTGCAGCCATCGAGTCTTCAACTGTCCAGAACTCAGCGAAGCCGAAGTTGAGAGACGCGTCGTTCTTGAGATCGCGGATTAGGAAGACGCGGTGCAAGGAGTCTTTCTTGGCTCCGAGGCCGGTAGTGTCACCAACGGGGGCGGTCGACTTTAGCTTTGGGGCGCCTTCACCGCGGGGCTTGTCGCTCCTTTCGTCCTTTTCAAGCTGCTTGACGCCTTGGGCCAACTGGGATTCATCGATAGACGGCAGAAGAGGGTAAATGACGAGGATTTGAGAGGGTTTTGTCGATGCATCGGTAGCTCCTGTGAGTTGCTGACGCCATGATTGATCTGAAATTGAGTTAATATCATCGGGATGTATAAATAACTGGTTCGTCGCGACGTACCAATAAAGTCATCAATTGCACTGGTGTCAGCGGCATGACGATCTTGTGAGTGCCTCAAATAGTGGATGCGGCAAGTCGCGGTCTCCATTGAATCATCAGAGCGACTGGGAAATTCAAGTTCGATACTAGGAAAGTTGGTATCCATCCATTTCATGGCATCGCTCAATAATTGGAAGTTGACAAAAGCACGAGGACCTAAAAGAGTCAGCTTGCTCCGTGGCTGTGAGAACCATCAAAAGTGGGCTTACCCGATGGAAGGCGGATTTTAGCAGTAGGAAAATCGACCAAATCTGTCTTGTCGTAAAGAGTCGTCCGCAGCTCGTTCAGCGATGTTCCTTCGGGGATGTTCTCAATGATGATTGTGTTAACGGGTTTTCCTTGGCCAGGCGGCGATCTACTTCTCCCGGATCGTCTTCGTCTCGGACTTCGAGAATACCGATTTCCGTATCTTTCACCGTCTTGACCTAGGCCTAGATACTTCCGACCTCTTCGTTGACTTCGTTGGTATCTATCACCCTGATCATAATCAAGCTCGTCTCCGTAGTCATACCTCTCCCTCTCTCTATACGCCCTTTTGTCCTCCTCACTTTCTTCAACCTCACCATCCTCTTCATCCTTCCTTTTCTCTCTCTCATCGTAAATCAAACCCTCCTCTTCTATACGAGCAACTGGCCGGACTGGCCTCCATGGCGGCGACACCTCGTCACGATCCGGTGAATCTGGGTGCGATGGGTCATGTTAGCGGCTAGGGTTCTGCTGAGTGTTTATGGTAGACTGGGAGTCGACCGGCAATAGGTGGAAACTTGGGAGCCGGACGGGCTGTCAGCGAGGTGAGTTACCATGCTGAGGAGGAGGACGGGGGGATCCGTGGGCGGATGTCCAGTTCTCAAGGTTGCTGGGGCGATCGGATGGATCTGCTGACATTGAGGTTGAATTTTGAGGGTGACTGTTGGCAACTTTGTTGGTGTGGGGTGGAAAGATGAACAGTGAGCTGTGGAATATTGAATGATCGTGATAACTGGCCTAAAGTCAGATGAAACTTGATGGAATTTGATGAAAATTATGTTATTAAGACGGCTTATTCTACATGTTTATATTCATCACTTGATCACAAGTCTGTCGCATCGCAGTCGCCAAAATTGCCAGCTGCCAGGAGTGACATAAGCTAGACCTGGCAGCTGTCACGCTCTAACGGCTTCACTTCACCCGGTGTAAGCTCTATTGACGGGGAAAGCTTTGGAGTAGTTCTAACAAAAAACCACAATATATATTATTCAAGATAAATTCAACGAAATACTTCTATCGTGATATCTACCAAGGCTTCATCCTTTTCAACCCACGCTTCCTTGACCCTTACATGCTCATTATGACGGACATGGCCGCCAACCCCTCTCAAATATGGAATATTACTGAAAGGGACTGTCATGTGGCTCTCACGCATGACTTCCTATCTGTACAAGAGGCCTTAGACCGAGTCCGGTCACCCAAAGCTGGCGCTGTTGTAATATTCGTCGGTATGTCGCCTACTCCACTTTAACCATGGAATACCCCGCTTACACCTTATTAGGCACTACCCGTGACAATTTTAACGGAAAAGAAGTTAAAGAGCTACAATACAGTGCGTACAACGCGATGGCTCTGAAAACCATGCTGAAGATTTGCTATGATATGACTAGCAAATATTCTCTGACAGGTATCTACATGATTCACAGACTTGGAAATGTCCCCATTGGTGAGGAGAGCATTGTCATTGCGGTGGCGGCACCACATCGGAGAGCGGCCTGGGAAGCTGGTGAGGAGGCTTTGGAACTATGCAAAGAGAAAACTGAAGTTTGGAAAAAGGAAGTGTTTGCTAACGGACAAGGAATCTGGAGGGTTAACCGGGATGGGGCTGCTGGTGTCAAGATAACTGATAACACGAAGGACCAGGAGGAGAGAACAAAACTGCAGAGCAATAGCAAAAAGACGATGCAAGGTATTGAGCTTAATGAATCTCAATTGAGAAATTCGTCTACATTTGGAACTAATGGACCGGTTATCCGGCCGGGGCGGATCGGGGAAAGAGGTCACGGGCCAGTGGTTAATCATCTGAACAGAACGGGACAAGATACTCCGGATAAATCTTGATTTTGGGATATTGAGAGATTTACAAAAATATAGAAGCTTAATGAAAACAACACATATCGTACAAGATAGTCACAAATAACTAAACGCCTATTCCCAAAGGAAGACCGCAAACTCGTCTCTTACTCAATCTGTTTCCCCGTGAATCTCGTCCCAACACCGTTCTCCAGAATTTCATCAACCAAGACTTCCTCAAAAGCCTTCTTCTTGCTATCCTGGTTCAACACCATCTTCCGATGCCACGGCCCCACAAACATACCATCCGGATCCACTGCATCCCGCACTCCTCTCCACATCCCCAAATCCTCCCCATAGAACATCTCAAAGTCTTTCGCCGTCGAGTGGAAGTTTTTAGCCCAGTGAGGCCGGCCACCCAGCTCCTTCATAATGTACTCAAACGCCGCGTAGTAACGGAATAGGTAATCTGGGTCCCGGTCGTACGGTCGGTAGAGAGTGGCGTTGATGTATAGAGTGGGGCCGTCCACCATGCTGGTGTCAAGGAAGGGTCTCAGGTTTCCTTTGGCGCGAGAATCGGAGACGCGCACTTCGACAGGAGAGTGGAGGTAGATACCCTCGGAGCTGTAGGGGATATTGGGTTCCTGGTAATCGGGGTCGGTGGGCGGGAGCTTGTTGACCCAAGTGGAGAACCGTCTTAGGAATTCAGGTCCATTCTTGAGGGGAAGAGCCCATTCGTTGACCCATTGGGAGTACAGACAGTTCATGAGAAGGGCCTGGCGACTTTCCTGGATGGCGGACTTCTTAGTGCCGTTAGCGAAGCCGTGTTGCATGCCGAAGACAAACCATTCGACCCATGGGAGTAACTTGGGCGCCCAGAGACCAAGGTACAGGAGATTGTGGTAGACGTAGTATCCAAGGGAGCCCCCGTAGTAACTGGTCGGCGGGGTCGTTACGGCCTCTTCGGTAGGGTTGGCTTGCCAAATGACGGCACGGCGGGTATGCGGGAGCCACCAAACCCGCACATACTCTCCGCGGGTCCAAAGATCAGTGCCCCAAGACGAAAGAACCCGATGGTCAGAGTCAATGACTTGTTCCCAGTGGAGCTTGAAAGCAGGGACGGCTTTGAAGGTGACTTCGGTGATGATGCCGAGGGCTCCGAGGGAAAGGAGAGCAGCGCGGAAGAGAGAGGGGTTATCGTCGGCGGAGCAGTGTTGGGTGGTGCCATCGGCGAGGGTAATTTTGAGGGAAGTTATGTTTTCGGAGACGAGGCCGTGCTTGAGACTAGAGCCGTGGGTTCCGGTGGAAATGACACCGGCGATTGATTGTTCGTTGATGGATCCAAGGTTGGGCATAGCGAGTCCATTGGCCTCAAGAAGCTCGTTCAGCATATAGAGGCGAATACCACTCTCCATAGTCACTTCACTAGTTTCCTTGTTCAGTGAGATGATCTTCTTATAGTTGTCAAGGTTGATCAACCAACTGCTAGTGCAAGTCAAGTTCGACGGCGAATGGCCGGATCCAACAGTCACCAGGCGGCGACGGCACTTGTGGGCAAGCTGGACGATCTTCTCGATCTCAGCCAGGGACTCCGGCTGGATGTATAACTCGGGAGTGGACGAGAAGGTCCGGGCCCAGGTACGATGGATGTGGCCGGTCCGGGCACGGAAGGGAATGTCGTCGGCAGAGGCCTTGGTGACCTCATCGGCAATGTGGGCGTCCATAATAATAAGGGACTGAATGAAGTGAATAAAATATGGAGATGAAGGATTAAAGAGTCAGTCTCGGATGAAAATGAATGAATTAAGTTCTTTATATGATTATCAATCACCGGTCTAATGACGAATTTAGCCCTAATAATTCGGCGCAATGTTGAAAGTGTCGGCGCGTGCTAGAAACAGAAAAAGTAAGGTAGGGAGGAGCATCTTCTGATCCTTCCATGAGCTCATTCCGGCCCTAGTAAAAATGACAAGAGCTTTGGGCAGGGATAGAGGTTCTGTCCTGACTCTCTGGTCCGAGTCTGATTGGCACGTGAAGAAAACGAGGGATAGTTTCTTTTACATGGCAATATTGTTGCCGAATATAGCTTTACCGGGGTGAGGTAGTCCGAACTGTGAGGGAAAGTATGAATTCAAGATGCGCTTTTGTTGCTGCATTCTCTTTACCTTGCATTGATTCTTCATTTGAATGTTACTTTATCGGATCGATTGGCTTTCATCAATCATCGACCTTAGGATGTGGATCTTGCATTGATTAGGCCTCAACCTCCTCAAATCCAGGAACCAGACTATCAATGGAGTCATCATGCATAAACCCGAATCGAGAAGTTCCCCGCATGCACCGTACATCAGCAAAGAAATATGATAGGTTAAAAACATCGTGGTATTAAAAACAATAAACTGATATGGACTTTTCTGGCCTGCAGAAATTAAGTCAAGACTCACAACCGAGTCTTTTTGGTAGGTATAGAACCCAGAGCATTGACAAATATCAAACGATATATGCCCAACGGCATCTCGGTTATGAAGCAGCAACAGACACATCGCATTATCAACCCTGATATCCAGATGCCTATACAAGAGACCAAAGGATTAACTAACGTAAACAAAGACATGACCCGAAATATACACAAGAAACAAAAACCCACCCCAGCCCAATCTGACCCTCCATCATCATCCTCAATTTACAACGCATAGTTCTCCGTATGCAAAAATATCTCCTCTAACATATCATCCCCCCAAATATTCGCCTGCAACTTTGCAACGGTAGACGCAACCCCCTCTCTCATCGCCGGTGGCCCACACACGAATACTGCTGTCCGTCTCCCCAGGATCCCTCTACCATCGGGCCCACCCGTTGTCCATTCCTTCAACATGTACCCCAAATCTGGCCGCCCATACTCTACGGACCACCCGCCGTCAATTTGGTGCGGCACTGGGAACGCAAAGCGCATAAGATTCTTTTGAAATTCTGTGGGGGTCTCTGGAAAGCCGAATTCAAAGCCGGCGGGGGGGCCAAATGTACTATTTGGCCGTTGGTCGGCAGGCGGAAGGTTAGTCGTCCGGAGATGAGCAAGCTCGGGGGCCCGGATGGGAAGATTTGAGTCAGCGGACGTGATGTCATGGGAGGGTCCGACGTTGGTGTTGATACGGACAGTTGGCGGGACATGGTTGAAGTGGGGAGGGTTATTAGGTTGGATTGGCGGGAAGTGGAAGCTGCCTTGGCGGGTGATCTCGTGGGGTTGGTTATCGTCGTGTTCTTGGTTTTGGTTAGGAAACTTGGGGTCGCTGTCGTAGGAGTCGGGAGAGTTGACTTGGGCGAGGGAGTAGGTGGGGCCGTTATGGTTCCCAATGAATTGCTGAGGCGGAAGCGCGGTGATCTTGTCTTCGTTTTCTGCGCGGAGTTCCTGTTCTTTCTTGACGTCACCTTGGGCTTCTGCCATAATGAGCGCAGAATTCCGCTTTGAGGCAATCCCGGCGACGAAGCCATCCAGCTTATCATGGAATTGATGGGCGAGTGCCCGGGCACCGGATGGCTGGCCATTTATAGGCATTGAGAGCCCTGGAGTCAACGGGATGGAAGTATTCTGAGTGTTATGAGGGACAATTTGCTCTCTTTGCTTAGAGGCAGTGACAAAAATTTGCAGGTGACACTACCGGGAGGAGCGGATTCGCGGCAGATACGAAGTTCTTCGCGGAACCAGTCCATAGCTTCGAGGCGCTTGATAGCCCAAATAACGACAATCTTTCGGGTAATGGCTTTTCCATCGCGCATACGCTTGATGAGATTGAGTAGTTGAGACATGAGTGCTGTGACACCACTTCCTCCGGCAATGAGGATCACAGTATCGAAGGCAGACAAGTCGCGGCGGAGACCACCATACGGACCATCGAGGAAAGCACGGTAAGTATGGAAGGGACCCTTTTCGATGGCAGACTCGAGGACGCGGCGAGTAAAACCACCATAGGGCTTGAAGACAATAACCATATCACGATAGTCCTCGCCGTAAGCACTGGGGAAGTCCTCAGAGCACATTGAGGCAATTGTAAACGGATGGTTATCCAAAACGGAGATCCCAGGCATGCGTAAGTAAACGAACTGGCCGGGCTTCCAGCGCATGCGGGTAGGGATCGTGATCTTCACGGCGTTCTCGGGCAGCAGGGTGACGGCGGCTTCGTCGCCAGTCATGAAGGCGAAACTCCACCACGGCTTAACCCAGTTGAGGTTTGTAAAGCGGAGGAGGTAGCAGAAAGCCCAGATAGCAACTGAGGTGTAAAGGTAGTCCCAAGATGCCAGATAGTTCTTGGTGTGCCAGAAAAGAAGGCCGATATAGGCGGCAGCCACGGGGGCGTGAAGAGTCACAAAGACTTCATAAGCGACGCGGCGGATTATGGGGAGGGAGGCAACGCAGAGCCATACCAAAGGCACCAAGCAAGCAATTCCGGTGCCGTAGACGATACCGGAGCCTCCAGGGAACAGCTGGGAGAAGACTTCCATGCCGCCGTCGTCCCATACGGGCTGGACGTAAAAGGGGATTGTGTGAACTAGGGAAAGCAACAAGGTAATGTATCCAAGCCATCTGTGAAAGACGTTTAACCTTTCGGGACCGATACTGATAAGAATGGTCAAGATATTGGCCTTCATGCTAGTGGCAATCATCCACGGAGTAATAGCGATAGCCAACATACCAGCCCTAATAGCGACTGGTGGTGATCCAAACTTGATACTCTGCCAGTACAGCGGTTGTTGCAAGAAGACGATTAAGACTACAAAGAGCAATGCCAAGAACCCACAGAACAACACAGACATGGACGAGAAGCTAATCGTCGTCCCTCTCCAGTGAATATCCGGCAACGGCCGATAAAACACCCACCGGAACAACGCCAACACTTCATTCACCCACAGAATCCCCGTCAAATGTGCCGTCGGCCGGAACTTCAACTGCTGCGGGAACGTTGGCTGTTCCATCCCGACCTCATGTCCCTCTTGTTGCTGATTCAAATATGCATTCCCCGTGAGAATCACTTGTTGCGCATGGTCATATTCGAGGGCTCGCAAATCTTCGAAATACCGGTCGACTTCCTGCTTGTATAGGGCGCGGCGGATCCGGTCTTGCCAGAAGTGCCAAGTGCGCACAACGATGACGGAGACAGAGAGGCCGAGGGCGAAGTAGGTCCACCAGAGGGCATATTTGCCGGCACGGTCCCATGGGTCGACGATGTGAGCTTCGATGAGGCCAGGAGCCGAGGTAGCGGTGAGAGGGATGTTGATGCGGGGGAGGAGAGCTGCAGTAGGGGTTGTAGAGGGGAGTGAGGGTGGCATGGTGGGTATGCGGTTTGGCGGAGGCCGGATGGCTAGGTGGGGAGTGATGTGAGTGATGGGGGCATTCGAAGGGAGAGTTGATATACAGAGAAAGAAGTATGCTAATAGTTGAGGGATATCTCGTGGTTGATAGTTGTGAGTGGGTGGTTTGCGTCGTACAGACTCGGTATAAGTGAGATGAATACACCACCACAGAGAATAAGCCTAGAAAATAAAACAAATGACAAGCTTACATATAAACGCCAGACAAAAATAAGCACTGTAGATGTAGTCAGAGAGGTTCTGTGGTTCTGTGTTACTAGATCTCACTCGCAAAGCCAAAGGGTAGATATTAGTCGTCAAAATGAAGGGGACAAAGTATGGCTCGTGAGAAATGCCCGAGGTTGCGGATGTGCGATTGTAAAAAGGGACCAAGATAGTTGGGGGCCAAATGGTGGTCAGGGAGGAAGATGATATGTAGGATGACGGCAAGTAGATATTGACGAGGGTCTGCGGAATAGATAAATATGGTAGATTTATTTTATTCTTTGTTTTGTTTTATTGTCTCAGGATATATGAGAAATCTGATATTGATGTTGAAAAAAGAGTGATTAGTTTGTTCTCGACTAAGAAAAATACGAGAAATAAAAAGGTGACGAAAAAGACGTCGAGTCCGTTCCCAAGCGGAGGCTAGCCAAAGAACCACCATTTCTTCCGCATAATACATTTTAATGTTTAATTTTCCGAATTTACTTCATCTGGCCGTCACTCTTCCCCTCTCCTTCTCATTCCCACCTCCACTCTTACTTTCTCTTCCAATGTCTTAAGCGCTCTTGACGTCTCATTGACACCAACACTCACTTACACAAGCAGAAGGACATCCATGCACTGTCACCCTGTTCGCCTATAAGCCATGATAATCCAAGAATTTAACAATACAAGTGATGGGGAGACCCTGATATCGTAGCATTCATAGTTTACTTGTCAGGCAATCTGGCCATGTTGGATGTGAACATCTGTGGGGTTGAGGGTAGACGGTTGTACTTGTGTATGGTGTGCTGTGGTATTGACTATCTCCGAAGTCGTGATATCAAGCGAAAGCGAAGAGGAGCCGTCACACTTTTAGCGAAATAGACTGATGTAGGTATTTGGAAAGTTGTGTAGTGAAGACGGGCGCTTGGAGATATGATGCTACTGGCAGTATTATGACTATGTGTACTAGGAAGTACCTTCTTGTTAGCCGTTCTCTTACATGAGTGTATAGAATGCGTCTTGATTACTATCACTAGTTTCTTATTCTCGATTAAATAATCCACATCAAAAATATCGGATGCCTAATCCTTTTTGTAGACCCTTCCCACACTATAGGCGCCACCCACAACGGCCGCATAAACCAACTTCTTCTTCTGTTTCCACAGCCTCATCCCTTCCCAACGAGCCATAATATTTCCTCCCGTTCCTTGTACGTACCCACCTGCACGTTTTCGTGCTACGCCGCCGCATGTCTCCCAATTTTTCTGACGACCGTGAACCCCAGTGGTGGCGGTGGGCTGGAAGGCTCTATCGGTTGATACGACGGGGACAGTGTGCCGTTGGAAGAGGAGGGAGAACCTTGGGGGCTCGCTGTGGTCAGATAAAGGGGAGCTGCGTTATGTTTGGCCGAATTGATATACCCTGGAGACTCGCTTGAGAGATGGTGACATCGAAAGTGGACATATCGAGATGGTTTATTGCCTTCAGTGCTTTCTGAGAGCAAGAGGCATGAACTAGGAAATTGTGACCCTACTTTGCCAGGAACTTCATATGTTATGGGTAGATATCAATCAAACAGAGTCTAATCGGAATGGCCAATCTTTTTGCCTCGGCTTTTAGATCAACGAGAATCACTTGAGATAGCAGCGGTTCCGGGAAGGATGGAAGATCGTAAGGTTCGTAAGGAGCTAATGTTACGAACGTTGTATAACGCGTGTCAGTCAAGATAAGAGCTTATGTCTAGATGTTCATGCTGATATCAGGTTGTCTCTCGTGGTTGTCATTATCGTTTCGGTGTCACTAGCTAAGATAGGTCTCAGCCCATGAACTGTCCGCTTCGTGGATTCGTGATAGAGCGAAAAGAATATGGACATGGCCACTTACACAGAAGTTCTCATCAACGTTCACGAACCATCATGATATCTAATCACTTTCTACATACGACCTCGCCTGCAACCACTAGTTTTCTTGTTACTTTTCCCTCGATGTCATGCTATTCTAAATGGAAGATTATGGCGGGAATGAAGAGAATATTGTTAATTGTTCGAAGCGAGAAGCAGGACGGTGGGCAGCTCATCTAATCGACCAATCCTCCGATCTTCTACAAGGATCTTTCGTCCCACTCCACATCTCCATATTACTGGCGGTAAATTCCGCCCTCTGATTGGCTCAAACTACATCTGGCGTTATAAGTTGGCAAATAGCCTTCCCGCCAATCAGAATTCAGAGGCTAAGATTGGCTTGACGGCAGGTCTTCCACTCGATTATGGAATCAGATCAATAACGATGCGGAATTGGGAAGGAGTCGAATTAGAAGCAGAATTGACTGTGATGGTGATGATACGGATATGCGAGGTGGACTTGGCGAGTTCATGGGATACTATTGATTTGGGAATTTGAGTTTAATGATGGTGGTGAACAATTAAGACACGAGACAGGCAGCCGAACTGAATAGCCTAAGTGGTATTCTGCAGTATACAGCTATCGCATGCGAACCCACAAACTGCCTTCTTCCTATCTAGTTGTCCTGCATCATATCAGGTTCAATACGATATTGGTTGAGTGATATAACTTTCAAACCACCTGATGTCGTCTCCTCCCATTGAGAATCTCTGCCACCCACTTACAGACTTCCGAAACCCCGCCACCTGTATCCGTATATGATTATCCTCATATATGTCGCTTCGGCACCTGAGCTCTTCAAAGTACGTTCTTCTCGCTCCTGCCGCGCCTTACCAGACGATCATTACATCTATTGTCGTCTCCCACCGCTAGGATCTCTACCTCTCGGTTTGTTAATGCGTGGCAGCTCCTGTACGCTAACTTATGTGTTCACGAACCTAAAGCCATTTGCACGCTGATCACCGAAAAGGTCTAGAACTCAGTCGTTGCCAAGAGGTATATGGTGGGGTGAGGGGTCGGGAAGGAAAGCAAGAGTGGGTCTCGTGGATGAGACGGTCACTGTGGGGGTTGGTCCAACATTCTGTAGTGGCCGTGAAAGTGAGCCTTTTTGCTACAAGTGTCGGGCAGATATTTGTTGGATGCGGGATTGGCGGGAGCTAAGTCCGGCTTTCCGATGGCGATGATAAAGCAAGATGTTGATCTAATATTTGGTCTGTCTACTCTGATTCCTCTACTTGGGCCAACTGTCGATAGACTAACATTTCATGGTGATTCGAATCCTAAGGTTAGTACCTGTAGCAGTATCTCAATTCATAACCAAGTTCTAGCAACCACAATATTAATCAAATGATTCCTCCTTCACCCTACTTCTCGTGGCCCAATCAAGTAACCAAGTTAATCTAGTTTATGGCCTCAATATCCCGATCAGTCACAGTGGTCGCCCGACTCGTGTCTTCGGCATGAATATCAAGCGGTGTGCTATAGTTTCGTCACATGAAATCACATTCGTTGGAAATTAGATTCTTGATCATCTGCGACGATAGCGGGGAAGATGTGGTCCATGGCTGTGGTTGGTTAGTTTACCTGTGAAGGAATTTGCCGAATGCTGGCAATAGAGTTGAAAAGGGTGGAGTTGAAGATGAAGAACTAATTCTTTGATGGAAAATTCAAAATTGACTGAATGAGAATGAATTGGGTCATCAAAATAGACAAACGATAATATACTGTCAAGCTCTCCAATGGTTTTATGCACCAACAAATTATGTTCATGTTAAATTGAGTGAAGTTTAGTGCTAACGTCAAGTGGATCTAAGGTGCGAGAGTCTAGGGGTTACCATAGGGTCTACGATAAGCCAATTTTTTTTTTTTTGGAAATGCTGCCTAGATCCTTTGCGATCAAAAATTACCATCACAGCCTTGTGACCAATATTGAGCGTCGAATACCTCATTATTTTAAATATTTCACTGTCAATTTCATCACAGCGTCCACATATCACAATGGCATCATCAATGGGTCTCCCCTGCGCGACTTTCGCTAAGCTCTCACCCCAACCGTACCTCCTCGCCAACCTCGACAACCCCTCCGGGGCCCCTATCCGCAGCAATGGCCGCGCCCCCTCTGTCGCCCGCCCTCCCTTTATAAACAACTCCTCTCTCACGCACGCCCACGGAAGTTCCATAGTGCGCCTCGGAGACACGACCGTGATCTGCGGGATCCGCGGCGAGACCCTCTTGGCGTCCAAGATCCCGAGTTTTCGGGACTCCAATCGAGAGACAGAATTGAAGAACTACGATTTGCTGGTGCCGAATATCGAGTTGGCAACGGGGTGCTCGCCGCAGTTTTTGCCGGGGGTTCCGCCGAAGGCGTTGGCGCAGATTTTGAGTACGAGGGTTTATTCTTTGTTGCATACGGCGGGGGTTGTCAGCGCGGATGACTTGCGGATTCAGTATTCGTTGCCGGATATGACGGTAGAGGATGATAATATGAAGGATTATGAGACTGAGCAAGAGGGGATGATGGGGTTACGGTGGCTTATTGGGTTCTTTACATTGACTTGTTCTTCATTTCATTTGATGGGAACCCGTTTGATGCGGCATGGGCGGCGGTTGTTGCGGCATTGAAGGACACGAAGTTGCCCAAGGCTACGTGGGATCCGGATCGGGAGATGATTATCTGCGAGAGAGGAGTCGAGAAACCGTTGACTATCATTCCGTTCCCCGTGGCGTGTACGGCCGTCGTGTTCAACGATCGGGATATTGGCACTGCCGGTCAAGGAAAATTTTGGCTGTTGTTGGACCCGGATAGCCTCGAGGAGAAGATATGCTCGGAGAGTATCACGATGGTTGTCGATAAGGTTGATGAGGAGCTTCAGATTTTGACTATCTCCAAGGAAGGAGGGACTACAATTACGCCTGAATTGCTGTCGGCCTACACGGATGTGGCTGCTCAGCGGTGGGAGGAGTTCAAAAGGCTTTACCATCTGCATAGGTCGGAATTAATAGGATATAAAGATACCTGAAATACAGTAATGAATAGAATGAAATTAGCATATACAAGCTAGACAAATAGTTGGTTCCCGGCTGGTGTCACAGCCGGAAATCCGAACATACTAGGGAATACCTAGGGTTATAACGCGATACTTCCTAATCTTTATTTACTTGCCAGTAACTAGCTGTGAGATATCAAGACTCAGGAACATGATCTCGACTTGACCGAGGAACGATATAATGATTTCATCAACCTATACGATGAATACGTTGAGACTTAGCAGCAACAAGACAAAATCACATTGCCAAGGGAAGATGTATCAGCCATTCGAACCATCATTTCATGCGGAAGACAGCGCCGCTTCTATGGCGGTAGATACCGGCTGATAATAATTTGATATCCTGCTCAGCTTAGAGTTTAGAACCAGTAAAGGTCTGAACAAATAACCGTAATGCACAACTAGAGAGTTCTGCACCGCAGCCGTTGCTGATAGGTCGGTTTTCTAAAAGAAAGGAATTTAAAAACTTTTCCATCCGCACTTGTCTTAAATAATGATCTGCAAAGAAATTTCTACATGACTAAGCAACCCACTTCCAAGTGGGGTCCGAGGCTGGGAAATTGGCCCGTGGTGATTTTTTCTCTAGTGTAGGTCCCGATGCGGGATACATAAATTTGCGCTTACATCTTTGATTGACGAAACATTGGCTATTCCTGTTTATTCGGTCGCCCATTCGTCACTATCGTCATGGAGACTCTTGCTGAGGAAACATGGGACGTGGTGATCAATGGTGCCGGCCTGCAGCAATCGCTTCTGGCCCTGTGAGTTCTTTCTCCTTCTCTTTTCCATGACACCCGGTTGACTATACGGCGCGATTGGATTTTTGACGGTGCTGTTGGTTGGCGACGGCATGATCTTGATAGGATCTAACTGACGCCAGACCCTAACTGCCTTTACCCGAAAAGTGCCCTTTCACGATCTGATAAGAAGATTTTGCATCTCGATCGACGCGAATACTATGGTGGCCTCGATGCTGCTTTCACACTGCTTGAGATAGAGACCTGGGCGCAGGAGAATGCTGGGAATGGTTCTGGCAGTCTCTTTCACTCGGCTGTTTTTACCAAGGTCGATGGCTCCGAGGGAAAGCTAGGTTCTCCGAGGGCATACACCTTGACTTTGTCTCCTCAGTTAATTTATTCTCGCTCGGATTTTCTCAAGAAGCTTCAGACTTCTTCGGTTCATCAGGGCATGAATTTCTTAGCTGTTGGGTCTTTCTTCATGTACCAACCTGGAACGGCTAGTGAGAAGGACAGGTTGACGAAGTTGCCGTCAACCCGGGAGGACATTTTCATGACTACTGCTATCCCCGTAAAGGCGAAGCGTGGCATGATGAAGTTCCTGAAGATGGTCATGGATTATGAGTCGGAAGAGAACTTGGCTATCTGGCTGCCGCATGCTGATGAGCCTCTTGCTGATTACCTTGGGTCATCATTCAAGCTTGAATCTTCTCTCGGACCTTCGTCATTACGCTGACTTTGAGTTTGGATGGGAAGGTCTCAGTCAAGGATGGTATCAAAGCTATTCACAGACATTTGAGCTCGATGAATATTTACGAGCCTGGGTTGAGTGCTCTCTATCCCCAGTATGGAGGTCTAGCAGAGGTCATCCAGATTTCATGTCGCGCTTGTGCTGTCGGTGGTGCCATCTATATCTTGGGTACCGGAGTCGAAGGCTCCAAATCTCTCGATGAAGACGATGTCAAGGTTGAAGTCACCATTTCTGGTAATATCGTCTTGAAGACCCGGCACTACATCACGGACTCTGGTGCTGTTGAAGGTGAAAGGTCCACTAGCAAGCTTGTGGCCATCCTGGATTCGACTCCGGATGAGCTGTTCCAGCCGGTGGTTGAGGGTACTACCAAGCCCGCTGTGATAGTTGTGGCATTCCCTGCAAAGTCTCTATCTGCTGAACAGGAGTCTCCTGTGTACGTGATGTTACATTCGAGTGAGACTGGGGAATGCCCGAAAGGTCAATGTAAGTTCATCTTTCTCTCCGACCTGCAACATTGATCTTTTGTGATGAGACTTTTAATTCTTATCTACGTTATCCGAACATTATTGAGGATACTATATACTCTGATTCAAGATCCGATAACCGCTTTTGTTTATTCATTCTTTTAAAAAGCTGATTTACTAACATTGTGGTGTCAGGTGTTGTTCATATCACCTCACTTGCGTATCCCAATTCAAAGGCTATTGTTGAAGCCACCCTCCAGGCATTGCTGTCTACTTTTGAAACTTCCACGACGTCCCTCGCTCATCTCTACTACGAGCAGGCTAAGGGTGTATCTTCCCTCTCTATTGACGGTGGCATTGTGACTCTTCCGTGTTCTACTTCTGACATTGTTTTCGATGATGAGCTCTTGAAGCCGGTTCAGGAGGCTTGGTCTTTTGTGACTAAAGATCACGAAAATCCGGGAGAGTACATGACGTTCGAATCTAGAGAGAAATCTGACGATTGAAATTATGACCACAAAATATTATGACTACTACACTTTTAATTTCTATTTATCCTCAAGGAATCTACTGTTCTATAACCCCTTACATAATCTCCCGTTTTACTCCGATGCCATTCTCCCTCTCCCGGTAGACTGCGGCGCATCTAACCCAATTTCGATAATGTGTGTTCCCAAAGCCATGTGATCATCTGCTCTAATGTACTCGCTCCGAATTACACATTCATTCTTCGTTGCCATCGTCAACACATTCAAGAACGCCCTCGCCGCCTCCGCCTTCGTAACAATCGACGGCCCTGCAATCTCCACAAAATCTATCCAAACCAATTTATTACTGTTATTTCCCCTCTCCCCTCCACTGCGTCTCACTGAGCCACTTAGACTGATCCTCTTCTGGTAAGCGCGCTCCTTAACATACTCCTTAAATGTCAACAACTCACCGGCAACCGGTCCACTCTCACCCACGCTACCGATACCCCCAAAGTCATAATCCATCATCAAGTTCTCCGTCGAATTCATTTGCTCAATATCTTGTAACTGGGACCGCCCATGAAGCGGCGAAGCCAACTTCGACGCTAGACCACTAGGGTCTCGAGCAGACCTGACAGAGTCAGGAACGGAGCTCCCGCGGATCCACGGAGCAAGTGATGAATGGTGGTCTTCAGGAATCGGTGTGTTCCGACGGGACCGTTCGTCGCCGATCGATAAGTTATCATCAGGCGCCTTCCAGTCCGCTTTGGCAACTTGAAATTCATCTTTTTTACCGTCGTCGTCGATGAGCGGGACCTCATGGCTTCTGGGATCCTCGACGGAGATATCCATCGGGACCCGAGGATCTCGCATCCTCGCCATGAACCCAGGGCCAGAAAAGTGGGCGGCAAGAAGATGTTTGAAAGTCTTGCTGACGTTATTGACGTTGTTGACGTTCCCGATGCCATTCCCAAAGACAAAGTTGATAGCGGCCTTCTTGGCGCGTCTCTTGTAGGTGCGAAGTAACTTCTTTTCAGCAAGAATTGTGTGGATAGCGACGTAACTAGTATAGTTGGCGCGGATTTTACTGTTGGAGATTTCGGTGATTTCGTCATTAAGGTCAGTAAGGTGGATGGGGCGGGAGTGGGTTAGAGGAACAACGTCGGGCATAGGTTCGTCGCCGTCGGGGTCAGTGTGGGATTTTGGAACTTTGGAAGTGGGGAATGCGGTGGCGGAAGGGAGGGGTTGTTCTTCCGGAATACCGGGGGAATCGTCGTCCATGACAATGTCTTCGAGTTCAAGGTCGTCGCGGTCTTGGCCAAGCGCTCTACTAGCTAAGATGTCTTGTCGATCATACTGGAGGCCGTTCAGGAAGCCGAAGTCAATATCATCACCACCGGCAACTCTCACTTTATCCTCCGGGCCAAAATCCAAATGAAGTGCCAAATCATCTAACGGCACCAAATCCTCGTCCCCTCAATTTTCAACGCGCCTTGCTTCGCCAACGGCGAATCGCCCCCCATCATATCTAACGGCAAATTCAGACTACTGTTCTCCGGGCTGGGGCCCAGATCTAAATAAATGCTGTTGTTACCGCTGTCACGACGGGGTCTGGTACCAGTGGAGCTGGGAGTGCGCGGACTCATGTAGGAACTAATGCGGAAGGATTTCTCCTGAGTTTCAGACTGAGTACCGAAGCGGATGGCGGATTCGGTAGAGAGAAAGTCAGGAACACCGATGGGGTTCCAGAGGAATTGGGGTCATCTTCAAGGACAATGTTACGGCGGCTGTCAGAAGGTTAGCACAGATGATCACGGGAGAACTGTGATTTAAGGTGCGACTTACAGAGCCTTGACGGTTTGTGGGGCAACCAAATGGTCTTCTTTGCTCAGACTGTGCGTCATACGCAACCGGCTAGACATACGGGTGGCATCGTCGAGGATGTACTGGGTCTTCTGGTTATAGATTCTTGAGAGACCATAAAGAAGGTTGCTTTGGAGACGCAGTGCAAGAGGGCTCCAGGGTCGATGATCTTGTGGACGGCCTTGTTGATGTCGACTTCACCGATGGCTTTGCGGCTCATGCATGCTTTGGTGTTGACTGTAGCGGCAAGCCTGGATAAAGTTAGCTTATACGAAAGATTTTGTATTGTTTGAGGCTTCTTACCAGATTGTAGCAACACCATATTGGCGGTTGGTGAGAACTATAGTATAGTTAGACTCGGAATTAGTTGCATGACATGGTAAACTTACTTTCATGACTGTAAAACATCGTGCAGTTAATAGGTCTCAAAGAAACCTATAAAGGTGAAAGCTTGATAGTACTGGTGAAGATCAAGCCCAAAATAAAAACAGTAACAATCACGAAGTCTCTTATTTTCTTTCGACAAAATTTGCATCCCAACGTGAATTTGTTCCTGCCATATTTGTTTATCATTGACCGATGATGGTGGGGCAGAGCCGTACGGATAACGAATTTCCTAATCGGGAAGTGACGGAAGGATATTATTCGGGACTGACCTGGAATCAATAGTATCTAAAGGCAAGCATGGAAAAGTGTCGGGATAATCATGGAACAAATAGACTATCATTGCGATAGTTAGGAACTCTATTGGTACTACAAATTGCTTGATTTTACATATCCATATTATCTTTTGCTATATCCCGCAGTTTGAATTTCTGCACCTTTCCACTAGCGGTCTTCGGGTAGTCTTCGACCCAGAAAATGTATTTGGGAACCAAATGAGACGACAATTTCTGAGCCACCCATCTTCGGACATCGTCACCCTCGATATTACCATTTCCGCTCTTGCGGTTTGGGGCTTTGATCCCATGTCTTGGAACAATAAAAGTTCCGATGGACTCACCCAGCTTCTCATCTGGAACACCAACTACACTTGCTTCGAGTATATCAGGATGCAGAAGGAGGCAGTTCTCGATCTCTAACGGGTTTATGTTCTCCCTCCGCGAATGATCAAATCCTTGATCCGACCCGTGATAGTAATATAGCCATCTTTATCTATCTGACCCTCGTCGCCCGAGTGCATCCAGACCACACCATCGTCATCTTCTATAAATGCACCCTGCGTTCTCGCATCGCTTCCCCAATACCCTTGCATCACCAAATACCCCGACACAGCAAGCTCACCACGCTCACCAATTGGAAGTACACGAAACTGATTAGCCGAATCCACAACCTTGACCAAAGTATGCGGAAGCGGCTGGCCAACCGTTCCAATTCTCTTCTCGATACTGTCAGTTGGTGTGGTCATGCAACTTACTGGAGCTGTCTCGGTCATCCCATAGCATATCGTTATATTTTGAAGCCCCAACTTTGCGTAAAGTTCGTGCATAAGAGCCTCCGGTACCGAAGACCCCGAGACGATTCCCTTTAGCAAATATTGCGGTGGATGATCGACTGCCTTGCCTTCAGCGAGCACATCAAGGATCGCAATGAGCATGGTCGCCACGCCGTAAAGGCCTGTCGCCTCTTGTTCAATACACATCTTGAGTGAGGCCACCGGGTCGAACGCGGGGCTGGCAAAAGAATGGATGCACCAGTTGTCGCTGTCGCCATGTAACCCAAGACGGAGCCGAAACAATGGAACAATGGTGGCGGGACGACTATATTATCGTTCGGTTCGAGGCCCATCCGCGCAGCGATCAATATCCCATTGTTCAGAATCGCACGATGCGAGAGCATGGCCGCTTTAGGCATGGAGGTCGTCCCAGATGTAAATTGGATGTTGACGACATCGCGGTTGGATAGAGGGTGGTCTGGAATTACCGATGATGGGCTACCATTCAAAAGATCTTGGTATTGAGGAAGCCTAGACAGCTCAAACGGCAAAGATATTCCAGGATGATCGGCAAGATTATCCAAGACAATGATGCGTCGTAAACTGGGAACTAACTTTGTTTTGATATCATCTGCAGGTTGATATCCCAATAAATCCGGGACCAGCTCTTTAAGAAGATCCGCATTCGACCTTCCGCGCCCCGGCTTATATGCCAAGTCAGTGACCGCCCCAATAATCAACACAGATGCATCAAGATGCTTGAGCGCAGACTCAACCTGAAAGACATTAAAAGATGGATTCATCGGCACAAGAACTGCTCCCAGTTTGAATACGGCGTACGTCAAGGCAGCAAACTCAGGCGTACTACCGAGACTGATTGCCACTCTGTCACCCTTTTGTACGCCGAGGATTGAAGTGAGTTTGCCAGCCGGGTTGATTGTTCATCAAGCATACGATATGTCAACGTCGTGACTTTGGGGGCAAGCATGGGGGTTTCGGGTGACCGGGCAATTACAGCAGGACGGTCGCCATGTTGGGCGACGACTTGGGAAAAGTGCTCAGGGATGGTCAACTCAGAGAGGCTGGGCTACGGGTGCAGATATGATCAGTAAGGTATTATCTGAGGGTAGTGCAATCGCCAGTTGGATATGGGTATTTTGTGATATATTCTGAGATATATGGCTTTTGGTTTGAAAGGCTTGTGATTGGCTCAAGCTAAATCTTGGTGGGCGGAAGAACATACCTGGGTGGGACCGTTGGCGATACTGAGTTGGTGTGACGCGGTATTATATCGTCGTAACAAAGTTGCACTTCGATAGACTTTGGGAAAGCAAAGAATTGCTCTTCTATTCTGGTGTATATATTGCGAAGAGCGAATCATTTCGGACGGTTTACCGAGTACCTTTAATATCTGGACAATGTCCCAAGGTTGAGCTGACAGTGAACTCGCAGCTTGATGCGGATAGAGAAGGCTTCCCTCACTGTCGTGGATTGCTATCCTATTAGCTTAGCTTTGGGGATAGTTGAAAAAATGATTAGTTGTTCTTGGAGCTTTTAATTTCTGATCTTAGTTCAAGGAAATTCAAGCAACATGAATTATTACTCCAATCTCATATCTTCAGGAATAAATGATTAGAGGAATACACAAGACAACACATCTGGTTGAGATAGAAGACTCGAAAATACCTCCAATTTTTTCGTGCATTATTGAGCTGTTGGTGATATGGAGTGTTACATCATGATGGTTTATCTCGGCTTGATAGCAGGAGTTATGCAAGCTTATGGCCTAAACTCCAACATTGTCAAGCACAGGAGCCAGGCCTTGTTCGTTATGTTAGAATATTTTAAAAAGGAACAGAGCATTTGCTCTAAGTTGAATGAAAAAGAGCAGTTTCATATTCTATCATTAAAGCGAAGACTCCTAATATATTATCGTCCTTTAATTAGATCATTCTTGTAAGTGTTCAGAACCAAATGTGTAAATTTATCAAAAAATTAGATTCCCCATTAGAGTTATTTAGGAGACATAGGATTATGGACCGATAGGGATCATCACGTAGTACAGGATACTAAGTGACGTAAGTGGGACTATGAGCCCATGAGAATGTCTCATTCCTATCACTAGAACCTAAGTACATAGAAATTTTTTCTTCAGTATGCAGGCTTCCTTTAGATGAGAGCTCTAAATATGGTCACCGCTCTTTAGGCTGAATAGTAGAAACTAGTAGTTATAGTTTCAGCAATAGTGCAGCAGCTCAAAAACCGTCACGTTGCTAGAGATACGTTCCTCTGGATCATAATAATCATGTCGGCTCCAGAGATCAAATTAATTTCTTAAATAGTTTAACATGTTCTGAAGTGGTATTTCGTGGCAAATATTTGATGGAAATACATGCCCCAAATAACCTCTTTTGAGTTCGATTGCTGAACAAACAGAACATAATATCGGATACTTGCCGTCTTATTATGTCCCCCAAGTTTCATTAACCTTGAAGTGGCGAACAAATCATTTGCATCTAGACCGTCAGCTCAAAATTTCCTCCACATATACAAGCAAACGTAATGCCTAGACTATTTGATACTTATGCTGTGTGACGCCGGGTTGGTCCCGCTTTACATTATTGCCAGTGGTATCCCATGTTGCGTTGAGTGGTGCTGTGTCCCTGAGAAAACAATGGTAATCGTGGGGGCGTTACGAAGGCTCAAAGGAGATAAAGGGTCCTTATAGTGTGGATTGGGGTTCCTCACGGAAGAATATAGGGTCTTGTGTCAACATGGTATCAGCTCTCGCTTGAGGATGAATTTACTAACGCGTGGGTGGTTTCAGGCTTAGCACAGGTTGACGGTAGTGGAGAGAGGAAATAGTAGATCTGCATTATGGTAGCTCTAAAATTGAAAGCTGAGGTTTCTATCGATGACCTATCACTATCGGCCGTCTCAGATTGGATCACATTGATAGTCTCGTTTGTACTTGGTTGTACATTCATTTGACTGTTTCTGGGTCAAGTGAGAATGTGTGGATAATTTGAAACTAGGCGACCCCTATTTCGCACAGATATAATTTTGTGCTCATAAAAATAAACAATAAGACATGATACTATCAACAATTTTGATCATGTCAATTCCAACGATGCAATGCAATAAAGAAAAGACAGTTTGGAAACTATTGTATTTATAGATCCTAATGTTAGCATCAATAAAGGACTAATTAGCACATCGTCATCCGAGAAGAGCCAACATCTTGCCCTGTTTCAAGTCACCATCACCACACGAATGTTCAATGAAATATTTTCTTTCTGATGGGAACTCACGCATTGATTTCCTTGGATTCTCTGCCAAATGTTGACAAGAAAACCTAGCCCACTCCAGATGCTCCGTCGACGTTCCCATTTTGAAGCTACACAAACTTACACAGGTTTATATTGTCTCTTTTCTCTTCACCAATGTTTCATCAAGAGTTGAACCACGCGGTATATATGCTGTCGCCCAGGCGCAAAATCTTCGTTCATTAGCCCCTCGCTTTAGGCGACCATGCTGTACAGCTAGCCGAAGATAGGGCCTTGCAGCCCTCCCATTGTAACTGCGCCTGCATGGAACCTTGAATAAAAACAAGGCCGAGGGACTGCAAAGTTCCAAAATTTGCGTGCAGCAGCCCGAGACTGCCTGCACGACATCGTCATACCCAGATATGTTTATTGTGATTATTATCACATACAAATGGTAAGCTTCGGCTTCTTGCAGCGTTCTGGGACCCTCACGGCCTCTAAAAGTAAGACCCAGACAGCTGTCACTTCCTGTTCAGGCATAGCTGCCTTTTAGCGAAAGTCATTGTGGTATCGTCGCTGCCCAACTGGAAAGAACTATGCATAACAAAGCGCAGATTAGTTGCCAGCACAGACTGAACTGGAGTGAAAACCGATATGATGGAAATCAAAAGTGGAGGTAACGACTCATGAAATTAGTGAGCTCATGTGGAAGGAGGTCAATATTGGAAGTCAGTATTGAAGATGCATGAAGGCTGAACCTTCAAAGTTGCAATGAGAAAAACTGTAACCTTCCGACAACCAACAAACGGCAATGTGGATATAATGAAGCATAATTGTGGCAAGAGCAACAGTATAGAAAAATATTCATCACAGGAGCAGACGATACATAGACATCGAGTCTGAGATTATTTGATGATAGCAAGAAATTTAGATCTCATAGGTGCTGAGATCAAAGGGATAGTTTTGAAACTGAATGGAATGTGCCTATGTTCCATTAGGTAGTTGTGAAAGATCAACTAAAGTTTTGGGGAAGTATGTTATGTAGGAAACTTCGATACTGTGAAATTGAGGGTTCTGGATTCAGTCCATTTGGGAAAGTCTCAGATGTAAAATTAAGGCTGGTGGTTCAAGTAAAGCAGGTGCTGATGAGTGTAATAACTTCGTTCAAGACCAGATTTTTGTGTGGCTGGACACATTCACCTTCCTGCCCTCGTCTTTCACCTCAACTATTTCTCATCAAGGGATACTCACTCTAGGCCCGACGATCATCACCACTTCTTGTCCTATTATGCATTCGCCCCTCTAGCAAAAAAACCCGGTCTGTCTGTTCCCTGTACTAGGCGCTATTGCCATCAGGATCGCTCAATGCCGACAACAGACCTACCAACCCTAACATTATTCGTTAGTCAATTAACTGCAGCGTTAGCGCTGCAGGTTTCCTTTTGTTGTTCATCATCCATTCATTCGTCATCAATAATTTCTCCAGTCTGAAGTCGTTAATTCAACGCTTCTGGGCTTGAACACGATATTGTCATACTCTTTCGGCATTGGGGTCCATCTGTTAATAATAATCAACGACCTCCACAAACTAGATTTGTACTTTGCTAGCGACGATTGCTCCAAATATATAGATTCATCATCCTCCCGCACATCTAGCAACCCTCACTCGATTCTTATATCGAGATAGCCCTTCGACTACTGCCCCGGTGTCTGCATGTGATATTGTATCCTTAATATCGACTTATCTTAACACAATTTTTGATACTATACATAAGCTATTCCACGCCGTTTGTTGTTTCTTCAGTCACCGCTTCATGCGCTGCAGTCACATCACACAAGTGACTCTCACCAGCCAATTGCAACTCGGCTGATTTGGCGCAGCAGAATAACCATTACTGCTCTTGACGCCAAAGAACGGTCTGTCCCAGACGCAGATTAATAATTTTGCTCGTTCGATCTAAGCTTTTTTCGACATTAATTCAAGAGCAAGTGACCTCTGAGCTTCTGGCTTGTACCTACTATATCATCATAAGAACCACACGTTGAGTTTTCATTTGGGCCAACAATTCGCATCGTCATTATGGGCCCCGATCGCCTAGATGGCCCCAGCTCAACTCCCGGGCAGGCGATATCGCCATTTGGCCCTCCACCTCAGGTTGACGATGCCCACCTACCACCAAGTCGGTTGTTTCAAAGATTACGACAGTTTCCTGGCTACACATGGGACGAGAACAAGCCGCTGATACACATGCCCAATGATGTTTGGTATGTCCCGAGAAACCTCTTATGTTGGACGCATAATTTGCAACCGAGTTTGATAGGACAACTCTAACTAGCTTTGACATGATAGGATTGTGCATGGTACTCGATTTGTCTCCGTCTATTCCAGATCTAGCAATGGGAATAATGCCGGAACACCTAACGGTATTACCCCCGGCATCCACTGCGAACCTCTACCTTTCCGCTTTCGACTCCTGATAATGTCATCTCTCCGCCAGCTTTCCACAATGAGTCTCGCTACAGTGACGCCGCGGTTTCGCCACCAATAACAACCAGCGCAAGCGAACCAATGCGGTTAGAACTGATTGTCGCAAGAATTGCGCATAACATGTTCCGCGAGGAGCGCAATTTCCAAACTGCGAAAATCCTCGCTGGGGATGACGAAGGCAACCACATAGTTAAGCCTCTTGACTACCTGAGACTAAGTCCTGTGCCCGGAGATCGTAATTCGTTCATCGCCACCATCTACGAAGATTGCGGAGACAACGACATGATGCGGACGATGAACCTTGGTCCCGCTTTCTACTTGACAGACAAACAGGGCGATAACTTTGTACCAATTATCAACCCCAATCCCGACCTAGGCGAACCGGTATCTCTCAACTACTTCTTGAACTTTGCTATCGGAGCTGTGAAATGTTTAGAGGTCCTCCACCACAAGCACGAAGTCGTACATGGCGAAATTCGTGGTGACACATTCCATTATAACGTCAAAGAGAACAAAGTCAAGATTTCAGTATTCGGATCCGGCATCAAGTTCTTCGAGCATGGTCTTTATGGATCCTCCTGGACCTATTATCTCTCCCATGGGCTAGGCGCGCGCAACCGTCTGCTGTATATCAGTCCAGAGCAAACAGGGCGCATGTCTGTCGAACCAGATACACGTACTGACATCTATTCCTTGGGCATAGTTTTCTGGATGATGCTCACCCGAAAGGCACCATTCGAGAGCCAAACAGTCATTGAAATCGTGCAAGGAATCATGCGGCACCGCATCGCCGACGTTTCACAATACCGAATGGACGTGCCACAAGCCATTAGCGACATAATACAAAAGTGCACAGCCAAGAATGTGGCGGACCGTTATCACTCAGCAAGTGGGCTGCGGTTTGATCTTGAGGCGGTGCAGCAGTATCTCGTCAATGGCGACCTTGAAGAGCTCCAGGGATGGAAGGCGGGGACCCGCGATGCGTCCTCCATGTTTACCTTGCCAAGCACAATGATTGGTAGAGACTCCGAGCGAGACATCTTGCAGTGTGTTGTAAATCGAGTAGCTTCGGAGCTTGCAGTCAACCCCAATATTGCGGCTCTTAGTCGTAGTGGGACTATGAACGGAGGAGACTCGTCGCCATCTTCTTCATTTGCTACCGAGAGCTTTACTGATGCACCCGGAGATCTTTCGAGTGAGAATGGCAGTGGATCTTTTGAAGACCTTAACCGTATGAACTCAGCTGATTCTAAGCGGATCGGTGGGACGGCTATGGCTAACAGCACAGAAGCCATGTCTATCTCGAACTTCAGTGAGACTTCCTCTCGGCCTTGGAACCGGCCGGGAGCTAACACCAGTGCGATGAATATTTTGGAGAGCATAGGAACTGGATATAATGATGCTATCCGACCATCATCGACGGATATGTCTACCACTACTATTTCTCGGCCTCGCGCCTCGCTCAAATCCCACCGACGTGGCCAATGTGAGGTCGCCACCATTGAAGGTGCAGCGGGCCTGGGTAAGAGTTTGTTAGTCCAGTCTGTTCTCACTGAGATGCGTAAGAAGGGTTATTGCGCCACTGGGAAATTCGACAACGCTCGCCGCAATGCTTTTGGACCTTTGCTTAAGGTGCTTTCGTCCCTTTTTAAGCAGGTTTGGGGTGAGCGGAATACTGATACTCCCTTCCATCAAGCTCTTCGTGCCTGTGTTGAGCCTATCTGGCCTGAACTCCACAAGCAATTGAATCTCCCTTCATGGCTGTTGCAGTCAGATGGCGGTGCTACTCGCTCTAGCCCGTCTCCATCTGGTGCTAGTAGTCGCCAAGGATCTCCTCCGGCTTTGGGTCTCACTGTTCCGGGGCTCGCGGCTGTGCATGCCAGGCGTGGATCGTCGCCTATTACTCCGATGGCTCCATCGCCCACCTCTGCACCTCAGACCTCATCCTCTTTACCGACCAACAATATGGAAATACCCGAAAGTATCAAAGGGTTCGGTTCCACGACCAAAGGCTCTCGTCCTATCGGGATAATTTTGGAGGTTCTTAGATTGTTCGCTCATCATAAGTTTTTGTGTATTTGTTTAGATGACTTACACTTTGCGGATGAAGAGTCACTTGACCTGGTCACTCAAATTATCGGTGCGAAAATCCGCATGGTAGTAATTATGACATATCGTCCCGACGAGATGACGGCTGAGCGCGTGCATCAACTGGTCCATCCATCTGATTGCGAGGGTAAGTCATTTGAGATATTTCACTATACACCCCAACATTGCCTGCCAAGTAGCGGCACTTGGGCTTGAAATGATTGGGAACAGCACTTTTCCTTATGACCTTAGTAGGCCAGGCGGTGTTCATTATTTGTGATATGCTGACCAACAACTTTTACTGTGTATAGATTGCACCAGGCCCGGACCTGTTTTGACCCACATTCGGTTGAACCCGCTTCGTGAGAACGATACTCTCGACTACGTTTCGGCCACTCTTCAACGCCCGCCTACAGATATTAAATCACTATCTCTCGTGATACATGCCAAGTGTGCTGGCAACCCTTTCTACATGCGAGAAATGTTGACCGTCTGCCATCGCAAGCGCTGTATCACTTACGATTACCGTAACTGCTTATGGATCTACGATGTCGATCGTGTGCTTGATGTGTTCCAGAGTGGCGGGGAATATGATGTTTTGGATACTGGCTTCTTGATCAAAAGCCTCAAGGAGTTGCCTCCTGTTGCCCGCGCCATCTTGATTTGGGCCTCACTTCTCGGCAACACCTTTTCATTCCAGCTCGTCTGCAACTTGCTGGCTGCTGGGCTTCTCGACCCGGAGGATGACGATGTGAACTCCCAATCTTCAGAGACACCGATAAATGAAATTGGTAGGAAACCGGCATTCAGGAACCCAAGTTGTGCAAGGCAGACCCCGAAAACGCCTACATCTACTGCAAGTATTCCCAGGCTGAAGCCATATCCGGTCTCAATGCAGCCATCAAAGCTTCTGTTCTGGTTCCCTCTGAGAATGACGATCGTTTCCGGTTTGCGCATGATCGTTATGTGCAAGCAGCGTTGGCGATGAAGCCTTGCAGTCTTCCTAAGATGCATTTCATCATCGCACGAACGCTCTACATGTCTTATAAGTCTGATGACGACCGGATACGTGAGACTATTGCATCGCACCTGTGTGAGGCTATTGACATTATGAAGAAGCATGTTCCCCAAAGACGGTTATACCGCAAACTCCTGTGCGATTGTGCAGAGGCCGCCGCTAGAAATGGTGCTCGTCCTACCGCGGCCAAGTTCTACACTGCGGCTGTCTGCTTGTTGCAAGAAGAACCTTGGACAGATGAAGTTGATGATTGCTCATACGACGAAACTCTGAACCTGTACCTGAAAGCCGCCGACTGTTCGCTGTACTTGGGCCATCAGAGCAAGGTTGAGCAGTATGTCGAACTCGTGATCCAGCATGGTCGCTCACCTATCGAAAAAGCGCCTGCCTACGTACTCAAGTCGCGTATGCTTTCTAGGTTGAACGAGAATCGCGCTTCCCTTGAGTCCTTGAAATTGTGCGTCGAGGCCCTTGGTGTTCCCTTGATGCCAATCCCACTTCTGAGAAGTGTAATGCCAAACTCCTTGCTCTCGAGAAATGGCTCGAGAATATGAGTTTAGACGTTCTTGTAGCCAGTCCCGAGTCTAGCACCACCAAACTAACCCAGGTTGGTAATGTCCTCGCCGAAGCTTTGATAGCCGCTTGGTGGAGTGATGCCATTTCGTTCTACAACCTAGCGTTGTGCACTGTCAACATGTTCTTTACATGTGGATACTTCCCTGAAGCCGGAATTGCCTTTATATTTTTAGGTATGCTTGCTGTCAGTGCCAAGGAGAACACCGCCTTTGGTGTGAAGTTAGGTGAAATTGGCACGGCAATTTTCCTTCGCAGTGACCCGGAAAACCAGTTGGTGAACCGCGGATGGGTAATGTATTATAAGTTTTTAAGTCACCTTACTGAGCCCTTGCCCATTTCTGCGGTCCACTTGGAGAAGATTGTGACTCAAGATCGAGCCCAGGGCAACTTTGTCGCTGAGCTTATTGCTTCGGGGCTTGCCGCGATGGCGAAGCTTGCCCTGGGTGAGAACTGCTACCAGTTGGAGATTTGGTGTATGAATGCTTGCGAGGATATGCCCGGGTGGGAAAAGGATGCCCGCGGCGGAACTTTATTAATTAGTATACGACAAGCGGCGCGAGCGCTCCAGGGCAAGACCCAAGTTCACAACCCTATGGAGATCTTTTCAGATCAAGAGCACTCTACTACCGAGTACAAGGCGTGGATTACGAAGGGGTTAAGAATGGGGGCGCTCCCTTGTGGTCTATGAAACGATCCAACTCTATGTTCTCGTCATGTACGGCCATTTTGAAGAGGCAATTGAGGTTGGCAAACGCTGTGTAAAGAACAATGATCTGCTCTGGTCTGCTAGGGGCAACCGACAGTCATTATTGTACTACTCATGGGCGCTGACTAACGTTACTCTAGACAAGGTCCATGACGAGACTGGCAAATACGAACCTTCTGAGGTGAAAGATGCTGTTAAGAACGCTATCGTGGAGATCCAAGATTTGATTCGCAAGATTGAGGTACTCACTACTGTGTCCGATATCAACTACAAGCATTGGCTTTGCTACATGCGGGGCCTAGTCAAGGAACTTCAGAACCGGTTTGATGATGCCGTTCGCCTCTATGAAGTTGGCGTGGAGCATTCAGTTGTTGAGAACTTCTCTTTGGAAGAGGCTCTTGGCCAACTTCTTCTTTGCAGCTTGTTAAAACGTCGTGAAGCTCCTTGGCTGGCCAGTTGCTGTCTTCGAGAGTGCGTTCGTCTCTTTCGTAACTTCGGCGCCTTTGGGGTTGCGGATCATCTTGAGTCACAGTTGAAGGCAAAGGTGGAGCGTCATGAGCAGAATCGGGGGCGGGTGCAGGATCAGGGTACGCAGACTGATACCTTTGTTGAGTCCCACGCCAACACTAAGTACGTTGACAACGAAACGGGGGACTCTCATGGTCTTGTTCATCATCATCCACATCAGAGGCCAGCTCATTCCCGCGCCCACTCTCATACTCTTCTTACCTTTGATGACGACGAAGACTGTTCCGAACTTGGCGATAAGAAGATGGATAGTTGGAACCATAAGGACTTGGAGCACGAGGCTGATGGTCTTCCTGAGTTGGATGTTATCGACCTCCAGGCTATCATTCACTCCTCTCACGTGATCTCGTCGGTTCTGAAGATTGAAGATCTGTTGCGCACTATGTGCGACGTTATTCTCCAGACTTGTGGCTCTGCGACTTATGTGGCTATCATTACTCGGGACTCTCAAACGGACGACTGGGTCCTGACAGCCTCTGGCTCACCTGAAGCAACCAGTGGAGCCAAGTCTCATCTTCCGGGAATTCCCCTGGATTCAGCTCATCAGGTTGCTGAGAACATTATCCATTACTGTACTCGGTTCCGTGATAACGTCTTCTGTCAAAACACTAAGACCGAAGACAAGTTCGCCAACATTGGTGGTGAATGGGCTCGCTTGAATCCTAAGGGTAAAGGCATAATTGCTTTCCCGATCCAGCACAATGGTGGCATGCATGGTGTTGTATACATGGAAGGCGACCCGAACTCACTTACGGACCGCAACTTTGATGTTCTATCATTGCTTGTGACTCAGGTTTCCATTAGCTATAGTAATTCCTTAGCTATGAAGAAATTGGAGAAGGCGTCTGCTCAAACTAAGTCTGCTGCCGACGTTCAAAGAGCTGCCCTGGCTCAAGCACGCGCTGCTGAGGCCAAGGCTCGCGAGTCAGAGCAGAAGGCTCGTGATGCCGAAGAGGAAGCAAAGAAGAATGTCAAACTTGCCGAGGATGCGGCTCGCGCAAAATCCAGTTTCCTTGCCAACGTATCCCACGAACTGCGGACTCCGCTCAATGGTGTCATCGGCAATGCTGACCTGTTGGCTCGTGGACATCTCGATGACGAACAAAAAGAGATTGCCGAGTCTATACGAGTTTCCGCCGATTTGCTATTAACAGTGATTAATGACTTACTTGATCTCTCGCGCATAGAAGCGGAAAAGATGCAGTTGCACATTCAACCCTTCATGCCTCAAGCGTTGGTCAACGAAGCGATCCGGGCCTTCCGTTATACGCACAAGCAATTGAGTGTCAGCATTGTCGAAGCGAGCGTTATTCCTCACGATCTGAATGTTCTTGGTGATCCTATCCGCCTTCATCAGGTGCTGGGTAACCTCATCAGCAACAGTGCCAAATTTACCAAGGTTGGTTCAATCACTATAGGTGCTTGTATTGAGAAGGAAACGCCTCAGATATGTGTTCTTGGCTTCTGGGTTGAAGACACAGGAATTGGCATTGAGCCTGACGTCCTTCCTCGGTTGTTTCAGCCCTTCAGTCAGGCTGACAACAGCACTTCTCGTGCCCATGGTGGTTCAGGTCTCGGACTGAGTATTTGCAAGAGTTTGGTCGAGTCTGTAATGGGAGGGAGTATCACATTGACGAGTACTCCCGGGAAGGGGACCAAGGTTGCCTTCCAGATTGAGTTCAGGAAGGCTCCCATCCCGCAAAGTCCTGGTGAGCCCAGATCGGCTGGCCACATACCTCCGGGTCTGCAGCGTTCCGACTCGGACTATATCGGTTCGCCTGTGGAAGCCGGTTTCACTCCAGTTACCCCGACGACACCTCGAATTGTGCTGTCTCGCATGTCCAAGTCTGAAATCCGCATATGTGTTGCCGAAGACAATGTCATCAACCAAAAGATTGCCGTTCAGTTCTTACACCGCCTTGGCTACGTTCACATCGACACCTACGACAATGGTAACAAGGCAATCGATGGTCTCCGTCGCATGGCCAAAGCCAACACTCCTTATCACCTGGTTCTCATGGACGTTCAGATGCCCGAGAAGGACGGCTACGAAGCCACCAAGATTATCCGGCAGGATCCATGTCGTGAGATTCGCGATGTGCTCATCATTGCCATGACTGCCAGCGCCATCTCGGGTGACCGTGAGAAGTGCTTGGATGCCGGGATGAACGATTACCTGGCGAAGCCGGTGAAGAGCGATATCTTGAAGAATAAGATTGAGGCGTACATCCGGATTACAGAGTCACATGTGCAGACGGCGATACCGATTCGATCGGTTGCAGCAGTTCTCAAGGATGAGATGCCGCCAATTGGGGAGGCGAAGGTTGTTGAGGGGGCGGTGGTGGAAGAGCCTGTCATTCCGACGAGTACTGCGGGAGGTGTCTGATGGGGTAGATTTATTGGGAGAGTTGGTAATTTATTATGATTTGTGATTTAGATTTACAGAACGGAATCATTGAGTGGTTAACATGAGTTTTTGTTTGATATTTTGGCTCGGTTTGTTATTTTATGATATCTGTTGTGTGCTTTCTTGTTTGTTTATTTGCGCGGTGATCAATAGCTTTGGAGTCTAATACATCTTTCAATCTACGTAATATCTATTCCCTCGCCTTTATCAATCCCAATTGTCAATCACTTCCCACCAGGTCAATTCCAGTCATTAGGTCCAGTCAACTGACCAGATCAGGAAATTAAGTTATAGATATGCAAATCATCAATACATAAAACACCCGGACTGAAAATTCTCAATCAATCATCGCGAGGCAGTTTCCTCTTGTTTACTAAAAGTCATTTAGGGAGATACGGGGTTGAGGAGATAAAAGGGATATGCTGAAGGATGAATGGGAGGTTACGAGGTACTCTAATGGTGTGGGTGGGGTAGCGATTAGTGGAGGCGAAGTGGTTGCTAAATAGGGAAGTAATGTCGTTGTATTGTTTTAAGCGTCATAATATTTCACTCTTAGATGCTTTGCAGTTGCTGTGTTTGATCAGCATAATGATACTCGATGGACCTTGACTGCCGAGTCCAATGACATCACTAGATTTTTGTCGGCTAACCCTATAAAATATTGCACAAATTATACCGAATCCTATCACCTCTCCCTACAGAAATTCCCCGACGCCGTGCCTCCAACGCACGCTGGCTGCAGAGTAGGTCACAGAAATATGGATACACTAGCAATATTTCGCTAGCACATTACTATGTGCCAACGAGGCCGTTGATTATTGCGAAGCGAGGGGGCAACGAGGGGAGGATGTTGGCTGAGAGAAGATAGAAGGGAGGGTGGACACCGGGTGTAAAATGGGGTAGGAAGGCAGGCGGGTTCATTGGAAATGGGTGGATGGAAGGAGAGGGCACAAGAAGGGGTGACGTTGAGAAGAGGATGATGGCAAGGGATCGGGTGTAACGCAAGAATCCTAGATTTATGAGGTGGAGGTGAACTCAAGGGCGATATGATAGCGGCATAGGAATATGAGATGTAGGCTGATGGCGGTTGCGACAGAAGAGCATTTGCGAATATCTGATTATGGGGTATAGTTGTGGTCATCTGACTTCCGTCATAATATAACGCCTAGTTCCAAGCGATCATTTACATCGATTTACTGCATTAGGACCTCCGTCGATACAGGAAAGACTTCCCGACCTCTTTCCTTTTCCATCCGTCTACTTATCTGTCAGTCCCCACAACATTGTCCTCACTGTACATTTTCACCCAATAAAATCCTCGTATCATGCCGCCATTTCCAGCCGTTCAGCCCCTCCTCCTCGCCTCTTCCTCCACCCGCCAAATTTAGGTCGCAAAAACCGACCGCATGCCACCCATCTATCCAGTCGCACATCGACCCACTTCAGCACGCATTCATGTATCCGTCTGTCCATAACCTTGGGGATCTGAGGCCCAGGCGGATCCTATTGACCCGGAGTCACTGAGGTCACTGAACCATGGTGACCCGCGCTTATATGAGAACTTTTGATTGGTTGGTGGGGTCAAAGATGAGATAGAAAAGACGGAAGAGAGTAGTAATTTCGTGGATATGAAGGTGGCCGTGTTAAGGCTCTGAGGTAGAGGGGCGATAAGGGATGATGGGTTACGGGGAGAGAAATAAATTTACAGTATCTGGTAGCTGGTGAGTATAGAGATTGAAGTGAGATAACTCGTGGAACTAAGTTCTTGTTTATTGTTTTGTTTATTTTTTGTTTGGAATACCTATTGTCTGGCGGGGAAGCGTATTACAGGGCCCGGAAGTACAGCGGGCCGAGAATGCATGATATGTTGGATCTGGTCCAGGATGAAATGTTCCGGGGGCTAGGACGTTATTTTGCTGTGGTGATGATGATAGAGAAGGGAGAAGGGCCTGTTGCTAGCTGCGTGCCTAGCGCAGGATCCTTAGTGTTCTGTATTTAGAGTCTTGCTGTCAGACGTGATCCGTCTCGCATAAACATTGGGATTTCGGATCTGCAGATTACAAGTGGTTCAGGAGACATGACGTTGATGACTTATATTGTTATTGTGAAAATAAAGCCAGGATTTACCTCTAAACAGGAACCTCGATAGCATTCCCTGGCATTGATTGCTCAGGTATCAACGTCGTGATACTTTCAGTGTAACAATAATTGCATATCCTTTCCTAATCCGCTCACTGAAACTTCTCAAAAGGTCCAGACATGCTAACCCACAAACAATACATCACAGCCCTCCTAATCAACCTCACAATTCATGACAATATCTCCGATTGCCAAGCATAATACATGGACGTTCCAATACCCTATTTTCACCTATACTCTTGTAATAACCCCTCATTAGGTTCACCTGATAATCCGCCAGGCCACTAAAATCTTCACCGTTTGTCATAGCATACGAATTATAGCCAGTTTGTAACTCTACGTTACCTTCGTGGACTAAACAGGCAAAATAATCAGCTTAAGGTTGTCATCCGTTCACCTATCAAGACCGTCAGTCGTTGGGTCTATAGCCCTCTAGGAATATCATGGGCTACCCATCTATCCTCCGAGCTAAAGTTTCCCTTGGCTGTTCAGCGGAGATGGTATTACCAAACCGAAGATTCTAAGTCTCTTATAGACGCTGACATGTAGTAATTTCATTTGCTCACAATCTATTGTAGCGTGGCGTCTAGTGACTCAAGCACAAACTACGACGTCACTGGGTGCTCTCACTCATTTTGTTGGGAATGGGACGTCAATGGTTACGTCGTCACCGCTGAGAGTTGCAGTGGGGGCAGAAAAAACCACTTGCTCAGACCAGCGGTGATGATTTAGGTAGTCGTCTTTCACACTTCCCAATGGTACTCTGCTAAAGGATCACGAATGCGGCTAGCCGTGTTGATTGAACCAACAGACAGTTCACCCCAAGATATATGAGCTCATTGTGATATAGGCCTATGGAATCGCTGTATAGTTGGTCACGCTTTGACATTGTGGGTCCTACAGTGATGGGCTTTGTTGGTTGGCTGGTGGTTCCTCCCAAAGATCAGTCTCCCGCGGATCGGCTACTGGGGTTCATATATTCCGGGCGTGTTATAGGTGACTGGCAACGGAATGAAATAAGAAGAAGGGTGAAGTTTGAGCCACTGTAACTATGTAGGAAGACTGAAGGCAAGACATTGTGCGGAGCAGCGACATGTGTAGAGTTGATCCAGAAATAACAAGCAGGGGTTTTTGGGCCGAATGGCAGGTTCAGTGACAACGGGAATAGGAAAGGGTACGGTGCTCGGTATCTTGGAGTTCCAAGGGGTAATTGAGGTATCTCTGGGAGGTTATGGGTTGGAACATGTAGTTTGATTCCCCGCTTAACCCATGTTCACAGTGGGCGATGACTTGACGATATTGACACCGCACAGACACTATGATGTGGAAATAGAATATGGTACTCTAGTTCTCTGGTAGAGTGTAATCATGAAGTAGCTCATTACAGCCAAGATCACTTTGAGGGAACCAAGCTAGAGGCGAGTCATTAAGCTGTCCCGCATACTTGCGTTAAGTAATATTTCATTTGCGTGTGAACTTTTTGCGACCTGACAGAGCCTGTCTTGGCTTTTGGAACTCGCTTACAAGAGTAACGTCTTTGTGCTCGCCACGACATTCGCCGCCATGGAAAATCCTTAACTCTTACTAATGCAACGCAGTCCTCTCCTCCCTCCTAGTCCCCTTGGCTATTTTGCCACTATGTGGGTGACATCGTGACGAAGTCAAGGCAGCAAAGAAATGTAATTTCTTTTATTATTCGTGGGGCTCAAGATAACGAAGGAAATAAATCCAGAGAAAAGGGAGAAGTAAAATCGTAGTAGTGGTCTAGAAAGTACTATGCCGGTATCTTTGCATCATGGAAGGTGTCACACGCTGTGTCGTATATGCCTGGACTAGTCCCATGAAGACAGTAGAGGTCACGATCACTCTGCCTTGTAGATGGCTGGCTAGTTGCCCGTCAACTCCTTGCTCGTATAAATAAGATGGTTAACGTAAGTGAGGGTCGACCAGCAGAGTGAGACATATTTCATCCCCGAACCCGTTATTAAGGTCGTTCACGAGGTCATCATGTGGTATATGCAAGCATATGATCGTGAATGATAATAGCGCCAACGACATAATCGTCTGCAAATTCCTCACAACAAAGTACCGTCGTTTCAAGTGCTTCTTATTACTTTCGCAGTCCCGAGACAAATCCTTCCTCAACAATCGAGGATTGTTCTCAATGCCTCCATATGTGCGACTTAGTAGTGTTTTCCCGCTTTCCTTCTTTTCTCAAGGCAACCCCTCCATCGCCATAGCGAGTACCTCGTGACGAGCAATAATGGCAGTGGTTCTGATTCTCCGTGTCAAAATTAAACTAAGTTGTAGCATTGGATATTCCATATGGCTTACCACACATGTACAGATACTGCATTTTCCTCTAAAAATGAGCTATCCCGTTTTTATCCCTTGCTCATTTACTCGTGCACAAACAGACCTCCACATCCTTGTGCGCGGTTATTGAGTTTTCATAAACCTGTAATCTCCCGTGCATAATTAGCTTCCGATCTAGGTTTAGCCTAAGATCTAGGTTCTCAGGTTGCCCGTCCTGGTTGTTTATGTGATACCGGGCAACAGATGTGGGGATTGTAGCTCGTTCAAGTAAGGGGATTTGTCGGTTAATTTATTCAGGACCAACTCTTGATTATTATCGTCTGTGTAGTAGAGGAATAGGAGAAGGGTGAGCACAGGAAAGCAGGCGAGTCTTCGGACCTAGTTAGCTTCTTATGGGATATATAGGGAGACTTTTATTGCTATTTGAGCAACACAATGCTTCCCTATGGGCACAGAGGAAAAGTATGAACTCTTATCGGGCAAATGAGTGCGCCTGTAAAAACGATATCCGTATTTCCGGCGACAAGAACAAAAGAGCATCCATTACGGGCCGTCCCACTTAAGCGGGTAATCTTGTTATTGTCCTAATTGAATTAGGAGTCTCAGGTCAAGATATGCAGCGCAAGTAATTTCTTTCCATGCAACTGAAATACAGATATGAACCTTCAATTTCACAATATGCAATCCTTACAATATTTCTCTGGAGTAATAGTTTCAGGCAACCATCATCATCTCCATCCCATCAACTCCAGATCTTGACCATCTTCAAGTTCCCCAAAAACAACTCTACCCACGTCTCCCAAACAAATTTCATGGATTCCCTTCCTTTCCCATGTGATGTGACTCCCTTCCCATGAGAAACTCCACCACTAAAAGAAACCACAGACTCTTCTTCCCTCTTAATCACCTCCAGATCCGCCCAAGGCAACAAACAGCCCCATGGCCCCCCTTCCTCTATCACAATACGTAATTCATCCTCCTCCTCCATCTCGGACCACTAATGTTATGGGCATCTACTGCTTGATGGAGGTACGTTCAAAAGGGGACATCTCTACTTACAGGAATATCATCGGCCGAGGAATGGTAGAAAGCGGACTCGGGGGTCCACTTTTACTTAAGGGTGAGGAAAACTATCGTGTTTTTGGATGAGACATTGGGTGTGGAGGAAAGAACGGGGAAACGGTTTATCACAATAGAGCCACGAGGCAGGCATGAATATTTGCGACATGAAACATGATTATGATCTGCATAGTACTGTCAATACTGAGTAAAGAGGCGTTTTTCTTTCAGGCTAATATTTTTGAAGTTGATTTGGATGTGTTGTAGGGTGAAATGACTAGTATTGGTAACTCTGAAAATCATGATTAGTCACCAAATACAGGAGTCATGCTCCCGCCTAGGACTCTGAATGAATCGATTCCGTCAATGCCGGTAGTCATCGCCAAAGGAGTAATGCGACCCCAAAAATGAATATCATATAATCAGGTCATTCAACTATCATAGCACTCGCATAGAGACAAATACAACCACCGTGTTTAGCCCATACAGCGACTTCATCTTAGGAATATTCCTATCGCTTGTCACGGTCAAATTTGGGTGAGCTTACTCTGATGCTACGGCGGATAGGCAGGCGCTAAAGGAGGACGATTGTGATGGTTGATAAATTGTGGGTTAGTGGCTGTGGACCGACACGCAGTGGCGGCGAGATGAGACCTATTGACAGGTAGAAATCACAATAACCGAGGGCCAACCACAAGTGCGACATACCCCTCATTGAGTGACGGAAGGAATGATTTGATTAAAAGGGACATTCATGGCACGGGAAGTGATATCTAAGTGATAATAATGAACTATAATTTGAGAAGAGCGGTTCAACATATATTTTCATTTTTGAAGCAATCGCTGCTTATCAATGTGAAGCTTCGTATGGAAACTAAGATCATAAACTCATACTAATCAACCCGTTCCGAGAAATCTGCAATCAGAATTTCCTCATATTTTCCGATAAAGAAATCAATTGCCACACTGCCAGCAAGATAGCAATCCGTTATGAGCTCCCCGAAGAGAGGAGTCAAGCCTGAAAGTGACCGTCTCCAACCGAATTCGGTAATTCTCATCTGAATGAAATCTTGGCACCCTATGATCACTTTTCAGAGCTACAAACATTTTACGGAGCCGTCGTCGTAGATCCTCTTGCTTTGTCAGCTTCTAAAGAAGCACTAACAGGATGTTTAGAATACAATTAGGAATCTAACTATAGCTCAACTTGAATATTTGACTAATCGGAGAGGATTCCAGTTGCACCGTTTGGCCAAAATTCTGTCCTGTTTGTATAGAGGAATCACCAGATTGTCTGCTATTTCCACAAAATATGAATTGATTAGTTGCGCCTCAGGCGTTAAACTGTAGAGTCGGGCCATGCTTTTGCCCGAGTGTATCTCATGATTTGAATGATTGGAGCTTGCTTGAAATATAAAAGTGTAGGTCGAAGTCGGCAAGAATACAAAAATTGTAGTTACTCCATTCAACATTAAATTGACGCTGTCGTTACTCATAACATCAACAAAGTAAAAACGTATTTTAATTTTTTCTCACTCTACATTCTTCGCTATCTTTAACCACACCGATCATCAAAATGGCTCCCGTTGGCAAATTACAAGTCGCCGTTGCGTACGCCCGCCCCTACAGCCGACGCCACCTTTGGCATGAACTACTATCCCACCACCTACATGCCTTTGGTCGAGTCCAAGCGGAAATTTGTCGGCCTTGAGTCCTACAGAGCTGTCAAATACGATACTCCGGATCCCAGCAAGCCGCTGCCTCTTCAGGTTGTTTGTATTTTGACCTAGAAGAACCAGGCGGACTTTTTAGCCGCCAAGGACTCGGAGTCGGCTCAGATAATATTTGGCGATATTCCTAACTTTACTATCATTCCTCCTCAGATTCTGACTGCCACTATGTACTAAGGTGAGGTCCTGGACCCTGTATTTTTATTTGCACTTACTAGTATCATCATTGACAGTCATTTACTCAATACATCTTTTTTGTCACGCAAGTCACAAAGTGAGATGATACGAAAGAACTAATGAGTTCAATTACAATAAACAATATACCAAAATGCAAAAATAACGCCAATGTACAGAAATAGCCCGTGAAATATCAACAACACCGGAAACTCTAACTTAAATTCTAAGGAAAATAAACCCAGCTTCCTCACTATATGCCATGATCCAAAATATGACGACGGCCGTAAAATGAAACATGTCAACTATACAAGGTTGTAGACTTAAACTAACAAGAATAAAGGCATCACAACAACTGACAATCTCTAAGTGCCAAAAAAGACCTCGCCCGGTTATCCCAATCGTCAACGTATGATTCCAAAACTCGACAATCACTATGTCCAGAGCCCCAAGTCACAACGGGGACTCTGGAATGTCATGGCCCATCGGCCATGAACTCTTTGTAAATTTGACGTCACATCCTCCCTCCTAATCCCTCACCACCGGAACCCAAGCCCCGCGTGGCAGAGATCATAGTCCAGTTCTCTCTCGCTCTCTTTCCCATGTCGTCTCCCAACCCATCCACCCCAGACCAAGCCCATGACCCTTGCCTGGAAAATGTGCTCCACGCAGGGTTTCCAGCCAGGCTGGCCTAGAGTCTGAAACAATTGTCAAAGCCATGGCCTGCATTCTGGTAGTGGGGAGCCGCGGTGAGCGGAAATTGCAGGTGGGACGTTCAAAGGGGATAGACAAGGTGAATTGGGTACACCGAAAGGAGAAGGGAGAGCAAAGTCAAGGGATCAGACTGCGGTTGTTCTGGAGAGTGAAGGGGAGAAGAGATTCGTAGGTTGATTACCCGATTGGAACTGAAAGCGAGAAGACCAAGCCAGCGGCTTGTGAACATCACGAACTGAGTAGTAGCGACGGTAGTTGTAAGAGTTTTATCGTGAGTTACCGACTGGTTTACTCGCGGTGTCGATCTTTGTGGACGTCTTTGTGCTCGACGCCTCGAGGTTCTTCTGATAATAACGAAGACACTCCATGTCCTCCGCCGCTTCGCAGACCTTCGTTCGACTCTCTCAGGGGAGCTTGCACACTCTGTGTTGGCCCAGCGTATTCTCTCGTATTCGGCTGCGGCGTCCAGCTTCTCGTCGGTCCAATGCTGTTTGCTCGTCCCCTCTCCCCTCTGTAAACACTACCTAAATCACTCTTCTGCCGCGAATGGCTCTGCCAGCGACTGCTCGGGGCGAACGTGGGCGGCGACCGCATATCACTGGGTGGGCCTGTGGCTTTTCGTTTCTTTGGAGACTCAGCTATAGAAATGATAACAGCAGCAGGCACGCTATGTTAGTTTTTCCATTAAACAACCAAGTGTTGATTTGGCAGCGGAGTTCCTGGCATGGAACAGCCGGTTTTGCAGCTTCCGATAAAAAGCACATAGACCAATCTGTTCCATTTACAGCGATTCGCGCTTGCGTTTCGACGGTTTAGACGAAGAAGATGACGAACCAGGAGGGGCGGCCGGTTGACCAGATGAAGGTCCTGCCGTGACAGCTGTAGATGTCGGTTGAGCTGCAGATGTTGAAGATGGAGGTTGCCAGTGGTGGAAATAGAGTCCCTGGCCATTCCCTGATTGAGGATCAGAGTTGACAGGTAGTTGGGCAGCTTGATAGGAAGATGGATGAGCTCCGGGTGTAGCAGAACCTGTGTTGATAGCGGAAAGCCGGTTGGTTGGTGCCATGATGTGGTTGCGTCCAGAGGCTCTGGCGGCTGGAGATCCTGGGTGGGCATATGGGTGTGTGGCTGATCCGGCACTAGTAGGGCCTCCGTATGTATTGTAAGATTGTGATTCCCGACGGTGACTTGGAGAAATAGGTACAGTGTGAGGCCCAGGGGAGAGCACTGGCAAATGCTTGGTGAGCCATTTCAAGCGCACCTGGTGGCAAAGGAATCCCACCAACCCCAGCGAAGACAAATGGAATCATAGCCGGAGGGATGCCACCGGAAAAGCATTGTCTAAGCATATCGTTCTCAATTTGACGGCGTTCCCAACGGAATGTCTCCTGTTTCGTCTTCTCTTCTTCTTGATGGCGTTTCTCTTCCTCGGTCTTCGCCATCAACCAAGCCTTAGTAGTCTCTTCAGACCCGGAACCATACGGCTGAGCGGGTAATGGGCCCAGAGATGATGACAATTGTTCATATGATGGTGGCGCACGAGTAAGAGACTGGGAATGGCGATGTCCGGAGGACGCATGGTGGGCACCCGTCGGGGTTTGTGCCGGAGGCGGAGGCTGCTGGTGGTGGGAAGCAGAAACTAGTTGCTGAGAAAGTGCCGGGGGCTGTTGTGGCGGTGGCGGTGGTGGCTGTGACATTGAGTGATGCGGATGTGGGTGATGCTGTGACTGTGAGGGTGCTTGATGATGTTGAGGCGGAGGTGGAGGAGGGTGCTGAGCCATATGGGGAGGGGGATTAGAGGGATGCATGTGCTGTGAGCTTTGGGGGTGGGGTTGATGCTGTGAGAGTGATTGTTGCTGAGGATGGCCGCCATGGTGTGATGGATGAGACGGTGGTAGTGCCGGGCGTGAGTGACTAGACGGAGGGCCTTGCTGACCCGGTTGGCCGAGAACCGCAGGAGGCGGTAGGCGGCCGTGTGAAGACATTTTTTGCGAATAGGGACTATTGGTTGATGATGAGGCGGAAGTCGGAGGCGGGTTCACTGGGTTATATGGCGAGTCCTGATAAGACGAAGGAGGTGAAGGTCGAATGGTAGCCAGCGGTGGTGTAGGAAGATCATGAGCTTCTCGATAGCCAAAAGCGGGTGGCTGTTTTGATGTGAGCATGTTGGTCTGGGGCGAGTGACAATGGGCGGGTGACAATGGGCGGGTGAAGAAGGGGAGCAATATGTTTATGAATGAAAATAGTGTTCCATTGGCATAAAGATGTAAAGGAGGAGTTTTCTAGGGACAGTAAGTGCTGTGGGTAGAAGGTAGATGGGAGCCAGAAACAAGGTAAATGTGAAGGTGATGAGGAGTAGATACTGGGCTATAATGAGGAATTGTTGACAGGCTGCTGTTACAGATTGCTGTGAGTATGAAAAATGAAGACAGGGGAAATAGAAAATAATCCAGAACAATAAATGGAGAGCAGGAGCAAGGCGTCAAATATCAAATATTGAGTAGACGGAATAACAGGAGGAAGAGGGGGACGGGCAAAACCCGTCAAGGGCTGGGGTCTCCAGTTGTATATAACCTTTTCAGGGAAATTTACGCCGGGTCCAAGGTTCGTTTGCATTGCTAGATTCGGCAACCTCCAGAAGAAGCCGCAGCATCACAGCTTTCCAGCACATGAAACTTGGAACAACCAGGCCAGCTAGATATTCGAGATTTGATCGAGTAGTTTTGCTGAAATCCTTGTGATCTCTCATCAAACGTCTTTTCTTTTCTGTCAAGGTCAAGATTACCCACGGAAGCAGGCTCCTTCATACCCAAGCATAACCTAATGGCGAACAGATGGCATATGTCCATGGTCCACCACCCTCATTGCCCCCATGATAGACCAGATTCACGGCTATCGTAGAAACAAACAGCTAGACCCACCTACTGGCACGAAAGCCCATTACTCGACAGTTCCTCCGTGAACCAGTTTCCAGGAATCGTGAACATTCCCTCTCCTTATGGTCATGGACTTGCTTCGCCTCTCTCTCGCTCTCGCCTCTCGTCCGGGTTAGTCTCCATTCTTGCCTCTCACTGACCACATTCTTCACTTAACCTTGCACGCCAGCCGCTTGCCTGCTCGATCGGTTGTCTGCTTCCACTCTTGCTCTACCTGCTTGCTACTACAAATAACTGCAAAAACCCTGCACACAAGGGAAGCTTTCTTCTCTCATCCGTCGGCCATAAAGTGTTGTTCTTTTTTCTTCTTTCGGCTGGCAAACCACAAAAGCCCAGACCTTGATAATATGTGATATTTTATTGTGGGCCTTTTTCGGCTGCGTGTGGGGTGTGTAGAAAGAGAATAGGGAATAGATGAAGGAGGGGTTAAGCTGGGATTATGTGCGGTGAAATGGGTGTGTATATAAAGCAAGGATACAACAATCAAGAACAAGGGAGTGGGCGTATATGTGGAGTGAAAAAGATGCAGCTATTGTTGAATGTGGGTGTCGTGTCTAGGTGCATGTGTGTGGTTATCTTGGTTTATGGTATATTCGTGGATCCAGGTGGGTGCGGGAACGAAAGATGGGTAAAACTGAGTTTTCTTGCGGACGTTGATTTTGTAGAGAGAACCCCTCCTTGAAGGAGGATATAGAAGAATTTCCAAATCGGAATCTAGCATACCTGCCGAGATTTGGGTCTACATTCCAAGGGTGTCTAAAGATTTATCACTTGATACCTGAAATTTTGCTTCAGGCGGAAGTCCGCGGATTTTCTTGATTCCTGGGCGTCGTACTGAGGCTCTTGTCCTCTTAATTCCAACTCTAGTGAAAAAGCATACACACAAAAACAAGTCTAGGTCACTGACCCGCGGAGGATGCCACTGTTGTGAGATATTCCTATGCTCAACTAGGCTGCAAACTTCCTAGTATGTCGAAACTTGGAAGGTGCAAGCGCTTACTCACGAGACAAGAGGATGCCTGAAGTGAGAGGCCCTATACAGTATTCCCAAAACTACCATTTTCGTGCAGAATACAACCACCGTTGTTCTCTTAAGCTGTCCGTAGTGCGAGCCGCCGCGAATGGACGGTACCTAGGAGTTGGAGGCGAAGTGAAGGAGATGCTTACCTAGGTAGAAGCTCACAGAAGCAAAAGCCGGTTTGTCGACTAATCGCCAGCTAGGGTTGGACTCTTATGACGTGATACCAAGAGCAATAACAGCTGGAAAATGAAATCTTCGTTTATGGAATCTTTTGATAACAAGAAGATATCGTGTTGAGAACCTTTTTGTGTATCAGCCACGATGAGATAGCTATTATCCGTAACAGATTTCCTTGATGTGGTAAGACACGTCCTTGGCCAAGTCGAGTTTTGATGGGAAAAGGGACGAAGAAAACAAAATATTCTCATGAACAAATCATAGCTGCTGAAGGGTCCTTTTTTCTCTATGTTCAAGCGAGATTCTGGATAATATGAAGAACAGGTAGTATGACTGAGTAGTATGTGAAAGACGGAACAACTTTGGTGGCAAGGCAAGAACCGCTATAAGGTTGATTGTGCTGCGGGAATGGGCCTTGCATAGTTTTATAAAAAGAAATGTGGTAGACAGGTTTTTTGGATTAAGGGAATGCCCTATGTGGTTAAGGCCTCGCGTTATGGTCGGTGTTTGAGGTCACGGCGTAGTAGATACCGTTTACATGCCAATATGTCGTGGGAGAGGATGTTGACACCAGGTTTTGCTCATCTAATATGGCACAGTCTGACCATATGAAAAGACAAAGACTGAAACAAGCCCTCCAGCGCCAGAGAAGATATGGTGGGTTCCGTATATGGGCAGAAAATTCCTCGTTCACTACACTAACTCTGCCTATACTTGGCTCTCTATAGGTCAGATTCAAGCTGCTGCTGACGACAAAGACGGGCTCGGGATCCCAAAAGTTTAGCTCTCCGAAAACAGCCTTCAAATATGAACAAATGAACAACCACAACAGCAAGAGGGCAAGTGGAAAGAGAAAAGACAAAGATGTTAAATGCAAGGTTGAAAGGACGCAAGTTGAAGTTTAAGTTCTATCTCAAAACAGAATCAAGGAGCTCCCACACAAATAACCAAACAGTGGTATGAACAGGATGTAAACAGGACGCAGTCAAAGCAAAAGAAAAAGACCAGAACGACGGTTGTATGAAAGAAACCCAATCATGCAAACTAGAACCCTCCTGCGTGACCTTGGTGGGGATGAGAATCCAAGAGAAAGCAACCTGCATACTCGAACTATCTACTAGGACAAGGGATTGCAAAAGACAAGAAACCGGGGCCAAACTAGGAAAAACGAGGTTCAACGGGACCTTGGAAGAAAAAAACAAGGGAGTATACTCTAGTCTACACATGGATACTCATGTAATGGACTACAGAATTGGACAACGATTCAAAGTATCTCATGAGGAACTAGATTTCACTGTCCGATTTATAACTTAATGCAATGGAAAAGGCCGCCTGGTCCGTTCGCCAAATTGTAGTGATGTCTCTGAGTCCGTAGGGAAGCTCTGAGCACTTAGAAATACAATCATCCGTGGTGGAGATTCGACTGAAGCATTCTTACCCGTTATATGCACGCAAATCCGAAATAGTATAGACTTTGGGTAACTTCCTTTGTTCATCTCCGCCATATATTTTTATTTCTTCAGTCAGGTCATTCATCCACCAAGTTTAATTTATCTAGGAAGTCATCCCATGCATGAAATCGAGATGGTGGGGAGGGATTTTGCCATGAAGACTATGAACGTCACGTTGCGCCCTTTCTCTTTATGGCACTAGATATGAGAAAGAAAAGATGGGCATGAGAGGTGATTGCAATCATAAAGTCTATATCAAGCAATTATATAAGTATAATTTAATGTTTATTTAATACTCAATATAAGAAAAATACACATCAAGAAGTACCACAAACTATTGCCTGCGCAGATATTCTCTATGTCGCTTAGCTGACATCACAATCCAATGAACCTACGCCTTGACTGAAGTTATCAGATTAAAACTCAACATTGATCTGCTGCTCAATCCGGAGCAACGAATTCAGATTCTAGAGTTTAATCACACAAAAATTAGGTCTTTAACGAGTTCATGAAACTAGCGGTGTTATATTACTATTCCTTCTATCAGATTATTATAGATTGTACTGTACTGTATCACGACATCTCAACACTCAACAACCAGAAGGGGATATTAGGTACAAAGCACAACACGTCCTTTCTCGTTAGATGGTAAAGGCGAAAATTCTAGCTCTATTCAAATCCGTTGTGTGTAGCGCCAAGCAGGAAATACTTAAAAGCGCCGGCATAGAGCTAATAGCGGTAGTAGGAGTAGGATGAGGGTCTGATAGTAATTGTTCCTTCAAGCTATTGTCGTGTTAGTGAAAAACAATAGGCAGACCAGCAGTGGATGAGTTTGGCTTATTTTTAAACTATCCTTTTCTCGCCATTTTTCATGACCCAGGTCCCAGACAAACAGCACAATTTTGCTCATAATCCAAAAAGTTTCCCACGCTTCGTTCCCTTGACATGATTCAGACATTTTGGCCGTGTTAGCTGTAGAGTATAACATATAGCTTTCCATATAGAGTATGATTTCCGCCATGAACGGGTCTCAACTTCGACCCTGGACAGAAAACATGAATAATTTGAATTCTACAAGCGCGCATTCTTCGGGTGGAGTTGGATGCAGGCTAACTAACGGCGCAAATGCACATAGCTTACTCAGCATAGCTCTCATGATCCCTTTTGGGGATGGTTTGAAAGACATGGCTTAGTAAGTAGGGGAAGGTCTAGACTAAAGAAAAGACCAAGAGATAATCAACAACGGTAGCCTAGACTGTTGGAAATAATATGGCATCTCGAATGGGAAATTTCACGAGGCAACCAAGCAAAATTCCGACCAAGGCTGTTCAACAACCGCGATGGCCTCCAGAATCAACATGATCTCAAAACATAACGGAGCTCTTAAGGTAATTTTCAAAATAAACAAACACACACTTGCGGGTTTTCCTTATTTTGGATGAAATCCATTAAAACAAATATCGTCTGCAAATAATCATAACAAACTGCGTCACCCTCGATACAACCTATTACGCCCGCCTTGCTGCATGATGCTATACCCGAAACGTTACTCAGATGTCCTTTTGTCTGTTTTGATCCTCGCCCAGCTAGCCAAGTATCTAGACCTTCCTCTATGCAATATGGAGGCCCGAAGTGACAACATCACCTCAACGATACTGTTATTCCACACGTCCAGAGCCATTCAAATACATTAATGACCCATCCATAATATCAATCTGCAGCCGACCATTGAAGGCGGCTGCATTAGTGCATCTCTTGACAACATCCTAGTCGTCTGTCCGAAATGATGTGGGCTCCTACGATGTCTGGCCTACCGTATTCTACCAGTTACAACGGCACATCCTGTGCAATCATGAACATATGGACGTATGGAAAATTTCCTCTAACTCTCACAGCATGCGGTATGTCTTTGGTCATGGATCACCAACACAACGCCACCGATAGACGTCCAGTGCTCTGCGTCCCTCCGATGCCGTTGTCGAGCACTTTGAACCAAATAGATACAGGGAGGTTAGCGATACGGAGCGGACGTGGTCTGGTGCTGGAGAAACAAACTGGGTTGTCATGTGCGGCTATCGACTCCCATGAGTTTGAGGTTATACAGATTTTGTGTCGAGATTTAGTGGTTCACTTGATGGCGGTTACAAGCAGAGCTGTCTCTTAAGTATTACTGTTTTTGGTTTTAACAATGGATAATGCGAACTGACTTGAAACCCCACTAGCTATATACAATCCTACCAGTAGCTCTGATCCCCGAGCCTGGCGAGCATTAAATGAACAAAAATTCGGTGTTAATTTTCATTACGACACTGTAATTACACAGTGTTTCAAATTCACGAATATTGCTCTTACGGACCTTGTGCATCCGAGAAATTGCTCTGATATCAATATCCATGACGTTACTAGTGACTTTAAACTTATACAGATTACTACATTATTTTATCCACGCTATGCCACATCGTGTTTTTCTGCTGTTTAGACGCCCGACACCGGCATGTGATGAGGTTGATGCAAGTCTAGATTACGGATATGTTTCACGATGTTGCTATAAGCACCAATTTTTTCAATGGCCTCATATAGAGCCGTGAAGAACCTTCAGTCACGTGATCTTGGGAAAAAGTGGTCTGCGGCATGGAACTAAGTTTTATGTTTTAGTGCCGAGAGACGGTCAGTATATGGTGACGGATATAAAAGATGCCAAGATCATAATATCACATCGTGAGATGAAGTCAATTAGAGGCGATAGGGAAAGACTTGAGAAGATATGTTCCCTAGATAAAGAGGATACTTTTCACGGAAATCCCAAATGTAGTATTTAAAATGATATTTTTGTTTCATTTCTGGAAAAGTAAATGTACCAATCTTCGGCCGAGACTTATACGCATTCTGACCAGGCTCGAATCTTATCTCTGGATCACCTACTTGACTAGGAAGAACTTGGACGAAACGGTGAAATTTCATTGGTTGAATTACTCCGTTTTTCTCGAAGGCCTTACTCGTCCATTTCTGAGAAAAGATATCGTCTAGTCCTAGGAAAATGTTAATGAAAAAGGCCCAGGGCTCAAAGAGAGAAATTGGAGGTGAAACGTGATAGACGCACCGTATAATAATAGTTTCTCTTTTGAATGATGAAAGTTAGTCTCAGTACTGGAGCTAGTGATAAAAGTGATTCCTGCCCATGGCCCGCCTGATCATGACTTTTGAGGATAAAACCGCAACAAAATTTCCCCATTTTTATGTGGCCTTTAACAAGACCATAACCAAACAACCTAAATCCACCATGACGTGATTGATCTCCCCAAAGAAAGAGGAAAAGGGCCGTCAAAAGGTGAAGCTTAGCGGCCACTCCAAAACCGAGGCGGTGAAATAATCTCTCTTGAAATTCTTTCCCGCATCTGTTCTCCATGGAACTCTCATGATACCCCGCTCGGTGACCACGAGACTAGGCCTGACCCGTCCTGGTCATGACCTAGAGGCTACCAATAATAGTTGGAATAATACGTCTTTAGTATGTAGACATTTTGAAGGGTGATATCCAGAATATTTCTCGCATCCACTTCTTTGCTTTCTTTTGGTGAGATGAAGATGGTCAGGGTCCCCATTCTCTCAGCTGTACATGAGGCGAATATCCGGATCAGGAAGTTAGATGCTTTACAGTGGATATATCAAGGCTGAGTATTTGGCTAAGTCGCGAGAGCCTCATTATAGCACTAGTCGTGTGTTCTATTGACCCATTACTTCTATGGCTTGAAACAAAAACATTGCGAAAGTGTGCCAAATTTCCCATACTTTGCCAACGAGTCACAAGCATGCAAAGTGTCCGTCCCGTAGTGGATTTGAAGATGCAGTGACCCACTGAAACATATTCCCTTCTTTTTCCGCTAGGCCCTCTGACTCTCCCACGGCTATTCAGACTATCTTCCTGCATGTGGCCATGTCCTCCCGTCTCCCCGCTCCACTCCTATAAACGAATGGTGCTCTCCATCCTTTTCTCGGGCCTGTTCTGGCTAACCTGCAGCAGAATACGACCTAATGGCTACAAGAGGCTACAATATACGGTCATTGGCAGCATAAAAAGTAACGGTAGACAGTTTACAAGGTGACGGCATCTGATCAGGGAAGAAATAGGGTGTGACTATGCAGCTGCCGGCTGCTTTGTTCACCGTTGCTAGGAGAAGTATGCAGTTGGTGGGTTGCAAGCTGCAGCGAGGTTGAGGGGATAAGGTCGGAGATGTCATGGACCCTGCCACATGATGAGCTGGATATTTGCTTCAGCCTAACAGTCAGTCGGTGCAGTTGCGACTTCAAGTATCTTGTGCTACGACGGAAATCCCTTATGTCTGCATGACCGAGAGATACAGAAGATATTCCATTGATCAATTCAACCGAATGGCGAGTGACGCTAGTGAGCTTTTTTGGTGGGACCGTCTGGGTGCTATAGAATAATGGAACTGGGAGAACTGAAACTCTATCCAAAAAGGGCCTGGTGGCGCAGAGGTTAGCCAGACTATCTGCTCCAGTCCGGACAGCGGTGGCTATATAACGGCAGTGTTAAGACCAGGTTCAAGCCCATGGGGCTCGCGGTCAACTGTTTGTCTGGCTCAAGGAAAGACCCCAACCGTGGAAACATGAGGGGATGATAGAGATTGTAACATACTCTTCTGTGCTGTGACTGCACTGTTAAATCATGGATTCGCAATAATGAATGATTGTGTAACGAGCTAAGAGTGACGAGAGGACATTGATTTCTCTGAAGTATATAATTGGGCCCACAGACTTTAATTAGAACCGAAAATCCCGTGTATTTTAGGGAATACCTCCCCACAAAAATTTTCTGATGAAAAATCACATAGAAATGCGCTGCTCAAAACCCTGGTCTTGGTAACATGAAGGGACAACCGGACTATCGGAGAAGCCACACCCATTTCGCCTCGATACCCGACAACAAATTTCAAGCTTCAAACAAATCATGGTCATGAGGACGTCTCTCCTATATTAGCCAACCCACATCGATCATGGTTCGCTGACTAGACTCCTTGTTCACCACCCTACATGCAAACCCTTGTCTCCCAGGAAAAATCATTGGCGATTGACCCTCGCTACGGCCTTCTATTCAGCTTCTATCTAGCGCCAGGGATGATGCCCATGTCATTGGACTCTGTTGCTCGCGAGGATTGGCTGGTTTGTCTAGCTAGCAATCACCCATCTATCACGGGGCAGACTTTCATATCACATGTGGAGACAAAGAAGAGAAGATTTGTTGATTGGATTGAATCAGGTTGTAAAATGGTAAGGTGTAAGTGGATGTAACAGCGACTCAAGGAGAATTTTAACCCAATACACTGTGAAGAATGTATGAAATTAGAGTGATTATTATATCGATGATGGTTGTACAGAACAGGATAGAGTGGCTACTTGAGGGCATGATACTTATAGGGTTACGGTAAAATAAACACTATACTCCCATTAACTCGATACATAATTAATAATTAATACTCCAGAACACATCACCGCCCCCACTTCCAATATTCCGATATTGGTTCACACCACCATCCGACACCCCGCTACCAAAAGCGTAGAAGACCCACTAAAAACAAAAATTGAGGGTATTCTATTTTAGAGAAGTGCTTCGGACTATGAGACTCGGAGTGATGAGTGTTTTTATTTACCATGACAAGCTCGTTACTATCACATATGCACAAGGAATTAAATAGAGAAATGTAATTAAACTCTTAAAATAGTAATAAGGTGACAATCTAGGATCTGCTGTGGGGTGTTTGGCCGGATATTGACCCCGAGTAACCCTTGAGAATTATGAGTTCCCGAAGAGAAGATGGTGTCATGATACCTCGAACATTCACATGGAATTCAACTTGGAATTTATAGGGACTTACCACGCTGAGGTATATGTTGGATTTTTCCCAAGCTGGTTCGTACATTACTTATCTTCAATATTGGGTATCTGATCGCTCATTTCCTCCATCATGAGCTCCCATATAAACCTTCTCATTCATGTTTCGTTTCAGACAACCCAGTTTTATGACAAAAATGAACAATGACTAGCCAGGGCGTCTAAAACTAGTGACTAAGAGGAGGGAAGCCCGAAGTCACCTTTTTAGAAGTCGAGTTAGTCCTCGGCATTGGCAGGTATAAGCTAATTAGGACCGTGATGGTGAAGGGCTGTTTGACGGGATTTGGGCCCTTTCATTTCTGCAGGTTGCATGAGAATGCAGGAACAAACATATTACTAGAGAAACAAATAAGTTGGATAGTAAATTATACAAGGTGTGAGAATGGAATACTATTTTGAGTTGTTTTTAATTTGTTTTGTTTTGGAGAGTCTTGTAGCAGAGGAAGAGACGCGGTTATTGTGCTCTGGTTGATGACTTGGTGATAGTGAGTGCCCATGGATATTGGAGATTGGAGATCGGAGTGTGAAGTTGTGTTATCTAATATTGAATCTGCAGCTTCCCAGGAGCTTGAGTATTAGTTACAGAATTACCATAGGATATCTTAGTGAGAAATGGTCGGGGATATTGTGATTAGGTACTTTGGGACTCAAATAACTTCAAGATGCATTTCGAGTAGGATCATGAATATATTGTCACTTGAGATTGTGGGGCTTCATCATTAACTGAAGCTTTCAGAACAAGAATAAAAATAAACAAAAAGTAACATAGAAACCTCGGTCAAGTCGTAATCCTCGGTCTACTTCCCTGAATTCATATCCGGATAATTATATATAACAGATAAATAGTGTCTTGATATGTATCAAACTTCTTAGGCTTTCTCAAAGTCAGATTTGTCTAAAACTGTCTCATCCTGACAAACATCTGATGGAATTCGAGAAGTATTACAGGCAGGCTATCCATAATTTCCATTATGTTTCTGTAAGCAAATGATGAATGAAAGACATGGACAAAATTTATATGAGGAAAGGTCCGTGATGCGGTGATACGATGGGAGAAAAGGATCTTGCTGACTCAAGTGGTAGGTGGGGAGTTGGAGGTTTACGATATAGCTCAAGTTAATTGGAAGTGACTTTGCTGCGAGCGAATGACTGTTTCTCGGGTTTCAGGCTTGAAAAATCACAAAAGTGGTACAGTTCGTATGATATTTTCTTATTTCCTGACAGCGGAGCGGGTATGTCTCTCCCAAGCACCTTGACATCATACCACAAGTACCACGAGCCCTTCACTACTAAAGATACGGATCTTCTTTCTCCCTAGTTTACTTTTTCGTTGTCTTCTACCTTTTAAAATTCAGGGCTTCGAGATTTTTAATTTATCATATAACGAGGCGAATAATAAGCTAAGTGGAGGGTCGGAGATTTTACTGAGGGAATGAGAAAAAGTCAGAATGGTGACAACATCCTGCACAGGCAAGAGGAGGTGCAAATGAATTATTTTGAGATAGATTACACTGCCTAGAGTGAAGCCACTGTATATATGCTAACTTTGTCATACTGAAAGCTCAGTATAGCGATGTGGATCAGGGTATATAGTAAACTCTTTGATAGCGAGGTAGTTATGCGGCTATGACGTTGATAACCTATTATAAGCCCCTATAGGATATCCATCCAAGGAAATTGACAGAATATGGCTATAACAATTCGGTATATTGCCCAACATAGCCAATTCTAGCAATTCAATCAAGGGGATGATATTTTCGTGATATCACGATCTAGACGCGCTTCGTGTATGCGGCTTGCGGAATATGGGACTATTCGTGGATCCCCATCATCCAATAACCTTTTAGCCCATGCCGTTTTGCGGTCCAAGCCTTCTAAGCGGGTGGATGCAGGAGCCATGGAATGGGCCAAAGCTTCTAGACTTCAAACTCCGGAACTACATTGACCAAAATTCTGTCTCTATTGAAGTTCATAGAGATTAGGAAGTTGTGTATTTAGAGTCAAAAAAAAACTTCACTGACGAAGCATCATACATTACCACACGGTATTCACGACCCTAATCTGCTGCAATACCGAAAGTAGACAAGGCATGTCAAAGACCGCGGCCAACCGAATTTGCGTGGAAGCTGGTGTTCAATGCAGCATGATACAAACTTAATACACTTGTCTTAAGAGACTCTATCTAGGGTCCAAAGCTACATGCGGCCCGTGTTGAGTTCTCGCCCGACAAACAGTTACATTGATCACAGCATACCAGCTCGCGGCTAGGACTTCAGGCTGGCTTAAGCTTCTCTATGCCTTGTTAGCAAGTCATGAAGCCATTCCTAGATAGGTCTGATTAGCCCAAAATACTCGCCGGCTGGAAATCATATATCTATTTACCTTATTCAAGCATTGCGTAACAGCCGATCAGCGAACATCATACCATTTTGCTACCATAGCTTCCACCCAATACGCACGACCTGACTCGTCAGGTCAAAGTTAATGTCTGAAACTAGCGTGAAAAAAGCTTAATTCTCCTTTTTCTATATTGCTACTTCACTCTCTGTCGTCTGGCGGGAAGCCCTATTCAGCGGACGGGTGTTAGCCGATTTGCAGCATATCAGACAATAATGACAAGCTGATATAAGACTACAGCGTGCTGATCTGGCGCTGGTAACAGCTATGGCGGCCACGGACACACAGCCCGGTATATTTGTGATGCTAATGTTTCCTTATGGAGAAACCTTCATAAAGCATGAGAAAAAGTCTACTGGAAACGGTAAGTGAGAGCCGGTTGTTTAGGTAAGTCATATGAGCCACCCTTCGGCGGATATGCGGGCTGCCTGGGGCACATGCCGGGAGACCCATTAGTAGCTACGGAGAAATGTAAACGTCCGATGCTGTGATTGGTATACGACTGATACTTCGGACGATGGTTGTACTAATTCGCCTGATATTTGAATCGTCCCAAATGCGACCGTATCGCACACTTGACTACCCCGGGTTCCTGCCGATGTCTGAGACAATATTGTGCTGAAGCAGTACCAAATCAATAATGACACACCGGAAGTAGCCACGGAGACAAGTAATGCAAATATGTATGTGGACAAGACATCGGTAGTGACAGCTTTGGTCATAGTGTCAGATGTTTGTGATTTATAGACAGTGACAACGGCTGAGTCGGGGGTATTTTAGCGCGGTTATTGGAACAAGATATGGCCACTTTAGTGAATATGCATAAAGCCAGTCTTGCCTCTGGGGATATGCATTCTCGTTTCGTCTCACCGCGAGGATTAGAATATTTACGGCTACTTGCTGTAACAGGCATCTCGAGTAGCGTATTCGGCCAAATACAGCAACTCTGTACGCCGTTGTTATAGATACGATGATGCTTTTGTGACTCCAGAATGAAAATCAGTAAGAGACATGGACGACATTGGGAGCTGGCGGCGGTCTAGGGCGACAGATGAACGATCAAACATAACTATTCAGATTTTAGGACAAAATAGAACCACACATCAGCCCTGGGCTCATGTTGGTGGGCGTCTTCCAAGTCTGAAACAGGGTCGAAGTGGGTGTGGTAGGAAGAGGGTTGTGTAATAATGGGACATCAATCCAAACAGTGCACATACTGTATCTTGGTATTTTGTTTACAGTGTGTGAGGATTCTCACACATGTTTGCATGTAAATGAGTGTCTCGAACCAGCACGCGAAAACCCCATTTCGAGTATCATGAATTTACTCAGCCTAAACACCCATATAACTCTCTTTTTCATACAATGTGTCATCAGACCCCCTAACGTCTGGAATGCTCCTCGTCACCTCAACTGACGCCATCACTGGCCAACACAGCAGTAGGCTCTCGGTGCCATTTCCCATCTTCCAGCTAAACGAATCCAATTCCTGGCCACTTTCTCGGACCATTCCCCTCCGATTCCCCGTAGCTACCCCCTCTCTTTCTTCTTCCAGCTACACTATATCCATCCCTGCCGCTGTCTATAACTTATCTCATCGAAGCGAAACCTTTTTAGTATACTCTCATATAGCCTGCCACCACCTGGGGGCTGGTGGAGAAATCAGTAATGTCCCGTAAGGGGTTAACCACGCTTCATGCAGAATGTAAGAAGACGGACCAATGAAGAGGCGGCTATGACGAATATGGTAAGTCCAGCATCTAGAAATGGATAGGCTGGTAGAGAATGGGAGGGCCCTTGCGAGGGAGAAGGGAGATTGTGATGCAGAGTATCGTGAGGACGCCTTCGTTTAAGAGAGACGTTAGATAGAGTGGGGATGGGTGAGCAGGCTGTTAGCGATTACCAGATGCGGGAGTATAGATTGTGAACTTTTGTGTATGAGTTGTAGATCTTATTAGACAGAGACTTCTGGGTCATTGGCTATCTTTGATCTTTATGAATTTGGACTGTCTGATTGCTGAAGCCGTTTGACTTGAACAAACTTTCGCGGTCTATCAGGCGGTCTATGCCCTAACATCATTGACAAATTCAGGTCCCTCAATCGTGAAGTCTCCACTTAGATCATTACTTGGTCCATGTGATGTACGTTCTTTATCCGAGCTCTACTTTATTCAATTATTGGACAACCTGATACATGGGCGTATGAAGTAGTGCCTTGGTGGACATAACTTACTAATGAAGTCTGTCATCTGATAACAAGACCCAGGGCTTACTCATCCAGCCCAAGTCAGGGAAGCCGGGTTACTCGAAACTGCTATCAAGCCGGTGAATGAAATCAACTCACAGACATCACAGACGACAGCCAGCCACTATTTTGGGTTATCTTGAATGAAGGATGATAAATGTTGGCTTTTTTGTGTATTTCACAGAGCCACTGATAGAATTACACAGCCCTGTTTCCACTCCCAAAGTGATCAGTCGCATAGTGATTTCTTTACTAAGCCATCATCTCTATATTTGAATAAGAATCTTGAGACATCGCTAAATGGAACTGTTCATGTAAGCTTCTAAGCATATAAGCAGCGATCATTCTATCCTATAAAAAGATAGCTTCATCAAAGTAGGTATGTTAGTATACATAATATACTTCAACCCATATTTATATTCATATCTACTAGAATAATATCTGCACCTTGAATGCCCCCTTAGTTCTCACCGTTCCTCGATTCTCCAAAGCATAGAGATGTCTCACGAACATTCATGATCAGTCTACGGCGCCACACACAGAACCGGCCTCTTGGGCTAACAACACCCAGGGCGAGATAAGGCCTATCTGCCGTGTCTGAAACGAATCAGTGGCTATCACAGTTACGAAAATTATTTACTAGGCAATCTTTCAGTTGAGTCTAGACAGGGCTAGTCTCTTCCACCATAAAGTCAGACAGCTGTGGAATGAACTTGACGGATAGGGCATAGACTAGTCTAAGAAAAGACTACAAAGCCAACATCAGGGTCTTCTTGTGAAGCATAGCAGAGTTCCAAGCTCAGGGAAGCGGTAAGATCTCAGCTTGGAAATCCATTGTTGTAAGTTAAGCAACTCCAATTTTCAATTAATGTTTTTACAACATGAAAGATGCCGTTGATCACTGGGGAGACCATCGGTGGTCGAAGGCATGAGTGTCTGTGCTTTGCATGAGCATGCACCTTCTCCGCAGCCCATCTCCGATTGCCTACATATAAGCAGATGCATGAGGGGCAAGAGTGCTCAGTAAATATATAATAGGCCGCGAGAAAGGGGTGAAGTTGAGTTTGGGCGTTCTTGCCTTTAGGGGAGGGGGTAGTAGTTTTCTAGACCAAGAGGGTCAAGAGATCACAGTGGGAACTCTGTTAGTATCAAAGCGTCAGAGTACATAGAGCACTATCTTGACATGTGTAAGCCAGTCATCGTTAACTCATCAAGTTGCCTAACTCATTTTCAATGATACTCTACATATATGATGATATCACTCTCCCTTCTTTCCCTCCTCTCACCACCAACCTCACGTCAAACCCACACACAGTGAAACATGATTCAATTTATCACCATAAAAGTCACTTGGCGCTCAGATCCTGCCTACTACGCATTTGCCATTTTTGTTCATGGCACTATTGGTCATTGTCTCGTGGCATCTCCTCCGTAACCCCATCTGCACGTTTAATGACCCCTCATACCACGATCCAACGCTAATAACAGCTAATGTAGCACTTATGCAAGTCACCATAGAAGTTGATCGTCAATGCATACACATACCTATATACAACCTCAAAGGCTGCTACGGTCTTTGCTGAGGCACCCGGGGAGATGAGTATGATGGTACAAATATTAGTAGAGAGCGACAGCTACAGTGTCACTATGGTGAGTTTCGTCTTTTAAATTGTATTCTTAGGAATTGGCCTCTGGGCCTCCTTCAGGTGGGCCGGGAAAATGATACCATGATAGGCGGAGCCGAACACGGGTTTGGCGAGGTAGATTGAGACTTTAGAAGCTGCCGGACTAAAAGACGCAAGAGAGCATAGTATGCTGTCTTGCGCTTGATCTTCGAAGTCCCTCACGTCGGAAATTACGTATGTTCGTCGTCATTTAGGTCGTCGGACCTGCAAATATGCGGGTGCCGGGCTGAAGGCCGGTCATTTAGAGAGTCAGTCAATACCTGAGTAGTCTAAATGAAAAAGCTCGCCATTTTACATAAGGGAGAGTGTTTCTGTCATAAAGCTCCACTCTTCCACATATATACCATCCCGCCTCGGGCCTATAAGCGCCTTGCAAGGTCGGTCCGTGTATCGACAAACGTCCGAAGTTACCACCGGGCGGCGCCACAAACGCTATGTTTGCACAAAGCGAATCACTCATGATAAATACATAAATACATTGAAAACAGAAAGAAACATGCTCCTCTGCTGACACTCAATTCGAGTAGAGACCTAAAATTGCACCAGTTCCTCTAAAGTGGAGCTAGACAGACTATCGCTTGACCGTGGTGAGACATGTCTAGTACTCGCGGGACAACTTCTGGCCTAGAATATGCCTGAAGGTGAAGGGAGATGTTTGTGAAGCCGGGGAGAGGTTAGGGGCGGTCGAGTAGGACCAGGTCACCAAATGAAGATTCGTCCACACTTGGCCTCAATACACTACGGATAACGAGAGACTCGTATTTGCGATATTAGTTACTATAAGTAAACCACAAATGAATATGGTGAGATACAAAATAACTACTAGAAGAACTCCTGGACGCTCGCTACTGAAATGTATCTTCGACCATTGTCTTTCAGGAGAGTGTTTTCTCCGTACGTTTTATTATCCCAGCAATATTCATGTTGTTTGTATTTTCACATAATGTTGTCAATCAGCCCTTTCCTTTCCATATGCCGCTATCTGTGGTCTAACAATTCGCTTTGTGACCTAGAGTACACCAAACAGCCTGACTGCAACATCTCCCTTCTTTTTTTCCGCCAGCAGTAAGACAAGCAAGTCAACTGGGACAATCGTGTCATAATTTGTACAGGGTATAGTAATTGATCAATGAGAGCCCTTTTCATAGGGTGAAAGCCTGGCATCGGAAGTTTGTTTAGTTAAAAGCAGACTAAGTGTAACATGATACCGAACAATAGTGATATAAGAGTATTGATAAAAAGCCACTATTCTAGTGATATTTGTTGGTTATCTCAATATCAATATCTGCTCGTATACAGATACGCAGAGGTCGTCCGTAAGCGTTCGGGATGTCTGTGAAACCGGCACCGATATGTTTCCACTGTGTGAGCTTTGCTTGTGTATTAGTAATCTATGATATAAGATATGTCAGCGGAATGAACCTCGAACAAAAATAACAAGCAAATGAAGGGCATTCCCCAAGTTATTTTTGGGTTGCCGAGTAGCTGATATTCTTTCCGGATCTCGCACCAATAAGAGGAATGGAACTCCGGATTCATACCGAAATAAACTCCACTGATGAGACAAACGATACCACGATACAATAATTGAACTCTCAGATGCACCGTAATTCTATCTATTATATTTCATATTCTCCGTGTGAGATTTATCATATTCAACAAAAGTCGACTCCCTATTGTGTCTGCCTTGTAATCACAATTCTCACATATCCAACCCTTCTCCACCAAATATTTAAGACTTGCATCCCCAAGACCCACAAATCACCTCTCAGTCTCCCCTGTTACGCAACCTACGGCCCCATCATCCCCCGAATTCCGCGGGTGAATCCAACTCCACCTGCTGTACACAGGGTATCTCCTCACCTTTCCGGATAATTTTGATACCTTATCGACACAGCTATTGCCATACATATACAGACATACCATCTGACTGCATGACGACAATGGATGCTACATACAAAAAGTAATACTAGGGACTGATATTTCCTTATTGATAAATTGTATGATACCCCCGTGCAGGAACGGGATATTGACGGAGTATCCTGTATTACCGTCGCCAGGCAGATACCGATAATTGACTGGATATGGTTGATTGGAGCGAAATACAGTGGGTGGGTGGGCCCGAATGGCTCAGCTTTTGTGGTCATTAGCCGTTACAGGAAAAATCTTGACGAGTGTGATGTTGGTAGTGGCGATCGGAAGTAGACATTCCAAGTTTGGGTTGATATATCATCATTTTAGAGACACAATCCCTCCAGCTATACAATATACACCACGATAGGTTCTATACGACATATTGTATTGTTACCTCATTAATATACCCATGGATTCACAATAATGAGGCGGTGGTAAGTGAATTCCTTCTCAATAGTGTACCTTCCCTCATCGTCTGCTGTCCACATACGGTGACTTCTTCTGATCCTTCTTTTCCTGATTACTCTTCTCAAATCCTTTCTTATAGTATTTGGGCGACATGGGGGTTTATCTCACTGTCCCACGGTCAAAATGATGAATTCTTCTCACAGTCCAATGCACTACCAAGACATGCATCCATGGCATCGCAATATAAAGACACAAGACAGCCTGCCCAAAATCCACTTATTCACAACGCTTTCTAGCTACTAAGGCAACTTTACTGCTTCCGCTTTGATTAAATACTTAATAGTCCATCGACTTGCTAATTTTCCCTCTAACAATCCCCAGCAGCCCCATGCCCATCCTCCTCACCGCACTAGAAACCTGTCGGTCACTCTAGTCAGGATTGGATGAGATATGCACCACGGAACTGAGGCATAGTAGGCGTCAACTATAACCTACCACAGACCTCCAGGTCTAAGATTACCCCCTTGGTGGCTACGGAGCGTCGTGATATCGACGCGGGAGGGTTACACATGTTTATCAAATAGTCCTCCACTGTCTAATGGACGCGTCTGCTTATCGGCTGACTCATTGGATTGAACACGGCAAATGGGATGAGAACATCAGGGGATGGGCGCAGTGGGTGGGTTTGGTTGGGAGATGAAGACGGGCGGGGGCAATGGGTTGATGAGGATTGGTAGGACAGGAGGTTGAGTTGGTATCTCAAGGGCTGAAGGGTCGTATCTCAAAGTCAACCGTGGTGCGCAGATTTCGAGGTTTACCGTATTTTGTTCACCCACCACTATCTTTGTTATTCTTCGATTCAACAAAGCGTCACCGAGTCAGGGTATTTAGCAAAGGAGAGGGACTAAAGGAAACAAAGCCCCTTCATCTTCGAAAGAAGACCCGAAGAACTCACACTCGTCAGGGTGACCCTCCAGGTTTGTGTTCGCTTACATGGGATGGAGTCTGGGTCTGTGGATAACACGTGAGGGATTAGCGATGGGATCCCAAAAGTGTTCTAAGAGGTTGCAGAAGAAATTCGCAAGTCAATTAAAGCTACAGGTTGCAAGATTAGATCCAGATTGTGATGTCGTAGTCCATAAAGTGAGATGTTGTTGAATCGGGGTTATTAATCCTACTTTTGACCTTGATTTGATCGTGAAACTCACGTAACTGTAACGTTTTCATGAACGTCTAGAGCAAATGGTAGGTAACTTCAATTGAAACTTTTAGTTTTGAATCAATGATATATAAATTTAGATGTTAAAATAAGGGTATCTCTATTCGTCAATACTAAGTCTGACATGAATGAATATGAATTGAACAAAAGAAATAACAAAACTGTTAAAATAAACAAAAGAAATAAAGAGTGTACATGATACTCTCCAAGTGCAGATACTGGCATGGCCTTGACAAGATCTCCTCAAGTTGCATCTTAGGGCACACACTATGATGATAAAGAGAAAACAAGATAATAGACAAAAAAAGTATAAAACGCCCGGAACCACAAGAGATATCAAAAATAAATAACCAATAATTAGAATAAAACGAACACCATTTTTACACCAAGAGCCAAAAAACAATAAAAGCTTCAAAGATGCGGACAAAAACGAACCAAAATGACAACGACGTCAGTAACAACTAAGCCCATGCCATCAACAGAAGATATAATCAACAGAGGGGAATAATAGTATGAGTAAATGGGGAATATCACAAAAAAATAAGCAAAATGCCTCAAGAGAGAATCCAACAAAACACTTTGAAGGATACTAAACGCAAGGAAAAGAAAAACAAAGTATAATGACCTGAAGCAAGACTCAAGAAAAAACAGAGAAACTACAAGAATCTCCACTTCTTCCGGTTCACATAATGCGTTTTGTATTCCGCCATCGTCACCCGCATCAACATATCCTCATCCTTGACCGGAATCCATGACGTTAACGCTTTCATCGCATTTTCAAAATCTGAATCAAGAATGACCTCGCCCAACGCCTGTATCAACGCAGCCGAGGCAGCGTGCAGAATTTGTAGTCCATCGCTAGGCATTGGTCCACCAGAAGTACCAGGAGTAGATGCTGACGTTCCAAGACGGGATGGAGATAGTTGAAAAGACGAAGAAGTTCCCGGCGGCGAATTCTTATTACGGGGAGGGAGAAGGTTGATGGCACTGCGGCGCGGCGCAGCCAATGGGACGATCGCGGTAGTGGCTGAAGGGGGTGGGGGCAACGGGCCTTCAACGGCAGGAGTCCCAAGAAGCATGAAGATATCCCAAATGCGCAACTGGGCGCCAAACGGAATACTCAGGTTGAAAAGCGTCAAGTACCAGCGGGTACCGTAGGCAGTCGGATCAATGCAAAGCTCTGCCATCTTCTTCGCAACCGGTTTCCCAGCCAACCAAACGCCCTCAAGCTCTCTGAGAGAGTCCATCAGCCCTTCGAAGCCAGGAGAATACAAACGAGCGAGCCCGCGCAGCGTCCACAAACGAACAAGCATAACGAACGCCTTCTCCTCGTCAAAGTACGAGAGGAGCGTCGCAGCAAGTGACGCCATGCCCTGCACATAGCCGACTTCAGGAAAATACAGTGCCAGTGCATGCAAAACGCGGAAAAGCAAGCGCTGCCCACCACGGTACCGCCGCCTGAACATGATGTGTCTACTAATCGTACGAGGCACGTCCAGATCAATCTGTACATCGTCGGTGGACGGTTTGGTTTGCAGCGCGTGGAAAGAGCTAACGATGCTCTCTTCGCTCGCTGCAGTACCGCTCTCTCGAGCGCTCTGGGCCAGGAACGAATACCACGCAGCCGCTCGCCAGCAGTCTGGTATGCCCTTCCACGTTCGCTCAATAAGTTTAGGATCCTTCATATTGAACTCATATTTCTGGCCTTGCCCAGGCACCAGATTGTTAATCGTAGCCATGCGCCGCCATTTCTCAATACGTTGCCATTCTTTGCGTTTAATCGACTCGGTGATGCGTCCAGCCTCTGCATCGTCAGAAATATCTGAAATTCCGGGAGCAAGAGTGAGCATATCACCCGCGTCATCCATCCATCGCCGCTCGCGGTTAACAGGCAGCATGTTAGCCGCTTGGCGGGCGACCGAGCGAGTAGAGCGCCAAGAAATAGCAGACACTTCCGAAGCCTGTGTGTTCAGAGACCGAGCGGACACCTTACGGTCGAGGTAACTGTGTGAGTGCAGAGAACTCCCAAACGTATCCTTCTTGGACAACATACGGCGAGCGCGACCAGCCTGCATCTGCTGTTGGCGAACCTCAGTAGGGGTTGACAATCGCGAATCGGAGCTTTTTGGGTTGATGAAGCCGTAACGGTCAACGTCTCTAGAGTTGACATCTTGCCAATCTTCTAAGCCACCCGCAAGCTCAAATTCTCTTTTTGCGCTGCTGCTGTCGCGACCTTGCGAAGCAGAGGAGCTTACGGAACGAGGAGTGGTCCATGCGGGAGCGAGATGACTTGTGACGGGAGTTACTCTAAAAAGAATATTAGCACTTGCATGAAAAGAAAAATTTCGACGAGAAGCACCATTTCATTCGCCATAGATGGAGAGCGGTGCTGACAGGAAGTAGGGGGTAAGGTAGCGGAGACAGGAGTGGGAGAGGAGACATCGTACAGTGCATTCTCAGCTTCTTCGAGGGCTTCAGGCATAGGTTCAAGGCGCTCGGTGGAGGCCGATATACCGCCAGTACCGACACCGTTGGCTACACCGCTGCTAGGGACACTGCCCTCCCAACAGATGGTCTCGCCGGATTCATATAGCGATCTCACCTTATGGGACTCTTGCTCTAGGTCGGGCAAGGCGGGGTGAAGCAGGTCCGCCGGTGAAGGGGTCATTTTGTTGGTTATTTTTCTTTGTTTGGATGAATCTTGAATGGGTTCAGGCGAAGAGTTAATCGTGATTTCTAAACTAGTAGTGGCGGAAGTCGCCTCGGTGAGATCCTGGCCCAGGGTGTTGGATTCGTCGGCGTGCTCGCTGAGTTGTTCTTGCAGGGTGTCGATGAAGTCGTAAGTAGGCTCGTGAAGGAGACGAGGTGACAAAATCGATGCGAGGGACGGTGATGGTGTGGGTGAAGTCTTCCGGAGAAGAGGCGGGCCTTTCCAAATTGGAGTCGGAATGCAGACCGAAGAGGAACAATCAGAGATGACAAAAACCTGTCTGGATTCTGACTGGGTACTAATAATAATTGCGGTAGTACCAGTGCCGATTGTTGTTGTAGTGGGATTGATAGTCGCTGTAGATTTCGTAGAGTTAAGTATTGCCTCTGAGGATGAAGTCCTGTCGTCGGTTTTGTTCGTATCAATATTAGTCAGTTGCAGGGATACGCCGGATTGCAGGTATTCGTCAAGAGCGCTGCAAGAGATAACTCTGTTACCACCAAGGATAACACTTCCACGTTTTGAGAATTGAAACCCGGTTAAAAATCATCATCCACGATGCACTCAGAAGGGATGTCAACTCTAGCAAGCAGCGAGAAGGTGGTCGTGGCGTTGCCTACTCCCTGCACTTTATAAGAACTGACGTCCGTGGGCACTGGAAGCTTTTCCAAATATGCTAGGTGAGAGTTGTCGTCGACAGTCGGGGTCTTGCTGAGCGGATGGGGCCAAATACTCTCAGGAAAAGAGAAACGCGATTTGATAGGTGGGGCAGAACTCCTTGTCTGCGATTGTTGGATGTGAGGCTGGGGCGCAATTAGCGGTGCGGGGATCGAGCTCGTATTCACAGGCGCAGCGAGGATGTCAGTAAACGGCCACAGGTTTAATGCAAGAACACGCGAGTTAAAATCGGAAACTAAAATGAGATTGTCGACCGAGAAATTTCCAAAGTCGATGCCAAACAAATTCTTGCTGGGCGATAACGACAACGAGGCGTGGTGGGCGCGCGAAGAGGCCGGACGGGACGACGAAGATGCAGATATGGGGGGCGTCTGCGGCGGCTGTTGTGGCTGCGCTTGTTGCTGTAAGCGGCTTGCAGCGGCGGCGTGTGACTGCCAATGGGATGACAGCGACAACGGGCTGGCGTGGTGTACAGTAGTGGTCGTCGATGAGATCAAAGATGTCGAAAAGGATGAAGCGGGCGTGACAGCGGGGAGAGGTGAAGTCGACGTCAAATATGTGGAATGTGAGGATATCGGCCTGTCAGTTGTAAAAAAAGACAGGAGCGACGATTGCTTGTACGATGATGCAGTGGAGAAGGAAGTGTCAGCAGTAGCAGGCGAACGCGACGTGGAGTAAGGAGGGGCTTTTGCAGAAGGAAAATAGCTGTTGGTATTATTGGCAGGAGACGCGGGTGAACGGCTGTTTCCAAAAGGTGATGTAAGGAAAGAGGAAGAAAACGTCGGCAAGTTGGTGCTGGACAGATATTTCTGTGATAACTGCGAGTTTGGGTGGAAAATGTTAGATTGCGCTTGAACTTTGGCCTGCTTGGATTGAAATTGAGATTGAGCCCGAGCTGCAGACCCTGGTCTGGTGCTGATGCTTGACAACCCAGAAGCGGAAGGAGTACCAATGGGACTGGCATTGGTAGCTATGGGTTGGGCAACCCTTGCTTTATGCTAGTTATCCAGACCAGGAACATACACAGACTCCATACCATTCATTTCACCAGAAGTGTGGCTAGATGTGGCGTCTGTGGTGTTTTGGCTATTGTTCGTACCACCAAGAGTGGGTCTTGGCTCGACACCTGCACGCTTCCATGCATGATGCCGCCCATAGTGTGAGTTGGCTTACAGGCATGATGTCCGTGGTAGGGCTCTGCTGGGATTTAATTCCCTTTGAAGATGAACCGGAGAGCGATTGAGGGGAGCCTGCGCCGTCGGCGATCGTCTGCGACTGCCTTTAACGAGAAGAGACAGTCGCGAAACCCCTAAAAAAGAACTCTGTCTCGGGGTAGTGGTGGAGGTGGAGTTTGACCTAACAGTCGAAAACGCCGTGTCAGTGAGAGGGCGGGGGGCCGAAAGCGAGAAGCGGCCAACCGGTGAAGCCATGGAGGCTATGGCACTATCATGTTCACGGGTGGAAGACTGAGTTGGCACCGTTGGACTACGTCGACGAAACTGATTCTTGACCCGGGTGCTGAAAGACTTGGTGAGCTTGATGGGCTTCTCAGCAGACTCTCCAGACCTGGAGGTCATAGTGTGAGAATGAGCAGTTGAGTAGTTGGAAGAGCCTTCGCTGAATGCAAGAGACGCAGTTCCAGGACAGATCTTAGTAACAAAATACTCGGGAATGGGAACAGGCAAATCCGGCATTGGACGGAAATCGACACTGAGGCGCGAATCGACGACAATTAAGTTGTTGGTAGGCGGGGTCAAAGTCTTGAAATGAGAAGGAGGCAGCATGGCAACAGTATCTTGAGTTTCCTTGTCGTGGACTTGTTGGAAAGATTGAGGAACACAAGGAATGTTTCCAAACATGGGCTCACAGGGAGTAATGGGTGAATTCAGAGTCCACAAAGTTGGAGAGCTGAACGGTAGTGGAAGTATCGTAGGAGACACAGGAGCTGAGATGATGCCAGAGATGTGGACGTTAGTATTTAAAGAGCTAGGAATCCGAGGAAAAGAGGTGGAGATGAGAGCGTAATGTCTTTCTTTTGAGAGTCTCTTCTGCAAGGCCACAGGAGACTTGCAGATGGTGACCTCTTCCTCTTCGTCGATGCTAACCTCGCAAATAGTTGAAGCCGAGGAAGCAGTGCCAGCAACACTCGAGCCGCGTCTCCAGAATATATAACTACGGTCACTCGATGAAGCTGAAGTACTGGCGGATCTAGTACTGTTGCTTTGAGAAATCCTGAATCCACTATGAGCAACTCCAGTGAAGATAGGAAGATCCTCGGATGGAAGTTCGGGGACAGTAGGAACACTGAAGCTAAAGGGAATTGAAGCGCTATCTCTGAAAAGTGGATGATCCTTGACAGGTGGCGGCGGAGGAGCGTTCTGGGATGCAGCAACGGCAGCAGGGATGGTAGAGAGGTTTCTGCGAAGGGTTGAGACATCCAAGGGCGGGGAGATAGCCCATGGACTGGCGATGAACAAGTAGAAGCAAAAGAAGACCGAGTCAATGGTCGAGTATTTTTACTAGAGCTAGGTCCAGTAGTGAACGACGCTGTTGAAAAGGGAGAAGGCGAAACACTCGAAGTGGGTGACTGCGGCGGAGACCTGGCGTACGGAAACGATGATGGAAGAACAGATGAAGCACTGCTTGGTGATCTGCTAGACGAAATAGACAATTTGGTAGGACCAACAAGAATAGGCGGGGCAGCAGCGACGGTGTTTTCGTACCGGAAGGCAACGATATTATCTTCTCTGAAGGAAGACGACAAAGAACTAGATCGTGATGAGTGAGATCGAAGGCTTCCCAACTTGGATGACGGTGACGGGGCCATGTTTCCTTTTCAACAGCACGGTAAAGTGGCCTTGGGGAAGAAGATAGGGACTGGTGGAGGGTGACCACGGAGGCCGGACTGGACAGGCGGGTCTGCGATCTGGGTGGTGGATCTAGGGATGAACAAGCTATGACGAAGCGTGAGAAGTAACGAGATGTGTTTGTTTGTGTTCTGATCCCTTGTTTCTGTTGGTGGTAGGCGACTCAGGCTGGCTGGAGGGACTTTTTGTCTGGGAATGCGTAAGGGATGTGCTGGAATAAGGTATGGTAGCGCTTTGTTATGCTTGCCGACTGGACAGCCGAGTGACAAACGGGCACTAGTCGAAGCAGTAGATGTGGTTAGCAGGATTGATGTATATATATCATACTTTGATATTGGTAGGAAAATCAACAATGGCTCTTTCAAAACAATGCATAGTTGGTGATATTGAAGTCCAGGGCAGATGTGATACCACTAATTGGGATGACCTCATTCGAGTTTTATCCCTTCATATCTTTCGAATAGATGGGAGTCGGCTTGAGGAATTCTCATTCGAGGATCTTGACGAGGATGTCATCAAATTCCAGTCTTAGTGGACAGAGAATGTGGGCTATATTTCCCTCATGCTACCGACCCAAATGTGGAAATTCTCAAGGAAGCCAAACCCGATGGTGATGGCGATAGTGGCACTCGATGGAAAGATGATGGCAAATTAGCTCAGTTGGACAAGATACTCACAAAGCAGGAATTTGTTTTATAGGCTAAATCTCGAGTCTCAGACACGGCCCAGATAAAGAGAAACGGTGATGCTTGAAATAAAGTATTTTGAGAATCGCTGAACGAGGAATTGTACTGTCGTTGCATTAACAAGGGACTAAAGGAATGCTAACCTGTGTTAGTCAGGATATATCGGGCACATGATGTTTTGGCGGCTACAGGCACTAAGAGAGCTTGTTGAATATGGAATTTCGACCGTCAACGTGATAAAGCCATCTTAGTAACATTTTGGATCGAAGGAGACACATGTATCATAGAATTCCCATATGGCTAGTTGCTCCCGATAAGAACATTGAGAAAACAGATGTGATACTGAGGATCAGGAACCACTCGGTCTTCCCCTGTTAACTCATATAAACATCAACAAGCTGGTACACTAATAATATAACTCGAAAACATATCAAAATGTGGTGAAGATGTAGCTTAGACTTGTGGCATACTTGTTGTTGAAGTTATCTGCGGTTTCTTGAAGCTATTTTTAACCAAAGACATTGGGTGGTGGCCCGAGTGGTAGTTGTGTAAAGCAAGATTGCGATATCGAGCCAAAATCTGCAAGTATATCGACGCAGAAATCAAAAGAAAGAGATAGCTGATTGTGTTTAAGTAAAAGTATAAGTTAAGTAGTGAATGTAAAGCAGTAATTGGAGGTATCAGAAATGACAGTAAAACGTTAAAGCTTAAACAGGAAAAACAAAAGAATGACAACTAGGTTGGTATAAACGAGAGTTGTCAACGAAAGTTCAAAAATAAAACGGGAAATCCGCTGCAGTTTAAACAAAAGAATCATACCACAGAAATTAGAAGATCCCTGAAAGAAAACGCATTAACAAGAAGGAAAATAACGAGTGACTAAGAACAACTTAGCTCTGTAAACGAAACACAAGAACTTCATATCTATATATTCGTTTGCTCAGAGGAACTCGCAGATTTAATACCTGATGATGCATACGCACATGCAATCTGCTCCTCACCACTTTTTGCTTGTCTCCCTCTGATTCGCCCACGCAAGTTTCTTCCTCAGACCCGTCTCCAGTTGTCAGGTACCAAGGTTTCCATACAAAACATGGCGCCGGTACATGTACCCAGATACCGATACCTTCATTGTCGTCTCCTGCCCACTCCATTTGTCCAACGGCTAACGAAGCAGGGGTCACTGGTCGAATGTTTTCTCTGGGAAGAGGGAGCGCTCCTACTGGCCGCAGAGGCGATGTCACTCGTTATCACAACGCAACCCAGCTACGAGACCGCCCGCAGATCCCGGAGCGAATAGGATTTGTAACTTTTGGTTCCTTACAACAGACTGAATTATCAACAACGCAAGGGACGAGGCATCTTGATTATGTGTAGGTACTATGACTTCCACGCACAATATCTTGCCCATTTGCACTATTCGCCCGTGTCGTCGTTTTCCTGTTAGAAACAAAAAGCCCTCCCATCACCAGCCACGGAAATAACAGCCAGACAATGTGGCTTTTACCACGCCAACCAGATCCCGTCATCATCCACTAGGCTCCCCAAGTCTTGTAACCCACCATCATCTATTATCCCTATATCTCTCAGCGCCACCAGCACTTGCCACCGCCGCAAAAACAATATAAGAGGATTCCTGAAATATAGCAATCGTCTCCAGAATCTCAAGGGTAAACTCAAAACACTGATTATTCCACAGTGCCTAGAGGCTGTTCAGCTGAGTAGGCGGCGGCCAGGAAATGCAATGGAGTTTCCAATGGCGGCCACTGGGTGCTGGGGGACGGGACAGCATCAAGACTCTAAGTTGATGATGAGCATATTCTTTGGGACATATATGTCCGTTTTGAGGAATATCATGGCTTAGTGAAGGGATGACCGTTCATCAGCGGGGCTGGCGACGAACAGGTTTTCTTTTATGATGTGATGATCTTCTGGACTTCCAGTTTATGTGCTTTTCTCGGGGATGAATGATTATTGAGCAAAGTCTTGATACTTCTAAGCCCTCGTCATTTTTGAGTACAAACTGCGGCTTAGAACTCGAAAATAGTATGTCTGACACTGAAGTGTATGAGATGTGATGGAGGGTCATTATGGGTCTAATACCCGTAGGAGTCTTATATGGATTGGTCTTACCTTTGATCTCAGAGTAATTCTTGTTGAAAATTAGAAATAGCGTCAGGAAAATCGTAATAATCGTTATTACAGTATATATCCAGTTTTTTTGCGTCTGATATGTCTAGTAACAAAGATATTGGGCGTGGAAGATCGACAGGGCGCGACTTTATATAGGCATTAATGTGTAGATATTGAAAATAACTCGTGAGACAGTCTCTGCTAAACTTTGCAAACGGCAGACAGTCTTGAATCTTCTTGTAGAATATCTAGAACTCGAGATTATAAAACAGTGTATAGAGATATCCAATAAAATCGACGAAAGGGAATCGTTTATCGTTATTTTTCCAAAAGTCATAAATGTTCCCAACGCAAATTTTAAATATTAAGTAACAAAATTCAAAATAATAAATTTGACAAATTATTGTTTTCAAAAGATAGACTTGCAAATCTGGACCGAAAAATCGAATATTCCGAAAATAAATTCAAAAAATAATGTGAAGAACCAAAAACAAAATTTCATAATTCCTGCCCCAGGCACCTCATTTATATACCACTTACATCATAATTTTTGCCTTTTTTCCCTCCTCTCACTTCTCTCAAGCCTCTTTCTTTGACAAACCTCAAACAGGCTTAAGTGCCCGTCTATACCCTCCCCGGCATCCATACAATACAACCAACCCCTCCCCTCCCCACTTCCTCCTCCACCCCCCAGCCCTTTTGTCTTCTCAAACCTCAGTCCCTGTTCGCTACCCACTGTCATATGTAGGAAATAGAAGCAGAGAAGCTCCGCAGCATTAATTTGGCCCTAAAGAAATTTCCAAGTCACGATAAAATTATACTAATTCATCACTACCAGGGTAGACGCAATTTCTCAATTTGGCAGAATGATTTCTTGACTAATTCCTAGTCACCGTTCACAGTAATTCCCAATTTTCCACTCAATATATGCTCATCGGCTCCTAGGGAGGCTCTATATAATACGCTCAGCACCGGCTACCAAGTAGCGGCCAGCTACGCTTAGCACTCGAGTTTACTGAAGATGTCACACAGGTTTGTCACCTACTAGGTTCCTGAGGTGGATCCCATCAAGAACCGGACAACGGATTGGTTTTCTTGTGTGAATGTGCCGGCATGTTCCCTGTTTTCATAGGTGCCCGGACCCTTCTTTGGAAGCTCCGGAATATTTCGGAGATGAGGCCTGTGCACGTTGGTGCGTGTGTACCTACAGAAATAATAGAATAGATATTATAGGCAACCGAGCTAATGGAGTGGTGGCCAAGGTTTCCGTCGCTGCAAATATCACGGCATATAGTTGATTCCATACATTAACCCATTTTTCAGCACGCCAATTTGTATATATATCAGTTACATAAATACTTTTTGCCCGTCATACAGACTCTCATCAACCCATCTCTGCTTCACTACTATCCACTTAATATATGGTGAGCAATACTCAATTTCTCACCACTCTTATGTCCCCTCAAGTCCGTGTCTTTCTCCACACTTATATGCATGCCCTACTCACCTCCATTTTTTCCCCGGCATTCGCACTCCTATTATTCCAACGTCGAAAAAGTTGATAGGAGGTGGAGTGCCAATCGTTTCGGGTGAGCCTAGTAACGGCTTGAGTAGTTGGCAAGAACAAGTGGATATGAGGCTCAAAACTGGAGAGTGGAGAGACATAGTTGAGATATTTGAGGTTTGGGTTTGATGGAAGGTTAGGAAGTGATCTGATAGTTAGGTTTTGCGAATGGGGAGAAGAGCCAATTATGGAGGGTAGATTGAAGTAAAACATAGCGGTTTGAAGATATTGTTCGGGTAGGATATGATTTATGGCGATGTTTAGTTGTATTAAACTACGTAGAAAGATTTAAGCGTTTTATTGGTTGTCGTTTTAGGGTGAAATATAAAGTTAATTGATGAATAATCACCATATTATACTTATATTCTTTGTGTGAATAATGTATGTAGTGGTGGTCAATAAACCTAACTATTCACATATGTATTTCAATTACCGTATTGAATCTTAAGAAAAACATAATGGTGAATACAAGGGTTAGGGTTTGAGTTGTGTTATCTCCAAACAAGCATTCCAAAAGATTAACCTTGAAATCTTAAAAATCCAATCAAGCACGAACTCTATACTACAGCAATATTAATATTTCCCATTTGTGCCTTTCAGCTCTCCCAATATAGTTGACCTAGATCAAAAACAATATCTTCATCGAGTCGCAATGTTATATTGAAGAGCCAGACTCGAATGTGATATCTTAACCGTCTACATGCTTATGGCCTTATAGTAACCTCATTCTTCAGCTCGATGTTTCCACGTCTTGGAACTAGTTTTCATTTCACATTTGATAAATTCAGTCATTCGATTATCCACTCTGTATAACTATTGCCAAACGGTTAAAAGACTGCATATGACTGCATGAACATCTTCGTTCACAAGATTGGTAAAAATACTGACGAGCTGACTTACAGTGGCTTCTAGGGATGATCTTCACTGAATGTTGACTCTATAACAATATCTTCATATTAATCTAGATCTTCAAGAATCTAGGACGTAAAAACTCTGCTAAAAAGAAGAATTTCTAGGAAAAGAAAAAGTACTATGTTGGTGACTCCTCACTTACATGCGGTCAACGACTAGGTCCCTTGCATGAAGATTCCTAGACTAGCCTTCTTTTTCTTCGTCACGCGATGAGTTTTCTATTTATTTTTTCCTTGTGAATTTCTTGTTCTCTGTATTAAGAGTGAATATGCCGATTTTTCAATGTGGAATTCGATAAGACAGACGGACTAATGATATTCCTTCCATTGTGTGCACACAAGCTAACGCAATGAAATCAAGAACGGGGCTTCCTGTGATCCCAAGAGGGGACTTACACGCCGATTCCTGCTACGTACAACCATCTAACAAACGAAGAAACAATAACTATGAATTCACATAGCCATACGACATGACAGTACAGGCCACTATGCAACATTCTCCTGGCTATCTACATCAAAAACATGAACCGGCCGCCCTGGCATTCCCAATATCTTTCTCATCCTCTCTACTCATCACAGACCCTATCCATCTAGCTCCATTTATCTATCTTCCCGGGATTTATGTCGTGTACTGGCAAGTTGCTGCCGGCCATCTAGTGTCCGTGACTTGCAGGTTTGTCGGCATAGTGTGACGTGGAAAGGAAGTGGCGGTCTACTTTGGTAATAAGTACGTAAACGTGGACAAAGGGTCATCGGGGGATAGATACGTTGTGCCATGCTCGGTGAATACATATGTATCTGTCGGCGGTAGACACGGATGATGACACTTGATGTGTCCGTTTATATGAGTATAATAATATACCTATTTGGTGGCGGTGTCATGTTCATAAGCGACATGGCCTCCTGGTGACATCTGTGATGTTACCGACGCTATATCTAACTTATTCTTACTATAACCATGCTTAGTATTGCGATCATAATCATTTCCCATAAACACCACATATCTATGACCATCCACGATCTAAAATAAGAGACAGCCCAAACACCCAACGGGTTCCTGCATTCCCAGCGTGCCAAACCACCTAACTACCACTATATCACGCCGCAATAAGGTCCCAAGAAGGCTGGGATGTCCAAATATTCCCCGTTATGGCCATTAGTTGTCCGGATGTTGAGCGATGACACCGTTTGCCCAGATAGCGGTGAGCAAATATTGTGATATTCTGGAATATCTCATGCAGATACTCCTGCTTGTTTCTTGATACTTTATTTTGTTTGGCGTTTAGATTGTGTTTCTAAAGATCATTCAGTGCATCTCTTGCGAAACCACAAGACCCATCTCGTCCTGCATCAAGAAAATCCAAGAAAAAATATTACACAAAAAGTACCTTGCATAATATTTCTTCTTCATCCTCTCCTCCCCAGCCCCCAAACCTAACCAACAACCATGACCTGCCCCACCTTGCCCATTGTTCTTACTCTAGCTCAGTTCCCACCGTCCTGCAGGATGATTAATCTCGCTCTTATGCAGGCTGCAGGCTGCATGCACTTTTAAACCGGAGGGTGCAATAGCCGGTTGGTAATCTGGTTTCGTAGGGACGGTCTGGATTCGGAGGATGGATGTGATGTGTGTTGGCGTGATGTATGTGGATGAGATAAGATATTGTGTTGAGAGGTGGAGTATTTTGTAGAGAGAACGTTGAACAGAGGAATTTTGGGCATACTAATGGTTGCTATCTTTTCAAGTGGCTGGTGGTACTTAACATGCCATCGTTTATCTCGATAGCTTACAACCTACCATCACACCCACTCTATCCCTATAACGCCCTCTATCACCAATACTCGTTCTCTTCCTTCAATCCCCCACTTCTCAACCAATAAGACCTTTGCCTCTCCAAACCCCTTCCCTTCTAACTCCTACTAACCCCAAAACATTCCTCCCATCTCAGCCTTCCGCCACAAATCCACCCCATCAAATCACCATTGTGAATTCCCCATAATTGCTTCTTATCCCACCACCCAGCTGACCCCAAACGTATTAGCCATCTGTCGGCCACATGCCAACGCAATCCAGAATATCCTAACTTCGTCGAATGACGATATCAAGAGAATCATCCTCATTTACGTAACCTCCAGTCTTTCGGGTAGACGAACAACAAATCCACTGAATAGGACGCCTCAATGATGAGCTAGCGCTATTACATGCAATCCAAACCGATACTAAATATCCTGTGCACGATATCCTGCCCCTTCTAATCCAATAAACACACTGAGGCTCATAATACAAACAAAAACTCAACCAGCATCACGATAATTGCTGACAAAGGCCAAGACGCCAATTGACGAAAAGAAATGATGCTAATAATTAAGTAGTGGCTATGATTATGATAGTCCTCAACATTTTCTATGTTCTCGACGTAGATATGCAATCCATCTATGAGTAATGACACCGCTGTTATATACGTACACTCATAATAAACCCACCGTCCTTGCCCCCGGCCCCATCATCTAAACATGAATCTGACCTATTGACAGATCCCCCATCGAATCCTCATCCGCCCAGTCCTTCTCGCTATACAGTGGTTTCTCTTTCCTCGGCCCGCTAACTGCCGCTAACCTGTCCAAGAACTCTGGTGGTACTGTCGGAATATACTTTCGTTCTCTCTCCCTGTTCAACCCGCCAAAGCCTGCTCCGTATGAAACCAACATATCTGTCGACGACGGCAGCGTAAACGGCAACATAAGCGCTGGATCTAACAGCAAGTTACGCGGCGCATCATCATCTGAATCCGAGTCCTCGCCGCCGCCACCGATAATGGGTGTACCCGGCATCGATGACACTCCGTTCTCAGGGATCGGGCTATTTAACGAGTTCGCCCATTGGAAACTCTTTCCTGTAACGGGAGTCCCCGGAGCACTGCCCATCCCCATTGATATTGCACTCATGGCACTCCGCCGGCGATCCCGCTTGGCCATGGCCTCTCTCTGAATCGACTCCAGGTAATCTAAAGCACTCTTCGGCAACCCCTTCTCGTTGACCTCCGGTCGGTAATGCTTGACAGCGTGGATCAACTGCTGTGGCGTCACTCGCTTGAGTTGTTGCAAAGTGGTAACCAACGCCTCCAAATCATCCTCCACAAGTGATGAGAAGCATTGAAGCCATTGAAGGAGCTGAATGACGGGCGCCAAGTGGCGCCGAGCAGCCTCGACAGTCAGCTCGCCACTGGCTTTGGTCTCGCCAGCTTCGTAGTGCTCGGGTTGCCGGTTGTTCGACCGTGCCCAGTCCTCGAGGACCGAGACGTTCATGCGAATTTGCATAGCCTTCGTTCGCGCTAGGTACTTGCGGTTAGACATGATGCGGTTGAACAGCTCGGCGCCAATCCAATATAGCAATTGAGAAATAATTTGCGACGTAATGACCGAATGGATGTCGTACAGATCGAGTACAAAGAGCGTAGAGCTGAGCAACGAATTGATATTGCGCGGCGCTGGCTTCGCCTTCTGCTTAGGAGATGGTGGCCGCATTCGTCTGTCAAGGGTTCTTGCTTAACGGTTTGCTTCCGCTTAAAAGCTTCCACTCGTTCTGGAAAGAAATATTCTCAAAGCCAGGGATAGTCTCGTGATCAAGCATAGCAACATCCAATACCTTGTCAAGTCGTCTCTCTGCGTCTCGTACGATCAGGATGAAGATCTCGTTGATCAGCTCCGCAAGCTGCACCTGGTACAAAGCTGTAGCGTCCACAAGTTCGGCATCCTTCTTCAAGTAGTGTAACAACAAAGTGGCATTGGAGATCCAGAAAGCTAAAATCGTCATGTCCCACTGCGAACGCTCAACAGTCTCATTAATCTTGTCGAGTGCCGAAGTCATTAGGCGGTCAAGCAGTTCGTTGCTGGCATGGTAGTGTGCATAGCGTGCGCTTAGGAAAATCATATTGGCCGGCACAGGTTTTTGGCTATGAGACCGTTGTGGCTTCATGTTGGTGATGATGATATCAAGGATGGCGTCCAACTCTGATTCCTGAAAGACAAACATTTGGTCGTGCAAACATCTGCTCCAGTCAAATTCGGCCACTTCTTCCTCAAACTCATCGGCGGACTGTATCAAAGTTAGCCGATGCATTGGGTCATTGAATTTGTTGGCGTGACTTACATCCGGCTTGTCATCCATTCCGACATTCCCAAGATCGACCTCCAGGTCCCGAGCGCTATCCATCATCATGCGACGATGCAGCTCATGCTCGGCCATCTCCTCCTCGAAGCGATCTTGAGACATACCGGGCTTGTAAAAGTCCTCACTAAGACCCAAGCTGGCCCAGTTGTAACCACTGTCTTGAAGATAGAAGCCCATATCGCTATCCGGTGACAAGAAGTCGAATGCTGTTCTTCCCGTCGATGTCTTTTGTTGCGGCTCGGCTCCAGAGTCGAGTAAAATTTTGGCGATGCCTTTATGATGATTCGTCATGGCCCACATGAGAGCAGTCCACTGGTTACAGTCTTGGATATTAACTCGAGCGCCAGCGTCGATCAATACCTGAACAACTGGTTCATGTCCCTATTTGATGATGACAAGCCCCTGTCAGGGGCCCGTCATTGGTGGTTAGCTATCTTGGCTGGGGACAACTTTACTATCTCATTTGCGTTCGTGGAACCTGATTGTATTGGTGGTATACGGGCTATAGGTTTGATAACGAGGGCGGAGAATGAGGGAGCTGAACATACAAAACAGGCGGCATAGATGAGTGGTGGTGTCCCCTCTTCATCAAAGGCATTGACGTCAACAAGGTCCTTCGCTTTTCCATTGACAATCCGCTTAACACGCTCCAAATCGCCATTGCTGGCCGCCATATTAAGTGCCTTCTGCAGCATCACCTTGCGCTCCGCTTCTGATCGGGACGGATCAGTTGCCACTTCGTCGTCATCTTCAAAACTCAACCCGACCTGATGAGCAGCTTGGGCAGCTAGCATTTCGGCCAACCTAGTATCGCTATCCTTAGGGCCATGAGCGGCATCTTCAGTGAGGAAATTGTCTTTAGAATCATTGAGCGAAAGTGCACCAAAGTCGAGTGGCTTTGAAAGAGGAGATGTGAGAAATTGCGATTGGCCCTGCCAGCCGTCATACATTTCGGTCTCGGAGACCAAGTGTTCGATAGCAGCCGGCCGGCGGTCGTTGAGATTGCGGGGAAGGTCAGATGGGAGCCCCTTCGTCGACTCATTTCCGCTGATCCCTAGGTCCATCGTTGTGCGGGGAGATAGAAGACAAGAAAAAGTTGGGCTGTTGCTCGTAAATTATAAGTAGTCGGGTTGGGTCGTAGTCAATTGTGAATTCCATTCAGAGATGTACCGAGCGGACTTCAATGTCATTAGCCGCCAAGTTCAAAAATATGCGAAAGTCTCACAATTCTGTTGTTCAAGCGGATGGCGAAAGTTGGTCGGCCGTAAGATTAGAAGAATTGAAAAAGTCTAGAGCTTGATGCAAATATTAAATAAGAATAGGGTAACAAAAAAAGCAGAAAAATCTCTGCTACTGTCCATCAAGCAATGATACGAAACGAAGATTGTAAATTTGTCGGACGTAATCTGGGGTTGAAAATCAGGCAAATGCGGACGGCCAAAGTTAAAGCAATTTGTGTAGAAGAACTGTTGGCTGTTGCCGCACATTATGTGATTATCAAACTATATCCCTGACTTGTGGGTCATCCCGCTCTTAAGACCTATCAAAATCGAAGAAAGAGGAAGCTACGATAGAGGGGCAACTGTATGTATAATTTTGTTCTCTAATCCAATGTTAGGGTTGTTGGTTGTCGTTTGATCACGATTTATATGGCGGTAATTAAGCATCGTGCCTTCTACAACATTCATTGTTTCATTTCACTCTATGTGTTCGCTGACATGGATATCAGCATCATTAAACGTCCGGCTTATTTTAAATGATTTATAAGTTTTTTCTATTCTATAATGATGGTCAAGCTATAGCTAAGAAAGATATCACTTAGTCCGTGACTGGCGGGGTACCTTTCCTAAACGGCACGTTTACCGAACGCTCTGATGCGCTTCACACCACCATCTGGAATCATCACCAGCTTGATATGAGAGACAACTTTGTCCTTGATCAAGCTATCAAAAGCATGCTCCACATCAGGTCCACACTTGGAGGCACCCACGATCTCCTCCCAGCTCTCACTGGTGTGTTTCGGATCTGCCTCGCCCTTCCAGTTGATAGCCTCAACACGGACCTTCTGAGGGTAGTTTCCACGGAAGTGACCAGTGTCGACGATGAAGTTCTGGAGATACCCAGGGGCACCGAGGCGGATGATGCACCAATCAATGTGGCCCTTAGTGCGCGAACGGGAAGTCTCCCAACCGTCACCCATGTCCTTACCACGGCCCGGGAGCAGAAGGTTGTCTTTGGAGCCGAAGTGTTGATCATTACAGGAAATGGCAACACCGCCGTTTTGAGCAGCAGCAAGATCGAAGATGGCTTTGGGGTCCTCGGGGAAGACGGGAACGGCGTGACCGAAGAGACGGAAGCGGGCGATACCACCGTCGGGGTACATGTTGAGACGGACGTGGGTGTATTGCTTCTTGGTAGGTTCGTTGAGCTTCCAAGAGAATCTCTGAGATGGACCACACTCTTGGTGACCGATGATTGTCTCCCAACCACCACGGGCACCCTTCCATGAGACGACGTCATCATCATTTTGGCTGAAGCAACCCTCGACAGAGATCCAGGGAGCATGATTACCACTGAAAAAGGCAGTGTTAATTTCGACACCCTCAATGGTACCAGAGGCAACACCAAGACGGACAATGACCCAATCAAAGGGCTCCAAGTTGTGACGCCGAGTTTCCCAACCATCGTACCAAGCACCAGTGTAAACCATCTTGCCGGGTTGACGGATAGGAGCGAGAGGGTTAATCAGGTTGGTAGCTTCGGCGAACCATTCGTCAGAGAAAGCGAGGATCTTTCCGCCGAGAGTAGCAGAAACGAGGTCTAATATACGAAGGTAATTTTAGTTATGGTGTTTGATAAGGCAATACCTCGGATTTGATGTAACGGATCTGATCTTAAAATCTGGGGAAGGGCCAGCTGATGAGACGGGGGTAAGGAGATGGGACAACGTACCGATGCAGCTTGAGCGGAAGGTAGTGTCGATGGCATTAGAGGCAACGGAAGTGACGGGAATGTCCTCAAGGGGGTAGAGGCTACCCTCGGGGGTTTCAGCAACTGTACTAGGCTTGTTTAAAAGAGTATATTTGGTTTTGATTTCAGGAAGAGCCTTTTGTTCTTCAATGACAACAGCAGCGGCCTCGAGATCGAAGGCCATAGGCTGAGGAAGGATGTCGTTGGTAGTGTGAGGAGGCATCGTGGGTGAGTATATAGAGATAAGGGATTGAAGATAAACAACACTTAGGTGGTTTATGATACTGCACTATATACAGGAATGGAACAAAAAAGTATATTAAGAAACTAGGTATCTGAATGAGAAAAGACAGAATCAACAAAAAGGTCAGACTTCAAAACGGGACAAAAGCTTCTTCTTGTATGACGGGCTTGTCCGAGGGCTAGACTTAACCACCTCCGTAATCTTTATCTCGAGGAATCCCTTCATCCACACCTATAGACTCCAACACAGACACCGCCTTCCACCCATTACGGCAATTACCCTACAGCTATCTACTACTACTCATAGACAACTACCCCAGGGGACAATTTGGTATTGCTTCGTTTCCATAGTCCAGGGAGGGGCGTGTGTACTAGGCCGCATTGAGAGCGTGGTAACATAAGGTACCTGCCGTACAAACTAATGGTAGGCTGCGCTGGCGCTGTTGTCCAAGCGAGGTTCGATATTAGTGGACAAGAACCGCTAGAATTGGTGAACAAAATAGAGGTTTTTATTGGCTAGATAAGCTGATAAACGGATCGTTGTCTCCTATATGAGGGTAAAATGTACACTCTCCTACGATCCACCCGGTTATGGTAGATTTCATCAGGTGATGGAATCGAGCAATTTGACAACTAGAGATTAATCTGATTACAGTATCCATGGGGCAGTGGTCCTAATGAGTTTTTGTCTCCATTTTCACTAGCGTGAAGCTTGTTGATTGCGACAGGAGATTATATGTTTTTCTTCATTGATGATGAGATGTCGTTCAAGAGTTGATATGACTGACTCATGGAGATGCGGCTCTGCTCGGATCGCCTGTCCGTACCTCGAATAAAATACATGGGGATGAACATGTCTTTCTCCTGATTTGACATGAATTCAATATAAATAGATTAAACGCTAGTCTGTAAAAATTTACACTACAGCTAACACTTCTCAGTCTCCTCACCTCATTAGGATTCCCACTCAGTGTCTCATTTAAATCACCTCTGCATAGTTTTCACGATTCCACCAACTTCAATATTACCCTCAAAGACAAATGTATTGTGCTATTCTATCGAGTAACGATCGAGTAACAAGAATCCATACAAAAGGTCCTAGCGCTCCAGTCTTAATTCCCCTCTCCATAGGCATAGTGAGGCGTCTACCTCCAACATGATAGTTCACATTCATCTCGTCAAGCTCACGACCTCCTGCATTGTAACCATGGCCTCGAGAACCTCCAACACTGTGTACCATGCAGGAGAACACGCGACCAAACTACATTCCAGGAAATCCAGTATAATATCGCCAATTTTTACTTAATGTTGCTTTAACCCCACCGACTTGGTCGTTAACCAGTATTGCTTACATCGTCATCCCCACTTAAGAGTCGATAAAACAACTGCATTGGTCCCATAAAAGACCTTCCTAATCTGGATCCTGTAGTCATCGCGTCCACTCAAACACGGCTGGGCGCTGAGCTTCGGCTAATCGCAAGGATATTATTGGTAGATAGGGCACCACCGGCCTCTAGTCTCCACTTTTATCATCCTTAGGTAATACCATCAAGTGTATCAACCTCACAGCGGGCCACGAGTCCGCCGCTTTGCGTTAATATGCAACCGATAATCTGGATATTCTACTGCAGCGATCGAGGCTATCCAGATACCGCAGCAGTGAGTATCCTGGATTAAATTTGAGAAATAACTTCCGCTTTGCTTTATTCCGCTGCCGACGAAAGCCGATTAATCATACGCCACCTTAGCCTGGAGGGAGTTTCCGTTATCTGAGTGGCACCCTGGATTACCTGATCGGAACGCAGGGAATAACGCTGATTCGTTATTTTGTGATGATATTGGGTCATTTGCGCAGCCTAGTACATCACGCAGGCGAATTATCCGGTTGATGCGTTTTCTCTTTGTTGATTTGTCACTGCATTGAAAATACACGCCCTTCGTGATTGATATTATGAATTTAACTGCAGAGTTTAGTTGCTGTCGTTGTTGACGAAATACTTATTTTGGACATTCCTCTCGAAGCAAATATTAGTCTCCGGGATCTCTAACTGGCATCTTTTAGTCTTGGTTTACTTCCACAGAAGCTTTATCTTGTAATACAATCTTTCCGCTTTTGTCTTCTACTCCGACATGTCTTCGATTAGTGCTCGCGAATCTGCGCCTGGCGTTGAGCCTGTGGTTCCACAAAATGAGAGTGCGCCTCTTCTGAGGGATCACACATTTGAGGACGACACTTCATTAGCTTGGAACTTGATACTAGGTAAGTTATGATAGGCATCTCATGACTCCCATCTCACACTAATGAGAGAGCGCTACACTTTAGGACGTCTCTAACAATCACTAACTCTTATTAGGCACCGGTGTCTTCGCCCAAATCGGCAACATCTTCTTCTTGCTCTCCACCTGGACAACCATCCTCTGCGGCAATGTCATCCTTTTCTCTGGTCACCCCCTTGCCACCAGCATCGGCGTCTTTGCCCTCATTCAATCTATCCTCATCGTCCAACCCACGCATATCCCGCAACAAAAAGTCGCCGTCCAGCCCCTCCATGCCGCCTTCAATTTCCTCACCTTCCTCGGTATCGGGTCCGGCGTGGGTATCATTGAGTACAACAAATTTCACAATGGAATCCACCACTGGAAGTCTCTCCATGCGTATTTTGGGATCATCACGAGTATCTTTTGGTAGGGCAACTTTTGGTGGGCGTGACGATGTGGGCAGTGCCAGCGGTTTATGGGAGCGAGGCGAATGCTAAGAGTATTTGGAAATACCATCGGATGAGTGGGTATGGACTGTTAATTCTGCTTGCTGTGACCCTTATCACAGCGACGTATACGGATTATATTGCGAGGGTGGTGGGGATTCAGACTTGGTGGTTCGTTGTAGCAGTGGGTTTGATCGGGATGGGTATTATTCCTCGGATCAAGACTTCGAAAATGCGGATGAGGCCTTAGTTTTAGACTATCTCTTCTATATTGGGCTTGTAGTGTAGTTATCTTCATCTTAGTGGTCTTAGCAGCGACATAGTTCGAAAATCACCGAGACTTTGGTCCCAGCGACTGACCCGGATCTGCAGAAGGACCAAACTCCCAAAGGAAAAGTTTGCAACGTTCAATATAGTCACTATAATCTATTGAGCACAATCATGGAAGTAGTACAACGTGCTGCAGTCATAAAAATACTACACCAAATATCGATCAGATCGTTGTCTATGGACTCAGAGGCACTACTGTTTGGTCTTGTATTATAACCCCAATACCAAACCTTATGACATGTGATCGCTCCTGATATATTCTACATGACTTGCTGCATTTATCCGATTCCTCATTCCTATTCATTCACTTAAGCTATCTAGTGATCATCCACAGGTCTCAAATGTATCCTTCAATCTTTACCTTGCTGATTAGCAGATAAAGCTCGTGTCTGGATGAATTCATAGCTATCAGTAAAACCTACCACGTAGTTACACATAATTCCTAAAAAGCCATAAAATTCAAATACGGTTACATAACAGGCTCAATAACCAAATAAACCCTCCATTCACGAAGCTCCCTAGCCAGGGACCCAAATAAATCCCCTTCCGTTATACATATGACCTATATCAATCTCCGCTAGCCTACCGCCATATCCTACATCTCCAGGCTCTACCAACTGCACCCATCCCTCTATTTTTCGTCATGACTCCATTGCTCCATAGCAGCTGGCACCGTGCCAAACACTGTATGATATCACAACTGACTATTTGAGTGAGACTTTGCAGATTATGGGACGCAGGAAAAATGGGCATATGCCGGACTTAAAGCCGCGAGGTTTGACACGAGGCAGGGTCGGGGTTTGTTCGATGGGGTGGGCCTAGACCACACAGGGAATAGACGAGAAAGTAGAGGGTATTAGATGAATAGGAAAACAGAAAAGGTAAATGCAAATTTTCTTTCGTGGTGGGTTTGGGGTTGTGATTGGATTGTGGGACGGGTGGCACATAGGGTGGGCTGTTGCCTTTATTAGTTGTCAACTACTCACTCATGGGTTTTAAGTTTGGCCAGCAGGCAAAGCAGATATCGGTCCTGTCAAAGTCGTTCTCTGCCTCACAAACAAAAATACCCAATAAGCAGACATGTAGTCAACAAGTCATTGCCTTTCTCTCTATCATTTCCTAGATTCGATAACAACTGTCACTCCAAAGGTTGTTATGTTAACAATGCCTCCCACCTAAGACATTTCCATTCAGCCATTTGTCCCTCCTTCTTAATACACCGCAATCCCAAACCGGCCAAATCGTAGCATTGGGCATTCGCTAGCGAGAGCCGAGGTCCCGATGGCCACACCAAAGCGACCATTATACGCTATTCATGATGTGACATGGCTATAACAAGCAGCTCGACGCAATGGCAAGACATGGTTGGCCAAGTAGCTCAGGTAGCAAACCTCATTAGGCGAGGCCTGTCTGAGGGAAGCGAAAGAGAATGAATTTGAGAATTTAGAAGGATGCAGGCAGAGAGAGGGGGCTAGATCGAGTGGGGAGCTGTCGGGGAGAAAGGGCTACGATTTGTTAGATGGTGATTTGTGGGTAAGGGTGCATGAAGGAGGGTTTGTTGTTCTTTTTGGAGCAATACAAGTGGCTAATGAGTTGTTTGATCTAGATGATTCTCTAGTCATGATTGGTAGTTTGGGCTGGAGCCGGCCGCCAATACTCGACTGCATATACGAATGTAGGCTTGATGTGAGACCTGAAGTCCAAGGCAATATCGTCACATTGGCTTCGGGGAAGACACTCAACTATGCATATTCGAGGGGAACGAACAGGTTACGCCGAAGGATCTTGGCAGTTATAGGCTGGTGTCAGCGGGATGGAATGCAGGGAAGAGTCCGGGACGGACCAGAGCTGACGTAATGGTTAAGTGAGACCATCTGCTCAATACTTTGAATTGAATTGAATTGAATCTTTAAAAATAATACTTTTTTATAACAATAATCCAGTGTGGTGGGTCTGTACGACTCGCCTTTCAGCGCCGAGAGCCAAACCTCCTTGGCTGACACCAGACAATAAAAGCGATCAATGAGGGAAAAGTACTATTTGTGGACCAATTGATTATAGTTGTAATGGTCACATTAGATACCTGACGAAGATACACATCATATCTCGTCGATGTCATGGGGAACTGCAGAGTCGTAGTCAGGTCCTTAACTTACAGCATCATCTCAGGCGAACACTCTTGGAGTGCTTGTTTGTCGGGCAGTTCCCTTTAATGGATAAATTATTGATATGACGCTTCCGTTGGCCACATACAGAAAATCCCCAGCCAAGATCATGGTTGTGATATCATGATAATAGATGGCTGGACGGTTGCTTGCATGGCAAGGCTGGGCGGGTGATGCTGAGCGATCTATGATATCAGTGACTTGAAGGACCGAGTAAAAGTTCCACGAAACTGGTTAATTCAAAATGAATTTGGACGACAAGTGATGATAGTGTATATAGAGCGTTGATAAAACAAAGGAACGCAATGCGCTTGGTTGGCTGGGTTGTGTGACTGTAGATATGACCTCACATGTGCATTTCCAGGCATCTTTCCAGTTAGCAAAGACAGATAAATCATAAATTATCAGAAAGTCTGATTATTCTCTTCATTTTTGCAGAGGAAGATACTTGGCAACCCACTATAATTGGTCTATGTCGATCACTGTAAAGGGTCTTTTCAGGAGCGTCAATCTCATCTTTTTAGCGCTTAATTCACCAATGGCACATCACACTCCAAATTACATTCTCCAAGCCTCTGGTAAGTCACCACTAGACAGCCTCAGCCAGAAAATTAGAAATAAGCCTAACAATCTTCCAGACCACTCACACTACTCACATCACTGTATAGTGACGTAATCACAGCTGGGATTAGGAATCTTGTGTAGAACGTTGCGCAGGATTATGTTAAAAGAATGGTGACTTTTGTACGTTGCGGCCACAAAATCTGACCAGCAGCTGCTATTTTTACGAGAATCACCCATAGTCTCCGTCACAATGTCATGATACTATCTGTCAGCCTTTTGCCGCTACATTCTTGCGAGAGGCCAATTTACGCCAATGACTGGTTTCAACGTACAGACACATCACCACTACGCCAGACGAGAAAATTAGAGAATTGGAACAAGACAAAAGACCCCATAGTTCCTTTCCTCTCTGGGAAATCATAGGGAAATGCGCAGGAGAGTCGTCATGTGTCTCTATTTCCAAGCCGTTGTATTCTCGGGAATGAGCATTACATATCACAATAACGTGTGAAATCGACGGGCAGAGTCCCACATGCTACGGAAAACCTCTTGCTCCCGCTGGAACCCAGAACTTTTTCCTGTGTCAACTATGAGAAGTGGAATTCGGCAGTGAAGAGTCAGGAATACTTAATATTCTATATCAATCCACAAAAGAATGTATTTACAGTAATTCTTCGCTTTCGGACTGCCGCTTCCCTGACGCAACAATAAAGATTCCACGCAACTGGTATCTCTGTTTAAACCCTTCGCCCTCATTAAGTTTTGGCTAGACCGACTCTTTGCCCCGGGTGAGGATTCTTGGATATGGGAACAAACAGTTTGAGGGATGGATTCCCGGAACTCTGTTCTCGTCGGAGAAAGCTCTCCTACAACCATCTGATATTGCATCATGTCTTAGGAGCCGCTATGTCGATCACCGCTTCAGCTATGAACTCTTGATCTAGGTTCAATATGTAATATTTCACCCATTGAGGCTGCTCCCAGCCACGAACATAAGGTTTTCCCTGGAATGACCACCAGATATGGTCATCATGAGCCAGGTCTACATTCTTGTCCTCGTTGGTTGACAGGAACATTTACTACATAGGGGCTGGGGATGGCCGCTTCGTTGGGTCCGATGGCCAATCCGGTGATCATTCGGGAAATCGAAAGCCCCGCTTCATAGATACAAAGATAGAGAAACATTGATACAAGATAGAAGCCTGAGTGAGGTAAGAATGAGACGGTCGTTAGGTTATTGAGGGACAAAACTGAGCTAAGAGCGCTTTGGTTTAGTTTGTTAGGCGGTCTAATGTTGGAAAATGACTATTTGTGTGAGCAGATCCTCCTTTGTAACTAATGTTTTGTCTGATTAATCAAACCATCGGAGTGCTTTAGAGAGATGTGATCATTTCCTGTAACTCATTGAGACCACAGTGATGTGAGTGATACTCATGATCATTAATTGAAAGCCACCTGAAGCGATGTGCGAACAAATTATATGAAGAATTGTATGATATATAAATTATTATACGGAAAACGCGCATATATTAAGTTTATTTAACCAGTTGAAATGAAGTGTGAAAGATATATTTAAAGCCACATCTCTGGAGCTGATACCAAAGTACCTTCTACGTACTTTTGCCTCCGTTGTTAGTACCTTGTCTTTTTGCACTTCTTTGAATGGCACACGTCATAATGTGAGGGAGAAGGTATGCAGTAATCCCAGCGTAATTTCTCAAACTTGCATCTTCCGTTTTTGGAGGCAAATCCTTTCTGGACACCCACTCGCTGTAGATGCCCAGTTGTCTGCTGCCTACCAGAGAACTCCTCCCGTAGAGTGATCGCTTTTATTGAATATATTTACCCTATCCCTTTGGATCTTGACCATACTTGCAAGACATCAAGCATCTCCTGCGCCGATTCTAGCTATGGTCCCTGAATGTGATGTATTGATACCCGGCATCAATCTCTGAAGGTGTCTTGTCTCTATCTTTTCCGACTTTCTTTCCAAAGAATTGACCTCTACGCGCTTGGCGATATTTATCTGTGCATTTTAGCTGTTTATGGCAGTTGGCATTTTGCTCATCCACTCATAGTCACCCTACACCTTCCTTTCTTGACAACCCGTTTCAATCATTCTTTTCTTCTCCGCAAACTTTGACTCCTGATTCATTTTTGGTCTTTTTGGTTTTTTTACTCTTGTCACAATAGACTTTGAACATTGCATCGCTTTGTTATTTTTCTCGATGCTAATTCTAATGCCTGGTGAATATCTGAATTCGCGATACACCATATATTGCCATGCTTTATTCGTCACACACATTATAGACCACATAACTGATCTTCCTTCAACTTACTGGTATTGGTGAATATATCACCTTCACCAAGACCACTGCCAATTTACGAAACGCTTCATCCCACGATACTTAATTACGATCGAAGTCGATGCATATCTAAACGACGCAAATAATATTTTCGTACATCAATATTTTTGCCTTCATTTCCACGGCTATAACTCATTGAAGAAACCGTTGAATCCGCCTCCGCTATTGCACTAGAGATACTATCCAGAACAAGAGTTATAAACCTTCACTCTTGCTTGTTTTTTCATTGACATCATATCTTTATTTGTTAAATTTGCTTTTGCTAGTTACGTCTCGCCACACAAACGATTTCTCATCCACGTCACTACAGCAGGCCTCTCAGGTCTTCAACTTTAACACTCAGCTTAATTTACCGTGAAATACAGTCACGGTTTTATTATTTGAGAGTTCTTGCTACGTGAGCATGTCCCGTTTTGCGAGAAGGTGACACCAACTCTCTACATCTTCACTAACTTAGTGTATGGCATAGTTTGGGGTGGTCATGATACATCAGATTTGATACACTGCAACAGCCATACGCATATTTTATCACGACAACATACACCTGTTCGAAACCAATATACCACCCCAAACGACACGTCGAGGCTAGTCTGTAGTTAGACCAAACTTGACACCATGTCTTCGTCAATGCCTTTGGGCAGACCCGAGGATACCAACGTCACTGCCAGTCCCAGCGCTTGTGTATCCTCTCCCGCCTCAGTCCGTTCCAACTCGACCGTCAAGCCATCGTCTCCTTCAATTCATTGGCCCATGCCTGCAGCATCTCCACTTTCTCCTCTTGAACTTCGTGATGCCACTGGAACTCGAAGTTCTGGTGCTAGGCAAATCAGCACTTCATCATCCAGCGGCTCTTCTCAGGCTCACTTATCCGAATACAGTCGCACCATCGCATTACAGATGGAAAATATGGTGGGAAAGAACCTTTCACTGCCAGGCTCTGGCCAAGCCTCACCGAGCTCAAAATCGCCTACATCCCCTTCGATGAAATTTAAGGCTCCGGTTGCAAACCCACCGGTCAAGCTTTCACCACCAACTACCTCCGATCCCCTCGCTATAATTTTGAACACATTTTCTGCATCCACTATACGCGAATACTCCTGGTTAACTCGATCCCCAGGTCAAAATCCCGATTCTGCACCTGAACACACCTCAACCTCAGTGCAGACGAATAGGGTGGATATGGCCCCTGCTCAATCTACGACAGTGACGTCACAGCCAACTGAATCACAAAATATCTCTGCACCTATGCAAGATATACCAACGGCTTCCACTGAATCAATCAAAACTGTTCGTGCCAGCGAAACGCCCTCCATTGCAGCTCAAACACCTTCTTATCCATTTCCTCGTATGGGGGACCGCAAGAGAACACCCACTACTATACCACCGCCATTAAAGGCTCGCACATCCGCCACTTTCACCCGCGCTCACACTGTTCCGACCAACTCGACGTGCTTCAGCGAAGAGCAAATAATTCCTAGTTTACCGACTCCGATGACATCCACTAGCTTCGGGGCCTGCTCGGCTTCGCCCCAGAAAAATTCAATGCCCTTGTCAGATTGTCCCACGCCAAACCTATTCCAACTTGCACTGCAACTCACTGCTGAACTTACTCTGGAATCTTGGTGGGAAGTTGTGGTACAGATGATGTCGAATCATTATAAAGCCGAGAGAGTATCTCTTTCAGTTCCTGCCGATTCTACCGATATTAACAATGTCCCATGGGGCCAGTTAGCTACTTTTACGGAGGGCGACCGGGATACATTCAGCATGGGATATATTGGACAAAAGACCTGGAGTTTGAATACTCCTAATAATGCCGACACACCGACTTCTCAGTTTTCTAAAGGATTTTCTGATGAACAGTCAGGCAGTCGTCCGGCGTCCAGGCCTTCTATGTCGACGCGTAATTCATTTACTAGAGAGATCCACGAGACGCCATCTCTAAGCCGCACACCATCTACCCGGCGACTTCCTCCGAGATCACTAAGACGCCACAGCCACTTTCCAACCTCGGAAAGGGCAGAACCCCAACCATCAAATCTCAAGAAGGAAGTTTTAGAGCAGCATGATACTCAATCACCAGAGCCCGCCATCGAGCATTGGGACCTACCCCCCACGAATATGTCACCTCCCAGGGGTCGGACCTATCCAATTCTTCAAGCTTTGGATACGGAGGCGGATCCTCTAATTGACAACAATGGCATCCGCCGTGTTCTTGACCGGGGATCTCTGATTGCCTTGACTCGGAAATTCCCGTATCTCAAGGATCCCAAGGAATCCGGTTTACATGGCCCTGAGGCAGGCAAACGCCCGCGTTTGAAGCAGAGCGAATCGACTTCACAGCTGTCAGATATTTTGGGTGGACTCAAAGGCCATCTTTCTCGTAGCAGGAGTTTGAGGGAGCGTGCTGGACGTCAAGGGACCCGTATCGTTTCTGTTCCTGAGGAAGATGATGAAGGAAATCCCCGTCGCCATCTTTCGAGGAGCATGAACAGGCACCATCTCCCTGGACTCAGTCGCCGGCCCCTTCTCCGGCTATCCGCCCCAACAATAAGAACCCTTTCTTTGCGGATGCTGTAGTTAACGAGGGCACTTTTGAGCCCAGTGACGACAACACTCCCAACAACTACGTCTCTATGAACCCACCGGGAGCCATCGGTATCAAAAACAGTTGGACGGTTCTCCACATTCCGCTTTCATATGCTATTAAACGTTCATTGGGATCTTGCCAGCGGGATATTAAGTTTATGGAAAACAAGGATCACCGGAGGACTCAAAGCTCTGCCGGGAAGAACCTCAAGTTCCCGGGTATGGCTAAGGAAGCTCGTGAAAATGATGCCCGTTCTCCCCCTATAGCTATCCTTTCTATTCAGTCTCCTGTCATTCCGTATCCTGTTCATCTTGCGGAGAGTCTGGATCTTCTGTCACCTTTCCTCGCCAACTCTCTCGCTCTCACCCGCTCCTATTCGAAACTCGCCCACGAACTATCTCATCTTCGGAACCGTCGTCACCTCGCTATGGGTCTTGGTGGGATCACTATGGAGATCCAGCTCCCAAGTACCCTGTCAAATATGGTGCTGCCTGAAGTACCTGCTACCACGGACACCCAATCTCAAGTATCAATGACCGGGAGTATCACAAGCCCAAGTGAGTGGTCATCAGTATCTCGAAGTGCAGCTGGTTCTCCTCTGCAGACCCCGTCCTTTGAGGATATTCTTGGCCCCAAGGATAAACGGCCACTGAAGACGAGCCCTGCTCTTCTTGGTGGTGACGGGTACTTCGCCAGTGCCTCTATCGCTCAAACTATCTCCGATTCGGAACCTCAGTCTGCCAATGATCTTACTACTCCAATCCAAGCTACCGCTAGTCTCCAACTGCCAAGCCCCACATCCGGAGTCTTCGCTCCGATGAACCGTAGCTCTATGCTATCCGAGGAGTTCTCTGTTTCTCAACGTCGCAGCTCACTGGGTCGGATCTGGCCTATCACCAATAGCTCCGGTAGCAGTACACCTAGTGGAATTTCATGTCGTCCTCGTATGCTTCATGCTTTGACTACACGGGAACTCGCCCCTTCTGCCGATAACCTTGAGAATGTTTCTCCTCATAGCCTGATGGCGCAGCCTCAGACCCAAAATACATTTCAACCTGAAGTACAACCTCAACCTCAACCTCAATACCAGCTTCAGCCACCGACTTCCGCTACCCCGGCCACGATCCCGGCCCGTTTGTCTTTCAACCGCGACACAAACACTCGTACCACTATCACCCAGTCTAGCGCCAATGAGCGTCGCCATAGTATGCTCCATTCGTATGGCGCGGACTTCGCCACCAGTTTCCCTACTCTTCCCCAAGCTTCGACTGTTCCTGGAGCCCTTGCTGCTCTCGAACCTCCGACTCCTGGTGGCATCACTGTACCAAACCGTTTCATGGGAATGGTACCACCGTCTGACAAGCTGAAAGGTTTGATTTTGGATACTCTTCCGGTTCAGGTGTTCGTTTCCTACCCCTTGACTGGCCATAACCTTTGGGTGAACAGTCGCTATCTGTCCTACCGTGGCATGTCCGCACAAGAGCTGGCGTCTGATCCTTACGGCAGTATCCATCCTGAGGACAAGCGTGACTATATTGAGGCTTGGGGTAACTGTCTACGGACTGGTGAGCCTTTCTCTCGTGTAGTGCGGATCCGGAGATTTGATGGTTACTACCGGTGGTTCCATGCTCGCTGCGTTGCATCCCGAGATAGACGAGGGGTCATTTTGCAGTTCCTCGGTTCCTACACGGACATCCATGATCAGCATGTTGCTGAGTTGAAAGCAGCTCGCCAGGAGCAGATTGCTGCGTCCGAAGCTGAGCACCGTCTTCTTGCCAACCTGATTCCCCAGATTGTATTCATGGCAAACGGCGAGGAGGGCATCTTCTTCAGTAACGATCAGTGGTCCAACTACACCGGGAAGCCTGCGGATGAGTGTTCCGGAATGAACTTCTTGAGTCATGTGCATAACGATGATCTTGCCAAGTTTATGATTATCTCTGGCGCGGCGGAGTCTCTGACTAGTACTGCCCAGTTTGATCTTTCTCGTTTTGAGACTGAGAACCAGAAGGACCCTTCCAAGATCCCGGAGACCGAGTCGCCTGTATCTGACTTCCTGATGCTAGCACCGGAACGGAAACTCATTCCCTGACCCGAGTTCCCGAGACTTGGCTCTAGGCGCATTAGCTTGAGTAGTCTGGGTAGCGACTTTGGTTTCAGTGATATCCTTGCTAGAAACATTAATGAGCTAATCAACCATGGCATTGTCAAACAGTCCAAAGACCATGCTGGACGCAGGTGCTTTACTACAGAGTTGAGGCTACGAGATAAGAATGGAGAGTACCGTTGGCATTTGGTGCGTTGCGTGGAGGTTGAGGACATTTACTTTTCGAAAACCGGTGTCTACTTCGGTTCTGCCACGGAAATCAACGATCAGAAGTTGTTAGAGGAGAGACTTAAGGAGGCCATGGAAACTAAGAGTCGTTTCCTCAGTAACATGTCGCATGAGATTCGCACGCCTCTCATTGGTATCTCTGGAATGGTTTCCTTCCTCAACGAGACTAAACTTACGAGCGAGCAACTTGACTACTCCAACACTATCCAAAACAGTGCCAACAGTCTGCTTCTCATTATCAATGATATTCTTGACTTGTCTAAGGCTGCTGCTGGTATGATGAAGCTCAAGCATGAGTGGTTTCAGACTCGAGCTTTGGTTGAGGATGTTAACGAGCTTGTTTCCGCTATGGCTATCCACAAGGGACTTGAGCTTAACTACATTGTTGAGAATGATGTTCCTGTGTGGATCAAGGGCGACAAGGTCCGGATTCGCCAGGTTCTTTTGAACATGATTGGAAACGCTATTAAGTTCACAGATGAAGGTGAAGTCTTCTCTCGCGTTCGCCTCTATGTCGAGAACCGCCCTCGTGAGAACGATGACAAATTCATTACTGGCGTTGAGCCTTGTGCTGATCTAGCACCTACGTTGACGCCTGCCGACATCATGCTGGAGTTCATCGTTATCGACACTGGATGTGGATTTACGCAAAAAGATGCCGACCTCATCTTCAAGCCCTTCAGTCAGATTGATGGGAGCAGCACTCGCAAGCATGGTGGAAGTGGTCTTGGCCTTGTTATCTCCCGTCAACTTGTCGAGTTGCACGGTGGAAGAATGGAAGGTCATGCGGCTTCCGGTAAGGGGTCCGAGTTTAGCTTTACTGCTCGCTTTGTTCTGCCTACCGATGATGACCACCCGGATATGGGCCTTCTGCAGCCTCCTTCGCCTGGAAGACTTCCTAGTCCTGTTGCCCCTCCGCCCCTCCCTAAGAACAATGCTAATCTGTCTATTGCTGCCGCTGAGGTTGCATCTTCTCAGGACAATTGGAGTTTCATTAGCTCCCAGGCTTCTATCCGTTCGAATGTCGATGTGCAGAGTGTTGTTCAAGATCCAGATGAGATTGTTGAGCTTGCCCAAGCAGCCCGCGCCAGTGGGACCGAGATTTTGAAGATCCCTCTGACTCCCAAAATTGAAGGTGACCTCCTCAGACCTGCCGACAAGCCCATTACTCCATTGTCCATTACCGTTCCCAAGAAATCTAATTCTTCTTGTCTCGCGGCTTTCTCAATTCTCATTGTGTGTCCTCAGAAGCACAGCCGCGAAGCGACTGTCCAGCACATCCGTACTACCCTCCCTCCCGATCCCAAGCACACCATTACTGCCATCGAATCCGCCGAGACTATTCCTGCCATGATCGCCAAGGGCTCCATTGGCCGCCTTACGCACATTGTCCTCAACGTCGGAGGTGTCGGCCAAATGGCCGCTGCTCTCAATATCATCGAGACTCTCCCGTCTATCGAGAAGACGATGATCCTCTGCCTGTGTGACGCTGTCAAACGGCAGAAGTTCACCACGGGTGAAGTAGGCGAGAAACATCGCTTAGTCCGGGAAGGCAAGATCCACTTCGTGAACAAGCCCCTACGCCCTTCTCGTTTCGCTGGAGTCTTCAATCCGGATTGCCTGGAGGGGATGACGGTATCGCATGTGCGGTCGACGGCGGAAAAGCAGGTGGAGTTGCAGAAGGTTTACTATCGGAAGCTCCAGAAGGCAGTGGGGAATCGGGGGCATAAGGTTTTGCTGGTAGAGGATAACGTGGTGAATAGGAAGGTGATTTTGAAGTTTTTAGACAAGATTGAGGTGGAGATAACGATTGCAGTTGATGGGGAGGAATGCATTCAGCGGATTCAGGAGAAGCCACCGAATTACTTTACGCTCGCTTTGGTAAGTTGAACTCCATATTTGACTCCATGACAAATACTATGTTAACCACCACCCCGTAGTGCGACCTCCAAATGCCCAAAATCGACGGCTTCCAAGCCTGCCGCACAATCCGCAATTACGAACTCAAACACAACCTCCCCCGCCTCCCTTTCATCGCCCTCACCGCCAACGTCATGCCTGAAGTCCAACAACGTTGCCGTGAATCCGGCTTCAACGACTACATTATGAAGCCCGTGCAGTTCCCTGAACTTACAGCGTCTATGTGGGGGCATTTTATGGAGATGGAGAAGACGAGGGGGAATGATGTGCGAAAGATTGGACGGAATGGGGAGGAGTATGTTGTGGAGAATGGGAAGGTGGTGGGAGATGTCAAGGGGGTGGATTTGACGTTGTTAGGGGGAGCGTTAAGGTAAGGTCAGTGGGGAAGATGAGAAGTAGAGATAAAAAGAGATTAGGATGTTATCATGATTTGTTATGGCTTTATGTATTTCTTTTAGTTGTTTGATTTTTCTGGGTTGTTCTTTTCTTTTCTGTCCCGGCTTTAGTTCGATAGATCGATTTCTTTGTTTATGATTGATTTACATATGTCACTATATTTCTGATACGTCGTAATATTTAAAAATTTATGTGCACATTGTATTCCAAGGTGTTTGTAATATTGTAAAAAAAAAAAGAAAAGAGAATATTTACTACATAGATATCATCAAAAAATAAAAAAATAGCTCATACCCAAGCATCTAGACCATTAAAGGTCGTTCCACCTCAACCCCTTAATAGACACTCCCTCGGATACTCTTATCCTCTTTCTCCGCCCGATCTAATTCGTCATCCTCCTCTCGCTCATCATCCCCGCCACTCTCACTATCATCTCCCAACCTATTCGCCTTCACCCCCGTCCCCATACTGACTCCCATCCCACCAACCCCCTCCTCCGAATTCACAAAGTCACTTTCATCTTCTTCCTCATCATCTGCATCCTCGTTATTACTCCCCAACCCTTTACACCCAGCAACCCCTTCATTACACTCCCCTCCCTCTCTGACCCTGCCTGCCCCTCCAAACTCCGCCGCTCTCTGCGCCACAACAGCCCGCGCACTTTTTTTCGCAGCGCGGGCCAATAGACTGTTGAGCGACTGTGGTTGTCTAACGGATCGCCAGGACGGTCCGCCGCTGCTTTCATCATCAGTATTAGCCAATGATGTATGACCAGAGTAGGACCCACTGCCGTCGCGTCCGATATGGAGATTGTGTTTGTGGTGGTGGTGATGGTGATGGTGATGATGATGATGGTTATGATGTTGGCCGTGGCCGTGAATGGAGGGGCAGATCATTTCGGAACTGCTTTCGTTGTTGGATTCGTCCTCAATATTGTCGAGTTCGGGGGAAAGCATGCTACGGAGGCGGTCTTCAGGGGATATGAAAGAGGGCGTGGCATCAGGGGAAGATACGATTTCCTCTTGGGCACGGCGAACATCAAGGTTCTCAACTCCATGAACTAATGAGTCCCTGATATCGCCACTAGCCGTGGGGTCCGAGCTGGCACTGAGTTCTTGTGGGTCATTTGGGTCGTCATCATCCGAGTTGTACATGCGGCGAGTCGATCTCCTCACCAGCAACAACGGTTTAGCTGATGGGTAGCCCTGGCCCTGGACAGGAACAGATATAGGCACGTCTGAAGCTGTCACAGCCATAATATTCTCTCCATTAATAAGCTTCTCGACAGCTACTTCCAAACCGGAACTCTTGGGTGTCTTTGCCTTGATTGCCGTGAACGACTTGGCAGCATTGACGCGGCCCGCATTGGCCATTTCGGTGCTGTGTTTATGAGCATCCTGTTCATCCTTTTGACGCAATAAGGCCATTTCCGAGTCTCGATTCCGTGTAAAGTCTCGAGAATGGTCACACCCGTTTGGACAACCACCCCATCGGCGGATCACCACGGCGCTCTTGTTCCGGGGCAGTTTTGTGGCATCCTTCTGGGCATCCTTTGTAACAATGGAGCTCCTGGTGACATCTGACTCTTTTCCAGCTTCCTTCTCCTTCTCCCTTAGTCTCTCCTGTCGAAGTTCTGACCAGGTGCGGAGCTTATTCTGTAGGAGGTATTTGCCATCATCGTTTTTGTTCATGATAAGAAATTCACAGTGATTAACGTTACGCAAATCCTCGAAGTACTCAACGGTAAAATGATACCACTTCATGAGAAAAACACGAGACATGAGACCATGAGTGACTGTACACAAATCTAGTTAGCATTGGTCATATTCGCATACTATCTGTCTATAACTTACCGAGAACGCAGACACTACCAAAGTCGTCCTCGCCAAACTGGCGCCACAAAGACTCGTTGAAGCCACTAATACGATCATAAGCATCAGCAGCACTCTCTCCATCGGGGATACGGTAAAAGAAATGACCATAATCAGCACGCTCTTGCCACATGCGCTCCATCTCGGCACTGCAGGGCTGGAAGTTGCCAAAGTCCTGCTCACGAAGTCTAGGCTCCTCGTAAACTTTGATGTCGGGACGCTTGAAAGGCGAGTCCCCGTCGGTCAGAGTTGACATGATCCCCTCAGTCGTTTCGCGGGTCCGGCGGTAAGGCGATGTGAAGAAGTGAAGCTTGTCATCAGGGCGGAGCATAGCCTTGAGGCGGCGGCCGGCTTCGTAGGCTTGTTGCCATCCTTCAGAGGTGAGCTTAACACGGTGATCGGGGATAGTTTGGTGGATTTCGCGGTTTTCTGAGGAGAAAGTAATGTCAGTATGCGAATGCTTTCATAGTGTTAGTTGGTATGACGGCTTGATTTACTGTTGCCTTCTGACTGGGCGTGACGGATCAAAATGATCAGTCTAGGCTTTGCCATAATTGTGGGGTGTTCTTTCGGGTATTCAAGTCGTATTGGCACTTGTTTGGAGTAGGTAGAGTGTTTGTTTTGAAAGTATGATTCTCAAGAGTGGACCTCAAGACAGACGTCACAATGGCAAATAGAATCTTGCGATAGAAAATAATAGCGGTTGATTTTAGTCTCCAAAAACCAGGTTAAGATAGGCTCCCGGTATGCAGGGGACAGGCGATAAGTCTAGGGTGGATCTAGGATTTAGTGTGTAGAGGGCAATCGGCAATGAAGATAGAGTAGATTCTTTATTGTTGTCTTAATTGAATGAATGGCGGAGGATGTAGTGACAGACAACTGCCAATGAGTTATTATAAGATGATTATGGCTTGCAGCCTAGATAGATAGAGTTTTCACAAAATGAATTTTTGGCTCGAAATTTCGAGAGATCAAAAAAGTAAACCATGGAGAGGCAATTCCTTCTTTTATAAATAGCCGGACAAGCTCTTGGGCCAAAAGAGGAAACCACGAGCACTTCAGTCACAATATTAGCAGGCGCAGACGATCCAAGCTTCTAAAAGTCCAACAAGTAATACCGCATTGGACAGCCCAAGCTCGGGAAACAAATTATGAAGAGAATCATTACGAAAATAACAGCGAAAGCATGACCAGATTAGCCGTCTCTTCAGACAAAGTCCAAGCTGACTGAGAAAAATCTCACAAACGAGAGGCTGCTGTTTGTGCCCAAGAGCATTGGCGGCTCAGCTAGAACGTGGGAGATGGCCTATGAGCTCACTATGGACACACAGGGTGCTCATGTCAATATCAAGTAAGAATCTGTAACAGCATGTGAATTTCCAGTTGTTAGGTCATCCAAATTCGCTATCACTATCACAAGAAAGCGCAGGAAACGACAAAATTTCAAACGCTGGGCCATTTTCGGGTTTGTGGAAAGGTATACAGCCGAAGGAGACTTGTCACTGTATATGGAGATCGAGTTTTAGCTGAAAAAAACAACCCCTTCCTAATATGGCTATTACAATCATGATAAAGAGTAGTTGCTTGGTGTGATGTGGAATTAATAATCCGCCCATGATAGTCACTTGAGCCACTTAATTAAAAGCATTTATGCAGATGAAAAGGAAGAAAGCTTCTAACCAATTACATTGCGTCTTTCACAACTTCATATATTCATCTAATTGGCCGACTCACTATCAAACCACAATTACAACAGTAACTATATACGATACTCAAACATCATCAAGAATTCTCTGTATACATGATAAAACAATGAGACTACTACTGCCCAACCATCTAGTTGCTACCCAGTGCTTACACCCCCTTCAAAACCACCCGCTGATCTTCAACGAATTAACAAGCTCCTCCGCCAATCTCAAGCACCAAAGTTTCCCCTCCATCACAACCGAGCCCCATCCCCTCCACCCAGGTCTGCCTCACTCAAACTCATGAGCCGATCATCACGCCACCTCCCATCTATCTTCAACTCCTTAAGCTCACTAACATCTGCTTGTTGGTCGGGTTACTGTACCGCAACGTTATTGTTGGTCGCTATCCGCGCTTGTCGTCGGACTAACCATAAACTAGCGCGGCTACGTAATTAGCAATGGACGCCCAAGGGATACAAGTATTGCAATCTGGCGTGCAGTAGCGCTGTGGTTGCAAGTGGGATGAATCGAATAGAGGGGGATTGGTCTAGGTTTTCGGTTGATTTTCATTTGTATGTGCTGTCGCTTACTTCACCTGCAGGACTCATACTCACAAGACCATATGAAGCTCAAGACATCATAATGAGGCAATCTATGTCTTGATTTTTGATGCATTTTTTTGCCTTTTATCACAGCCACAACTCCATCTATCATTAATAAGTACTCAAAGTCATCATTATCACCAAAATATCACAATTTTCCAATATCTTCTTCCCTCCCCCTTATACCCCTCCTCTCCCACATCCTCTCAGAAAACCCTACCTACCCACTATTGGTCAGATAATATATGAAACCACACAACGTCCCTGCGTCAAATCCCCCAAACACACTTGTTCTCCCGAGAACCTTCTAATGTTTCGCCCATCATTAACCTACCATTGTGCTGTCTCTTCTTTCCCGCCGAGCTGGAAAACATCATGGCTACAGCAGAATAAATACAACAAGTCTTGTTAATAATAGAGTTTGAAATAGATGGTGGGAAGTTGACACTGCCAAGATCGTAGTGCTGATCTTGGGATTGGGGATTGAGAAAGCGACAAGATTGGTCTGGATTTTAGTATTTATTTTTAGAAAATAGGATAGACAAACTGGCCTTGAGCCATAAGCTTTGGGTCTGTCAATCTGGAGCTTTAAGTTTAGGAACATGGTTGTGATATAAATACAAAGTGAATTTTTTTGTGATCTATATATTTCGTTTTAAAAATAAAAGCTGAAAACATATTCAACTGTCTTCAAGATCATGAATCTTACATTATGATTACAGTTTGATTGGCCATAACTTTAACCAAGCCTAGGTATTGGTATAGTATTATACTTATTGATGTATAGTAGGGTTAGGATGAATATTTTAATTTCACATGTCAGTTAAACAAAATCTTGCCAATGAGTACTGTCAATCAGCATTTTTAAAGTGAAAATATACCCTTTTTTTAAAAAATTCAACCAACAGTTATCCTGTTGAGACTTTGACTGCATACATTTCTATATGCCTCGAACATGTTGTGAAAATCCAATTTCTACCCAACGCGCAATCACGTGACACCGAGTAATATCATCACTTGGGCACTAGGACTAAAGCGTTTGTAGAGAGGACCTGGGTAACTTTTTAGCCACATCCGGCGCAAACCACTATCTTTACCAATCGCAAAATATAAGCCTTGCGCCAATTTGCGACAAAATATATTTCCCATTGCGCCAATACTTCCTCAGGCCAATATCTGACGCTATCCAATAGCGAATGGTCTCCCTTCAATAAATCATAACCTGACTTCCTCCCACCCATCGCGACAACCCACCACCCTCACCGTGCCACCCTCGCCGCCCCCACCACTATAATGCCCTCCTCCACACCCCCCACTACAGCCGACCGCCACAGCAACCGTCCCACCAAACGCCGCGCCCTCTCCCCCGCCTCTAATCAAGCCGCCTCCCTTAACGCCCTCTTCGCCAAACCCGACGCTCCCATCTACATCCCCGCTTCCGCAATCACCACCCTCAAAGCTCTCCCGCCACCCCCTGATATCGTCACAAATGTCCAGGGCTCCTCGGCGGGTGCTGGCTCTGGTGAATTCCATGTGTACAAAGCAGCGCGACGCCGCGAGTACGAACGGTTACGGAGGATGGACGAGGAGGTAAAGAATGAGGAGGCCAATAGACAATTCGCCAATGAAAAGAAAGAACGGGAATGGCGGGATGCTGAAAAGACTAGGAAAAATAGGGAAAAGAGGGAGAAGATGAAGGTACGGAAGACCAAGGGGAAGACGGGTGGGGTCTCCGGGGGTATGGGGCCGAAGAAGGTAGGGATTGCGAAGGTGGAAAATTCGGAGAAAGATGCGACCGATGGTGGAGCGGCAGAGCCAATGAGAGATACTCCGGCTGTTGCGGCTGAGCTTGATGGCTTGATAATTCACGATGATGACTAAGCCTGTTCATCTGAATGAGACCCACCTTTCCGGGGCTACCTCCGGTTTTGTGATTTCTCTTTCCTTGTCTCTTTTATACCTGTTGTTGTTGGTTTTCCTCGTTATACTATAATTTGAATCTAGATATTTTTCATTGAAAATCAAATTACTCATCACAGTTCTTAATCCCCTAACCAAAAGTAATATAATTCCACATAATTATAGACCACAAAACCACATCATTCTTGTGAAAAAGTCGATAATTATCTTCGTATGTTTATGTATATCCCCGTCCGCCACCCAACCAACAATCCCAAATCTACCCGTGGTACATGCTGAATGTTCCAATCGTGCGCCAAACCTATTAAGATATCGAAGTCTATTATTTTCTTGATATACTCATAATCATCTTCGCTCACCTCTCCATCTATGTCGTGTACACCCCCTCTCACCAACAACCAAATTTTATCCCACCCCCTTACTCCTCTGAAGGAGGACCACCGTTACCGGGAATGGTAGCCTTCTTGGCACTGCAAATATCGTCAACACGCAGCAACAAGCAAGCCGACTCAATAGCAGTCTTGATGCTCTGGAGCTTGATAGCCGATGGCTCCCAAACACCGTAATCCTTCATGTCCGCAATGACACCCTGCTCACCATCAATACCCCAGGTGTGGCCACCCTCAGCGTGCTTGGCGCGCAGGTCGGTAAGCACTCTGATGGGCGATGAACCAGCATTCTGAACCAGTGTCCGGGGAATGACCTCCATAGCATCGGCGACGGCCTTGTACGGCCACTGAGCAACACCCTCAACACCCTTGGCAAGCTGGTTGAGTCTGACTGAGACGGCCATTTCAGTGGCACCACCACCAGGAGCCAGGCGGGGGTGGAACATGACGTTGCGAGCAACACCCATGGCATCATGAAGGTTACGCTCAATCTCATTCAGGATATCCTTAGAAGGACCACGGAGCAGGACAGTGCAGGCCTTGGGGTTCTGGCACTTGGTAAGGAAGGAAAAGTACTCATCACCAATCTTCTCAATCTCGAAGAGACCACACTGGGTACCGATATCAGACTCCTGGAGGTCGTCAACGCGGTTGACAATAGTGGCGCCAGTAGCACGGGCGATACGGTTGTTGTCGGTCTTGCGCACTCTGCGGAGAGCGGTGACACCGCCCTTGACGAGGTAGTGCTGAGCCAAATCGGAAACACCCTTCTCGGTGATGACAAGGTCGGGTTTAAACTGCAGCAGAGCATCGCACATGGCCTTGACCTGCTCCTCTTCGATCTCCAAAATGCGGTTCCAGTCCTCTTCCTTGGTAATCTCGATCTGAGTTTGGGACTCACCCTTCTTGTACTCAAGGGGGCAGTCCAAAAGGATGATACGGGGGTTCTCTATCCGGCGGCGCATCTTGGGATGAGTGATATCTTTGTTGAGCATGACACCATCAAGGACTCTGGAGTCCTCAATCTCACCACCGGGAACCTTCTCGATACGGGCGTAGCGCTTGATGTCGACTTCTGTCTGACCGTTGGAAACCTCCCAGGTGACGGTGCGGACAGCGCTGAGGGCGAGTTGGCACATGAGGTCGGACCAGCGAGAAACAAACTTGGTGCCAATAGAAGACTTGATGAGGCCAATCATGGCAGTGTCGTTGGAGATGTCAATGGGCATGGAGATCTCCTCAATGATTTGAAGGGCGTCATCCAGGGCGCGCTTGAAGGCGGAGATGATGACGACGGGGTGGATATTGCGCTCGAGCTCGGGAAGGGCCATAGCCAGGATTTCACCAGCTATAAGATTTGATATCATGTTAGTATCACGTGTTCGAGATCCTGGATGTGGTCTATCCAGTTAAGTATAACGGTGAAGTCACACAACATAACATACCCAGGATAATGACAGTAGTAGTACCATCACCAACCTCCTCGTCCTGTGTCCGCGACAGCTCAATCATACTCTTGGCTGCCGGGTGAGAGACCTCGATTTCTCTGAGAATAGCGTGACCGTCGTTGGTAAGGACGATACCGCCCATGGGATCGAGAAGCATCTTCAACATGGCCTTGGGGCCCAGGCAAGAGCGGATGATATCAGAAACACTATGGTCATGTTAGATTATGTTTCGATCGAGGAAGTGGTCATGTAAATAGGCAAAGTCAAGTTCATGAAGTCTCCTTGCATGTATCAAGGGGTTCGCGAAGTGACAAATGGAGGGACAGAAATCGCGGGGGTAACACACATCTTGGCGGCGGTGATATTGGACATCTGGGCTTTCCGCCCTGTCTGGCGCTCCTGGGGGCCACCAGTGTCTAAAAGAAGCTTGTATTAGCACACAATATCGTGATTTCAGATTGCAATCAAACCAGGCATTGATATGTACCAGCTGCATGTCATGTTTGAGCTTCATGGCTAAACGTGGTCATGTAACCGTATCTTCAAGGGAGCTCAGAACTTGGGAAATTATGAGCAATGGCGGGGTGAACATACTCATAACAACAACCGGAGCCTGCATTTTGACGGTATTGGTATGTAATTAAAAGAGTGGTAATTAATTAAGAGATAGAATGAGAGAATGGAAGAAAACTAAGCCACCTGTGTCTTTTTTTTCGTAATTATTCGTGGATTGCGATGTCAGCTCTAGGTTTAAGAGGTCTCCTTTCCGTTTGACATGTTCCTGCGTACTAAGCAAAATCGGGAGCCTTGCTCTTTCTCCTAGTTCCATCAAACCTTCGAATGGCTTCTGGCTGCTGCTATCGAGCGTTTACTGTAATTTTTGCCTACCACAATCGAGGGGTAAAGTAGGGGGAGGTATTGGTCCGTGCAGTGATGAAAGTTAGGGTTGGTGGTGCCACGAGGGTTGGTATAGTAGTTGGCATGATCGCAGCTCTGGGATAGGAACTCGTTCATTGCTTGTTATAAGATACAAGGTTCTCATCAAAATTATCATTATAATTTTCTATCAATTTATAAATTTCGCCCCATGTTAAAGGCTTAATAGTTATACGGGGTTGTTTTGCTGGACTTCCCTTGTTTTGCCTCCAGTTCGCCACACGGTACTGGATATTGGTAATAATTGCAAACACAACCGCAACACTAGTCAACGACACAATAATAGTCCAACCCCGCCTGTACATCGGAGCACCATCTAAGCGGAACAGCTAGCTACCAATAATGCCACTGCAATTCACCGTCATAATAATGATGGCCAGTGACACCGAGCACTCGTTGACACTTCTGGCGTTGAGAGACAACCAAAAGATATTGATAAAATTTAAATATTAAGTTAGCAACGAGAGAGTTGAAGATCTGGAAAGATATTGAACTTACACCACAGGTAACTGAACCTAATCGTCCCCACCAAAATGCCAAATCTCGAATCTCTGTCAGACGACGTCACAAGGACCTGATCGCTGATAATGAAGCCCCAAGACAACATGAAGCCAAGCAGAACAAGAAGACTGCGGTTTCAAAATCTATCAGCCAACTGACCCCAGCAGACATTCGCAACCAACAGAATCCAGTAGCTAATGGAGACCATAGCGTTGGCCTTGAGTCTACCGAATCCATAACCGTTGACTAAAGTTGGAACGTAAGACCCGATAGTAATCGCGGGTGCGAGGCTTGTAATGGTGGCGATGACATGAGACAGAAGTTTCCAGTTGGCGAGTTGGATAAATCATTCGTTAACATGATGTGTTGACTGCTGTGAACAATCGAATATACTCACAGTACTCTTGAACTCTTCCTTGATCATGACGCTGCGGTTGTGGATCTTGGAAGGGTCGTCGCGTAGAACATGCTAGACCAAAATATCCTATTCACGATCGGTGAAGTAACAGTAGCCGAGGAGGAAGATGAGGTTCTGGACACCCTTCGGGAAAGTGGCAATGAAGAAGAAGCCGACACAACAGGTAAAAATCCCCTCGAGCTATGTTTTGCTAAGATCGCAACATCAGAGTTTGAAACCTTGATGACCTACCAGAAAGAGCCATTATCATCTAGTGAAGTCGGTGATATCGCACATATGAAGGCTATTTTGAAATCAATATATATTCATAGTTGACGTTCCTCTGCACCACTTACATTCCGTAGGCAATCAGCCAGTCAGTAGCAGGCAAAAGCATGTTGCCAATAAAGAAGATAGAGAAGCGTTTGCTAGTCTCATCCCTCTTGTACCACCTGATGATAGTGAACAAACTAGTCAGAATAAAGCCCGCCTCACAAAGTCTAGTGTCCGAATATGTTACAAACCCAAGTTCTTCTGGAACACTTGGAAGGTGGAGACAAATCCCTGACTAACTGTTAGCTCCGAATCCATCCCATACCCAACAAGTAATATCATACCATGTAACAATCTGTTCTCTGATACAGTAAACCGGGTCTAGATAGTACAAAATCAAGTTACTCGATGTCTAATGAACAGTTAGTGTGTGAATTCCTTCAATGACGTTACTCTTCCAAGGTCACTTACCTCCAACAACACGATACCAGTAGACAATAACTACTGCCCCACATTGAATTCATTCTGCATGATCCCGATATCCTTCAGGAAGTAATCCGTCAACGCATTCCCAATGTTGTTTCGGTCCAACTGGAAAGCGTAAAATCCCAAAAGTAAGATCGGCATAATCAAAAAGTCTACTCTAGAAACATTGCAGTTAACGTGGCATATAGCACCATCCGCCTGTCAAAGCAAACATACTCACGAACCAATCTCTTTTCCTCTTCCTCGGTCCAATTAATCTCGATGGTTAACATCCACTTTTTCACTTTCAGTGACACTAACGGCCTGATAATCCGATTGGAGATCTGTTTTCTCTAGGCCTGTCATGGTGATTATATCAAGAATGGTTTCTGTATCGTGATGGGGATCCGGGGTTGCGGGATCGTAAAGTGGGAGATTCGATGTATCTTGATGCAGGAGGTTAAGGTACGATGTAACTATCGAGTACGACACGGATCTGTCAGAAAAAGAATTATTGGATAAAGAATATCTCGGAAAGATCACGACTGTCAGGTCCCGCCGGATATTCCCTATCTACATATTACATATAGTGACATACAGGTAACACATCCCATGTTTAGGTGCCATTGATTACGTCGCCGGCGGCTCGAACTGATGTTTAGATATACCCATTACGCCCGAATAGCTGTAGAAGGCCAATGTCTTCGCAATCTTGGCAGACTAACAAGGGAATATTTATGATTCAATTGTTGAATATCATGACAGAATCTGAGGGACAGGGAGCTTGTTAAAACGCCTTTGAGATAACTGCTGTCAACAGCAAATTATGGGATTGGGTACGGAATTCAAGAAAATGTTACAATTATTCTTGGATTTGTTATATTATAGTCCAAGATTTTAGTCTAGGATTCCGCCGGGTATTGGTGAACGGACTTTGAATAGACTGGTGGCTAATCAACTATTGGTATCAATGGCTGAATATAAGGTTAATCCATGTGTAGTACTAGGGTTGATATCGATTGCATCATCGTATGTAACTTCCCTATTGTTAAATCATATAATTTTTGTCTCGTTGATTAACACGCCTCAAATAAACCCAACTACATGACCCATCACCATCTAATCATCATCATAAACATCGGCACTCTCCGTCTGTCATCTATCGCTTGATCAAGCCATACAACCGGCCAAACCCGATCGTCTTTCAGCTCGTCATCATAATGCAAGCCGCACGGGCGATGGTGTGCTACACCCGAAGCTTAATTGTGTGGTTATAGGTGGAGATTATTGGGAATCTCGGATAGCCCCAGTATCCGACGTGTGGAAGCATGGCAAAAATAAATCAGTAACGAGTCTAGATTTATATATCGATACAGAATAAGGTTCACTCTTTACAAGAAGTGTATAACTTATTGTCATCTATGCTGTTAATGATATCAACTAATTGGGATTTGCACATATCGTGATACTAGCCACCAGCTTTGCACCTTCTGGTACGCTGAAACTACCTCTACCACACAAACCGTCGTTTCCTTGTGCAGAGTTAAATACAAACATCGCATCAAATAGCAAACTCTCCGCCATCTCTAATTCGCAAACCAATCTTACTTGAAGCCCTCAGCGACACCGTAATATCAACCATCTGACATGCCTAATTCCTAATTTGTTGCCATGTTATCTCCATATTGCGCGATGTTGAATCCCCACTATCTTCCCAATCGGCACTTGATTCGCAGTTCTTCCTAGTCGTTGCAGATTTAGTCATACAGTTGGATCCTTAGAGGCTATTGATTATCTCTTGCTGGTGCTCTGAGGGCTGGAACTCCCAACTGTCAAGCTACTGTTCATCATCTTGGTCACTATCAGTTAGCTTTTGTGGGATATCCTGAGCTGGCTGTATACAAAAGGGAGACATTTACTCAGATTCCAACTTCATACTTAAGCCAGGCAACGCCCCTTTTCTTGAGAATATTTGGCAAGAAACTAAGTTCTGTTTCTCTTCTCATATTTCCTCATTTTGGTTTATTTTTTCACAAATTAAACCTTTCTCTTTAATTGGTCCGAAATATAGCAAAAATATGAAATTTCCCACCAATATCGCAGCCTTCTTATTGCTCGCCAGCTCCACAAGTGGGTCTATAATCGGCAACAGAAATGGAAACAGCCCCCGTCAGGCCCCACTTATTTCCAACGCTATCACTCGCAAGGCCCCGGAAGCCTCGGCTTCTTACACCGCAAAAAACACCACGGCCACCAAGCAACCCAATATCGTCTTCATCATCACCGATGATCAAGATAAGCACTTGGATTCGCTGGATTACATGCCCTTGGTGAAGAAGCACTTGACGGATAAGGGGACTTTCTATGACAAGCATTTTGCTACGACGGCGATTTGTTGCCCGTCGAGAGTTTCGCTGTGGACTGGAAAGTTGGCACATAACACTAATGTTACTGATGTGAGTCCGCCTTACGGTAAGTTTATATCCCACATCCAGATGCACAACCACATACTAACACTACCTTCAGGTGGCTACCCCAAATTTGTTTCTCAGGGCTTCAACTCTGCCTACCTGCCCCTCTGGCTGCAAGAGGCTGGGTACTCCACTTACTACACCGGCAAGCTCTTCAATGCTCACACTGTTGAGAACTACAACAACCCATACCCCGCCGGGTGGAACGGCACCGAATTCCTTCTAGACCCATATACCTACCAGTACCTGAACTCCTCCTACCAGCATAACCAAGATCCTCCTGTCAACTACCCCAACCAACACACTACTGACGTCATCCGTAACAAGACATTCTCCCTTCTGAACGAAGCTCACAGCTCCGGCCAGCCGTTCTTCTTGGGTGTCGCCCCCATTGCCCCTCATTCGAACGTTGCCTTCACCTACTACGACGACAGCACGTACACCACCGAGTTCACTGAGCCCATTCCCGAAGAGCGCTTCCAACATCTCTTTCCCAATGTCACGGTTCCCCGCACTCCCAACTTCAACCCTAATGTTTCAACCGGCGCCAGCTGGATTAAGCATCAAAAGCAATTGACCCAAGCCAACGTCGATTCTAACGACGAATATTACCGCAAGCGTCTCCAGTCCCTTCAGGGAGTCGACCAGCTTGTCGATGAGCTATTTGTCGAGTTGGATTCCAAGGGTCTCTTGAATAACACCTACGTTTTCTACACTGCCGACAACGGCTTCCACATTTCCCAGCACAGACTCCAGCCTGGAAAGGAGTGCGGCTTCGAAGAAGATATCAACGTCCCTCTGATCATTCGCGGCCCCGGCATCCCTGAAGGTCAAAAGACCAGCTTAGTCACCACCCACATCGACCTAGCGCCTACTCTCGTCAAGATCGCCGGCGGTGACCTCCGCTCCGACTTTGACGGCGAAGCCATCCCTCTTTCCAAAGATGAATTTTCCTTGCGGCCGATGAGCGGCACGAGCACGTAACCGTTGAATTCTGGGAACAGCACTCGCCGAGGGCGAATATTCCTTTGCCAATGGGAAAAAGTCGTCACCAACAACACGTACAAGGCTGTCCGCATCGCCAGTAACGCAAAGGATGGCTACAACCTGTACTATTCTGTCTGGTGCGATGGGTCCCACCAACTGTATGACCTCGCCATCGACCCCTACGAAATCCACAACCTCCTCGATGCCGACATCATTGCTTCCGGCACCGTCCCATCAGCACTCGGCGGTGTCGCGACCAACAAGGTTGTCCAGAGGCTGGATGCACTATTGTTAGTGTTGAAGTCTTGCAAGGGGGAGCAGTGCGTGAAGCCATGGGCGTCATTGCATTCTCAGGGTAATGTGCAGACTTTGACAGAGGCGTTGAGTGAGAGGTTTGATAAGTTTTATGAGGGGCAGGTGAAGATAGATTATGATCATTGCGAGGCGGGGTATCTGATTTCGGCGGAGGGGCCGCAGTTTGAGGAGGAGGGGTTAGTGTATAGGGATGGGTCGGCGTGGCATAATTGGGTGTAAATGGTAGAGTTTGTGGTTTGTGGCGGTGTATCTATAATGTAGTTAAAATAATGACCCTGCTTTTTCAAAAAAAAAAACATTCTTAACCTTAGTTCAAGAGTACAGTGAACCATCGGTCGTGGAATTCAAGCCTGATTCCAACCCTAAAGTCACCCTAAATATCACGATATTCTGTTTCTCTTTGTCTATGAGTAATAATGGCTCAGCCTAATTAAATTGATAATGAAAACCCCATCATTCAATTTTCTTTATCCTCACTACCCCTACCCCCATAAAACCCAGCCAAACCCACCATTGAAATTCTCTTATCACTCTCATCGCAATCATCCTTCCTCAATTGTGCCATAACATGCCGCCCAATCTGGCAATTCCTGGCCTGGGTTTCAATGAATCCCTGTAAGTCACCGTAAGACGTTCAATCGTTGAGGGCTGTTTTCTCATGTTTCGAGGGCCTGGAATTGGGAGGGGACGAAAATTGTTACGGGAGAGCGTTTGTGCGGTGGGTGGATAGATGCTTGATATAAAGATGGGTGGGTGTCGTTTGAGAGGGAAGGGGTTGTTTTTGTTTATTGAGATGAGGTGAATTGGTTGTGGTGATTATTGTATTTTTGGTTCATTTTTAACTTTTTATTTTTATTTTCATGGGTGTGTGTTCTTAATCTCAAAGACTTCATTCACAGATTCATCATACTGCATGAATGTCTACTTTAACTTTTCAGTTCCTACACTCGATCCCTTCGTTATACTTTCAAATCCCTCCAAATCTTGATGATCCCGCAAACCAGATTAGATATCATCTCGTTTTCTGACATTCATTGAAACTGTAACGCATATACTAACTTCGTTACGCAAAACTTGCCTCCACCCACACGATTTCTAGGTCGTCACTCAAACATCGGGGCTAATCCCTTAGATATTCACCGCTATTGTGTCCTATTCATTAAAACACACATATATATAATCCACTTCCGAGAATGCCGGCCACTGAAAGGACACTGCTATTAGTCGGACAAGCCACCGCGACATCCACTAGCATTGACTCTGACATCATAATTGAGACGGAAAGACAAGCACTGCTGAAACAAAAGAACCCAGAGGGTGCATCCGAGAATGATGATCAGAGTATCAGTATCAGCGGAAGCAGCAATTGCACCAATGATAACTCCGCAAAGACTACGGATCCAAGGATTCTCCAAATTGTATTAGTGATGATTTTGGGTAAGATAAAAGAGGAAGATGTCTACTTGGGCTAAGCTGACAATGTTATAGCGGTGTTTGTTCATAATGCGGATAGTACGCTTGTGATTGCGACACATCCGGCGATTGCCTCCGAGTTTGGGGCGTTGGAATCTTCAAGTTGGTTATTCACAGCGTTCGGGTTAGCTGGAGCAGCCACTCAAGTAACAGTAAGTTCAATTTACCGTGATCAAGTGAGCGTATCTAATACTAACAGCCCTAGTTCGGCAAACTCAGTGAAATCTACGGCCGTAAACACATTATTCTTTTCTGCTACGCTGTCTTCGCCCTCGGCTGGTAAGTCCAATATCTCCACTCAAACCACAACTATCCACTAACCCCACACAGCACCATAATCGGCACCTCCACCTCCCTCTCCATCGTAATCTTCGGCCGCATAATCTGCGGCTCCGTCGGCGCTGGAATGGGCCTCCTCGTCTCCATCCTCCTCACCGACGTTGTGCCCATCCGACAAATCGCCGTATGGCGCTCCTACATCAATGTTGCAGCGACTGCCGGACGGTCTATCGGAGGTCCGTTGGGTGGATGGCTGGCGGATGTTGTAGGGTGGCGGTGGAGCTTTTTGGGGCAGGCGCCATTTTTTGGGTTGGCTTTTGTGCTTTGCTGGGTTTATTTACCGAATACGGGGGGTAGGGAGATGAGGAAGGTTGTGATTAATGATGAGCGGAGTCTAGCGGTGGTTGAGAGGAAGTTGACGGTTAGGGAGAGATTAGAGGAGTTGGATATGCTAGGGACGATCTTGTTGGCTCTTGCCATCTTAGCTCTTCTACTGCCTCTTCAACTCGGTGGCTCTATGTTCCCATGGAGTTCCCCGTGGATCCCTGGTCTTTCTATCGCCTCCGTCGTCTTCAGCAGCCTCTTTATTCTATGTGAAGCTCGCTGGGCCACGAGTCCTCTCCTCCCCCTAGATCTTTTCCACAATCGGGAAGTCACGGGATCATATATTATTCTCGGCCTGCAAGCTGCGGCTCAGGTTGGCCTGATGTTTACGATTCCATTGTACTTTCAGGTGACGGAGAAGGTATCGAATACGGAGGCAGGGGCTCGGATGGTGCCGTCGATTCTGGGAAATACTGTCGGGTCTATCATCTCTGGAATTATTATCCAGAGGTAAGCTTAAAGGAATTTACATCAGTGATTTGAGTGGGGTTACTAATGGCTTTCTAGTACTGGGCGCTATAAGCACCTTGTCTACGCAGCGACGCTATCTGGCGCCTTGTGTTATCTCATTCTAATCTTCACCTGGCATCGCCATGCCAGTTTCCTCGAGACTCTTCTAATCATTCCAGGGTGAATATCCAGAATATATATAAAGTATTATACACGGCCTCTACTAACACATCCCATAGTGGCTTCGGTAATGGTGTTGCTCAGAGCTCCGTGTTCATTGCCCTCCAGGCTGTCGTTGAACCCGAGCATCTGGCCCCGGCTCTTTCCGCCCTCTATCTCTTTACTGCCATATTTCCCATCGGTGGTATCGCTGCTTGCTCTGCTGTGCTCAGACTCGGGTTGAAGTCGAGACTGAGGAATAACCTCGGCAGTTTAGGGTTATCTCTGGAGGAGCGGAATACAGTGAGTTTGTGTCACTATGGAGTTAAAAGAGCTACTACTAACGTAATTATGTTTAGATCATGACCAAAGCATTGTCTGACATGGACTACGTCTACAAATCCAAGGGCGAGATCTCTGAGGCTATCGTTGATGCTTACATATCAGGTATCGAGTATAGTCATACTTTATCTTTTGTGCTTTGCATGATGGGCTTCTTCTTAGTTGAATTGTTGCGTGATCGGACATTATGATGTTATTCACGGGTATACAAAACGGCATATATCGCCATATCTTCACAATTATACAACTAGATTATTCCTGTATTCTCACCATATAAACCTAATCTAGCCACCTCTATGATACAACCTTCAAATTGGCACCTACTTGGTCCTCCCCATTGTCATACAATTCCCCAATCCGGTAAAAACTCATTCTCTACCTTAACCAATCACCCATCCTCAACACCTTCTCTGTCCCCTCTGAAAACTTTTCTCGGTTCTGCCTTTGCATGGCCAATACGTCACCATTAACTTCATTACAGCACATTTACATCCGCCCTGCAGTCACAAAACACACCTTCGATTCTCCAATGTCTCCAAAATGGCATCTCTCTAATCAGACGACAGCAGACTCCGCTGGCAATTTGCCTCTTTTGGACCGTTGGTCGACTATTTAGGATGTATTGCTTTTGGGGGGTCTTCGCTAAACCTTGTGGTGGGTATTGCCGGGTTGAGGAGGCTCCGGGGGGTTGGGTTGGATGGCCTGGGCCATTGATAGAGCAGAGGGGATCGGGAATATTGTATATCGAGTTCGTTTCTATAATCCCTATGGGACCACTGGCGTCAGTGCTCAGTAAACCCTTTTCCCAACATCCTACTGTGGGCCTCTGCGCTGTAAATCTGACGCATCCTGTGAGTTGTCCCCGACTCCCCACCGACCCCACAATATTGACCAACATTTTTCATCACTCTCCAGAGTCTCCACCTCGCCACCAGACTCCCCTTACTGCCCTCTTCAGCTGTTGACGTCCGCTTATGCACATTGCACATCCTATATCCCCAGCCTCTTTACACCCATTTGCCATGCCCATCCAGTTGACTGTCTCGTAGTCGTCGGGAGCCCCACCCCGTGTGTTGGCATGGTGCCGAAGGGTGGAGAGACAATGTAAAGAGCAAAGTGACGATACAGTGATGGATTGGGTAGCAATGTGTCAGCCAAGTGGAAACAGTAGTCAAAGACTAAATGGTAGCGAGGGTCTAATAGCCAAGAATGGAAGCCAGAGTTGATGGGTCAGATGTATATGGCTCGAGATATTGGTTGGTTGCTTGTAAATGGAGTCTTTTAGGTTCTATCAGTTAGTAGAAAAAGAAAACACTCTGCATTGCTTCTCAGCTCGTGATGCCGTTCTCCACCCTGCATAGCATCATAGGGTACCTACATGGCATTTCACATACATACCTCGTGCACCAATTCATACCAGAGCCCACCAACCCAACGGCTCTATGCAGCTGAATGCCCTTTTCTCATTGGTCCAATAATATCTTTAGGCAGCGACCCACAACCAGCTTGTCTCCTCCTATTACTCCGTCTGCAATAACACCATCAGCCCAAGCTACCCTATCAACACCAATATCTCCACAAGTGAAAACCCAACTCTCACACAAGAAAACTCTTCCCATCAACCTTATCGCACTATCCGCCTATTCTAGACCAATATACATTGCAATAACGCCACCCGCCTTGTCCCTCGCCAACATCTAGCTACTTCAACTCGGAAACCACCGTGCCTACCAACCTGCAGACCCCGTGCTGTATCCCGGCATGCCGACGAAACAGCCAGGTCTTCACAGTCCACGAGATGCCATGGTGGCGGATGTTTCGTGTCGTTGCACCGCAAGTAGTGTGATGGGGGAGATGAGTAAATAGAAGTATGATGCTGGGGGCAGGAGATATAGAGAGGGGATCTAAACCTTGAGGTGTGTGTGGGGATTATGCTAAGAGTAATTATGTCTTCTTAATCTGTATTGCAGAGAGAGGTACGAGATAAACATAGTACCTGAGACAGTATCTCTTAGAGTATCATCTCCTCACCTAACAGTCTTCCATTCGTGGTCTAGTCAGGAACACTATCCTTATCCCTTGACTTCTCCTGTTCCTCTACCACTACCTCGCCTAGTCTCACCTCAGTTTGGTCTTTCCTTTCTCGCCTTTAACATACCACTAAGAACATACCATCCCCCACCCACCACGTACCATCACCACCCGCATATCCCGTCCGCAAGCAACCTCCTTGCTTGGTTCTGTCATCATTGGTGGCATCTGCAGAAGCCTTAGAATTCTTCAAATGAAGACGCAAGAGTCACAAGATGTCTTAATGGGTTACCAATACCATATTTAGAAAGTAAACCCGTGGGTTGTAATCGAGTCCCTTTCTGCTTCCGGTAGCTGTGAATCTCCGCGGCTGTCGCCGGAGGGAACTGGGCCGGATGAGTATATTTAACGGTGACATATGTGTATCAACATGTATTCAGCCCCGATGAACAGATTCGTGGTTCTTGCTGTCTCCAATATTGTGCGCTAGTATACATGGTCTTGATCCAAATAATCAATTCACTTACCAGGTTCAGCCCAACACGTATCTCACGATACTGCTACCCTCAGTGCTTCACATAGTCAATCATACCCACCGTAACAACCATACAATTATTCAAAAGCCTCAATCACCACCCACCACAACACTGATTCATCCACTTCCCTAGTCCATATCCCTCTCAAATCTCCGTGGCGCACGGAAACCAGGGTCATACGCGTTGCTGCCCAAACACCTGCAGCTCCCCCAAAACCCAAGACCTATCAACCCCCAATGACAAACCTCAGACAAACTTCATCCCAAATACATTACCATCACCACCCAAACCTTCACTTACGCCAGGATACCCCCCGCCCCACATGCACACCAATCCTCCCTGGGCTGAAAAATCACAAATGATACGGAGCATCAAGCCCCACCGCCTGTTCTTTCCGAACTGAGAATAACGGAAGCCACAATGGAGGATTCACGGCTTGTTGAGGAAATAGCAAATTACAATAGGTGGCGAATGCTGTCTTTTCCGAAAGGCGTTTACATAAGCTAGCGGCGTAGTGTTTCCTATTCAGGATTTATGTGGGGAAATCAACAAGGGTCCTTGTAGGGCCACCCACAGGAGTGGGGCTGCTTAGGGACGATGATGATGATGAGATTGTGATAATTTCAGACGTTGATGTGGATTACACAAAGGCAAGGGATTGTTGTTTCCTATCTTGCATTCAAATGGAAAATTATATACTCTCTTGATATCATCATCGATAGAGACAACCTCACGATTTCCGGTCGATACCATGTTGTTTCCATCTCTTTGTGCAGTCATCCTTCTCGCTTGGCTATCATCTTGCTATCACAATGCAATCCTATCGCTAACCCCCATTTATTAAGCACTTGGGCGTCAATTAAATTATCGTGAATAGTGAAAGCACCTCTCGAGACATCTTCGACTTCCTTTGTCTGCACAGTACCCCACTTTGAATAGCCCACGTAGCACCAAGGCACCAGACAATCCCCCAGTCACATGTACGTCTTAGCGATAAGCCAATCTCGTGATTACTCAGGGTTGTTTGCGTAAACGTCGTTGCTTCTAACATCCCTTCCCCGTACACAATCTCACGATAGTTTCTCATGCCTCCTTGGGCATTCTGTGCCCGCCAACTCCTCATCCCTGTCCCGGGTCAGTGTTTGTGATCCGGGGCCCACTTTACTTTCACTTCAGACCTCATGTTAGTACAAGGGATTGTGGATAATGCAAAGGGCACTGAAAAGTTTCAGAAGTATGGCAATCTGGTTTGGCGGGGGATAGCCGAGAAGGGTGAGTTGAAGTGGGTGGTGAATGGAGGATGTTGATGTGGAGGATGATGAATTAGAAGGGATAAGGAATGGTGAAGGGCCACGCGGAGAGAAGACATAAGAATGAGGATTAGTGTATGAGGAGTGTATATCTTAGGGTTAGGTTCTAAGGTTAGGGGATCCCTTGGCCCCCGACAATAGATATACTCGGTATTCAAAGCTAGTTCCATTGGCCTTGACAGCTATCTCCACAAGTCACAATACCCCGCCTATCACTTATCACTCATCACACACCTCCTGCAGTATCTACACTCTTTCAGTTTCTCCGCGAAGTCTCCTCAGTCCGTCTACCTTTAGTCCCATCCCGCCTTGACAATCGGAGATATCACCAGGTGACCCAGCCCATTGGCTGAGTTCCTGCTCATGCACGATCCTCAAGAGACATACTTACATACTTTTCTACTACACCTATCCATAATTCCAATATCCAGGTTTTGGCAGGCTTGGCTATCTTTCAGAAAATATATTGCAGCCTATGATTCAAGGCGCTGATGTCAGCTATGAGAGCTGGGTGCCAAATGCAGTTTGTTCTATTAATTAACTGTGGACAGTGGGTTGTTGTCTCGTGGCCAGTAGGTAGTATTCTCACTGGGTTGGAGATTCTTTGAGTGGTCACCATCCAGATATGGTAAGACATTGTTGTCAGTCTAGCGAAGCAAGTGACCTGAGTCGAGTTGTTAGATAGTAGTGTGTAAAAGCCTAGGTTGGTAAGTGTTGATACAGTTTGATCTATCAGATAATGACTTCATCCAATGACATTCTATAGCTAGCTTTTTATTGTTTTCCTTTTCTCAAGTATCCTCTATACCCTCTGTGATAATTCTTTAGCGTCCTGCCCCGAGACTGAAAAGCCCCCATTATCCTTACATCTCCTACTCAACCCCATCCGCCCATATTCTAATTGTCTCAATAATCCCACCTGGCCGTCCCCCACCCCCAAAGTAGAAAAGGCTCTCTTTAAACAACCACCACCGTGTCCCCCTTAACCTTGAAACCCCCTCTCTGTTTTTCCCATTCGTCCCACCAAGAGTCTGCAACATTTGTCAGTGCACAGAAATACATGATAATATGATAGATGGCAGGTTAGGCCTCTGAACCTATAAATGGATTATTAGAGTCCTCTACGGAGTTTTGACATGTCTTGGGGGGGCTGTGGACGGTGGCAGGTGGGTTAGGGTGGGTTGGAAGGGACGAGGGTGGTGATGGCGGCTAGGAATATTTGGGGGGTTTATAGTAGTGATGGTATAGGTATAGGTGGCATTTGGGCTGTGATGGGGAACTTAATGAAAGGTGTGAATTTTAGAGGGAATATAATGGATTGTATCACGATGCCCAAAAGTGAGCGAGTGGCCACATATTGGGTGGGTTTTTATTAATACATGGTGTCACAACTAGCATTAAGGTATAATTATTCACAGTATCTTGTAACTTTTGACAATACCTCGTTATAGCATCAGACACTAGAAACCCCCAAGTAAACCGGGTGCTAAAGTGACTGCATGCAACCGAGTCCTAACGAATACCACTGCACCACTCCTTATCGTGACTTAAAATTTCCATAACTTCACTGTGCACCAACTGCATAGTATCTCTCAATACTTCCATCTCCAATTCCCAGACGCTCAGACCGTTTGCTTCCTTTAATCAAGTACCAACAACTCCGCAGTAAAATTTACCACAGGCAATTCCAGCCATTTTGGGACACAGACGCGATCCCAAGGACGATCGTGAAGATGGGGGATACCGAATGCTACCGGCTTCGTACGATGGTTATGGAATGCATCCGGGTGTAAATAGTGGCTTATTTCCAAGAATAGGCAAAGTAAAAACAATGGGGATCCGCACGATTTATATTATAGATACGTTTACTGTATTATGGAATGCTAGTCATCTCCTTATTAATAATTTCGATCTATGGCTCCGCTGCATGTCTCCTCTTACCCATATTAATACAGGCCGATATACAGTAGATAATACTCATAGCTTGATAGAAACAGCTCCCACTGACTTCTCGAGACATCTCTCCCCTCCAATTCCCCTGTTTCACACCAACTTGACCGCGTCAAATGGTAAGGCGAATAAGAGGCTAGTCAATTAGTGGATACTAGTCACCCAGTGCATGAAGAGCCGATGATCACAAGATGTTTCCCAACAGTACTGAAGGTGGATAATGCACGGGTTACAGTGTCAAGGAACTAGCCAGCCAATAGACGAACTGAGACAGCGTAGGCGGCAAATATAGTGAAACGCGGCGTGGTTGTAGGTGATTCCAGGAGGGTCTCTTCAATGGAAGTCTGGGAATTCTAGTAAGTATTCATTCCCAATCATCGTGCCAGAATTGTGGGGTCTTGTCGGGCCATACAGCCTAGGCTTGGAATTCCAAAGGTATTAAATGACCATGAAGCCATCACAGACGCTGTCCCCGTATCTCTTGGTGGGCGGGGATGTCACCCTGTGAAAATGAATAGCCCGTAAAAGTCATTCATGGCTCTGTGTGATTCTTAGTAGTAGCTTTTTCAGTCTGGAATGTGTGTGCATGAATGGGAGTTCAGGGACCCCATGATGAGAAAAGATGAATTTCAGCGCCATTGAGAGTGGAGACTGTCGTCAGATTTTGGGTAGATGGGGAGATGAGCAAATGGGTAGATGTTACCAGATAAGAGTTCCGAGGGCTGAGGGTCATTGGCGGGATTAAGGCAGTGATTATATCATGTGTAGATCATGAAGCTCCGTAATGTCAGTATACTAGGTTGTAAGATTCCTATCGCCGAAGAACAAATGCCGACACCAAGCCATTTTTGTCAAAGACAATGGAAAATAAATCTAAGGGTTTTGACTATTGGGTTTATTATTAAAATCCCTTGTGAAATTCACACCAGTTTCCATACCCTGTCTTCGAACAATCATCGAAGCCCCAGTGATTCTCGTCTCCTAACAGCGCCTCCTTCCGGGACCTACAGGTACGGTAGAGAGAAGCCTTAACCACAGAATGGGATTCGGTGCATGAAGTTTGGGAGAGTTAATGGATGGGGTTCTATAGTATTAGGAGTTGAGGTCCTATGAATAGAAAGTTAATGGATACGAGATGCGATCCGATAGAGTGGACGACTAAGAGAAAAATGTTTGGAAACGATATAGAAGATATTGGGGCTATGAGAGAGAACTAATTGCAGTTTGATAATCGGCTATTCTAAAACTATAAGCTGCGCCGAGATATCCAATGTATCCCATCGAGTCTCCACTATATAGCCAGTTATAACCCGTTTATGGACTCTCGTCTCCACATCACACTTCGTAATCAACCCAAGGACCAGACATTTCTTAATAACCGGCTGATATAATTTTCCAATCGCCACAAAGAATATCGACAAATCATCTCCTTTCTCAGCAATTTCCCGAGCAATTTCATCGTCACGATCCGTGACATCTTCCGAGTATCCAATGACTGTTGCAGAATCTCGACCTGGCCGCATATCGTGGAAACTGAGATCAAAGGTTTCCCGTTTCCAGTTTTGGCGGGTTATGGCGGAGAGTTTTATAGGAAGAGCGAGAGTGGTGAAGGCTATGGTTGAGTTGTGAGTGGCTGAATTCGCGAGGTATTGCGTTGTGGATGGACTTAGGTTTAACTCCACGGGCTTATGCTTCTTTTCGAGGAGGTTGTCTTTAATTTTGGAAACTGGGACAAACCTATGAAGGTCTGTCCCATTTTCCCTCCTCCATACATAAAACTTAATCTTAAACCCGAGATCTCTATATCTACACCAGCTGTTAGTAAACCACTACATAAAGCTTCATCCTTTCTACTCACTCAACCCCATCCCTCTTATCCCAATATAAACAATGTCTCCCTACAAACCCAAACGCCGACCAACTCGGAAACCCTCCCTGTCCCTCACACCCCGGCATCACCCTTGTAGCCAAACCTCCTCTCCTCTCCAACGCCGTCGCCTCCCCCTCTCCATTTCCCTCCCCACAACAACCCCTGGATAAACCCTCCCTTCTCGGTGGAGATCCCCAGATAAACGGCCGGCCGACCCGCCGGGCTGCCTGTGTGATGATACCTGCGAAAGCTTCGTAGGCGTCACCGGGATAGCTGAGGTCCCGAGATGTATATTTTGTAAAGAGGCTATTGAGAGCCCTGAAGAACTGGGTGTCGTCGTAGTCAGTAAAGTCTCCAATGGAATTTAGTGATAATTGCGGCTGCCAGGGCGTAAGGTCAAAGCCAACAGCGTTAGATAAACGCTCGCGGAAGATGGCGCCTTTGAGATTTACGTAGAAGACTTCGTGTTCAGTGATGATTAGTTGAGCTTGGGTCAAAGCAGATTCCTGCGTCGTCCACCCGCGGGTGCTCCACTTTGTCCCGTCAAGGACCGTCCCAATTTGCAAACATTCAATCGTCCTACTAGGCAGTATCCACATCGGTGTACCACCCGCCCCACTCGGAACCCGGAACGGTTTTATAGATCCAAACGGGAACACCCTTGGCCCCTCCAACCCCGGAATCCCCGCCGACGAATCTACCCCCGTCGCCACCACCAACGTCCACATTGCATTCTGATAAATCCTCCCCATATAATCCAAATGCGGATTCGCCCCCTTATCTTGTTTCAAGCACAACGCATCCACCCAAATATACTGATATCCCAATCGCTTTACTAGCTCAATAGCGTCTCGGATTGTCTTCGGGGGCGGAATTCGGGGCGGAGAGGGCCCCAGGTTCCTCGAGGGCTCGTTTATTAGATTCAAAGAGCTTGATGGTGGGGGTTATTCCCCAGACATAGCTGAGGGCGATGTAGGGATTTTGTGGGTGAAGGCGGGTTCAATACGGTGGATACAGTTTTGTGGACGTTGATAAGGCGGAAAACTTCGATGGTGCTGTAAATGTTAATACAATAAGAAAAAATATATATATATAATACTTTTTTTATGTTTAGACGGCTATACACTTACCATTCCACGTTTGATCTCGGGGCGGTTTTATGCCCTTCTTTAAGCCATCGTCTAACCCTCGGAATCGATATTATTGGCTGCATCTCCAAACAAGACAACAACAAATTATTTCTCGAATACCACAAATACGAATCATATTCTCGTCTTCCTCTATACATATCCTCACCGGTTCTCCCATATCTCCCTTTAAACATATTCCCCCTCTCACCACCTTCAAACCCACCCAGTGATCCCGAAATCATCACCAGTTTGCCCGTCACCGTATTCCGCCACCGAAACCTCAAATCGTAAACCCAATGACCACTATCTGCTTCGCCCATGACAAATCTTCCAACTCCCATTAAAATTCCCTCGCCAACCCAGACATCATCAAAGTCAACCTTTACCTTAGCCTCTTGTTGTATATACTCTATATTCTCCATTAAATACCTGCAAACCACACAATCACTATCTTTAATCCTCGCAGTTGTCCCCACGGAAACACTGTTATGTGATTTTGCGGGTTCCATATCGTCAGGACCCCAACGTTGACCGAAGGACGCCACCCGGGATCAGAGGGCTGCAGACTCGTCTTAGTAATTTGGGCCCAGAATGAATTGTAGGTAGTAATAACTTGACCGACGGTGGGCCGGCGGAGAAGTTCCCAATCGAAGTTGGCGCAGACAAAGCAGAGTTTGGTGTCTGGAAATGGAGAAAGGTTCGGTTGGTGGGCAGATTTGGTTGGTTTGACAGACTGATAGAAGGATCTGAGACATTCGGATAATTTTTCTGGGTCATTTCGTATGTACGCAATTATCTGTGTATATATACAGCTGGTCCTTGTGTTAGTAACACGACGACTTCATCAATATCTACCCACATTCATCGACACATCATAAACCACATGACAAAACATGCGCCCCGTTTTACATGCATAAACCCTAATACCAAATCCAACACTAAAATATATAATCCTACTCCCCCCTCATCACTATCGCTATCCTGAAAATTCTTCAACAGCCTCTCGCCAAAGCAACCCATTCACCGTCCCTCCCGCTGCACCTCGTCGATCACCCCCAAAGACCAGTCTCCCCAATATAGCCATTACCCCCAATATTCCCTCAAACGCCCGCACCACTATCACCAGACGTTGTGGTAACCTCGCGCAGGAATCAAACAGTGGGCGCCTGTTGTATGCTGCGGCGCTGAGGCCCTTTTAGGGCGGGAATGGGTAGGCAGGTTTATCGACGGACTGACCGCTTGAGGTACAGAAATTTTGAGGCCATGGGGAATTGGAGAAGCAAAATAATAGAGAATACAAATATTATGTAGATAAGATGGAGATTCGTGACATCATACAGCATAATGAATGCCCGATGAAATACCAATTATACCGTTGATCTTTGGGTCTTTCGGACCTCCCCTCAGTTCAATACTTCCTGTGACCTATCGGGACGTCCAGATTGCGCTGTGACGCTAGAAAGTTCTAGGGCCCACTTGGGTGTCTCAGCATGTTGGTAATATGGGAATGCATAATGTGAATTTGAGAGGGCGGTTTATGTTAGTGGGTTGGCTTGGATGGATAGTGTTGGTGATGAAACAAGTCGGGCATAGGATGATGACATCTGGGTCATTAGGAACATATACATGGCAGGATGCGGGAAGAGTGAGGCGAAGCGGCATTGATGGGTGTCGATGGATGGAGACAGACACTATGGTTTGGGTGCATTCTGAGTGCACAAACTGCAGATCACAATCGTATTCATAGATTCATGAGAATTATGCACACTAGGAATAGCTGCCATCGTATTATGGCCCCGATATAGAAGTCATCCATGCTTATATAACGACCCTTCCCGATCTGGCCTTCTATTCTCGGTACGGTCCTCGATGGCAGCTACCAACTATCTAATATCTACGATACCCACCGGCTATGCTGACTACCCATCTCCGGCCACCCAGTTCATCAAAGGTCAGCTTCCAATTGACTAGGCGACCGCTACTTCTCATAAAACAAAACCCGCAACCATCCAAACACACCTCTCGCGGCCCCATTATTCTGCATCCCCTCTGCATACGCTTGAGCCAAGCGACGTCCCTCTCCCCTTCTCAGCCCACCCGGCTTCCCCATCCTATGCCCAAACCCACCTAGGCCACCACTTAGTAACCCGCCTATCGCATCTCTAGTGGAGGCAAACGCCATCAAAGGGGGTGTAGAAGCTTTAGAGACTACCGGGGAAGCAGAGAACAGTGGGGATGTGGTCGATTTGGACGAGAATTGTGACAGATGATCTAGATCCCGGTAGAGTGGTGGTCGGGAAGGAGTGGCGAGATGGATTGACCGCTTGGGTGTGGATGGGAGATCGGAGAGGGGTTATGAGTTTATTCACGGGTTATCCAGGGTCCGGAGAGCTGTGGAAGGGACGGGTCGGAGGCGGTAGCCGGAAGGTATTGTGTTACCTTTTTGGGAAGCCTGTAAGAATTAGTGTACACAGAGGGAGCTTATACATATCCATTCAATACTCATTACTCCATACCAAGATCAAACCTCAATAAGCCATCCGTTAATTTAGAAACAAATGTCTTGTTTTCCTAGCCGAAACTACTAGTCCTCACTCTCCATCTTATCTATAGTCCCCCATGAAACCTGCACCGCCCACACTGCAAAGCCTATTACAAAGTCTCTTTCTCCCCACGTGATGTGCCTTCCATGCTCTTCCAGAGTCCTCGTGGCTTGCCCAGAACCCACTGATGCTTCACGCACGTCTTCACGATTCTACAGCACAGGCTACTCGCTTCCCGTCGATATCCACATTTCCCAAGCTCAGGCCATCAGGAATGTCCCCGAGGCCACTTGGTTCCCAGTATTCAAAATTCACATCAGTTCAAATTCTCTAAATTGTCTCCCCAACTCAAAAGAGAATGCTCTCTTTGTTCTTGGAAAGCATTGGCCACTGGATATTTTCTTGTCTTGTTGTGCCGACGCTTGGACCAGCGGCGGTAGCGAGACGTGGCCAGGACTAAAACTCACAATCATCGAGCATACATAAGTCAATTTGGGGAGGGACCAATCCATCCATACAACCCACTACAGACTCACATCTCAGAAACGAGGCCCAATGGCTACGACTCATGCAACACTGACCACTGGTGGCCCTCCCGGGTATCCAACGTTGCCCCTGATATTGTGGATATGCATCTGCTAGCCAATACCCGGGCTGAATGCAAAATCTGGATTGTGCTGTTCACTATTACTTGGAGTTTACTCATTGGAAAATTCTCCTTTGGGTGGCGATGCCTTTCGCTTGTTCTGGCCCCATCTTTACATGATCTCTGTTCCCGCAGGAATTACCATCCCAAGTCATTCATTCAACAGTCGAAAAAGGCAATCATAACAGTTGGCACCTCCCTTTTGCATGAAGTAGTTCCGACAAAACTTACTTTGGGAAGCTCTTTCTGTATGAACGCCTAACCGAATATAATTCCCGGAAAAAGCCACTACAAGGAAATTTTCCTCGGTCGCCGACTTACCCTACTACTGTTGGTTCTCCAAGCCTTGGCCTGGCCGGATCCCCATGAACATCTGCAGGTTGCCGTCGCTATTCTACCCGTCTGCTGCTGTGCGTTCTCCCGAGAATTCAAAACGAGAGCTGCCAGCATAGTTAGTGGATTGCCGTTTGACGGTGCATGGGCTAGCAATCTTGCAGTGAAAATTCTTCCTTGTATACGGGATGAGTGGCTATGCCGTGCTGGGTGACTTTTGGGTGTTTTGTTCTGGCAAAAGGAAGGCAGGTGAGGTCTTGCATTGATTTGAAACCTTGGGCAACCGATTAGTAGTTGGTCACTAGTCTCCTGATTTGGTGATACGGCGAGAGATGAGGCCAGTATGTTGGATGCGAGGCCAGGGACGGCAATGGGCTGGTTGGAAATGGGGTGTAATTTGTGAGTACTCCTTCAGTATTTTGCCTGTGTGAAATTTTCCAATGAGCACGCGCTCAGTATCAAGCAATGGCCATACGGCACCTACAGACGTCCACTATTTGTCTTCTACAGCATACCCAAATATCTTCCCAGGCATATCCTTGTGCACCCCGATTCTCCGTCCTCTATGAATCCCCCCCACTGAGTTGCAGCACGTGTGCCAGTGATCGACTGCGCCCACGATTCAATTCCCATTACACCCACCTCACTAACACAGTCAATGATCACCACATCCCGATCAACCTCCAACAATTGCCCCCACCTCTCACCATCCCATAGGTTCCTTCTTGTTCCTTCCGTGGCTTTCCAGCACTCTCTGATCACAGAAATAAACAACGCGCCTGGCGCTCTCGACATGGAAACCCTGGGTTGGTGATAATTTTTCAGTCCATTGACTCCGGCTAACATGGCCCAAGATGTTGGATTTGGGCGCTCCTGGGAAAATTCTTAGCGACAGAATGAATGTATTACCCTTTTCAGACTATACCCCACTTTTCGATTTGGAAAAACGAGAAAGGCATTGGTGTCAAATTTCGCCTAGGCAGACGAAAAGACTCACAGCTTTCTAAATTTGACATTCTTCATTAATACTAAGCTGGGAACCCTCATGAACCCTTCCAACCATGATGGTCCCTATGTTGAATAGAAATGATTTTGCGCATGCTCACGGCACATTAAGAGTTGATTTCATGTAATGGACCAAAGCCCGCTTCTGATATGAAACATCCATGAGCGGTATATGAAGTGATATGAAAAAAATGGATATTATTATGAAGTTTTTGTGCCGAAAGGCAGTCAATGAAGATAGAAAGCAAAACAAGTGTATGGGATAGCGCGCTGGTGATGCCAATTTTGATACAATGTAAAAGACAAAAGAAAAATAAACAATAATTTTTATAAAAAAAGTGAGAGGTAATTATAGCTGAGAACGAGGTACAATGGGCAGAGAACCCAAAGTAACGTGGTATGGTATGTTAAACAGAACGGTAATAGTCGTGAAGCGTAATGAAGCGCCGGTTGACGGCCGATTTCTTTTGAGGAAAGCCTTCAGTGACTGAGAAGCCTCGATTTTATTTTGAGTGATGATTGTGGTATACATAAGGTCTCGCAACCATCTTAGTAAGACCGACGGCGGTTAGAGCGGACATGTTCAAACTGCTTAGCATAGCTTTGCAGCTCCTTGCGCGCCGATTCCGAAATACCAATTTTGGAACTGGTACCCATGGCCACAGTCGTATCCATCGAACAGAGGCTGGAGTGGGAAGAGGACGGAGACAGAGAGCGATGCGAAGAGGAAGAGGCGCGCTGCCACAGGACAACATGGCAGTTGGAAGAGACCGAGGAAGACGAGCGGCTGGAGGTCTGATATGTGGAGGGCATGTAAATTGATGGCATGTAAGTCGAGGTGTAAGAAGTGGATGAAGAGATAGATGTCTCGGTCAGGGTAGGCTTCTCGAAGTCGGCCAGGCGGCAGGTTTCGGAGCAATAGGCTTCGCCCTGGGTCTGCTTGTCGCAGCAGAAGCAGAAGCTCTCAGTCCACATATCGAAAGAGTCCATAGACATTTTGTTGGATGTAGATGTGTAAAAGTGTTGCTTGAAGTAGATGAGACTCGAAATATTATCGGAGGATGATATCAAGTAGTCGATGCGATGGTGAGAATCAGTAGAATAATGAAATGGTACTGAAGGGTATATGAGAAGATCAAAAAAATGTAGTAGTAACAAAATTGAAGATATGGAAATTAATCCGTTTAAAATATTATAAATGATTGACTTGAGAATGAAGTTGATGAAGATGAGAATCGGAGAAGAGATTGTCTTTGAGGTATGGGTGACTCTAAGAATATGTACTTTTCGCAGTCAAAGGGCGATTTCAATGGGAAAGTACCAGTACACCGTATCTTGCCCACAAGATACAAGTAAAGTGGGCCCAATTCCCTATTGGGGGTGCAAGAGTCAGGGGTGAGTGGGGTGATAATTGTCTCTTTCACACCCTTTCTTGACCAAAACAAAATGAAGCCAATTAATTGCACGCCTCCTTCAAGAAGGGAAAGAACTGGCTCAATATAGAAGGAAAAAGTTTATGTGAAGAAAGACTGTTTCCTACTCTCATCATACAACCCAAAGACGAGCTTTGCGATGGTGTTGGAGATGTGAAATGACTTTATTGATGGAATATATCATGTCAATGTCACTTTCTTGTCTACATATTAAGTGATTAAGTTGCGAGATGTTCATATATCAATTTGTGTGTTTCTGTAGCCAGTGCCCCTGATTACACCATCCACCAGGTAATAATCGTGATGGAATGACACCAATGGCCATCATGTATACATGTCATGAGTCTCTCCTCATTCTTAATATCAAAGGAGACACACCAAATGTACTTTTATGCCCTTAATCGAATATGTTACTACCAACATCAACGTCCTCTGCGTCCACCCGTTGCGTAATGCCCCGAGAATCGCGCAATCGTCTACATAACAGCCGATACTTATCCACGGCTATCGACCCAGCAAGGTGCGTGTGACAGTTCAAGTTTTTCCAAAATCGAACCACATAATAAATCGCGTATTTAATTGTTTGGTATGGCTTTTTTTCTGTCCCAAAGAGAGGTGGTAATTCGACTCTTACCCTGTGTGCATTTTTGTTTTTGTTTTTGTGTAGGGGCTTCTTGGATCAAAGAGACGTCCACCGGGTAGAAGTCAAAACAACACCAGTCCTTTCAGTTATCCTCCTTTGTGCACCATCAATCACACAATGCCAGTGCTTGACTAGACAATATGTCGATATTTCGGAGCTGGACTTGTGAGTTTGACCTTACTAAAGGAAACTTCATTAGTCAGTCGGCCAGTGATGCCATTGCCTGTAAAATGAAGTCACTGTCTCCGCCAGTGACAAATAACTCGATCGACCGATCACGTAATCACGGCTTGTTTTTGTATTTCTCATAGATCAACGGACAAACTAATGCACTTTGAACCTTGTTATGTAGTGATATGCGCCGAAATTCACATTTATGAGAGAAGGTGCATTAGCATCTAGTTGAAATGGTATTCTATATGGTTGCATTACTGATGATAGTGTTTCTGGATGTTGGAGTCAATGGAAGAGTTACACTATGTATAAATGAGAATGATACATGGTAGATGTCAATATCTCACAGGCTGTGGAGGTACCTTAACTAAAGTGCTAGACCCTCAGGGTTCTTGCAACTGTGGTATCAACCCTACAATTGGTCGACTGGCAGCGCATTCATTTATCCATCAATTTGTAAAGCACTTGATATATATTCTCGTTACTATCTATCGGGTATAACATCCGCAAGTCAAAACTACTTGGTATGAGATTCACCTCAAATACCCTTCTCGTCCCAATAGCCCTTCCATTTCTCTACAAAAAGCCCAACCACTTCAATGCATTCACAAGCCCTTTCGCATTCCATTTAAAGCCGCCCACCATCCCTATGATCTGAATTACCCATGGTCCTCCACAAACTCTAGATATCCAGGAGACATCACTGTCTTGGGTCATATCCACCAACACGTCGCAGCGGTTGGACAAGATGTTTTTGTTGGTTTCAATAGGTTAGCATTAACCATCTCCTGAACATCCTCAGACCAGGACCAAAAGTATCATGACAACCATTTACAGACTTCTGTTGTAAGTAGAAGACAACGATTTGTTTCAACAGCGGGCATGTGGGCCCAGAATTTCTCACTTGCTTACCACCTGCAACATCCCCCAACGATCCGATGTGATCCAGTGCGCTGTATATTTGGAAACATAATAATTCTGTCTTCTATGCCGCTGACGAACAAGATTGAAGCTTCATTCAGAGAATTTTAGGGGCCTGGCCTCAGATAAATCGAAAGAAGAGACTTCCTGGGCGATTCAAATGAGTGGAAATTCATTCTTTATTTTACTGAGACAATTGGACGAGCCGGGATGGGATGAAGAGAGCCATTGGTCGGGACGGCGGGGACAATGGATTGGCGAATAGCATAAAAATGGCATAAATGCGATTCCATCTTTGGGATTGATGGAGGATACCGTGAAACAAGCTGTGAATTTACAAATTCACTTTCATTGGCGTTCAGTGTGTGTGTGTGTGTGTGTGTGTGTGGAGGCCGCGGGATGGATCATGACGATGATCCGTCAGGAATTCCCACATTAGATTTCATGGTCGAAAATCACTAAAGGCTACAACCTTCTGTCCAATTCTGTGTTGAAAAATACTTAAATATAGACTCGTAATCCGTCTCAACCCAATAACCGTAATATCTAACATCTCCCCGTCCAACCTGGCTCCCACCCCGAAATCTCACAATGTTTACAAATGCAACAGCAATACCAAATAAAAATTATCCGCATTAGTCCACTCGCTTCATGGAATCCCTTGACGCCCCGGCCTCCTCAGAACCGCTCCCAACCAAGCTTTGAGACGCCACTAGGGAAATCTCTTGGCCTGGTCTGTAACAACTGTGGCCGGCCGGCCGGGCCTAGGGCGGCATTGAGTTCGCTGTCAGAGTTTCCGTCGACTGGGGAAATTGACGGGACTGGTAGGATAGGAGTAGATAGTGGTGGAATGTTACGGGATGGAGTTGTTCGGGACGGGCTCAGGGTCGGGACTCGGGTATAGGGTGAATGCCGTAGGTTGTGTATTGATTGTCAAACATAGGGTTTATGATGTGTTATTTTATGCAGGCGGCTCGGCTGATGGATTCAGTTTTGTTGGTGGAAACATTGGGTGTATTTTAATAATGAATCTTCGTTTAGAATTTTTCTGTGGATCCAGAGTGGAACTCCCGGGACGGCCGTTGTGGATAATGACGCCAACATTAGAAAGAACGTATCTTCAAGTGGATATCCTCATCATTAATACTTCCAACTAAAGAAAAAAAGAACATCCAAAAGCCCATCATCAGCTCAGCCCGTTACGCCCAATTGTGGACCCCATCGGAGTCCATCGCCATACGAGTACACATTCCGTCCTGTAGCTTGTCAAAAGCGCCATGCACTTCATCGGCGCAACACAAACGCCCCCGCCGTACACACAAACGAGGTCCCGTGGAGTCTAGCCTCCTAGAGTTCCGGAGTGTGGCAGATCGTTGGTGTGTATATGTATGATGTGAGGCCCGCCTGGCCCAGCCGAGTCTTGGAGAGGAAACATGAAAGGTTGGTTGGGGTGTTGCTGTCTTACAACGAATGTTAGGGCACAGCACAGGTGTGAATAGTCTGGTTGGAAGACATAATTACTAGATTTTAGGGGACTTGTAGTGAGGAGAGATTTTCATTCGCCACTCAGTAAAGAATATGTGGGTTGGAAGGCAGATTGATCCTTTAGACTTGGGTTGACGGTTGTGTTGAGAAATTTTCTGGTTGGGCTAGTTAGATTATGGCGAGGTGTAAAGACTATGACATAATTGATATGACGAATGAAGAAAATTCTTTTATTCTGAGGAAAGAAAAATGTGAGATTTGTGGCTACATCGTGGCGATATCCCCTTCTCCAAAGCAAAGTGCCTAATGTCAAATTCTCACCACTGCCAACCTTTGACACATCGTCAACGTATTCACTAATACCATCAATCGTTCTAGCTCTCGCTTTCGCTACATTCCGCTACTCGAATCTTCCTACTCAAGTAGGTATAACAACCAATAATGTCTATCAAGAGCATATTTTACTAAAAAGCAATGGAATGTGAGACACCGGTTACCCATCACTTATGAAAAATGGCCAATTCTAATGCCCTCACTAGGCTGAAATACGAGGCTAGAATGACAGGTCAAAGGAATCTATGAATTTCATATAGCCGCTTTGTAAAAATAAGTGTACCTTGACGCCGATTGAAAAGATCACGAAATCAGTTGCCCAATGGGCTGGTATCACTAGGTGCTAGTGTATAGCCTGTGTAAGTACAGATTAGAGCGCATTTTGTGTCGACTTGGCTTCTATTTCTGACATATCTTTTACTACTTGTGACAGTTTGGGAAATTAATAAACACAATGCAGAAATCTATAAACAAAATTCAATTCTTACTGAATATGACAAAGCTCAACATTAAACAATTAGTTGAAATGTTTCTTAAACGCTTCTTGCTGAGTTCGTGGCGAATAATAAACCCTATAATTAGCATTTAGATCGATATAAACCCTAACCCATAGGTACCATAAATGGATATACCGATTCCGCCAGACATGCACATAATATCTGAATCCTAGAAATCCCTTGAAGCCATTTGTGATATTCTCCGTGGGCGAAGTGAGGATTAAAGCCTCCCGAATCTTGCAAAGATGTCTCAGATACCCAAGACTGTGGGCTTCTAGTTGATGTGGGACCGAGAGATAGTTTCGCCGCGCTATGAGATATAAAACTAGGTGTCTCGATGGTTATGACAAATCGAGAAAGTTATCTAGAGGGAAGACGCTAGTGTCGACGGTTTTATGGAGTTTCACCCGGGTATCTAGTGACTATTGAGATGGTGACACGAAAGTGGCTTTTGAATATTGTTATTCGTAGTGATTTTCAAAGCCAAAAGGAAGACTCCAACAAGGAACCCGGTAGCGCAAAGGGTCTTTGGCGAGTGCTCAGATCCGGCCAGCCTGCGAGTTTAGTATAGAGGGCTATTAGGTAGGGTTAAGATGCAAGGAAGATACTTAGTGTGATGCGTTAGTAGCGGGGATTACATCATGGGAGCGGACATTGTGGAGATGGCATAAACAAGAATTCACATCAAGGCAGGTGCCAATATCCTGATTTCTCAAAGGAGCAATTACTACAAAGTCTAAAAAGCGTCATCCAGCCAAGAAAGAGGTTTTTTTCAGCACTACAAGACGCCTTCATTCGACCTGGAAATATCGTCATTGGTCCTTATATTGAGATAATGACATTGTACTGTCACGACCCGTGACCGCAATATTCCCTAGTTTTCTGTGTAATGGCGCCTATTGTGGCTTTCGTCACAAAATGTGATTCTTCTCCAAAGTGACCAGACGCCGGGAAATCTATTGGGGAGCGTCACAGTCCCCGCAAATAACGCGGTCAAACGTCACAAAGGTGAGGGCTCGCTGGTAGATTATCGAGAGGCGAGATTTCACTACAGGTTTTATTATATTGCAGGTTTCATGGGCGGGCCCTTGCAGGTTACTGCAGGCTTTGGACGTCAACGATGTAATGTTGGGGGATATTGCATTGTGGTATTGTAATAATGAGTTTCAAGTTGGATAGCAAGGTTGATTCCAGAGGCATAGACAGATTGGAAATATCACCAATGAGGCAAAAGACCGACAATTTCAAAGAGCCTGGCGGTGGTTCCGATGATTAAGCCACTGGCGTTCTAGACCCCAAATGAGGGGTTCCAAAGATATCACCTGTCCAATCTTTCAAAGTGTACATAATAACTATCTGCCAAGTACAAACAGATAACAATACAACCTTGAATGTCTCCATACGTCAGGGTCACCGTCACCATCAGCCCGTACCCTTCCTCATGATACTGTGAAGTTCTTCACGCGTGATGTCCCTATTTGGCATGACGTTCCATTTTAACGGAGTCTATGGTCGTCATATCTCGTAAATCGATACATGTTGTTGGGGGTGAGTGAACCCTAGGAGGAAAGACACGCCCCTCCAACACGGTCAATAGGATAGTCACTGAGATCGTGAAATTAAAAGATAAGTTGGTACCCAGCTGGGGTCTCGAGAAATAGTGTTCGCCACTAGCATGATAGTGAAAATGTGGAGGATTTTCTGATAGTGAATGGTTCCTCATTTAGTAGGTATACGTGATATTCACATATTGATTTGATGATTGGATGGTATTATCATTGGGAGAGATATTCATGTATCTGAACCCTAAGACCAATGTCTTTTGATTGTCACTATCTAATTGTATTTGGTTAGTAACGAATATTAAATCCTGATTCATGATAATGTAATGAAGAGTCTGTTTGGATGCCGATGGCTTCATTTGACCAGACTTGATTTGTGAAAACTGAAGACGAAATATACCAAATAAAATTGAATAAAAATAAATAAATAAGAGATGATATCACTATAGCTCTAGGCTTTATAATTCACATCTATCCATTCATCTAATCCACACCAGAGCCCAAGCCATTTGTCCTCAACCTCGTACAGCTATGCCCTTTCCATCAAACACCACCACTTCTTAACCACTCCCGATCCGTTCAGCCCTCACTTGACCTCGTCTCACCAACCTTCTCCCCTTTATAATCTTCATCACCAAATCCTCATCACCTAGAATGTGATAACGAACCTACGGCCTCAGCTGTGTTTGTCAAAGGTCTAAGGACACGGCGGCGGAGGACGGAGAATTAGAGTTCATAGGGATTAGTATGTGATTGGAAGTGAGCTGATGGTGGCGATGGGTGACACATCATGTTGGGAGATTCACATCTAGGTTTTTGTCTGCACATTTTACGATTTTGACAATTTAAATTGTGTTTGGGACTGAAGAGCTTGGTAAGTTTGTGATAAAGTGATAAAAGTACGTGGTAGGAGAGTGAGGTCATTGTATGTATTGCAAGAAATTGGCGGTAGAGATGGGAGTTGATGATATATACTGAAAGATCGATAATTTACGAAGCTTAATATGTTTTGCTATATATTGTTCAGCTGGATGGCGCTAGCTGGATTGGTGTTAGTTGGGCTTGAGTGCTTAAACGAGGAAAGCTAGGTTCCGTGGTATCGAGACTAATATTAGAACAGATGCCTGGACACTAAGTGTTGTGTTTATTCACAAATTTTCAAATAACAATACCTGAAATTGCCACTCTTTACTCATGAAATCCCCTTCCCTCCCAAAAAAATTCAATGACTCAACACCCACTTAGTAATCCCATCTCCAAACCACACTATTGAATATTTGATCTGCAACAGATCCTTCTCTGCCATCATCACCACTCCCAAAAGTCTATCTCATAGCTGAACCACTCACCCAATAACCTACCCAATCCAGCCACATACCCTGGTGTCTATCTATCTGCTTCTTTACAATTTTCTAACCTATTGTCTAATTTCCTCTTTTCTAAAATCCAACTTTGGCCTCTCCCAACTGACCACCACTCCAGCCCAGCCCATAAAGTCCTCCAAAAGTCCATTCCACCCAAATAATACACCTATCACCATGTCCCTAACGGAACGTCCTCATTGACCCAGAACCTGAGCCACATTTTGGTTCTTCGATTTTTTGCGAGGCTACCTATAGACAAGCTCCCTTTTACCCTTCTCTGTGCTGTTTGATGGTGGTAGAGCTGACTAAGGAAAAGACTCGGCCCCGGCCTCGGAGGATGTTTTTGAAGGGAAACAAGGATGACTTGTGGTTTGAAACATATAGTGATGACCCGACAAATTGGTGTTGGAATTTACAGGTTTGGGCGTGGATGTGCATAAGAGTAAATGAATATCTCAGGCCCACCATGACTTGTTACATTGCCTTAAGACTCGACCTCGAGTCCTTTTGCATTTCGAAATCACGACTCTTGTTTCCATGTGACATGGCCAATGATATCCCACCGCACTCCCCTCCACTCCACTTCTGATCTCCGTCGATCCCAACCGGGCCACCGCTTGCCCGCGCACCCACCTGCTACAAACACAGCCCATCCACCGAATTCACTTTGCCTACTACCCCCATCAGCGCCTGCAAATTTTTTTTTTTCATAGTCTATGGCCTCCCGCCCCGACCACCGGTCTCCCCGTGCCCCAATCGCCTCGAGAACCCAATCTCCTTGATCTCCCTAATGCCCACTCCCCCTCACCTGGTTCGCTATTGTGCAAGATGGAAAATACCAAATAACCGTGAGGCCCGTAGTCAGGAGACAGGATTCCTTGAGTAGTAGTGAATATATTCCATTTTATATTAGGTTATGCTGGATAGTCGAGATCCTCAGTACGTCATGGTAACACGGAAGACAAGGGCTTGATTGTCGATGTCGTAGCCGCTTTCGTCCTTGTACGTGAATTTCCCGGTATTCATAGAACCGTGTTGGGAGATGAAGTCGTTGTCAGAGAGGGTGAAGATAAAGTATTCCTTGGAGTCGGTTCCGGGAAGACCGGGATGACGGAAAGGGATTCCCACTTTTCGTTCCAGAGCCGGAATTAGCGTTGGTACCGTATATATAAACAACATGCAGTGAAGACTTGCTAGGAGATACTCATCCTGTTTGCTACCATTGCGCATCCAAAACTTGCCCAACTCCTCATTATTATTGATGTCCAACCACACACAAGTCGTCGCCGCCGTCACATTCCCCCTAAGACACCCTCTAGCGCCACCATCTCGTTCTTCCCATCGTACAACCCCTTCACATTTGTCGCATTCGCAATATCGGCAATGTTAATGTACCTGTACAGCGACTCCGTCTCATACTGGTCGTGCCCGGCGCCCAAGTCGCATGACAAGACGATGAATTGGCCGTTGGGAAGCACGCGCATCTCGGATTGGGCGGCGACAGTTTCGGGAGAGCCGTCGGAGTAGACGTTGCAGTAGACGGGGAGTTCGACGACGTATTGGGATTTGTAGATGAGGTTGGTTTTATTGGTGATGTTGTACTCGAGGAAACGAGTATAGCGGCCCTTGGTGTCGGTGTTTGCTTATAAAGTAGTTAGTACTTCTCGCTATAATATTCACAGATGATGGCATCAGGGAACTTACGCTGTCTTGTACGCCGGAACTCTGGAGAAGATCCCAAAGGGTCTTCCTATCCTTGAAAACAAAGATGCCCTCGAAGCCCTGATTGTTGGCACGACCGGATATCGGGTCGTCGGTGAAGCCGTTGGTCATGTTGTAAATGGCCAGTCAGTCATTAGTGAAGTTGATCGTCTCATTGTGGTACAGAATGAAAGCTTCTAGAGGCTTAATCAAATTAAGGATTTTACCGTCGGTATCAACATAGTCTATAGCTTCGTTAATACACATAAAACAACGAACTATGAAACTCAACAACGCTTACAAATATAGCCCATACTCATCCGAAACCCAAAAGTCCTGTCATCATTCAAAGTCAAACCCTCCGAATCAATACTGATCCGCACACCCCCCGTGCTATCCTCTCACCCGTCCCCTGGATACACAACTCCTGGAACCCCCGGCCACCCCTCATAATCCCTCACACCGTCGTCGGATCCAATCCCGTTACTGGCTCCCCCTCGGGTCCGTAATCCCCACATTCATCTTATAAACCAACTTTAAATTCGCCTCCATTGTCACATTTCCTGCCAACTGCATCTCAATACCAAAAGTGTGAATGTGCGGCTGGTAGTTCGTCGTTTCGTTCATGTTCCAGCTGCAGTCTAGAAGGAAATAAAGAATCTCCGTGTACAAACCAGCGGAGTCCAGAGCTCAGCTGGCGGGGTCGAGGGCGATGGGGGACCCGATGCCGCCGAGGGTGTCGTTGAAGATGTCGTGATTGGTAAAGGGCAGGCGGGGGACGGGGGTGGGGGACATGTAGAAGTAAGTGTTGCCACCACACGTTGTAGTGTTCACCGAATCCGGCGTCAAACCCGTAGTGATATTCATCGACTGACAAGCGGCCGTGAAGGCGCCGGTCTCCATAGAAAGAATAGCAGCTTTTCCCATGATGACGATATCTTGATATTGTTGATGAAGATACAACTCTTGATCGGATCGATAAAAAGCAGCGAGAAGAGGAGATTTAAAACTGCTGAGGGTGAAGCAATCGTCATATACTAGCGTCATATCATCAATCCTCCACCATTTCCTGCCCGTCCATACCCGGATCCACATTCCTCCCACCCACTAAGGCCCCCCGCCTCGACGGCACAGCGCACGCGCCATCGGGGGCCATTGGAGCGCAGGGAGTCATTCAAATAGGGGTGATATTATGGCATGGGATGAAGCAGCGATTGTTGAAACAATGCCGAGCTTAGCTGATGGGTTCCGGGGGATAAGTGAGGGTGTCTGTTTGACAAGAAGAGGAATGAGAAGTTGGATGGACGTTGTGATTGTAATAATGATGATCCTTTAGGGTGTTTGCCGTGCCTGGCAGGAAGGGATCCTTCGGAGGGCGGCCGATCGGAGCCGAGGTTGATTACGTTAACTTAAAATATTGACAACGTAACTATCTACATTCCAACTGTAAAAACCTCGCCATAGTAATTCCTTAACATATCAAAGCCATAGTGAAGAGACCTTGGTAATTAACTCCAAAACTGAGGCTCAATCTTACGATCGGTTTGCACTATGAAGCTTTATCCACACCAACTACCCCCCATCCTTCTTCATCCCGCAACTAAAAACGGGTCCCCTTTCCTAATCCATCCAACCCCCCCTCCTAATTTCACAACCTTTCACTATCGTGACTTTTCTTAACAATTCTACAACCATAAACTACTTTACCTAACCTCACTTAAGTTCACAATGGAAATCATCTTATCACTCTATTAGTACTTTCAGGAACAAAAACACACAAGATCCTTCTCCCACGTACTACCTTTATTCATATCTGCCACCAAGAAGATCCACAGGCGAAAAGAAACGCAAAAGCTCAGAACCGGAGTCAAACCAATGACTTCAAGAACTGCAGTCTCACACACTACCACTGCGTTATCTAACCCCCCACATTGCATGTTGAAAGTACAGCGGTTGGTTATTCTTATGTACAGTGTAAGATGAGCATCATCACAGCTATATCGGTTGATCTGAGTTTGCTCAATCACATTGTTATTATCATCTGACATACAAAAATTGACGTGTATTATATGTTTGTTTTTCACTGAAAACTCAGACCGGCCGTTGAGAATCTCACATAATCACACTTTCTCACGCTTCCACATCCTCACAACAACATAAAGTCTCGGATCCCATATATAAGATAAAGTTCCATGATAGTCATGGGTATTTTTAAGACGTTAGCAAACATTACCACCTAATATCCAACCTACTAACCAATCAATCAACCCACCCCGTCTCATCTATATTCGCGAATACTCATCCATCTTCCGTCTCCCTCCCAAGTCTCTTGCAGGCAAATAAATGATGTCATATCCTCATCCTCCGCCTGTGTGCAACCGTAAAAACAATAAATAACAAGTTTGGCTCAGTGGTGACATGAAACAAAAAAAGCAAAGAACATCAAAAAAGGAGAAACTGAAGACAACATGAAAATACGAGGAAATGGTCAATGCCACCAAGGTTCCCGGCAAAGACTTTGACTCAGTCCAAAGACAGGATCGGACTCTCACCCAGACACCCAGTGCATGGCGGCAACCCACAAGGGAGCCATCTCCACGTAACCTTTACTATCTTTAATGGTCCTTATCCCCAGGTCACGGCATGCTTGTGACACTACAGAGTAGCAGCCCTGGGTGAACAATGACCATATGTCTAAAAAAAAAGAAAAATAGACATTCTCAGAATAACAGAGATCATTATGCCCGCAGCTCACTCGTACAGCTTCCAAGGATCAAAATCATCCCCTCGCACATGTGGCTTGGCAGATATGCCCAGGCCCAAGCCATCATTACTGTTGCCATTCGGCTCTCGCACAAGTGTAGGGGCAAACCCATCTCAGAACTTGACATCCAGTCAAATCTCCTCTTCATCCACCAGCTCCGAAGGCTTGAGAAGGCCACCGACCTTGGTACGACGTTCATAGTCAGCAGCCTTAGCCTCACGGTCTTGTTGCTCCTTCTCGAATGCGAACAATTCCGCATTGTCACTGGCGAACTCCTTGAGGGAAATCAGGAAATCGCGCAGGCTCAGGCGGAAGCGGTCGTATTGAGTGTTGAAGGAGAAGAGACCCTCAACAAAGGTCTGGATCTGGGCACTAAATTGGAAGAGGGTTAGTATGTGTACACTTTACAGAGTTAAAAGTAGTAGGAATCACTTACGGCTGAAGGTTGGTGAAGGCATTGCGTAGCAGCTGCGAGATAAAGTTGGACAGGAACTCGTGGTTACTGGTCCCAGTAGGAGCCTGGTCCACGGTGTAGATGGGACCCTGGATCTTGGGCTGAGTATTGTCCGCAGGCTTGACAAAGTACATCATGCGCATGAGAATCATGGACTGAGTCTTGTAGCCTGCCTTGTGATCAGAATCCGTGATGACGAAGAACACATCCTGAAGAATCGAAATGAAGAACTGCTGGAAGAAGAGGTTCGACGTCGTGATATCAGTCTCAGCAATATTGTTGATCAACTCAAGACACATATTGAGACCGGCAGCCTCAACATCGCGGTTGTCGTGCTTGAAAGCCCACGAACAAGAATCAATGACGAACTTAAACTGGCGATTATCCAACTTGAGAAGAGCTGCGCGAATCTGTTAGCAAAGGGGTGAATCGTATGCATAGGGGCTGTCTTCAACTTACCAGGGAAGCACTTGAGGTTGATGGCACGGAGGAGATTGAAAAACTCAACACGGTGCTCGGGGAACTCAGAGAAGTCCTTATTAATCATCTCCAGAGTGCACTCAAAGACGTTCTGCATGATGATAGGAATTTGGTCTTCCATAAGAGACTATTGAGAAAATTACGTTAGCAAGTTGTAATGGGAGCGTATAAATGAATGTTGTAAACTTACGCCAAGCTTGGTGATAATCACTGACATGGCCTTCAGGACCTCAGCATCGCGGGCACCAGACACATTAGTGTTATAGTCAGTAAGGACCGACTCCAGCAGAGGTGGGACCATCTGCTGGCGGACGGCGTTCAAGTCCTCGGCCTTGTCGACGTATGTCTCAATGAGCTTGAGAATTTCCTTCTTGATAGTACGCAGACCACGAACCTTGGGCATCTTGGTTGCAATCTCGCCCTCATTAGCAACAGCATCAGAGATAAGACCACTGGTGGCACGATACATCTGGAGCATGTCACTGTAGATACGGCCAACCTGGGGGTAGAAGTAGGTGCCGATCGAGGTACACGCGGAGACGTTAGTCTTCATGATGTTACCGATAATCTTGATGGTTTCGGAATCTTGAAGAATTCCGGGGTTCAGGTTCGCCTGCTTGATGATCTCATCCCAAGCGATATTGGGAAGAGACATGAGGGAGGCGAGGAGATGCTCCTGAGAGTTTTTGTTACCCTGAGCAGCAACCATGTAACCACAGGCCTCGTAGAAGGTGTGGACCTGCTGAGGAGTCAGGTCGCAGGTGATGTTGTTCATGTTGGCGACAATCTCCGAGATGAAGGGCTCCTGCTCAGTAGGCTGGAGCGCGACAAAGTGGCGACGGCACTGCTTAGCAATCTTGATGAAGGTATCGCAAGCCATGTCCTGAACACCCTCATGGGATTCATGCATGAACTCAAAGAGCTTGTTGACGACAGTCTTCAAAAACTTCCAGTGAGCCTTAAGGAAACGGGGATACTGACCAACAATGTACATGATGTTGGACGCGACCACGGCCTTGTTGTCCTTGCCGCGCTTCATCTCAGTAAGACCCAGAAGATCCTTGATGACCGTGACCAGGAATCTCTTCTCAGTCTCCTCGTTCATAGCCAGAGAAATGGAACCAATAGCCCAGCAGAGGACGTTGCAGTTGTGCCACGACCACTGGGAGCCGTCGACCTGTTTAGCAAGCTTCTCGGTCATAATGTTCTCCGTATCCACAACGTCAAGGTGAGTCAGGTACACCAAGCACTCACGGATAGTCTTGTACAACTGGACAGTATCGGACTCCTTGACGAACTCACGAACAATCTCACCCTCATCATTCTCAACGATGAGAACCTCCTCAGGACGCACCATGTTCTCGATCATGACAACACGAAGGTTGGACAGAACCTCAGTGTATTTGTGTTTGCGGAGAGGGTAGTCAGCCATCAGGCCAGGATCACGGGCACCACCGGTAGGGATGCTACCGGAAAGAGCCATCATGGGGTTGGCGTCGGTGACTGGGAGCGCTTGCATCTCATCATAGAGCTCTTGGACAAGCTTTAGCCAGTAGTCCAGGCAGATCTTGAACAGCTCACGGTCCTCAATCTGAGATATCCGAATAAGATAAAAGTGACCGTGGGTGAGGAAGTCGCGGTTGGGAAGCTTTTCGATGAGGTTGAGATGCATGCTGAAGAAATTGCACAAGAAAAGGGCAAGATTTTGGATAAATTCTTGATCTCTGCTGTTACTCTGGGGGTAAGTGATGCGAAGATCCAGGTTGAGAGGAATAAGATTTGCGATGGTCGTTAAGACCTCAGTAAACATCTTGACCAACGCTTCATCGTAGTTGGCGGCGCCGTTACCGGTAGTCTGAAGGCCACCAATCTCGGTCAGAACCTGAAGGGTGATATTGCGGAACTCGGGAGTTTCCAGGAAACGCGAGCGAAGGGTCTCAATCAGGTTGGTCTCGAAGATGTAGCCGAGGGAATCCAGTTACAGAAGCGGAGAAGGGTTTCCAGAGTGGCCTTGACCAGGGAGACGGAGTTGGTGTTCTCAAGAATCTCCTGGCACAGTTGGAAGATCTGGGAGAATTCGGCGCACATAGTGGTCTTCAGGTTCCGGGTCTTGGCGGAGGTCATCTGGTCGGCGGAGTAGTCGAAAACCTCCTCAGACAAAAGGCGCAGAATGATCATATTGTTCTCACAGACTGACAAACTCTTACGACAAGCCTGGATAATCTCATTGATGAAAGTGGGCCAGTTGTGGGGCCATTCTTGCTTGAGAATGGAAACAAGCACCAGGTTTAGCTTGTTGAGAAGGGTCTTGGAGTTCTTGAGTTCTTCTTCGGAGCTAGAGCACTTGAGGATGAATTCCACAATGAAGTTACGAATACCTGTCACACATAACTTGGTTAGAGAATTATTCCTATGATGTTCTCAGAACATAACCTACCAAGGCATTGCTCACGAGGAAGAACCTTCCAGCGCGTCATGATGACATTGTCGAGGACCTGAAGACCAAGGACTATAGTATGTTAGCGGGAGATCTTTGTCGAGTGTTGTATGGGACATAAGTGTAGTCTGATGGTGCTGAGGGAATGCTGAGGCTCTTTGCGACACATTCCTAGGGATACATCATGACGGCATGCCGCAAACTCTCGATGAAGTACATGTGCTAGGATCGATTGGTGGGAAGTGGTGATCATTGAGTTCTATGGGGAATTCGTACACTTGGTCGGAGGGTAGATCGCTTCGGACAGAATTTGGTCGACAAGGAGCCAAGCATCGGGGTCCTCCTTGAACTATAGATGACGAAGAGATTAGGTTAGTTAAACGGGAGGATAACACCAATGGCATGGTGGCGTTGAAGGCGCATAACGGTGAGGAGTAGGACTGACCTGGTTCAAAGTATCATTGGCTTTTTTTTGCTGTAAACGATAATCGCAAAATTTGTAGTCAGTAAGTCTGTTCGGCGCTTCCTGGAGCTTCGGCTTGTAATTGACCATAGACGGTCCGGCCTGGAGCAGTTTCGTACCTGTTCGCCTCTACCTTCGTAGAAGGTCTGGACAAGCGCGTCCAGCTCAGGTACTGTGGGCATTTCTTCGGTGACGGAGGAGGTTGTTAATACGGGTAGGGGAAGATAGATAGAAGAACAGCCCAAGGCGCACGGCTGGCTGGAAAGAAAAGTCGAGAAAAGAAGTCGAAGAAGGAGATGGTAGGTTTTGGCTGTGGTGAATGAGGAGAAGAAACCTAGCACGGGCGGGGTTTGGGAAACCACTGGCAAACTGGACTAGGTTGGCTATGGCACTTTGCACTTGCAGGCGACACAACACGATTCCCAAGTAAATAGAGGTCAGCGAAACTAAATCCGCATAGGTCTTAATGCTAAGAAGGTGATTTTTAGTGAAAGAAATAGGACTAAAGGTTTGGCAAATTGATAAAATTCAACGTTCCCAAACAATATCTCGATGTCTGTTTGTACTCCAGTCCTGGCGTTGTGATGGATAGAAGGCAGACAGACAAAGTAGCAGATTAGCTGGATGGAATCTGCTTATGGTAATGTTGACGCTCTCCTTTGGTAAAAAAAAAGGGCGAGTTACAGCGGCTACGGGGGCGTCTAAGCCTGGCTTTTACAGGACGAAGACTACTATATGTGGGGGAGGAGCAACTGCAGGTAAATTCAGATGCGACTGCTTGAACAAGCACTAGCAGTCGTGATAATTGTAGAGCTCTATACTAGTGGATTTAAAACATTATAGTATTACTAATGATTCCCGTTCTAAGACATTTACGATCAAGAAACTTTAGACCCATCCACACAGATATTTTTGCATTCTGGATGAAGGGAAGCCCATCGCTATTTCGAGATTTACACACATTTGGTCTACTGTAGTACCCAATTCTGAAAATGCACGTCTTGCACTTCTACTGAAGATGGCGGGGCGATGGTCAGTCGCTGCTATTCACAGGGTCCTTCCTGCTTTGCAGTCTCAAGGCCAAGCGATTGCCACAGCTCTCTACTTTGTCTACAGCACTACTAGTAGTTGCCTCACGCAACGAATCCACATTGGGCTCTTCTTTTTTTTCTCGCTTAGTCAACGGAGATTTCTCCTTGATCAGCAAGTACCGAGACCTATCCACTTTTCCAGCCCATATTCCAGCCCAAAGCATCCATCACCATCTAAAAGCGCCCCGCCTCAGCAGGTACCAGAACACTCCTACATTCTTCCAAAGGAAGAATAATGCAATTGTTTGTTTCCTTTATCTATTGCTTAGTAGTCTACAATTATCTTTCAGGATTATGCAGAATTACCTGCAAGCCGGCCACGGCAGCGCTGCAGCTAGATGGACAGTTACTTACTTCATTGAGCAAGGTGTAAATAGCACCTGCAGGTATCCTCTTCACGACCGCCAATAGTAAGCAGATGCAGGTGGGATCTGGTGACCAGATGGTCTGCTTGTTTGATGACGATGCTGGGGATGAGAGATATCCATCTATGATTATCGCTGCTTCTGAGACCCACTTTCAGTGAGGATTTTTTTCTGCTCTGGGTCCCTAATTCACTTCTATAAAAATATATATATTCAAGAACGTGATCATCTTCCAGCCGCGCCGGAATCCACTTCGGGCGGTCTTCAAGTCCCCGTGCATATGCCCCACTTTTACCGGTCATTCGATACGTTTCTATAGCGGTGGTTCGACCGGCATCAATTGCAGTGCAAAGGCTTGCTAGACTTGTTATCTCATAGCACTTAACTCGGGTATCATTTAGTGGTTTATCGGTGAATTTGGAAATATTTTATTCAAGTATTAGGTATATGGAACTACCATTGATGCTTTCACTCCTAGCATCACCACAAGGGTTTTTGCCTGTTCTGTGGAGCATTCTAGCACAACGCCCGTGGGGCGGATTAGCATCCCACTCTACTACTGCGAGTTACAGCTTATGAACTTTTCTGGAATCTTTCTCTGCAACCTCATCTCACATCTGGCTTCACGCCAAAGCAATCAGGCTTTCCTTGAGAGCGTTGAGAGCCTTGTCAACATCACCACGCTCAGCATCAAGCTGTGATAATCACGTTAGCATTCGAACTAGAATTGAAGTTTTGGTGATATTAACTCACAGCGCTCACACCCATGTGGCCAAAACGGATGTACTTAGGAGCGATCTCCTTGTGAACACCGCCGGCGAAGATGATGCCGGCCTTGCCCAGAGCGATGAGAATATCGGTTGCCTTCACATTCTCAGGAAGGTAGATGGCAGTCATCCCGTGAGCCTGCTCCTCAGGCTTGGAAGCAATCTGTCTGAGACCTAGATCACCAACAAACTTCTTGATCCGATCAGAGGTAGCAATATGACTGGCAAAGCGCTCAGACAAGGGCTTGGCCAGAATAAGAGTAAGAGCAGTATTCAGGGCATGAATAAGCTGGGGAGAAGGAGTGGCAAAGTATGAAGGCTTCTTAGCCTCGTAGTTCTTCATGACTATCGCATTCTTTAGCAGGAATTTCTCCGTAACTCCAAGGGAACTACTTACTAGGAAGCCAGTTCTTCATGGAAGCGAAGTAAGAAGCCGGAGGGGTCTTCCGGGACTCGAAGGCCTTGATCGCCCGGCTGGAGAACATGGAAATAGACAGGCCAGCGGGACATCCAATGGCCTTCTGACTAGCAGTAACAACACCATCCAAATCCCAGGTATCGAAAGCAATCTCCTCGCAAGCAACACTGCAAACACCGTCGACAATAACCAAAGTATCAGGGGAAACCTTGCGGACTAACGCAGCCAGGTTCTTCAGCTCACTAAGCACACCAGTCGAGGTATCAACATGGGTCACGGTGATAATCTTATACTTCTTCTCAGCGAGCGCCTTCTCGATCTCGGGAAGTTGGGGCTTGGTTCCGATGGCTGCCTTGAGAACAGTCACGTTGGCACCGTAGGTCATTAAGCAGTCAGCAAAGCCATCACTGAAGTATCCACTCTGAAGGACTAAGACGTCCTCGCCAGCCTCAACCAGGTTGGCGGAAACGAGATCCCACCCAAGGGTACCAGACCCAGAAATGATGAAGGGTTGCGCGGAGGGGTCTGTAGTTTGGAAGAGCTGGCGGGTCATAGTAAGGGTTTCGCTAAAGGTGACGATGAAATCGGGGGCAGTGTGTCCCTGACTACAGAGTCATGATCATCGTGTTAGTGGCGTTGGAGTCTCTTGAAGCTTATTGTATTGTGTACCTCCAGTGGCTCATAGAATTGAGAACGGAATCGTCGAATTCGATGGGGCCCGGGATGAGCAGAGTCGGGTGGGGAGGTTGAGAAGAAGGCATTTTAGTGTGATTTTGCTGCAAGTATCATAAGATTGTCAGTTTCTGTTATCATGTACTATAAACCTGCCAAATATAATTATGGCGATCCTTCGCTATTTCCCAGATCATCGTCAGCCAAGACCTCACTTTTAAAGTTTAGGTTGCCAGTGATGTAATGCGGAATGTTCTAAAAGCATCTGGCAACTATCACACGAGTTGTCAAAGCTCATTTATAGCTAAAGATATCGGACTTTCTTACTTACTGTTGAAAATGATAGATGAGATAAAGATGAAGCACAACCAGATGACAAAACAAACGGACGCCAACTCGAATATAAAGAATAATGGAGCTCCTTGCACTTGGGGCAACAGATTCCCATGATTGGACCCCGCGATAACAACGCTCTTGCTATGTTGGACATAATGGACAGGCTGCTGTAGAAAGGGTGTAATACTGCACCAAATGCCTGATGAGGGTCAGTTACAGCTGTGACCGGTCAGTTGCAGGGCGCTGAACAGCAGTGTAGTGGATCCGGGTCTGTTACAATTGGCTAGTAAGGATGTGAGTATTGGAGACAAACTTCGGCACATAGCGTGGGCGATGAGGACTAACACGATGAAGCAAGTAATGAGATGTGGAATTGAGTGCAAAGTGTAAAGATTTCTGGTTCCAACAAGTGACTACAAGGCTACTACAAAATCTTCAATTATCGCGAGGTTTCGGGGCTGATTCAATGAGACTATTTCCAATTCCCGACCTCGGATGAAAGGCAGCCGTGATAGCCATCCTCCGGGTGGCCGCGGCTCATAACTCCAAGCTATCATGCTACATAACCACACTACGAGAACATTAAAATGAACGACATACAAATAGGTCCATAAGATTTCCCGCGGGGTCCTACAAATGTGTAACATTATATCAACGTCCCAATGCAAACTCTTTACCGCGCACACCATTCCTTGATAGCCACTTCTTGAGGCAAGCACCAATTGTCTTTGATATCTTTATCCATAAAGCCTCGGGATACTCATATTACTCGATTAGGTTTGATCAATGGCGTCGTTTTGGCCTAGAGCTTGATGTATAGGATGGACCCATGAGCGCATATGGTGGGGCATTTGAAGCTTGTTACAGGGTTGTCATATATAGTGGACCATGGAAGGTTTACAGGGAAGTGGGGACTCTGAAGGGTTGGGCTGGTGCTATTGGCGAGCTGACTGACATATCGACTGTCGGCTTAATGCGCGAACACTCAGCAGAGTGACGTCGTTGTAGACATCACGGATTTCGAAAAATCATACAATTGAATATTGTCTGGCGCAATCATATTGAGATCACTTAATCCAATTGTAATTTTCCCTCTAATCGCCAAAACTCCCCCATTATTCCCTCCTCACCACTGCATGACCCCGGCTCGCCAGGCGCCAACATACCTAGCCCTTCCTTCCCAGACCTTGCCCATCCCTCGCCACAAGCTAGCCTGCCGCCAAACTACAATCAAGCTCTGACGTCGCTCAACTCCACCATCATCAACCACTCAGCCCGATCAACACCTCGCCTACCCGACCCATCACAACCCTCATCCGGTGCACCCGTCTCCCGACCTCACTATGACCTTCCTAATTCTTGTCATCGGCGACATGCACATCCCCGACCGTGCCCTCGACATCCCCGCCAAGGTCCGTATCCCACCCAACCCTCACCGCCCCCGCTCTGCCCGCTGCCCAAACTAATACGGGACTCCACCCCACTCATAGTTCAAGAAACTCCTCTCCCCCGGTAAAATTTCCCAAACCCTTTGCCTCGGTAACCTCACCGACAAAACAACCTACGAGTACCTCCGCAGCATCTCCCCCGACCTCAAGATCGTCAAAGGCCGCTTTGACGTTGAAGCGACATCCCTCCCGCTCACTCAAGTCGTTGCGCACAGCTCGTTGCGCATTGGGTTCCTCGAGGGCTTCACATTGGTGTCAAATGAACCGGATATCCTGTTGGCGGAGGCGAGCAAGTTGGATGTCGATGTGTTGTGTTGGGGCGGTACGCACCGATTTGATGCGTTCGAGTATATGGATAAGTTCTTCGTGAACCCAGGAAGTGCAACGGGGGCTTTCTTGCCGTCGTGGACGAATGAGAAAGAAGAGCCAGTGCCAAGTTTCTGTCTGATGGATGTAAGTCAGAATGTCAAGGTTAGAACATGGTGGACGTGATACTAACTATGAATGATAATAGGTCCAAGGCATCTCCCTCACACTCTACGTTTACCAGCTACGAAAAGATGAGAATGGCAACGAAACCGTTGCGGTTGAAAAGGTCACCTACACCAAACCCGTCGAACTGACCGCTCCCACCTCATAAAGCCTTGATATCGCCATTAGCTTCAAGTCAGATAATTATTTTCTAATCTTGTCTCGATATGATGCTCATTAACGATTTGTTGCCTTGTTATTTACGCCTTGATCACTCTTGCGATGTCCATTCTTGATTATACCCATAATATACGAACTGCATTTTATGTTAGACCCGAGACATGATCACTAGTAGACAATAGAACTGTGGAAATATTTAATGTGAAAATTATATTGAAACTAAAACAATGATAGGTATCTTCCGTCAAATCATATAAAACGCAACAAGCAAAACGAGCGTGAGAAGCCAAATCTCAAATGAAAACCCAACACCCAAAGCGCCATAATCTTCATAAACAACAATAAGAGAAGACAGATCCAACAAGGAAAGAGCTTTTGAGTAATGAGTGACAGAGTATCTCTAGTATCCATGATATAACATGGAGAAATCTCAAAAATAAAATAGGGTTCTGTATAATAACGAAGACTTAAGGTATAGGAAATTATGTGGCTTCATATATTGGCAATCATTCAAGGAACTGCAAAACGTGAAATGGGTATCATGGACCTATGTAGCTCATTGTGCTCTTCCGCCGAATAGGCGCCTTCGGTCTCGATTCAGAAGAGAAGCTATTAATAAGGCTGCTCTCTGAATCATCAAATAGGGACGCCTCCATATCAGCGCGCGATCTCTTAGGGGCGGACATAGTGGCACGCTTACGACTACGTGCAGGCTTCTCGTTCTCGCCAACATAGTTAGGATTAACATTGGCAAACCCATGCCGTCTGTTCGTCTTCTTTTGGGCAACGGGCGAAGGGACGGTAAATTCATAAAGGTCGACATCTTCAACAATGTCATCTGGGTTGACGAGCTCTACCGAAGTAGTCTCGGGAGCTTCAGGAGCAACATCCCACGCGGCAGAAGAACGGCGTTTCCGACGGTCAGTAACCACGGAACTGGGTAGGATGTCATCGGCGAACTTAGACGATTCGTTGGTGATGGACTCTTCCACTGGAGGTGCAAGCGCAGAGTCTACCATGAGCTCAATGACAGCAGTCTCGGTGGGCTTACGATCTTGCGGCTTGACAAATAGATCCGCAGAAACGTCTTGTCTAGAAGCCGATGACCTTCGCATATACTTGCCCTCGCCAGCAACAGCATCAAACAATGCCTTGGTAGGGCGGCGCATCTTGTCGCGCAGGTTGGGCTCAGCATAACTAACGGCAGCTCTTGCTCTTCTGCTGGGGCGGGAGGTTTCGCCATTCAGCGAGATGTGCAAGGGCGGGGGCGTGTCGTCTAATCTAAATGTGTCATCAATGACTTTGGGAGTTGGTGAGCACATCGCCATTTCCGACTCTGTTATACTAGGTTCGTCGGGAATAACCGTAACAGTTTCAGACTTCTTATTCACGAGCACCGCAGGTTGAACAATATGAACCTGCTCCTTGTTACACGTTTGTGATTGATCCTTGGTATTCCTGAATACGTTCTCATCTTGGCCAGGCTTTGATGGCTTCGCCTTCTCCTTCTTGCCATTGGCCTTCTCGGTCTTTCGGGCACTAGCCATGTCCTTATTGGTGCTCTTGATGGCCAGAGGTTTCCGGGAAGGCTCTGTAGCCTCACAAGGTTTAGTCTCAGGGTTGACAAGAACAGCGATAGTGCTCTTCTTTGACTTGGACTTTCTAGGCGCAGGTGCAACGTTCTCATAGTCACTTTCGGAAGTACGAACGATTTCAGAAGCGTCATTTCTAAGCTTGCGCTTTCCGGTTTTAGGTGCAGGGACAACGAGGGCGTCAATATGAGGCGGATCAATGGTAGAAACGACAGGAGAAGGTAATCTTTGGTTTGGTGACTCAGTAATTGGCTCGGCGGGAGACGCTGTGAGTGCTCGAGGGTTTTTAGCGGCAGTCTTGGTTGGGGTTTCAGGAATGAAATCGTCGTCAATAAATCTGGAACTTGGTGGCGGCCCCATCATTGGCGACGTCATAAGATCATGGGTCCTTTGGGGTTCTGGTAAAGTTGATTGTTCAACACTAGACGTGAAGGATCTTTCGTTAGTCAACTAAACAATCACTAGTATCGTTTAGATAGAATGTGTAACGTACATCTCAGCACCGCGAGGATAAGTGTTGTTTTCCATGATCGGCGCAAGACGGCCTTGCTCAAGTGCTTGTTCTTCCAATTCCTTAGCCATATTCCGAAGGCCATTGGCGCGGCGACGAATTGTAGATTTTGGAGTCGCGATTTTTCGTGGTGATACTGATTGTCTTTTGGCAGGTGGTTCGTTACCCAGCGAAGACAAAAGTTCATTCATATCAGATAGTTGAGCCTCCAGTCTTGCTCTAATCTCGAGGGCATGGTCAGCAATACGAGCGGTTTTGTTGTCATTGATCTCTTTCTCCATATGGAGAATGTTGGATTTCAATTCGAGGTTTTCGGAGAGCATGCGAGCACATTCGGATTCGAGTTGGCGCAAACGGATTGCTTGTGTGGAGTTTACTCGCGCAAGTTCTCTATTCTGGCGCATCATTTTTCGTCGCCCTAAGTAAAAATATTGGTGTTAGCTATCTGGTTGTTCACGCGACAAAAATCATGCGATCAATAGTGGGGAGACCTGTCACGTACACGCTTCAACAACTTCTGCCGGATATGTCTCTGGTGTTGAGCGGACCTGTTGGCTATTTTGGGTGGGGTCGATTAATCGCGCCATTGTTGTTTCAGTCTATATGAGCGAATTGGCGAAATTTGAAGGCGTATATATCGATATATCGAGGTCGTGATGATATTGTAATATAGAGTGACCAAAGACAACAAATAATACAAGCATTCAAATTCTCAGCGCACAGGAAAAAGACAGAAAGCCCTTGGCGGGTTGAAAGGAGAACTCAGAGGGCTTCCTGTTGTACGCCCGGAGGACAGAAACCTGGATGGGCCTAGGTTTGATGTTGAAAGAATGGTGAAAGAAGGACGGACCACCAGCAAGCAGCGAAATTTCGAATGCTTGTTATTTACATTTGTCCCAATCAGGATTAGCGTTCATGCTTGCTTCTTAGTTGCTAGGGTCCTTGACTTTAAGCTTCTTATGTATGTCACGTGACTTGTAATCGGCGGTTAGAAAGGTTTATTGTTAGTTAACCCTACTGGTCGTTCAAGAACGTGACATGTTGATATACAGGCACTTAATCACATGTAAAACCCAACAGGACTAGTTTTCATTCACTTGATTGTTCACAACAACTGTTAATTGACATCGTTCACATATCAAAAGCTTAAATCGCTGTGAGGGATCCTAGACCTACATAGTTTTCACTATCTTCTTTCCTTATTATTCATTCATATCCAACTATACGATGAATTCTAGATCGTTAGGACACATGCGAGGCACAAGCCAACATAATGTGGGTCAATCTCCCTTGTTAGCCGCCCGCATTTCTGAAAAGAAACAAGAATTGGATAATTTGAAGGAGCTTCGCGATCTTAGTGCGGCTGTTTCTGTCCAAATGGAGCAATTAGAACACAAGCTGTCAACATTATCCGATGGTACTGAAGGTAAATTCACACCGAAAATATTCATTTAGTTATATCACTAATCTTAACAATTGTTTAGCAATTGCAATGGTGATGGGTAATTGGCACAATGTTCTCCGAGCTATCAGCATGGCATCATGTAAGTTGGCTATCTTCATACCCTCGAGTCTGTGAATGGCAGGGATGTACGCGCCTCTGAATCGGCACACCGTGAATCGCCAAATTCACAATTGAACCCATAAACCCATGATCTTGACATCTGACTAGTCTCTCTTCCAGCAAAACTCGTCAAGTCCATGAACACTTCTGCAGACGAACCTCCTATCCTCCCGCAAACCCTAGTACGAATTCCGACGGAGCATGCACCGGCGGTTCAGGAACGGGCCGATGAAGCAGAGGGGGACGCTAGCGATGCTATGATCTAGTAGGCTTTTTGACTTTGTTGTTTTTCTTCATATACCCAGGACTTTCCAGACCCAATAACGCAATTTGCAACGATTATGTAATTCATATTTTATAAGAATCCCGAAACGAAAACAGGTCTCATGTGAATATAATCTACATCTAAATGGTCACACATACTGTAAATAAGTAAAAGGCAAAAATAACAACACACAATTCCGTTATTAACTCCACAGAGGTGCAGTAACCTCAATTGCCCTCTCAACAACTGCCTTAACGCGGTCAGAGAATACCTTATTCGCAGACTCGATCTCTAGATGCTCCAACCACACCTTCGCCTGCATTCGATCCAAAGACACCATGACACCGGGAACCGGAATGCCAATCTTGTGCAACCTCTCCAATTCAGATAACTTTTGCTTCGCAATCTCTTCCTTGTGCTCTTCCGTTTCTTCGGTCTCACACTCGGGGATATCCTGAGCAATATTCGGTTCAGTAATGGGACTGACGTTGTCGGCGCCGAATTGGGCTTCAAGGAACATAAATATTCTGTCGAGACGTTCCTTGGGGTCAACGTGAGAGTGCGGATTATTGGAGAGGCGGGCCACGACTGCCTTGTTGTCCTCTTCGCCGTGAGAATGAGAGTGGGGGTACTTGATCGCTTGACGGCAGCAGGACTGGTTTCCGCCATCATGAGGAGGACGATGATAGAGTCGGCCATACCATCATTAAAGAAATTACCTTCCCATTCCAATTCGACTTCTCTGTTGCTCATGTAGCGGAGCTTAATGCATCCCATGACCATATAAGCAGCAACCAGGTGCGGTAACTCTTCATCAGCCATCTCAGCATCCTCCTTAGTACTTCTGTTAAGAGTCTGCATCTCGGGAAGCTCATCAACAGCACCAAATGTACTCTCAAGGGTCCATTTTATAAGATCAGGACCGGCAGCACCCATAGTGAAGCGTTTCTTGCACGTGATAGCGGTGGTGTTCAATCCAGCGTACTCGCGGAGATCATCAGGCGCCATCAGCGAGAGCTTGAAGTCGTTCTGGACTAAGACACCCGTGATTGTGCGCGCATCCTCACTCTCGGAGGTGATCAGATAGGTGGGAGGAGGAATCTCAGCCAGCTTACCGACAACCTTGGCGATCTTGTCAGACTTGAAGGGAATACGAAGCTCTTCGCAGTTCTTCGGACTGTACACCTTGACCTTGGTGGCCTTGCCAGTATTGAGTGAAAGTAACTTGGACTTAAGTCTCATCATATTGTGGACTTCACCGTGAACCAAGATCTAGATATGTGTTAGCAATATCCATGTCAGATAAAACTATCATTCAATACTTACAACGACAGGCGCAGATACTTCTTCGATGAACTCGCGGTTCTCGTTGCCATCGACGTGAGCAGCAAATGAGTATTCCTCAACACTGCAACGACGAGGAATCATAGTCTTCTCACCATCGCGGCGAGAAGCAGCGCCATGATTACGGGACATGACAGCCTGGATCTGATCCGGCTCCTGCATGATCTGCTTAGCCATCGTGCCCTCGACACTATAACCGGTGATGATGACACCGTTCTTGTCATTTGGCGCCCATCTCTCCAGAAGCTCACGACTGACGCCGTTTTGGAGCATACCCGGACTAGCCAACATGACACAGCTACCCAAGTCATCAAAGCGATCTAGGTTTTTCAGGGATCTGATGTACTTGAAGTCCCAGGGACCTGCCTTGCCGGTGGCATCACCAGAAGCCACGGCTTCGGCTAAACGTTCGCTGAACAAACGCTTGATGTTGTCGTTCATGGCGCCGACGTATGTCTGGTAGACCAACATACACTTCCTAGCCAGGTTACTGGCATAGTAAATCGGGACCTTCTGGAACTCGCTGTACTTATCCCAGTACTCATCGAGAATCAGAAGTAGCTCCTGAGCACGACCAAGAGCGAACACCGGCATGAGGACACGGCCACCACGATTCAAGATACTGGTGATGGACTTCATCAGGGCCTGTTCTCTTTCCATCCGAGGGGTATGTGATGACACACCGTACGTTGACTCAGTGATGAGAACATCAACCTTAACACCCCGAGGGACTTTAGCGGAGACCAAATGACGATCCTGTTCTCTGGAGTAGTCACCAGTAAAGAAAATTTTAAGACCAGCAATCTCAATCAAGAACATAGCAGCACCTAACACATGGCCGGCTGGATAGGGTGTGATACGGATGGACGAGATGGTGTGTGTCGTATGGTAATCGATAGCCTCGATCATACCGAAAGTGTTAAGATGATCTCTTTCGGTATAGACAGGCGAAGACTGTGATGATGATCCTCCGACACGGACGCCATCCTGAATTAGCCACTTGTAGATAGCCTTTGTGGGATGCGTCATGAATACACGGCCTCTGAAGTTGGTCTTGGCTAGGACATATGGTAATGAAGCCGCATGATCAACATGGAAACTAATATTGGGTTAGCGTTTATTCAGACGCATTTCATCATGACACCAGATACGATTGAATAAAAGTATGTTGGGAACAAAGTTTGTATTGATATTTGTACGAAAGCAGACCAGAGTCTAGCTGTCTGACTAATTTTGTTTTTCTTCTTCTTTTGGCAACAAATAGATGAAGCGTTGTACATCCTCTCTGACTGGTAGCTCATAGGAATCCCACGATATCGAGTCAACGCTTCCAATCATCTTGTTGATAGGTACCGTGAACCCCTACAATAAATTGCAACAAACTTCTAATTCCAACTCGTAGAAGGCAGACAGACAATGGGAATAGAGGGGTCTTACTGGCTGATTAAAAGGACATCGACAGTACTGAGGTCAAAATTATCAAAGAAGGGAAGAGCAGCAAGACCATCGTAAGCAGGGTGTTGGCCCGCATCGAGCTAAGTACCGTTAGTTGAGTGAAACTGAGAATGGGCACTTGAAGTTCAAACTAACCATGACAGTTTTACCCTTGTATTGTATGATATGACATGAACGACCAACTTCGTTACCACCGCCCAGGCAAAGGAACATGAGTTCATCAGCTGGGTCGACGGGATCATCATTTCCGGATGCCATCGCGCCGGCTTTCCGTTTGGCCGTCATACTTGTTCGGGGACTGCGTGATTAGGAGATATGTAGATGAAGAATTGGTTAGTATGAAGTCTTTGGCATTGTCGACTATCTTGAGAAGAGCAGCGAAAAAAAACAAAAAAACAAGCTAGACAGAAATACGAATGACTTGGGTCAAAAATGATGCCAATAACCACAGAATCCAAAATTCAGATAGTTCAAGGTATGCTGCAAGGCTACCAATGGGCTAAGCAAAATATCCAGTACAATAGCTAAGTTCAAAATTCACTAGACCAAAACCAGACAAGGCATCCAATCGAACCTACAATAGACCCATTTATTTTATGTAATCCCTGTCGGCTATAGCGCCGCGACGCGTCTAAGAGCCACGTGCAACATCACATGATTCTGATGAGGTCAATTTTCGAGACACAGCTTCTGACTTCATCCTTTATCACCATGGCCGGCTAATTGGACACGACAACCAAAGTCAATTTTCCCATATCTCTGCGCACAAGCGATCTTCCATCCCGAAAGAAGGTCGCACGTCATTTTTGAACCCAATATTTACATTGCGCATATTTTCCCCGGTGCCGCGCACTTTTGTTGCACCTATCTTCCTATTTGATCACTAGTAGATGAGGGTTGTAGCGTGCAGATTCACGGGCGTTTTTGCCTACTCAGCTTAACTAGCTTCGAGCATCCCTCCACCACGCGCAACGCCAATAGCAACTATCACCAGACAACCATATCGTGCATAGCCACTTGGGAATCATCAGATATTGTGACGAGACTGATTCACTAACGACACTATCTTCATTGGCGCATTTCACATCTTTGCGCAAAGTCTTCGCCCACCTCTTAACGCCGACATTCGCCAAAGGCACTACTCCTCGTTCTTTCATTCAATATGCCAATGGTCACCACTACTCCTGTCCCACCACCGCAGCAGCCGGGGATGATGAATACCGGTCTTCATCTGCCTGACGGGGCTGCCCCTTCTCCTGCCGCCATCGCCCATGCTCAAGCGCAAAGGTCATTAACCGGAACACCTACTACACCTGTACCGGTACCGATGCCAGCATATACCACCGCGACTATGGTACCGGCGGCTCCTCCGGCCCCATCATCGCCTGGAATCATGACTCCTGTGTCTATCACACCAGGCGGCATCAACAACGCTCAACATCAACAACTTCCCCAGAAACAGGCGGCACAGCAACAACTCAACCTACAACAAACTGCTATGATGCAGCACCAAGCTCAGCAAAATCAAAGCTTCCACCAGATGCCTCAAACGCCTTCCACACCAACACCATCCTCGTTTGGCCCCGGCAACATGGCCCCGCCGCCCGCTCCATCCCAGGTCAAGGAGAAGGAGGTGGACGAGCAATACGACCCGACGGATACTCTTGCGGGTACTGGTATCGATTTGAGAGAGGAGGAGGACCATTTAGCCAAGATGTTCAACATGACGTCTAGTGCCGGTAAGGGCTACCATACTCTCCCGCCTGGAGGCCGCGGCAGCATGTACGGTTCCGGTCCTATGAACCAACCCGCTACTCAGACTACTAAGGGTCAGGATGAGTACACGTCACAAATCACGGAGCAAATATACCGTGAGGCGCTGGAACGCTGGGAGAAGTCACATGTTCATGAAATGAACAACCCGTTTTTGCAAATTGGCAACATCCACAACCGGGCACAGAAGATTGCTGCTGATCAAGGTTTATCTTTGAACACGGACCAGAGGATAAACCTCCATGGCACTAAGCCTCGCAACCAAACCGATCATGTTGAGCCTAGGCTGAAAGTAGCTACCAAAACTCTTCCGGATGGTACAGCCGTTGTCAGCTCCCATGTATCCTTCATCCCAACAGAGGCCAACTTGGCGGATCAGATGGCTCTGCTCTCGTTGGCAACTAAGTACAGGCTTAAAAGTCTACTTGAAGACTCCGTTCGGATTTCTCACAATCGCCAGACATACTCGCATGGTGAAATCCCTGAGGGTTGGCAAATAGCTGCGGCGGAGGCAAGGGCTTTTAAGTCTACTGAGAGCGACAGGGCTGGCGAGGCTACTTCCCAGTCCATCACTGGACAGAAGCGTAAGTTTAGCTGTATATCCATACTAACTAGAACTTGACTGACACATTACAGGTCCTGTGGATGCTATAAACCCCACTGAATCGGGTCCTCCGTCCAAACTCACCAAAGTCTCCACCAATAGTGTTATACAAACTGTACGTGAAGCTGGTCGCGCAGAGCGTGAGTGGGAAGAGCGTCGTCTGCGGAGACGCAATGCTCGTGCAAACGGTGTCTCAGATAACTCAGCAGCTCCGTCTCGTGCAGGCTCTGTTGCTCCCGGGGGTAACAACGGTTCGGTGGCACCTGAGAAGAAAGAGGCACCAGCCAAGAAGGAGCCTAAGCGGGGTTCCAAGATGACCGAAGCTAGTCATGCTTCTCAGAACATGACCAGTTCGATGTTCGCTGGTCTTGGTTCTGCTGGAAGCTTGTTTGGCAAGAAGCGCAAGGGCAAGACCTACGATTGGATGAACGCTGGTGGAGGCAACACCGGTGGCCGTAATAGTCCTACAACTACCGGTAAGTCTAGTAGTGGGCCTGCTAACAATACACCGGCTCCACTTACTACGGACACCGGCCGTAATCGTTTGGGAACTTGGCGTGAAGACAAGGAGAAGGGACGCCATATCCAGCTCCGTGACCTTGTTCTTGTCTTATCCGATGATGGCCTTGATACAAGGGCGCTCCAGAATGTCCTTGACAAGTTGGATTCTTCCGACCACGGTAAGCTCTGCTTACTTCTCGCTCTCTAGTTGTTTTGCTGTTTTGTTGTTTCGATTGTGTCCTGATCTTTTTTTGATACACATCTCATTGTATTTGTTCTTGGGTTATTTTTTTCTTTTTATTTTTCTTTCCTTCTACTTTAACATAGGATGGGGTTGGCGTTTGTGTGATCACTTCTGTATCTGGTTTGACTTTTCTGCGTTATTTTAAATTCATTGATTTAGTATGGGTGTTTCGTTTTATTCACTACATTGGCTCTGGGGCTGTTGGAGAGCGTAGCACCTCCATTTGGTTACCCGGGCGCTGCGTTTTTCGTTTCTATAACGGCTTTGGTTTTGGTAGGGGATTTTTGGAGGAGAGACACGGTCAGGTCATGAACATAGTTTGCTTAGGTTGCGATATGTAGTGTTATCTCTGTTTGGTGGTTTTGCATTGTTTACATGTTTTAGTTTTACAAAAGCCGACCAGGCACTTTCATACATCATCGCTACAACACTAGCAATAAATCTATACATTATTTTGTATGAATCTCATGTTTCTTACATAGAAATATTTATGACAGGCCTCGATTTAATCGGTGATGATTTAGGCAAAAATTATGTCCCAAGATCTGCCGGCGACGAACTTGAAGTACCCGGAGAAACTTGGCGTTATCTTGTTGATAAGTTTCTTGGTGTGGCGTGATACCAAATATCAAGCTTATTTTCTGGTGGTGGAATCTGCTTTGACATGATGAGGACCTTAGTTTTCAATCATTAGGTGTAGTAACACATGTATGTTATGTCTTGGCTAGGCTTAGTATCGAAGCTACGGTATCAGGTCGTGACAGCTTGTTTTGTGCAATATTGATAAGATATCTGTTTCTTGGTGACAATTCGAGAGCAAATGCCATCAACTCAACAGTGTTCTTGATTGTATTGATCGTCAAGGTGACACACAACGTGTTGAAAAGTACATCAAGGTGCTGATCAATTTCTTGTTTTTATTTATCAATCGTAATATCTCCAACGCCAACTTTAGCTCCTCCCGCCGGAAAATGATCACATGACTTTTTCAGAATTAGGTTCGATTTCGAGCCGTAATATCACGATTGGAAATATTGCCACATTTCAACTAGCTAGTTACTGTACAGTGAAACTCCTGTTCCCACATTAGTCAACCTTGCGAATCCCCGGACAGTGTGCTGAAAATCCGCCACACATCCGAGAGATCGAGGGAAAAAACAGGTACTCGGCCCCGTTTTCCCCAATTCATTCTACGATCACCAACGAAAGACACTTGTGCTTGAGAAATTTCCTCACTTGTCTAATTCAACGCATATGCGTCCAAGGGTCATGATCAAGCGTGTATATAGGCATTACCCAGCTGCGTAGACCCCCGGAAGCGGATATGGAATCCTGCTGCATGTCTGGGGAGCAAAATGGGCTACTAACTATTTGCGGCGGAGGTTGGGTTTCTTGAAATGGAGTGGAAGCGGAGACGACGGCTGAGCAAAATGTAATCACTGCCAAGCATCGGCGCCAAGAGCCGCCAAGCGAGATGCCAAGAAAGTTCTGTGGGTGCTGGATGTTGTTTAGTACGGATGTATGTATACTCATCATAAGATGATGAGGAAACTATACTTCTTTTTATAGCGATACATGGTTCTGTTTCTCGTGGTAGGTCATGTGAGTGCATATTATAGAGGGCAGAGATGAGGTTGATGGTATGATGGGACAAAGTTTAGTGAACTGTCAAAGCTTAAATTTCTTAAAGGGGATAAATTGATTTGACTAATGTAGACAGTACATGCAGTCACTTGGCTTTGTCTAGCGCTTACTATATTATCGTTATCAGTGCCAAGTACTTGGTACATGTGCTAAGTGGGTCCGTTTCTTGCGTTAATCACTTACATGCGGCGTATACTTGGAGATATCACCATCTTCGGGTAATCGGTCAATGAAGAAAACTACCTCCTATCGCCAAGCGGGAGGAAAGAACAACACATAAAAATGGGGAAGCGACAGCTATAAAGATGACCGGTTACCCCCACTTTGGAGAACTTTGAATTTTCACATTTTCTTTCGTCACAAATCATCAACCTTATCACAATTCTATTCTCACGAATCGATTTTGATAATTATATTCTAAACATTCATTGAACCTCAAACACTACAACTATTATCCATCACTGTGACGCCAGGTTTGCTGTTCACATCCTCGATATTTCTTGTTATCTATGGCACCAATCACCTATTGTGTTTGATCACTCCAAGACTCATTAGTCGATCTCGACATCTTATCCTGCATCCTCTGATTCCTGAGACACTCCGGGTCTTATCCCTTACGATCCAAGTCATATCTATTCCCTAGGATGGCTGAATGTGACGCCATCTTTCAGCATGAGTTCCTCAGCCCGGTTGATGATGTCGTCAGACAGTACTCAACCAACCTCGAATCTGGCTTGACAGCCCTACAAATCAAGAATCTTCAAGAAGTCCACCCCAAAAACATCATTAAAGGGGACGAGGGTACTCCCATTCTCAAGATCTTCATGAAACAACTATGCAATGCCATGGTCCTTGTAAGTATCACGTGGTCTTTCAACGACATCAACTCCAACATGCATTCATCTAACCTTTGCTCTCTTTAGGTGTTAATCATTGTTATGATTTTGAGTTTCACACTTAAGGACTGGGTTGAAGGTGGTGTCGTGACTTTCGTCATTATCCTTAACGTCAGCATTGGTTTCTTCCAAGAGGCCAAAGCTGAAAGGCGTATGGATGCGTTGCGCTCTCTCTCCTCGCCCTCCGCTTCCGTTCTCAGAGATGGCAATAGCGTTGTCATCCCGAAGTAATTTCACTTAAGTCCTATATCAAGAGTTGCCGATCAGCAGCTAATTCTTTCTAGCGCACAAGTTGTCCCCGGTGACATCGTCTTTCTAAAGATGGGTGACACCGTCCCTGCCGATCTCCGTCTCTTTGAAGCCATGAACCTCAGTTGTAACGAGCAGTCTCTGACTGGCGAAGCCATTCCTGTGAACAAGATTGTTGATAACAACATCATGCTTCCTGGTACCTCCGAACTTGCTACCAAAGAAGATCAGATCGGCATTGGTGATCGCATCAACATCGCGTACGCTACTACAACTGTGCAAAAGGGACGTGGAATGGGTGTGGTCATCCGCACTGGCATGGAGACTGAGGTTGGCAAGATTGCTGCTAGCACTACCAAGAAGACTCGCAAGCCTGGTCGCTCCATGAACGCGCGCAAATATGGCGGCAAGCAAGCCGTAAAAGGTGTAGTGCTCACTTCGAAAGACAAGGTTACTAAGTTCCTGGGTCTTTCTGGTGGGACTCCCCTTCAAATAAAGTTGGCTAAGCTTGCGTATATTCTTTTCGGGACCGCCATCCTTCTCGCTATCATTGTCTTTGGTGTCAACCGCTTCAACATTCCTGCTGAAGTTGTCATCTACGCTACTTCCCTTGGTATTGCTATCATTCCCGAGTCTCTAGTGGCAGTTTTAACCATCACCATGGTCACTGCTGTCAACGTCATGCACAAGGCTCAAGTTGTTGTCCGTGATCTTTCGGCTATCGAGGCTCTAGGTGGTGTCACCAACATTTGCTCCGACAAGACTGGCACCTTGACTCAAGGTGCCATGATCGTTCGCAAAGTCTGGCTTCCTTTTCAACATCTTTACACCGTTCATGACTCCCAGAACTCAAAAAACCCCATGCAAGGTCGTGTTGTGTATCAGATGATGGACGTCCTTTCCAAAGTTGCTCCCACTCACAACTTCGATGAGGAATGCTCTTCGATGGCTCTGCGGTTTGATGTTCCCGATGCCAAACTCAACCGGACTCAAGAAGAACCCACGCCCCCAGAGACCCCCGCTGAGCTTTCTCACACTCTCTCACACTACTTGATTTCTACCAGTCTCTGCAACCTCTCCAAGGTGACCAAGGACCCTACGACCTCACAGTGGCAAACTGCTGGTGAGCCTACAGAGATCGCTCTCCATGTCTTCGCCATGCGCTTCCAGCTCGGAAGACAGAACCTTATAGCTAAGGGTTGGAACCAGGTTGCTGAGTTTCCTTTCGATAGCTCCATCAAGCGCATGTCCGTCATCTATGATGCCCCGTATGGATACGAGTCAATTAACGGCAGCGATACCAACTCCATCATCTTCACCAAGGGTGCCGTTGAGCGGATTCTTGACCGTTGCTCTCACATTGGATCCGGGGATTACCACCGCTCTCTTACCGAGGCTGACAAGGAAATTGTGATGAAGCAGATGTCTACTCTGGCTTCGGAAGGTCAGCGAGTCTTAGCAATTGCCTCCCGCAAGTACGAAGGCCGTTATTTCTCCAAGCCTAGCACCGATCCTATTAAGGATGAACTTCACCGCGAAACCATTGAACGTGGCCTCACCTTCCTTGGTCTTGCTGGAATCTACGATCCCCCTCGCCGTGAAACCCAGTCTTCTATTAACCACTGTGCTTCTGCTGGTATCAAGGTTCACATGCTCACTGGTGATCACCTTGACACGGCGAAGGCCATTGCTAAAGAAGTTGGCATTATCCCCAATAATCTTAGCATCTTGCCTGAGAAAGTCCGCAAGGGCATGGTCATCACTGCTACTGAATTTGACAAGCTAACTGACGCTGAGATTGATGCCCTCGAGGAACTTCCTCTTGTAATTGCTAGATGTGCCCCGCAGACCAAGACGCACATGATTGAAGCCTTAAGACGTCGTGGTGCTTTTATGGCCATGACTGGTGACGGCGTCAACGATGCCCCTTCTCTTTCTGCGGCCGACGTCGGCATTTCAATGGGCTCCGGCTCTGATGTTGCCAAGTCTGCTTCCAAGATTGTGCTTTCGGACGACAAGTTCAACTCAATTGTTTCTGCCATCCGCGAAGGTCGTCGCATGTTTGACAATATCCAGAAATTTGTTTTGCACCTGCTAACGACCAATGTCGGCGAGGTCATTCTCCTGGTAGCCGGCCTCGGATTCCAAGACAAGACTGGCTTCTCTGTTTTTCCCATCTCGCCGATTCAGATTCTTTGGATCAACATGTTGACCTCTTCTTTCCCTGCTCTTGGTCTAGGTCGTGAGCCAGCTGGTGCTAATGTGATGCGCAAGCCTCCCCATGACAAGAAGAAGGGTGTATTCTCGAAGCAAATTCTGGTTGATATGCTGGTTTACGGTATTCTCATGGGAACTGCCTCCATAATGACGTTCGTTATCGTTGTGTACAGTCGTTATGGAGGTGAACTCGGCCATGACTGCAATAAGAAGTGGTCCGAATCTTGCAGACCTGTCTTCAGAGCTAGAGCCGCTGTTTTTGCTGAGCTGACTTGGTTGATTCTTTTGTCTGCGTGGGAGTTCAAAGATTTTCGTTGTTCCATCTTCTCTTTGGATGAAGATGATAAGAGCATGTACTCGGTGTTCAAGGATATTTACACCAACAAGTTACTCTTTTACTCGGTAATTATCGGTATGCTTTCGGTGTTCCCAGTGGTTTACATCCCAGGTCTCAACACCAAGGTGTTCAAGCACACTGGTATCTCATGGGAGTGGGGTGTGGTTATTGGCTTCACCCTCTTCTTCATAACAGGTATCGAGTCGTGGAAGTTTATGAAACGGCGGACAGGCTGGCTCCAAGATCATGCGGTCAAGCAGGGCACTTACTCTCAGGGGAGTAACAATGTCTCGGCGGGTGTCCTGTCGCGAACTCTGAGTATGGTTAGCTTTAAGTCGTGGAAGTCTGTTGATCCCAACGCTGAATCAAAACGGATTAACAGTATGATTCAATCGTAGATGGGGGATCTACTGAAGCTGCGGGACAAGAAGCGGAAGCATCGGGAAATGGAGTCAGATTTAACAGAAAGCTTAGACAAGGATATTGTCTCAAGAGAAGAAGTGTAAGATATTTGTATCTTTATTTGTTTATTTTATTTAGTTTTGTTTTGACTCCACCAGCTCCGTTTTTACTATAAGCTTGGCATGATTGATGTTATGGCATTAATTTTATTAGTTTATTTGACTGTTTTTATTCTCATATTCGCAGTGTTCTGGTTCTCTGCTTCTTGCATTTTTCCTCCGGTTCTCAAGTCCCAGAGTGCTTCGAGGGAGATGTCCTGTTTCTTTTCTTTTCTTTAGTAGATATAATTGGAAATTGGCAGGATATGATATCCTTTTGTTATACCCGTGACACGTCCGGAGGCCATTATTGGCGTTCTCGCCGGTTGTCCTGTTATCATTTTTTATTCAATTGATATTCTGTTATCTCACTAAACGTTATCTTGTAGACGTGGAGTCGAATTATCTTATTTGTGACTGCAACGGTGATGAGTATAAGCTAAGCTCCTACTCGACGACGCCCAAGAAAAGACTACCCCGTTTGATGTTACGTTGCCGCCTTTTTATCTGTCGAGTAGTAATTATCTTTATAGATACAGCGCCTGTAAAGATCCAGTCTGACAAATCGCCTGACAAGCTATCGGCCTTTGGAAAACAAACATATCTCCATGCCGGTTCCATGGATCAGACTAGAACGGTCTATCATAAAAGGTAACAAGGAATCTATGAGTGAGAAAGTACGTAGTCACGGTAGTATCGAGAAGTAATAATCGGGCGATAAGCGACGGACAGAGGTCGGGATTGGAAACAAAATGGATGATGAATTGATTACAATGGTATCGTTTGTACTTGGCAATATGGTGATAGGAGCACATGTCGGACGGGTGGTGTTTAGAGTTACTTTGAGCACAATATGGTAACTGCGCAAATGCGTAATTGCGGGACGTCGGAGGGTAAATAAACAGGATGGACACGGGAGGCTCTGCGGGTGGGTGGGGGGAGGGTATCAAGATTAGAGGATTTGAGGATTGTTTTTTTTTTCACGATGAGACAAGGTAGTTGATTAATTGCTGGACTGAGAAAGATAGACGAGAAGGAGGAGAGTGGCTCCGGACACGGATAGGGTTTGCATGAGATGGCGAGAGGTAGTGGCGAGGGAGAGATGGGGAATTGATGATGTAACGGGGTATGCAGGTGGCGAAACGATGAGAAAGGCGGTAAGATTTACCGAAGTGGGATGGTGGTAGGCATGTAGTTTGGAGATGAACCCTGTGCGGTTATGGATATATGGGGCAGGGCGGGATATCGTGATTACGAACAGACTGACGAAGCCATGAGTAGATGAAACGGGAGAGCATGTGGTGGTGAGAGAGCGTTGATATCGGGAATCCTAAGGTGAGATGATTATTTCCGGAGGCGATCCGAGATGACTTGCGAAAGCGAACTCGGATGGTAGTGGTGAGCCAAGGGGTTTGAAGAAGTAGGTAAATTGTAAAGATCTTGACCTGGTAGTTGTTAGTTAAGTTGTGTTGATTATGGAGACATATACTCTACATTATATGAGGATCTGAAATTATCGTGACATTTTAAAGTTAGTGGTGTATTCCAAAACCAGTTCGTCCTCATTGTCATCCATAAAGAACTCTTAATTTTGAATCCCCTTTTTCTGCTCTGACTCGAAGACCATCCTGCTTATATTCCCTTATGTACAACCTCATCCACTCATACGTAAATCTGATCCTCCTCCCTCTTGGTACGCCGTCCAGGATAAATATCTCTCTTAGTCTAAAGAGCCCCATCCACATAACGGCTGTCTTAGCCAACATCTTTGGTGAAAATTCGGATAGAAAGTTGGAGGTTGGTTCGGGCGATGGGGAGTGGTGGGTTTGGAGGTGCATAGGGCAGCGGAGATGTTGTCTAGAGATTGGAGATGGATGGGTTTGGTTGAAACTCTGTTGCGACGTGTGAGTGGTGAGCTTTTTGGTTCTTTGATAACTTTTTACATCCGACGACACGAGTGTAAATCTGGGATATCCCTTCAAAAAAACATCAAAACTTGGCTCCAATCCATTCTTTCATTCATATATCCATTTTCGTCTTATTTGAAGAATAAGGAAGTTTTCTGAGCCTTGCTTGGTCGCACCACTAGAAACAAAAGGGTAGCTTTGATATGTGGAGACAAGCGCATGGCTTCTCCAGTTTCTCCACAAAATGTTTCGTGAGCCGCAGCCACGGCCGGGAAGCTTGAACTCTGCGTTTCGTTGTTGGTTTTTCTAGTACCCAAATTTTCAGGCTGATAAAAGCAGTCATCACTTCTAGCTTTAGTACACCGCTTGAGTGGTTACTCTTGGTTGAGGACAAAACCCCTAAAGGTGCAGACAGCAGAAGCAGAGAATATCCATTCCGGTGATTATCTGACAGGGTGCACCGCCGCAGACCAGAGTTTCGAGGGCCACAAACCATTGGCGTGTATTACTATGCTTATTTTTGGGTAAAGCACTCCAGAGGCGTCTCGATGCTTAATTTGTAGCTTTCCTATGGCCACCTTCAGGTGTACCAAGACTTAATGGACCTCTTTCCCTGGTCTCTTTTAGCATTAGCATCATGTGGTCGCTGGGAGCCTGGGATGTTAGTTGGCTTGGACACGCAAGTCCCCGGTTTTCACCAAAATATAACACTCTTATAAATATAAAATGTTTCGTTTTATCAATGCAGTTGGTTAGTCAGTGTTAGTCCTGTACATTTATTCGTTCGCTTCAGATTTCGCTAGGTATCACATCATATTTTAAGGAGGGATAAGTTAGATGGCCAGGTGACTTTTCTTTGTAACTTCGATATTTTTAGAGTATTTTTTTCTTTTCTTTGGTTCCCTTTCGGTTAGATATTCTGCTTTAAACGGATGGGGCTAATGACGTCGATCGATCTCTGGCCTTCCCCGCAACCGATGACTTCTTGGAGGGATGAGCTTGGAGATGCTATCTTTCACTACCTTGTTTTGTATAAGCGCCTTATATTAGTCCCTCAGTGTCCCATAGGTAACCATTATCAAGGAGCTTCAAGGTTCCTGAGGATTGTGTCGGGAGGCATATATCGAGATGGTAAATAAAGAATACCAGACTAGTCGCTTTGAACTCATAATATGGAAATCTGTTCATAAAAACGACACGATCTTGTTTTCTTGGCTAGTTTCGAGTCGTCGGATACATTTAATTCTTGGAGCATTGTTTCGCCTATGTGCTCGGGGCTCCACTTCGCCGTTGTTCTCCGAAGTAGGTACCTCCTCTCTGCCAAGGATCCACCGTAATATTTCCCGTAGAGCTCAGCAGACGCTCAGGATATTTGCTGTAGGGCGTAGATTATCTTTTATCATGTCCCCGGTCCGAGGGTACATGCTCTTGCACATCAACACAGACACCCCATCATGCAAATTGGTTACTTTGGTTCTCTCTTTATCTTAGCGGAATCGGCGCAACATTAATCAGCAAAGTGATGAGTTCTGTGTAGTAGGGTGACTCCATCATAGCTCATAGCCCACTACAAGAATATTCAATGCCCTACTTAGTCGTAACCAAGTATAACGAGCCTCATGATCTGCCTCTATTAGATACTTACTCCAACTTTAGTCTAAGCCATCACTCACACGCCCTCAATTCTTCCATTTCTACACAACTCTTAGAGATAATTCTCTTTCTCACGTTTTATAAATTATCGTGCTACCCGCAGCCATATTCCCTTATAATTTCTCTCTACATCGCCAAGGTCTCACTCTTCTCTTTCAACTTCTACCACTTTCAAACTTATTTTTCAACGATCTCGTTGCTATCTTGACTCCTGGACGGAACCAATTCACTTATATCTACTCATATCCCCTCTTAATCTAACACTGGACCAGTCAGTGTAAACCACCCATTATTCGAAACATCAGCTACCATCCATTACAATGACCTCCGCCATCTCCCCCGCCACCACCAAGCTCACCAACCTGCTCAAGCAGTACACCGTCTCTGGCACCGAAACCAAGGACAAGCTCCTTGGTGCCTCCCTTGTCGTCATTGATGCTAATGGTACGTCGTGACTTCTTACTACTCATAATATCAAATTTATATCAAACTTATATCATGTGTTAACCCTAACCCTAGGTACACTCTACTCTGGTGGGGCCGGCCGTACAGGCCTAGACACCGAGGCCGAACCGTTCACTGCCGACACTATCTCGTGGATTGCTAGCATGACCAAGGTTGTCGCGACGACTGCGGTACTCCAGTTAGTTGACAAGAAGATCATTAGCCTAGATGATGATGTTAGGGGCCGTTTGCCCGAGCTGGCGAAGCTCCCGATTCTGAAGGGGTTTGATGAAGTGACTGGGGAGCCGATTCTTGAGCCGTACGATACGCCGATTACTCTAGGGTCGCTACTTAACCACACTAACGGCACAGCATATGATGTCTTCTACCCGGATCTCCTCAAATGGATGGATGTTACGAAGAAATCTATCAACAGTTTCCACATGACCATGGAGGGCTTCACTCTGCCTCTGCTTTCTGAGCCTGGCAAGAGTTGGCGTTATGGATACGGTATCGATTGGGCCGGCATGTACCTTGAGCGTACTCTGTCGACCCCCGAGAAGCCCGTCACCCTCAACTCGTACATCCAGGAGAACATCTTTGAGCCTCTGGGAATCCCCCAACTCAATGCTTCTATCCAACAAAGGATACCCTCATCACCAAGTCCGTCAGGCGTAATGAAGACAACACCCTTCAGCCCATAGACCAGCTTGGTCCCACTGGGCCCAATCCCGTTATCTGTTCCGGTGGCGCCGGCCTTCACATGTCGGCAGCGAACTATGCGAAGTTCCTACAGGGTGTAATGACAAAGAAGATCATTAGCGAAGATACGTTTAAATTGATGTTTTCGGATTCGCTGATTGATCCGGAGCTCAAATACTCCTTCAACCACAGCATTTTCGAGCGTGAGCCCGAGATGCCTCCGGCACCGTGGCCGATAACCCACAGCTACGGTGGCATGATTACTGAGAAGGATGTCCCGTACGGCAAGAAGAAGGGGTCATTGATGTGGTCGGGGATCGTGAACCCTCGCTGGGTAAGCTTGTTCGATTCAGTTCGATTTGGTTATCGAGATTCATGGCCATATGCTAACTATCATAATAGTGGATTGACCCTACTACCGGCATCTCAGTCGTGCTAATGTGCAATGTTTCGCCGTACCAGGACCCGGTTTTGATGAAGTTGTACGTCGAGTTGGAGAAGGTCATCTACGGAGAGTTGCTAAAGGCTTAAAGGCTTGGCTACAACGGCACTTATTTGCTTTCGAATCGATGCAATGAACGGATACCATGTATATAAAAGTCAAATACTTAATAAAAGCACACATAATTCTTCCTAATGCGTGTTTGATCAGTTCAGTGGTAATGAACAGCCATGACGCAACTTGTTGACGCTAAGCCAAATACTCCAGACAAGGCTGACATGGTTACCAACAATTCTTTTTCTAACCAGGCTACCAAAAGCTAACAAAACATATCACCAAAAATACCACTAACTTCTTCCTCATGCCAAGACATGAAGTCTTGAACACAATGAAAAAGAAAAAAAAGTGATATCAAAAATTACACTCGCGATGGCCCACGAAGGGCAATCGACACCCGGAAACTCCACGCTGTGCAATGCAGGTTCCCGAATATGGTTCCAAGACTTCTTGATCTCCCAGAACCCAAGCAAGGTAAGTATGGAAAGAAAAGGGAAGAAAAACAGTTTTTGAGAAATGGGGAGCCTGATAGAATATTTATAGGCTATGTTGGCAGGCGGTGTGGTTGGCTGATTGGGAAGGGGGCAGAATCGTAGGTGAGATAAATGTGAGCTAGCACCTAAGGTGATGGGTATTAGGGGTTGGGGGTGGAGCGATGGGGCGGTTTTAGTGGAGATACAAACCTCTATTGTGGGGACTTTGGGTAGCAGAGGTTGGAAATTGCAGTTGGTAGGGAACGATATGGTAAGCTGGTGTCTTAACATGATGCCGGTCACTATTGGTAAGCGAGACAGACTTGTGTGGATACATTGAAGCAGAAATAAGGAGTGTCATTGAGTTTATGTATGTAGTTAACATTACTCTCAATTAAGCTATTTAAGGATCAAATCTAAAGAAGGGTTTAGTATAAGCCAGGGTTATCAACACTTTCAAAAATACAGACAACACCACCAGCTGTTACCATCTGCCGTACATACTCGCCTATGCCTCCACTTTAACGACCCCACTGAAAAACCTCTACTAACAAAATCAGCGCGATGCCCGCCATATTTCCAAAATTTCCCTTTTCTTTTTCTTCTTTTCTTCCTTACCTAAAACATAAAACATTCTTTCCTATTCACTCCGGCATACTATCTCAGTGGAGTGCTGGAGGGGAAATGGGAAGATAGAAGAAGATCCACAGTCTTACCCTCTGGGGTAGCCGGCGTTCTCTTGAGACCGTTCTGGCTTTGATGTCTAGAGAAATAATAACTGTGGTACATTCCATCGTGAAACAGCTTTTATTTTGTTCATTTGAATGCATAGATTTAGGTTCGAGCTAGTTGGATATGAAAATTATGCTTAAGTTTGATATTGAAATATCTGTCTTGCATTTATTAATGCTGTTTCCGATATAAATAGTGAATCTATCCAATCCGTATCAGTCCATGTCCAACTACAATCATAGATCCTATACCCTAACTGGTTCTCAAGTCCTTGAACATATCATCAACCCGAACCTTCTTCTTGACTGACTTATGAGCAAAACTTGATTTGTGCGCCAATTTACTACTGGCTTTCTTCAACTCTTCGGCCTGTGCCCTAAGTATTCGTTGGTGGTCTGGAATCTCATCATACATCCGCCGAAACACAACTCTTGGGGTCAACTGCATCATACCAAAAAACATTGGGTCGGTCCCCGGGTCATTCTCCATGTGCCCCGTGCACACCGTGACCATTGGCCTTGGGGGCAACGGAACCTTGACTGTCCCGACTTCGGTATACATGCCTTCGTCATCGCGGAGCGTCGGATCCATCTTTCGTAGATCACGATTGAAGGTATTTCCGTCGCCGGCTGCAATATACATCATGATGCTGCGATAGGCAAAGCGATTGTTACTGCAGGAGGTATCAACGATGATGTGGTTGGAGGCTAGCTTGTTCTCGCGGTCGGCTTCGGCCATCTCTCCGAGGGCGAGAGGGAAGACCTGGGGTTTGTTTTCTGCAGTGCATGGGTAGAGCTTCGACCGGGAGGAGAAGATGAATCGGGGAATGTAACTGTCGAATGTGTAGTGGTATGTATCCTTTGGGGTTGTTGGTTGGTTCTCTGCTGGGTGTCCGCTGTACCTGGAGACATCACGAAGCACACTGTCCATCTTGGCCTCGGATTTCCAGTAAGGCGAAGGCTTCCCAGTCCACTCGGATTTTTTTCCACAGAAAACCCGAGATACTACGCGGGTATCGATTAAAACTAAACTCGGAAACATCGCAAAGTATTCCAAGGACTTCTCGGTAATTGACATCTCTCCGAGAAGCCGGAGCACCCGAAGGGTCGGGAAGGGGTTCGCGTGGTGTTCAAGAGCAACCCGAATGAGACGGTCTGTGATATTGATCATCGGGTCATTGGGGTCTGGGCGACATGGACGGTGGATTTCGAGCACTCCAAGGTTGGGCATCCCACCAAGGGCGATGAAGTCTTTTTCGGTAATTTCTGTGGCCCCGGTAATGATAAGGTGGGTGATAAATTTAATCTTCGGAGAGTACAAAGGAGCGACGAGCCGGATGAAGGGTCCTCGGGTTGAACATGAGTGAAGGCTAAGAATCCAGGCGGCCATCGGGACTTCCTTGTATTCTCGGAGGGTCAGGAGGTTATGGAATGCTTTCCATGATGCGAGTGTGAAGCCATGACTATTAATTAATGTTAGTGGGTGACTTGATTGATTTCACCAATCCAACCGACTTACTATTTATCCGTTTCTGTAAAACATTTCTTGAGATAACTTTCAATTTTTGGGGAGTTGTGATTCACTCAATGGCAGTAGATTGGCATTGCGACATATTGTGTCCATTACAAGGCCTACTAGAGAGTGCTTATTGGCCTCACGATAAGGAAGAGGAATATGTGATCGGCTGTTCTTCCATGATGTGGTCCATTTGTGAACCGAAGGATCAAATGGCTGGAACTCTTCTTGCCGTTGATATGAAGACTTGGGATGGACAGAACTCATGGCCATGATAATACTCGGTAATGTGATGAGGTTGAGTACTTTGCCAGGTTAATTCGCAAAAATGATATGGTTATTATGCAAGGCAGCTAGTATATTACACCAGATAAGATAAGCAACTTATATAACAATCAAATTTTGAATAAAGCTTAATAGTGTTGAACATATGGTATTTCTACATTCGTTGTTTGCTCCCAAATGCAAGCATTCCATGGTACTTGACGCTAGGACTCACATGACATCATCATGGCTAGGGTTGACTATTGGGTTATACACAACATTAATGATGAGTAGTAGGCACAGCTGATAGAACAAAAACAATTAATTAATGAATATATACAAGTAAAACGCCATAAAAATGCAAAACCCGACAAATTCAGCCAACTAAAATACTCCAAATAACAGTTTTTATAGATCACGAATCCCGCTTAATCATCAATGAGATCAATCTTCCGGATCATTTCCCCACCAATTCTCGCAATCTCCGACAAGACACCCTTTTTGTTCAACTTAATCGTTCTCGGCTCCTCGTCATTTGACGTGATAAAATTATATGACAAACCGATGCGGAATGACTGTGTGACATCTTTGGATTTGGTAGTCCAAATGGCACCGATTATGGGATCCTGCTCACCACCGTAGAAGAACTCCATGTAATCACCATACACCCTCCGGAGCTCATCGAGTAAGACGGCAACGGGGAATCTAGGAAGGGGAAGGGGAATGACAGACCCAGACATTGAGACACCGAGATTTTTGAACTCCAAAACAGGCGCTGACGGTAGAGAGCCGGGACCGGCAGCACTGGGGCCACTGATGATTTTCAAGATGGTGCTGACGGCGTGGCCCGAGATGTGAATCAGGACATCGTAATCGCTAAGTGGACTCTCGAATATTCCAGTGACATTCTCCAACCCAAGGTAGTCCAAGGCAACTGGGCCCTCCCGGGACCCCCTGGCGGCCTTGCAGGCACTCTTGGCCAATTTGGTCATGCGGGCAGCAGCGATTCTCGATGGGCCATTTCTGGTGTAAGCGTGACCCGAGGTCTCCTGGGGTGTTGCAACGAAAAGGACAAGATTATTCATCCTGGGGTCCCGAAAGCGCCACGCCGCAAGCTTCTCACGAAGCGCGTTGTGCTCGGACAAACTCATGGCACCATTGGAGCCGGATTCATTGTCAACAATGAGCGGCTCATCGCGCCAATCCCAGCGGGCAAGCATTGAGAGGGTTCTGAGGAATCCAGTGACTGGAGAGGCCGGAAGTGACCACGGGGCGGGCTCTAGGAAGGCACGGAGGGCGAAGAGCTCGATGAGTTCCTCGGAAAAGAAGCTACTGAGCTTCTGGCAAGTGAACCAGTACTTGGCGAGACGGATGGCACCAGAGAGGGCGGGGAGACGGGTGCAGGCGGTGGCGATAATCTGGGTGTGAAGGGGGAGGATTTCGTAGGTGTACTTGGTTTCGGCGAGGGCGAGTTCAGCGGTGATGCGGACGGAGATATCGAGGGTCTTGTTGACGACTTGGCGTTCAAGGAGGGTCTCCTCCAGCTCAGCGAAGATGCGAAGACGGAATGCGGCGCCGGTGTTGTAGATGACGTCGAGGTAGGCAAGGTTGGCGACACCCTGGTCAATGTTGTCACGGCCAAGGTAGGCGGTGATGTTGTCGTGAGCCGAGGTAAGGCGCTTGTGGATGTCAAGAAGGAATTCAATCTTGGCTTCCTGGATGGCGACGAGGTTTTCGGGCCATTTACCGGAGGTTTCAAAGTAGAGAAGGACATCCATGGGCTTGATCGGACCGGTGAAGTGGCCGCAGAACTCGGGAAGGCCGACGGAGGCGTAGCGGGAGGTGGGGCCGACAGGGGACATGCGGCGGATGTGGAGGGGGATACCCCGAAGAGCGCGGACATCCTTTTCAAAAACCTCAAAGGAACGTTTGGCCATGTCAAAGGATTCCTTGTCGAGAGGGTGGAGGTTGATGAGGTCGGAGATGCCAGATTCTTGGAGGAGTACGGCATTGGCTTCGATCTTGAAGTGTCTACCGAGAACAAGGACGGCGATCTCTTCGATAATGCGGGTGGGAATCCGGCTCTCCCATGGCAAGCACTCCATAATGCTACCGTCTTTGAACCGGCGAAGCTCCGACTTGGGACCCCAAAAGGTCCGGAAGTCAAGAGATTCCTCTTCCTCTTCGGCGGTGGGGCCGAGATCCATGATACGAGCAGCATTGGCGGCGTTGAAGACAACACCGACGCTAATGACCTGATCGCTGACCTTGGTTGCCCTGCCGCTGACGTTCCATGATCTCTGGGAGTTCCAGCTCAAATGGATCAGCTCGACACGGTCACCGAAGGCCCTAGAGAGAACCCGGTAGAATTCAGAAGTAGTGGCAAAAGCAAGACCCTTACGGTCTGTAGAAGTCTTCAACTTGTTCGAAATGGGAGCCGAGGAAGGAACCGTTACGTGGAAGACGGCATCAAAAATCTGAGCAGGGATATTCGCCTTGACGATGAAAGTTGACTCGAATTGTGCTAAGGTCGGGTTACCTAGAATCTCATACGTTGCCTTAGCATACATACGTAGCAAGCCTGCCGACCAAGCACTCATCTTGTAAGAAATGTTCAGGTTCCGCTCTGGGTCATACAGCACAGGGCGACCAACCTCAGCAATCTCCTCAGCATTAACATTTACCGCATTGCCAAAGACAAACGTGGACTCGACAAAGTCGACAGCTGATAAGAATTGCATCACCGCCTTGAATAACTCGGTGCTGCTCAACGCCGAAGACAACCCACCCTTGCGCGCCTTTCTTCCAGTGCCACCAGGCTTGAGTAGGAGTGCAAGCATGAGCGACCACTCAAAGGCGCCGAAACCGCCGTTAGCAACACTGCTGGAGAATCCGCGTTGTTTGAGCCACACACGACCCAAGACACAAGCATCCGAGAATGCAGCGCAATCTTTCTTAGTGGTGGTGAGGAGGCGGAGGTAAATGATAAAGGTCTCTTCGGCCTTGATGGTGTTGTTGTAGAAAGGGGTGGGGAAAGAGCGGAATCCTGCTTGTCCTTGGAAACACCTTGCTTGTTGCAACAATGCCACGGGGAAAGTTTGGGCTTCGAGAAGAGGCCAGAAGGGGCACAGGGTATTATCCGGATGACGTAGTCCTCGAATTGCTTCCTGGACGGTGCTTTCTCTTCAGGCTCCTTGTCAGACTCTTTGTCGTCGGAATTTTCCTCTTCCTTGATAACCCGCAATAAGACGACGGGAAGCAACTCGTTCTGATGCATGTGCTCAAACTCCACAACAACCTCTTCACCCAACGCATCTCTCGCTGCCTGCGCCAAATGCGCCACGAAGAACGCGCGACGGTAGAAGTAGCGCATGTTCATGTAATCCTTGTTCTGGAACATATCCGCCGGCATCTCCACCACCATGTCGATCCCGGGCGTTTGTTGCCCGCGGATCATTGAACGCATGACATAGGACCCAACAACGTTGATCTTGGCTGGCTTTTTGAAGTTCACCAGGTACGGAGAGTCGTCGGAGGGCTTGGGTTCTGGATATGGGATAAGAATCTTGTGCTTTTTCAAAGCTTTTAGTCGCAGGGCCAATCTAAATGGGAGAAACAAGTTAGTACTGAGAAGCGACCGGTGGGGGTCCCGGTGGGAGGTAATGCGGGATACCTTCTCAGGCTCACTGGTCTTGAGACCCTCCACGACATTCTTCAACTTGAAAAGGAGCTGGTCGGCCCCGGAAAAGGTCTTGGCATAGTCAACATTGACATTCTTCAGCAGCTCGTCCGTCTCGAGGACAAAGGTACTGGCGGTTGCCAACCGGGCCGCAATTTTGAGATCGGCGTTGAAGCCACCCGCATTGTTGGTCTTCACTCTCTTTGGGTGTGACTCCATAGTCTGAGAGATATATAAGAAAAAGAACGGATCGTAATGTTGGGGAAGTAACGGAACAATTGCGTCTCCGGAGTATAGATTGGCTCGAGTATATAGGCCTGTCGTTGAATGGCGGCAGCGACTGGAGTGGGATCGCAGGCCTGGTACTGCCGAATTGAAACCAAGAATTTTTGATGAATTGGCTTATCGATACATAACTTTTTGGCGCTTATCGATAGAACCCGCAATAAGAACTACAATCCCTGTCGACATGTTCACGTATTTTTGGTTCATTATCAACACCACACATTGAAAGATTACGATGGAGTAGAAGCAGCATTTTGTTGGAAATGGAAAGAAAATAATTGAAATAGAAAACATTATGATTTGATAATATTCCAAGACCACCAGCCAAAACGCCATAACCAGAACAAACAGTGTTGTAAACAAAGGCAAAAAAAGTAACAAAGAATCAAGGCGACCCCAATATCAAAAGAAAAACCCTCCAATATCTTCGCATGATGTTTTCTCCTCTTCAAGTCTATATCTCTACCCTCTGACCCAATTAGACAAACAGTACATATTTTCTCTTGTGGAGACACACCAAGCCTCTAGAGCTTCTTAATCTTCTTATTCTCCTTCATGTTAAGTTGGTGAGTAGAGTACGAACAGAAGCGGTCCTTGATGGCCACCACTTCATACGTACCCTCCTGCGAAGCATGAATGATCTTAGTGTTCTCGTATGAAACTTCGTGACGAGTCTCCAGAACCACAGACTTCTGGCCCTTGCGGGAGTTGGTACTACGGGTGTAGGTGAACTCGAAAGGAGGAGTACCGCCAAACTCGAACTGGATGTCGACCTCGGTACCCTCATGAATGTCAACCTGAACCTGCTTGCCCTTGCTGATGCGGACACTAGGAAGAGCGTGGATGTTCTTGGTGATGTTGACAGCAGCCTGACACTCGCTCGCTTTGTCGGAAATGCCAGTGATGGTGAAGCGACCGGGACTCTCGGCGACACGACGGAAGTTGGTAGTGGGCGACTTGGCAACACGCTTACCGTTGAAGTTGTAGATGACCTCGAATGGAGGAGTACCGGAAAGAGTGTACGAAATACGCTCACCAACACAGTAGTCTTCACGGGTCTCCAGGGGCCAAATGGCAGGAGCCTCGTACATATGAACCTGAACTGAGGGGCTATCAAGGTCATATCTACGTTGGCAGCCACGGGCATCACGAACAGTGCGGATTTTGACGTGCTGGCTGCCCAATTGCAGAATCTCACGAGGAATCTTGATTCCATGTTGGTTACTTTCGATAGCAGCGATGGTGTAGGGCTCAGAAGAGCCGCCACTGTGGTGTTTGATCTCAAGCTCGACATAGAAAGGAGCAACACCTGTCAAAGATATAGGAATGGTTTGCTCATTCGCTTGCTCGGCCTTGCAGTACTTGAACGATGAGGAAGGTTTGCTGAAGGTCGCCGAGGGCTTAGCGTTGATACGCTGGCGAATCTCGAGCCCCTTGAAGCTGGCATCACTATTGTAGTAACTGTCCTCGAGAGAAGTGAACACATACGAGTTATCACCGGGTCTGGAGGTATCGAGGAAAATTGACGAGCGCTCCATAGGGACATCGAGATCGTGACGGCTGAGAACGTTTCCACCGCGGAGACCCTTATGCTTGAGTTCGTAGTTAACGTGATAGGGTCCATGGCCGTTGAAAATGAGCTCGATACCATCGACGTCGCCCTCACAGACATCCTTCTTGCGCCAAGCGCTGTCCTCGGCCTGCAGAGTCTCCGACATTTGGAGGTTCAGCCCGGGCTTGTCGAACCAATCAACTTCAAAACGACGGGCATCAGGGTCGACATCACCGCGGCACATCTTGTCAGAAACACGCACAAGCTCGTAGATACCTTTGGAATTGACTGAAATGCGGTCATTGGCATCAAAAGAGTGACATCCTGAACCTTGCCAGTGTGAGAGTTGCGGAAAGTGATGTCCCACGGACCCTCACCTTGAAGGCGGACAGGAAGACCGATTTTGCTGTTCTCAACAGCGAGGACTCTGCGACGGCTCTCAATAAGGCCGAAACTGATACGGGGCTTCTGGCGACGAACTGAGATTTTGACTTGGTCTTTGAGGAAAGTGGGACATTTGCGGTTGTCGCTGACGCTATTGAGGGCAATAATGTACTCACCACCCTTGATAAGAGGCTCAGTAGTAATGGTATAAAAGCTAGATTCGATGGGGCCAATCTTGTGGGCCTTGCGGCGACCCTCGTGAAGAATCTCGTATTCCAGAGTGAAAGGGGCCTCACCCGAGAACTTGACGTCAATCTCGGCCTTATCCTCCAGGCACGAGCTACCTGAACTCTGGACAATCATGGCCGAAGCAGCAGGCTTGACATCCTGTTCGAGGCTGAATTCGCTACCTTTGAGAGGCATGTCGGGGTAAACAGAGTCCCCGACACTCTTAAAGTTGTAGGTGTGGAGACCGGCGGTAGTAGGACGAAGCTCGATCTGGTGACGGAGACCATTGACTTTGACACTTTCTTGGCGGACACCGGCGTCGTTGCGGACGTCATACTTGACAAGGAAAGGAGGAGTACCCATAAAATCTAGATCCACACGAAGACCGACCGAATTACCCGCGCACTTATCGGAGATAGGCTCAGACTTGACTTTGAGGGAAGGTTCTAGTGGGTTGATGAGCATACAGGAAGAAGGTTCTTCAATCTCACCCTCGCAACCGCCGCTGATAACTTTCTTTAGAATGTAGAGACCAGACTCCTTGATCATGGGAAAATCTTTCGCATTCTTGGAAGTGTACTTGAAAGTAGAAACCTTATCGCCGTGGTCGCCACTGTTGCTGAGAGAATCTATGGGTGAGAACTCCCACTCCAATTGGTGACCACCAGCAATAGCTCCGAGACCACCAGGCATGTTAACGGCAATGGGCAGAGCCATGGGCTTTCCTTTGGCAGCGAGGATAGGCTTCCGCAAATCGCACTGAGTCAGGTGGGCACGGGGGCGTTCCTTGACGTAAAACTTTTCGGTCAGAGAGCTTTTGGTAGGTTCATGGTCCAGCTCATCTTCGGGGTGGTGTAATTGACAGCGTTCCCAAAAGCGTCATGGACCTCGTGAATGAAATACTCCCACTCGCCGGGGTTGGTCATGGACTCATTGATGCCGACAGGGATCTTGACAGAACGGGCCCAGGAATAGTCGGCATCACCATTAGCAGACACGGAATGAGTACCGAACATGGGCGACATGAAATCCTCAGGTTGCAAGCTCTGGAAGTGGAAGCTGCGATCCTTGCCATTGATAGTACGATCGTATTTGATCTTAAGAGGCGGGGTACCGGTGACATCAAAGAACAGATCGGAAAGGTCACGGATGCAACGGTCGGTGCTAGGCGGCGAACGGATGTTGACTTGAGGGCACTGAACGACAAAAGTGTCTCGAGCAGAGCGCTGAACATTGAGCTTGTACTCATCCAGAACCTTAGACAGACTGTAGACACCGGGCTTCTTAACGTTGTAAAAGACTTCAACCACATCGTCCTCAGATTCACTGTCGCTTTGGCGGATTTGGCGGACAATATTGGCAACTTCTTTCTTCGTGAGTTTGATGATTTCGACCTCGTTGTTGGAAATGTCGACGCGACTGAGCTCGATTTCGACCGGGATGGTACCGTTAAACTGGATTGGAAGGCGGACGGTCTTGCTATTCGGGCCAATACAGAAGGGATTTCTTCCCGGTTGAGCATGGCAGATCTACGATATTATTAGCATGCAGATTATGTTGAATTGGTAAGTGTTCAATCCATACCCTTCAGGCAAGATATTGATGATCTGTTTGCCCATAATCAGAGAAGAGTTATGCAGAATGTGCGAAACTCGGACGTTGTGCTCAGAGATGGCAATCTCACTATCGAACATGGTTTTCCACATAGCGGCAAGACCGAATTGAAAAGGGAACTGTAGTCAAGGTTAGAAAAGTGACCATTAAACTGACTAGTTTGGCTTAACTTACGGCAACATTAAACATTAGCATGTAATTCAAGACTGCATGAGAAAGAAAGACGAACAAGCGGCTGGAACCAGCAAGCTCTAGCCATGGTATCCGGAGAGCGGAGAGCCCGAAGATAAATACCCAATCTAGCACTACCCACCACAAGAACAATCCCGGTGATGATTCATCCTCCTCAATGACCTGAAGCCAATGGTAGAATCTCCACAGCATAAGTAAACTCCATACTGCAAAGGCTATGATGCGCTGCTGAGGACCATCCAAGAGGTCGAGCGGGATGACAGGTGAGCTGCCATCCGGGGTCGAGTTTGCTTGCGGTGCAACTGGAAGGCTACTAGGGCGTGTGAATTTGATGGAATTTGGACGCTCAAGCTTGAACTTCTTTTCATCGGCGGGCGAAGGCACGAGGCCCGAGGGGCGGGATTGGAAGTGTCGCCGGGGGCGAATAGAACCCTCCGGCGTCTTGGGAAAGGCTCCCGTGGATATGTTCGGGGTCGAGTTCATGGCATCAAACGCTTAAGCACACATGGGTTGAATCGGGAGATCGAGAGAGAATCGGGTTGGGGAAGATGGAGATTCGAAAATAAATAATGGTGGTAGGAGGAAGCTAGGCTGTTGTTCTCACGTGGGGACAGCAGATCTGGCTGATGTTCCACTTTAATGCAGCCGGAGTGCCCGAAGTGAAAGAAAGTCGTCAAATACTTTACAACTGATGTAAGTTAACATCAATAGCGTAGATAGATTAATGCAACAACTAAATCACAAGTGGTTGAGCTGTAAAGAATGGTGGCATGAAACAACAAGTTGGCCGTCAAAGTACCACCAACAAAAAAAAACCCAATTCTTAGTGATTCAACTACAGCTCAGCGGCCTTGCTTGTATTTCCTTCCCTAGCTGTAGCGAATTTCCGTCACGTCCTAAAAACCAGTTGACGCGCCCAAGAAGAAACTGTGGGGCCAACATGAATACAAACCTCTGATTGGCTTTAATCACAGGGTTATCATTCGCTCTTGGGGTTATCGTTGCTGTGACACAGCAAAGCTTTTCTCCCAAAAATGCTCAATGAAAACAATGGCCTGGCGCTAGCTTCAGGGTGGGCTTAAAGCTTTAGAGCTGTTACTAAAGGATCTGTGTAGTGGGTTTGACATGTGATATGCCACCTAATTAATGTACTGTGCTCTGTGGCAATAGTTTACTAGATCCAACTAATTCGAATGCCTTGTACTGACGTCAGAGTCAACGTCGGCATATGCAAGATAAGAGCCTCTAGGTGCCCAACCTCCTGAGTCAAGCAGTAGCATAGGCTCCATCAACTTGTTGGTCACGATCAACCAAATATATGGAATTATCTGGGGTAGGTCTTGACGATCAACATCTGCACTGTTTATTCCGACCAACAGCTAGCGCCATTTGTGCATAAACATTTGAAGATAAAGTATTGCCTTTTGAGTCCACATACATACGGAGTCTACCATTAATCATTACACTTCAGCACTTTAACCACATCAGGGGCCAACTATATATATAGCCTTCCAGTATCATAAATTCTCCCTATTTGTGCAAGTCTGTTTGTTGTTTACTTTGTCACATCTTCCAGGTCTTACAAGACCCAGACGCATGCACACGCAGTCTCATTTCTGAAAAGACGCACAGTTCCGTCAGGTTAAGCTACCATCGAGTTTAAAACTGCTAAGTTCCCATCTAGCAAGCGTCAATTTGAGCCTTTCCATAGTTCTGAGTCTGTTTCCCGGACTTCACTTTTGGTCATCTTCCCATGTTAATTGAAATCTAGCATCGGTGGTCAGACAACATCAACCCCGAACAATGAGCCCACGCAAGAGACAGGTCACAGCCAGCACTTCTTATAATGAAATTGCTAGTTCCATCGAGGAGCCCAATGGCCTTGCCGTGAGAGATTATGTTGCTCCGGCGTATGCGGCTCTGCGTGATGAAGAAATTGCGGAATGGAAGGGATGGGTCGAGATCAAATCGGATCCGGTGAGTAGACCAACTCTTATGAATCACTATACAAAAACTAACATTACAGCTACAAGGCTTTCTTCAACGTGATTTTGAAAGATATCGGTGCCCTTAACACCAAAGTTGAAGAAGTCTTTGATCTAAAGGAGCTGGAGTATGAATCGTGAGTGATACCGAATCGCAACCTGCCTACTGATGATATCTGACAGCACTTTAGGAATAATGTCTTGGGGTTGATTTTCCTCTCTGAATACCAAGAGCCTAATGAGTATGAGGATGAAAAGCCGTTAGAGACAAACCACGTTTGGTTTGCAAATCAGGTGAGAGCTCCCCGTCTTCTATATATCACGACACATCAACTAACTATACGGTAGACTGAAGACAACAGTTGTGGCACTGTTGCCATTCTGAATATCCTCATGAATTCCACCCGGGCTAAACTAGGTGATAATCTCCGCACACTCAAAAACGCCGGTAAGCTGATGAGCTCCGTCGGTCGCGGAAAGCTCATCGGCGAAAGCCCCTTCTTACGAATTGCCCACAACCGCTTCGCTACCCGCATGGACATATTCAATGAAGATTTGGGGCTAGAAACTGCAGTTGACACTGACGACAACGGAAATCTCTTTCTGGATCGATTAGGAGCCACAGGACGCACACACAACAAGGTATCAGCGTTGCATTTTATTGCTTACATATCGAGGGATGGTAGGATTTGGGAGTTAGATGGACTCTGGACTGATCCGGTTTGCCTAGGTGATGCGCCGACCAGTGGGAATAACTGGCTGGAGTTTGTGGTGCCCTTTATTTCGGCGCGTATGACGAAGAGTAAAGGATATACGTTCAACTTGCTATCACTAGTTATTGATGAGAAAGCATTAATCACTGAAGAGCTGACCAAGGCGTTGGCAGACGTTGGTGCTGTTGAAGTTTTTCTTGATGGTATGACGAAAGATCTAGAAAATGGATGGAACAAGGGAGAAAGCGTTCGATGCCCAATTCGCTATGATGAACCCGATACCCTCGCGACGTACTCAATAACGATACAGGACCTCAAAAGAATCATGATAACTGATAAGACCTTGGATCTCGTCCGAAAAGACCTTTCGGTCGAGTCTGTCAAATCTCTGAGGGAGGATATCATCACTAAAAGATCATCCCACTTATACACAAATGGGATAAGCTCATTGCAATGGACGGTCACAGCGCTGACGAGGACTTGGACTGCGATGATTTCCTGCCAGCAATTCATGAATGGGTGAAAAACTTGGCGGTCATAGGGAGTTGCAAGAGATTCACAAGGTGGTTAATACGGGGCATATCTCAAAGGCGACCCCAAAGAAGACGAAGAGGAAACGGTGATAGAGTTGAAAGATTTTAGTTATAGCAAGAGCATAGATACTGGTTTTAGATATAACTTTACAAAAGTTTATTTTTGAACCAATTATTGTGTGTCAACATGACCACGTGACAAGATATCTCAACGAAATATAAATAACACTTATCAGTATAATCAACCAAGAGTAATACTTGTGAAAACAAGAATGATAATAATACAGAATAAAGAAAAATATACACGTCTAGATTATAATCTTCGTACGTGAGGATGATTAGTCACGAGGGAATTCGGAGCGGATGTTGCTGACAAACTCGCACTTCTTTGAGTCGTAGTTCCGGAAATATTTTCCAAGTTTGAGAAAAAGGTCCGGAGGCAATAGTGTAACGTCGTTATGGACTCTAATATTAGCCTCCTGAATCACCTGCGGTCTAGCATCGACAGAAGCGCTGGTGACGAGTGTTAGTGAAAGATCCGGCGATGGAGTGGCTTGGCAACTTACAGGCATTGATACATAAACGACGGGCCTGATGGTGTATTCTCGCTGTACCAGCCAGTTATGACGCCGACTGTGTCAAATTTGTAGTGAGTGAACATCTGGCCGACACGGTACAGAGGGGTTTTGAGAAATCGAAACGGTCAAAGTAGACGGCCTTGTTCCGCTTTTGCTCTAAAACACCCGGCGTGTAGGGCAGATCCATCGACGTGATCGAATGTCGACGGAGCGGCATGGCATGGTGTCTTTGATTAGGTCCGAAAAACTTGTGGAGAATCCAGAGGTCCTCAGGGTACTTAGTGAGAACGGCTTCATGAAGCTTTTCGTAAGCATTGCCGTAGCCGAATTCCCAGGCCCCGGTGAAGATGCAAGTTGCCCAGAGACCCGCGTAGTCTGCTTCGTAGGCATTATTTACTGTAGTATAGTTGCCGAGAACACAAGCTTTTCTCCGAACCGGGGCACCCATCCGAAGGATTTTGGTAACTGTATTTTGCAGATTACGAGCATGTCGAAGCATGATCTGATCCGGAGTGGCAGGGCGAAGCCAGTCATTTCCAAGCATTCCTTGGGCAGGCATACTGTTTTCGATATCTTTAATGGAGACCTCTCCGTCTCCAGAGTATGGGTCCATGAGCATATACTGGGGATCATTGCGGTCATGATGAGGTCTGCCGTTGAGGTCAAAACCTGGAGGTGACTGGATAATGACATGAAGTTTACCCGGTATCTGACAGCAGCTGGCCCTGAGATTGGTACGCCAAGCAATAGCGCAGAAGACGACACATTGGATCAAGGGGATCGAGGTATGAGATGTCCCAGTGATCATATGTCCAAGATACAAACCTTTCAGGTAGTAGAATTCGGGACCGATAGCCTGTGAACCGCAGTATCCCTGCGAACGGAGCCAGTAACATAGCAATAAAGCATGTTGGCGCGTCGTCAACTTGGTGTACTTAGGAAAAGCCAACTTGAACTCTTCAGCCCATTGATCGAGTTGTTTAGGCGACTAGTGGATGTTAGTTATTGAGCTCGAGTTTATATAGCGATTGTTTTTCTTACCCAGTATAAGTCACGATCCGGGGAGGTCAAGGCAAACATATCAAACCCAGATAACATGTCCTCGAGGTCTTGCTGTTTCCAGGTCCTAGAGGCATAAGCTCTCTGACGAGTCAATGAATCTTCCGGTCCAGTGATAATATTGGGGCTAAACCGAGTCCATCTCACGATAGCCATAGCACGATGGATACTCTTGAGTATTATGTCTGCGTGAAAACGTCTCGCCATCGCATCTTCGCAGACGCTGATCGTAAGATGTAACTGGCCATAAAGATATTCCTTAGCGTCTTCGCCCAGAACTGATAGCCTCTCCATGTTGTAAAGGCGACCTTGACGCTGGTTGACAACTACGTCCAACAACTGGCGAGCTTTGTTGAATCTTAGTTGTCTCATGGCATAAATCTGCCGCCATTTAACATCCTGCGGTGGCTTCTTGATGTTGCTTTGAAACTGGTATGCGGGGTTCCAGAACTTGAAATCCTCGCTGTATCGACGCCATAGAGCACTATCGATGCAGATATTGCGGAATCGACGACAGGTGAGTTGAAGGCGGCAGTTATCTGTTGGTACCATGTACAACAATATATGGTAGATGATCTCAGTAGGCATGGAGTAGAGAGTCTTCAGTACGGGAGCATCATGAACGTGAGTCATGTTAGGCAAAAAAGAAGAAGGAACGTGGTGAGATGAGCAAACTGCCATGATGTATTATACCGCGATCCAGCGTTGTTATGCCATGAGATGGTGGAGGCTTTTGGATTGTAATTGAACTAGGAAGCGGTTTCTGAAATGTTTAGGCTTTTGTGATTGCTCTGGAAGATGACAAAGAGTGCTGAGGCTATGGTACCGAATACTAATGAGTGGCGGCCCAATGTGGATAGGAACAAGAAAATGATAGATGGGTTTCTGATACCAGACAGACAAAATATATCAAAGACCTGAAAAAACAGGCAATGTTGATATCCGGAGGGATAAAGTTCAACTGCAAATTTCCCTCAAATTCCTGAAGTCTTGACACGGAGCTCAACGGGTACCTTGATACGATGCAACGGACCAAGGTGATGCAGGGGTCCAACTCAGATAATCAAGCGCTATCTAACGTAATGGCGATATCTAATTAGGGCTGAACGTGGTGTCAGAATCTTTAATGCTAAAGACTCATTGATCGTAGGAGTTTCTCGAAGTGAGAAATGCGCTAGTGACGTCGCTCGTGATACAAGACAGCTCGATATCAATGAACCAGGGTGTAGCAACGACGAAAAACTGGAGTAATTTAACAACAGGTTTAGAAGAGGAATTGAAACAAATGAGCTTGTCGCACTGATTATATAATGAAATTGAAACAAATTGACTCTTGAAATCAAGTTTCGTGACTATTTGTATGCTCTGTGCAAGTGGCGAATGAGATGGCGATCAACGTTGAGGTTCTCTCGGTAATGTTGCCGTGAGGTTCCGATGATGTAACGGAGCTTGCTACCAAAAAATTAGCAAGGTTGGAAAGTTCAAGTTATTGGCGACCCACTTCTATTAAGGCTGCGGTATTAGATGATACAGAAACACTAACAGATGCAAGCTCTTCTGTAATCTATCATTCAGGATGCAGTACATTGAGAAAGTAACGAGGGTTAAATTTCCTATGAGTCGCTAAATTTGGACACGCATAAGGGTTCCAATCTCAATAATAAAATCCTGGTTTAATAGTGGCCCAACCCTACGCGTGTTGGGGATGGGTCTCACTTGATGCGGTATGATTGGCTAGAGAGCAACTTCCAGGCAATCCCATGCTAAACTTAAATAGGGCACTAAGTAAACAAACGCGACAGGTGAATTGGACGGCTCTTGCTTTGTGAACCAATAAGTGCACGGAGGCAAGGGCGGACAACAAGTTCCTGAAAATACCTAGTTTCAAGGTTAATTGTGACGCTTAGTATTTCCGTCGTGGAAACCTGTGATCAGACCGGCATTCAGGTGTCGTAACTTTTAGTTCTTTAGTACACCTAATATCGTATCTTACTATTCTCTATCTGTCGCTTGATATCATCAGATAATCATTTTCGTCTACAATATATCGCCTTTTGCAACTATTGTATGGTAGCAACAATCGGCCTCTACTATTTTTCTTGAAATTATACCATCTTGTACCATTCGTTGTATACACATCCTCGATCGTTACATACAAGGTGCCACTTACAACTTGCATCCAACTTTATTGTAATCTTCAATCATCATGGCCTACGCCAGTTACGGCAACGTCCTTGACACGCCGAGGACCAATCTCGGTGATGCAACCTATCTTCACCAACCTGATCTCGACATTTCACAAGAAGGATCTTTCGTATCACCAACCAAAGAAGATGCGCAACAAAATCTCTTCAACCAGCTCCGGGGTGGCCGTTCTGGCGCCGCTATCAGAACACCACGTCGGGGCGTATTAGCGGACCGGAATAACATGCAAGAACCCGGCCCCGAATTCACCCCGCTTCTCAAATCAACTACCAAGAACAACGGCTTTCGGCGGCGAGGGAAGGAGAATAAGGATATGCCTGGGACTCCAACTGGGCTCTTAGAACGTATTAACGAAGATGTTTCACCACTCCCGGCTTTCGGCAACTCACTACTTGGACGTTCTATGATGTCCGTGGGGTCAATGGGAACCCCTCTACCCACCGTTGAAGCCAGCAGCATCGAATCAACACCTATCAGGCTACCACTCAAGCGCAACTTTGGAAAGGGACCCCTCGATAGCGAGAACCAGCTATCATTGCGCGAGCAAGAGAACGTCATCGATAAGATTGAAAAAGAGAACTTCGGTTTGAAGCTCAAAATTCACTTCTTGGAGGAGGCACTACGAAAGGCTGGTCCAGGATATAGCGAGGCAGCCCTAAAGGAGAACACAGAGCTCAAAGTCGACAAAGTTCAGATGCAACAAGACCTCAAGCGATACAAGAAGCACCTCACCATTGCTGAAAAAGACCTCGAAACTTACCGCCAACAAATGATTGAGCTCCAGGAGCGCGCTAAGAAGAAGTATGCTGACGAGAATCTCAAAGCCGAGGTCGAGCGCCTGCAAGTGGGCCTGAAACAAAAGGAAGGGAAATCTATCAATTGAATGTTCGACTTGAGGAGGCTGAGAGTGGAAGCGCGGAAGCTGAAAGACTCCGCGATAAGATCACAGATCTGGAAGTCGATTTGCATGAGAAAGAACGTCTTATCCAGGGTCACAACGATGAGCTGGACCAAATAGAAGCCAAGTTGAACCAGGATATCCGAAAGAAGGCACGTGAGTTGGAGGAGAAAGAGCAGGAGATTGAAACCCTTCAGCAGTCAGTACAGCAATCGGAGCTTATCTTGGCTCAGAAAGGTGATGAGCTTGCAGATCTGCAACAAGAAGCTCGGCAAAATGGACGGTTACTTGAGGAGAAGGAAGATGAGATTGCAGAGCTCGAGGCGAAGATCGGGCAGTTGAATGAGAGAAATAATGAGGTTAGAATGTTGAAGGAACAGCTTCGACTGGCTCGGCAGAAAGAGGAGGAGTTAGCAGAGTTGAAGGACAAGTTCCGGAGGATGGAGGATAGAGATTTGGAACGGACAGCCGAAATCGATGCTTTGAAGGGGAAGCTGTGTAAGGCCCGGGAGACCGACGCTGATTTGAGCGAAACCCAGGAGAAGCTTCGCCGTCTTGAAGATCGAGATTCCGATCGAGAGGCCGAGTTGGAGGCTCTGCGCGAAAAGCTTCGCTATTCTAAGGAGCGTGAAATTGAAGCGGAGCAGGTTCGGGAGAGGATGCGTTCTCTCGAGGGCCGTGACTCCGATGCTGCTGATCTTGAGCAAAAACTCATTGAGATAGAAACACGCTCTAAAAATGAGCGGCGGATTATCGCTGAATATGAGGCTCGCATGAAGCTCGAACAGCGTCGGCTAGTTGAACTCGAAGAGCAGTTACAGGTGAATGAGAACGCCAGTGACGAACTTGAGCTTGCCCGCGACACCATCGATGACTTGGAGCGCAAGATCCGACAGTTCGAGGCTACTTCCGAAGACCTCAAGGACAAATTACAAGATGCTCAGCTAGATCGAGAGCGTGCCGAAGGGGACCTTGAAGAACTTCAGGCGGAGTTGGCGAATAAATCCACCATGACTAAGGGTCTTTCTCGTCAAATCGAAGAGAAGAACCAACGACTCCAGATGGACTTGGATCAGGCCAACCACGAGTTCGCCAACATCGAGAGACAATACGCTCAGGCTCTTCAAGAATGCGAAGATCTCCGGAACAAGGGCCGTGAGACCAAGCGTGAACGCGATTCCTTTGAGCGCGAGCTCCAGCTCATCAGGACTAGGGCTTCGGACATTGAGGTTGAAATTGAAGCCCTTCGTGAACAGAAGACCCATTTGCTTCACCAGAATGAGCGTATGATGACCGAAGGCCAGATACTTCACAAAGAGTCAGTTAAATTGCGAAACATGGTTACTGAACTTGAAACCGCCTTAGCTCGTGAGAAGGAACGCATGCTCGATATGGAACAAGATGCTCGTAGCATGTTTAAGGCTGATATCGATCGTTTGAATGAACAGATCTTCAAGCTTCAAGCGACGCTCCGTGAGCGCGAGAACCTCTATGACACCGATAGCGAGAAGTGGGAGTCAATGAAGAGGGCTTTGGAATCTGCTCGTGATCGGGCTGAAGAGAAAGCTTCCGGTCTTCAACATACCATCGATTGTCTGCGACAGGATGGTGACAGCCTTAGCTCTAAGGAGAACCAGCTTCAAGAATTGGTCAAGGATGAATTGAATCGCCACAAGCGTGAAGAAGCTTCCCTTAACCGTTGTATTGAAGACCTCCAACGGTCGCTTGATTCTAAGCAGGCTGCTCTATCTGAGATTCGCACAGAGATGACCAATGTTCGTGATGAGCTTCGGCGGACACAGACTGTTCTCAAGTCTGAGACCGAGAAGAGCTTGGCCTTGGCTGACGAAGTAGAGGTTCTCACTGTTGCCTTGGATGAAGAAGCTGAAAACGCTGCACAGGAGAGAGATGAACTCCGTTCCCAGATCGAGTCACTGAGATCTGCCAACCGTACCGCCACCACGGGATCATCTGGCGAAGTTACTTGCCAAACCGCTAATACCCTGGAGCGTCTCCGCACTCAGCTTTCGGAATCTTCTGCCAACTATAGCAAGGCTAGCAAGGAGAAGCTCGCGTTGCAGGAACAGGTTGCTACCATTAACCTTGAACTCCAGACGTTACGGGACACCGTTGCCGATGTCAGGGCTGAGAGGGATGAGCTTGAGGCTGAGATCCGGACATTCATGAACAAGCATGGCGAGGAGACCTACCGAGTTGACCAAGAGCGTGTGGACCTTCGTGTTGCTCGAACGAAGCTGGATCTCGAGGTTCGCCGTTTAAAGGAGGAGAATCGTCTTTTAGAGGAACGCCGGGGAAGCTGAGCGTGCATTGGAAGATGAGATGGACCGGGCTGGTATTGAAGAAGACAAGCTTGCTCAGGAAATCAACAAGCTCCGGATTTATTCTTCGGGCCCCACTGTTTCTGATTCTCACGAGATTGCTACTGCTCGTCGGACCATTCGCGACTTAGAGAGGAAGGTCCAGGATCTACAAGTCCAAATCGCTACTACCGAGGCGACTGCCAACATTGATGGTAGTAGTGAAGTCTCGATTATGCGCCGGGATTTGACTGCTGCGCGCCAGAAGGAACTTGAGTACATTTCTCGGGAAAACACCAACAAGGAGACAGTCCGTGGTCTCAAGAAGGAGATCGCCCAACTCGAGCACAAACTTCATGAAGCCGAGATGACCAAACTCATGGCTTCGCCTAAGGCTTCCATGGCTTCTCCTGGGGCTGTTACCTGGCGTGGTGAGGTTGAGGTCTTGCGCAAGCAGTTGACTACCGCTCAGCAGACCCTCCAAGAAACCAAGACCAAGCTTCGCGAAGCCGAATGCAAGCATGCTGAAGCAACAGCCCAAATACGTACTCAACTTGCTGACGTCGAGGACGAACGTACTGCCCTCGAGGAAGCTCTCGATGAAGCCCGTCGCAAGACTGAAGATCTCCAAACCAAGCATGAGCGTGAAGCCCTCCAGGTCAAGCAACGTCTCGAGAAGGCCGAGCGTGAGGCGCAATCTGCCCTTGCTGAGGCTGAAAAGGCTGCCGAGAAGGGTATGCGTGATAGTTCTCATGAGTCCAAGGAACTCAAGCGTCAACTACGCAAGGCTTTGCTCGAGTCTGAAGCCTTGGAACATGATGTTCGTATGCAGTTCGAGACCATTCAGAACCTCAACGCTACCGAGATTGCCCTGCGTAACAAGCTTGAGCGGACTCGCGGTGAGCGTTCTGCCTTCCGTGTTGGCGCCGAGAAGATGGCAAGGACTGTTGAGAGCTTGAAGGAGACGGCAGTAGTTCAGGAGGAGTTGGCGGCGAATTTGCAGCAGGAGTTGAAGCGGGTTAATGCTCATGAGACTAGAAGGCTCATCGAGGAGTTGACTACGGGGCTTAAGGGGGCTGAAGAAAAGCATAAGAAGGAGTTGAGGGGATTAGTCATGCAGATGGAGTGGATGCAGGCAAGGTGGGAAAGAGAAGCTGCTTTACGGGCGGATGCGGCGTTTGCAAAGAGGTTTTTGCAGTTGCAATTAGATGTTGCTACAGCTTGGTATGTATTCGATCGTCTCTTGGATATAATCAGTTCATTTCACTAACGAATTAACAGCAACAACGCCCAACTCCGTGAGCTGGAACACATCCGCCGGGATGTCCTCGGCAACAAGAAGCCGCTTACCCTGCCCTCACATGTTCTTAAGGCCTCAGAGAGATCATCTTTGCGTACCGTGGCGATGGCAGTGCGGTTTACGGTTAGGGCGAAGATGGGAGCGGAGAGGTGGAGGAAGCAGGAGGCGACAAGGATTAGGATTATCGAGGCGGTTGAGGATATGAAGAAGCAGAAGAGGATTGGGGAGATGAGGGGGGAAAGGAGAGAGAGGAGGGAACAGGAGAAAAGGGAAAGGGAAGGAAGGAAACGATGAAGAAAAATATAGCGATATGAGGGTGTTTTGGTTAATTTTGGGTTCTTGGGATGTTTGTTATGATATCAAGTTTTTTTGTTTTGTGAATTTCTTTATGAGGGTATTACCCAATGACATGTGGCTACAATCACATATAGACAGTGATGTTTCAAGAAAGTATGTGTATTACAGTAGAACCACTCCATTGCTAAACATGAAAATAGATAAATCAATCCCCAAATATCAAATTACAAGCAAAAAGATAGCCATACATCAATATATCAGGATAGCAAGCAAAAAAACCCACAAGACACAAGATATAAGAGAGCCTTCAAATAATAAAATATCAGAAATACCCAGATAACAAAGAATATACTAAAGCTAGGAAGAAAAAGCTGCGCCTCCGTTGTTATCGTAGGGATAGATGGGTATTGTCAATATTTTATAATTCAGTGGGTGACGAAGAAAGCCGTAAAGAGGTGTAATGTAAGTGGATTATACAAAGAGAAATGTCAGTCATGGCATTTAGAAAAAGGCCAACAGACCGTCAAGAGTGAAAGGAAATTATAGTGATCTTTCAAATTCCGACTGGTAACGGATTCGACGAAGGCGTTTAGTACCGTTCATGTTTTGGTAGAGATTTTTCTTTCTTTTTTTAGGAGTCAATGGTCGGCCATTACATGACAAATAGCAGATTCGTATCTACCTCCATGTCAGCAAGATGATCTCGGACGAAAGCGTTCCTCTGGTCCCGGAGGACAAACGTGATTAAAAAAATGAATATGAACAGAAAAAGTAGTAACGACAGCAAAGCGGTTTAGGTCTATAGGTCGTACGAAATATGGAACAAATAGAGAAATGAAAGCACTACAAGACACAAAAGGACAAAAGGCAAGAAGATACGTGGCGAGTAGACACATGACAAGTCGGCGAAAAAATCAGTGATCTTCTCAAGAGGAAAAAGCGGGTAGTGATTATGTTCATGATAAGGATAGGGAGAGGGGAGACAGAGGTGATTTGTACTGCTTAATCGTCAACGGGTTATGCTTACTCAATTCGTGGCTGCATGACAGCTGGGGCTGCTGGGTATATCTGCTAGCGAGCTCGTCGCGAATGTTGTTGAGAAGCTGCACGTAGCTTTGCTGTGGGTTCTTGCTGAGCGCTGTGATGAAGGCCCAAGACATGGCACCGGTTGGTTTCGTAGAGACGGTGATATCAGCACTACTTCGGTTAGTATCATGAGGCATGTGCGATTCTAGTTTGATATAAGGTTTAACGTACGACTTCTGATTGTCTTTGCTACTAGAGAACATGATAACATCAGCCCGCGAGCCCTTGGTGATCTGGGCGTGTCTAAAGTTGTCATCACTGGCAGCAGCACGCTTCATAATGTTCATGACAGAACCAGTCAAGCTGTCGCTACTTGACTCGGGGCGGGACATTCTGTTGGACACAACTTGGATAAGTTCGGCGCCAGCATCGGCAGCAGCGCCAGGAACTTTCATAAGCCCCTGCGTAGAATAGATATATGGGAGGTCCAGGGCAGTTCCAGAGTGGCATGAGTCAAAAATGGCGGTTAGTCTCACACCAGGTTTAAGAGGCATCACCATGATGCGGTGCATCTCATCATCGGAAATGTGACCATGTGTTCTGAAGTCTACAGGGTAGATAACCTCATCATAGCCCTCGTGTTGGTCAACATCAGGATCTCTGGTTTGACCGCCGTGTCCTTCCACTTGTTAGTAACGCAACTCTTGCCTTGCATTCTTCATGTCCCTCTAAAACATACCCGAGTAGTGGAAAAAAAGCGAGTCGTTGGGCTGCGCATCTTTCGACACCCAGTGCATGGCACGCAGGATGTTGTGCTTCGTCGGGTGGCCGATGGTGTTGTGCTGGTCGTCAGTGAGGATCACCATATCCTCTCTCTTGTAGCCAAACTGCTGACGAAGGTATGCGGACATGTTCTTCACGTCATTGATGCAGCCCCGGAGTTGACCGCGTTGTCCAAAATAGTTGATGCCGATAAGGAGTGCCTTCTTCCGCCCTCGGGGGTGAACTTCATGCTCCGGTATGTTGTGGGGAGTGACACTATAGCCCGAAGTCGCAGACGCTGGCGGCGATATGTAGCTGGGTGATGGGGCGCCATATGGGGACTAGAAGGGTTGTGGACTGTAATATAAACATGAGATGTTAGCCCGCGCTACATGGAGGATCAATCACTACTACAAAGTCAATAGCAGAAGCTAGGGGTACGTACCAGAGTGAGCACTGGGCGACGGGGAATAGTTGGCGTGGGGCGAAGCTTGCTGTATATATTGTCAGTATTTTTGGCACCGGGAAACCAGTCGTAAGAAGTCATACATTGCTGTAGTGGATAGTCTGTGGTGACCCATTGTAGTAGTGATTAGGCTGAGGCGTTGTGACATATTGGGCTTGAGGGAAGTGTGATTGGGGAGATCTAAATAGATGACGTTGAGTTAGTGTCTGGAAATACAAAAAGCGTAGACCACTTGAGATCCCGTTCGCCGATAACAGATAATGCTGTTATGATCTCCAGGATTTTGAAGTTGCCAGAGTTGGGCTTCAGGTGTCAGAGCGTATAGCAAGGGCATGTGCCGATACAGATGATCATGGAACATAATTATGGCGAAACAGACTCCAGAGGGTGGTGACGTACGGTTGTTGCATATACCCGTTTGGCGAGGAATAGCCCTGGGCCATGGGGGTAGCCCCGTAGGTCGTGTATTGAGGGTAACCAGACATTATTGTAGATGCAACAGAGTTTATTGGTTAAGCAAACGAAACGAGAGGCAACTCCGCGATCAAGAGATTAAATGATCGGTAAGAGGGCCTATTACTGTGATGGTGGAAAGTGGAGGTTCAATAAGCGATACGACAACTGAGATTTGGTGCAGAAATAGACCAAAGGCTTCTCGATGGTACGCGGTGTTTCCGTGAGCGGAAAAGGCAAGTGGCGAGATTCGAAATCAATACGACGTTTGGTGGTTGAAATGAGGGGCGAAGGACTGGGGAACTTGAAAGTGGTGGGCAAGCCGTAGTTTAGTGTAGGTGTGAGGCGGCAACAAAGAAGGTTTAGTCTGTAGAAAACTGCGGTTGGCGGAAAGTATAGGAGTGAAAAATAGAGAATGAGATTCCGGTGTTGGTCAATGTGACAGCTTCGTTTGAAGATATAATGGAGGAATGAATGATAAATTTAATGTCGTTTAGAAGAATGAAAGGAACAAAGAAGAAAGAGACCTCGACAACAACAGGGCGGGCCTACTGAGTATTTTAGGGATGGTGGATTTGGTGGTGGTAGGTAGGTGGTTAAAGTGGCAATCCCCAATAGAGAAACTACCCGCTGTCGCAAGAAAAAAAAAGGGACTATAAAAGATGGGATTTGATTGATGAGGTGACGAAAAAGAAGGAAGGTGTTTCGATCGGAGGGTGCACCAGGAAGAAGTAGGATTTGAGTAATTGCCACCGTCTCCCGTTTCTCGTGGTGAATCGTAGTTAAAAAGGAAGCCCTAAAACGTGAGATAACTTCTCGAATCGCTGATATGGCCTAGCTAGTATTAGTCTAGGAGTATTTATGAGAGCTAGTAACCTCATCAAGTTCATGAGGCCTTGTAAGTACATCAAGTCGACAAAATTAACGAGGGTATCTTGTATCGCACAGCAAAGGATGTGACATGTATATCTCAGTATAAAATATGATATCTGTAGAACGAACAAGACGATGAGTAGGGGCATGGATGCTTCAAGTATCAAGGACATGGGAGATTAAGTTCTCTCTTAGTATTTATATATTACGACCTCCGGGTCTTATCATATCATACGGATTTGAGCGAGTCTTGGTGATACCTTGCAAGCTCAGATATGGAGGTCAGCTAGGCCTTGGTGAAAGAGGGGGGTCCCTGAAATAGAACTGTCTATCAATTGCACATTATATTGTTACCTTTCCAATTTGGGTGGGCGGACAGACATATGTGACTTTCTATTTGGTTGATATGCGGAGGCAATGTAAAATGAAGGTCTAATATATCATCGTTACATGATGATCCAACTCTATGCTCAGTACTGACAATCACCATAGAACTAAATTAGCAGCAATTATTATTCTTGCTTTCCCTTTGTACATTTCCAGTAATGACTTTCCTTGATCGATACCAGTGCCTATACCCTCTTCAGTCGGCTGAATTCTCCCAACTCTTTCTGTACTGACTATCCGTAAATTCTGAGAATCGTGCACGGATAATCCCATGCTGGATCTCTTTGCATAGCAAAGGGTCACCCCAAACTACAGTTGTGACTTATCGGCTATGGCACAGTCAGCCGGCAGGTGATAGGTGAGAGACAAGGGCTTGATTATTGTCTGGCCGGGGACCACAAGAAGTGATAAAATACACCATTTTAGAGAAATTAGCGTTTTATTGTCCAAAGATTACGTCTATAAATCTTGAAGTTTTCAAGGATGAGCTGCTAATGGTGCTTTTGTCGGACCTTCCGCCTGGGAATACGACGGGGCATCATAGCGATATATTTCTGTGGAACCCATCACTTGAATGGAATCATTGAATAATGGTAGGATTCAGGTTGTAATCATAGAGATTTGAAAAGACTTTTATAAAATCCGGTACTTTCCATCATTCCGATTTGTATAGACAGACTATGTGTGTGTCCAAGTGAAGTAGCTATATGAGTATAAATATGTATGTTGCCCGAGTACGGTTTTTATTATGTCTGGATATATAACTGTTACGTAGAACAATGGATATCATTAAGTCTCCACTCATTGTCAACTATTTAGGGCAAATTTTCATTAAAAGGTTGATATTCAACTCATTAAGCAACCAACAATGTACAAATAAGATAGGAGGTACTGCCATGACTCACAGAATTGGTGTAGTGGCCAGATACCCCTCACTGAAAAGGAACTCTATCTGGTGATATACACCTTACATGACAAAGGACCACAGCACTTGCATCCAACTAAACTCCTAGAAAAAGCCCATAAACCATACATCAGTTGATAAGCCAACTCCACCTTGCATTCCTCTTCCTTTCACATGGCACCATGAAATTTTTCTGGGTCCACGGACTTTTAGCCTGGAAGCTTAGGCGGTACATCCTAACGGCAACTTCCTTCTCAAGAGCCATGCATTTTAATGAAGCATGAATTGTGAAAAGGCAGAGGGAGTTACTCATTGTCATAGGATAACCTTGCAGAAATATGGTGCTCATGAATCCAATTTGAAAAGACCAAGCGTTATTTATGTCGTATATCTGCATCCAGGACTACATTCGAAACTTTAGTTTTATAAATACATCGTACTGGGGATATATTCAAATACTTAAGTGATCCTCATTGGTACTTTGAAGGTAATAGGCATAGGGATACATAGACGCTATCTCATAAACTCTTGACATCCTGATATGTGCATCACTGTAACCACTAAACCCCATACATAATACAACATGGCAACAGACCGTCCTGATGATGTGCGTCATCTAGTATGCTTTCAAATTCTAAATATGGAAACAGAATCAGATTATCGCGTACATTGGACGGCTAAGACAGCTGCATAGTGCAAGAGGTTGGAAGTCAGTGTAGCCAGACAACAGATCTGACCATTACAAGTAACTAGTACACTAAGCAACCTGCTAACCTTCCTCCTCCTCTTCAACTGCAAGCTGCTCATAATAGATACCTACATTCATATAACAAACCTGGGAATCAATTCTCCTAATATGTCAACGAGTGCATTATCCGGCAACCATCTCCACAAGGACCAAATAGGAAATAGGAGCTACATTAAAACATGTATCGAATTCTGATTACAAGGATGGCAGTCACCACAAAGGAGTAGGTCGGCCGAAGTCGTGGGGCCAGTCTTATGGAACTTGATAGATTGGAGGCGAATACACGGGTCTGCATCGTCTATGCGGGAAGGAAGGATACCAGAGGAAGAAGTGCAAAGTGGATTTCTGTGCAGATTGTGAAAAGTGGGTTGGCACTGCGTGAGCAAAGCCACCATTTTTTTTGGGGGGCTCTCTTGGTATTATTGTTGATACTATTATCAGGTGAACCTGCTTTGTTGAAACCAGCAATTGTCCTTTCAAGATACTGAACTCGACAACAAGTGCTCGAGGTCAATGGTACCTATCCAAATTGGTGATAGATGAACCCCGCTTTGGACTGCACTCAAACGGGCTGACTGAACTTTTATCATCAACCGGTAAGCAAATCTTATATCTCGTCTAAGGTGGTTAACCCTAAGTTTATGTCTGAAATTCTACTCCTTCTGTCAGGAAGGACCCTATCGAGAATCTTTGAAGGCTAACAAAACGAATGGAGCTATCTTTAGAATAAGATTATATAGGGCTTTCTCATATATTAAGACCACTTCCGTATTATTGTACACCACTCGAAATATGGACGAATACTAGGCCCTCCTGACTACACAAAATAGATCTAGGAAGTCACTTGGCATCTCATACCTACTGCCATAATGAACTAGTGCTATAGTATGATGCAGCGTAATTCTGAAAAATTGGGGTGATATTGGGGTCATAATCATATTAGTCGGTCAATCTAGTATAGAAGCACCAGGAAAAATATTTAACAGGGTACTTTGGTATTGAAATTTACGAATGACTAGCCAGTCTTCCAGGCCCAATAGACAGACACTGAGCATGCTCTGCTGAACAAACAGTATCCGAGCAGTATTTTGATTTACCCCGAGAACCTAATTCAGAACAGGGTCTGGGTTCTTAGACGAAGGTTAGTAGAACCAGGTAAGCAAAAGCCCCACTCTGTTTGAACGACTACTTGTATAGCTTGGTAGAGTAGCCCAGCACAGGAAAAGAGCACCTCAAGCCACAGGGCTAAGCTGCAGCTGAAAAATAATTGGGATTAGAGTGTAATAAATGCAACTCCCACTGACGCGAAACCTTGAAGCTGAGGGGTCGGGTAAATGAAGAGTTCATGCTTTGCAGGTGACAACTCGTGATACGCAACAGCATAATTATAAGAGGGGTTAATAAGTCTCCGAAAAAAAAGGAAAGATCTTTCTGGACACATAAGAGAACAGGCTGTCGAGCAATTGTCGGATAGTCGATACAGTAGTAACCTCGGCAAAAATTATGGAGAGGTCAGAGTAATTTATTTCTTGTTTCTGGTCAGCCAGACTAAGGACTTATTTTCTTTGTGCATGAGACTTGCATGGCGGCCTCCCAATTTTCCCACTGTCAAAACAACCATGGGATGTACCACACATGGGGTGGGTGAGAGGAGATAACTAAGGAGGGCAGGATCTGTGAAGTGCGTTTTTTCCAACTACTGAAGTGGATAGTCGCACCGGCGTGACACAGGCTTGATTAGCTTCAGGTAGAAAGTTTAGCTTGTTCATAAGCAAGACACTGGAGATATCGGAACAATAAGCTTACTTGGAGAGCATGAATACATACCTAAAGTCCAGGAGACAAACATCAACTTGCATTTTCTGATGATCCTGGCCGTTGGACAAAGTTAGTAAAACAATCAAATGTCGAATAAAGACATTCCTAGTCACCATCATTGTCCCTTGTCGCTACCCGTTATCTTGTGAATTACAGAACCCTGGCGAGACATAGCTGCCAGCCAATCAGTGAACGAAGAAGCGATTCCGCAGCCAGTTTTCAGCAGCTCTTGTCATCGGCTAAGGCCTTAGTGCAGGTTTCTGAGATCACGAGCTAGCCGTCACTAGTGCTAGATATGCTTAATCTCAGGGTCTGAGAAGCATTTTAGAAAGAAGGAATGGAGGGACTAACAAAGGCGAGGATGCAATTAAAGAACTTATCAGCGATAAGGAATTTTATACTAATATTGGTACGCCTTTTGGATTACAGGGTTTAAGGAGACGAAGAGTGTGGTTTCGATGTCATCTAGAATCATGATGGGCGTGACCATGGTAGAATACCCATGCAATTGGTGCGTTACATTTGTGTTTAACATATTCTTTCCTCAAGTCTATAGAACCTTCAATCATGATCCACTAGACTGATCTCGAGATCGCAATTCTCATCATTATTGCAAGTTCGCATGCAACCTGCCTACAATGACATATCGAATTACCTAAAAGGCCGTGCAATTACTCCATTCAGTATTCTCATTCCTTTCTTACAAATGTAGTTCATCTAAAACCATGTTCCTAGCCCCTACTGACTCTCAGCGTTGATCTTTCGTTGTATCAAGAATATGCATCACTGAGCCAAGTAGCCCAAGGAACCGCCGCAGATATCAAACGTCGATCACCGATTAGCACCAACAACGGTCCATGTCTCAAGGTCCCGTGGCCACGAAAGTCTACTCCAGCCGCACCACTAGCGGTCCAGACGACTTCCTACAGCTTGTCTCTTCCACAGACATCCCAACCTATCAAGATCTTCCGACTTAAAATAAATAAAAAATACGACTATGAGGATTCTCGCTTGTCCGTCCTTATGATCGTTTACTCCAATATATACCGTGAATACTGTGACTTCGTGGCTGGCTTGGCCTCCAGACTGCAGCATACCGTAAGACAGGAATGACATCAATACTTGAACAAACGAGACAAGCGAGACATTGTCACGGGCAGAACCCAGCGCAAGTAATGGGGTCTTGAGATGAGAAATTGAGATAGGGCGTTTATGGAAAGGGAAGTAGTGGTTTTGGCGGGGACAGTGGAGTATTCCTGTCGAGTTGTCATGAGGTTATGATAAAGAGTAGACTTGGGGGCTGTTAATAAGCATGTGCGATGTGAAGGGGAAAGAATGGTTGTTTGTTTCTGGGATGGAGCATGAAAATTCCGAAAATAACTGGTTGAAACAACGGGATAGTGGGTGTTGTGATAGAGGGTCTGAACCATGCACGACTAAAACAGAATATGATACGTGTCTACCATTATTGCCGTTATTTAGTGACTCCATGATAATATACATACATGCGTATGATGACACGCTTAACACCCTATACTCGAGATTACATCTCCATAGCACTGACATCAACCGCTCTGTCCTCCCTTACCCCATCGGTCCCCGAGCCTCCTCATCTGGCAATCTACCCCTCTAGGCTGCCGCCATATCCTTCTCAAGCCGAGGAACATGCTTCATCTGCCGTTAATAGTTATCGGAGGCAACCGGCAGGTCCTTCAATGAATGATCATCCATGCGTATAGATCGACAAAGTTACCCCGACGAATAGATGCCCGTGGCACATTGATACTTGGAAGCATGGTCTATCGAATATACTTTTGTCGGACGGACGAGTTACCTAGGCATCCCGATAGCCGGGGTTAATGGGTTCTGACATGGAAACATCATGATTTCATAAGACCCTTCCGATCTTCCGAGGCTTAATTAGGTTGGCTGTGGTGCGGACTCCGGGGCTATGAAGAGGATGTGGGAGGCAAATTGTACAAAGTACCGTACATTTTGACGACCTGCCATGCAGCTGAAGGGTCGAGAGCCTATCGATGATTTCTAGGATGCCGAAAATAGAAATCGTTTCATGACGGCGTTGCTCGCTGAGCCCGAGGGCTAGATGGATGATATGTCAACGTCAAAATTATAGATTGTCTGACACGAGACAAGACAAAAAGAAGAAAAATATGCTGCTTATTTTCAGAAAGCCGAAGAGGGTTTGAGGTTGTGGATGATAAGAGATTCAGCTTGTTGACAGGGACCGAGAGCGGCAGGTACGGATTTTGATATCATTCTCCCCAAATAGGTATAATTTACTTGTTAGTTAATTGAGCATCTATTTCTATGAACTATATGGCCGAGCTATGATCCATTCATTACAGTGGGAACAGACTAGATTCCAAACCATGGGGTAAACCTCGGTCTGTAAATCAATTCCTGGGATTTTCTTTTGTCAAATATCGGTTGATATATAATTATAGTTGAGTCAAGTATGAGCTACGCTCGTCATGTTAGATACGATTATCATCGGCACTCTTGTGCAGTAATCACGTATCAAGATCACATATCACCCATATTTTTGAGGTTTAGAAGGAACTATAACAGAAGAACGGTATCTATAGAGTTAAGACCAGTTTCTCCAAGTTGGCCGACGATTTAGAAAGCAATGGATAAATTTAAAGCTGATCAACCCAATTGTGGAATGTAAAAGAAGTATACTTGGCACATCAGACTTTGATCAAACTTGATGTATAATAAAGACTTGGGGCTATAGATGTCCAGGTTCGGCTATAACTTCATATCATAGGAGCACATCTAGAGCTAAAATCACTTTTACTAAACTCAATGACTTCTTTTGTTATCACTAGACTGTAATCTTTAATCTCGAGACTTAGCTACAAATATGGTTATATATCACCACAGCAAATAAAATATATCGAAAATCATGAAATTACCATCACGTTTCTTCCTCCCAGATCTTGGATGTACCCTTCTTAGAGCCATTTCCAATGCACATTAGTTCCACCAGCCAATAATCCAATTTCTTTGCCTCAACACAAAATGCATGATAAAAATAACGATAGACAAATAACCCTACAGCCTATTCACACTCCGGCCTCCGACACCTCTTCGTAGCCCTGAGGATTCCCAGGGTTCCCATCACACGGGCTCCATATTGAGACTTCAGTTTTTTCATTCGGAAATACGAATCTCCCTAGTCTTTTGGACCGTAACCTTCTCGAATTAGTCCTCCTGCTAGTAAATCTGACTATATTCCACGACCAGACCGGTTCCCTCTTTCTGCTAAGCCAAATGAAGAATCGACGTCCCCTTTACACTGCATATAGACCCGGGTCTGTCTGGTCATTCATCCGCCCGTTTACTGCCTCATGGCACCATGAGATGCTTGCTTATATGTAAATATACATTTTTGTATGTATGTGGGTAAGATTTTGGTGGGTGAGAGGACAAGCTGACAGCAGGAAGCGGTATCGCGTGGGACGTAGTGTACGGTCCGGTTGACTGGATCAGAACCTATGGGATGGCGGTTTGTGGTCGGTGGGTATTTTACAAAGAAAGAGGGATATGATAACCATGCAAAGATGGCATGATGATTGTTTGGGGTTGGCGGCGAGCGGGGATGGGATGGCAGTTTAAAGGTTATTGGTCTATAAGATTATCATCACAGGTCGCAGCCTACACTACATTTCGAAAGCCACTCAGTAGACTCAACCCACAACACCGATCACCCGAGTCGTTGCCAGCTATCAAGCCACGGTTCACCCGCCGCCAAGTTCATCTCGGTCATCTCACATCATGTTGGCTGCGCAGCAACGGTGTGAGGTGAAGACCAGCCATGTCTCTGACCCAGAACTAGGGCTGAGAACACGTTCATGTAGGTAGACGGAATTAAGGGTGACGGGGAGACTGAGCATTTATCGATTGCGAAAGATTTTGATGATGTCTCAGCCGGCGTTTCGAAACCATGAGGTGCGGTTGATTGTATCTTGAATTTTACATAGTAACTTATGATCGGAGAATGATAATTAGTGATCAGTAGTTATTCCTTGCAGCTGCGTCATCGTATTGTAATCACTAGTGACGAAGTGACTTGCGAATGCTTGAAACGGCTACTTACAGTAGAGACATACAGAATCTTGCATTTTGTTCACCGATTGAAGTGACTTAGGAGGCCAATGATTCGACAGTATATTGCGTATTTCAGTTATATTAATCACAATCTTGTAGGTGTCTCTCATATACAGTAGACCTCTTTGAACGGCCAGAAAGTATAATGACTGCGGGGAAGTCGGGATGATGAGGAACCAAAAGAGAACTCGATTCAGCAGTTTATAAGTTTATATATCCTCTGGTGCCAACCACATCTTCCACATACGACCATAGCCTGTGGAAAATACGGGGTCCCATCTGCTCTCCCATAGTCAAACCACAAAGCACCGGATTAGTACTATGGTGGGTGACCACATGGGAATACTTGGTGTTGTATGTTTTAGTTTTTACATTTATTTTTATTCCTCAATTTAGTATCGTCAAATTATCACGGAATCATACCTGTCCCCGTGATACAAGTTTTACCCTCTAAAAATACACCACCGAACCTCTGGGCTCAACTATCGCCCTCCCGATCTGGAACTCACTTACAACATCCCTATCACTTTCCAAAAACTCCACCTAACCAACCCGCCCACACAGCCTACTTTTGTCTTTTCCCCATCTATACCTAACTACCCCCACCTGAAACCCCATCACGTGATTACCACCCGTCAACCAATCACTATTCATCTCACTCCCCTCCACCTCACCTCGCTACGGGATCTCCCTAGGCGACACCTAGTGTCTCAGACAGTTGACCATGTGTTATCAATAGACTATAGGGCATTGTTGACGTTCCGAAGGGCAGGCCATGTAGTATAGAGTTAAGAGGTACATGAGAGATGGCAGGTTGGTGTACGAGGGTCCGGGTAGAATTGCGCAGGTGAGGGAGTCGGAAGTTCCCAGGCTAGGATGGTTTCTGAGAGGGGTTTAACGCTCCTTGGTTCAGCGAGGGCAATGGGCAAGAAGAGGTGATATGAGAACATGACTGAGTAATAGCCCTTATAGAGTTACACATCTTGAGCTGTCAGCTAAACCTACCAGCACGTGACCACACTCCTTTGGTAATAATCTCAACGTAATTGAATAATCGTACTTACAAATTTCCAAAATGTCTTTTATCTCATGTTTTTTATCCACTACCCCGGGATCTTCATCTCCTCCGCCTCTATCTTCACCCTCGCAATTGCCCGTCTCTCTACCCCCTCCTTCTTCCTCCCGAACACCCTCAGCCATGGACACTTAAACAAACCCATCCACGATACGTCCAGTCTCGCCGTCTTATCCTCCTTCTAAGCAGTTCCAGACTTGTTGGTGTCCACCAGCGTATCGCGAAGCTGATAATGCATCATGCCCCAGATAATCTGCAGAGCCTTCAGCCGGTCCTGGATCTTGAACATGTCAAACCACTTACTGCGGTACATAGTCACCTTGTCAAAGTTGATGTTATCCAAGTTGCCCTCGAGGATCTTCAAGAGACCCAGTGGCACGCGCACGCGGACGATGCTGATGTGGTGGAATAGTCCGTTGATCAAGAAAATGTCGTCGTAGTCAGCACCCGGAATGCGACCATACGCCTTGTAGTTAGTCTTGGAGTCCCAGGTCAACGATGGCGGCTTGAGAGCACGGTAGTTGTCATAAATGCTCAACGTGGTCTTCTTAACCCGCTTGGGGCCACCCAGAGGCAGGCGAGAGCGAGAGTATCTAAAGACATGCCAGTAGGCGGAGCTACCGGCGGAGGCACATCAAACTTGGACTTATCCTTATCATCCTTAGCCGACGCATCCTTGTCTCCGTTAATCGCCGTCAGGTCGACTTCACGACCAATCGGCCCACCGGGACCACCACCCCAACGACGCTTGGTACTCCACCAGACGTTTTGACCCAAGCGGTTCTCCGTCTTCCCATCGCGATCACGGTGTTGCGCTGCGACAAGAACAGCAATCATCTCGCGGGATAAATCCTGGAAGATGTCTAGATCAGTCCCAAAGTCAGTGGTCTGGCGAGCAGAGATAACAGCAAGAGGACCCTCAACACCACCGCCACGAGCAATGGCACGATCGAGTGGAGTCCGGAAAATAAATGTACCGCTCGATGCGACATGTGACCGACGAGGCAGAGACGATTCGGATGACGGCGCGCACATGTGGAGGCGAGGCTCGCTGCGGGGCGCCATGGTGTTACCACCCCAGTCGTACGCGATCAGCTTCACGAAAGCATTGAGGAGGTTATGGCGATATTCATTGGGCATATCAGACCCCTTCTTGGTTCTAAAGTAATCCTCTTCGGAGTCGGCAAAATTAGGAGTGACCCGGACTTGTCCCGGCTTCGTCTCAGCCGGCGGGTTTTCCTCTTCAAATTTTTGCGCGCTTCCTCCCGTCTGCGGTCAATTTCAATCTTTTGTTCTTCCGTTAATAGAGCCTCAGTTGTGTCATCCCAATAGCTAGTGAAGGTTTCAAGATGTCGCCAGAAGTCGTGAGAGTTGCCCAGACGAGGTTGAGGGTCACCCAGTGGCGGTTGAAGGCGACGGATATTGCGGAATGCCCGAGAATTGGAGTAGCTCAACTCAGTTTTACGATCTATGTAGGTCACTGCACCAGGAGTGTAGTGGCCACTAGGCAATTTACACACATATGACTTGTCAAACTCCCGGGCTTCATCTCTGGTCATGGCATCCCATTTCTGGAACGGGGGCAGGAAGGACGGATCCGGCAGAACCTCTTCGGGGGAGCAGTCATGTTTAATCTCAAATCCGACGGTAGAGAACAATGAAACGTTGATGTCATGAGGGCGATAGACGTTCTGCAATTGTTTGACGAGACCTTTACGAGCAGACTTTGACGTGGGAGGGATATCTATTTTGGGCGGGAAGACGATAGGAGTAGGCGGTGGCACATCCGTTTTCTTGATGCTGGGACGCACCCGTATGTTGGCTGTAGAATTGTGGTTAGTGTCATTGTATAACAGAAGATGGTCCAAATCTCAGCGAATCCTTTTGATCCAATGGCAAGAGATCAAACTTGATGTAGTTGCGGGGTCCATTTCCAGAAGACAGAAAGATCCAAATATCTTATCCGCTCCATTAAATGCAGGGAATCAAGGCCTAACCATGCGAAAAACGGACAGAGCATAAAATCGAACCGGGGAGGGAAAAGGAAGAAAAGGTGTTGCAGTAGTTGATAATCAGATACCAAGGGATACGGGGACAACATATCCTTAGGGCTATAATGAAATTGACATTTGAAGTCCCACGAGAAATTTATATTGTGCAAACTAGATGCTTACCAATGGGTTCAAAGATAGAGAACATGGTTCCAAACGATGTTGTGTTTGAACAAATTCCAGTCTGGCTCAATGCTAGACAATAGGGTTTCGACTATATCGAAGCCGAAAGGGATCTGTTTGCAGATCCCGTATTTCAAAAGGACTAAAAACGAGCTTGTAGCACTAGAAATTCAGAACTGATTTTCTCAGCTTGGCCAGGCACGCGTAGAATTAACGATGTGCTGAAAGGGCGCTGGTTTAATCGGGTCTTCTCGGGAAATGACAATCAGGCAAGGCGGCAACGAGTTTGGGGACCACAAACTATACACAGGAAATCAGGGGGAACTAATGCTGTGTAGGCGGAGCGTAGGGAGTGATGTCCAATTGGTCGCAATGCCTGATAACCTAGGAAAAATGAAAGTCCCAGCTAGTGGAATCAACAATAGAGATTCAAACTGATGAGAAATTGATTGGAATAAAAGAAATATTAGAAGTATAATATGATGGAATCAAGGCTAAGACTAATATGAGGCAAAGAAGAAGAAATTGGACCCAAGAATTGATCCAATTGTGAATGGCAAGGCTCTAGTTATCAAATGAAGAAAAAGCGACTCCAACTTCCTTCCCTCAATGCACCATTGATTCTTTAGACTTCAAACGCAACCTCCGTGGGGAAGGGACAAAAATCTACCTCCTAGAAAATCTGCTACCCATAACACAAAGCAGAAGGCTTGTCCGAAATCAAATAATGGGAAGTGACTGTAATGGCAACTACTGCAAGTTACTGCAAGTTACTGCAAGTGCTGCACCTGCCATGCACAAATTTACCAGGCTTCTACTCTGTATTGCCTTGGAAGATACACCTGGAACTAGTAGGTAGAGAATTCTAAAGAATAGCAATAGCAGGTAGGAACAGAAGGTTGAATGGCAGGGCTAGAGATAATAAAATCAGTCTATTACTGTATATTTATGTGTGGTTCTGTTTGACTTATCTTCAACATTGGGAGATTGCTAACTACAGATTGGGACTGTATATTGCTAGAGACTAACTAGCCTTCTTTGTTTCTCCTTGCTGCAACAATAGTTCAGTTGCCTGAGTGAAGATTCAATCCCAACCTATGGCATCAACAGCCCATAAGCAGCTCCTTCCCTGCAAATAGACTGCCTCCCTGCAATATCCTTGTAGTATAGACCTTGTGCATATTTATTTGTGGAGATTACTCTTGATTAGAAATCAACCCACAAGAATTGTTTACTACGAGCCGGAACAATTAATAATGATCAAGATGGTGATGATAGTGCACATTCAATGTAGTTTGTTGATTTCTTTCATGCATTACATGGCCCATTAATTCAACAATATTTATTTTAGTATATATGATGTACAACATCTAAAGCTGCTTTAGAATGGCTCTACTTCGTATCGAGTATCGCCGCGTCTCCCCGACCCCGATGAACTAAGCTTTTCATATGGTAATGTTATAGGCAGTAATTATTTAGATATCTTCTCTTGACTCTCAATATTTGATTAAGAGTAAAACTGGTATTCCAAAGTATCCATCGTGAATAGACCTGTCTACTCTGTCCACTAAACTGACCACTCCTATGTTTGTTATCCCTTGAGGATTTTATGTATTACAAGCTCAGATTAAATCCTTTCACTATTCCTTAACTAGACTATAGCTCCAGACCCTTAGACAAAATCCTTATCATCCTCTACTGTTAATTCCAACTCCTAGAAACGACGATGACCATTAATTCAACTAGTATTCGTCATCCCACGCTATTTAAACTCTGTTCAAGATATCCAACCATGGTTCGTACCACAATTGCACAAATAGCCCATAACCATCACACGAATTGACTGAAAAATGGAACACTAGTACCTCCAAGACCCAATTCGCCATCTTTGTGGTTCGGGTCACATCTCTAGACCGCCCAAAAGATCACCTCGCTTCCACAATTCTCCGGCTCATCACAGACCGAGCGCTTTGTACCCGTCAAGAGTCAAGAGTCAAGAGTCATGGGGTCAGCGCGGGATAAAGTTGAGAGGGCCAGCAAGGATAAAAAGTTGCAAAATAATGAGATTTTTTTGGAATTCCATGTGATTTGTATTGTATTACTATGGATTTGAGATAGTTGTAGTATAATATCTAGCTATTATGTTGTGTTCGTGGATGGGTGATGAGACTCCCGCTTTGTCTGCTAAGCTTCTGAGGAATTGATGTCTCTTCCTGGTTGAAGGACATGTCCTAATCGCCATGAGAGTGTGAGAAATGGGGGCCATTATATGGTAGGAGCTTCTTAGGTTTGTAATTAGAGTTTTGAGTAGCCTCTCGTTTGTATTGTGCCATTCTCTAAAGCTTAGCGTAGATGGTAACAGAACTTTTCGCAAACATAGTTTAAGATTATGAATAAATTTCAAACCTTGGCTCTTAAGGGTTTGATCATGAATACTGATTTTATATTGATGGCTTATATCGACACAGAATCATGATGTCTTGTATGCTCTTAGACTTTGATCCATGAATAGCTGTTGGTGTTCACTAAGGAGGTTACATAATATTTTCCAAATTTCCGTATTAGTATCATTCGTAGACAAACCACCGTGTCTGACATCTCTCAAGTCAACCTCCTATATTACAAAAGTCAAGTTTGCTTTTTACCATAAATTCCAACGATACTCAACGTCTATTTTTAGGGTTCACATATATAGTATTGTATTTCCAGCGCTTTGATCTCACTAGTTTCGAAATCATAGCGTGTTGAAGTTCCAAGGTCCGTGAGCCGCATTTGCTATACTATTTCATCAGTGGTTGATACATCTATCTCGAATCTGAAGTAGCCTCTGTCAAGCAAAGTAGTAGGGCTACTACGCTAGATCCAACCCCTGATAGATAGAAACCGCCGGATATCGCAGCTTAGTGACTAGCAAACTTTTATTCCGAATTCGAATGTCTCCGAGACGGAGTCGTTGTCGTTCGGGTTAATAAACATCACTTACTGGCGTTACTTTGAGTTGCATTGTAACCTTCTGGTGCCATTATCACTCTTGAAGACTTGGATGCAAACACATTGTCGAAAAATAAATATGCTGTGATACTTGTTTGCTAGGAGAGACAGTCTTAAGGTTCTTAAGATGACATGAATACACGAGAGTGGGTTGTTTCACCGACAGAAAGTCGTTAAGCAAGCAACTCAAAATCTTAAATGGTTGTAGGACAGCCAACTTCATGATTGCCATGACGAGCGAAAGATATGCCAACCTTAATTTGAGGTTTTCTTAAGGGTATGATAGTATCCATACTCCAGTATAAATTGCCTGTAGTTAAATATTTAATCATTTGCCTGATAATCTTGAGAAATTCAGCATTTTGTTCATTCCCCATAGCTGGAAGAAAGAACAAATGTGAGTAACTATTCTTTTGATATTGTCCTCGAGGTAATAATACCCTTGTCGTTTACACCGAGTTCTGGCCTTTTATTGGCCGATTGGCCATTTGCATGTGGCCAATGCATGGAATCTGAAGCTTCATTTTGCATCAAAGATGTCGCAGATTAGATAGGGGCCTCTAAGTCAAGAAGGCACCGTCTTTGGGCTTAGCTTGACGGGGAGTCATCAAGAAAGGAACTAGGTTGAAGTCGAACGTAGATTAGTTCCTAGAGTGGACCAAAGGAACTCGGAGTCTGGTTTATAACACACAAATAGAGAGTTTCCTAGGTAGGAGTAGACGCAGATATGGCCTATCGATTCAGTTTGTTGTTACAGTTTTGAGAAGACAACGTTGACTATTATTTGAGATTCTTGGCGGGAATACATATGATATTCTTGCGAGACTAAAGACTGGTCGAGGATGTTCGTTTCTTAAATTACCCTCCTGGTGGCACGAGTTTCTATTCTGGATGCGATCTTCTCCCGGTTTAATTGGAGTAGTGAGATCTCCAAACTTGATACTAGGAGGTATTCATAATGATATGAGTAAATAGTTCATCCATGGCATAAACATCTGCCTTACACTATTAGAAATGTGCCATTAATTCATTGATAGACCCTTTGAAGCACAGAAATACCAGCCGTTTTCACTCCTTCATGATGTATCATATCCAACGACTTGTTATCCCGCAATCATCTCCCCACATCTCTACCACATTCTTGGTCTCAAATCTAACCCTTCATCAATTTACCTCAACCTCAAGGCGTCAAAGCCCACACTCAAAATCCTATTACCGCTGCACTTACACTCAATTCCCACCACATACCACTGTTTCAGCAACAAAACTCCCTGTCCACTCGCAAGGAGTAAACCGGGGAGGGACACACCCCTACCCTCCAGACATCCGTGACCATGATTCAGATCCCATAGCAATCTGTCAGACCTCGTTCCTTCCTTCCACGCCCAGGTGCTTCGACGTCAAGCATAGAGCCGGCGTTTTCAGTTTTTCGATTTTTAGTTTCGGTTCATCCGCTTCTCTTATCCTCTTTTCATTTCTTGTTTCTAGATTTGCTTCCGCATGCCTCGAGGGCTTTCCGGATCCTACCTATTTCGTGCTTGTAGTAGCCGTTTTCATTTATCTTCTCTCTTCTCTCTTCCCCATCCTTTCCTGATTTGTTGATTCTTGATCATCAACTTTCTGTGATAATTATCTATCTTCCGGATATCAAGGGATCACTATATCGGTACTTCATACTTCAGCTCCGAACCACATCACCAAACGCCCAGTGTTCACCTGCATTAAACTGCAAAAACGCTCCAATACTTCTTCCGAGTATCACTATCGACGGTTTTTCCCTTCATCTCACGGCTAAACATCTCACCATCTCTCTACCGACAACCCACGTGAGATTCGCTTGAAACCTAGATGGCGAATCAGGAATAGATACTTTTATTTTCTTCCACCTTGGCTGGACCTTGGCTTCTATTCTTGCCTTCTTTTTCTTTTCTTATTCTATACGTTTTCCAGCTCTAGAAGCCACCGAGAGCTTCGGTCTCTCCCACAGTTCATTCACCCACAGTCTCTCGAAGAGCCCATTATCACCATTTTTCATTGCCTAGAGTAGATTACCTCCGGAGGCTTAAACAAGTTCCAACTTTGGGATCAATATCCCGCATATCATCAAGATGTCGAGTCCGAATTTGACGGCTGGTGCCTTTGTCACTACTTTGAACGGCCGGAAATGTACTGCTGTTCCTAGAAGTGTTACCGCAGGTGCTACTTCCCAATCATCTTCAACTTCCAAGTCTTCATCTTCGTCTTCATCATCTTCTTCATCCTCTTCAAAATCTACTTCAAAATCTACGTCAACTTCCAAATCCACTTCCAAATCAAGTTCTTCTTCATCCTCATCTTTTTCGTCCTCTTCATCTTCAAGACTAGGGACCACTACAGAAACTACTCCTACTTCAACGACTACTCCTGCTCCTCAAACGATCCCCGAAGTTTCTACGCCTTCTGCGACCCCGGAGCCTACTACCGCCTCCTCTTCCTCCGATGTTGGCAATGGCTTAGCTATCATTTCTGTCACCACCAGTAGCTCGTCAACTTCCGTAGTTGCCCTTCCCGATCTAGCGTCAACTACCACCAGTAGTTCAACCCCAGATGTCTCTTCCTCATCTGAGAAGACCGATTCCGGCAATGATACCGCTGACTCCGTCACACAAACTCGTGCTATCACGACTAATGCCTCGGGCGAGATCACCACTATCGGTGTCGCCAATGCCATAACCTCCGCCAAGCCCTCTGCCTCCATCGACAGCAACACTTCCCGCAACGACTCCTCCAATAGCCCCACCGGCTCCAACAATATGCCCGTCGGCGCCATCGTTGGCAGTGTCCTCGGCGGCCTCTTCCTCGTCATCCTCATTGCCCTCCTCCTTTGGTGGTGGCGCAAGCAAATTTTGAAGAAGCGTCGCAGCACGCTCCTGACTCCGCTCGACATTGATCCCAAATCTCTTAACAATGCCCGTCCCTCCGAAAAGTCCAAGTCTTTCAGTCCCGGTAATGCCATCTCCGCCGCCCCCACTCCGCGGCCTGCCCGCTTCAAAGCCGCTATTGCCAACAATGTGTCCAAATTGCGCTCCCAGTTCTCCCCTACCACGCCCAACCCCAATCGAATTTCCCGCCTCGAGCGTCCGAAGCCCCCCCTATCCCACAAACAAGCTGTCATGGCTGGAGCTGTGGCTGCCAAAGATCGCACCAAGGATTGGGCTAAGAGCATGATGATCGCCATGGCCTCACACATCTCCATCAACGATATCAGCTCTGGGCGTTCCGCTAACACCCGCGATATCGCCGCAACTTCCGAGCCTAATGGCCCTGCTAGTGCTGCCACGGGCATTGGGTCTAAACCGGACTTCCTGACGTACCTCGGTATGGACTCCACCGACGTGCAACGCGAAGCGCAACGCCGCCAAGCCAACCACTCCGCTAGCAACAGCGCCAGCTCGACCGATCAACTTCTTGGCAACATCCGCTACGCCGAGAACTCCTTCGACAATGAAAACGCCCTGCCTGCCCGTCCCAACCCCTTTACCGATATTAACGAGCTCGGCAGCCCCATCAATACCCGGGAACCCTCGTTTCTCCCATTGTCATCTTCATACGCTGCGGCCCTCCGTGCTAACCGTGGGCGTTTCCCGCTCCCTATGCCTCAAAGCCCTAGCATGGATTCCGAAATGCGGTCGTCATATGGTAGCTTCGATAGCTCCAAGCTCCGCAGTAAGTTCCGGTCGGACCCCTTTGACCTCGATAAGAGTATTACTGGATTATCTGCGACGCCGGTTCCTCCGATGCCGAGATTTGCGTTAGTGAGACCTGATAGCAATATTAGTATCAACAGCAACAGTACAACGTCAAGTACGAGGTCACCTAAGGTGCTTAAAAGGCCGATGGGTGCTAGGCTGAGAGGAGATAGTTTATCGTCGAAGTGGTCAAGTGGTGTCAGTCTTGGGGATTGGTCGGATCCGGGTCCAGATGTTGGGCCTAATGGCGCGTCGGCTTTGGAGATTGACCCTGTGCCGCCGATCCCGAGTACCTTTAAATTATAGATTGGTCAGCAGTATCATATTTCTATTTCTTTGTCACCTTCAACTTTTTTTTTTAATTCACGGTCAGTCTTTAGAGCGAGTATCTGTTTTGTTTCGGGAGAAGACCGGAGCTTATATCCAAAAATGGCTCTTTGCCTCGTGGTTTGCCGTGTCTTTTGCTTGTTGATTAATTATTTTCTACCTTCTTTTCGTTTGCCGGGCTGCTTTTACTTTAGCTTGTCACCCTCTTTTACCCTCTTATTTTTTTATTCCTCTTTGTTGTTATAGTCCCCATTGTCTTGTTATCAGTCGATATCTTTCTTTTTTCCTATGTCGTCCATATATCCCCCAATATACCAATTGGTCTATATCTTAAACGTCATTTCCAGCGCGAGGTAATTAGTACCTACTCCATAGTTCAATGACTCCGACTCAACTCAGTGTATATTTATATAGTAACTTTAAATACTTAAAATTGAACTTAAACACTGTCCTACTCCGCAGATCCTGATCGTGAACTCGCTCTATCTAAACTACCACCATAAATGACATGACGTTGAACCCCTCGGTCCCACCTATGAATGCACTTTCCTTCATAACCCTCATCCTGTCAGGAACAACTTCATCCTCTGCTCCTCTTGGTCCAAAACCGTCAACATCCTTCACTATTATTGGTCGGTGAGCTCCTGTTCCTTCGACTTCTAGCTCTCACGCCTTTTACGTCCGGAAAGAGTTTCCAACGCTAGAAGTTGTGTGACTTTGATCGCTACAAGATAAGAGCTTTTCCTGATACGGCAACAAGCTAAGAGGACATTTACGACGAAAACTTCCTTCGGAGCTGGAAGAGACTTCATCTCATCCCAAGTCACGAACATGATGTTGCAAGAATAGCAGCATCATGTCAGAGGATTAACATATACTCGCATAGTAGCGCGTGTGATTGATATTTCTTTTATTTAGACTGCACGAGCGACTCTCAAAGCGACTCGTAGCATTAATTTATCATAAGGTTTATCGACCAATTAAACAGAACAAATTTAAACATCATTAAAGCAGGTATCTAGAACAGCTGCTTATAGCTGGAACAAGCATGAAATTCATAGAATGACTTTACTCCTTATTAATCTGAGTTCCAGGGTCAGCCTGAGCTGACTCATGATGTTTTAACAGAAACATGAGACTATCTATGTGAACGGTCTCTGAAAACAGGCGCAGCGCAAATCAACAATAATATAGATGACAGGCTAATTAATATGAAGATAACCGATAGATAAGGGTGAAAAAAGGGTATCGAAAACAGCCAAGTACTGATATTTCCTTGGACTAAAGATATAGAAACGAATGACGTGAAAATGACAGCAAAATACACAAAACTAAGCCAAACATAAAGACGTGAAACTTTTACAAGACGAGCTTCAGAAGTCCATCATGTTGATTCATATCCTCACCGGAACTCAGACGGGAACTCCAAGCGCTTGACACTTAGGGGTGTCCGAGCCCCGCCACCAAGGATGACAGGTGTTCTAGCCCATGTCTTTTGGACAGGGCTAGGTGTAATGTTGACATAATCAGCAAAGTCAAAGTTCTGGCCAGGAGTGTTGAAAAGGTTGCTCCCACCGGGGTCGTCATCAACGAAGATGGCAGCATGCTCGTCTTAGGAGGGGTGCAAGGAGGCTCCATGCGAGAAGGGTTTCCACCAGTCAACATGGCCAGAGTGGCCGTGGAAGGACGGCGTTTAGCAGTGGGAGAATTGGCCAGGTACATAAGCAGATTAGGACCATCGTGGCTATCTTTAGTGACCATATCCACTGGGCGAATGGTGATGTTATCGGGGGCTCTGAAGCGGTTCAGACCACGAGCACGCATGGGCGGGGTTCTCGGGGGCGATGAGCGAACGTCAAAAGAATGGATCGGGATCTCATCCTCATCGTCAGACATGGTCAATGTAAATGGCGGCGAAGTCAGAGTATCATCTAAGGAGGTGCTGAACAAGGTCTCGGAGCTGGCGGTCATAAATTGAGGAGCCTTTTGGATTTGAGCAGAAGGTTTGGTCTTTGAACCTGGAGGCTGGAGGATATGGGCTTGCTTGAGGGATGTTTTCTTGGTCACCCTCTCGCAGCAGTTTTGTGATGCTTCCGAGGCTTGATCGGAGAAGACTGTGCTAGTTGGTGGAGATCCTTCCAGGTCGCATGGCCAGTAGGGAAAGATTTGTGCCCAGTGGGAGACTCGGCACGGATACGCTTTGTGGAGTTGAAGAGAGTGCGTGCAGGACCAGGGCCTGAAGTCAATTCGTCGTCAAAAGAGACCATATAACTGCGCTTCCGTTGACCTCCGCCAATCCCACTGCCACTAGCACTAGGGGTCAGGATAGCATCGCTAAAAAGGGGAGCCGGGGCTTTGAGGGGCGAGCTCATAAGTCCGTTAGCCATGCGAGGGTAAGGAAAATCGGAACCGGTCGACGATATATCGGAAGTATGATCAAACTCATTATTCGCAGCAGCGAGTCGACGGCGACGACGCTCTTCTTCGACCTTGGGCTCGATTTTATCAAGGGTCAGATCTTCCCAGCCATTCTTGGTTTTAAACTGGGCTAGGGCAAGACAATCTTGCAGACGGCGAGCAATCTGTATCAAAGGGAACATAAGGTGTTAGCCATTATGGAAATAAGTGGAATATTGGTTGATAATGCAAGTTGTTATGATGTTAGTGCTTACCTTGCTGACTTCAACCCGCTTCAAGACCCTGTCGGCAACAGCTACAGCATCGGCCTCAGTCTTGGGTAAAGACATTGCGGACGGGGGATTGGATATCAAGTATGACGATATTGAACGTTGAAAGAAGAAAATTGGTGTATATGCGGGTGGATACAGTGCGAGATTTGAAGTAAAATGTTATAATGTTGGATATGGAAGAGGTTCGAGCAAGAACAGGTCTATCGATTGAATGAACAAGGAAATTTGACAAGTGTTGGGCTAGAAATTGGTATGAATATGATAGCCAGACGAAGATGTTGGACGAAAGAATATGCAGTCTCGGACTTGCAGAAGTGTCGGTGGGAATGAAAGTTAAATTCAAGGGAATGTGATGTGAAATTTGATTAAACGGGGCACAAAGTGATATTGATCGATTTGATTGCAAATTTTGTGGTATGATGACAAAGGTATGCAAGACCAAATTGTGATTGACAACGGGCAAGCGACAGTGATATGAAAAGTGAGATATGAATAGTGGATAGCAGAAGCAAATGTGATGAAGGCAAAACAAAGAGCGGTGGATGTTATCAGGCAAAGATTAAGCGTCGAGCAGTTAAGTGGTTAATGTTGGGGTTAGGAGTAGGTTGATAAAACGAAAGGCGGCAATGGGAAAGACGAAGAGGTTGGAGGGAGGTTAAGGGAGAAATTGATGGATAGACGAGGCGAGGACGAGATACAAACAGGGGAAAGTCACAAGAAAGGAAGAAAGAAGAGAAGTCTGAGGATCGGAGCAGGGGATTGAGAATAATCTGGCTGGGACTAGGCCTGGTGAAGCCTGGGGCAAGATGGCAAGGGCCAGCTATGTGAGAGGGAAAGAACAGACAAAATAGCAGCAATATTATGATAGGAGCACCAAAATAACTAGGCAAAAGCCTGCGTAGAGATGGAGAGCCTAAGAAGGGGCCATATTAACATGAGAATGGACGACGATGATTGTTTTAAGAGAGGATGGTCCCTGTAGTCGGATTGTGCAATGGGTCAAGGCGTTGAAAAAGAACAAAAAAAAAAAAAAAAACCAAGAATGAAAAATGAAGCGGATGAGGGAGATAAGGGAATGAATTTACATTCACGGCTAGTTGACTAAAGTTAACTTCAACAACATTGTTTTAATCTTAGTTTGTGTCTCTGTCTAGTTTATCACCTGTGGTTTAGCGGAGTCTTCACGGTGACTTTTGATTTGCCGTTGACAAAGAGCACTTGATCGTGAATTATCAAATGTGGGTAGTAGGATCTAGTTCGAGAAGAATGGGCGAAAATACAGACATCATAAGAAAGTTCTCAGAAACTTGCAGACAAAGCACGCCCTGTGAATATAGTCAGGGGCTGATTACAGCACAAATCTAGGACTGACTTGTTAATACAAGTCAGATCAAGGTGAAAGCAAATTTATCCAGACAACATACCACTCAATGTGTAATCAGGTATGTGAGAAATACAGGTTCAAACAAATCCGATCCGTTGATTCGAAGTCAGACCACTGATGTCTGTGTTTCTTGAATCTGGCCGCTCGTCATCGGGGATATGAATACCTCTCAAAGTGACGGCTGCTATGTCTCCGGAGCCGCTTTTAGAATTTTAGATCGGACCCATGGCGACATCCCTTTATGCTGCGAAGGAAGCCAGGGCAAGAGGGAACGTGAAATCTATTGATAACGTGGTACTTCTAAAGTAGCGGTAAAGATCAGCTTGGCTCAGGTACCCCGTAGCATTTATGCAGCCTTGAGGAGCAAATAGCAATTTACCTAGTCGTCTGTTTCCAGTTATTGTCCGGAAATAGAAGGTGGTAAAAGCCACCTCTAAGCAACTGCAAACAAACTGTAAATTTCTAGTACAAACTGGAAAACTGATGACCTTCTTGGTGTCGGAAACTCTTTTCTGTGCTCTTTGATATATCATCTATCTTCCTGCCCAAGGTCACATCCCAGAATTTGCATTAGGGACAGCACCAAATCTCACTTGGGCAAGGCACACAATAGGAAAGAGAGCATAAGGTGCATATATCAATTGGCCAATAATATTGCGTATATTTAATGTTAGTTGTTCCTTTCCAAAAGTCGTACTCTTGACTAAGGTCGACAACAGCTGTACCATCACTTCCAAGCCAAGGTCTACTATGACCAGTCAAAAATCATAATTTCCAAGTCAAACAACTCGCCACAACGATATAATAATACCGTAATATCAAATCTCTTCTGTTTGTCTTCGACATCGCGAGTCATCAGTTCATACTATGCACTGCCACCACATGTCGTCTGACCTCCCTTGAGCACGGTCGCCACACATTGTCCCGGAACCACAGCAACGACAAGTGTTGTCTCTTGTGGCCATTTACATTATCGATCACGACTTAAAACGAGGGGTCAACTGTCAGTGTGACGTCAACACAGCAGACTCACGCGAGCCCCGCCATTCTAACCACGCACGACGCACCGGAATGGCGGGGACTGCAACCTGGGTGAAATTGGTATGTATCGCTATGATAATTGCTCCTGTGTGATCACGGCGGTGACTTCAACGTATGTTTCGAGTTGAGCACATTTCAGGGTGTTATCAGGACGACTTAAGCTATAGTTATCGTTCCATGAAGCAGTTGGTAGTTCGTTACTGTGTTTATGATACTGATATTTCCAATTTCCAAGCTACAAACATGATCGGTCTGCATCACTCACCATCACCAACCAGCAGAGTTTCAATAACAATACAAATCAAAATTTTGATTATCCATTATTACCAGTCTCCCGCCTTGAAACTCGATAAAACTCTCTCCCCATTTGGCATTCACGATACACAACATACACAAAATTTTGTTGTTGTTGCCAACATCGTTGCTGCGAAGTGCCCTGTACCTCTGCTCAGGAACCCCCCGGCCGTTGCCCACTGCAATCACTTTAGACCCCTACCTCGTTCTCCATTTTCGGTTCAGAAGCATGAGTGCACAAGCCATTGGAAGAATCAAAACAGAGATTTTTATTCTGTAATAGGTCCTGAAAGTAGACGGAGCTCAGCTTTATATCGTAGTGGAGAGAAGTCTCTATTCAATTGTTAGCTTTAAGTTAAAGGCAAGGCATTGTGAGCCAGTTTTTATTAGATAATAGGTATAAGTCAGTAGCTATAGAGGTTATCAAAGGCGCAAAGGGAACGATGAATTATTCTATCTCACTAAATTAGTCATATATATGTGTTGGGGCTGTGTGTTGAGATGTAATTCCATTTACTTGCATCGCCTCATTCTATCAAGTTTCACCAGCATCGACTCGTTATTTGGTTTCTTTTCAGCTAATAAATTCAAAGTGGAGACTCCTCCCTCAAAGAACTTGAGTGTGAGTCCATTAGCAACAGTAAGGTTGAAATTAATGCAAATAGTGCACAAAGTTCACAAAGCCAGAAACAAAAATATACAATAGAAGTTTATGGTAGCAAGTGGATCCTTTGGATTATTTTGTGGCTGAACAAGGGTCTTATTCCGGTGAATTTTGGTGAATACTAGTCAAATGGACTTTTCTATGGTAACCCTATAAATGACCGCATGTGCAATTCACATGTGAAGCTGTGATAACTACCAGTCAATATCACTGATTACTTAATTAGATTTTTCTGCACAATCGCTTTTATCAGCATAATTCTTCGAAGATAATACCATTATCTCTTGTAAACCAGGAAAAGTTTTACCTGATGTCCGTCCGATTTTATATGATTACTAGAAAATAAGCCGTACTTGGTAACTCAAAATTTATTGATGGCAATTCGACCAATGATGACTAGTAGTCTCTCAAAGATATCTGGCTGAGATCACATTCATATAAAGCCCTTATTCCGTATTTGTTACTCCAATCAATGTACATTTCCGCTAATCATCCTCAATTATCTTTATACCCGTAATATTGCATATAGTCGTAGCATAATATTGATCTATCCAGACTCTTGTAACCAATTATGTCCCGATGGCGCATACTGTTAGAATTCGGAATACGAGTGCTCCCACATCAAAATTTCTACCTTTGAGACTTTCAAACTATGCGACCGAGTCAAATCAGAGCCGAAAGCATGCACACATCGAAAGCAGACATCGCCAAACTCTGTGCCGATGACAAGGGTTAGAGGTTTAGCCTGAGTGTCTTTCTCTGTCAGTCCTCAAATGTGAGAGGCCGGGGGCCCTTGGAGGAGTGTCATCATCAGCAGCTCAGGGCGTGATGGGTGGTATTGATAAACGGGAGTGTGGGTAGCAATGGCATTAGGGAGGAGCAATTCGCTGGTGCTTGTTGGCGATTGAGAAGAGAAAAGAGATTTGAGAGATGGATGAGAGCTGGTTGCAGCTGAAGGCTTTCGGCGCTAATGCACCACGACGTGCATGCGACCTCAGGATGAGGATTACAAGATTATGTGGGTGATCAGTGACTTTATATATGGTGGCTGGCATTACTGTGACTATATGTGCTCTTGTTTAGTAAATTTATCCGTGAATATCGACCTATATTCTTGTATATTTGAAGTTGTATCTGAAGATTAGAGGATTTAGATCGAAGGTAGTATTGCTTATTGAGGCCATTTAGCTGAAACAATAGAATCCAATATATAATTTTTCATACCTCGACTACCCTTGCCAAGGGCTTAGACAAATCAACTGTGTATCTTTTGTACATATAGAAGCTGGTTTGTTACAGAGAACGATGCCACATATGAAAGGTCTGATATTTGGCAGACGATACTGTGATTACCAAGTTATCAAGACTAGGTATGTGTTTTTCAATATGGTGGCTTGATGATTGTTTATACACTGTAGACCCTTTGCCTTATTTTTGTGTCTTGCCTTCTGATTTCCTTGATTTACGCTGGTGGATCACAACTAGGAGCCCTCATTCTCTGATTCGACCTTTTGCGCTGAAGTCCTATTCGCTCACTATCAACTTCTATCCTACAAGTCTGAAACTCCTGTCGATGTCATCGATCCTCCTATATTACAAGAAACACCTGGGGTAACATTCTAACCCAGCCAAACTTTCTATCGGCCGCAAATAGACGCTTCTATAAACACAAGATATCCTCGGGACCAGATTCCGAATTCTGCGTTTTTAGTTGGGATTAAAGATATTGAGATCGACGTTTGCATTCTTGGTCCCATTCCAGACTTGTTTCAGAGTCATTTCTTTCATTTGGAAATTTAAATGTTCCGTTACAGCCCCAACTAAAGATCGAATCTGTTGATGTTGAATCTATCTACTTTCATCTCTGCTGCCGCTGTGAAATTGCAACAGGCTATTATCATTACGACAACGAGCAAAATTTTTGCCTTTGAATAAGGAAATTCGACCTCTCGACATAAGAATTCGTTACATTACATTGCCTTTATAAATTGGAACGTCGAGTTCTTCGTTAGCACTTAAACATTTCCCCACTACAAGATAATCGCATCGACATATTCTCCGGAAAAAAATTAACTTGGAATTTCTGAAGATCTCGACTTCATTTCATCGAGATATCTCCATCTCAGATTAATTTCTCCTCTGGTGAACCTCTCAGCTATCTTTTAATCTTTCCGCTGTCAAATTTGGCATGATTTTGAAAAAGGGTTATCTAGATTATTGGTACGAGCCCCTCATATCGGTAATTATATTTCCTTTTGTTTCTCATCGCCAAATTTCAACTATCGGGGTTCGCATTGTTTTGTTTCTGGCGGAAACTTGTATCGGTTGTAAGGAGCTTGATGCGAAGAAACGCCGAAACATTGATGCGTTGGCAGTCCCATCTAGTGATTATAAATTTCTTGTATGCCGTATTAGGAACAGATCAAGTGATTCCTACAGTATAATTCCTATTAAGAACCGAAAAATACCAAAATACGGTGCAGTGGCTTCTTTTCTCCGGATATGGATATGAACCACTGCATCACCAATTGTCGATCTGGATCTGAGTTATGATCATAATGTATCTTAGGTACTCTTTCGCAAAAAGTAGTAATGACTTTGAAATTTCTTGAAATACATCACTACAAGCAGTATTGATCAAATTCAGTTGAGCGAGGGCGGTGTTGGTTCATGGTCAGCTTGGCCTGCTTTGGCAATTCGACTATTCTATAGATTCTGGAATTGAGACTGGAAATACCCTCATCTTGACCAGAGGCTTTGATTGTTATTGGCCTGCGATACTGAAGATCAACGTTTGTGGCAACACAGAATCGCCAAGTGGATGTACATTTCATATTTTTGATCCCTAACCGTCTTCCATAGCTCGTTGCTTGTAAGACTTACTCAATCATCGCTTGCTCTGCACTAGCACAATAGCATCCGATTGGGGCCTAGTAAATTGCGAATTGACTGTAAAGTGGACATCAGCTTTAGCCAAGCTAGTCGTAGACGTCGCTTGTTCCCGCTCATAGTGCAAGTGTCATTCTAGTGGGATCCTTCGACTTTCTATTCAGGGAAAAAGCCCAATTACTGGCTGTCAATTTCGACAAATCGGTGCAAGTGCGAAATGTACGGGTGGCAAGAGATTGGACAAAGAAGGTCAGTCACTGCTATTTTACCGATATTGATCGATGCTTGGAATTTGACGGGATGACGTATATGTTTTCCTGATTCGGACTGCAACCATTAGCTGTTGCTCAATATCAAATAACTGTAGCCCTTGGCCTCCTGCTCTGAGACATTCTGTTTCAACTTGCTCTTTACGTCTTTGTGAAAAGAAATCGTCCCTTGAATTTGATTATCTCCAACGGCATTCCATTTATCCTGTCATCATTTGCTCTTGATCCCTTTGGCCGTTGGATTTCTTGACCTTCATAATATAATCTATCGACTTCTAACTCGTTTATGCAGTTTTTACTATCCGCTACACTAGCTCATTGCCTCTTTCGCACAACTAGTGTCTTTACAATCTACCGTGATATTTTCTGCTGCCGAGTATCAGTTGAAACTAAGACGGTATCCCGATTTTATATAGGTCTCCCGCCGCCGTCTCCAATCCGCCACCTTGAGACTTTGAAACCGCCTGGATATCAATCGTGTGCAGCCACAAACCAACAATATCCATAATTTACGCTGCCGTTAGTCTGCTCCAACATCATTGCGGAACAACTTGTTCGCAAAAGTTGCAACCGGCCACCGACATCCAACATTTGCGTTATATTACGAAACTTCTTGCTTCACCACGCACACTGCCGACATTAATATAAGTGAAGGCCAAGTGCGTACCCCGTCGATATTAGCACTGGCCAGTCGTCTATGCCATTACTGAGGTCTCTATTTTTGCTAACCCAGCACTGTTTTTCGAATCAGCAAAGAGCATGACCCACTAAGCCTATTCGCCGCGTCAGCCATAATCATTGCCCTGGGATTTTCAAACTTCATTTACTAAGGCCCTATTATATCTTAACCGCAGCAACCTGCGCATCAGCGGTTCAACTGTGCAAATCTTTGCTCTATTGTTGCATTTTGATCACATTCATAATCACCCTTCGTCCTTTTGGAATTCACTTATCATTATTAATTCTCACCATCCGCCATGGCCCGCTTCAGTATTAAGCGGCTTCGTCGCCGTTCGAGAGCTAGCTTTCACACCAACAGCTCCGGCGAGATCCCAAGCAACGGTGAAAATACTCCCCACGGCTCATTAACTCCACAATCTTTGAACGGCAACGAATCAGATCCGGGAATCCTCAACCAAAGCTCGACCTCGACCGATTCCCCAATGCTTTCCCCACCAACTCGTTCGCAAACTGCCAGGCAAAGTGTTTCTGGCATGGCTGGTCTCGGTGGTCCTCCTTCAAAGAAGGGCTCTCTTCCTATTTCTCAATATGCCCCGCGCATCGCCAACATCACCGAGGGTTCATGGGTAAGTCTTTATTTTCATCGCAAATCAACTCTGCACAATCTTGCAGCCCTCAGGATTGGCGATAGACAATATACATATCAGCTATTTGTTTTCTCATTCGTTTCCCCTGTTACACTGCCAACCGATGGCGCAAATCATGCAAGCCTCTTCACTTTTGACATGAGAATGGCTTCACATTGTAACCATCGCTATCTGGAGGCGTGCAACCCGAGACACGTTACTTTTCTTCGGCAAAAATGCTTGTGGGGAAGTTAGAGCTCTTTGTTTCTCTACCCCAACTCCTTTCCGCACCCCGATTGATCCAGACAGTATATACAAAAGAACTAAGTTTCCATGAGAATAAGATTTGGAGACTTGGTGTCGCTCAATGCGGCAATATTTGGGAGAGCTTTATAGCTTGCCAATGTTGTCGCTGTAAGTTGTAATGATCGACAGGAAAGCACCCATGCTCTGGTCTGCAACCAGAGAATACACTCAAACTCATAGGTCCATTTATATGGGATTACCAATCAGATCCTAGCTCTGGGCGGGATCTAGGCGGCGTTACATTGAGAATGCGTCGGGTCTTAATGTGGAGACGGACTTCAACTGCGGATATGACGATTAGTGTCAAATTGTTTATGTATAACGAAGTTTAATATGCATGCATATGTTAACAATGTACAATTGTTGTAGGTCTACCAAAAGTGCTTCTGATCCAGGGAACTGTTGGCGAATCTAAAACTAACGCTCTCGATGGGACTGTCACTGTTACTCACTTAAACGAGAGCTTTCCCCCGATCTCATGGCCCGTCAATAATTCCAACTTCAAAGTTTTGGTCTATCTTTCATCAGGCCCTAACCGTCTTCGTTTTGACTTCGCCAGCCCGAAACTGGCCAACAGTCAGACCTCCAACCCCATCCATGCCAATTACCTTACCGTTCACATGATGGCCGCGACCAACTCTCCGCCGTTGCATCTTGCCATAATTCTCGGGAAGGACTCTGAGGAGACCTTCCTTACTCAGGGCAATCGCAAGAATGACCTCGAGACAGCGATTCGCAAATTCCGCATGTCAGCATATTTGTGGCAAGCGTTCACCGCCGAGCAGATGCATCGCAACAAGTTTGGTCGTAGATCGTTCAGGTTCGACGAAGAATGGACCACTGGGTCGGCTAGTTCCAAGGATATCGAGAATGAAACCCAAAGATCCGAAGCCCGTGTTCATATCATCCGTTCGAACGACCACATGGGCCACTTTATGCACTCCGACTCCAACGACATTCAAGAAGACGGCCAAACGCATAACCTTTTCACCATTGTTAACGGGGCTGTGACCGACTACTTCAAACCTAAGCCGGGACAGAAGCTGTACGTTGCCTGCTTGCTCTTGGATAGCAAGTACGACAGTGCCAACAATAAGATTCTTGGACATGTAGCACTTGGTGGAAACGTCGGTAACAACCACATTGGACTTTTCGGTTCTCACTGCATGTGGGCTTACCCAGAGTCAATCGAGCAAGTTGTTCCCGCGTTTACCGACTGTACCCCTACCAACACCAAGATCCTTCCTAGTGACAACAACGAGGGTAGCTCTGCCTGGGAAGCTCTGAACATTGGTGTTGGTGCTCACCTCCATGAAGTTGGCCACTTGCTTGGTTGCCCCCACCAAGAAACCGGCGTCATGCTGAGAGACTACGTTACTCTCAACCGCACATTTGTCTCCAAGGAAGCCTACTGTACCCGTACGGCCTCAAAAGGCGGCTTGGTGACCCAGGAAGATGAATGCGGCTGGCACAGACTAGACCTTCTGCGCTTCCGCAACCACCCTTGTTTCCGTCTCCCCCAAGATCCTGTAATGGCTGCAGATCGTGGTATTCACATATTCTCCATCGAGATGGGCAGTGTCGTGGTATGCTCAGCTTCCGGTGTGGCTTTTGTTGAAATTCGCGGGGAGGGTGATGACCTTTGCCATGCTTGGCTTGAGTACCCTTTTGACCATGGTAATGTTCGGAGACAAGTTAGCTTGTACGAGAGTGACCTACGCTTGCGTCTCCCTGAAAATCAGAGGCAGGGGAAGATCAAGGTCATTGTTAAGGGAATTTCTGGTTCATCTTTGGAGGTGGATAACATTTCTGACTTGTGCGCTAAGTCGGCATTTTTCAAAATCGGTACCGGGAAGATGGCTTCGCGGAGTGCCTTCTTGGGTTACCACGACTCGGAGCATGTTATTGAAGACATTTTTACTAGCTCAGTCAAGCAAGAGCGGATTATGTCCAAAGTCATTGTCTACTATGAAGAGTGGTGTGTCTTTGGTATTGAGTTTGTCTACGATGATACTTCGTCTCAGCTTTTTGGCACTAAGCACGATAATCAAGCTGTCTTTGATTTTGGTAAGTGCCTCCGAATGTGATAATATGGATGCGAACATCACATGCTAACAAATTTACAGATATTCGTCGTGGTGAATTCATCTCCGGATTTTACGTCCGCTCTGGCGCCTGGCTGGACGGAATCCAGATTATGACCAGTTTGGGCCGGAAGTCCCCATTATACGGAAAGGCGGCAGGTGGTGACCCCCACTTCCTGGTTCCGCCACGGGGCTACACGATCCGTGGTGTGTCAGGGTCATATAAAGACTGGCTACGTAGTTTCTCTATTGTCATCACAAAGTAAGTGGGGAAATGAGGAGGGTATCGTGCTTGATCATCTATCTTATGAGAATCAGGGCTGTTTATTGCTATTAGTTGTTCATTAGTTCATAGTTGCTTTTTGTGGTTGGGATGTCTTACTCTTAGCTTCCAACTACAGTTGCTTATTGTTATTTCCTTAGTCGTCATTTGGTTGCATAAGTTATTTTTTTGGGATGGGTTACTTGTGCTTTACATTTGGTTTAGTAGGTTTTGTTCATAGATCTTGTAACTACCGAGGTTTTAGTCACATATTTTTACAAGAATTTCCTTTTATCTGGTTAAACCCGTCAATCAACAACATACAGTGACACCTCCCTTGTTCCCGCTTTAACCAGCTACATATTCTGCCATTATCACATGTCGTCAGCTAGGTCCCTGTCCCTGAGGATTTCGTCCATCTCAGCAAAATCTCCAGACACCTGCACGCAGACGCAGGGTCCACAAGATAATGTTGCGTCTATTCCTTTATTGTTGGGCCCTTGCGGTATTTGTCTGCGTAATATATTACGATGGAGGCATATGCGCAAAGAGAGGACGCCCGCGGTTATAATTATGGTATTGATAGCTGGATGGTTAGATAGTAGGATAAATGTGGTACCGGGTTGAAGTGACGTCGATAGTGGTTATTTGCTGCCGTGATCGGCTATGATGCTGGATGAAGTTATCGGGACGGAATGGGAAGCATGTAATTAGTGCTAAGATGACTGTTGGTAGGCTATGCTCTGGGCAACTTGATAATATAAACATCAGTCTTTGAAATGTGTGCATCGTTGCTTCCCATCGTCGTGGGCAAAATGCACTATGTGTAGCATTGTGCAATCCCGATCCTATATGTCTTCAAGCAATCACTCAATTAAGTAGACAACAACTCACAGCTTCTGTTTCAGCTTAAGGGGAAAAAATCGCTATATGTTGCAGAAGCTGACGAGGGCGCCTCTACTATTGGCTCCATAGCTCCCACCTCACCGTTCTCTTCCTACCAACACGCCTGACGACCCGGTATCATCATGCACGTGGTGATTTAACCCTGACATATCAATCCTCAGAATTACAATCAGTTCCAAGATCATGATCCTGTGAGCTTGAGGCCTGATTTTAGTCATGAAATTAACCCCTTTGGTTTGACTGATATTATTATCGTCATGTTGATGATTATGCACAAGTAAGGCATAAATTATATGCCCCTTTGTTTCCAGCGTATCAAAAGGTTGGCAAGTGACATCCTGTTCTAGAGGGGCGTAGTACAAAAAAGAATAAAGTGATATATCAGGCCACCATATGAATAAATTTGAAGCAAATATAGTTAACCATTTGTCTTGAAGATCCGACGTTGTTGATAAAAGCTTTGCTTCAGCCTTTCTATTTTCCAAGATTTTTGATCCATATCCCTGACATCTTCATTCACGGCCCTCGTTCCACCGTATCTCATTTGCCAACTACCTGTAACATGCTAAAAATTGGCCTGTTCTACTCACTGAATATTGATGATCTGAGTATTCCTTTAATACAGGTTCTAATCCCGAGTAAACGATAACTATAAAACACGTTTTATCCCCCTCCCTTTGCTTAATCACTTCGATCTCACTTTTGAACTGAACTCAGGGCCTTCCCCAAAAAAAAAGGCCTCTTGAATCCGGAATCCGACTATAGCTAGAAACAACTACTGAGCCTAAAACAGTAATTGCCCTAACCTAAAACTCCGCACTTAAGAACTGCACTGGTTCCCGCCTTCAGTACGCAGAGCCTGATTTTCAGCTTCAGATTTCTTCGCTCTAACTTTCAACAAAGTTCCGATACAACCTTGTGCCAAGACTTTATTTTCTTTCCAAATCCTCTTTGTCTGCAACTAACGACCAGGAGCCATTATTGACGACTGGCCTTGATAAAAGAATTTTTCTGTTTAATATTTATTTTTCTCTTTTCTACGAATTGCACGAGATTTACAACAACGATTCGAACGACTTTGACGATCATACCCATAGCTATCTGGCTTTTAATTTCTTTGACATACACGAATATTTGCTCTCTTTATGAATAGACTTTGCCGTCATGTCGAAGCGGTACAGTGTTTCCAACGGAGCTAGCAGCTCGGGCTCCGCGGCTTCTCTCTCTCGAAGCCATCCTCTGGTACGTCTCCGTTGCTTTCTATAGATTGATGCTTTGTGGAGATCTCTTGAGATGCTTTGATATCGCCGCGCCGACATCCATAGTCCAATTCGCAGCTTGCGGTGGTGGAAGCTTCGCCTAGTCATTGCTGCTGTAGCTTTTGCTGTGCAGGTGGGAACTTTGGACCCGAGGCATTACATCATCGCTATTCGCAACCATCATGGCGCTACCAATTGTCGACGAACCTCCACTAACTTAGACCTCTTCTTTTTAGTCAACAATGACAAACAGCGTCTTCTTCTTTCTGCCGACACTGGCCACTTCTCCCTTGTGCGCGCCATGCACTTGGCCGACCTCATCACCATGATGAATGGTGCGTTTTCATTTGTCCCTAGCCCAATATAAGCCAATCTCGCGCACAAATCCGAGTCAATTTTAAATCTACCTACAGAAACTTGATATTATACGAGCCATGAGCTTTCTAATTGGTTTGGCACTTCGTTTGCCGGCCCTAATAGCTCGATAGCTTCCAAAATTCTGGTTCATAGCTTCATGTAATAGTGCAAGCCCAGACCAGACCATCAGTTCCGTGCTATCCGCAGACCTGTGTATTACCGCTATATCCTAGTCGCTCTCGAGATACCTGGTGAAGATCATGTTTGCTAACTATAACGTCGGCTGATAGGTTTCTGTGGTATCATGTCTGTTTTCACTTCTCTGCGCTATTGTTTGGGGAACCCCGCCGACCTCGACGTCATGTACGTCGCTCTTGCTTTTCTTCCCTTCGGATTTTTCTTCGATGCCCTTGATGGCAAGGTCGCACGCTGGCGTAACAAGAGCAGTCTCATGGGCCAGGAACTCGACTCGCTCGCTGATCTAGTAAGTCAAAATCCTTGAACCTCGCCGTATTTGATATTGCATGTTAATTTCTTTGCTACTAGATCTCTTTCGGTGCCGCTCCTGCCTCTGCCGCTCTTGCACTGGGCTTCCGTTCTACTGCCGATACCGTCGCTCTCGCTTTCTTTGTCCTTTGCGGTCTTGCCCGTCTCGCCCGTTTCAATGTTACTGTTGCCATGCTTCCCAAGGATGCCACTGGAAAGAGCAAATATTTTGAAGGTACCCCCATCCCCACATCGTTAGGTCTGGATGCCATCATGGCCTACTGGATCTCCCAGGGTTGGGTCTTGAATGAGCTGCCTTGGGGTGTCTGGTTTGAGGGTTCTGTGCTGGAGTTCCATCCTATGGTTCTCCTGTTTGTCGTCCACGGATGCCTGATGACTAGTCGGAGTATCCGGATACCCAAGCCGTAAATTGGGAGGGTGTGAAATACATGGCGAGGATGGCTTCTTTGGATTGAATCAGACCCTAGGTCTTCTTCATCTATTGAATGACCATAGGGTAGAATGCGAAACGGTAAAACTATAGAGTAGTTTAGGATACGGGATATTTGGGATGTAAACGATGTGTTTGGCCGAGGTCCACGGAGGGAAGGTTCTTTTTAGATTTGATCTTATATTTTGTTTCTTAAAGTTACGAATTTTGATATTTTCTGTATCATAATAATACCCACAATTTCCTTTCTAACTTCAACTTCAATTTTAGATGATATGTCGAGTATGCTGAGTATCCATTTTCACATGTCAAGAAGAATCGAGCATATCTATTGGATTATCCCAACATTTTCGTAAGCAGAGAATATCTGACGATGGCCTGTCCGACTTTTGACATGTGACAGTCAGCATCAGGAGTCATCATCCCAACAAACATGAATGGCTTCTGTAACTACTAAGTAAATATACTGCATTAGACGACAACTAAGTTTTGATTTAATTTCTCTTTTTATTTCTTAAGACGCTACATTGATGTTACATTTCTCTTCCATTCTTACCCAGATATCAACCTTCACAAATACAAACCCTAACCCTAAAAGCGACAACCATAGAAATCAAACTACAACTACACCTCTTTTACTCCTTCTCCTCAGGCTTACTAGCGACAACACCAACGAAGGGGTTGTACATGCCTCTGTCCTTCTTGAGAATAGCTAACTTAGAAACAGCCTCCTCAATACTCACCGGCTTACCACGGTCCTGCGCCAAGGCATCGTCACGATAGCGCACATTGACTTGGCGACCGCGCATCTCCTCGTCACCGACAATGAAGATGAAGTTGTACTGAGCCAGCTGGGCCTTGCGGACTTTCTTCTGCAGAGTCTCACCCGACAGATCAACGTCAACGAAAGTCTGGGCATTATGGAAGATCTTCTGAACCTCCTCGGCATAGCCGGAGAAGCCCTTGCCGACGGGAATCACCATGATCTGGCGGGGTGACAACCAAAAGGGCCACTTACCGGCAAAGTGCTCGCACAAAATACCGGTGAAACGCTCAATGGAACCGGCCATGGCACGGTGAATCATGACGGGGCGGGCACAGCCGGGGGACAAAGCCTTGCGGAAAGCCCACTTCTTGGTCTCGACTTTCTCCTTGTCGGCCTCGGTGGGGGGCGTGGAGGTACCGTCAGCGGCGGAGGCAGTGAGAGGGGGCAAACCTTGGACTTCTTAGCGGCCTTCTCGGCGCCGACGTCCTCAACCTTGGCATCGGTGTGGTACTCCAGGTTGAAGTTCAGGGGGTTCATGAAATCCAGCTGGATAGTGGCAGTCTGCCAGGCACGTTTGAGAGAGTCAAAGACCTGGATGTCAATCTTGGGGCCGTAGAAGGCACCGTCACCCTCGTTGAGAACCCAGTTGGAGTTTTGCTGGCTGCAGAACTCGTCGAGAGCCTCCTTCAACATAGTTTCGGCGTGGTCCCAGGTGGCGATCTCACCTAGGTACTTCTCGGGACGGGTCGACAGGTTGAGCTTGAAGGTGAAGCCCAGGAGGCCGTACATGTCGGAAAAGAAGTCGAACAGCTGGGAGATCTCGGACTTGATCTGATCCTCACGGCAGAAGATGTGGGCATCGTCTTGCTGGAAACGACGAACCCGGGTAAGACCAGAAAGAGCACCCGAGGCTTCGTTACGGTGAAGAACGCCAAAATCGGCAACTCGCCACGGCAGCTCGCGGTGAGAACGCTCGCGGTGACCGAACATCAGGGCGTGGGAGGGGCAGTTCATGGGCTTAAGAGCGAACTGAGTCTTGTCAACATCGACAAGGAACATGTCGTCCTTATAGTACTGCCAGTGACCGGATTGTTTCCAAAGGTCGGAGTTGAACATGTTAGGAGTGATGACCTCCTCGTAACCGCGCTTCCAGTATTGGTCCTTGAGGTAGTTCAACAGAGTGTTGTAGATTCTGGCACCATGGGGAAGCCAGAAGGCAGAACCAGGGGACCACTCGTGGAACAGAAAAAGCTCCTGCTCCTTACCGATTCTGCGGTGATCACGCTTGGCAGCCTCCTCGAGGAACTTCTTGTGCTCAGTCATGCGCTTCTTACTTTGGGATTGTTAGTAGTTTTCGTTTCATATAGCGAGTTTGTGTGTGCAACCTACTCGGGGAAAGAAACACCATAGACACGCTGGAGACTGTCGTTGGCCTGGTCACCCAGGAAGTAGGAAGCCGAAGACTTCATAACGGCAAAGGCCTCGATACGCGAGGTGTCTGGGGTTGGATGTTAGTCGGGAGTGGAGAGATAGGGACATGGACCGAGCTCTGTAAATGCGTACCGACGACGTGAGGACCACGGCAAAGATCAATGAGGGGACCGTTACGGTAGACGGTAGTCTTAGTGCCATCGGGAATTTTGTCCTGTGATTTATTAGATACTACTTGGTACTTGGTGTCTTGAAGAGCTATGTTGTACCTGAATGATGTGCTGTTTGTATTTGTTGTAGGCGAACTATTGCGACACTCGTGTTAATGGATTGGCCCTGTCTTTTCCCTGTGTGATAAGAAACCCATACCATCTCAAGGAGGTGTTCCTTGGACATGACCAGACGCTCAAATTTCTGTTTCTCCTTCACGATAGAGCCAACAATGGATTCAAGGGGCTTGAAGTCGGCATCGCTGACGGCGGCATTGTTGGGCAGAGCCATTTCGTAATAGAAACCGTTGTCGACGGGGGCCAATGCACAGAGAACAACCAAATCGTCTCTCGCAAGCCTCACCCAAAATGTGAGCACTAGAGTGCCAGAAGACAAATTGACCCCTACACAATATACCTGTTAGTGACGCATTCAACCCAAATATTCTTTCCGGTCTGGATTCGTAACATACTGCTCGTCATCGAAAGTAAGAAGCTCAAGCTTGCAGCTGCGCTCTAGAGGACGTTCCAGATCCCAAAGCTGCTCCTTGTCACCGTCCAGACGGGCAACAACGGTGCGCTTGAACAGCGAGTTGCTGATGCTCTTAGCAATTTCAGCGGGAGTAGTTTCGTACGAGATACCCTCGCGCACTGAGTTGTCGGGCATGATGATCTGGATAGGCTCACGGGGCTGCTTGGCGATCTCCTCATCCTGCTCCTTCTTAAGACGGTCGAAAAGGGCGAGACGGGAAGCCAGGAAATCGGGAGCGGGGCTCAGCTCGAGAGGGCCGGTGGCATCACCAGCGGCACCGCCCTTGTTCTTGGCCTTCTTTTCAGTCTTCTGCTGCTGCTGCTTGGGCTTGTCGCCTTTCACTGAAACGTTCTTGACGCCTTCAGTGACGGCATCGACGTCTTTATGGTTGCCGCACATAATGGTCGGTCGCAGCGCGGTGTGTTGGTGCGTAGCGGGGTATTCGGGATGGAGGTCGGCAAGTGGCGGGGTAATATTCGTCGATAGACCGATCAACGAACTTTTAGCGGGGTCGGTTCAGAAAGAAATGGAAGAAGGCCTGAGGAAAAGGACCTAAACTTCCGGGTTCCACAAGAAATACGGCGGTAAAGACGATGGGTCAGCAAAAGTAGCAAAGAGTACGTAAAGGACGAGCCAGAGAAATGGGATTTGGATTCAGACTCCACTGTTTAATGATTCTATGGAGGGGACAGACAGGGAAGGTGCAAAGTTGGGCAAATACTTGGCGGGGTCTATATAATCCCACAATTAAACTTCAACGCCCAAACGAAAGGGCTACAATGTTACAAAACGCCTGGAGGAGCGCCTGTGTTTTGAATTTTGCGGGACTCAGGACATAGACCAGGACGAATTATTTAGTGCAACTCTGATATGAAAAGTTAGCGATGTCATTTCTTGAGTTTCTATGATATCACTGATTCAACTACTCTTGCTACGGTTACCCGAGATTTACACCAGTTAGCAGGCATAAATAATAGGCATTGTGCTTATTATGACTGTCAATATTTAAGATGAACTTGTCAATATGATTCTTATTTCGTTGATATCAGGGTTAAATTGAGTCGCAGAAAACCCCTTAGTACCTCAAACGACTGCCATATAAAACCTTTGTTCTGTCTATGACCACACCACCCACACCCGCTTAATGAATGGAAGACTTGACTATTTCAATACGAACTTCCAGCCTGCGTCATGCATCAAACCCGCAGTTCTGTGTTGGCATCGGGATACTTCAACCAGCATCATGCATCCTCTTGTCTTCATTGACACTTCAATGCCTGTCAATCAGACTTACCCAAAGCACCCCAGTCGCAGTCAGCAGGACCCCAATATATGTGGCGCAATACTTTGAAATCGATAAGGAAGTCGTGGCTGAAAGATAAGAGTCGTGGCTGTAATCAAACCAATTAAATTTCTCAGCACCCTGTCCCGGGCCCCACTCTCCATCCAGCAAGAAAAAACTTGCGACGCTTCATGTAATTGCTTGTCCCTTGAGATAAATGAGTTTATCGCTCTCTCGTCAATCCTCGAACTATTTCTCCACCGTGAGAACATTTGACGATACTCAATATCTTTATTGCGACTCCCCGATCGAAATAGCCTTTAGACCTTCAATTGGTCTTATTCTTTTCTTTTCACATACCTATAATGTCCTTCAGAGGTCGTGGTGGTCGCGGCGGCCGCGGTGGTAGTAAGGAATCGCCAATCTTGGGGTCCTGAACTTGCACAATGTGAAAGACATTGTGCATTTGGATCTAATCTGACCTATAGTCTTCGCAAAGGCTAACATATTTATCTTTAGGCCGTGGTAGCTTCCAGCGCCGGGAAGAGGGTCCTCCCGCTTCTGTCATCGGTATGTTTTCCTACAATAAAACCCAGTAAACAAACGAAATGCACAGAACAATTAGCCAACAATCGTTTCTTCCAATAGAGATGGGTACTTTCCTTCACGCCTGCGAGAACGAGATGGTCTGCGAGTCCACCAACCCCAAGGTCCCCCAGTTCAACGCCCAGATGTTCCTCGAGAACAAGACCGCCGTCGGGAAGATCGATGAAATCCTCGGCCCCATCAACCAGGTCTACTTCACCATCTGCCCCACCGAGGGCATCCAGGCTACTTCCTTCAAGCCTGGTGATAAGTTCTACATCTCCAGCGAAAAGCTTTTTCCCATAGAGCGCTTCCTCCCCAAGCCCAAGCCCCTAGCCGGCATGCCCAAGGCCAAGAAGCCCTCGCGCGGGGGTGCCGGCGGTGGTCGTGGTGGTTTCAGCGGTAGTCGTGGCGGCTTCGGTAGCCGTGGTGGCTTCGGTAGCCGGGGCGGTGGCCGTGGTCGCGGTGGCTTTGGTGGTGGCCGTGGCGGTGCGCGTGGCGGTGGTGGTTTCTCCAGAGGTGGTGCTGGTCGTGGTCGTGGCGGTTTCAGCCGTGGCCGGTAAATTAGAGATGGTCTGTAGGCAGTTGGTGAGACTCTTAGCTGCCGTGATATCTTCGTGAGGAAAACCACGCGACCAATAGCGATCTGGAGTATTTTGTTGACTACCTGTTGATTCATTTCTGTTTTTACTGTCTTGCTACGATGTCTGCATTATGAACCTGAAAAGCACACTTTGCTCTCCCTGTTGCCCAGATTCCATCTCTGGAACTCCCGTCCTAATCTGCCGGCTATCACACATCACATACCAGATCGCCACAACCCATGGGGTGACCAGTGGATAACAAGAGTGTTGCTAGTTTTTATGTCTTTTTCTTTTTTTTTCTGTTATATTATTACTACTACCTGGGTCACGGCGTTTTCTTGAATGGCTTTACTACATGTTCTGTCTTTGTCACATTCATCATGCGCGTTTTTGTTTTATGTCCTGCTGCAGTTAGCGGAAGTCATATTAATGGACGGTGGCGCTCATTATTTTGGATGATAGAAAATAAAGAAAAATATTTGCTACCAAATTTGATGCCGTTGTCAAATTCTCTATGTACTATTTCTATTTATGTAAGGTCATACATGTAAATGGTCATGTGCTCTGGGTTATTGTCACATCAAGGGTTGAATAGTACTGGTCATAATCGCCATATATTGATTGGTATCAAGTCTCCAAATTAAGCTAGATGCAACGCTCGACGTGTGATCTCGAGGGCAGACTCCCGTGCCATGAGTCCCTATTATGTACATGAAAATTTTAGAAAAAGAAAAAGAAAAAAATAAGAAAAGAGATCAAGGGAGCGACCGAGAATCGAAAGTGAACATAAAAAGGTGAAACCGGCTGACAAAAGAAATGAAAATAACTGGCATCAAGATGTCATATATAATAAAAAGGACATAGGCTAACCGCGAATTACTGCCTTAATTAAACTACTAACGCCTTCTCCCGGATCGACGATGTCTCCGGGTTTGCAAACTGGGCAAAGTTATCGTCTTCGAGGACTTCTTTGTCCGTTTTCTTGTTGCGGAACAAGTGAACGATAGCGAAGATGATGGACATGAGAACGGCGAAGCCGGCCATGCCAATACCGAAATAGACCGTGTGTCTGAAAGACTGGAAACGATCGGCATTCTTAATCTTGACAATGTTCAGTTCGACAGTCCCGGCGACACCGAGAGCAACGGCCATACCACCGAAAGACCCGGCGACCAGCAAACCGGAGGACATGTTGCGGACCTTCATAGGAATGGTCGCGGTAATTAGGAAGGGCGCCGTGCAGCTAAGGGCAGGAAGACCAGCAGCGATAAGGATGACGCTGATGAGCGGATTCTGAAAGTAGTTTTGTTGGATGCCGGCAGTGCTAAGCATGACCAAGCTCGTGATGATGCTGATGTTGCCCATCAACAAGAACCAGTACCCGGTAGGGCATCGCAGGCTGATGGCGGTGATGAGAGCCGTGACAGTACCGATAACCGGAGCCGGAGCGAGGGAGGCACCAGTGAACAGGGCAGCATAGTCTTGCCACTTGATCATGTACTCGACGAAGTAGAAGACCCATATACCAAAAGCCCACCACGCAGCGGAAACAGTTACTAAGATCAAGCTAGTCTTGATACCAAAGTCGTGAAGCGCAAACATAGGGTATTCAGCCAAGGAGATCTGGTAGTACAAGAAAGTAGCGAAGATGAGAATCCCAATGATGATAAGGAACTCGACATAAAAGGTAGTCAAACCAACAGCAACAGACTGATTCCAAGCAAAAACAATTAGAGAGAAGCCAACAATACCTAAAAGAGAGCCAATGACGTCCATCCGGCGGCAGAACTGAGAAGTCTTGGACTTCCAGGTAGGAGGCCGCTGGGGATCAATGGGCTCTACCCGGGGAGGGCACTTGGGGAGAACAAAGACACCCAATATAGCAGTGCTAGTCGAGAGGATAGCCATAATGCAGAAGGCAGGGCCAAAGAAGCCTGCCAATTGGATCTTGAAAGAGATACCAGTCAACATGGCGCCAAAGACCAGACCGACAGGGACAGTGGCACTGAAGAAGCCCATGGCAACGTTACGACGAACGCCAAAGGGATAATATTTAGAGATCATGGAGATAGCAGCAGTAAGGGTACCCGCAGGCCCTATACCTAGCATCACGCGGCAGAAGGCATAAAAGACTACACCTCCAGCAACACTGTCACCGTCTCGGACAAACCCGGACATGCCAGCGAGCAAATTCCACAGGGCGAACCAGGCGGTAGCACTCAGGAACACGGGGCGGTGGCCGATAAGGTTAGCAAGACGGGTAGCTGGAAGGGCAAACAAACCAATAGAAAGAAGGTATGCAGCCGAGAACCAGGCCACGAAACCCATGTGGTGTGAACCAATAATCTGAGTAGGAGCCAAGGTCTGAGCCAAGGCAGTGAATGTGTACATAGGAGCGGAGCAGAGCACAAGACCAATCAAAACTCTCTGACCGAAGATACCTCAGAGAGAGGTGATGAGAAGTCAGGAGTCTCAGCTTGTCTCTCAGGCAATTCCTTGTTGTAAAAGTAGTAGTTGTTCGCCGGGGTAACATTCGGCATTCTCTTATCCTCCGCCCACGAAGCGGCGTCGTTGTCGTCTTCATGCTCCTCCTCCATGATTGGATGGCCATGCAGAGTCGAAGTATAAGCTGGACGCATAACAGGGGAAAGTGGTGAGATGGGCACGGAGAAGCGCTCACTAGACTCAGACACTGGAGACACAGGCATTGATTCACAGATGAGTTGCGAGAGCCGGGTCTTGCTACTGCTACCATTTTGCCAAGCTGGAGGAACACCAAGACCCCGCGGCTGGAAACTGTACACACTGACGCCGTCATCCTCAGGCTTATTTCGTGAAATGAAGGAGGAGGCTGATGATGAAGATGCTGAAGAGCGTAGCCAAGACTTGGTATTGCTAATCCGAGCAGCGTCTGACGGCAACGGCAAATCGTCCGTAGGGAAACCTGAAGAAATTGAAAAGAACCCAGTGGCGGGTGTGGCAAGATGGGAGCCGGCAAAAGGACTGCGGGGTCCCTGTAGCAATTCCTTATTGACAACAGCAGCTGTATTTGGTGCTTGAGGCGATAGTGGTGATCTGGGGCCGTTTTGTTGAAGAGGAACCAGTAACGAAGCCCTAGCCTTTGCTTGAAGCTTGATATCCATGTCACCGAATGTATCATGGTTGGTAGAACTGGACATAAAGCTGGTGCGGGAAGGAGAGGGAGTTGAAGATCCAAAGAAACCACCTGGCATTGGTCTCACGGGCATTGGTGATAGGCCGCCAGTAGATGTGGCTCCAGACCGCCTAGACGCCCGCTTTTTGGTGAAGAAAGAGGTGAGTATTGACTATCGCTGGACGATCTGCTGCTGGTAGCAGCCGATAATCTGGATAGTCTGGAGTTTTTAGGTTTTTCGACCTTGAGCTTGTTTTTTTTCGCGGACTTCTCAGCGGCAGTCTTTTCCTTTAGCTGGAGCTGAAGACGATAGCCCTCAGTAACGGCGATGAGAGAGTCGGCAACCTGTTCAAGGGCTGACTGGAGAGATTTAGGTTCCGACTTGCCAGTCGGCGCGGGATTTGGTTGTGATGAAGACATATTATGTGAGTGTGAAAAATAAAGAGGCTGAATGAGAGTGAAGAATCGAAGAGAAACAGAAAGGGAGAGACGGAGGGTTAGGGGTCACGAGCGACGGTTAGATCCGGAGCTCGAAAATCCGCTGATCCATATCAGAAAGTAAAGAGCGTAGGGAAGATAAAAGAGGAGTTGATGGAGTAAAAGAAGGCCAGTCGGTGCCTCGGCTCTAAATATATGATATTAGTGACTTTTAGGGTTCAAGTTCGTTGGTGGTAAAGTTGGCGATGATTAATCGGATAGTGATGTTGGTTCGTAGTGGGAGTCAGCCGCCGGGGCAGTGGTGATGATCGCAAAATGGTACAAAGCTACAGGTTATGATGGCGACACAATATAGTCTGTAGATACATAAAAAGACACAATAATTAATCTGGAACAACAAAAGAAAGAAATAAAGAATAGCAGAGTAGACGATGTCAACAACTTGGCCAAGATCTAGCTCGGCAATAGAATAAGTGGAAATTGGCGTAGGGCTTGGTGATGATTAATTAGTACAAGTCCAGCTGGCAAATGAAAGTCGTGAACGACGTCGACGAGCAAGTAGAGGATCAATAAAAAGGAAGAAAAGAAAAAGGGAAGAAAAAGCAAAAGCAGCAAGGCTGGGAGATTCTCTACATCTAAAGCAGGAAGGAAGTAGAAGAAAAGCAGAAATCGCAAGATCGAGAAGATGCAGAGACAGGTTAGGAAAGAGGTTGGGCAAATTGGTAAATTCCTAATATAAAAGAAAGAGCATTTATTTCCAGTAATAGCCGTTTTGGATGCTTGTAAGTCAGCCCCAGATGAGATTTTGATAAAGGCACGAGCGCATGTTGGAGTTACAGAATTACAGGTTATATTAGAGCATGACATGGCGGTGGCATGGCAGCCCTCAATTCGTGTTTCCTAGAGCGATTCCCATAGCGAACGGGCCAACTAGGCCATGATAAAGTGGTTGGCACTTGGCAGACGGTTCCTCCGACCAGGCCCGAGCTCTTCCTCACTTGTCAACGCCCATACAACACCGAAGGTTTGGATTTATGGGACTTCTGGCTGGCCGTCCGCCATCCACCCCGGGAATCTCTAACACAATTGCGGGCACAGGGCACTGGGAAGACCAAACATATAATTCGGGTGGACGTGGTCGTGCCCTAGGTGATCTCGCTATGGACAAGTTGCTAGCGGGTTTTCGTGAACTGGTTACTGTTACAACAAACGAGGGCCTTTTGGTTTGGCTTTTGGTGAATCGAGTAGGTTGTGAAGGCATTGGCCAAGTATGGTCGCGAGATTGATCGTGAGATTCTTCAGAGCTCGTGGAAATAGTGAACTTTATTCCTGGCCGGCAGATCATTTTCGTTCTGTAAGAAGTACTGTAAATCACCTCTATATTTTCTTATAGTCAACATAGTGATATCATCAGCTGACTCGAAGACTCTTTCATTTTCTCAACTCTAACCTACGTCGTCTCATCTCTACCATCCATTTATAATCTCTCTCTTTACTACACCCAATCTCACGAGCATGAAGCAACATCGCCCTTCGAACAGATTCCCTACACCTACCAGGCCGCCCATGATACCATTGCAACGCTACCATCATCAATCCAGATAAAACCCTCTCTGCGTTGCTGGCCAAACCCTCTCAGCCGCTATCCAGCTTTCGTGGCCGAGACCCGACCAGCACTACTGCATCCCAATCCTCCATAAAGATAGACTTTTCTAGTAACATTGAAGCGAAAGGTATAGGCTTCGATCTATCCCGATACCATCCCCAGTCATCACGATACACCCTTACCTTATATTGTCGCAAAGCGTGAAGGTCCGTGACCTGGTGTAGCAATCATTCAGTTACGGACTGCAGGACTTCCGGGCGCTGACCATCCCAAAAGTCCAGGTCTGGTTGCGGATTGATAAGGTTTCCTCATAGCAGCAGCTAGTTTCTTGATTTTATATCCAAGAAGAGGTTAGCATGACGACGGCCTTTTGCTCGACTAATCAGTGGCTCATTGTCACCAGTAATTGCCGTGTTGGAACCATGGCTCACATGCACACCTAGATACCTCGCCTTTTGTTATGGTGTTACTACGCCGGAGTAAATAATTGAGCTCTGATAAACACTACCAATTTACTTCATTACCTGTTCGTATTCAATTGGGACCACCACTAATTTACCGAAACATTATAGCAACTATTATTATTACATCATCTGGCATTCACTCTGTGCTATTCACTCCTATCATTTCATCACCAAGCTTCAAGCACGTTCATTGGCCTTTCATATCCCTGTATAATGAGTGCCAGGACCCCTAGTAAATCCGAGTTGGATCTCACCCAATGTGAGACGGAGGGGTTTTCTTGTCATTAGCCACGGGTTTAGAATGATGTTTAGTAGTCCCTTTAAACTTGATTTGTGTGTTTTGTGTAGTTACTCTATCAGGAACAAATTCTTAATTTATGATTGACAATTTGTGTGTTTATGTGATCTAGAGTTTTAAAAGGTACACTAACCCGCTTTGTGAAGCAATTGGTTTCGGGAATTAGGCGATCCGTAAACCCTTGATGTAGGAACTATCTACAAATAGAACAAAGTCGTATACTGAAAGTGTTATACCATGGGACAAATCAGAAGAGCCGGTTGTAATTCATTTTTCAAGTTTAAAGGATGCTCAGGTTGAGTCTTCAAGTGTAATTTTGAAAGAAAGTAGGTACTCGAGTCTCGAGTCCTTGAGAATTGTATTAAATTACCGTATTAGGAACCTAATGAGCACTAGGATCATGTCGATGTCTATTCCCACTATACATCAACTCGTATTTGTGCTAAAGGTATGTACGAATCGTGGAAAATACATTGAGTAGCAAAATGTTAGGATATCTTTAATAATTAATAATCATACTATCAACACTCTGAAGGTTAACAGTATTAACCAAGCTAATTCTTTTTATCGCTCGTTCCCTTGTAAGATCACCACGAACCCATTCTTAGAAATCATAAACCTCTCCCCAATGCCAAACACAGCATCTAACCCCCTCCCTCCCGACCATGCCTTTAATACTATAGTCTTACTTTCTAGACTGTCACGATGATATGACGCCGGTACTACCGTGTACGAGATGTAATGAGCAGCACATCTTGGATCAGGGAAATCTATGAATCTTGATTTAATATTGAGAGTATTTGTTTCTAAGTATGGGGCACTAGTTGTGAAAATTTAAGTCGGGTTTGGGGTGATGGGTCCTTGGAGCAAGGTGAGGGCTATTGCAGAGCGTTGATAACCGTCAATGAATATGAAGATGCGGGGATTACTAATTGATCAAATCTATGAGGTGATCACCTCGGATGAGTGACTCCTGAAGTTGAAGATGATAATCATGAAAATTCCAAACAGAGGTATTTGGTACCAGAGGCCGCGTGTTTCCGGGATTATCTCATACAGAAGTTTTCTATATGGGGATCTCGGTTGTGCTTCTTGTTGATAATCGGAAGAGGTCTCGTGGAGAAAATAGGGAAATTATCGGAGAGTTTTAAGGTGGCGGACATGGCATAGTTCGGACATCTAATTGGCATATTGGCAAGTGCGGAAAATATCTCACGGCCGCCCTGATTTCCCGATAAACTATTTAGAATTCCCCGCTATAAGCGCTTTATCAAACCAACTAAGGTAATTTGTAAATACCATGAAATGGAAAGTCTAATCGAAGGCCGTGTCACCATTCAATTGCATCTGCGTCCTTAACTTTGATCAAGCAAACAGCAAACCATTACCAAGTCAACAGACAGAATTGAAAGATAAAATTCCTTTATATTATCTACATCATCCTCCATATCTTTTCTGTAAAAGACAATAACTGGGAATTCTCTGCCTTTACCAAGAACCAAAGCACTCTCCTTCTACCCCGAAAGACACCCAGACAGCAATCCCCATAACGCAAGAGTTTGGGACATAAAAATGTCAGTGTTTAGCTTTTCCCGAGATAGCTTGGCTCGTGATAGTGCTTGGCGAGCGGCAGGATTGTGGTTGTGATTGTGAACCGAACAGTGGGAGATTGAAGAGTTCGTGAGAGATTATGGTTGCGGGTAGAGAACCACGGTTTAATTATGGGAGATGTTTGGAAAAGAGGATGGTGGTGACGAGATTAGGTATTTTCATGATCAGACTGATATTTCCAGTTTTAATATTTGGGTTGTCGCTTAGATCCTATTCAACGTGGTCGGATTGGAATCATGCAAGCACTCAATATTGTGCAACTGTTGTGCAAAACCATAGAGCATTGATCCAACCTCATAATAGTTTCAACGTATTAGCACCACATACAAATCATCAAACTCCATATAATTTCCCTCACGTAAAACAACCGTTTCCTCCGCTCTACCCGGCCGACCAACCCCGTATTTAGCCCATCCATCAAGCCTCTAGATCCACAGCACTCAACCGGTCCAGCACATTCTACGAAAACCATGCGGCTCTGCGCCCAAAACTTTAACTGAATACTTGTCGTTCTTCCTGAGTCACCCTCTGGCCCTTGGCTATCATGAAGTTTGCGGGATCCTGTTTGATACTTTGGAGACAGAGAAATCAAACAAATCCGTGTCTCCTCCTCGTGACCCATTGGTAGCCCACTTATGGATTTTCTTTTTCGATATCAGATATCTTCAGATCATGGTGAGTGGTCTAGAATATTGCCAGCTACCTTCCATCTTATCTTCAAATCTCCAAGGCTCTTCTCCTCATAAATCCAACAAATACCATGTCTTGTAATCTCAATTTCCTCACATCTTTCTCGATATCCTATCCCTTAACCCTTTTTTCTCTCTAAAATCCTCATATGATGTTTGCCTCTCCGCTCGAGCCCCCTTCCATTCTTTTCGAAACACCAAACCGTAACCCGTCTTCTCACATCCTCACTCACGCAAACTACATAGATAACTCCCTTCTTTGGAAATCACGAGATCAGTAAACCCACGGTCACCCCCTTCACTACCCAATGCGGACTCATGAATCTAGCCGCATCGCTGACTAGTTTGGGATTATGTCTGTGTTGGACTAGGCGATGTCGACAGGGTGGAGTTTATAGTGATCAGAGAGAGAGAGAGAGAGACTTGGAGTGGTCGTCAACTAAGCGCATAGATATTGGAGTAAAGCGTTGGTCGAGGCACAAATTCAGTACACGATCGATATAATGACCGAGAAAACTCCTACACAAAATTAACCAGCCGGAATCATTGAGCATAAGAACAGCGAGCGATAAACAAACCCTACGGTGGCAAAATGAGCGCTGTTTATTTTATTTTATTTTTCCCCTTTTCCAATCTCAGGTTCCACAGACAATAGAGAGTCACAATGTCTAGAATTTAAGCTTCTAGTTCGTATGTTTCAGACATGAATATACAACTATGGTTCCTTAGGAGATTAATAGCTTCCTTGGGGTTAGTTCAGTTGATAAATAGAAGCAACCCACTCGCTTACCGAGTCTCTAAACAACACAGAACGTCTAAGATGGTAATGTCAACCCATTCTTCGCCTCCCACATCTCCCAACATCATCTTCCCCAGATCCTAGTCTAGGAAAGTTCCGTAGTTTCCTTTGTGCACCAGCTTTGTCCAGTAACTCTCCAGGTTCATGTCTTCTAAGTCTCAGGCGTCCGATAGTGTCTTCTCTCCATAATAGAAGGTCTACGGCATAATGAAGAGGCGATTACTTTGACACTCTCAGAGAAACAAGGGAAAAGGGCATAGGGGATTAAGGCATGAATTTGCAAACTGCCATTGGAAACATCCAATTATCCTTTGGGGCAAATCACTAGCCAAGCGAGTAAACGCATCCGTAACTTTAAAGTTAACAGGTGTCTCTAGGAATCAACGAGAAACAGACACAGCCACAGAAAGACTATCTTGTGAAATTAACGTTTATCTGTATCTCGCTAAGTGGTTTTATAAAGCAAGCTGAAAGGAAGAGGGTTTTGTTTGTTTGAGGGGCCCTATTCATGTGACTTGAGCCATTCGTTGGGAGTTTCGTCCGCCGGCTTAATGGACAAATTGGGAATTTCTCCGAGTTCCTTGCTATACACACCATGGGACAGTCCCTAGCACTCCGATCTCGATCTCGATCATTAAAGTTAATCGACAAACCGACACAAAGTCGAAATCAATTTCTTCATATGTGCCATTCATAACCCCCCACTCCCAATAGCTCCATCTGATTTCCCTCAAAATTCCCTCGTTTATTCCTCTTTCACCCACAAGCGCCATTGCCATCTCGCTTCAGCACATTTCCACGCATCTCGTTTTCATTACCACAAACCCATGTTTGTCCCTGTGCATACCACCTTATGTTACCCGCTAACTCCATATACAGCCCACCATTTATTACCAAACACAACCACAAGTTGCAGTCAGGGGATCTCTAAGAGCGAAAAAGTGCCCGTAGCGGGGATTTGTGCGGCACGGCAAGGTTGCATTGGTGCGGCTATTTAGTGGGTTGGGACGAGGAAAATAACTCGTTGGTGTTGTGTTGAGGGCTTGGTTACTTTTTGGGTATCGTGAAGTATGTGGAATGTGGATGATGGAGGGTGGTAGTTGAATAGTGAGATTTGTCGTCTGAATCCGAATTTTGGAAGGTGAAGCCGGAGAATAATAGTCGAGGGAAATACTTGATCTGATGATGTGATATTGAGTGAGATTATCAGTCGAATCGAGGGCATGTGCTAAATTACCGGATTAAGCCTACAGTAACAGGGTCAACAGACCCTATCATTTAGAGTACCCTTTTACACTATGTGAATTATGTTAATTTCACTAGTCAAGACGAAATATAGTCACTAAGTACTTGTTAGAGACTATAGGAAGTTGAACGTTAATACCAAAACAAACAAACGCTATTTTGAATCTGATATACAATCTAAATCACAAAATTCACTCTAGTGACACCAGATCCTAACTGCCTTATCCTTACCACCACTACCGATCTTCTTGCCATCAGGACTCCAGTCTACAGCGTAAACTTCATCCTCATGCCCCGGCATATCGTGAGCCATCTTGTGCGATGCCATCGACCACACCTTCAGAGTGCAGTCGCGAGATGCAGTAACGAGAAGTCTGGAGTCGGCGGAGAATGAGCACTGGAAGACGGGGGCAACATGACCGCGGAGGGTGTTAATGAACTTGCCGTCTCTGTGATATGTGTTAGTAAAATGTTTCTTATCTTCGATCTAGCATATATAGATTGTACTTACCTAGCATTCCACAGCTTGGTGTGGTTGTCCCAGCCGGCGCTGGCAATGGTGTTACCATCTGGCGAGAAAGTAACATGGTTGACCTGCTTCTGGTGACCCAACATCCGAGCCACCGGCTTGGTACCTTGCGCCGGATCCCAAAGGTACATGGTGAAATCATCTGAAGCTGACACTAGTCTCTCAGTAATCTTGCCTCTAAATCTCGCCGCCTTCTCAAATCTCTCCTTAGCCTTTTCTCTTTTCTCCGCCGCCGTCCCGGGAGTCGGCGTATGATCATAAAACCCAGTCCGCAACACAAACTCCGTAGACAACGCCAAATGATTCACCCAGTGCGCATGTGAGCTCAAAGTATGAACTAAAGTCCCCTTATCAGCGTCCCAGATCTTGATAGTCCGATCGTGACTAGCACTATAAATTAACCCGGTGCCACCCCATTTCACGCACGAAACCGACCCCTTGTGGCCAGACAGCACATGCTCGGTCGTCCCGTTACCGACAACCCAGACGCGAATCGTGGCATCCTTGGACGCCGAGGCCAACCGGGCGCCAGCCTTCTCATTCCAGAGGTGGTAGGGCTCCCACGCAATGCTGGTGACCCACTTCATGTGCCCATTGAACGGTCTACCGACGGCAGTACCGGTCTTGGGGTTCCACAATCTAACAGTCTTATCCATTGACCCTGTTGCCAGCTGCTCGCCATCCGCCGACCACGAGATCGCCAAAACCCACCCATTGTGACCCGCCAATGTGTACTTTGGAGTACCAGTCTCGGTATCCCAAATCCGTGCTGTCTTATCGCCGGAGCCAGTGGCCAAACGGGAGGCCGTGGGAGGGGAGAATTGGGCGCAGAGGATGGCTTCGCCGTGGCCGGGGATACGGTGGGACATGCGAGTAACAGCTTGGACTTTGAAGACGGCTTGAGGTTCGGCGCCGAGGGTGATGGTGGTTTCGAAGGGATTAGCGATACCATGGGATTGGAGGAGGGTTAGGAGATCTTCGGGATAGGTATCGACGATGACGTCGGAGTCGGGAATGTGGACATGGAACTTGTAAGGTAGAAACTCTTCGCGTTTCTGGATAATGAGCCGTTAGTATCATCGCATTGTAATTGATCTAGGGCCACTATTGGAGCGCCTCAGTTTCACTCACACGATCCATGAGGGTGTTTAGCAGAAGGGAGATGTTCTTCTCGCTGGCATCGGCGAGAGGGACCTCAATGACATCGGCGAGCTGCTTGCCCTCGCCATCGACAAAGCGGGCCTTAAAGGACCCAACTTCTTTCTTGGCAGTAGCGGTGACATCTTGCTGCGTAGTGGTGCGCTCAATTTGCGCTCTGCGCTGTCTCTTAGAGGGCGGGGAACAACAGTCGACATTATGGGGAACTTGTTCGTAAAATGTGAAGTTTAGGAAATAAGAAGAGAGGAACCGAATGAATTTGTTTTCTGTGTCAAAGAATTACTATGGCCACAACAACAAAGTTTGCGCTGGCTATTAGAAATATTAAAAACCTGGTTGCAAGTTGATGCTTCATGATATCCTATTCGTTCTCTCGATCGCAACTATCCATTCTGGGAAATTCTGATTTTTTTGTACGTGGAGAAACCCTGTAGCACAGATAAGATAAGAATTATTCTTATCGATAGTAAACGCTCTGTCTAAAATAAGAAAATGCCTTAGTTAAATCTCCGCTATAAATGATCCTTCAATATTAGCGTTGTGATTATGCCACCCTAGACGATGCATGGAGCTAGAAGTGAGTGGCGGTACTTATCAGCATTGACATGCATTATCTTGTGATCAATCCTGTTTTGTTATCGTGCTGCTCATGTGATGGGATTTCTAGTTGACAGGTCGTACGCAGGTTAAGCTTGGAGGAATTATACCTTAGCTATTAGTTACAAAGTGCGCATACGCGGAATTTGATTGCAAGCAAGCAGCAGAGCCTAGGTGGTACTTTTACAACACTATATCAAGAAACCCACGATGCTTTAGTGTGTTTGTTTTTGATAAATCATTGCCATTGGGCGTGACATGTAGATTTTTTTGGCGGTTCTAAATTCGGAAAAGCTTCAACATATCGGATAATCTCGCTCGCCTTCACTCCAATCTTTCCATGATATTTGACCCACTATCCAACCCATCCCGACAATACCCTCATCCTCTTTTGCCAATTCCTCCATCCTTTCAATGAACTCTTTGCGCCGTGACAAGTCGGTGGCTACAACCTCCGCAAAGTTAATAAAACGTTCAGGGAACCCAAGAACCTTCGCAAGCCGGATCCCGTAGTGCTCATCCATGACTACGCCCGATATGACTTGGTAGAGCATTGTCGTAATCAGAACTGGGCCTTCCACCATCTGTGTCGCAAGATTCAAGTTTAGTACGCTTGGTCTATCATGCATTGCTTCACCTGTGAACCCATGGTTAGTGGCTAGTAGATACGTCATAATGGGAGGTCTAGATCGGTAACTTACCTAGCTCGATGAAATGGGTAGCAAACCAAGCTTTGGCTTTCTTCCTGATTAGGGATTCCCCTATGGCGCTGCAATGGCAAGGCCATCCCGAGTGCTGGTACCCCGGCCGAGCTCATCAATGATTGCTAGGGTATTCTCATCGACGTTCCTATTAACGAGTTAGTAAATATCCGAAAGCCTTTACATTAGTCAGTTAAATAATTGCGAGCATTTATTGACTTCATCAAACATCTAATATTGAATACCCTGCATGCACAAGTGTTTCGCAAGCCCATCTCAGAATAAACGCTATTTCACGCATCTCTACCGAGAACGTCGACATATTCGCCTCAATGCTATTATCTGTCAATATTCTCGCAAATATACTACGGATCACGGGGAGAGTTGCCCAATCTGCCGGTATAAAACATTCTATCTGCGCCATAATCTGCAACAAGGCCACAGTTTGGATATACGTACTCTTCCCGCTCATATTGCACCCAGTGACAATGTGAAAATGATAATCCTTACTCCCATAGTAGTCATTCGGAACAAAGTTGTTCATAACCTATCACATTATGTTAGTAAAGCAAGAAATTTAGCGAATTTTCTTGTAGTCGTCTGTCTCGCTCAAGGCCAGGGATAACAATCTATGAGCAACACATGCATTGCGGCGTTCATCCGCTGACGAAAGGGCGGAATTTACGAAAAGCACTTACAACATCCATCAAGGGATGATTGGCACCCTTGACAACCATGGTTGTAGCGATCATGGGCATTGTGTAGTCTCTCAATGTCACCACCAGGTGACCGAATGAGGCCAGCATATCGAGAAGGGTAATTGATTCGCAGATTCGAAATAGGTGGGGAGCTTGAAGGCGAATGTAGTCTAAGAGATTTTGGACTACCTCGTCGCTTTGGATTATTTCGTCTTCGGAGTCCTTAAGTCGTTGGTTCAGTTGGATTAATAAAAGGGTTTGGCATTGGATTATTTTGCGTTTAGTGACGACGTTGATGAATTTGTCGGAAAGAGGTTTTCCTTCCAATCCATCTTCGCGGATGGTGAAATAGTATTTGCGCTAACTTTAGTATTTCAGAGTAATTTTGGGACCGGTGTTATCTAGAGTTGGGTTCGTCCAAAGTTAGCTCCATGCATCCGGCGAATTACATATCTCTGGATGTCTCTTACTTTTGGAATCTTCGTGATGATTATGGACATCGGATTGACCCTCCTGGAACGTTTTCCTAGCAACATCAAGCAACCCGCTGATTCCGCTCTGTCAATTCACGTCACGTGCTAATTCTAATTTTTTCATTTCACTTACACCTTTTGTTACATTGTGACCTGCCAATAGACATATCTTTGCATGCATGATAATCTACATCCACCCCCGGTCATATTTACACATACCTTGGCTGCAAACGCACGTTGATTCCGGATTTCCAGAGGTGACTTAGCGAATGTCACACCAGGTTAGATGAATTCCAGAACACGGTTTAACACAGGGGTTGTGATATCAGGCCAACAGAGACTGGATCTTGGTGAGCAGGGGACTTGTCGCGGGGGCGAGGGCTTGGTGAATGCCCGGAACGGATTTGAGGAATTGTTTGATCATGAGGAGGTTGTTGAGGGCTTGTTCGGATTCGTAAAGGTTGACTTTGGAAGAGCCAAAGATTATTTTGGTGAGAAATTTTTCAACGTCTTGAAACTTGCAAAGGGCTACATAAGATAGTAGTTAGCATGAAATGGTATAGCTTTTAGATGCAGATACCACCACACCAGACCGAATTTCCGAGAACATTTCTTCATTGGACATTAACTCCTGAAAAGCTTTGTATCTGGGGATCATGAACCCGGTTGGGAGCGTTAACGGCTGCAAAATGTTGCTTCTCAGGATACGAGCACCCATGGGTGTTAAAGTATGGTTAAGAAAACCATACAAGCTGTTCTTCGACTTTAGATCACGAATATTTCTAATGAGCTCTAGAGACTGGACTGCCAAGATATTGATCATCATCGTATTTTCTGATGGCTAGTACCTGATACGCAACGAGTGAGGTGTAACCCTGAGCGAGTGCTCCCTTTCGAGATACTTCATGGCTTAATATCATGTCAAAACCAACCCTCGAGTGACCAACACAATGATATCATCTTCCAACTTACCGCCGCAAGCGAACACGTCACATAATAATTTCCATGGATGGCCACCTTGATAACTCCCGAATCCTCCCTAAACGCCAGATTATAAATGTACTCCAACCATGCTCCCTCATTCCACATTCCACTCTCCTCCGACACCAACTTCAACCCCACCTGGTGTTCTTCTAGCAGCGAATACAACGTCGACTGTCCATTCGGCGGACAAAAATTGAGCAGATAAGAATATACCCTGGATCATACACCCTAACTTTATGTAATGTCTTGACGTAGAACTGATTGTTGCAAATTTGGCTCATGGCCACCTCACTGGTCGATACATTGACAAAGCAAACGCCGACTGACGGGACAACGCCACGACCTTTGCTGATGGCACAGATTATGTTCTGGGCATCATCCCTGCCAATTACTGAAGCAGCTCGCGAGCGGCAGCTGGGGGGGTACTAGGAGCATGGATAGTAGACGTCCGAGTAGACGGCCGGGGAGTCCGGGACGGTATAGTCGAAGGAAGTCGGCGAAAGTAAGATGATGGGGTCATGCTTCGCCGAGTAATGCGGCTGGGAATCTGGCTAATTGATGACTCGGCGGATGGCAATTCGCGATGCTGGAGACGAGGAGTCGGATAATTTCTTGAGGAACGGGTTGTCGATGCCTGATGGTAGTAGACTGAAACAGTCTATGGTGGATAGGATGGACAATGGATGGTGGGAGATGGGAGATTGCGTTGTAAAACTTGATTGAAATTAGGGATGGTAGTTCAGCAGATTTTTTCATCTCTACAATACTAGGCAACGAATCTCATGGTATTAATGGAAAGAACTGACGCATGTAGTTGACGATTTCCTATTTCGGCAAGTTTATTTTGAGCTCTCAGATCCCAGCTCCACTTTTCACATCCAGGAATGTCAAAGGTACTAGACATCACCACTGTATTTGCCTCAAGGAATTGTTCATATGTAATTACTATGAGCTCCTTCAATCCAATTGTGCGAGCCGTCCCAAATATGAAATTCACGTGACACAAACTAGCAAACAACGCTAGATTAACATGGTCAACGTCATTCACATAGCTAAATTCATGCTCAACATTATATTTGATATGTATCAGAGAGCCATATAAAGAACAAACAAAAGACCCATTTTGACCCAATCCGACCCAAATCATAAGTTCCAACGCCAGTCTCCACAGCACTAAATAATAGATGTGACAAGTATATCTAGTCGGTCATAGGACCATACATTTGCATTGACCTTCCACTAACCACTCGGGACCCATAGTTCCAAAAAATATTGATGAAAAATATACAAAAAATGAAGAAACCACTCAACCCTTAGTTAAGACTAAGTCCGTAACCCCTAAGAGATTCATGCAACCCATAGTCATTAAGAGTGTATCCCTAGTACCTCTAAGGCCTGCTCCTTCCCTCCCCCCTCGCCCTCCTCGTCGGCCCCGTATACTGATGAAACTGCGCCTGTGGCATTTGATTCCCCGTAACCGGAGAACCTCCCGTATTCTGCCCCGGCACCGCCAACTGGAATTGCTGCTGCAAGAACTCTTGCGAAAGATGATGTAACGGCGTCTGCTGGACCGTCTGCTGCACTTGGTTCTGTTGCTGTTGTATCTGGAGTTGAACGTGTGCTTGAAGTTGGGGGTGGACTCTAGCTTGCACTTGTGCTTGTTGCATGTGTTGTGCTTGTTGGAGGTTTTGTGTCTGCTGTAGACTTGGCGCTTGTTGGAGATTCGGGGCTTGAAGTTGTTGTTGGGTGAAATTTGGCTGCGTGCTACTTGAGGGCGCCATGAGAGCGGCTGGAGCTGCCGCAGTAACGGAATTAGTCCGGGTCTGATCCGAATTATGCTTTTGCTGGCGGCGCTCCTCGTCTATCTGGCGGTGGCGACGCTCGAGTTTCTCCTGGCGCATTGTCCGCTGGGAGTCTTCGTTCTCAACAGCGTAAATGGCGGCGATACGAAGTTGCAATTGAGCCAAAGTATTCAAACGATCATGCTTCGGCATTTTGCGCGCTTCATTCTTGAATTGGGTGAAGGTGTCTCCTGAGAGTTTCTGAACGGGCATGGAGACACCCCCAACACTCATAAGGAAGTTTGATTCGATTTCCTTGGCGGTGATTGCGAGCGCCGAAGGCATGACAGAGCTTGTCGGGATTTGAGGAGGCGCTGACATGATGATATCAGTATCGGGAATCAGTGTCGTGAGATCGGTCGAGTATGTCGGCATCGCAGTCGCCGGCTGCGAACCAAATTGTTGGGTCTGCTGTCCACTCTCATTGTCGACCTCTCCATCAGCGTCGTGGTCGGTGATCACCGGGCTCGGTGACGGAGGCTCGGGAGTTCCAGCTTGGTGATTGTGGGTATGGCACAAAATCGTAAGAACCCAGCCGCCAGCAAGTTTCCGGTTGACAGCTTTGGCCTTCCAAGGGCAATCAGTCTTCTTGGTGCTGGTTTTGTGCTTTGTCGCAAGGCATTTATAGGGGCGACCGCCGCGATCGCAAACGAGGTCGCAACGGACCATTTCGTTACCGGGTACATCTGCGCCGCCAATCTTCCCACGATGCGAGCGCGCCTTCACGACCTTGTAACCTTCGCTTTGCATCTCCACCTGAAGCTTGGAAAAAGTTCCTCATATGAGGGTAAACGCAGAGGTTGCTCGCCGCTGTAGACGTTTCCAACACACCGAACATGGCGGGCAAGTGTCGGTCTAATTCATAGACTCAGGATGTGTGAAAATGGTTCCGTATGTGTCCTAGCCGAGACAAGCAGTATGATACTGAAAATAATGCAATACTAACTGCTAAATTGGAGAGTATGATTCGTTGCGGATCGTTGCGAATCATCCACCAGTCGCGATCTATCAGCGCGCAATAAGCGCGAAACGTAATGCTGAGAAAAATAGACAGTAATCGCAATCAACCTTGCGATGTCGCCAGATAAAAAAATAAATAAAGAATAAAAATATCCGAACACAGCTTCAATCCGCTATGGAAATCCGCCCACGCTTCAAAACCTTAGTTGACAAGCCCGCTTCCGGGAGTGAATAATCAACCCGCCGAAAAGCTCACACAAACAAGACCTCGGCGCTGCGATTATGGAAAGCAAATAAAGTTCCAAATCACACAATAGAAATAAAGAAACAAGAAGCAGCAAAAATCAATGCGACAGCGCTGTAATACTGTCAAAAACTCAAACAACCGATCTTTGCGTAAGAACCTGACTCACGATAGCAATACCAGTAGCTCATGCATATGTACTCTCCTCGTCGCAAAAAAAGAATATCGGCAAATGGAAATACTGAGTACCGGATCATGCGGTTACCGACAGCACGGATTCTGATAATTGCCAGGGTCGTCTGAAGCTGGAGAGACCTTGCGCGATGCAGGGCGATGGAGGTATCAATAGCGATCTGCTTAATGAGAGGCGCACTGCTTGTAAGTCAGTAGCGGTGATTGATGGGGTAAAAGGTGCTGTGTGTATTTCTAATGCGACCCGTGTGAAAATTTGAGAAACAGGTCTGTCTCCACTTATGTGTAGCCTTCTGTGGTGAGGCTCGGGATCATGTGATGGGGGTTATGGATGCACTCAACGATACGAGGCACGAGGTAAGGGTTGAACTTATATGAGAGATACAGGAAAGACAACATCGACATCCCCTTTGGGCAGTTAGTTGGTGTTAATCAATCATTAGTATGCACATGTCACTTATGTCCTAATATTAGAGACAATTTCAAAGTCAGGTCCAGCAAATCCACACAGAAATCTATTCATATTCTAAAAAGCACAAAAGCTTATTCAAATGACCTGTTTCCCAATCTAACGTCTACTTGACGACCCCCACTATATAGCCTCGGCTCCCTGCGCTCATCTGGGATATACGGAGGTCTCGGCGGAGGCGGAGGGGGTGCCGATGACGGCTCTTCATCATATCTATTCCTGTCCCTCTCCCTTTCCTTTTCCCGTTCCATCGTATGATCCCAATCCCTACTAATGTCCCGAGACCTCCGCGACGATGAGAAAGTCTGCTCGTTCTCCTTAGTGTGATAAGAACTTCCCCTGCGCGAAGCAGCCTCCCGCTCAGCCCGGGCTTGAGCCTCCGCTCTAGCCTGGGCAACTTGTTCAGCATGAGCCTTCTCAAGCTTGGCCTTCTGAATAGCCTCCTTGCGCATAGCGTCATCGTAGGCAGCCTGCTGCTCTCTCATAGAAATCTCCTCCCGACGTCTCTTTGAGTCGCTTCGGCTGTGACCCCGGGGACTAGTTGGGGCCTCAAGACTGGCGGGCTGGTTTGAAGTCGGCCGACAGTGAATGGGGACTTGTTGAGTCTGTAAATATCCGTTTGCATCGGACTCTTGTTCCTCGTCTGAGTCTTGGCTGTGGTTCTCTTCATAAGCAGCACGGAGGTCGCTACGCATGGCGAGGTTGGCGCAGAGGGTCTTGGCTTCTTCGATAGCCTGCTTCTGTCTCTTAAGGGTTTGACGGCGATCACGAGTCTCTTTGTTCTCAGCGGCAATGGCCTCGACGACTTGGTTGGACATCTGGAGAATCTTCACAGGGTTAAACAGGCGCAAGAGACCCAGGATGAGGTAACGCTCGGCGATTTGAGTGATGACGTTGCGGATGAAGATGCGAGAAGTACAATCGTAGTAAATCAACATTTTCTCGAGAACCTCCTCAGCTTCAGTATAAGATTTGCCTTCTTCCGTCGCAGCAACACGCCACTTTTTGAGGCGCATTTCGTACTCGGGATCGAAGGGCTGAATCTCTAATTCCATGTCCTCAGTCAAGCGAGCGAGTTCCACCTCCGCCTGCTTGACAAGCTCAGCCATCATGGGCTCCAGGTAGTGCTCACGGAGAGGAGAGCGCATGCGGGTCGGCCAGACATAGTCGATAATCTCCGAAAGAAACTCGTTGCAGATGACAACAATGTTGTCCTTGAACTCAGTCGAGATCGCAGGCCAATTTTCGGCGTAGTCCTGAAACAAGATGTAAGGCGCACGAGGGTTAGAATCCATTGGCAACTCAGTACCGCGAACTTGGGCAAGCAGAGGCTCAACATGAGTAAAGGCGAATTCCTTCTTAGACTTAGAGCCCGTCCCATTCAAGACACCGGTACCCGCACCTTGATCGGTGAACTGGACCTTCCGGGCATTATCACGGAAACGCTTAGCAAACCGCTCACTTTCCTCACGAACCCGGGCCCGAAGACGCTGGCAAGGGGTCCCTTTAGTAATAGCCTGGCGTGGGAAGAACTTCTCGCCAGGGGGGTTCTTGTAGTTACCGTTAATAGCAGGCGTCACGAGGTTGTTCGAAGTCGAGAACAGTTCACCCATCTCCAGTTTCATCTCCTCAACCGTGTCCTTGCCTTCACCGAGCTGCTTCAGCTCCGAGTCGCAACGAGAAAGAGCGTCCTGGATCTGCTTCCGTAAGCTTGGAATATGGCGGCCAATGTGCTTCTGCAATTGCACACTAAGCTTTTGACGAAGGGCACCAACACCGCGCATCTGAGCTGGCAAAGTACTCCATTTGCCTCTCTCAAAAAACTCGTTCTCGCGGGCTTGACGTTCTTCAGGCGTGGGCCACTGCTGGCCGTTAATAGGCGGTCCAGGGTTCAGAAGGACATACCAGCCCAACTTGAAGTGGTTCTCGGCGTCTTCGTTCATGACCAACTCGATAAACTTGTCCTCTAGGCCAATACCTTCAGTAAGATCAGGCTTGGTCAAAACACCGATAGTGCGAGATCCAGAGGGTCAAAGGCTCTGGCCTTTTGGAGAATTGGTGCCTGAACATAGTCGTTGTTGCCACCAATGACGGCAAGAATTATGGTACGGGAGCTCTTCATGTAGCGATCCGAGAGTGCCTCGATTGTCTGTATGTCTTGCTCCGATTGATCACGGTTGGCAACACGGACCAGACCGGGAAGATCAACGAGAGTGAGCAGCGGCATATCGGGGCCCCTCTTCTCAACAACCAGGATATCCTTCGCGGCAAAGCGCCCTGGGATGTTCTTTGGCGCAATCAATTCTACGGCATCGCGCATCATGTACTCAAACGAAGTATTTTCGCTAACGCTCCCGCCAAACTGCAACAGGCGCATCTGGTCGCTCGTTGGTCGGTTCTTGTCGGGAATGATGGAAATCTTGAGACTTGATTGCTTGGCTCTGCGCATACGGATTTCCGTAGCGAATCGCGTGCAGGCGCCAGAGTCTCTAGGAAAGGAGTACCAGTCAGGGCCTCGAGAACGGAACTCTTGCCAGCAGACTGGTCGCCGACGACGACGATCTGGGGGAGTTTGACATTGTCGAGTTGAGCGAACTGGAGTTTGTCAATGAGTTCGAGAAGGCCGCGCTGGTCATCGGCAAGACCCTGAGTGTTAAGGGTTGAATCAATGATTCGAGTCATTGCGAATTTTAGTGTTGAGGATCGCTGAATGTGAGTGATAGATGATTTCGGGTAAGAATGAAAGGCTAATTATGAGTATCAAGCATCCAATAGCTAATTTGGGTATAGCGATGGTATTCGGCTCGTAGTGATCAAAGGCCGAGATGAAATGATAGAAAGAACAGAAATAAGAATGAGAAAGAAACAGAAACAAATACACATCAGCAAGGTAGGCCTCAACCTGTGCTTCTTATATGATGACTCCAGAAACACACGATGGCACGAAGCGCAACCAAGTATTCAGCAGGTCGTGCCGCATTGCCTGTTTTAGCGTTTCGATTCTACCCATCGAATCTTGGAAGCTACGGCTTTGCGGCAAGTAGTCAATGATCCCCAGCCTATTGGTGCTCATCCTGCCACTTCCTGCTCCTGCCCCGCCATCGTCAGGATTACCCGTAGTAATCGGGAGCTGAATTTGGTGTGATGCAATGAGGCGGAGTGAAGGGGTGTAGTCCAGGCCTCCCAAATTATTCTAGGCGGAAGTTTAAAAGAATCACATGCCATAAAATGATGAGATGTCAATTGTTTTTAATGTTTATTCCTAAGTTTAAGGTTATTTGGGAATTGTGATCAGCAATTGATAGCTGAAGTCAATGGTGAGCTCAGCAGTTCCAGTGGGGAGTCTAGGGTATCCCTCACTAAAGTTAGGTATAGACAGTTAACGTCAGCTGAAAGAGCTATACAGAGTACTCTCTAAAGACTATCAAGTTCAAGGATAACATTAGGGTTTAATATGTCATGTTTGAAGTTATATAGGTTATATCGAAATTCACTATGACTGAAAGTGTTGCATATGATCATTTGAGCTGTGTTCAGGAAGATCAGAATGTACAAAGATATCTCAATGGCAATTGAAGTAGGTTACAGAATCTCATTATATAGTTTACAAGTAAAATACCCATCTACAGCATGAACCTCAGCAAAAGGTCAACCGCAGCTCATATACATGGGATAATCATCGGCTAAACTTTCGCGATGCCGTTGGATTAGTCGCGTTTTATATTACCAAAAATTAAAGTATGAAAATATTAAGCCCATCAAAACCCCCACCAAGCCTCTCACTGCCACTTCCACATCTAATACCAGGTCACATATCTCCAATATATCGATTGCACCTGTTATTCCTATTACCAACCACGAAAATCTCCCAATATCGATATCTTCATGCGCCCGGCGACCAATCCGTTGCCTCTAAACCACCTGCCATCAAACCATGACATCACCCCAATTCCCCCGTTCGCCATCCGCCGTATCACCCCCCGCCCACCCCATAACCTCCAAGAAACGCCCTAGCGAAATGTCGTCCGCACCCTCCACGAAACGCCGCAAGGCCTCCATGATATCCACGTCGCATCCCCTCCGGCAAACGTCGTTCCCCCCCGAGGGGTCCCAGCGGTCACCCTCTCTTGATACCGTAAGCTTCGTGTCCGGGAGTCAAGTTAGCATTACAGGCCTGGCTAAGAAGAAGCGAGGCCGGAAGAGCAAGAAGGAACTGGCGGAGGCGTCGGCAATGGATGCGTCAGCGAACGCAGTGGGGGGGAGCACGGTGGGGGCGGAGTGGAAGGGAAGGACGGAGGGAAGAAACAGCAGGAGGAAGAAGATGATGAAAAGCCGCCGTTGATGGTGAGGTTGGATAAATCGCAGGGGAGTAAGGAGGCGAAGCAGGAGGAGAATAAGTTAAGGGGTATGTTGGTTGAAGCGTTCGATCCGGAGCAGTATGATCGGTACGAAAGATGGCGTGCGGCGAAGCTTCCAGAGGGTATTGTTCGAAAGGTAAAAATAGCGGATATCATCAGGCAACAGGAGTCCTATTTGGTACCATGGTAACTAACTTCACCGCCTACTAGGTCGTCAACGCCGCCGCCTCACAGAGTGTCCCACCCACGGCCGTCCTTGCTGTCAAATCCGTCACTAAACTTTTCATGGGTGACATCGTCGAACTGGCGCGCTGCGTGCAAACCGAATGGATAGAATCCGGCACTGAGCCCCTCCTTGACCTCATATCCCTTGACGAATCACAACAACATCACAACGGCGATCTTGTGTCCCCGCCTAACAGTATCGTGGCGCTCAGTAATGAGGCGCGTCGCGGGCCGTTGCGGCCAGAGCATTTGAGGGAGGCACAAAGACGATATAAGATGGCGCATGATGGCGGGACGGTGGGGATGACACAGCCATGGCATTTGCAGCAGCAGACGGGAGTCGAGAGATTTTCGACGAAGACAGGGAAGAGGATATTCAAGTGAGAGATAGTTTCTATCTGACTATCATGGCGTTAATGGGGTTCTTGGGTTTTGGTGTTATATAAGGAATCGAAGACGGGTTGTCTTCTGGTAGGCTTATCTGGATTTTCTTTTGTTGAAATATTGATTGGTTGGTTTTGTGTTGATTATATGGGAATTTAGTATTTATTAACTAGAATATAGACATTGATTCTATTACTGGTATCTATGTTTGTCCTGATCTCTGAATAGCTGTAGATCGTCTGTTCGTTCTTGGGATCTCGTAGTTATCCTTTGTTGGCTGCGGCCGTCCCCAAAAGGAAATATCACTCGTATCCCTTCCTATCGAAGGCGCCCCCGGCTTCATCGGTTCGTCATTATCTTTATCTATCTCTTCGGGGTCACCTGCGGGTGGTTCCGGAGGTGATCCTGCTAGAGAAACTAAACCTCTCCGTGCTTCTATAAAGGCATCGCGAATCAGTCTCAGAATCGTCAAAATAGCTTCGCCAATGGCTCTGAAGAATGTCCTTGTCTCTGTGCTCCACGCAATCAACAATGTCAAGAAGATCACAAAAGCCGAAATCGGCAGTGATATCGAGCCAACATCGGCAAACGTAGGCAATTCACGCTGCCACTCTTGCGTATTCATTCCGAATAACGATGTGAAGAAACTCAAGGGCAAGAAGATGACTGTGAACGTTGTGAATATCAACACTGAGCGACCCTGGGCACTCGCTAAGTCGGCTTGGAGCCGCTGGAGACGAACTTCGGATATCTGCGAATGCCGTTGGACCATTTCGAGTAACTTATCGTATTCATCCCGCGTCATCGTCACCCGATCTTGCATCTTCGTTGTCTTCCTCACAAACTCTTCAACCTGTGTTAACGCCTCCTCTAAATACTCTTCACCCCTCCGTCCACACCCCGCTTTCAAAACTAGCGACCTGTATGCCTTGAGCATCCGTTCGATATAGTCGCGCTGCGTAGTCAGCAGGTTGTATATGGTCATGAGCTCGTCTTCGAGGTCGCGGAGTTCAAGGAGGGCGGAGGTAGAGTCGCGGTTTTCTTTTTCGATGCGAGTGTTTTCGAGGAGGTAGCGTTGGCGAATGGTGCCTTCGTTGGCGTGTTCGGTGTCGGAGAGAAGGGTTTCGGAGCCGAGGGTGCCACTTGTGCGAAAGTTTTTGAGGGCGGAGGTGAGCTTTTCAGTCTACAAAAGAATTAATGGGATTGATACCGAGACTATCGCGGGCTTTGGACTGACCAGTTGACTGATAGCTTCTTCAAAGATACGGAAGACTTCGAGATCTTGGTGCGAGGGCCGTTCGAGGAGGACGGTTACAGTGTGGAGGATCACGAGAGCAGCCATGTCGTAGGCATCATCGCAGCGACGAGTACTGTCGGCGTTTGCGTCGTTGAAGATGTTATCGCGAAGATCGCACCGAAGATATAACGGCCCTTCACTTGGATCACTCTCTCGGCTCGGAAAGAAGGTAATCAGGGTTTCTAGACAGTTCAGTTAGCAAGGATGAACTTCTTACGTTCGACTCTCTTGACTTACTCGGCCCGGTAGCCCACATCCACAACTGATCCACCATCAGCACATTTCCATTCAACAAATCATTGGCAATCTCCAATCTATCTACATTTTTCTTCTTCCTCTCCTTCTCACCCCCATCCGCTTCTCCCTTTGTCCCAGACCCTGAACTCCCCGTACTATGCGTACTCCACGATGGCACCGGATGCGGCGCTTTCTGCGTCTCCAGATCCGCCCTATCTGAGCGCGAATACCGTTCCTTCGTCATCTTATATAACATCTGATCATCGTCTCTCGCCCTTGTATCCTGGAGTGTTGGGAAGCCAAACTGGTCGAGAGTCCGCCGACAGTTGATAGGGAACTCATAGCTGAGATATTCCCAAATTGTCTTGAGTTCGAGGGAAGGTAGATTGGCGATACGGGAGGGTGTTGGACGGGAGCGGCCGCGATCTCGGCGTTCTTCGATGAGGGAGCGGCGGCGGACGGAGACGGGGTATAGATCGTAGTGGAGGTAGGGGATGTGGAAGGTCAGGGTTGGATGGTCTTCGATGTCGGAGGGTGGCCGGGTCGTTCCGGGATACGGCGAGTTTGCTGTTAGTGATGTCAATTAGATGTTCATGGATTAACAAGAGTCTCAAGGGTTACTCACGCTCGAAATCTAGAAAGGCCGTGGGACGCATAAATGAAGCGTAATGCTGAGCATGACGGCCTTTGTTAAAGCGAGAAGCCCACTTCTCATTACTGAAGATCTCGGCTCTCTTCTCCGGCTTGATGCCGTCATAGAAAGTCATAGTATTAATCATTTCCTGCAATTTTCTGTCAGCGTATCGTCACTTCTGAGTCTCGTCCTACCGGCCCAACTTACCTCAACCCAAATGGGATTATTAAACGCTAAATGAACCCAAACAAACTTCTGCGCCTTCGGGTCTGGGGCCCCAACCCACTTGGCGCCGACTCTTCTTGCGCTCCCGGGTCAAATGGATTCATTACAAATGACCGTCTCCGTTCCGTTGATACTGGCCGCAAGCCCCCTCTCCCCGACAAGTCACCCCCTAGTGACGGAGTCCTTCCAACTGACGCTGTTTCTGTCCTCTGTTCTTCTCTAACCCACATGTTGCGGTTGAACGGGATGTATAGAGAATCCTGCCTTGTCTGTTTGATAACAACGTTGGTGTCACTTGCCCTTTCAGACCGCCCTCGATTCCGGAAACCCCCGCGGCTCCGATCAGGGCTTCGCGACAACATCCGGCGGCGCCGCTGGATATTCCGGATAGAAATATCAGGATTTTCACTATTCATAATGATATTAAGACCGCCATCAAGGGGTTCTGGAGATGAGTCGGTTATGTATAGGTCGTGGAGCAGCGGCTCGGAGTTCCGGTGTTGGTAGCGAGGGAACATGGGACTTCCGGTTGCCGGGTTGTGCGCTGTCAAGCGGTCTTCGAGGCACTTTTGGGCGCCGGTGCGGAGGAACTCGCGGAGTTTGACGCGGGTAGACCATGGGCGGATGGGACTGAGAGCTCCGGTGGCGAGGTTGCTGAGGGTGTTGCCGCCGGAGCTGTCTTCGAAGTACCCGTGAACCTCGACCATTACGGCGTCATATAGAGACATCTCGGTATGTTTGGCCTTGGACAGCTTGTGGGCTCTCTTGATATGGAATACCAAGTCTTCTAGAAACACCTTCTTTGTATGTCCATTTCGATCGCCAAATGCTGCACAATTCCGATGATCCGTCTGTAACGGGAATATTTTCTCCTGCCGAATTCCCAATATTGCTGACCTTACTGGCGTCAATGGCGCCGTAAACTGCAACATGCCGACGGCCTCGGTCATCAATGACGCCCCCACCCCCGTGGATGTTGGCGTCGGTGCTCGGCAGGTGATGGTCGAGTCGATGGTTTCATAGAACGTCCAAATTTGCATATCACTACAGGCTTCGCGGAATTGCTCGTTGAGGAGGGCGAGTTGGGGGGAGCCGTTGCGCAGTTCGTGGATTATGGGGAGGCTGAGGGGGATGGTGAGGTCGAGGAGGCTTTGGATGCTGTTGGAGACTTCTTTCATGGAGAGGTAGTTGGAGCCGCGGTGAGGGGTTCCTGAGAGATGTTAGATGTGTTGATGTTAGTACATTTGTTCAGATAGTATACTAACCAAAAAGGCAATTCCGTAGCAGTCATGATAAATACTTTCATATCGTGGATCTTTCTTCGCTTTGATCATTGTCATCTTCACCACAAGGCCCCCAATCGAATGACACATGAAAAACAACGGCCTTTTCCCTCCCGATCCTTCTCTCCTTTTCACTAACTCTCCCAACAGTACCTCCGCTAAATCTGCTAAAGTCGTACTCTCCCCCAATTCTCGATGCTTCACCAACATAATCCTTGCCTCTAGTGCATCCTTCCGGATATCATGCCGGACCCACGACGGGGCATTGGCCTCGGAATGCGTCGGTTGCACTTTGTCTGATTTGGACTGGGTGAGCCGGGGGTTCCCAACGACGTCGCGGGAGAGCATGGCTTCGACTTCGGCGCGACGGCGCTCTTTGGAGGAGAGGGGGGTGAAAGGGGTGGGCTTGTACATGGAGACATTACCCCAGATGGAGGAGATGTGATCGTCGCGGGACCAGGTTGAGAAGCGATTTTTGACGCCGGGGCATGGGACTGCAATGACACTACGTGGGATATTAGCAATGAGTTTATTACATTGGATCTTGTCTGGTTGCTCTTACTCAACGGTTGTTTCGTTCTCTGGTAGGATCGAAGGGCCTCCGTCTGTAACCATGAAGTAATCGTGGTTGGCTCGGAGAGTTTGGTTCGGTGCAGGCACCCTCGGTGGTGTGTCTGGGAATTCCTCTGGGGCCACATCTCGAATTGATATAGGGCTTCCCTTTTGTAATGAGCCTGATGATGTTGAAGCCGTTGGAGTCTTTGGTCTATCGTGAGAATCCACATCAGCAATTACGTTGAGATCTAATTCGGATATTTGGTCTCGAGATGGACTGCCTGAGAGAGCCGCGTTTGGATTTAGAAATGGCGGCATATTTAAGCGCAGTTGAGTGTGTGAATATCTAATATCACAACATCAACCTTAACAAAGAGGTGAAGTTAATGTTAGTTTCCAGATTAGGGCTAGTCTCCTTTTCTTCACAAAGAGAGCTCCGAGAGGCTAAGGCAGCACAACGAATATGAATAAACTTTGAAGATATTTATAGAGAGTTAAAGAAACACGTAGAATCTAGCTGAAGAATCACAAGTTTAAGTCACTAAGAACCCAGGAAAAAGAAACTGTCAATTGTTCTGGAATTGACAGACAATACAGCCTATGTTCATATGACTTGCAACAGGTAGAATGTCTATTAACAATTCCAATTCTGATTGGAGAAATAAAAATAAAAGAATACACTAATATTTAAAATATATCTTGATTTTTCTACCACAACCCAGGAAAATCCTCTCTCAATCCACAAACTCCATACAAATTAGGCGGCCCGTCATTCCCATACGCCCACCTCCCTGCATATCAGCTGTTCCCAGTCACCAACCCGGGTTCCAAAATCTTCACCAGCGGCTATAAACGCCATTGCAAATTGCCATACGAAGAATGTTATCAAATTGGCCTCAATTCTCCATCTAAATCACCTGGTCTGAAACCCCGTTCCTCTGCTCCTCCCGTGCTACCCACGAGACTGACGGTATATATACGAGATTCCCGCTCTGTGCTTCAACGTCACTACGATGGGACATCAAGATATTTGCCGTGATATTCCCAGATTTGAAGAGTCTCGTGGTGGTGGGTGGCGGGGATTCGGTGGGAATGGGAAGTCACTTGAGGTCGGTAGTTGGGATGGGATATACGGGGTATCATCTGAGGGTCTTTAACAACCGATATCAAATAGCCAATATTAAGTGAATTAAATATGAGTTAATAAGTAGTATATTCGACGCTTCCCCAGCTGTAATAACTTCACATGATTCATTTCAAACAAACGTGACCCTGTATTCCCTCGCATAAAATAACCTCACGTCGGCTGACCACTATCCAACCCATTGCAACCATAACTATGAAACTCACTCCAAAATAGAATCATCTTAAAAAGTTTAATCTCAAATATCGCCAGCATGGAATCCCTCCCCGTGAGACAAAGGGCTACATAAAATGGCGTCACTCGTGATCAAAGGAACCTTGTCTAACCATCACAACATCTCTTGACCATCACCGAATCACTTTGTACTTTGCCCTGAGACAGTTTGTCTACTGTGAACCTCCGTAGTAAAAGCTATCTTAATGATACCAACCGTTTACGAATACTAAAAAAATACATATTTACTACTATACACTGAATCGCCTCAAGGCCTTCCTGCCGAGGTCAACCATATAATACATGTCTTCTCGAACTCTTTCTTCCTCTCTACTTCTTAGCTCTTACCTTTCCACCCTTACCACTCTTCGCCTTCTTAGTCTTCTTCCCAGCCTTCTTCCCTGCACTCTGCGCCTTTGCCCTCGCTGCCGCCACCCACTCATCATCCCCAGCCTCCCCCTCCATCGCCTTCCTTTCCGCATCCGCCTTCTTCATCCCCACTAAATACTTCTCCCGACTCCACCGCCTATGTCTAAAGAACGCCCTCCGACTCTTAAACCTTTTCAACTGCAGCCCTGTTGTTTCCACCAGTCTTCCCAGTGCCCATGCACTCTCTCGATACGTATAGTTGTCCTGAAGCTCTAGCACTTGCGACTGCTCAGGCTTGCGCAGGTTGGGCCGGACCACGGTTTGCGGAAGGCCGGAGGGCGACACTTCAGGGGCGGCCTTGAGGGGTTCTACAGGGACGGCCACCATACCGAGGCGGCGTTTACGTTCGGCGTGGGCGGGGTAGGGAAGGGCATCATTTTTGTTGAAGACGACACCGATATACTTGCGTTCAGAGTGGCGGGCGGGGTCCCGGTAGTACTTGACGTAACCGCTGACGGCAGCGTGGATAGTGTGATCACGGCCCATGAAGGTGTTTTCGCCGGGCCACCAAAGGGTACCGTATTGCTTGTAGATGATGCTACCAGGAACAACGTACTGGTCTGTAACTGTGTTAGTGCACTGGGTTCATTGGTAGATCTTATGCGTGGTGTTTTATCGGTACATACCGCCGGTACGCTTGGCACCCATCTTTTGGGGTGTGTTCTCTTGGGACGATGTTTGTAGGCACCCTGAGCCTTAACGGAGGCATTTCTGCGACCTTCAGCTAAGACGTTGGGAATATTGATAGGCGACAAAGTAGCTGCAATGGCCGGGCGGTGCGCCAACACAATCGACATGCCAATACGCGGTCTTATAAACCTGGCGACAGCCGGAGATAGCCGCCGTTGGATATATGTCATGTTTAACATGGCAATTTATCAAATGTATAGCAAATGGATGAATTCCTGAGAGATACCGGGGTATCGAGGGGGGCCCAGAGACGAATGGAGGTGAGATCCGGGTTGGCTCTGTGGTCGGTAATTGGTGGGACCGGCGATATCTCCAATGGTAAGATTTGTCTTTGGATAGTTCAGTCAAGTCGAGATTTGTACGGGCGGTCAGTCAGCCTGTATTAATTGCTCAGGTTCGCGATAGTCGGCGGCGTCTATGCAGTATCTCGAATCCACCAAGCAATTGGTCGCCAGAGAAAATGAAAACTATAATTCTGGTTCCCCATTGGTCAATTCCGCCCCGCTATTTTCAGCGAGTGACGGAAGACAAGGGTAACAATATCTGGGGTTGACAGTGCTGACTAAGGAGTTCGCTGATAAGATAAGAATCCTTCCACCGTGGCCATGCGACTTGCGCCAGAGCAACTATAGTCAAGCTGGGGATATTCCAGCGATTGTACATCCGGAAGTCGTGATCGTTGACTAGACCTCACAGCATAGATTGTTGTTATTACCCCTTCCAATATGAAGTACTTTTCTTTCTTTACTTTTTGGCCCTTTTCGGTCTTGCGCAGGCGCAATTCGGCGACATCTTCGGCCAAATGTTCGGCAATCAAGGCCAACAGCAAGGTGGTCACCGCCCCCAACAGGCGTCCAGCGACTCCTCCGGGTACCGCCAACTCTACGATGGCTGTAAGCAACCTTTTTTTCTTTTTGGCTGATTACTCTTCTTCCGAATATTTCACTGACATTTGAATTTTATAGATAACTGCGAAAATTACCTTTGTCCCGATACTCTCGCTTGCGTTGCCCACCCTCATCACTGCCCTTGTGCCTGGCCGGATCATACTGACAAGTTTGAGATGGGGGAGACTGGCCGCATTTGCCTCTCGAAAGGCGGTTTTAAGAATGGCGAAGCTGCTAGAAAGCTCAAACTAGTCAGACAAAACAAGCTGTAAAATTCCCGTTCTACTTCGCTGTAAAAGCTTATTGTTTAGATCCTGTGCCTTTTAGCACTTATACTCTGATGCGATACAATATACATGTTCAGATCTCTGTGTATCACGTGACCATTAAATTCTATGTTTCTTCTATGTTCTTGTGACAAATGTGATATGTATTCGGATTCATGACCTTCATGCAAACAAAATTGATAACGCCGTCTAATGCCGCCTAACGCCGCTGGTCCTGTGCCATGTCTGTTCAACTCAACCCTAATGTTTTCTTTCAACTACTTCAAACCCACGGGAATCGTAGGCACTGGCGGCGGCACATTACCCAACTCTTCATCCTCATCATCTTCTTCGTCCGCCGCATGCGCCAAAAGCGCCGCAACATTCTTCATGTCATAATGCTTCTTGCGCAACACCTCGAATTTATGATGTTTCTCCAGCTCCTCTGGCGACAAATTCTCTAACCCCTCAGTCTCATGACCCGCTGCAACTTCATCATCTAGATGCACTGCCTTTGGGCTTGCGGCTGCCACAGGCACAGCCTCTTCCGGCTCACCCAGTGACATCCCCGGGATTTCCCCTTCGCTCATATCGTCATCATCATCGGGGTTATAGTGGTAGACGAAGGGAGTTTTGGGCTCGTCGATCTTCATTTTGGCGGTGCGTTCTTGCTCGGTGAGGTAGAGGTTGGCTTCGTCCCATTTGAGACGGGGGGAGTTTTCGTCATAGGAGATGACATGGGAGGGGCGGTGGGCGATGGGGTAGCGGGCAGCGGAGGAGGAGCGGCGGGAACCGGCGTTGATTTGGGTGTTCATTTGGGTGAGTTCCTTGTCGTTCTGGGGTTCGACGGGGGAGACGGGAGGGGAAGCACAGGACGAAGCGTTCTTGAGGATACCTAGTGGGACATCAGTTAATTGGTGTTTTGGGTTGAGAGTATTCGCGATGAATGTGTACTTTTAGGTCTGATGACCTCAGGGCTATTATTTTGCGAAGGCATTCTAAATAACGCGAAATAAATAAAGCTTATAGAAAGAAGCTCTGTGGGAGGATTGGAATATCGATGAAACGTAGAAATCAACGAAATAGTATTTATATAGTCGTGGTAACGATACGTCAAGGCAAATTCCAAAATGCAGCTTTCGAAGATTGAAGAAACAGCTGACGACAAAATCAGAAGGCCTGGCAGTTGTTTAACAAGTAAATGGATATTCACAGCTCAAGCTAGGAAAGAAGATGCAGAAGCGAAAGGATTTGGTTGGTTCGAAGTCCGGTGGTGACCAAAATAGAAAACGGGTGACATGGAACGTGATTCGTGCAGACGACCACCTTTATATCGACAAAAATGCGAAGAGGAGGGGGTGGATGATGCAGTAAGATGATACAACCTCTTTTCTTTTTCTCCCTGACAAGAGATAACATAAATACACCCTGTCGTGTAGTCCAAGTTTGTGGAAGGTGAAAATCTAGATCACTTTGCGTTATCGATGGCAAGATATAAGCGAAACTAATACCTAAACTTTGATTAGGTGAAATAAGACGTTGCGTCCGCCTAGAAACTTGACGACAGCTGAGGGCCTTCTATCTCACAGGAGGGCCTTCAGGCTGTGTCCAGGTGGCTTATGGGCCCGTCGGGGAGGCATGTCGACCGATTGTTCAGGACAGTGGGTGCGGGGATCATGAGGGGTTTGTTCAACGGAATGGATATGCGGGTTAATGCCGCGAGGGCTGTTACGGTGGAGCCATGTTTCGGGAAAGAAATTTCCGTTTGCATTTTTATGTTAGCATGTCATGGGAATAGCTTCGTTGAAACAGCCTTCTGCGTTTTCGTTCGTGAACATCATTATGGGTGGCGGGATAGAGGGGTAGTTGAGGCGAGATTGGAAGATCCTTGTCGTAGGCTTCGTCCAACAACATGATGACAGAGCCCAACAAGTCGCAAATGGCGATGACAACATTGGAGATTAATTACTGATATCAGAAGTGTAGATCGATAAAATAGAGGATTGGGTTGTGAAAGTGGGTGGGCCTCTTGATTCGACGGAATTGATCATGCAGGTCAGATTGTACATCAACGTGTCGATGATATGCAAAGATAAGTCGGCCTCGCCTTGGTCCAAATGGTGTGGGTTAATGTGTATGACGTAACCATATAGACTATTCCACTATGGCATATGCATATGCATCATGAAAACCAGTTGCAAAAATTGATGAATTTATTGTCAGTTTGTACCGTGTCGAACAAATCTAAGAGGCTAGCCCAATAATGAGCGAACACCAAACACCTTTCCTGCAGCATAAGAATTTACATTGGCAAGTAGGTAGCCTCAACCTGATATTGTAACTTCTCTTGACCACCAATAACTGAATCTTTTGCTTTGACTTCAGCATGTGTCCCATCTTGCTTCCCAAACTTCCCCACAACCACACTTTCCCTATCCCATTTCCTACCTAATCCCCTCAATTCCACTCCCGAATCATCCAACCCTAATATAGCCCGGCAATCCATCAATTTTCCCAAAGCCTTCGGACACATAACCTTCTCCCCCTACAGCACCCGAGAATACTCATTATCATCACCCTGCCCTGTCTCCACAAATGCCCGTAGCTGCTCCCTTTGCTCCTCGATAACCATTTCGATTCCCTTTTCATCTCTGGAAACCCCGTAAAGAACATTACCAACTTATCCAACAAATAAACCTGCGGCAGAAACAACCATCGAGCCATCCCGAGCCCCTTGTAGCCACGTTTCCACATTGTCAAACCGAGCTTCCGTATGTTTAACCCCGCCATCTGCCATCAGGATCACATTATTGCTGTCAATTTGTGTGCTAACGGGTGGAAAATACAGGTACATTTGCGTGCTGAAGCGCCGTTTGAGGTTGATGGGGGTCACCCATCTGGTGAAGGGAGTTAATCCGGAGAGATCTGAGGTGGCATCGGTGGATTGGAGCCAGGTGGTAAAATTGTTTTTTGGTTGTGGATTCGCTTACGGGTGTTGGATAGGTCTTCGGTGGAGAGGATTATTGACTTGCTGGTTTCAACGGAGCAGATTAGGAGGATTCTGCTCTCCTCAAAGAATTCTCTGAGAGCGACAAGTCGGTAGATCTCGGAATCTGAGTACTGACTGGATACGGAAAATACATCGGGAAATTTTGGGAGAACTCCGTCTTGCTTGGGGTCCAGATTCCCTCCAGGAAATACATAAACCGGAGCAAATGATGTAGATAATTGGATCCGACGAAGGAGCAGCACTTTGTTCGTGAGGGAAATGAAAACGACACTATAGAGTATTAGTCAGGGTGTTACATAGAAGACATGTCTAGCTTATTAATGATTGCTTACCTAGAGCTGGGCCTCGGTGCAGCCGATAGTGGTTTTGGTGTGGTAGCCATGGTTCGAGTATGGAGATATATGAATTGGATATCAAAAGAAATCGCGATTCTAAGTTGCGCGAAGGCTTGATACGAAACATGATTTATTCATGGTTGAATTCTGAGGGAGATGGAGTCGTTTATATGATGTCATTTTTGGCGTAAACGGAAAAGACAATTGGAGAGCGACTGCCAAATTAGCCTCGATTCATGTAAGTCAATATTAGCTAATTACCAAGAAGCCTTTCACATAATCCAGATAATAATTGCGAAAAATAACAAATAATAAATTAAAATTCATGCATATGTCTATTATTATTCATTAAACAAACAATCAATCAAATTCCACAATAAATAATCATTATGACATAACTCACAATCTCCGCCTCTCCTTTCCTTTTCTAGTCTCCCTCTGCACACAACATATACTCTTCGAATCACACCAAGCCTTCACATCATCCGGCTTAACCTCAAACTCATACCCAACCCTCTCTAACGCCCCCATATTCAACCACACTGTCAAATCTTCGTAAACAATTGGATCATATAGTAAAATCCGATCGAACCATGATGGGTTCGTCGGATCCCGAGTCCGCGGGGCTGTTTGGACTGCCTCCGAAATGCTGTTAAACATGATTCTTTTATCCGCAGCTGTATCAACTGCCAAAGAGACATCCCCAATGTGCGTATTGTCACCATTATGCGCCGCTTCCAAATACCCATTATCCGAAAACGACGTGTCACCACTTGCATCCACGTCCCTTGGCGATTCTAAAGGCGACGCAATATCATCCTCTGAATCTGGGATCTCAATAGTCACCGGCTTCTTTCTTGTCGGAGACTTTGTCCTCACCGACGTCGACTTTTTCGGAGACTTCCTAGGCGAAACCTTCTTTGATGACACTGTCTTCCTCGGGAATCTCTGCGTTATCGCAGCTTCCGTCTCCACGGAAGGCTTCCGTGGCCGACCACGCCCTCGCTTAGGTGATGGTGGGTTGTCCGACAGCGACATGACACCGATGGTGACCGGTTCCGCATTGTCAGAGTGCGTGCTATCTCGGTGACTCCGGGAGCGTTTGGCGGGAATCGATGAGATTGAGTTGTCGCGTGGGGCTGAGGCAGGGAAGTTTATGCCGGTGCTGAAGGGGGATTTTGGGGTTGTGATGCTGGTGACAGAGGAGTTGATTGTGGAGCCGGGGCGTTTGATTTTGTAACAGCTTTCAAGAACGGATATCATTTCACTATTGGTTTTCATGGCTTTGAAGCCGGAGGTTGCCACACGGCTTGATAGTTGGGAAGTAGTCATCAGATCTAGATGAGACGACATGACGGTCGAAGGCTCTATAATGACTGACACCGGCGAAAATTTAATAGGAGTCTTTTTAATTGGAGTCTTAAATAGTGTTTTTTCTTCGCTGGCGTTTTGAACGGACTTGAAAAAGGCGGCTTTTCAATATCAGAGAAATCAAGATCCGAATCGGGAATAGTGGGTCTTTCAGGTGAAGCCGAAGGAAGCTCTGTGGGTTTGCGGATCGGCGATGATCTGATGGGCAAACCAGGTGAAGAACTCGAAAGTACAAAGAATGAGATTGGAGCTGTGTTATTTTTGAGGGGCGTAGTTTTGAGTGGTAAAGGCTTGGGTTTGTGGGGTGTTTGCGTAAGGATCATGTCGATATCGGGAAACTCGGTATCGACATCTTCATATTGAGGGACCTGGATATCTTCCATAGGTGACGGTTCACGGTGAATGGGCCCTATTTCCAGACAACCAGCCTTGAAAACCGACGAGAGCTGATGCTCTTCTTTTGATTCGGGAATGACCTCTGACTCTTGGTATTGAAGCTTTTCTTCTTCAATACTTTCAACTGGCTGATTTTCAGGTTCCTGATCTCCTATGAGCTTATCAAAGAGTCGTCACAAAGATCAATAAACCCGCCATCGTGATTTCTCGAAGCCTCTAGCCATAATTTCAAGGATTTCTGGAATTGTGCCTCGGCCCCAACTTCCCCAACTTCCCATCCCTTTGGCTGCTCCTCGTACATTTGCTTCGAAGCCTCTATAGCAGCCTGAAGATCGCGAAGAAATGTTGGTGATTCCTCCTAACCAGCTGACTTGAAGTTCCAAACATGAACTCTTGATTGTCAGCTTGTCTCATCGCAGTACCAGGCGACAGAAGAATCATTGAAGGATTGACTGGCTTTTGCTTCCGCTTCTGCTTCTTCACCTTCATGGTACCAAAGTCGATATCTTCTGGTTCCTCTTTCAACCCCGGGTCTTGATAGCCAGCTAAGTATGTGAGATCAACGCGGTCACTATCGTATTGAGCAACAGCCAACTCAGTCAACGTTCCGATCTTCCTCCTTGGTGCCTTAATGACACCATGGTCATCAGATTTGGCCTCTTTTGACAACCTCGCCTTGTCCGCATCTTTCGATGAATTAGCTGTAGATGGCCTAGTGGTGATGAGAGATAGTCGCCCGCGTTTCTTCAGGACGGGACCTTCCGGCGATGGGGCCGGTTGAGGCTCGGAATCATCACACCCAAAATTCGATCCTAAGTTATTGAAGGTCTCCTTGGCTTTCTGGAGGCGCTCGATTGATGCAATGTCGACTGTCCCGTGATTTTGTGAGGATTCTGTATGAACAGCGGTTTCCGGCAGCGGTGGAGTACATTGTGAGCATCGTGGAACGGCGACTTCCAAATTGAGAGGGGCATCGTCAATGAATGGCTTCTTGACAACAGCCTTTCCCTTGACTGTGTTAGGAGAAGGAAAACATGGACTAGTTGAAGCAACCTTCTTCCTCGAGACCGGAGCCTTCTGTTCAGACTTGGACGTAAAAGATCCTTCGCCTGACTTGACATCTTCAGCTACAGCTCCTAGAATTATCTTGGACTTTCGCGGAGCTCTGGACTTAGGCGGAATTGAGTTGCCATCGGCATCAAGCTTCTTAGCTCTAGGCTTCGGAGGAATTGGGTTTCCTTCCTCATCCAACTTCCTGGCACGGGGTTTTGGTGGTATGAGGTTGCCATCGGCATCAAGCTTTTGGCTCGAAGTTTCCGAGGTGCTTTCGTAGGCTGGGCTACGACTTCTTCTAAATCGACCTCTATTATTGAATCATCATTATTTAGATGCTTTTGTGTGGACCCGGGTTCCAACGAATAAAAACTAGAGACGGAAGTTGAAAAAGTGGCTGAGATGGCGGCAGAGGCAAATTTGGACGATGCCGAGTGAGATGAAAGATTCGACAAGTCAGGTGAGGATGATTGTGCTATATTTTCAAAAGTTTCATGTGACGTCGACGATTTTACATGAGTAGATCCTCGAGTGGGGTACTCATTTTGATAGAGACCCCAAGATCATACAAAAGCACCGGCTCAATCGTGAGAGATACACAACGGTTGATCTTCAAGATAAACAAAGAGAATGCAATCACACGGTATGAACATGTCAGGGTACGTCGAGCCAGAAAAATGGCACATCAACAGTCAGATATTGAAATGGAGGGGCAATAGCTCCTTTCGATGATGTAATATCGCATGTATGGACTACTGGACTAAAATATCAATATTGGTGTTACAATGATTCCTGCCAGTTGCCACTTTACATGTGAAGGTTAGTCCAGTTAGTCCAAGCGCAGCTCCGCTCTATTTCAGCTAGGCAGAAGTAGCGGGTTCACTATTTTCTCCACCTCGCGAAAATGAAGCGAACTCATGTGACCTCGGAAAATCTAATTCACGTGACTCAAGCCCTGGCGTCCCACACACTTATGCATGGAAATTTGCACTCTGCTCCACCCAACAGTCGGGGTACGAAATTCCTCTGAGTTTTCGATGGTCTGGTTTAGTTAAGGCGGTTTCTGAATTTCCCTTGATCTCTGAATCACCTCCTACGACCTACCCGAATCGTTTTTACTTCGATTCATCACATATAGCCAAAATGGAGAATGACAAGGGTGAAATCGTGGACCTGTGAGTTTTGTGCTAGCGATATATTGATAGCGACGGAATGCGAATATACATCTCTTGCGACTCGACACGACTTTTTGCCGGACGAATTCGATATCGAACATTATTATGATACTGCGTACCAATGACTCTTGGAAAATGAATTGTGGTGGAATGCTGCCTGGATTTGGGATACGGAGTGGGAGGATACATGATGGAGATGAGAGAGCCGACTTCATTCATCTGCACCGTTATTATTCTGCTATGTCGACCTACATATCGACTATCAAACACACCGACTATACCGGTGACCCACATCATCAAACACGAGTCGCCCGAGATCATATTCTGCTTTGAACCTGTCAGACCTGCTACTAAGCTAAATGCTGATTTCTTGCCACTTTCCAGTTACGTCCCCCGCAAGTGCAGCGCCACCAACCGCATTATCAAGGCCAAGGACCACGCCTCCGTCCAGATCTCGATCGCCAAGGTTGACGAGTCCGGCCGTGTCGTCCAGGGTGAGAACCATGTCTACGCTCTCTCTGGCTTTGTCCGCGCTCTAGGCGAGTCTGATGACTCATTGAACCGTCTCTCCCAGCGTGACGGTCTCCTGAAGAATGTCTGGAACCCCGTCCGCTAAATTTAATGTGAGGCGTTTCATTTGTTTTTTGGGCATTTTGGAGCATTGGAAAAAGGGTACGGATTTCCTCTAAAATATATTTGTTAAATTCATCCACCTGTGCCCTCGTTTCCCACCCCGGCATTGCGTAATCTCGATCCCTACAGGGGATATGGTCTATGTATAAATATGCAAGCGCTTGCGCATTGTCGGGTTGGCTTAGGTTTCATTTGTTCCCTCTGTCAACTTTGTCACTGAGCACCATGAGGGCATCACGGACTGAATCGACGGCTTCGCTAAATCATGACCAGAGACTAACATGAGTCTACAGGCAAATCTGATTCAATAACACGGTATGAAATGATGACTATCAGATTCCCTCAAAACGAGGCGTCTGGCTTGGTGTTTCAATTGGAATGAATTAAAAAAAGAAATCCCTTTTTCCTTTCCTGAACATCGTGTTGATTTTCTCTTTGTGTCTATGTCCGATCATGACTCATTCCAATTTCACGCCACCGATCATTCCACCAATGCCCTCATGACTCAATGCAACTTGACAACTTCCGTAGCCACCGGCTAGCGAAGAGTTCTTAACCCGCTCAGAACCTCAAGATTCTGATTCCGTGATTAGGGATTCTGGGGCTACTTGATAGTCTGCCGTATATCGAAGCGTCAACATGTGCTTCTTGGCCTTGAAAAAGCTGCAGCAGTTAAGAGAGCTTGCTGTGGTACAGATACGGGTCAAACATTCTGAGTGAAAATGTGGAAGTGTATGTGCGGTGACATTAGTTGGTGGTTCTAAATGTTCTACTGAGCGTATTTTGCATGTGGCCAGAAGCTTCACAAGATGATGAATGAGAGGCTTTGGAATTGAAGAGTGGAGATGAATGTAATAAACATTTTAGGTAACTACCATTTTTGTATAGATGAAATTCAGACAGATTTCCTGCTCCACAAATGAAGATTGAAAACCCATGATCATCTAATCCCAAATATGCAAATATTGTGATTTCTGCCTAGAAAAGCAATCAGCCACCACCCTCAACCTCTATCTGAGGGGCCAAATACATTGAGTAGCAACACAACACCAAGCTTATCCTACTTTTGATACCAAAGGCCTAACTCAATAACTTCAATTATCCTTTGTTTCAAACTACGGATACTCTTACACCTCAATCACCACACCATGACCTTGTCCGGCGCCTGGCGCATCCTCCCCATCCAAATCACCAACGGCCTCCCGCTCCTCCTCTCCTCTTTCATCTTCTCCGCTTCCTCCTACACCCTCCACCTCACCGACCTCTCCACCATCTGGACCGAATCGCTCACCCGCAAATCCATATGCCGTCGCGCCTGGGATGAAGATGTCTCTATTGACCCCAGCGACGGTGACGAGAACATGACGGCGTTCCTCAAAGCATTGACGCAGGCGTTTGATGAGCACGATCCCGAACATGATATGACGGAGATTAACGTGGTGCCGGGGATACCAGAGGAGGAGGGTGGGGATGGCTTCACGGTAACGGTTGTCTGTAAGCTGCCGAAGGTGTTGAGGAAGAAGGCGTTGAAGTGGAATATGTATATGAGGAAGGCGGCAACAGGAGATATCGCGGGGCGCTTGGTGTTGCCAATGGTGGAGGCGCAGAGGGGAAAGATGGTGGAGGTTGAATCGCTAGTGAAAGTGGTAAGGCAGAAGGACCAGGTCATTTCCAAAATGATGAATAAACTAGAGGCAATGGGAGTGCCACTGGAGAACGTGTTCAACGTTGGTTCTGGAAAGAAAGAACTAATGAAACGGGGAGCAATAAGGAGGGTTCCGGGACTCGCGCCATTTGATCGGGGCGCTTGGGAAGAGAATATCCGAGAGAAGAAAAGATATCGGGGATTCCATCGAGATGATTGAGCAGACCATACACCAAGCGAATCTCCCAAGCACGGCGGAATACCTATCGGATATCGTAAACGAGGACCAATGGTGGTCCAAGATCACTGCGGGCGTCGGCGGCTCTAGAGAAACATCTGTCGCCCGTGGCCGTTCAGTAATTCCGGCTTCTCAAGATACTATTGATACTCGATCCAGTACTTCTCATTCTACCATGGACTTCGACGGTGAAATAGCCAGTGAACCCATTATCAAGGTTGAGGTGCCGAAGAAGTTAAGTAGAGTCCTTAGTAATCCAACGACCATCCCCGACTCCGATGATGACGCCACGCAACCCGAAATCGCCGACGACGGCTTTGAACCAGTTCAAATATCGCCATCCAAGATCATCAAGGTTACAAAGAATCTCCAAGATCATACCCCTCCACCACCTGCTCTCCCAGCCCCCTTAAACGCCTCGGGAAAATCGGCTTGATTGGTCGCAAATGCCCCATTGTCCCCCTTCACCCCATCCCCGGTCGACCCCGACGCCACAATATCCATGGACGAAGCCACCCCTGTTAAGCTCCCTCTAAACCCTCTCAAGACCCCTGCCAAGACCAGCCGCATCGGCGTCATCAGTGGCAGAGCGCAGGTACCGGACGAAGAGGACTTGAGTAGTCCGGGGACTTTTAGGTCAGCGATGAAGACAGCGGGGTCAGTGAAGGTTGGGAGGATTGAGAGGGTTGATGCGATGGAGAAGAAGGGGATGGAGTCGGTTTTGCCATCAGCTAGAAAGGATAAGGAAAATACTGTAGGTGATGATACTACAGCATCGGAAGACGAGGGGGAGGTCGGGAAGAAACCCGATGTCAACGCGAAGTCTGAGAGTGAAGATGACAGCAAGTCGCCGGTGACACCGAGGCGGTTTGTGCGGAAAGCCACGGGGAAGCCAGTAATAAAGAGACGTAGATTTTAATTAGCTATTTCATTGTAAATATTAGTATGTACATATTCTAGATCACACCAATAATCCCAAATTAAACCGTGACCGCGGTCTTCGGCGTGGTCTTCCGAGCCCGAGTCTTCCGCGCCGGTTTTACTTCCACCTCAACAATGGTCTCAATAATCTCATCCACGGTCTTAACAGCCTTCTTCTTCCTGCCTCTCTTTGGCTTTGGGCTTTCAACAATTGCTTCTTCCTCAATATCCTCGGTCTTCTTGACGTAATCTACCTTCACCTTCTTTGTCCTCTTCGTCTTCGGCATAGCCTCCGCTGTCTCCTCATCCAAGCCCTCCTCTTTCAAATCTGACTTCTTATTCCTGATCTTCCGCACCTTCAAAATTTTCTCTTGATCCTCCAGCCAGTAAACCGCCCACTCATTACTTCGGTCATCCGCAACAACATCCTTGATCTTCTTCCACCCGTTTAATTTATACGTCTTCATCAATTCAAACACTGATTGCTCCTTATCCTTGGCTTCGATCACAAGATCCATGTCATCTAAGAACGGAGGGAACTCCTTGACATGAGCGGAGTGCCCACAGTGGTCGCAGGCAATGAGGGCGCCGGCGCGGCTTTCGGAGTAGTGCATCTTCTGATGGATGCATTTGCGGTCCCAGATAGCTTTGATACGGTTGTAGAGATTGGTGACATCGGGGGTTCCTTCATGCTCAAGGGCTTCAGCATCGTGGATGAAGTGGTAGTCGAAGTCGAGGGCCATGGGGATTTCCAGCTCCTAGCAAACAGAAACATATCACTACTGAGCCTCATAAACCGGATGCCAAACTTCTCATTCCGGCAGATAATCGAAATGATGTCGGCGGTGTTGGCAAGCCCGATAGCTTGGACGTACTCAAGGCCGCAGGCAATGGTGCCGGGTTTGGTTTTGTTGGAGCGGTTTTGGTGGGGTATTTGGAGGCGCTGGAGTCACAAAGGAGATGCTGGTGTTCAAGGAGGGAGGTAAGTCAAGACGGTAGGTACGGCCACTGAAGATAAGCGGGTTGAATGAACAAAGCTAGGTGTTGATTCAAGCCTAGATTGTTCATGGTTAGTGACAAGGCTAGTTATTATGACATGGTGATAACTTACATAGCCCAGACGACACTTCCACGGAATGGGCAACGGCAGAAGTCTGTTCATTAATTATTCGAGTTGCTCTTCAGTCAATTCTTTCTTAACTGGATTCTTGAGCTCCTTCTTCGGTTTATCACTCTTAGCCGACGTAAAGATAACACTTTTCAGTGCCACTCCCTTCTTCACTCGTTCTTCAACGTCAAAATCGTCATCGCTTGAACAATACCCGTGCTCTTCTTCTTCTTCTTCTTCGAATCCCGAATGTTCAAGATTGCTAGATGGCTCAGACTTCTTGACCTTTTGGATCCCACGGATTCAGTTGGGAGGGGGCGGCAGGTTGCTGAAGAGGGCCTCAGTCGTTTCTTCGAGCTTGATTGTCACGGTAGTTGTAGTTGCTTCGACAGTGGTTGATGATACCTAGAATCTTTTGCGTGAAGTGGGTAACTGCAGTATGACTGTCGTTTCAGTTGTTTCTTGAGAACGAATCGAGAGATTACTGACGTACTGGCTCCGTCTCTGTGCTGACGTTCTGATACGAATGTTCAATGACCAGTAATATAAGAAATAATAACGAAAAGGCGGTAAGAAATGATGTGACCAGTTCAGTGGAGTCTTATTGTCAATCTTCGTAATAATGACTCTGTTCAAATCCCCAGAGGCCATCAATTATAAACTACCAAGAACTTTTTAACAGTTCCCAAAATGGGGATGTCCTTTAAACATCACTCGCCACCCCGATTTATAGCAAAAATCAACGCTCCCTCCTTCTTCCTTCCCATGACAATTATATCCGTAACTCACATATCATTTAATCTCCCCTTTTTGTTTTATTTTCTAAGTCCCTTCACCACCCCTCTATCTACTCTGTAATTTTCACCATTTCTTCTTTCAGAGATTTCCCTTTCAAGCCACTCGCCGGACCATTACATCATAGACGTCATTTTCAATCCCTCAATTTGCATTTTTACCCATGGAAGTTGATGTCTTGGTGTTGAGCTGAGCTGAACCCCAGTTTAAACTAAGAGTGCTGATTAGTTTGAGTGTCTGAGTTGTGTCAGTTAAGACAATTTTAATAGACACTAGTCGAGGGTTTTTAGGCAGATGGGGAACCATGATCATAAATCAAAAAAGAAACCCTGAAAGAGAGACATTATGACAGTCCTGTTGTTTGGATGAGATACTGAGACATGGTTACGTTGTGGATTGTAGTAGGGTCAGAGTGTTCACACAAGAATGCGATTTATATTTTTCTACTATAGGATATCCCATGGGTCTGCAATAGAAATTCCACAATAGCCTTGAGATTCACCCAGACAGGCGCTGAAACAAAGATTGAACGCTTGAAAATAATGCAAATATACAAGCAATAATATCAACAGGACCTGACGTCCCCTTCTCACCCGAGAAATATCTGGAAATAAAAACAAAAATACCAGAATAACAACAAAAATAACAAAAATAGTAAAAAGCAAACCTTAACAAAATACCATAGTTTTCCATATGCAAGATGGACACAGCTTGGGAGGGTTGCCATATATACATTCCATACCCTGTATATCCCATAATACAAATTTCGGGATAACTAGTATCGTCCTCGAGTGTTCATATCTCATTAAAACATCTCATAACATGTTGACCCGGTCATCACCAAGTTCCTGACACAAAGAACCAGGAAGTCGTCATTCTCGGCACAGGGCCGGCCAAACGCCCGAGACCTACTAGATCCCCGACGTCGGCCCTTGGAACATGGACTGTCCGTTGAGATGGCGTAGTGACTCTTGGAAGTTCTCCCAGTTGATGGGATTGCCGTCAATATCCATGTTGAAGTTGCTGCCGGCGAGGAGCATCGAGTCCATTTCTAGGTTGTGAAGTTGCGATGTGGGATCGCGGGGCTCTGGAGGGTACCAGTTCTGAGACCAGGCCCATGGGCCGTTGCCCTGGGGCATTGTTTGAGTTGAGGCCATAGATGGCGGAACCAATGGGATTTGCCCGAGGTTGTTGGGTTGTGGTTGTTGTTGCATGTTCATGCCATTGTGGGAGACTGCCCCGGACATCGCACTAGGGACCATAGAGTGCTGTTGCTGTTGAGTAGAAGGAGGCATCTGACCGAGGTTGGGCTGCTGTTGATGAAGCGTGGGCATCGAAGTACGGGGATTCATGTTCATATTGGGGTGAGGGCTTCCACCAACAAGGTTTCTGTCGAACATGGCACCCGGCGTGTTTGGTGCGTTCTGTGTGTTGCGAGGGTTCTGATCGATGATGTTCCATAGGACCATGGAGTTGATCGGCTGGTTCATGAGGATATTAAGTCCGAGAACTTCACCGTCTTGCCTAAGGGTAGCGATCTGAGGAGTTACATGATGCGCAGAGTTCACATCAAGTCCGCTCTGGGGAGAATCAAAAGAGGGACTGTGGCTTTGGGCAAGGTTTTGAGCCTCTCCGGCAGCATTAGTGAACATCATGTTAACATTCGCACCAACAAGGTCTAACCAGTGTTGTCGGCAATCAATCACACTTTGATCAGTAGCCTTGAACAGCCAAGCCTGACGTTCTCTAGCCCGCTTGAAATCAATCTCGTCGAGACGTCTCACATCCTCCATATCTTGACGGAGACGTTCTATCTCTGTGGTGCGGTGGCGTTGAGCCGCATTGAACAAAGTACGAACAGGAAGCCAAACCGTCATGTGATTAGGCTTCCGAGAAAACTCAATTACGCGTTCGTTCTTGAGCGCCTTGTTGACAATTTCGAAGCCGCGCTCTAAACTGGCATTCCAAGGGCGGTACCCACATTCCATGAGCACAAAGGTGACGGCATGCCATTGGGTGTAGGTAGCGAACAGCCAACGCCATTGCCGGAAGTGAGGTTCGGTATGCAAACGGTGGTTGCAGTCAATGATTTCAACGGCGGACGAGAACACGCGATGATGGACCTCATCATAGATCGAGTCTTGAACACTATCCGTAGAGCCATCCTTATTCTTCCCGAGTTCCTTAACGTGAAGGAGCAAAGGCTGGTAGATGACCAAGGACATCTTCGCGATAACCACACGGAAGATCATCTCACCCAAGATCAGCAGGTGATGGGTTTGGGCCTCTGGGCAAGAAAAGTACTGCAATTGGATCCGGTTGTTGATCTCACGTAGCACATTTTCACGCTCGCGGATACCATCTACGGCATTGGGCTGACCCAGAACAGGGGCATTGTTAGCCATCGAGATCATCTTGCGACACAAGTAGGTTATCTCATGCCGGATCATAGCCAGAGACATGTCTGTTGCACCAGGTCTACCCAACAGCTCCTTTGTCTTTGGTCCAAAGTCGGCGTCGTTGCAATTTGTGGGCATCTCGGTATCGCAGTTGAAGACCAGAGCAGCAGAGTCTGTTCCACTCTCTTCGGAAGCACGGAGATCAAAGGAGCAAATGATCCACCAAATACGACGACGGATCTCGACGTCGTAGACGGAAAGCTTGAAGTTATTTCCATCCCGCTGGAGACCAAGGGCTTCTGCCAAACGGACAGCCACAGCAGTCATGGTCCAGCAGTAACGAGAGTCATCAGTAGTGCGCACGACTGTAATGAACAGTGCTAACGCATTGATAATGGTGAGGTCAGGAATAGTCAAGAAATTGGCCTTGGCGAGAGACTGCTCAAACGCAAAGCGGTACCTTTCCAGGAGCTGGGGACGGGGAATCTGGTACTGTGTCAAAACCTCATTATCTTCCATGCTAGTAATAGCGGAAAAGTAGATGGCAAACAACATAGCCTGTTGAGCAATCGGAATGGTGACATTGCCGGCTTGTGCTTGGTTTATTATGGGTGCCCAAGTTGGAACATGAGCCAGCTTGACGACTGGCTCAACATTGTCAAGATATTTCCTCCACAGGGTAGGGACATCGGCGGAGCGGGGTGAAGTTCTTCAAGGTTCAAGTTTACAGATTGGAAACCAAAAGAATCCCTGATGGGTAGCCGAGTTGCTATAGGTTGTAGCACTGTTTGAGTCCGAGTCTCCTCATCCGAATAGTCGGATTCGTCAGTGAAATCAGCGGCGGAACTCCGGATCGCATCGAGCTAAGAAAGTGTTAATAGTTTGTATTCACCGGATGTGTAATCCAATAAGCATAACCAACAACAAGGCGATTGTCTCAATCGAGTATCACAGTGCCAAAGTTAAGATCCATCTGGTTGGCTATTCCCAACATAACGTACCTTTTCCGTCAGCTTGGACCAAAAGACATTTGCGACGTATTGCCCCTTGGCCTTATCACTGAGCACGAGACGTCCAAATGTGTTATTAAGAGTGTGATCACCCTCGGTCGCTTCCTCGATCCGGGCTTTACGGCGTGTGGAATCTCTACCGGATTTCGACGACCCCGGAGTTCCATGCGGCGGAGAGCTGGTAATCTGAGCTGGACTGCCTTGACCAAAATTTGTATCCGGCGATATGCTATTACGGCCTTGCTCATCCAGTTGACTGCTAAGTTCTTCAACAACGGCCTCAAGTTTGTGTAGACGACTCAAAAGTTCCGCTTCTCTTTCGCTGACCGGCTTTGTCGGTGCATTAGGGTCCTTCATACGGGGCTTTCGTGGTGCGCGCCCAGGTGCAGGAAACACACACTGAATCTTGTTCCGGGTACAGTTGCCACACGGCATGGCTTTGTCGCAGCGTACCTTGCGTCGACGGCACGTGACACAACTCCTGGGATTAAGGTTTCCATTCCATGATCCAATCAAGCTAGGTGGTAATTGCTCTCCCGGAGCCAGGATTTTTACGCCGGGGGTCCTTTATTGGATTGCTGAAGTGATCCACCTGCTGGTAAATTATCTGGGGGTGGCATTGGTGATCCGGAACCCGGTGATAATCCGTTGCCATAGTGTCCCTCCGTGGCCAGCATAGGAAAGTTGCCATGTGGATTCGACATGATGAATGTTTATCGAATTGATGAATGAAGATAAAGAATGATGCGATATGACGTTGTGTAGATGCTAGCCCAAATTATCACCATTCACACGAACCGAGATTGATAAGATGTCAAAATATCGTAAATTCACTCCAGGTGTGAGGATGCGAAGTGAACCAAGGTGAGATTCGGGTAAGCAAGGGACTTGAAATGTGAGTGAAGGGCTAAATCTGAGATGATCTGTCAGATGACAGCCTTTCGGTAGATGGGCGTTATTGGGCAGACGTTCGGCCGTGAGATTTCTGAATAATTTCTGATGGGTGATTGAGTCTGTTTATTTTCTGAGATTGTTTATGTTCAATTGGGTGGCCACAAGATACAAGCGAAAGCGACGTATGAGCCTATGCCGATGAGAAAGTTACAACACCAAGAAAGGAGGGCCGTATCAACACTTCGCTAGTAGAGAAGGGGGGAGTAGGCAAATAGTACAACGATTCACAGGTCAGAAAGTCGATTGATAACGCAAGACAGCTTGCTAATATAGTGGCGAACAGAGAAGTAAAATGAAATTGAAAAGTTATTTGGTAGCGATAAGGGTGAAAGGGCGACAGCACACTATCGGAGTGGCAAAATAATCGGCGAAGATCAAAGCCGGAGAAAGGATAAATCCGGTCTAGATATAGTAAAGTTAGATCGAAGAAAATTGTCGTATAATATAACGGACAGAAGGCGGAGGGAATAGATGTGTAGTCCGAGCCGAACAAGACTTAGGTTCAGTTCAAGTCACGGATGGGAAGTAGATCACTGCAGACAAAGGCTGCTCTCACTCAAGCAAAGTCGATTGATGTGTTTAGCCAACGCTTCTGGCTGCTGGTGAAACTCGACGAGAAGGATGGCTATAGCTTGGCTTGACAATCGGAGTACACTCACACGCCCAATAACGGAATTGCGAAGTCGAAAATCACAGTATGAAAGCAACGGGATGAGATTATCAGGGCTCAAAAGCGGCGGGGGCAGTATAAAATAATAGATGACGGGATAAATGCTGTGCAATGCAAAGTTAAAGTTCTACCATCTGACAAATGCAACAAATTGCTATGTCCCGTGAGAGACACAGCCCACGAGAGTGAGTATTCTCTACAAGATTTCTTGGAACTTGAAATGAAGATGAAAGAGAATGAAGGATATTCGCATGATGACGGGGCGGGCGGAGGCCTGGTGGAACACAAGTATGGCTATAGTTGGGTGAACGAAAGACAAGGGTCCAGGAATTGGAGCAAGGGATCTGCAGTTTACCAAAGCTCACAAACTGCAAAAGGTGATGACAAGTAGTGTGGATCAAGATATCACAAAAGATAGTTTAAAATATTTAAGAATGGAATTCAAGAGAAAATTGATGGAATTGAAATAGTATCGATTTATTTCGATGTGTCATACAATAAAGAATATTTATTGCATCGAAAATCACTTCATTAGCTACAATTCTGCCTCAGAGGTAGTTCTTACAGAAAATGTTTGTACTATGAAGTCGATAGCGAAACAAGAAGAAAGAACAAAGCCAATGACTTCCCGGAGCTGTGCCTGAACCAGAACAAGAGCAGCATCCTTTTTTGACGGAAGAAGTTGGGGGTGGAATCAAGGAAGTGGCATGGGCGGCCGGCACTCTAATCTAGACCAGATGCGCATGGATCAAGAAGGGAAGTGGGATCTCGACGGGCAGGAGCATACGTACCGATAGGTCTGCATGTTTGGAAGAAGGAACCACCCAACTTAGTCTGATGCAGTGATATTCCAGTCAACCAGAGTGGCGAAATTGTGGTCTTCTACTCGCTATATTTTATCTCGGAATTTGTCGGTCATCGCAATCCCTCATCTCTCAGACATTGACAAATGATTTAACCTTATCACATTTGCGAGGTCATCGTGCTGTCAGGTACCCATTTCTCGAGTCTCAAGTCTACTGTTTGTTCTTACGTCAGCACCTTACTAGCGACCGATTAAGATCGCAATGAGAATTGATACTCATTAATTCTTCTCCTTTCAAGGCTATCTCGGGTTCTGGTGCAGAACTAGAAATTCCCTTTGTGTTTCCTCACTTCCATTAGATTCGCACCAAGACTCAACATCACCTCTTGGCTCATACCATAGCGGTATCCAAATTACAATTAACCCATCACGCACACTAGATCCAGTGATCTGCAAAGTCACATACCACAACTGTCCATAGAACCCTAGTAATTTGTTAGGATATGTATGCTTGTCTCAGGTTAGCCCTCACCATTGATACTTCCTCCTCCCTCGCCGGAACATTGGATAGCATCCCGGATCAATGAGTCCATATTTCAGTCGCTTGATATCCCCAAACTGGGACCATTGGGCGTGGGATGGCCAGCTTTGCTGTTGTCTCTGTGAATCAGTTCTCCACTAAAGACTTGACATGTACATTTCTACCATGAGTAGAGCTACGGAAGTGCTTGAGAGGTGTGGCCCGTACTCGACCTCTTTGACAGTAGCTCGGGTTCGATGACGGAAACAAACATGGTCAGTTTCTTACTAAAAATACAAGTCCCGCGCTGATTCATCCGTCACTCAGTCAATTGTCACTGTCGAAGTCCATAGCCTTGCAGAGGTCTACCCTTTTTTTAGCCAATCAGGCGCCAGCATTGGTTAAAATTACAAGTGCCGTAGCAGTAGCCTTGTGACAAGCCCGGGCCCCAAAGTGCCATCCCATTCTTTGGCCCACTTTCATCAATGAAAATATTGTTAATGTGGATGATGCGCTCACGGATTTCCATGTCATGTCATGATCGATTGCTACCCCAGTCTCTTTCAGTGATCAAGTGCCGAACAATAAAAACCAATGAGTGCGTATGGCACCAAGCGGCCCGTGGCGTGGCATGAGAGCGAGAGGGGCGAAATGAGAAGTTCAGTAGATGTGCGTCCAAGCAATCCCCTTCGATCACGATAAGTTCTCAGAGGTTGTCAATGATACTCGTATTAATTAACTAGCAAATGAGCCATCAGAAGAGAACTAGACAAGTTTAGTCTCCCTTAATGTTTTTCTTTATGCTAGTAAGGCATATTCCCACCGTATCCATCCTCCCGCCCACTCTAAGTTGACTTTCCGTACAAACCCCGAACTTGAGACAGTGCATAGTCCATGTCCTTTATGCGATGATCGAGTAGAGTCTCCAGCGATATTCCATTTATCCATGATCAAAGCTATCGAACGGCTCAACGTATGCCATCCGTTGATTTCCATCTCCAGAACGCTGCCGACTGGCCTTGATCCCTGGACCTTAGCGTATCCGTATGTTGTGCTAATTCTTCATGATTTTCCAGTTACCGGTTCATGTGCCGAGACCGATTTGCTAATTCCACAAGTTATTGACCCTGCTGATTAATCCGAGGACCCATGCTCGAGGTTTGCCTGAATATTGACTCGGGATTTAAGCAGACCCGGCTTTATCTTGATGTTCACGCCATATATACATACACAGACTCCCTTCTTCACTCCATCTACATAGCGTACGGATATTTAGACTGATATCCAAGCAAACATCCACCAACAAGTATCCGGCACATTGCCTAAATCCATCCGTCAGAGCACCTTGCCAACGATGCGATAAATTTCGGAACTCATTCAATCATGTGCATCAGCGAATCTAGTCCCCATTAAATGAATTCATGCTGGTGTTTCTGCTTCTAATAGACCGACCTTTTTATCCTTGACTCTCTATGTAAACCCCGCGATGACACCGCCAAGACTACCGCCATCTACTCGGAGCATAAAATTATCCTGTCTACGGCGCGCCTTTTCTTGCGCTCAAGTCTGCCTATTTCAATCTCCTGTTCAAATCCAAGCACTAACAACGTTATCTTCACGACCACCACGTATATCCTCCCCGATGTCAATGTCAATCTCTAACTTCATCCAGCCAAACTCCGAGCCCTCGCCATGTGTCAGACAATCTTGTAACTTTGCCCAGCATTGGTCAGCGATTTCTATCTTCGTTGACAGCGGATTATAAATGAGAAAACTACCCGCTGTCTTTTCTCTCCTCCTATCCTCCCTTTACGCCAACAAGTTGTCACAATAATACCTCCTCTCCTTGGGCTCTCCCAAGTGTACCAAAAGTGTACGAGGGTAAGTGCTCCACCACCTCGTCTGTCCCTCTTCCCTCCTTACATTCCGCCACTTTCAACGGTATCTCCTCCACCCTTCTCCTCCCCCTGAACAGTGCCTTAAATCTACAGCCTCTAACCCATAGTGCCAATAGACATAGCGGGGTATTGACTTTACGCCCAGAGTACCTTCCGCTATGTCTTGGCACAATGCCAAGATATGCTAAGCCCTGACAGCTTACTATAAGTAAATGTCAGTGTGTTTTTTGTATTTTTCCAATATATCATCGCCTGCTGCATGAGGGGAGCTAGTGACATGAGGGCTTTAAGGTGGTTCAAGGATTTATTATTCAGTCAGAAAAGTCTATTCCATTTCCCAGTAATATTTTTCTTCAATGGTCTGTCGGTCGCGCGGAGTGCCGGCGCTGAAGTGGGCCGTCTGATGACGAAGGTTCTGGGTCTGTGTAGCGGACTACAACTTTTTAATTTATATCATCTTAGATCCATCTTGTCACAACCACTGTTACATGACCCACCAAAATTAAAACCACAACTGCCGTAAACTACTTCGACTGGACCTTCTGTAACCATCAGAAAAAACTCATAGTTGTTTCCCTATTAGGAACCCCACGTTATCTCGAGTTCCACTCCTCCCATTTCGAAAATCAGGTGGATGTCGTTATAGCATCGTGATAGTACATGTAATTTGCTTTGTGCTGGTTCCACTCTCCTCGGATGCATGTGGCCTGCATTCAGGATTGAACTAGGTCCTCTTTTTTTCTTCTTCCTGATCATAGTCTTTCGCTTGTTTTTACGATCCATCGTAGGAGCTCTCAGTCGTCTCCGGGGAGAAGCGGAGGATGTGGGAGTGGTTTTGATGTTTAAATTGTTCATGCAAAATTGATTTCATTCATTATTGTCGGAATTATTGAAACCGATAGGGTTGTAATATAATTATAGGGTCTGTACGAATGATGGAATTTTTACTAGGGTTGACGAGTGGGGTTACCTTCCCACAGGTGGTCACATTAATGCTAGTCCCTAAAGAAGCCATCATTTACAAATATATCGTGAGTATAATTTGTACATCTTCAACCAATCAATTATGAAAGAGGGTCTGAGCGAAACCTTTAATTCCAAGGTTGCGCATGTAAGGTTCATCGAAACTCCACTCGTATGGGTTGATGCATTTTATTAAGCGACGAACCACTAACACGTTTTTCATGAACTATGGTACCGAAATGTAACAGTCATCTTTGATACACTGGTAAAAAAATACGAGGACATGGTGTTGCTGCAAGAGAGTGCCAAATGTTAAGTCTGATTAAATGAGCAGGGCGGCGAAGCTGAGATGTTACTTGAGCCCCCATGCTAGAGTCCAGATTGGTCTTTAGAGTAAGCAAGCCTAATTCTAATACGGAACAAAATATAGGATATCAAAAACTGATGGATTTCTTAAGATAAAGCAATGAACTGTATTTGAAGCCTAGACAGGAGCTCCAGACAACCATCTACCGGATGTGCTGGGGTTACACAGATACTCAACCAATCTTGAAGATTGATAACTGTGGAATCTAGAGTTCGTGCGACTTGATTGCAACTAGATAAGACTCTTTTGAATATGAAAAATGGAACTCTTCAGCTAAAGTTAAGGGATGAGATCCAGGAATATCCGAAGGAAAGAAACTGACAAGTTGAGCTGATGTTATCCAGCGTCAGTTCATCCATATACTCGATAGCCATAAGAGAGAACAGGATTCAAGCCTTACGACTGTTTCGCAATCGGTTCTAATTTTCAAATAAGATTCCACATCCGTTAGCGTATAACAAAACCCTAATCGAAATATTGACTCTGATAGTTGGTTTACTGACTGGTTCATTTGCTCACTAAACATCCTATCCAAAGTAAAACCACTGCCTCTCATTGAATGCATAATCATAAATCCAACTTAGTGGCTGTCTATCATCAATTACACGTTCTGTCACCTTCGGCATCTGACAGTGCCAACAAATGAGATGTAGTTGTGATATTTCTAGGGCTACCACCTATATTCGACAGACAAGTACGGTATTCCTCTTGCCGTCGATATTGTGTAACACAGAATTTGATAATGGTATGGGATGGTGGCTAAGCTCACCGGTGGCATATGTACCTTGATAATGGTAACAGAGCCCAATCCTTCCTTATAGCACGGCGTGAATATGCAGTAGTGTTGCAATGAGCCGAGTAACACATATATCTCAGGACGAGGAAGCAAAAATTTCGCAGGAAATGTGGCTATGACATCACTGTTTCTTTGGGTTAGGGTTTTTGTAGCTTGAGATGAAGCTTCTGAGTCTGAATTATGGATCTTAGAGTTGGATTTTGGATGTCTTGATCTTTCTCTATTTTCAGAGACTAAAGGAGTCTAGGTCTTACAATCGATCTCTTGGACGAGAAACTTCCTGATCTAGTAGTTAGTTTTTGTATTTTTTCAGAGACTAAATGCTATTTTTCAGAAGATCAAACAGGATTCGTATTTACCTGCTCAGCTGTGAAGATATACGCTAAGGATTTTCCTGAGTAAACAGAATTTTGCGTCAAGCTTTTGGGTTGTGTTTCTATTTCAAGAAATTACTGAAGACTTGTCACGTTCTCGGAAATTTGGTTGTTCATGGCAATGGAGAAGATCTTTGGAAACATTTTGAAGGGCTTTAGCCCGAAGTAGAAATGGAGGCTCATCTTGAAAAGTCTAACAGATGCGTAGCGATTTACCGGAATCGCTTCAATCAGTATTTGACTTTCTATGGAGGTGATTGGCAGAACTAGGCTCAAGACGGCCATTGCACACGTTAACAACTTTGGTAGTGGTCAGCTATGTATATAGAGATATGGAGGAGATATCAGATATGTGTATTAAGTAGTGAATATCAAAGGTGCGGGATGGGGTCAAGTTTTGCTCTAGGTGTTGATTCGACATTGTGTCCGGTGGGCAGTGGCACGGCATATTGATCATAAATAAACAATTTAGAAATCACATTGCAAAGTTTCAGTAGACACAAGGCAACAAGTTATGTCGTGACACTCACGAGCCTTTAATACTATCATCGTCTAATTTGTTTTAAATTGGATCTAGGTAAAAATACCATCGACGCCAGCTGTACTTCCCTCTCCTAGTGTAATGTCAAAGATTTTACTGTCAGTCATCAGCCAATCTAAAACCCCAAGGAACCTCATGATTCCGCCAAGATCGCCCCAAACAGAGGCCCACCCACCAATTCACATGCAGAAAAGTCTCGAGAGCTTTCAAGGTATTTCAGTTTTTATGGGTACTAGAGCCATGGGTTTTATAAGAGTTCTCTAACGCTGGTCTCTGAGCTTAGCTACGGTCGTGCTGAATTATGGCGATTGACCTTGACAGCTGATTAGACTATAGCTTTATAGGAAGCTCCTGTTTTCTCTAACACTACTGATAAAATGGGAAACCGTTCGGTATCACAGTCTATCGAGTCCTTCTTAAGGTCATATGATGAAATAGAAGATGTGTAACCAGACTTCACTTCGACTGTAGTTATCAAATGAACCAAAACTGCCTTTACTGATTAGTGTGCTGGAGCTGATGAGTAGTTTGGAGATGTTGCATGAGTTAGTCGTGTCCAAAATTTCTACGAGTGTTGATTGGGGCATAGTATCTGTTTGTTTTGCCTTTTTGTCTGACCGTCTCGGCTCGGATTTGACAATGTTCCTTTCCAACATGACAATTCTGAGCAGGAAACTTGTATATTCAGACCGCCAAGAGAGAGCCACTAGCTGAAGGTATCTAGGTGTTATTCCGGTACAATCAACACATTCACTCTTAGTATCAGATTCGGAGAAGCTTATTGTTGGTATGAAGTCTTAAACTCGTTGGTGTTTGTGGTGAGATCGCTGCAAGATAGTGTCTTAGATTATACGATCCTTGGCCCCAGGCAAGGGCTTCAGACCACGGAAAATTTTGACTGCAAGCAACATCTCCCGTTTCTAAGACATGCATTTTTAAATGCGAGAAAGAGAATTACAGAAGTGAGATACTGACTCGCATAGGGGACTCACCCACCTCCCTTATTTTAAATTTATGTTCCTATAAGGACAACAAACGAGCTATAACATTTTCTTAATTATAGCCAGCGAAAGGGATGATTTAGATTTGAATCAACAACGGATATTTTGTCGTTTTGACGAAACTCGGCCCAAGAGAATCATACAGCGTCGCCTAGGCTGGCCATTAACATGTTGCACATCATATTTCCCAAACAGTCAGACAATCAGGCACACACATACGAATCACCGCCATGGTCACCATGTGCACGATATGTCTTCTCACTGTAGTGGCTTCCACATTTGACGCTTGACGAGAAAGTCGATCTAAGACGGGAGCTTTTGGTTCGTTGTCTTTCGCAATTTGATATCTTCAGTGGACAGTAATGCCTTTGACGTGGCCCCCTGAGTGTAAGATGAATACCGTATAAACTAGGGAACCTTTAGCTGAGCTTCACCTATGACAACCACGGCAGCTGAGGTGGATTTGGCTAGTGGCTGAGCTGTAGCATGAGATATATTGGGCAGTATACTAGTGAATCCAGTGGTAAAATACTGCATATTGGTACTATATATGGATACCATAGAAAATTAGTCACCTGTAGTGATAATTTATCAAACAAAGTAAAAATCAAAAACCAGAAACAGGGTATGGTTACTTGGGGGTGTAACAATAGGGGTGTACTTTTGTCTAACCCTCGTATCACATAACCCTTGTACTTTAAGGGTGTAAGAAGTAATAGAAACTAAGCGAAACAGGCAAAAGCACTATGCCGAAGGCCCAGGGTATTGTATAATCTGGTCGTGAACTCGAGGGCTTTCTTAGAACTGACAGACTAAGTAACTACAGCTGACAAAATGAGTCCATAGGTCCATCTAGACCATTTTACTAACTAGAAAGAGATAACTTTTCCAACGTAAAAGAGAAAATAGGACGGGGAGGGGGTGTGCGGGATGTAGATAGGCCCTCGCACGTAGTCTGCTAAGTTCTCTCACTAGCTAGTAGTTTGGTTCGGTCTCGTCTAGATATCCCGCTTGAGTTTCTTTGGGAGAAGGTCTTGTACGAATGTCCTATTGCGTTGTTTCTCATGTTTAGCCTTCTGAATATATAAGTTGGACAAACCCGCCGCGTTAATGTTGAGAATACTCTTGTTTCTCATCTTTATCCAACGATCACACGGCTGTATGTTGAACTTCTACCAGTTTTAGTTGACTTTTGTTCACTCCAACTTCATATCTGAGTTCATTATATTTTTACCTATCTTTTAATCTTCCCAAAACCTCATAATGACTAACTCTGGTACCCGCAAGGGTTCTGATGCCCTCCGAAACGAACTTGTTGCTGCCATTGCCGAGTTTTGCGGTACCTTTATGTTCCTCTTCATGTCGTTCTGCGGAGCTCAAAATGCTATCAACTCTTCCAAGAACATTTCCGGAAATGGTGGCCCTGATATTACCACTATCCTTTACATCTCATCATCTTTCAGCGTTTCTCTGGCGGTGAACGTTTGGGTCTTCTACAGACTCTCGGGTGGCATGTTCAATCCTGCTGTAAGTTTTCCTTTTGGTGCTCGTCTGATATTCTGATGTTCTGTATGATCGCTATGTTATCATAGTTCTCTTTTACTTGCCGCTTGTCTATCAAACAAGCTTCGGTTGCCGTCACGTATATGCTTGCTCGGCTCGAGGTCTACATTGAGGACTATTGGCTGTTTCTACACTTTGACGACTCTATTGTATCTTCTGAAACAACTCGGTTCGCTAACATTCAATTTACAACTAGGTCTCTTTGGCCTTGGCCCTTATTGGTGCCATTACCCCTCTCCGCTGCGTGATTGTCATCGTTGTTCAACTGGTTGCCAGTATTGCAGCTGCCGGTATGGCTGATGCTCTCCTCCCGGGTCCTTTGTCCGTCGTTAACACTCTCGGCACTGATGTTAGCAAAGCTCAGGGCGTCTTCCTCGAGATGTTCCTGACCGCCCAGCTCATCATTGTTATCTATTTCCTTGCTGTCGAGAAGCACAAGGCTACCTTCCTCGCTCCTCTCGGCGTCGGGCTGAGTGTCTTTATAGCCCACATGGTTGGTGTCTATCTGACCGGCTGCTCCATCAACCCTGCCCGTGCCCTGGGTCCCGCTGTTATTGCCGGCTTCCCGGGCTACCATTGGATTTACTGGCTCGGCCCTGTCATGGGCACTCTACTAGCGTATGGTGTCTACCAGGTGCTTGTCCTTCTTGACTACAAGACTGCCAACCCCGGGCAAGACGGCCATGACTGGGAATTAAACTGTCTTCAGGGGCAGTGGTTGCTTCACATTGGTGGCCAATACAAGGTTGGCCCCCCGTCGACTGCCGATGGGTCGCTGGCGCATCCTGTGCACCAGAAAGCTATGCACGAGGTCTAAATGTGCTGAGGGATAGTTTATGATAGGAATGATGTGGAATCTGGGCATCTAGATTTGGGCACTCTTGGTTCTCAGACTGGATCTTCTATACTCTGTTGAATGATCCTGCCACTTACACATATTCTCCTTTTGCACGGGCCAGCCGTGCAACATGCAGCACCGTAGATACAACGTCGAGGAAGACTGGTTGGTACTCTATTAGTGGCATTCGCAAGGTAGGGCAATATAACCTACCTGGGAAATATCTTTCGAGATTTTTACAAGCTTGTATACCTCTCTGAACTGTCTTGACGAAGACCGCAAACACGCAGTTCAATCAGTTTTCCTCCCTTTGTTGTCTCGCAGACTTCACCTCCACCTTCACTCAGTCGATGCATTACTTGAATATCCCTAGTTCCTCAATTATCTCTTCTCTCACTTTCTCTCCAGGCAACTGTTCAAGTAGCCATTTGTTTCCCTATCAAGGCATTCTCAATCATGTATTGTTCTCTCTTTTGGTTTGGTATTTTTATTGCGTGGGTTTGGGCTTCTGGGACTTAGAAATTTATTAGTTTTTTGACTAGCTACAAGTCCAGCTATACACATGGTCAACAAAGTGAAAGTTATTCATTTCTTAGTGGCTACGAGAACGTTCCCATGAGTACGGGGTCGCTAAATGCCGTTAGAACATTTGGCGATAGTGAGTAGGTATATTCATGTATGGAAGCGTGTTGGCCCTTTTCAGGGACCAGAAACATTGTATTATCAATATCAATTTCGGTAATGTACGGTCGATCGTATGCAGGTTTCTTTGCACATTGTTAATTGTGATGTGGCATTGATGAAAATTCGTAATTTATTTTATACATTTTAATTATACCAAAATAATACATTTTCTACAGCATAATGCCAACAATTTAACTTCTGAAGTTGTCTCCGGTCACAAATGTGCAGTCCATGAGGGTTGTGCTTAGTCTTGGCTCCATGCATTACATGGGCTAACCGCAAAATTCCCTGTCCGGCTCAGCAATTCGCCTGTTTCTTTTCTTCTTCATCTCCTGTAGAATTTATGCAATATATTGATTGAGGGCATGTAGCCTAAATTGTTTGTGCCTGTAGTTTTGGCTATCACTGAGGTTATATGTGGAAGCATTCGGTGCTGGAATCGAGAAAGTTCTGAGAAGTGGCGACAAAGTGATTGGAAATTGATAGTTGAACCAAATGATTATATTGATCAATTCTTCGGATGAGGATGAGGGCGTCAAAATACTAGGTGTCTGAAGGGCCCGGGATCTAGCATAATAATCAAGTCGATGATTGGGAGCCGGATCCGATATCTTGATTTTAGGATGCCTCGTTGGATGTATTGATAAGAGGTTGTAGGGTTAGCCGTTATTAATCTAATACTTGCAAGGAAACCGAAGGTAACGCGAATCCGGGAATACTCCATAATTTCTCTAGTTTGGGAGTACAGACTAGATCGACACGTTTAAAATATATTAGAGGAAATTGTGTATCGTGACCTAATAGTGTTTCCAAGTATGACATTCTTGTACGTGGGACGTCGCGAACCTTATATAATGTGGATTGTATACTGACCGGGCTTTAATTGTTGACAACTCAGATATGAAAATTAAAAGTTGTGGGTCTTTCATCATGGTGATGTAATGATCTCCGTATATGCAGGGACCTGCGGTATCAATTCCTCGCTTTGCCTTATCTTCCGTGCTTTCCATAAAGTGGTCATCACTCCTACGACACATGGGATACATTTGAGTTACAACAAAGTGCAGTAGTTTTCAACCTTGTAACCACAATGTCTAGCAAAAAAGAACCCTTTGTATTCTGGGGAAATAAGGCCCGCCCTGTACCCGCACTGGAGCCGTTCACTGTACACGTTGATTGCTCCACGTTTAGGGAACATTGAAACAATCGAGAGAAATTTACTGAAAAGGAAAAAAGGACATTTTCGATCGCATCGGTAACTCAGTAAATTGAATTCTCTTTGTGCGTAATTGCCAAATTTACATCTCTAACTACTAGATCAAAGCTAAATGGCCTTACTTGACGTCTGATATCGAGGATTGCTGCTGGGTACACAACAGGAATAACACAACATGGAGTTCTTACCGTAGGAGCTTAAATTTGTTGACAGAAATCACTACAGAGAATTAAAATCACTAAATTTTGTGTAACTTCAACTGGGATTCAAGATTACTCAGTAATTAGCAGTCCTTTGAGTGCAGCTCCAACATTTAACCGAATTACCCCATTTTACCTACGGTAGGCCGCACATAAAAGAGATTTAAGAGATATGAAGGAAACCAACTGAAAATACACATCCGATTCTTGCCTATTTGACCAATAGTACAGTATCGTAACTCTTTCTGTGCGCACATCATCATCCTTTATTTCTTTATCGCCCAATCTCGAAGAGTATTTGGACCACTTTTGATCACCCGAGTACTATATCAGAAGCTTCGTCCCTCATTCTGCAGATGCAACTGACCAATCACCGCGCTGACTATACACCCTCCAGTACCCAAAAAGTCAACTATGTCTTCCAATGGGCAAGGAAAAGGTCCTCTCGTGCCGTCTGTGGTTGCAAGTATATTCTTTCACAGTGAAACTGAGAAACGCTTTTGTTTATAGGCGACTGACAACACAGCATAGGTGACATTGATAAATCAGGTCAAATGTCCTCCATGCTAACTTATTGACATTGTCATGTTCCAGTACCACCTGTTGTTTGCGAATGACAGATAGACATCTCAAGTACGAAGCGCCTCTTAGTGACACCGAGTTGATGTCCTAGGGTCACGTACTGAACAATATGAGAAAAATCAAACATGCATATATATATATCTTCCACCTGCTTCCGAATCTCCGCGAGTTCCACGCCTAGCCTAGTATATTCCCTTCAAGTTGTGATCTCTCATTTCTTTGTTTCGCTGTTATCTCTTTTTCCACAACGTGCTTGTTTCTTTATCTGGCTACTCTGCCGCAGGTACTTGATAGGGCTGCTGAGGAAACCGACATCTTCATTATTAGCAGCGGCATGACTGGGCTAAATACGGCCTACTGCTTCCGTGAAGCATTCCCCAATAAGAAACTTGTTATATTTAAAGCGCGCCCCATCCTTAGGAGGACCTGGATATTCTTCAAGTATCCGGGTCTGCATTGTGACTCCAGCATGCAATCTTACGGCTTCCGGTGGTACCCATAGAAGGAAAGAGATTCCGTTGTTAGTGGTGATAGAATTGCTGCCTACATCCGAGATTCCGGCAAGACCAGCGGCTTGATATCGAACGTCCGCTTTGGCCACAGGGTTGTTGCGGCAAACTAGAACTCGGAAATCCAAAGATGGAAAGTCGATTTCGAGATGCCTGGATTCGAAAATGGCGACAAACGCCAGCCGGTGAGTCCACCAACCCGGTCACGTATTCTCGCCAAGTTCATGCTGTTGACTCCCGGTTATTACGGTTACACCAAGGCCTTAAAAGCAGATATCCCGGGTATCGATGAATTCGGCGACATAGTTGTCCACCCTCAATGGTGGCCCGCCAACTTCAGCATCACCGGCCGAAAAATAGGCCTTATTGGGTCTGGAGCTACTGCCATTACGTTTCTCTCCAAGCTCGCCAAGGATCCTAGGCACGTGATACTTGCCCAACGCAGTCCATTATACATTATGATCATCCAAATCGACATTACCTTCAACAACTGGGCACGAAAATGGCTTCCCGATGGCCTGGCCAGCCAAGCTTGCTGGGCCCGCGCTTTATTTGTTGAGAACGCCTTCCGATTCTTCTGTCTCAAGTGTCCCAAGAAAGCCCATTCGTTCTTCCTCGACCAGGCGCGGAACTACATGGGTAATGTGTTACCGGGCGAAAAGCACTTCACTCTAGACTATGACCCGATTACGTAACGAACTTCTATAATATTCAACGATGACTTCTTTAAAGCCTATGGCCCAAGGCAACACATCGATTGCTGCTGGTCGAATAAAAAAAGTTACAAAAGGCAGCATAAAAATGGAAGATGGAGAACACATTGAGGTAGATATGATCGTCACAGCTACTAGCCTGTACTGTCAATTTTTCAATGGCGTAGTCCCGACAGTAGACGGAGGGCCTGTGATATTATGAGAGCGGTTTGCATGGTGCGGTTGTATGTTGAAAGGGATGTCGAATATTGGGTTGATGATAGAATATTCGGCGTTGACGTAGACAATGGGGATTGACAAGATGGCGGGGAACGTAGTAAGGGTTGCGCAGCATATGAGGAAAATTGGTGCGACGAAGGTCATTCCAGATGTTGGATTGGAACGAGTCACAATGTATCGGCGGCCAGTGATAGTGTCAGGGTCCACCTATGTCTAGGAGTCTCGGGACTGAGTTCGGATAAGTAATAACTACAGTCCGTGGTACGGACGGAAAAGAAAATTACAGATATATAATACCAGGTATTTTCACGTGGTCACCTATCGTAGTACTAATATGGCGCTTTGTAGCTTAAACTATAGGGAGCAGACGGGACCCCGTATTTTCCACAGGCTACGGTCGTATGCGCTAATGATTTGCGGGATTTATAAATATAACGGTTTTAAGGTGGTAATATCTGGATATTCTCAAATCCTTAACAGACTAATTTGCATAAATTTCAATGACTATATGTCAAATTCACCCACGTCACAGATCAGACACATTAATTGTCCAGGCTAACTTAGGAACAAGAAATTTTTATCATTATTAAGGTCCTTTTAAATAATCCAGGTAATACTTGACCTCCCAAAACTCAATATGCTTGATATACAAAAATGCAATAACATCAACTACTACTAAACTCACTCCCCATCTATCGGCTCATACGAATAACACCAGCAGCAACCAGCTTTTGAATCTTGGTCCGGATAGCAGGGTTTCGCATGTGCTCCTGCAGCGAAGCAGGATCCGACTGAGCTTGCTGAAGCAGAACGTTCATGACGGGGTCCTGCATGATGCCCATGATTTCAGGGTCCTTCATGATGCGCTCACGAGTCTGAGCCTCAGTCTCACCCTCACGGGCAGAGTACATGGCGCGGTAAGCCTTATCAGCTTGACTCTCAATCTCACGAGTGTTGGCATTGTTGTAGTGCTCAGCGTCAACGGCGGCAGCCTCGTCGCAAGCGTCAACGCACTTAGAGTACTCGCGCATGGTGAAGAAGGCCTGGGCTTTGCGGATGTAGGCACGGATAAACTTAGGGTCCTTCTTGATGGCGGTGTTGCAGTCCTCGATGGCACTGGGAAGCTCGAGGAGCTTTGAGAAGGCGGCAGCACGGTTGCTGTAGCCGCGGGGGTCCTCGGGAGCACGCTTGATCATCTCGCTGTAGGCGGCAACGGCGCCGGGCCAATCAGATTCCTTAAATTTGGTGTTTCCAAGGACACGGGCTTCATCAGCCTTGATGGGGTCGATGTAAGCAGTGCGGGCATCCTCAATGAGCTTCTTCTCGGCAGCACGAAGCTTATTGACAGTGTCGGGGGTACGATGCTCCATCAATGACTTTTGTAGTTGTCGATGGCATACTGGGTCTGGCCAAGACGTTCGTAGGCAAGACCGATACGAGCATAGGACTTGGCAATCGTCTTGAAGTCAACGAACATCTGGCGACCCTCCTCGACGGCGGTGGTGCAGGCCTCAACGCAAGCCTGGAAGTCGCCCTTCTCGAAGTTGGCAGCACCCAGATTGTTCAGGTAGGTGATGTCCTTGAACAACTCCCAGGCTTTGGTGTAGTGGGCAATAGCAACATCAAAGTTGCGCTTCTTGTAGTTCTCAGTACCGAGAGCCTTCTCCTTTTCAGCCTCCTCCTTGGCCTTTTTCTTCTCGAGAGCCTCTTCATCGAGCTCTTCCAATTCGGGCTCTGGAGTAGGAGCCTTAGGGGCGGGTTTAGGGGCAGCAGCAGCAGGAGTGGCCTGGGAGAACTCGGAAGCAGAGACCTGCTCGGCGCCCTCGGGAGGGGTGTCGCGAACCTCCATATTGACGCCCATGGCGACACCCATGACCTCGATCATGCGGGGATCAGAAAAGAGATCGGGACTGGCAGTAGGGTTATTCTGAAGGTCCAGGACCTTGGAAACGAACTCGGGGTCGGCGAGGTAGGCGGCAGTTTTAGGGTTAGCAGCCAGCTTACCCAGAAGAGCGGGGTTCTTGAACATCTGACCGAAGCCCATGGCGGCATCGTTAACCTCTGACTTGATGGCCTTCTCGGCAGCGTCAAGACCGTTCTTCAGCTGGGCATTGGTGGGGTCAACCTTGAGACCCTTCCTGTAAGCGTCAGCGGCAGCAGCGAGCTCGCCCTGGCCGTGGAGAGCGGCACCTTTGCGGCCCCAGCCCTTGCCCCAATCGGGCTTGAGATCGGTGGTCTTTTCGGCATCGTTCAAGGCATTGGTCCACTCGCGCTTGGAGGCGTACGCAGCGGATCTGTTGGAGTAGAGAATGTGGTTGGAGGGATCGATGGCAATAGCCTGAGTGAACTTGTCACTATTTAGAGAGACAGTATTAGTAGGATGTTCATCTCGTAATGTTTCAATGTAAATATTTGGGGACGTTGGTGTGTGACTTTGTCAGCCCCAAGTGTCCCTCCATTCGGATATGCAAACGCGGGGTGGAAAAACTCACATGGCCTCATCGAAGTTCTTAGCTGCGATAGCCTTGTTACCCAGAACCTTGAGCTCGTCAACGGTCGACATATTGTGATATAGGAAATGAAGAAAAAAAGTGTGGTATCACAAACAAAGAGAAAGAAAGAGCAGGAAGAAAAACGTAAAGGCAGAAAATATGTCTTAGGAAATGGTATCGTAGAGTTCGTGGAGAATATTAAGTCTGCAGACCAGGGAATGATGGCTAGTGAATATGGAAATATAGAAGAAAAAAGGAGGAGAAACAAGTCCAAGTGTGGCCTTGCACGATAAAAGCAGAGTGGCTATCTATTTATCTTTTTGCCTTTTGTTCCTGTTGTTCCACAAGATATTGTGAGGATCTCCTTCCAATGGCATAGGCGACGCCAGAAGCCGTCGTAGAACCCATTATCACGAATTCTAGTTCCTTCTATATCCTTCTGGCGCCCAATAGGTCAGGATCTGATTCCTTTTAGGTAAATGGCTCGTGCACTATGAACTCCGGCATTTAGGCCCAGGAGGAAGCTGTGTTGCCCGGAGAGGCCCCCACTTTCGCGGCGCTCTAATGAGTGGAGGATGGAGTCTGGCCGGCTTCCAAGAAGAGAGTGGTTTATGTTGTTATTGGAGATAAAACACTAGTGGAGTTCTAATGTACAGAACATATATTCACAATTTTTATCGCTAAAGTGCTTGCATAACCTTGCCGCATTTTTCTCGTCTGTTTGAAATCCTGCAGTTGGTAATCACGTGACATCAGGATAAAAAAAAGTTTCGAGTCAAACGACATCATCAGCCATAAACCCACTTCAGCGCCGGAGCCTCGCAACAGATCTCAGCGCCGAACGTTCTCATTCCCGGTCTTCCCATCGATTCTCCCAACTACTTTTAATTTTTCCTTTTTCCACACAACCCACCACAACCACCAAAATGTCCATCTTCGGTTTCGGTCAGCGCCAGCCTTCGTCGGCTGAGAAGATTGCCATGGTTGAGTCCGAGTTTCGCCTACACATCAACATCCTGGAGAGGTATGTGGTAGCTATCACGCTATATTATCAATAATACCATAATGACTCAGAAGTTAACTGATTGTCTCTACAGAGTTACCCGCTCTTGCCAGGCCAAGTGCCTCGATCTTGAGTTCCGTGAGGACTCTCTGGCCAAATCTGAGGCCACCTGTCTCGACCGCTGTGTCTCCAAGTTCTTCGAGACCTACATGAAGGCTTCCGAGACCATGCAGCAAAAGCAGCAGCAGGCTTCTGCCGGTGGTGGTGTTGGCGGCTTCCCGAGAATGTAAAAACGTTGCGTTCTCTCCGACCATTTGATACATTAGCTCCAGAGACTGTTTCGCTCGGTTTTCTTTTACATATACCCCGATCTACCTTAGCGTTTGGAAACAGGTGTTCCCAGGTTTGTGGATTTGCGGTTGATGTCGTAGCCTACTTTTTGTAACATTAGACATATCATGATGACTTGTATTTGATGAAAGAGAAGTCACTTAAATGAAATCACATCAAAACACGCGACAAGAAGCTCGATCTTGAAAAGAATCCTTATATACATTGAACTCGATTGCATACTCGGTATGTAGAAAGAAAGAGAAGCCTAACGCCAATTACTATGTTGAACTAATATCTTGTACTACCGTTACGTCTCTGTATAGACCCATTACTGCGTCTTCTTCGGCGACTCCTGCAGAATGTTCGGTCCTGTACCAATCCCCGTAACCGACCTCACCAACCAGTGCATCCAACTCTCCGTCTCAAGCTGTACGCGCAGCTCATCCGCCCGATCTTCAAGTCGACAAACCTGCCGCTCAAATACATCAACCCCTTCCTCAACATCTAGCACTTGACTCTCCAAACCCTCGATCTCGTAGTCTAAACGAGCTATCAATGTTTCCACTTCCTTAAGAGATGCCATCAGATTGCCACGTTCCTTAGCCATGATATCTTTGGATGACAATACGATATTGGCGTGGTCTTCTGTGACTTGCTCGCGAAGTGTTCGAATCTCTTGCTCTTCGTTGACGAAATGGTCATGCACAGAGCCAAGGTACCTGAGCTTCTCTTCAGCCCATGGCTCCAGTTCGGTCTTGATAATAGAGACATCGCGGCAGAAAGCACGAGCTAATTCAAGCATGCAGCCAATCTGTGTAGATGAAGGAAGCACATCGAATATCGGCGCAATGTCTTCCCACTTCAAGACGGCCTCGGCTGCTAGTGAAAAGGAGGATCTCCGGGGCCAACGAGCCTCGTGTCGTGCTGGTCTTTCTTGAGTCACATGAATACTATGTCTGCGGTGAAACTTCCGAGTTCTTGAAGTTGCCGTCTGGTCGCTAGTCAGCCACTGGTCGTGAACCATGTGACTCCCAACAACCAAATTCGCCCCTGAAGGCGAATGTAAATGTTCAACTTCATCAACCACTCTACCTGTATGGCCGTAAACTGGTGATTTCCTGGTGACATCTCCACGGCCACATGCAACGGAGCAGCCGGCCCTCTACTGTCCCCAGTCTTCTCTTTTCTTGCACCTGCCAAGTAAGCCTCAGGTGTCTTTGTCCATGTAAAAGTACGAGCCGGAGCCTTGAAGCCAGGAGGAGCGGAGGAAAAGGGCAGACTAGACAATGGGTCGCTCCCATCATCCAAACCGGGTTTGGTGCCGCCTTTGCGACCGACAACATCTTTTATGCGTCCCAACCCCGACCGAGCATCGTTCATACGTCCAGTGACAGACTTGAAGCGGGTCTTCTTTTCATTCTTGTCGCCAGGGCTTTCTTGCAACGTTAACGTTGGAGAGAACGGAGCACCCATGGCTGTTTGTGTAGAAATCGCATGAATATCCTCTTTAGTAGTGTTAAAATCACTTCCGTCTTCGCTGATTGGCATAGTCCCTACACGCTGACCGGAATTAATAGTCGCTAGTTGTTGTTGTTCCTTAGCTGCCATCTGAGCACTGCCAATCTCTGCATGCTTGTCATGACTGTTTTCTGCTGCAGACCGTCGGTTCTTCCCGTGCCAAAGCCACTTTGGCAAGGCACCATATACAAAAGATATGAATCGCTCGTAGTCCAAAGTCTCGATCTCGCTGATCCCACCTTTATCACGACCTCCAACCATTCCCATGACTAGTTCGCCACGCTTACCGCCAATCTCAGCAACAGTGGACTTCACAGCACGTTGCACTGCCCAGCCTTCGTTAGCAGCAGCTTTCGCGGTGGCGCTTTGTAGTCGTAGTAATGTCTCACAGTCAAGAATACCCGTTCTCTTCATCTTTTGATACTTCTGGAACTGAGATACACTCCTTGTTATAGCTTCAATCTCAAAGGCATCCTTGGGAACAGTCACTCCGTAAGAATTCATCCGGTTCCGGGCACCCATCATGGTTCCCAGCAATGCTGCCACTGTCGTTGGACCAAGTATCCCATCGGACGGCTCTACGTTGTAGTATTCAACGCCAATGTCAGTCCACCAATTGCTAATGGAGTTTTCTGTGACATCGCATAGGAGACCATCGATGTAAACACTCTCTAGTTCCCCGAAAATGACTAATGCCAACTGGCACATGCGTACAATCTCCATGACTGCCTCCGAAAAGTTGATACGTTCATGGATCCGGTACATCGAGTAGAACTTGGCCTGAGTAGCTGGTGTCGGGTCATTTAACGTCAATCCAGCTCTGCCAGAGCATCCCATCCGCTTCAAGTTCTCGTTGACATAAAAAATTTTTTGGTATTTCCGTACGTCACCGCCGGGGATAAGGATTGCTGTTAATGCTGATGGAAAACTACTCAGATTTGTCGTGATTAAGTCGCCAAGGGAGTCTCTCGTGGTCGTGCATGGAATTGTTGGATAGCTTGTATGAACATTTTTAGACGTATTGACCACATATTTTCGTCTTGTGGAACGCTGATGACGCCTACAACAATGGTGCTTTTAGCATCACCAGTATATGAAGCTATAACAGTAGAAGGTGATTGTCGACTACAGGCCCATTGTTCAACGAGGTATAATTCGTATCCTTCGAGAGTACCTCGTGGTTCGACTATTTGTACATATGAGTCTTCGCTGAGGTATCTAAAATTAACCGGTATTTTATTAACACAAAATTGGCGGTAGATATCCAAAAGCTTATATCTACTCACTTTAGGGCTACTGGATCTGGAATGACCAAGTTCTTTGTCTCCAACTTGGAAATCTCTAATGTGCGAGCGGCCATTTCCCGTGACTCCTCCATTGATTGTCGCGCAGATGAGGCATGCGAATGATGGTGGTGTCCGATATGGTGGTAGTGGTGATGCGACTGGTTTGCGTTACTTGATACCAGATTCCTGGTGAGGCCATAAGGATCGGGTTTCCCAGATGGAAACCCTGGAAATGCGAACGCCATTCAGATTAATGCGCTCCTATCGCGACGGAGTTATAAAGATCCCGTTCACTAGCGTCGCTCGGGTCTGAGGAACTTAACTGATAGAAGATGCGACTAAATTAAAGTATTATTAAATTGAAATTGAAATTTCGATCATAAACTAATAAATGCGCAATCAACATGCGAGAAGGCGCCGGCGCGCTGAGTCTGCCCTCAAAGCTGCAATTGGTGATAGTGCCCAAATGTCGCCAAAACATCAAGAGTGACGTAGGAAAGCATGTGCTAGGATCACGTGTATTCATGCTACTGATTAGATACACACAGTTATACAGGTTAAATAGACACTGTTGTTATACGTGGAATTCTACTCATGTAGGACAGTGTGCTAATAGCGATGCACTATTAGTGACCCAGGGTAGCTATATCTCACGGTTACAATTGCTTGTGACAACACTTGACGATTCAACTTAAAGTCACTAGACCTCGTTCATCAAACATATATGACATTATCATCAATTAGGATCACATTTTCGTTCGATCTCTTCCCTTGGAACAAATATTTTATACATCATCATTGAACCGTAGATTCACGAGCTTGTTTTGTCATCGTCTTTGGTTTGGTGTCAGTGGTATAAATCTATCGACGCTCTCTATACCCCGCCCTACATCAACCCCGACGTTATTGCCACATTTTATTAAAGACCAAGATGACTAACTCCGACAAACCCCCGGGGACCCTCCTTGAGAAGGACTTGGCGAGTCTCAATTCTGCTACATTTTGTGATGCAGTTGAAGACCTAGATCGACTCTTGGAGGAACTACAAAATGCTCGGGAACGGGCGATAGCAGGTATGTCTATGAGCCATCCCAAAACTTTGATTGCATCTCCTTTATTAACTAATTGGTAGATCCTGCGGATGCGATTTCTCATTTAACATCTATCCAAATTCCCGTTGAGCATACCATCGAAGATCTCAACAAGATTTTACTCAAAATATCCAAGGCTCAGAAGAACTTCTCCAAAGCTCTAGATCGGGTTAGTTAGAAGCCCACCGATGATCAAAACCATATATTGACATTGATATTAATAGCATATTCCCATAACCCCATTACCGCTCGATCTTGACCCGCTTCCTGATCGTCCGGAATTGATTGATCGCGCAATCAGCATGCATCTCCTCCGTGGCGGTCAGTACCCTATTGCCAGCCAATATTTCCAGGAAAACAACAGAATCTCCAATTCCGACGTTCTACCTGAAATTGACCTTTCCGAGCTCCACGAGAAATTCGCCGAGATGTACACTATCCTTTCCGAGATCAAAAGACAGAACCTTGAGCCCGTTCTCCAATGGACCATCAAAAATAAAGACAGACTCGATGTTTACAATAGTACCTTTCTTTTCGACCTCATTAAACTTAAGTTTGTTCTCCTTTGTAAAGAGGACCTTGTAAATGGCCTTCCCAGAGGTCTCACTCGAGGTACTATGAAAGCCATTATCTTTGCTCGCAGCGTCTTTGGTAGTCTCCACCCAAAATACTCTGCTTCTCTCAACAAGCTCTGCGGCTCAGTTCTCTACATATCCAACATCGAGGAGTCCCCATACAGCAGCTTCTTCGACACGTCTGCCAGCTTTGACGCAATCGCTTCAAGCTTCACTCGCGACTTCTCAATGCTCCTCAATCTCTCCGCCGATTCCCCTCTTTACACCGCCATCACAGCCGGAGCTATATCCCTCCCTCTTCTCCTCAAATTTGAAAAGATCAAGAGCAAAGAGGAAACCGTCTGGAACTCATCTAGTGAGCTTCCGTTCGAAACCCCGCTGCCCTCTGGTCTCCATTACCACCCTGTTTTCGTTTGTCCCGTTATGAAGGAGCAATCAACCTCGGATAACCCACCTTCTCGTTTGCCTTGCGGTCATACGATTTCGTGGACTGCTGTGCAGAGATTGAAAGGGAGGCACAGTTGGTTTAAGTGTCCCTACTGTCCAGCTGAGGCTCACATGGACAAAATTATCCAGATCAAATTCCAGTAAAGGGTCAAAAAAATCTCTAAATGGCGTTAGTTAACAGTCAAGAAACTTACCAAAGGGGTGACAAAGAAATGATAAAAATCAAGGTCATGTAACAGTACAGCATTTTCATGGAGTTTCAGTAGCATTAGGAAGAGCTAGCAAACAAGTAGCAGTTAAGTATCTCATGAGCCAATAACCCTACTCAGCATTCATCTACTCGTTTCAAACATAGAATAGACATTAAAAATCACAAAAAAACATTGATGAACAATCAAATCTTTAAAAAAATGATAGTAAATTGATTCGGGGTATAAAGCACCTAGTAGACATCTGCCCCAAAGAACAAACACTAAAGAAACAAGATCAAGAGGGTCGTAGAATCTTGATAAATCAACAAATAGAGAAAAAGAAGTAAAAATAAAAATAAAGCAGTACTCTTAAAAGAAAGCGTAAGAATCTAGTAAGTCCGACAATCATCGATAGTCAGTAGATAGAGATGTATAAGAATATGAGCGAAAGAATCCAGTATCCTTGAATCCGGAAGGAGTCCTGGTCGGTCCTTGGCTCGACATGAAGTGCAATGTAGCAATGTAATTTTAAGACGTGGTCATACTGTCTAGTCGTGAATCAACAAGCAAACGGGTACCTCCAAGTCAAGCTTTCGTCAAGAAAGTAAGACATGGGCAGCATCCCTCATCAACTTTAATCGCTTAGTCAATGGTCATGCGGTTAGCCGGCATAGGCTTGACGTCCACCATGCTAATGGCGTTGTCAGCCTTTTCAGGGTCAACGCGGGGGGCCATAAGATGGGGCTTGAGGCCTTTCCCAAAATTGGACATGCAGATCCAGGCATTCCAAATAGTAAGAAGGATGAGTGTAATGGTGATGACGGCAAAAGCCGTAAGGGACTTCTTAACGGGGAAGTACTGCTTGCGGTAAGAGTGCTCGTAGATGCGGATGAGCTTGAAAATAAAGTAACTGAGAGCGCCAAGATAGAATACCATAATGATCAACATGCCTGCCTTAATTTCGCGACGGGTGAAAAAGCGGCACCGAGAAGAATGACGACTGTTATGGGGACTACGGCGATGGTAAGACCGAATTCGGGGTCGGCGCGGTTGCTAGTGACAACGACGAGGAACTGAATCATGAAGCCAAGGAAGAAAAAGAAATCGAATTTAAGCAAAGCAATATAGATCTGGAATATGTTAGTAGTGGTAGACTAAAGCAAAGAGTTGTAGACTTCATGAACATACTTGATAGTGAAGGAAACGCTTCTTCATGCGGTAATCAGCGCCAATGTACTTCAAAATATCCCAGGCAAACTCCTGGTAGAGCTTCCAAGCAGCGAAGATCATGCAGGCGGTAACAACGGCGCAAACACAAGGAATAGCAATGAGGAAACCGGCAATATCAGGCCAGTAGTGGTCGGCTGGGAGATTGTTTTTTAGCACATTGGTAAAAATGGTGTTGGTGGACCCTTCGACCGTGTAAATCTCCTTCTGGAGGGGAGTCAAGTTGCCGGCCAAAACATTTAATGAATCGTGAATTTGATCGACCTGGATGGAAGTGTAAACCATCATGGCTAGGTTGGCAAAGCAAAGGCCAATAATTTGAATAGTGTTCTTCAAGCGAAGTGCATCCCAAACCAGAACCAGCTCGTAAAGGAACCCAAAGATAAAGAGGGCGAGAAAGGTCGGAATGGTCTTCTTCTGCACAACAGCCCCATTATTATCAGCAACACTATCGCCAATGCTGTCTTGGAATCTATAGTAAATGTATCTGTATAATATTAGTATAAGTTCATAATTATTATTCAAGGTGTCGCTGTCGCTTACGATTCAAAGGCCAAACACAAAATGGCTTGTAGCAGGACAACACCAAAGAAGAATCTGGGCCACCATGAGTTGGCAAACTGCATGCTCACACCGTGAGTAAGGCTGCTGTTGAGCTTCCGGGAACCGTCGGCGGTGGAATCCATGTCGTGATCACGATCGGTATAGGGTAACGTGAGTGAGTTTCTTTTGGAATCGAAAGGGTTGGATTTGGTGGTTTGCACAGCAGGGAACGAGTGGCTGGTAGTGCTCTGAGCCGGGCTTTCAGGATGATTTGAAGAGTGGCCGTACTGGTTAAAGTCGTCGCCACCGAGCAAATCCCGGTGGGTTTCTATGCGTGTCTCCACGACGAAAGATGAAGCTCGACTCCGGCCGGAGTCGAGAGAGTCGTAGTCGCGAATGTTTGCCTTGTACAAGAGGGTGGGTATATTTAAGGAAAGACCGTGAAAGAGCCCGTAGATATCTCACCCTACGCTGACTAAGTGAGATGGGCTCGAGTGCTCGCTTGTACTGAGGGATCCGAGAGTGGTTAAAAGGCAATGATAATGCCAAATGACAACAGAAACTATGGGATGGCTGGGTAAATTGTTGGAAGTCAGGCGCAGGGTGCTGAATACTCTTATTGTCTTCAGATGGTAGTTCCTAGAATAGTAACAAATATTTTGTGGGGATAACAAATTGAGAAAAGTACGTCTGCAAAAGACCAGTTCAGCAGGCGGATTGAAAGGCAGACGGTGGACGGGCGAATGTCTCCGAAGATGCAATTCCAGTAAGTGCTAGCAGTCGGGCGAATGCAAAATCAATAAAGGTCAATGAAGTTGGAAGCGGTAAGATGACGCAAGAAATTCGCAGGCGAGACTACTTATGAAAAGATCGTAGAATGAAGATTTGGGAGTATATAATCGATGTAGCGTGGACGAGCGTGATAGTTGTTATGACAGATATTTGACAGCAGTGGTAAAATACAGATATAATGAAAATAAAGAAAAAGTGGTCATCAAATTTTTAAGTTAACAAATAGTGATATAGCGATTGTCAAGAAAAGAAATCAGCGCCACATGAGATGATAAATGAAATACGGCAGATTCAGGAAAGAATCAAGAAAACAAGTAAAGACGCACAGCAACGAGGTAAGGAGGGTGGTCAGTATTTACGAAACTCGAGCCATACCCCGGAAGTCGATGCTTGGAAGTAGTAAAGCAAAGGAAGTGAGTAACGCTGACGCTAGGAAGAGAAAGAAAAAAAAAGGGCAAGCACGGACGTACAAGGCAGAAATTTGAAAAGTGAAAAGAAAGGCGTATAGTCGGAAGTTACGAAGTACGGAGGTACGGGGTAAGAGGAAAGAGAGGAAGGAGAAGAATAAGAATCTACAACGTCAACTCCATTTCAAATATTTAAAAATTCAAGCTAAATACTACTAGTGTTTATTATCATGACAAGCATACGCTGCCCAGAATTTCCTCCTGATTCCCTTGCACCATCGCCACTACGTTTGCTATCATCACATCCATTTTCAGAAACAATCACAAACACTTTCTCCGAACCACTCATTCAGTACTGATCACACGCAAAGTTGAGACGATCATGGTGAAAAATCCTAACCGGATAATAACTCCACTAGTGTGTTATGCAAATCACGCTCTCCGAGATTATCACTACTAATTGCAGATTCGACGTCAACCCCTTCACTTCTATGACTACGCCACACAGTCATTGCCTCATTTGTCACGCTTAAGCCTTGGCTTGGCCTTGTCTCCAACCATTGAAGAAGCCTGTAGCCATTTTTAAAAGTCACTAATTAAGTTAGTTTAAGCACTACCAACAGCCACGATGGATGGTAGTTAATAAATAAAATAGCTTCCAAAGGAATAGGTTGGCACGTTCAACTCCATCCAGGGGCATCTTGTCGGCTCAAGGGTCTGGGAGGCCAGCCAGAGCAATTCCACAGTGGGCGATTCCTTTCAGTGAGAAATAAGTGTCTCCCTTGAGCATTCCCTTTCTTGACTGCTGAAACATGATATGAAGCAGCCATTTGTGGCAGAAGGCCAGTTCACGAGACAATGTGATACGTGTGATAAGTCAAGCTGCACATTCGCATGTCCGGTAAGAATAATTAACTTAACCTCCAGTCATAATGTATTACAAGTACTAGCTGTAAATGAATTAATTTTTGTGATTTTGCCACTGAGCGTCCGACTTAACACCCCATTCAGTCCTTGCCATATTATAGCGTTCGCGTTCTTCCGTTAGTGATGAGTGACTAGCAGCCTTCAGAACATGAATACAGGAAATGAAACAAATTAGGTGAGGATTAACAATTGCTGCTCTAGATTGCAAATATTTGTTATTGCCCTATATCTTTTTATATGCATATCTGCGTGCAAAACGGTAGCCCTTTCCAAATTCACCAACCAACAAGTCATATCATCCTGCAGTTACGTGACCCGGTTGAGCAGCACGGCGGTACGGCCAATGACAGAATTCATCCGGTTGGCTTATTTATGGATCAAGCGTCGATTGAGGGTCCTGGAGGAAGCTAGACTGCAGAAGGAATACTTCTATGGCGGCCTCGGAAGTAAGATGAGTAGTGAAGGAGCAGTCCGCGGATGCCAATGGTAGGCAAAATGGCGGCTGTGATGTCGCCTAGCGGCAAGCTCTTCTGAGGGTAGCGGGGCTGAATCATCCAGCGGGCGGAAACAGACGCCAGAATGTGACAGTCAAGGCACAATTTTATCACCACGTTATGCGGGGGCTTACTCATTTAAGGTAATATCATCTTTGACTTGTCACAGCCACCCTTAGATGAAGGCCTCCCGGCTGGAAGATTAACTCTAATCTTGCCGTCATCCTTACGAGATAAAGGGAGCCCAAGAGATCACGAACTTCCCCAATCTGCTAATTCATACATTGACAGTTCGTGCCAGCGTCTTGAAATATGCGACGCTTCGATAGTTGATCATTCCCCACTCCTATCAGCAGTACTAGCCCCGCTTTGTACAAGAAAATGCCACCATTTACGGCACAATTCTCTATCTGACTGCCTGTGTACGAAATTCCTCTGCTCTAGCTGAATTTGCATAGAATATCCCATCACCGCTTTTCGCAAAGTTCAAACTTCGAAATCCACAACATAATATCGAATATTGGCTGAAGCACAGCTTGCCGGCATACATTTATGGCGTGAAGATCGTTGGCTTCTGCACAATTCAATTTTTTTGCAGAGACTGGTCTCACAAATACAAGAATGCAAATAAATAAGCTCGAGCTTGTCTTTGACTAGACCCCAACCTTTGTCATCCTCATCTCATGACCATCGTCATCACTATACATTTCCATGTCGGTGTCTTCACAGGCCTATATCGCCTCTAAATTCATACATTTGCTACTAAAGTCTCCTGTAGTTAATTACCTACTGAGGCTGCGTGATTCATTCAATTTCTAGATGTCTTTTAATGTCTTTATCCCTTCGGCATCTTGGTCCAAGAAATAAGCGAGTGGTCATTTGACCAGCATGTGAAATGGTATTTCCAGTCATAGGGGCTGAAATACGATATTTCCATTATGAACTTGTAGTGAGCCCTAATATCCAGAGTTCCCTGTGTGAATAGTTAGCAACCAATAACTCCTCTCGGATCGCATCATTCCCGCCTTTACCCACCAAATATTTAATTTGGTTCACTCTGCATTCTTTCAGAAACCAGCCTGTCAAAACTAAGAATGCCATACCACTCTAATATAGGTCAATGCCACCAACCCGCATCCCGATGAGTTAGAAAAATACCTGTTGTGTCATGGTCTCTTGGATGTTCCTATTTTTGAAAAATGAGACAACTCCAGGCTTTCATGGGCAAAATGACACAACAGCTGTTGGGGAAATGGCTGTAAAGGAGACTCGAGTCATGGGGATTTTTAGATCCTAGTAGTATTAATTGAATTTCTCAAATAGGAGAAAGCTGTCAGTAGTGAACCTAAAACAATGATAATCTGATGATTGTTATATTGCGCAGACCCATGTAATCACTCTTGATTGAGATTTTCATAAGGTTAAACCCTAATTAAAGTGCTTTAATCTATTCCCTTTTCATGTCCTTCCTCATAATTTTTCTTCATGTATGTAACAGAAAAATAAAAGTATCTTGTTAATATACTTGCCTAACGCAACCTAATAAATATTTAACTATCCTACAATTCTCTGAAATTATCAAATACCAGAACAAGTGGTAAATATATGTATCACATATATAAAGCTTTCAGTGCAAACCTCCCTAATGGCTCTGGTCTCCGAGAGTCTGTTTCTTGGTTATCTGTATCTGAAATTCAAGAAACGAAAATTGTCTGGTAACAGTAAAATAGCCAACTAGTGACATAAGAGCCTCGCACTAACCACACAAAAGATTCCGGCTTCACTCTTGTGCACTACTGCCGGAAAAGGACATGGAATTCTCAAATTTCTGCCTAGATACTATATTAACGACAGAATACAATCGCTATGAATGTAACTAATAACCCAATTATCATATTGCATCAAATATTAGAGTTTTGAAGACAAAATTTACTTATAGAATTGGCTTATATCTGGGGAAACGGCCTGGGTTGCACGGCCTGAAAACCCTCTGAACGCTCTCGTGTTGACGAGAGCTCCTGGAAACCGGTTGAACACACGGACAGAATTGCCCCAGTCATTATGATATCCAGATTGGAATCAAAGAAACATGGCAGGGACCTTGCCCATATTCCAGAACTTGGGGTTGCTATTTGGTGGTGATTTGTAAAATTGAACGGTGATACATTATTATATAGATCTTACTATCACTTATATAGCAATACTCATCAAAGCTACTGGAAAAACTAGCAGTTCTGCAGAGACTAGTTGATAAGGGATTGTATTATAGTTGATGAGAAGTTTACTGGAAACACTTAATCATTTATACTTTTGGACTATCCTGATTCTCATGACTACGTTATGGTATTTACTAAATTAGGTAGATATATAGTATGATGAGTTTAGAGTTCGAAAGTTTATCATCCGAGGAAACAATTATGCTATCGTTAACTTTGAAAATATTGAAGTTATGTCCCCATATCTAGTCCCTATTTCTTGATACAAGTCCCTTGACTGCATCTTATCTATTTCGCATACTAGACCACTGAAGCTACATCAATATGTTTCATATGATGAATGAAAAACCATAGTAATATTAAGTTCTAATTTTCTTGGACATATCGTTCCATTTGATAGTTCCACATCTCATCTGCCGCCTTTATGAACGTCACGCAGTGTATTGAAGCTGAAGAGATTGACGAGGTAATAACGTATAGCCAAATCAAAAGCGTGGAGATTCTAATGCTAAATTCACACAGAGCTTACTATGAATTTTTGGTAGACAATATCCACTCCAGCTCCTAAATTAATCGGGGCTTCACGATAGACTTCTTGTGTCACAATGCATACCCTTAGGGTTACATACATACTAGTATATTGGTGACCATAGTTGACCCAGATGCCGAACTTCGGTACGCAGAATTGTTTATCCAGATAATCATTTTTCCCTAACTTTCAAAAGGGAAATCGATATGGACTCGACAAAAACGGCTCGTATGCAGCCCCAAGTGGAGCCTCTGCCATGCGATGATAAATCACACAAATTGGTCGCCATGCAGTTACGATGCGTATATGTTGTCGAGGTAACGGATAGTATATGCATATGAGATCTTATTGTTGTAATCAACTCATCTTCACCCATTTATCACTCAAAAAGCTTTCTTGTAACTATACATCACAATATTGCCGAGTATTCCAAGGTAGCTTTACCGGAGCGGAGTTGGTGGTTCAGATGGGTAGATATGACCAAACACAGCAGATATGCAACCATAGTATATGATAGAGAGTTACGATTACTAATATCTCACTCTGAGATACATTAATGCCTAACTAATGGGCATAGGCGCCCGGAAAAAGTGACATGCGGTGCCTCGACTACATTCTTCTATAATGTTCTCATGATCTTCGGGTTGTCGAATCCTACTGTTGAACCCGGAGCCAATGGATGGGGATGGTTGGGGTTTGGTAGCGATGCTTAGGGTGAAATATTAAATAGTCATCGTGATAAGTTTGCCTTGGAAATAGTGTTTCCATGTCCCATTAGATGTGCCTAAGTCACATTGGGTAATCTTACCAGTGATCCTTTTACAGATGATCAGCTGGTTGGATCCAACCAAAACGGCTCCTGATGTCTCCGCAATTCCCTCAGAGGATTCCATTATGGAACCCACTGAAGCCCAACCAAATACACATTATAAGTAGCTGTCACGTTTGTTCAGAGCAACTCTCATCATGGAATAATTCAGGTTACTGGGCTATTGAATTGAAGTGATGATGTGTAGACATCTCGAAATTACCTATTCTGGCGATCCAAGTTTTCGATGACGTCATTGGTCAATCTCGACCCGCGCTAAGGATTCGAGAGCAATAGAAGACTTCTATTTTGAATGCTGCTAACAATCCCGATACTAAAAAGGAATAAAAAGGAAAGAACAAATTCAACGAAATCTCATAATTCATTGTTATGCAAATGTCATCTTATATTTGGTAGGGCGGCAAACAGGAGGTGGATTACCATATACCATGTATTACTGTGTCTGACAACGGAACTGGGGTCAACAACACTTCAGCAAGAGGACGATAGAACCACATACCTGGATACTATCAATTTATGGTGTCGGCGATGATGAAGTATTGATACTATTTCAGTGCAGTTCTATGTTCAATTCTATTGTATTGAATGTATGGGGTATCATGATATTTCCTGGATAACTCCCCATCTCACTTTCACATATGAATGAAAACTTCCTATCTTGGTATTTTATGCTGGCAACATACCCGGATGTTCCACAATCATTTATTTGGCCACGGGGCATTTCTAGATCCTATGTATAGTTGCAACTGGCTCAAAGTAGACTTAAGCCAAAGGAACTGAACATGGGAACTCTGTGCCACCAAATAGGAACGATTAATGCACAGGAGGGTTGGTCACTGCTAGGTGGGGGTTATGTGTGAGCAGAGGGGTTATGATGCGGACTTACTGTGTATACCTATAAGTGAGACAATGAGGTAGATATACGGTGGGGTATGCGGGATCATTGAATGGGCCTGTATTCTATACTAACTAGTGATCCGTTACTATCTCTTCAGACTAAAAAGCTTTTGGAATGAGGTACACATGGGGATCAGAACAATCCCGGTAGGTGTGAGTAGGGAATGGCACACTAGGTAACTTGCGGTACCTCCCACATCTGAAGGTCACAAAGTGTCCCATGGCTATATGAAGTGATAGGTATGTGTTGTTTTATTGTTAATGTGAGAGACCAGAACAGATATCTGGTTGCTTTGACAACAACCCAGTCTCCTGTCGTATATTCCGGATGATGGCGTGGAGCCGAGATCTTGTAGTATCATGAACTGGGTTTTCTCACTTTCATTGTGGCCTGATGTGACCAATATATAGCCACGGGGGCGAATTAGTATCACAACGTCGCAACGCAGCCCTTTGTGACATTTGCTAAGATTCTTTGGTTGGCGCATAGGGCCAAAGATTGAAGTTTACCAACGAAGGATGCCGGCCAACTACTTGAAGAGACAAATCTTCGTATATATGTACGAACAACTCATTCTATATACACAACGCTGGATAGACTCCGACCCATATCACGCTATACCGGCGATGGCGTGCATTTTGCGGAGTTTCCTCAAGCCACATAGACGTCTGTCTGTATACGCCTATATGTGTCTCACTAACATTGTCCTTGCCTATGCAGCAACAGACGTTTTTGTCCTGGATGACAGTGAAGAGATTCAGACGAACCTTGACTTGTTATGACTTATCAACCTTACGTCCTTGTCACGGAAGGAGTTTGTGTGTGGTGTCGATGAAAATACTCTACGCGATCCGAGATGCATACTACGACATAGCATTCAACAAAGAGGGCGGATTGGTAAAGGTGTAATGTTTTGGTTATGGACTGGGTGTGATATGAAAGGCTTTGGAAGTTATTGTGACGGAAGGCTTTCATAGACAACTAAACCTTTCGCCTGAGATGGGTATTTGCGAAATACCGAGACAGATGTGTATAATAACAGGGCTGCAACTATATAGTGAATTACTGATCCCCGTTTATGTCGGAACCTGCATATATAGTGACTGGCGGTAAGCTTGAAAAGTACGACTGTAGGCCGTTGAGGTATGAGGGTGAAGTATAAGTCAAAGTCGTGGGTGCCATCTGGAGCTTCTCATCCCCTCAAAACCCCTTGCCCTTCAATGGGTTATCCTAAGTAAACTGCATATGTGTAGATAGCACCAAAGTTGATGGCTACGGTAGCAGTTGTTAACATTGGAGTAACATCTTATGTGATGACCACAAGTTTGATCGTGAGTTATATCTCTAGAACTACACCCCTTGTTCTAATTGCAGGCTATCTGCTCATATGTGTCTGGATACTTGCATAGCTAGATATACCCCTTGTTGACATTTGTTTCTAATTTACGTTCATCTGCGGGGTTCACGCTAGAAAGTGCCAACGAATTGTGCTATAGTCTTCGTTACTAAGTGCAAGCGGGATGCTTGAGTCCGGAACAGGAAATCTGTCCTAACGTGAAGTGGAGATCTTACGCAAAACCTCTTGTCATGGTTGCATCCAAAATTTGGAGACTACAGTCAATAATAGAGTAGTGTACCTACCATATATTGACACGTTTTAACAAAGCTGATGCGTCATGACTCTTTGTTCTTTGGTTCAGTTAGGAGGCTCGAACTTAGATCAACAAAGTACGAAATGATTGAAGTATTGAGTCGGTAAGATGGGGAAGACGCCAAATATAGTTACAGAATGATGAGTGAAATAAAAATCATCTTTTAGTCATAAGAAGTGTCAAATGGAGGAGTTCTAGGTATCATAGCGTCATGCAAGTAATGCATAAGTACCAAAACAGACATTGCTCGAAAGCATAGTCTCTAACAACCAGTCCTTAGAATATCTATTAGATTGAGAACTGAAAATATAGCTTACAGGGCACTACTAGTGACTGAATTTGACGGATCCTTTGACGGATACCAAATCTCATTTGTATCTATAGAGCATATGTCAAAATGACCGGCTCATCACATTTGTTGCCGCAGTCTGTCGAAAAAGTGCCATTTTCTGATCCTCTAGGGTAGGTGAATACGAGATAAGCACACCATGTGTACAAGTTGCACCTACATTTAGTACAATAAAAAGTATCTTTGTTCCGGGTACAAATAAATGCCAACTACATATATCGCCAAATCTAGTGCTTTATAGAGACGAGAATACATAAACTGTTTGACTTCGAGGGAATATGGGAAGATGGATGTGCGATGGATGGGGCCTGTCATGAAGAGGAGGGAACAATATTTCAACAGATCTAACTGATGAGATACTAGATTGATCCAAGTTATAGGACGTTAACATTTGTCATTGGTCACTATATAGAGGGGTAGATCAAAAAAAGATGATACTTTCTCTCGACAGACCATGAAATACACGCGACCAAGTTCTACTAGTTCCAGCCCATCAGCAATCTGCTGGAGGTGGTCGACGCCCTGATATTCACACCTGATCAGCCAGGATGACTCCAGTAACATAAAATGGACAGACAGTCCTCTAGCTAGTCGAAAGGTCTGATACCTTCTATGACCTCTGAGTAGGTGGGATAGTATAATTTCCCGGCTCATCCGTTCGGTGCGATCCACCTAAGCCCCCATAGTGTTATCGAATTCATGATTACCTACTATAATTCGATCATTTTATCACAAACGCATCATCAATATTGTGATATATCGAGTCAGAAATGAATCCAGAAGAGTCGATCCAAGAAGGAAGGGTTGAATTTACATCACTATGATCCACTTGGTTATGTGCATAGCCATTTTCTCAACATCTTTCCGAAATTGGCGTGAGTGTATAAATGCTACGTGAGGGTGTTAACTCAAGAGTTAGTTTCATACACGCTAAAATCACCCCAGAGAAGTGATATGACATATGCAGACAACCAAGATTTCGAACACATGTTATCTATAATCACAAGCCAAGTGTACTCATAGATACGTATTAGGATAAACGAGAAACATGTCCTGTAGGTTTACAAACAGGGCGACCAGTCAAATTTAGACATATGGATAGAGATCTCGTGAAGGTGGTGAGGTTTCCTGATGATGTGCCGCATTCCGTTGTATATAAAAGAATGTTATGGATGGGTAAAGGCTGGAGGTTGGGGCGGGGAAGTGCTTATGGTGGGCCATGATTGGAGCAAGTTTTGACGTCGGAACCCGCATTAAAGCGTTCCCGACTGGTTCTGCAAGCTGATTATTGACAGAAGAGACCACAGACTATGCAATGCTAGGACACATCATTAAGTGCGTGTTCAGATCCTACAGGATGTCCTTGTGTGTGTAAAGGCTAATTTTAGTACTTCTCGGGCAGGAGGTTGACGGTGACGGGTTAGAATGCGAGTGCTTTGATAGGAAGGACATTCTTGGAACAGGTTTCTTCCTTGAATATTCTCAATGAGCGTTATATTTACTCAAGCAATATAGCCTAAGCCATTTGCCCGCCCGTCAATATCTCGATAATGACGGTCATTTTCTCAGTATCTCAGACCTATGCCCTGGGATGTTCCTTACTTAATGTAATAATAGGCTCCTTTCCTCTATACTCTAACCTCCTGTGACTCCGTAGTTTGTCCGATTTTGACGGCCGGTTAGATGGTAGGAAGACGATAAGCGCAGTTTAATCTGTGAAAAGTGGGAAGAATATGTAAAAACTCTACTAGAAGGTAATGTAGAGACCCTTATTCAATAATCCCCCATCGAGTCCTGCCAAGAAGGAGCCGTGATAATAGTGGGGTCTATGGGATACAGACAATCAGCACGATGCTTTGAGCGTCTAACAGGAACCCTAAATTCTATATTTCTATTGCTTTCTTTTTCTTTTTCTTTTTCCCTTACCTTTTCATTGAGTGAAGAATTTCAACATCCGATCAAACGTAGGAATGAATACAGGCCTTAAGATGAAACCCTTGACATGAGAATTCTCTAATATAAGCGGCTTGCTATGAGTGATGTCTAGTTTGTGACACCACGGAGAAATATTAAAGGACAGTTGAGATCGGATTCAAGTCCACCTTCACACACAATGGAGGCGATAGAGCTCAAAAACTCTACTCATGATGTCCTTGTCTCCAGCCATACCAGAATGGCTCTTTCCCACTACTCACCGGAACCAATGTCGTCCCGCCGAGACAATCCATAGCTCTGCGTGTATTGCTCGCTTCTTCACGTCATCACCCAAATGATAACAGCCACAATTACTTCGAACAAACCTGTAACTGAATGTTAGTTACCTAGCTTAACCCTGTACCCCACTAACCGTTCACACAGCCCACTTCAATACAGATGGATGGTTCTGTTGCTACGCTACAATGTATAGCTGATGGTGTATAAAGGATAGGCAGATAACACTCAATCTAGTTCAAATTTTGATTGCATGTAAACATATTTAAGCATCTTGAGCAGACAATACGCTCTATTTCAGTCCTAAACAAATACCATAAACACTCATTTTTAGGCCACTAGATATAGCCATGCATTGTTAGCACCGCTACATAGGTAAATAGGACTTGCCTGTTTCTTGCATATCCTGTCTTGTCAGTCTCATTAACCCCCACTGAGAAATCTCTCATGATATCGTCAGAATAAACTTGTCTGACAGTGTAACTACACGACAATTGTTGATACGGAACTGTAGTTCTTTCAAGTTAAAAAGTGACGAGTTTGAAGGGTTAAAGCATATCTTCACTACTCTCAAGCTTGAATATCTATGAAATTTACTACTTTAATTACATGTTGATGGTATTGGAGTTGCTCTCTCTTTCCACAATATCTACTTGGTATCCAAGCCAGCAAGGACATGTTGGCCTACTCACCACCATTTTGATGCAACAACAAACGACAAAACTGCTAGTGACCTGAGACCATTTGCATTATCAGTTCTTGGAAAGATACAACAAACTCGTCGTTCTTAACAGGCAACCTCGGAGAACATGAAAGCACGAGGCAGTTTTGTGAAGAAGTCATTTTGAGTGTACGGCGTTGTGGAGTTTCCGGAAGTTGCCCTGGATTTGGCGAGTGATATTCCAACCGCATAAGTTAATGTAACAAATAATAAACATATGCTAGTAAGCTTGTATGATTTTATCTCAACATATAGCCGCTCCAAGTTGTTCTTGGGTTTATTCTGGTGATCGATTGCATATTGGGCATTTACAAATCGCGTGCAAAGGTCCCCATAGATGGAGATGGCAGTCAAATCTAAGGGTTATTGAGAACTAGCTTGAAAGATTTCATTCAAGTGTCACTGAGGGGTATAGTTGTTTATGGTAATCAAAGATTGGTGTTACAGTGTAAGTCAAGTCTAGACTAACATTACATACGATAATTGCTAGCAGTCGCAAATTATTGACCCCCAAAAGGTAGATCAAATTGCAGCCTAGGATTATACTCGTTTTTTTATCATGACCAACTGCTATGCATGTTACCATTCAATACAGCCCCAGATACATAGAACCGATTTAGTGATATCATCATGTCACTCAATGTGGAAAATAGGGGCGATATTAGAGTGATGAAAAAATGTAATTCAAAAGAAAAATGGTACTAAACTAAGAAAAAGAGATCAAAACAACAAAGTGAAGAAAAATGCAGTAAACCAAAGCTAAATAAGTCTGATATGAAAAAAAGCCCAAATTCCGTCCCATATGTTGTGCCAATTTGTTATCCATAATTTCCAAATGTAAGAGTTAACCAAAAACAGCCAAAATCCTAACTATACCGGTCGGCAAGATTGCTTTTTGCTCTCAGTCAATCTGATGTATTCGCCGTTGTAGTCCTGTTTAAATGAAAGGGAAGAGGAAAGTCCCTACGAAAAATGATAATTATCCTCTGAAGGTGGGGTGTTGTTTGGGGTGTTGATCCTAGGCTTATAGACACCTGATAAATGTACTGAATATGTGAAAATGTGAAGCGGGAAGCGTGACAGCAGGCCCGGGCTCGTAGTTATCGAAGAGCAGATAGATTGCATCGGAGTCTTGGGTGACAATATCCATGGCTGCACGAAGCGGGGATATGCATCACGGAGCGGGGAAATGGGAGCTAGGAGTGCATAGGCGTCTAGACTATATGCTCTCAACGCTTTGATTGGAGCGAACCGGGTGACCCAGAAAAATGAAATGGGGAAGGAGATGAGAGGAGAAAGCGAACGATAAAAATAGAGTTGAACCAAGGTTAAGAACCGAATGGTATTGATGCGACTCAAGACCGGATTGCAAATACAAATTTTGGATACTAGTTGAATAATGTAGGGAAGGTCAGTCGTTGTGGTCATTCATTCATGACAATTTTAGGTGTGACTGCAGTCAAACAGGCCGAGCCGGAGTAGGCTGAAATTAGTGCCCACGGTGAGATGCGTCATTTATCTAGTAAACACCGGTGATACAGACGAAGTGTGCGGCTTCTCCGTGATTTGTTTCTCACTGGTGGCCTTCTGGTCGCTGACGGAAGTGCTCTTACGATCACGGAATCGAACGAGAGGCTCACCCTTGTCATCGGTAAGCGTTGATGAGGGCTGCGGAGGGGTAACGAGACGAGCGTTATCATCCTCATCACCATCGGCACGGGAGCCCCAAGAGGTCTACAATACAGTTGTGTTAGTGATGGCTCAAAAGTGCAATTGCCCATGTGTTATCGAGTCCGCAATAATAAATTCAAAGGAAACTACCCTGCATGGGTAAGGACCCAGTCCTAAGTGCAGGGATTGTCATGATACTCGGACGCTTATTTAGGAGTTGAAAGATTTTTGTTGGTCCACAAAGAATTTGTATCTAGAGGGACTTCAAGAAAAAAGAATAAAAATCTTACCATCTTCAAAGTCATCAGTGCATGGAGCTTGATCAGACCATGAAAGTAACCAAAGATAATAGAAATGGGCAGGAAGATCATCAAGCGGTAGTCCTGGCGGAAAAGACCCACAAGCTTGACAACCTTGGTGAAAGCGAACATGAAGATAAGCTGGGCAGCAACAGCAGAGACCCGGCCCTTCTCCTCCCACTCCTCAGTAGCTCTCCAGCAGCTGTAGACGAGGAGGGGGTCAACAAGGAAGGCCAGAGAAGTAAAGGTCGCGATGTGCAGAGCATAGGTGCACCACACTTGCTGACTATAAACAAAGAGGGGTATTCCCGGTTAGCCAAGGATTCTTCTTCCTTTCAAGTAACATTGTTCGTGGTTCTCGCTATGTTTTCCCATCCCGTTTTTTTTTTGCTTGAGAACCTGTGATCGTGCATATATGTCTATCTGTTCAAATCAGGCCGGACACATATGAGGAGCGATATTTGTGCTTCTGCGATGCGTGAACAACGGTGATATATGTGCCTCCTACATATGCATGCGGTACACTGGTAGGAGAGGGCCCACTGAATGCTATATTCTGAGCGACATTCCTCCATGCCAGGCTATTGACTTCGTTTACCATGCTTATGCAGAGGTCACTCCGGCCTAGGCTTGCACGAATGGAGGGTGGAAGTGTACACATGCAATCCAACTTGACAATCGAAAAAGCTGCAGGTTCATATGTACTCGAGGAACAACAATAGAAGTAATAACACTTATGCTGTCAAATAAAAACAATCACACAGAATAAGGCAAAAATAGATGATAACATTACCATGCAAGAGGGATATATCCTGCAGAGGTAAGGAAGAGGGGTCAAACTCGCATCGGATAGCCATAGAACTTCTACAGCTACCAACGTCTGAACTTGGCCCAGACAATCACCACCGCGTTCCAGAGTCAAAGAAACACAGAAATGGGCAAAGAATATCGGGAAGTTGGACTTGGATTTGTTGCCAATATGCATATAGACCCAGTCTAATCGCTTCATACAATGTGTCAAAAACAAAAATAGCTGGAATGAGACTTACGTAATCACATGACGCTCATGGACGAGAGAAGTCCAGTTGCTACGCCAGTTGCTGCGGGCCCATCTAGAACACTGGAAGAGGAACTTGTAATTGTTTTCCAGGGTGGTCTCAATTTGGCACTCGTCCTCGTACTGAATCCAAGTCTTCCAGCCGTGGCTGACGAGCCAGCGGGTGACAAAGTTGTCATCGTCAGCGTTCAAAACATATTGACCCCAGCGCTCCTGCTTGAAAGCCTCGAGGAAGCCGCCGCTGGTAAGAATTTCACGGCGATAAGCACCAGTACGACCAGACATGCAGGAAGTACCGCCATCGATGTTGTGGGTAGCCGAGATCTCGAAGTTGCGACGTTCAATGTAAGCAGCACCGAGCCAGTTCCAACACTGAGTAGCCCAGGAGCCGACACCAAATTCCATGCGGCGGACTCTCTGGCAGGTACCGACACCACCGATGCGGGCATCATATTCAAAGGGAGCGAGCAGCCAGTTCAGAGTCATATGGGGCCAGGTAACATCATCGTCGGCCATGACAATGATCTCAGTCTTCACCTGAGGCAGGGCTTCGCACACCTGCATACGCTTGTTGGCAATAGGGATAGCGAGCACCTGGATGTTCTTGTTGCCCAGAGTTTTGACCAGATTCTGAAGGTCATCGACCTTTGGGGTAGTGGTAACAAGCATCAGCATGTACGGGTCAGTGGCCAGAATAGACTGCAGCGAAGGGCGAAGTTCTTCGAAGTTTGTGTGGATGGTGGGCACGATGACAGTGACATCCTTAGACGTCAACTTAGGCTTTTCAGGGAGAGGGTAAGACTTGTAACACCAATGACTAACACAATGAACGAGGAGTCTCACATAGCGGTGAAGCCTGTGATATTGTGGTTAGCACGATGCTTTCGGTGGCAATCTCAGGAGTCCATTTTCTAGTGCACATCAAGTTTTCTTTATCGGCGTTGTATCGATTTTAGGTGCCAATATCATTACTTTACAAACTAGTTCCAAAATTTAGACGGTCTTTCAGGACACAAAAGACCGTCTCGCATTGGCCAACAAAACCATAAGATGCCCTGTTTGATAGACCAGGGTCCTACGCCAGAACAGGGTGGCTTGTCTGCGAGAAATCGGCCAGAGTCCGAGTGTAAAAAAAACTCGAGAACACTAAAGGAATAGGGAATTTGAACTTACCAGATGACCCAGAAGAAGATGTTCCAGTGGAAGGCAGTGTTGTAGGCCTGCGCTCCATACAGAGCGGAGTCCAAGAAACCACCAATCGTCATTTTGGATAATGAAGAAATGAAGTGCAAGTTCTCTGCTGTGGTACGGAACAAAACTAGTATAGTAGTGATGTGTCTATGGAATTTTTCTAGGGGCTACGTTAATATCAAATACCAGGGCCTTTCATTGGTGGGAAAGGTCTATGAAAACTCTGAGACCAGGAAATAAATAAGAAAAAACTTACGATGTGGATATGTGTTTGTGATACAATAAGAATTTGTGTGAGAGTGAATAGCTAGCCGAGTCTTTCACCTAGACATGACTTAGCACCAGTAACAGCTCACGAGCCAGATTACCAATGTGAGGGCCTCTGGAAACTAGAGGACTCGGGAGTGTTTGAGACAATAGTCAAACACCAAAAAAAAATATGAAGATGAAGAGTGTTTATCAATTCACAGATCTGACACTATCTCAATACCTCGTTATAACCACTAGTAGGTACGTAAACGAGTCCGACAAGTTAATCTTTTAAGATAACCTAGAAAGAGATGCAGTAAAACGAGTGGTATCAAGTATCTGATAAGGCACGAAGTCTAAGCCAAAGTCAGATACTGATGTCAAATATAGGCTTCGTTTCACGGAAGACCTGGCAGATAACGATGGGATGGTCCAAAGTATGTAGTACAAAGGATCTAATAAAAGAATAATAGGTTCAAAAGATGGGGTGAGTGAAAGGATGAACTAATACCAAAGAATAAGGGTAACAACAAAGAAGGTGTACTACTTGAAGGTTCAACACCAAATCAAGATGATATAGGGAATAAGGTGGAGACCTCACTAGATAAAAGTAGAGCGATGGTCAATGAAGACGCAAGAAATTAGATGTATAATAGACGACTAGATACAAGAACAACGGAAAGAAATAGCGGACAATGGGAATCCGGGCCCGCACGACATATATATGGAGTTGGCTTTATGCTACTTCATACTGACCTCAGCGTTTTAAGTACTCAAAACATACAGAGATTCGCTACTTCAACGGTATGGGGTGCTTATTTTATTCACACACCAGTTTAGTAAACATGGGGAGGTGTGAAATAGAGTTAACAGCATTCCAGGGTGTGCACTCAATATTATTTACTCTGCTGAACTAACACCTCCAGAGCTATCAGTTAACTAATTAAACAACTTTGTAATATTTACTTCGAACTCCAAACGGTAAAATAAACGACAGAGCTTGCCAGAATATTATAATGAGATTTTTACTCTATAGATAAGTGTACATAAGTTCCTATCAATATCGCCAAGTAATATCGCCGAATTCATTGCTGCGCACAAAACGAATATCAGAATTTCTTGATAGGCGTGAATTAAGGAATCGCTATGTTTACATAGTTTTTCTCTCGTCTTTGATCCTAATCCAATCAAAAGGCTTCGATATCAACTGTGACTGCTTACAGACTAAATACTATCCATTTCTCTTTAAAAGCCTGCACCATACAGACTACAGTACCAAAGAGTCACTTCACTCAGCCAGCCTTTGCCTCAACGTCATCAAGTACTTAAGACGAATAGCATTTCGTTGTATCCAAATTGCAAGTTACTTATACAGGTACATACATCTTAATTGATTGTAATTGTCAGGCCTCCTCGGCATTCGAAGGCACCTTTCAGCCCGCTCTAATCCATGGGACCAATCATGGCTCGTCGTGTAACTTTATAAATCCATACGATCCCCATAGGCTATTTTTATTGCTGGCAATGACGAATTCAAAAGGTCTAATTTCCTCCGTTTACATTGTGTACGACCGGACAGCAAGACGATTGGCAGAATCCCGCCACACTCACAGCACAACTATTACTCGAGTACGAGAGGGATCTGATCTAGGTCACTCCCGCTTCATGCACGAGGGGTCTTGAAAATCAACGATTCTCCGTTGTTCCTCCCGCTTTAACACTTCCCACGGATATATGTACATACATACATACGCACATATGTACTAAGCATTAAATATATGAGTGCATCCTCCACTCCCGCAACGTCTGCTCAGGGAGGCTTCAGCCTCAAGACCAAATTCATCATCCAAGCCTCTGATGTGATAACAGAGCTCAATCAAACTAGGGAGGAATGTGGCAAACGACCTGAAGTTGTGCAAAAGTATATTGCTTTTTCGACCTTAAACATCTAAGCTATGAATTTTCCATTTTTGGCTGTGTCGATTAAGCAGATTGCTACACTACATATCAAGAATTATATGTGGATCTGAGCCCTGGCCATTTTGACACCTCAAGGGATTTATTCTACACAGCGGCTGTGTCTTTCGTGGCATGAGGGAGAAATCGATGTGTAACAAGATCAAAATATCATGAGTCTAATGCTTGCTTGCCATCTAGGATTTGCTTTGGAGGTTTCCGGTTTTTTCCTGTGCTTACCATGACATGCTTGCCATTTGTGTAATAAACGGAAGCCTAGGACAAATCTTGAAGACTTTTCTCTCTTTAGAAACTTCAAAGAACAGATAATCAGGCTCCACCCCACATGTCGGACGAACACTGCCAATCCCTTGTCTTTTTTCCCTCTCGAATATCGGTATATCTCGGCGAATGGCTCGAATTCGAAGCACTCTTTTATCCAAGTAGTAATACACCCTCAAGCACACACCGTCTGGATCCACAGCAATTTTATTTTGCGGTCGACCATCCGTAGTGGACACATTATCGTTGTACTTCACGCTCAGTTGCATCCGCAAGAGAACAACACAGCATGTATCCAGGATTCTCACCGGCTCCACTTAATCTGCCTGATTGTCGCAGCCCGGACTCGAACCGGTGGATATCCCACTTATATTCACAAAACCAAACTCCTGCTGTATATTGCAAGGCAAATGGTGGAGACTGGCAGAGAGATAGTTATGTATTGTAGAAGAGTGGAAGTATTCTGGTGTTGTATGAAATCACGGTGGCTCTGTGGTAAGCAGTAGTTAACGATAATTTTCTAAAACTAGTACTGGTCTAACCGCATCACGTTGATATGACATCAAGAAATTTTGGGGAAGTCAATATATCGTGACTCGGCGCATTTTTCCGAGAGTAGCTTGCCATTCCTAATTCAACTCGTTATGCCCCCAAGTCAATGAACATACCTAGAAGTCCCGGAATGGCATATCGATCATGCACCATAGTCTTAATTATTTACTATATTCATCATATCGCCTCTACTATTCAAACATTTAACCTATCTCCATCATTCTCTCAAGTTCTTTTTTCTTTGGGAATACCTGGTTAGAACCCCGGAATGTCGTATTCTACGACGCGGTCTGCAGCGAAGTTGGCGCATGGAAGACATAGGTCGTGGGCAAGCCGGCCAACCTCGTGTTTGGAACAGGCTAGATCCAAACCGCTCCTGTTCGCAATCTCAAAAACTACCTCAAATGGAAACTGACCGCTCCTCTCAGCATTTCATATGGGTAGTAGCTCGTTTGGCAGTGGACAAATTAGTGCAATGGAATATTATTGGTGGCGAAGCATGGCTCAGTCACACAAATCTTCCCAGATGTTAACTTCCATTGTGACACCAACGTGTCTTTCTATGTAGATACACAATGAATATAGTTCGGAGATGGCCTGGGGTATCGTGACGGCATAGCCGGGAAATTATATCATGATACTGAATTTTTGTTAACTCTAACATATATCATCACATAAAGTAAGTAAAGTATGTGTGAGATCGGTACAGAAGTGCACAATCATTATAGTCTAAATATTTCCAATATTATGAATAAAAATTTACTATACTACTGAGCCTTTTACAAACCTAAAGGCGGCTTCATAATAATTATCACCTTGTCTTGTTTATCTATAGCTAGATTATAGCCCTGCTGCTTACTTTGAGGCGAAGCTGCATACATAAATTTGCTTTTGCCTTTATCAGTCTTTACCTTCAGACGGAAACGGAAGTCTTGCATATACACATAGTCCTGGAATGTGAGACGACCGCTAAAAAGGTAATGATCTGAAGGTTTAATGTCCTTTCAGGGGATTTTAGAAAGATGAAGGGAGTGTTTCATAAGTTAGTCTTCTACACAAGATGCCATGGGCAATTGTTGTTGGGAATTGCTACGCTTCCATCCGATGGCTGCGTTTTCCCACATATCCTCCCACAGAGTTGTTACTTCAAAATACTCCATCGGATGTGTTGTTATTCTATATAGAGTTTTTATTACAATGACTAAGTGGTTGTATCCGTCTTCCAATGCCACACCATGCCTCTCTTTCTCTTCTATTCTAGCAACGCTTCGTACTCGAGAAAATTCTCTTCTCTTCAATAAGCCTTCTATTGATATAACCTGACAGCAGCTCATCACCTTCCTATCCAACGCGAACACCGCCCTAACTTAAAATGTAAAATCGCATGGTTACATGTTAATGTCTGTCTGATCCTGGTAGCCACACTCATCTCACAATTCCCTCCGCAATGCTCCATATTGATTGTCCTGGCTCCCTCGCATCTCCGGCTAGCTAGCAAGCAGAGTAGGAACAACAGTAGAACACAACACATACATTTGCATCGTCTAACAAAGACTGAGGTAGTACAATCAACCCTCAATTGATAGGTTCATACCACTAGCTGCCTTTTCAACCAAACCTGACACAGATGTCGAGATGTACCCAGGCTTGTCGGGATATCAGCAGGCTGTAGATAGAAGTAGGTACCTGGCGATGTGCATATTCGTCTCGAATTAGGTTGCCTATTAATTCCTGATACCCCGGAGGGATCATAACTATGGGGATGCTTTAGCTCCTTCCGTGATGGTGTTCTTCTAATCTCATAGTTGAATCGAGCCAGGGGCCCACATCCCCAAACTGCTTCGCAATCAGGTTTTGTCCGTCAAGTCGAGGTGTCTATGCGTTAGTGGCGGGTGTAGATGCTCAGGGTACGGAACGTTCCCTGTTGAGCCTACGCTTGGAGGGCGGGGTCGTAGCTCGGAGAAACTATCCAGCAGAAAAAGTGGCTGGAAGCATGCGAGATCAACATAATTGTGAATAACCTGTGAATATCCGGGTTTCTTCCGGGGTTCTAGAAGAATTTAGCATACCATGATCTTCATAGCCACGTACTGTGGAAGTCCACGCGTGTTCTATGCGTTAAAAACCTCTGGTCTTTTTTATCAAAGAACCATGAAGGCCTTAGAAACACCGCCGTGATTCCGTGATTCGAGCCAATCGTGTACCCATGTGGGATATGGAAATTGGAGCAATCATGACATAACATCAGGTCAGCAAAAGTATCCATACACGATGCTAAACTAAATTCGTAGCGTCTGGTTCTTGAATCATATGCCAGACACCTATATTGGAAGATATATTGTAGACAATAAATAAGCTATGTGCAAACTTTCTGACCCCTAACGATCGTGCTAGACTTACTGTCGCCTACAACCAGTATCCTTGGAGCTATTTTATTGATTTCACCCAGGCTTTTTGAAGAATGCTATTCCATGATACCGTAGCTAGAAAGGACCGGGCCTACAATAGTACTTGATTTTCGTGGGTAAAACGGCCCGGTCCTTTTCAGTTTCGGGATGATAATATACCGTTAGGTAGTGATATCAATGGATGTGAAGCTTGACGATATCAGCTGTGAATAATTTGCGAAAAATATCTCTCATCCAGTCACATAAGCTAACCCTGTCTGCATCTCTCGTTCTTTGATATATGGGATATGATAGGTTGAAATATGAAAGTTAATTAAAAGGTCCGCTTGCTACCCGCCCGTCATCAAATATCCATATTCCATCCTATGTGTAAGCTTCCTTTGTCACGGCAGAGATAAAACGCTAATCTTTGTATGGCTTTCCAGTCATTCTATGAAGTCAGCGGCGTATTCATGTCGGTATATCAAGATTGGATATTGGTCGTTCTCCATGACCTAGTTACGGGGCTGTGCGAGCCACCCTTGAAGTTTGCAAAGACCAGTCTATCACACCCTATCAGTTAATCTTAAAGATAGATCATGAAAAGTAGAGCACGTTAACCCCAAGTCCAGCTTCGCCCGTCTACTATTAAGCGAGTACCTTACACACGTGTGTCTAAATCTTCAGCTGACTTATTTTGACAAGTGAGATTAATGACCCTCTTTTGTCGATTTTGCGGTGGCAAATATTGTCATCAAAATATTGAGTCTTTAGTGCCGTTCATGCTCGAAGAATTTGAATATTACCCAATGGAATGCTTCTTTCTTCACTTTTAGTAATTTCCTGTATCTCATCAAGCACTTGCGGGAAAATCCTTCTGGTTGAGTCCACAATGGGATCCACTCTAGTTCAAGGCCCTTGTTCCTAGTTGAGCCTATTGTTCTGTCGAGTCCTCGAGTTGGAAAAGTGGACTATCCGAGTCCTAGTATGAAAACCACTGAACAATATCTCTACCATTTAACACCTGTCTGTATGGCCTCCTAGAGGAGAATCTTCGGATTAACATTGATTTGCTGTTGATATTGATCTGATACAAAAGCACTTGGCAACATTTCGACTATCCTGAAAAACCTGTTGATTATATGTGTTGCTTCTCATCAGTTGTACCGGTGTAATAACATGCCTAACAAGGGAAGCAATAAATATGAAAATACTAGAATGGAGAAGAGTCGCCTTGTATTCCGCGGATTATTAAATCAAATCCTCCCTGCTCTGTACCACGATAGTTGAACTACGAACAATGTCTTGTGTAATGTTGACACCACTAATTAGGCTGCAAATATCAAATTGGATGGGGATCAAAGCCTATTATCCCGCAATTTACGGTATGGTACGAGAATCGGAGGGAAAGAAATCAAGTTCCAAACATTATAGAAATAAACCTGCAACGGATATCGCAATTATCATGTTGAATAAGGATGAAGTTAATGTGATTAGAGGGTAATGGCTGGTGAAAGAAACAGTAAAAGATCTGTAGTTATTTTTATGAACCAGTACAAAATATAAAGAAAATAACAACGGAAGATTCGCAGATTAAGCCAATAACTAGCGTAAATTCCAATACAACGCCACACACCAACCACATTCCTCTGGAACGTTGCTTCAAGCCCTCTTTGGTCTGACAGCACCCATCAATGAAAGCAAACCACAAGTGATACTCGGCCCTTCTCCGATCCAGGTCCGGCGTCGGTTCCATGAATTTCGCTACCCATCCTGGTGGAGATAAGACTCCATTTTATCTTCGGCCAGGGCCCCGCTTTGCCATTTTTTTTTGCCCCTCCACCTCGGCCACCGCCGTTTCCTAGCTGTTTAGCGTTCCAGTGTTCTTGATTCTCTTACCGCTTATTTCTCTTCCTAGATAGGAAAACCATTTTGAGAGCAAATGCAGGTGTAGCGGTCGACCTGCTGCTGGGGTAGCAACAAGGCTAGGAGCTTTGTCGTGTACCTGAGTGTTAGCTTAGAGATAGCCAGGGTCGTACCATAATATTATCTAGGCCCTGTGAAGGTCGGCAGTATTGCTAATGGTTTATGCTTTTTCCAAAAACGGATATCCTGAAAGAAACTAGAAAATCTAGTAAATTGTGAAATATGCTTGTATCGCCCAAGTGAATCATAATACACGATGCATTTAGCATCGACAAATCATACCAAATCCGTGCCGCATTATAAATCTCAATTTTGACAGGCGCTTGGATGTCGATAACACACCTTTTCAATCCGCAATGGCTTCCGCAAACTCACGGTCCGTCAAAGTAACGCCGCCGAGGTCAAAGACCCCGCCCAAATCGCCCTTCAATGGGCAGTGTATAGATGTCGTCTAAACGTATTCGCATAACAGACAAACTTGTCGAAGCGGGACCCACGTCTCCACTCCTGCTTTCTCCTCATGACCATGTTTATATTACAACTTCATAGACCGCACAAGATGTGTAAAGAAGTGACTAGATACATGTCTGTTGTATACAAGTGGTTCGAAATGAATGTACTATGTCTTTGGTTTTGACCAACCAAACATGCACTAAATACCCACCTACATGCATCTTGCTGCATAAGTCTGTTCACTCCCTCCCTGGTTGTACATGGCCTAGAGTAATTACACGCCACCCTTTGAAGGCATTGTCACAATAGAGGATTATGACCTTCCAAGGTCTTATAATAAGGTGGAGCGTTCGGAAGGAAGTGCCCGCGGATGTCAGTAGTAGGTTCCGCTAGAAGCCAGCTCCACCCTCGAGACCGTTGTAGAAGCTATGTAACACTGGTAAGCATGCGGCCCACCTACATCTGTACATCCCAACGCACACATGCAACTCGTAATTCCGGTCAGTCCTTTTGTAGAAGCCATCCACATTCTTACGACCCGCATCGCCTGTAGCAAAGCGGGGTATGCCAACACAAAGGAGGGACAAGGTGGGGATGCGAGCACGCCTCACATTCAGATTGGCTATTGATGCATGTCGGTTGGATGTAGTATTATCCAGCTGGTAGTTTGTATGGCCATTGCGAAGCTTAGATATTCACAACACATGCAGACGATTCAGAAATTTGTAGGTAGATATGCCATCACCATCCGACGATATGCATTTCTCCTTGTTTTCAAGTACGTGTTGGTGCGTTGTAACTAACGACTTCCGGAGGGTGAGTGGAGCTGCGAAAATGAGGCACCCAATATACATCGGTGTTATAATGGGAATATGAATTGCATATATTGCGGCGGTATTTACAATACGTCGTCAAAATGGGTACATTTCCTGTTTGGGACAGGAGGTCTTGCTATTTATCCAAATTTTATTGTTTCAGAAACCGAACTTCAGAGCTATTGGTAATCAGTTAATGAATATCACCAAACGAAATTATAGTTTTGTCACACTCTGGGATCTCCTTATGCCACGAAGAAAGAAATGTCATGTCAACGTAGTGTTGTTGTAGTCTCTTAGCAAATATAGTGTTGAAGTTATCACAAGCTTGTAGTTACTTCGCCAGGGGCGTACCCGTTGTTACACCTACCCGCGGTACTATGGAGCCCTGTCCATACCAATCTGAACTCTCACGCCCAACTTCACATTTGTAGACCGCGAGAACGTTTCCTCTAGCACCTATTCCGGTCTAGACCCAGTATACTCGCATCCCATCGCCACTGCAAGGAGGGTACCGAATATAGTAATCCCGGCTTGAGTAGGATTGGCGTAGACATGATTATGCAGTCACGTGTCTATCATGTACAAGTGCCTGTTGCTGTTGGTGTGTGCGTTGTATGGCGTAAGTATACTCCTAACATAAGCCTTGCCCACGTTACTAGAACAATCAGCTGGTATCGAGAGTGGGGTTAGTCTATGTAAGTGTTTTAAGATTACCGAATCCGGAATTGAGTAAGGGGTGGCCGAATGTTTTCTCACAATGTAGAATATATCTGTGAATAAAGAGTTGATGTGATTGACAAGTCAGAAATGCACCTACGTGGGGTCTAGGTGAGAAATACATACATCAGGCGTCTTGGGGACATCGGCTGTGGTCTAGAGCGTAACAGTAGCAAACGATCTACCATGCACCATTCCCGTGGGTATGTAGGATATATTTTAGACATGTTGATACACTACGCCCCATCTAAGACCTACGTATACGCCAGTGAGACGTCCCGTTTTACCAAAACAGTAAATTCTTATCTGATTTGGTACTAGTTCCACTATGAATCAAATCATACAGGCTCCACATTCAACGACAATATGTCTGACATCTAAGCGGTATGCAGACAAGAATCATTCTCATGTATTAGTCAAGCCAAATGTTTCCTTAAGTGAAGATTATGTTGTTGAAGGTCAAATATGACACTTGTGTTTAGATGGATAAACTAGATATTCTCTTCATAATATATATTGAAGCTTTTGATTTCGCAACGATTCACTCTCGAGCGTTGCTAATGGTTTTGGAAAACGTACTCCAACTCTGAGTCCCACATTTACGCACATGGAATTCTGACAAACTACACCTACAGAGGATAGCTTGGTTCCCAATATGGGATGGCCTCGAAATAGTCGGTATATGTCAGTTATAAAGCAATACATGGAATCTCTAATGTTTGTCAATGGCTTAATTCTTTTAGCTGTATACGTGAGAATTGGCCAAGAAAATCCATCCTCAACTCTTCATGAATCTTACCGAGTCATGATACAGTAAGATCGGAGCTACATCTCCGCTACTTGGGGTTGTGTAACCATACCCCAGATCTTCATATACAGCCTCATGATCGGTTAAAAGTTAGCCCGGTGAATGCGACTGTTTAATACTATTCAAAATATTTACGTTTAAGCTATACATGTTCGATGTTGGTAGATGTTGATACTACAAAATCAATAGTATGGGCTTAGATCCAAATCATGAACATTTCGAGTCCAATTACCATGGTCCGTTAGAATTGAACGAACGAACGGATGAAATGCGTGAATTCTTTCGAAATCATGCTGAAGGAAGCCCAAATATCGACATATCTCTCCCTTTTGTCTAATTCTTATCCTAATTGAATATAGACTTGTTAACTATGCCACAACATGATCAGTTATCTAAGTTGATAGCACTCATTTTCTACCTACATCTCGTTAATGTTGCTTCATTTGACATACCAAGCTTTCCAGAGGGGTGAGAATTATGACACGCCGGCTCTTTCATTATGGCATAAAATGACATGCGCCATACTGCCTATCTCATTAGTGACCATACTTCATTTCTCTCTAGGGTATCAAAACCTGCACATATTTACCATTAAGTTAATCTCGACATCGTATAAGTCCATGCCACCTTCTGAAGATGTAGAACAATATTTCAAATAGCCTATAAGCGACTGATTAGTGTCAGTAGTCGGTGTGAGATATGATCCTGAACTTACAGAGTTGCGTTTCGCTCGCGTAGTAAGTCAGACTCAAGAGTTTGCTAGGGTCACTTCTAATGGTTCGGGAGCTATTTCAACGTGAACTCCAGCTTTTCTGGGCTTCAGTACATACTCTCCCTATCATTTGGTCTAAAATTATGGAGTTTCATAGGTAGTTAAAGGGAAGGCCCATCAATGGAAGTTCAAAGTCTATTTTGTTTCATTCTAATAGAAATGAAAAAGACATAATTATAATACCAGAACCAAAAGAACCTAATTCGTATAGTCCAATTACAATTAGTGACTACTTTTAGTGATGAGATGACGTCAAATGAGTATCTAAAGAGGGTTTTACGTGTAATAAGCACAAAAATAATGATGACTCGCATGTTGCGGATGAACAATCGAGTCATCTTGATGATGATCCTAAGTATTAGTATCAGATATTTGGCTAAGATATAAGTCACAGATTTTCTAAATGTTGAAATGATGCCTTAAATTAGCATTTGCTTTATTCCTAGATCTGTGCTACGGCTGGGTTGGACTGTATGTATCTGCCGTAGGGGAATCACATGCTAAACATCAAGATATCCTCATGATACAAGATTCATATTTCATCTTATGTCATGTTCAATATTTCTCAGCACAAATCAACTCTACTTATTTAATCTTCCAATTCCAACAAGCTCGATATTTGGGTGAGAATCGTCGGTTATGAGCCTCAACTAGACTTCAAGATCGTAACAACATCACTGTTTTCCATGCCATTGTCTTGACAAATATGACTGAACCTTAAATCATACTCTCAGGTCCAACACAAGTAAACTGGGCACGTAGAATCTCTTTTATTGGCTCATTACATTTGTACCTCTCAATGACTCATGTCTCTTTGTAAATCAGTCAGCCTCTATAAGTCCTAGTTTGGTGCATAAAAGAGATAGAGTCGCAGCCTCATCTAGCCCGTCACGCAATTTTTGAAGTTTTTGATAGCACTCAGGTGGAGTTCTAGGCTACTTTGTACTTGCAACGTGATTTTGATGGCCAAACTGAAATGTAACCTTATGCTAATCACATGTCCTGGTAACAACCATGCACGTGAGGCAGGGCAAAGATAACGCCCAATCATATAAGTCAAATACCAGGTTCGGTAACATAATAAAAATTCGGGATCTAAAAGCTCATCCTATAATATCTTGGAGAGGCGACTTTAGTTGCCATCTTCTCGTCATGATAAAAGTATTCAAACCCCACACAAAGCCAACTCTATGCAAGCCAGTTAGTTATCAGGAATGTACTAGCACTCAAGAGACTAACTCCGGAATACTCGAGATAGATTCACGGTATGACAATTGTCCGCTTATGATATAACATACTAACAGATAGTAAATTTTGGTCGAAACATTGAATTAGTCGGGACCCATCCACCAACAGCCCTCCAGAGAAGTGGGCAATCCACTTAGTATTAGATAGGCTGAAGATCACACAAATAAGCCTAAATGATACACTAATATCTGTCAAGTGATATTACATCTAGGAGCCCCATCAGTATTTTCCCGATTCGCAAATATTTTATTCAAATATAGAACCTTTATGATTCGCCGTGACAATTACCTAAAGACACCAGTGATGCCATAACGTAAAATAGCTAATATCCGTCTCCGAAGCTGTCTAATTCCAGCTCAGATGTAACTCTCCAAATATATTTTTCGACCTGCCATTGCGTCTTCCAATTCACCCCAAAGTCTCATTCGTCCATGATCCTATATTTTTTCCCTCGCCAAAAGTGCAGGTCAAGCAACGAAACGCAATACGGAACTGAGGTTCATGATACGCTGCGGCTTTTTGTGATAGGTCCTTTTTAGTCTTTATTAGATCTTTTGCATTTGTACTTCTTCAACGTCTCAGAGTAAACTTCGGTTAGGGAATTTTGTTTGTTAGCCCTTAGTCGATATGTGAGATTTTCAGATTTTGTATTACGGTGAATGACAAGAGCCCCTCCTTGCGAAACACTGTTACTCTGAAAGCTCTGTCTTGGCTACTATCTAGGCCTCAATTCTTTAGCATTTGTGATCCGAAAGTGACAAGTGATGAGCTGCTCTTGGTGGGATAGCCCCCAGTTTGTGAGAAGAAAGAGGGGTATCTATGCACACGAGTCAATTACCAAGATCGGCTCACATGATTTCCTTTGTCGACAAATACAATAAGCTTCCTCTATTCAACAGCAACTAACCTACCAGCAAATAAATCTACTATTTCTGTACAGCTGATAAGCATTGTTCCCAGCTACATCAATCACCTGAAAGTCACGCATAATCACATGCGCCAACCCGACCTGTACATCCAAAAGACTGCATCCCATGGCATTCCTGATTCCCTCCCCTTTCATCTACTTGCCCGCCAAAGGCGGTGAGATTTTGTCATAACAAATCGTCACATCAGCCTACACTTCCGTATAAAAATCGACCCCTATTATGCGCCAACTTGGAAAACTGCAAGCTCCGTTGAGACGCAGTGGAAATCAGATGGTGCTTCTCCTTGTACAAACTTGAGCCTCGTCGGACAAACCGGATTTTTTGCTTCATATCCCAGGATCCCGTACAATTATATAAAAGGTCTTCGACCTGCTACAAGCGGAAACCACTCCGAGCAACATATCATCTACCTGTTGCGGAGCGTCCATGAACACCGGTGATACAGGATTTCAGAACCTGCATAAGTGAGACGTTTAGGGTTCATCGCTTCAGCAGTCTCTAGGGTCTGGTGGCTGGACCCGGGGACTCTACTAGTGGCGGGACAGTGAAAAGTACCAAGCCAGACGCCCCTTTGCTGCACGACGCTGCAGCGCTGAGTGAGATGCTGCAATCACACAACATGTTGGTATTCTTCGGAAGGCTAAGAGTGAAATTCCCCTTTATATCAACCGAACCTCTATTCATCAAACAAGGAGCAGACGGGCGCGGGGTGGCATAGACTGATACTGGGGATCCAGTCCCATAATGTTTGACAGTCTGCCAGTTTCCCCAGTTGTTTTACAGACGCTCAAGAATCCCGGCAGACGCTACATAAACGGCGATTGTGGGCACAGTTCGTATGGGATGCGATCCCGCTTCAAGTGCTTGCGGATCAATGATCTATAAGCTCCGATATTTTGGCATGTTTTCCCTCCTGCTTTCCCTCTTTATGTTGCATCAGCCCCAATCAAATCACCGTGGGCTCCGGCTCGTGAGGATGCGAAGATCTCCGTAAGCACTTCTAGTCTTTTCCATATTTGGATTAGATGTGTTCTCGAAGAGGCAAGAGTAAAGCAGGAGATGGACCAGCTTGTAATATATTGAAAGAGGAGCAGATTTTTCATGGAGTTTGGTTTGTGATGCGAGGTTGCTTATAAAGTTAGGATGGCTTGAAAATCGGAAGGCTGAGGACATGGAGTTTGGATGAACTGGAGACGATATCAAGTCATTTTTCAAGGTTAATCCTCTCGTCCGATCGATTTGAGCGCAAGTTTGACAGATATTGAGGACACAGACAAATCTAAACATCTTAGGGGTGGTATTGTACTTTATTCCATGATCGTCAAAGGCGATGGCTCCAATATTACGATCTCAAGAAGCTATCAATATTGCTAGCCAATGCCACGTAGACGATATCCGGATAATATTTAATATGATCAAAGATATCTAGATACTTTTGTGAAGTGTGGAGCTCGGTACCTGGAAATATTATGAGGCTTGGGTAGCATATGCAAGCCGATGGCGGTTTTTCACACCGCTATTCACGATTCAGGTCGTTTGTGGTACGCACTTGTATGACATTCGAGAAGAAATGCTCCCTGGCGGGTCTTTCATTGCTGACATATGCAAGACTTTGAAATGAGATTTGAATTCTAGTTTTGCAATTTTTAACTAAATTATTATATTGAATATGGAGTCAGTAGAACACAATAGTATCTATATTAATATCAAAATCAGTATAAGAAAATTAATCAAGAATTATACCCATTTCTCAAACCCCAGTTTGTCGATCTAATCGCTCGTACACATTCCATAACGGGAAACCAATATCAATTCCTCCGTTATAGTAGAACTCCATTTATGGCCTCCTTGGATTCGTCTTTGACCAACTGCTACAGCACCTACAAAAACCTCTTCCGGATATTCAAGGGTAGCCGAATATGGCCGGTCCATCGGACCTTAACAATGTTACTATAGAATTCGCAATGTCTTAAATTCTATCGGTTTCTTGCTTGGTCTTCACTCGAAGCCCTGGAGGTCAGGGTAGCGAATCGTTAATAAATGCCACAGCAACACTTGAAAGCATGGACTGTAGACCTCAATGCTAACCAGTGTTATTACATTGAACCACAATATGACATACAGCAAAGATCGCAAAGACATCATGGTTCCTGGTATCTTACCAGGCTTGATGAATACAACTAACTCCCCTTCCAGCCGAATTATTTTCTAGAGTTCATGCGAAGTCTCCAAATCTCTACCCAGTCATATTCTATTGTTCACTCTTCCAGCACAATCAACAACTCGAACAATTTCCAAATCCCCACCTTAACCCCGTTGCTTCAATGATAACCCCACTTAATCACCACGATACCCCCATCCCTTTCTATTTGTACCCAACCGGCGTATCAGCCCTCCCACAACCTTCTAGAAACCCCATCTCCTCCTTTTCCCTCCATTATCCCCGTCGTCTTTTCATGCCCAAGCTCCGCAGTGGGCACGACCCTTCACCCATTCTCAACACTACCTTGGATCTGCGGACTTGAAGAAAATACTTGATCGTGTGCTCTGCTCCGCTAGTGAAAAATCCTCCCACATTTGAATATATGAATCGTCAGGACATCTATGTAAAGATCCAGGTTCCTATGAGGTTAAATAGAAGGAAATTTTTCTTGAGGTGTGGTTTGGCACAACACAAGGACAAGCCATTTATTCGGCCACCTTTTTCTCATATGGGTGAGGTCTTCACTTTGCTTCGCCGAACGGTCAGATGGTCCGGTTGAAGAGACAAATCGACATTACACCATAGTGACAGGCCATTCGCAAACATAAAAGTGTAATGTGAAGTGTTGTTAATCCAGTGTAAGTACAAGTGTGACATGAATTAATAACAAACACATGACTTAAAGTTGATACCAATATCTCAAAATATGATACAATCCCAAAAGATCAAGCAGTGTATCTCGGAGCAGTACTCGCCGTGGGATCTGCAGTAAACCAACGCATACATACAACATACATGATATGGATAATCGTCTGCCGATATGTAGGGGCTCTTCTCGAAATCTTCTCTCACTAGTGTCATTCAAGAAGGTATTTCCACCTCTCAAGCAGTCTTATACAACATGGCAATATTCACTAAGGAATCACCAGCCTGCGTGTCCACAATTAGCACTCTCAAAACAAGAAGCTCCATACCGTCCCATACGAAGCGGTGAGACCCCAAAAACACTTTGCAACCTCAGCAAAAAAAAACGCAATCCAAAGACCGCACATAGACCCTAGAGCTCAGTATCTGTTGTTGCATTAGCTCCATTTTAAGTTGAGAGACGCTTTAGCGCACATGCCGAAGCGATATTTGCTCTTTAGGCCAATAACTAAACCAATGATATACGCTTTTGGGCACCTTAGCGGTAAACTTCGTTTTGTCCATGTCACGGTCAGGAAAGACTATTTACGATTAATGCTCTTGAGGTAGATACATATTAGTCCCTGTGCCAATGTGTCTGATTTTGTGTAATCTGTTAGTGCTGTAAATTTATATATGCCCAAGCTCTCTATAATGAACTAAGTCGACTATTGAATTGTTTGTGTTCTAGAGATATAGAAACAAAATGATGCATTTATGAGAAACAATATCTAAAACTAAAGTGAGAGATGAAACTCAATTTGTAACTCAGATCAGTATTATGATAATTGCTTTGTCATATGGAGATAGAACTTTAGGATGAGCTAAAAATCGGTAATAACCCTACTGAAGTTATACTGATGTCATTGAATAGTACGTCTAGGAGTAAACCTCAGAATGTCTTCTAGGCTGAAATGTTCAGGAATCCTTGAGACAGTCCATTACTAGAGACATTATTGATATTAGGGAATCTATTAATTAAAGTCGCTATGCACTAGCAATCGTTATTCATACAAAATTATGAAAATGAAAATGTCCCATTTGAGTTTCTCAAACACTCATATAACCCTTGCCATATTTTGCCCTGGCGATCGTCAGCCTCTGCAAATAGCAACATGGGATGCTTGCGAATTATGACTTCAGATTTACCAAAATCCATACAAGAATCGCTGCCTCCAAATCTAACAGCATTTCGCTTCCACAAGGTGTCCCGAATAATAACTCCCCCTCAAATACTTACCATAGTAACACTACCAGGCACACTCTTTTCACATGACCGTCATCCAATAGCTTTTAAACCCTCCGTAGCACAATAGGAGCACCGCAGGGCGGAGTCGTTTGTTTTCGATTTAGCCCAACACTACCTACCTTACAAACTAGCTATGGTGACATTTTAGCAAATTTGCTACATGATCTTCACAAAGAAAAAGCGTAACACTCAATTGGCTCCGATGGTTTCATATATATAGATGCCTCCAGAATATAAAGTTTGTATCATGGCTATAATCGCAACGTTCCTACAGCCGTGGAGTTTTGACATATGTAATTTCCGTTTAATGTGAACGGGAGGCTCGGGAGTAATAATGCTAAACTCGGGAACCACAAATCAGGAAGGTTCCTTACGAGGTAGGGGAAAAAAAGTATAGGACCGCACCTTCTAGATTGAAATTTCCTGGTTTGTAACACACTCATAACTTCCTAAGTGGATTGAAGATAACGAAAGCAGAGAAAACACCATGTGACTACACTTGGCTCAGGACAAAAGAATATGTAGCGAATGACGATTTGGTAATGGTGGAAATTGTAAAATGTCATGAACCAATTATTTTGCAATTTATATGAAGTTGATGCTTTGAGTTATTATCTCCCTCCTGCAAATACTTTCTGTACGCTAGAATACATTAGATGCAGTTATCGTCATGATAATAAATCCGACTAACCAACTGTAAGATCTCTCGCGGTACCGCTCCAGTAGTTGATCAATTCCACTTAAACATGAGCGGCCCTGCCACTTTTCTCTTGGTTGGTCCAGCCACCCCGCCCATGGGGACATAGGATAATCCGAGCCCGAAAGCCGCTCGAACAAAACCCGCTGACTACTCACCCATGACCGTCAGGCAAATCACGCATCCATCATCCTTTGCACAGCCAATGATATTTCCAAGTAATGGCAGCAGCTTAATCATACAACCATAGATGGTTGCCAGTAACACATTAAATTAACGGAAATATGTAGTAACATGTAAAACCAAAAAAAGCCAAAACAAGCGACCTTCACCGCGTGGACATGAAAATGAGAATATTACACATAAACTTGCAGCCATGAGTATATCATTGGAAATTTATGGCATGTCTCTCCACCGCCAATTCAAAAACAGTTATTCCCAGCGCCGCTCTCCGCCTGTACAAACTCAATCTGGTGATAGCGGACTTTATGGTAAATTCCTGCATAATGCATACTAACCAAATTTCCTTGCCCGCAAGATACAAAGACGAAGCAGCACGAATGGTGGATCGTCGATGATGTTGTATGCCATGTAGCTATGTACCTTTATGCTGGAATTTGGGTGTTAAGGTACTTTACATTGCATCCAACGTCAACACCGCTTTATTCACATTCCTCTATCCCGCTTCGTCTATACCAGATTCAGCAAGTACTCAGCTGCGGTGAGCTATTAGTTAAATATAGAGAATTTATAAGAATTTATCTTTTTGGGGGAGGGGAGGGGAGGGAGGGGGACCGCCGTCGCTGCATATTGGCGGGCCTGTAGTTCCCTTTTCATAGCACATAATGACATCCATATTTTTCAAGAACATTACTTTCTGAATGGCACAGCCTGTGCCATTCATATAGTTTATGTATGGAGAGCAAGACCTTTTTCCTATCTGATATTTTTGCTTATTTTCTTATTGCTCTAAGTCTTTAAATTTCTATTCTTGATATTTTTCGTTTTTGTTTTCTTTGACTTGGTAACTGAACCTCCTGTGTAGTTACCATTATTTGTTTTCTTTCAGTTTTTCCCTTAGTAAAATAAATATTTTGATTTCCTTGTCTTTCTCCATCAACGGCTTCCAGCAACAAAACCTACCGATCTTGCAGCTTCCATCTGCAAACTTCTCAGGTTGAACAGGCAGCCCTTTTGTGACATCAAAGGTTTTTCATTCTGTCTACTGCCAAAAGCCGTGAGCTCACGGGCAAAAATCACCAACTGTGCCCTTCATCTAGATACAGAATCCTTATAATCTGACCAAGAGCGAACACATCCTAGAGGCAATCTCCATCAGCACTGCCCTTTTGATTATCTTGACAGCCTATTCTAGGTTATTCGTCTCATCTCAAGAGCTATTTCTATCTTTCTATGTATACTTTCCTTCCCCGGATTTTACTTTGAAACTATTTAATATTCTTCCTTGTTTATTTTATCGCCATTTTTCATAATTTGTCTTCTCCTTACCGGACCATTACGATCAGCCGCCCACACCACTTTCAACAATTTCAATCTTCATGGCCAAGCTTCTTGAACACTTGCATATTTTTCAGTTTGTTTCCAAGAATTGACTCTTGTGCTTTGAAACCTGACAAACAACCCCGGGGGTTTTTTTCCATAAACGCTCATAGAGACAAACACGGCTTTCAAGTCTTAAAGCGCCGGTCCCTGTCTATGCTTTGTCATATACTACCTATTTCGCCCTGATACTACAACGAGCAAGGGACATTATTACACGAATGCTTGAATTGCCCATTGCCACTTTCCCTGATTTTCTTCCCGATCATCTTTTCTTGACTATCACCAATTATCCTTTATTTATTTTCATCATTTTTCTTTACTTTTCTAGAGGCGTTGCTCGTTTCTTTACGCAACACTCTCGGTTGTCGAGCGGCTTCATCTTGTCAACACCTGCGTGTAGGCTCCCTAGGCCTGATTCAACAGGACCCTCATCCTCCGCCAGTCCTCTTCAACTGCGCCCAACCTCTAGACAGATATTATGGCTAGTGCTGTACAAAGCAGAATAAACCGGCACCGCAGCAGTCGCAGTGGCGGTCGCCCTATCATTAAGCGCAACTCTTACTCAGAAAGGGGCCACTCCTTCGATCTGGACCGCAGCTGGGAAGATCAAATCCACTACGAAAACCACGGCTGGGGCTCCAGCACTGCGCGTCAGGCCAACAGTCTTGACATGAATGAGCCCAGCGCCATTTCTACAACTACTACTGGTTACCGCGAGACTCGGTATGATACGGGGTTCTCGGACACCTACGACAACACCTACGGCATGTCCCGTACTTCGTATGCCAGCGGCTCCTGCTTTGCCGTCCCCAGAACATCGTCGTTCCCGATGCACACCCGTAACATGTCCTGCACTTCACACACCAGTGTCACTAGTGGATCCGGTCGCCCATTTGTCCACCCCGCCCAACAAACACCGCGTGCTTCATCCCCTCTCTTCATCCCATCACATATCCCCGAACGGTCGCCATCTTTGCGCGACTACTCCCCGACAATCGCAGAAGCCGAGGACCAACCTTACTGCCCGTCCGGTCTTGCCTTCCGCTCATCGTCTGTCGGCGCTCGCGCATCCATGGATCACTCGCCCACTACATACCACGGCTCGCGCATCCCGCACTCCATTATCACTACCAGCCGTTCCGAGGTTCCCTTGTCGTCGCATCTAGACTCTCCCATCAGTCCATTGAAGAAGTCAGCCACCAGCAGCTCTCAATTATCTCCTAAGCGCACTTCGCTAGACATGGCATTCCATCTGCGTTCTCGCCCTGAAGTCGATACATTTACCCAGCGCGAGAACGTTCGTGAAGCCCGCCGCCGCTTTGATGAAAAGCAACGTTATAAGGATGAAAAGTTCGCCCGCGAACAGCTCGCCAAGGAAGCTAAGGAAGCTACTAAGGAAGCCGTCAAATTTGAAAAGGCTCAGGCCCAGCTCAAGAAGTCAACATCAGTGGCGGGGTCTGGTCGCAACAGTTACGAGTTTGGCCAGACTTCCCCAGCGGGTCCGAGACGCAACACGGGTGGAAGCGCGGATGCCGAAAGACCCGGAGATCTGACGTTTGCAGCCAATGCTTACGATGAGACCACACCGGGGGCCGAGCCGACGACTGACGCGGAATCTGATGCGCCTATGCCGACGCAGAGACGGATGAAAACAGCCAAGAGACGTACTCAGTTTACTTGGACGGCGTTCATTCTCTGGCTTCGCACTCGGTTGTTCAAGTTCAGCCGTCGTGTGTGATGATGTCATAGTTTTCACTCATAACGACCAATTGCTATGCGTGCTGTCCCTGCATTCTTCCAAAGGTTTTCTTTTGCCTTTTCATGATCTGACACTATATGCAGCCCGTCGCCACTCCAGTGGCCTCCCCCGCCTCATGACCTCTACTCTTGCTAAGCGTTTTGTTCTTTCTTCGTCTTTATTACATTGTCTTTTTGGGGTTCTAGAGTTGTGGCTTTCTGAGTGCCTTTTGTCTGGACCTTGTTTCTTATTTGAATCCATCTGAATAATCGTCCATTGCAATTGTCCTGATTTGTTTCTTGTTATTTTTCTTTTATGGTCTCTTCACGGGAAGGGCGTTTTCATATTCCTTCATTTCTCTACTTTGAGCTTCTCCTTTTATAACCTATTCTGTCATATCTGTCCCTTTTGCCGCATCAGCATATCATTTTGAAATTGTTTCCTACATCTGGATTTACGTCATGTTCTCAGGCTCACAGTCTTTTATTATCCTTTACGAAGGAACATCGCTACTCTATGCTACTCTTTAGTTGGTGTTTTCTCCCATCTTTTAGCTTTGCTTTTTACTACCGTACTATCTTTTATTTTTATTTGCTTTCAGGCCGCACGTTCTGTAAGGACTTGTTCTTGCAGGCCCGGTTATGGGTTATTGGGTGGCAATCAAGGTGGCTGTGGTAGCCTACCTCTGTCTTTTTGGGATATTGTTTATTTTTTTCTCGTGGGTTATTCTCCTTTGGATGGAATCCGTTGTCTTTTGTTTTTCTACTTTGCATATTTATTACAGAGGCTCGTCTTGTTTCTCTACAAAAGGGTCAATTACCTGGGGTTTATTTCTCGGGTTAATTGAGACAGCATCTTTTGTTTTAGCTTTTCTGTTATAGAAGATGTTCTAGTTCAATTATGCCTTGTCTACTTCCTATCCCTCTTTACATAGGCTCTATTAAGAAAGCTACTTTTGGGTATAGCAACCACCCACTTTTACGAATATTGTTACTTCTTTTTCTATACCGTCTGTTTATTGTCCAAAAATGTTTTACCATCTAGATATATTAAATAACGCTTCCATTGCTGCATGCGATGTATCAGTTTTTATAGATATATAGTATTCAGCTATCAATCTTTGTGATTAAGAGTGAGTCCTAACCTACACTATAAATAATCAATTAGTATATGCAGCCACCAGCCGGACCGGGAAGTGTACCATAAGTCAGGTAGATCACCTTCAGAAAGTGTTTTCTAAGTAGAATATTTGGATGTCCACTATCATATTATTTCATCAAGGGTCAGCGTCCAGTACCAGTTGGCTGTGTCTCCTTTTCAGTAGACCATCGACTGTACTGAAGAGTCTTGGCGTCGAGCATACTATCCTATTGGATAAAATGCTTTAGGTTTTAAATATATCCATAGTACTAAGAATTGATAGCACTGGTTAACAACTAACCTTGTTGATCTATAACGATGCCTGTGACATCGTTATCTTCCCCTTTACTAGAAATATCACATCATGTCTTTCATCTTTGACGGCCACCGGCCTCCATCATCTCACCACCAAACCCACCCATCCTCACCTGTCCCTCCACAAACCACCAAAACTTCTTTCTATCCTTAGCGTGAAACACTTCACCCCTCCCCACCCAACACTAAACCCAACAAAATAGAATGGTTGGCGAGGAAGAGAGGTGCGCCAATCTCCTTAAACCATGCCCTCCATGATGTGGTGGGAATCATATCTTGAGGCTTTTAATTTGAGGGGTATCTGGTTGCGGGATAGGAACGGAGCATCGGTTACACTTGGATCGGGATGGTGGATGAGAGAGGAGACGGACCGGGTATTCCTAGACCCCGCCAGAAACCATTTAACCAAAACGGCGATTTGCCGAGTGAAACTTTAAAGTATTCGTTGGACGAAGACAGGCAAGTCATGAGCTAATTTTCACATGGCACAGTGTACGCAGGTATAAAGGCATGCCGTTGAATTCATTGGTGGAAAATGAGCAACGTTATATATTATATTTAATGATATTGTGAATGTTATGTCCCATACAAAAGAAAAAACGCCAATGGCCGTGATGATGAATTGAAAACTCTAGACGCCAAAATTACCACCCATACAAATTTCTCTTTTCATAAATCTTCCACCGTCATCAGACCCGTAGTTCTTAACATACTACCACACAATAAGAAACCATGCTGTTCAACCTATCATCCCATATCCTCATAATCTTCCGCCGAGATGACGGGTGTTCTCTCTGATCTTCTCGTTGATTGAAGGTCTCCCAGTGTAGATGTAGGTGACTGTATCCTCCCATGCCTCAGGGAACGGAAGGCATACCTCAATTCTGTCACCTTCTTCGACATGAATCGACAACATAATTGATGACAAAACCGGCAGATAAGAACGGGCATATTCCAAGTCTTAAGTATAGTTAGTCACTGAGCAAATGGAATCTACGGTTTGAAAATCCAGGAGGGAAATACATACGCATAGGAAGTCCCTTGGCCACCACTTCCGGGTCGAAAGAACACTTTTGGACTCCGCAGGGTATTAATCGCTGCTACTAACAGCGAGTTCATTGACTTTCTTCTCTCAAAGCCAATCAACGGCTCTGTCGGAAACAGCAACATTGGCGGCACATCAGATGTCGTAACCAACGGGCCAGGCGCCTTGTAAGCAAAAGGCGATAACAAAGACCCCGATACGTTACCAATTTTTGGATTCGGCCCTGTCACGGGACTCGAGATGCCGAGTTCAAAAAGAGTCTTCCGTGCTGATGACCGCTCGGCAATAGGTGATGGGGCGATGACAATAGGGGACATAGGTAACCTGCGGCCCTCCGGGATCGTATTACGGATTTCCGAAACTTTGAAATCGCGGCGGATTGTCTTGGATGAAGACCCGTCTTTAGGGTGGATCCGGGCTTGAACGTGGATGGTGGCGGCTGCACGGGTGCGGCGAGGCAGTGACGCCATGGCTGTTGACGAGGGAGCAGTGGGTGGTGAGGAATTTGATGAGGCATTTGACGACGATGTGGGGTTAGGAGAAAGGGTATCGAGAGGAATGGCAGAGACATAGAGATCAACGGGCATGGAATCGCCGTAGAGATAGATGGGTCCCATTTCCCTAAGGCGCTCTTGTAAACGCCATATATTGTCTTGGATAGAAAGTGACTCTGTGGTGGGGCTGCCAGCAAGGCGGGTGACGAAGAGGTGACCAAGGGAGGGAGTCTGTTGGGCAATGGGGGTTTTATCATAAGAGCGGCTTTTGGTGATGCTAGCGGTGGACCGGGTGTTGGGAAAGGTGTTGCGGAGGCTGCCGGTTTTTACTTGGAGAGATGGCCGTCGGGATGGAGCGGGTCTCATAGTAGGCTGGAGAGTCGGGGCAAAGGTGCGTGCAGGACGGGTGGGTCTGGTCATTGTGGACGTCATTTCAAAGGAAGTGGAGGTATTAGGGAGGTATACTAAGAAAGGATATAAGACAGTAGAAGATAAAAATAAGCATATCTGTTGATCACAAAGTACAACTTTAAAGTAGACACACAGAAAGTAACATGGCATCAAGGAATAAATAAGGCGTGCACATGAATTCATATATACAAGCAAAAGGTCTTCATCCTTTGATAAAAACCTCCGCTTACTCTAACACGGGTGCTTCCCAAACAGGCAACCATTTCATATTCCACATCCCTTTGACGGGCAAGTTTCCGACTCGTGCACATCTGAGGTATCACACACGAGGATACCTCCTTTTCCATCAAAGAAAAAAAAAGAAAACAATATGAGACAACTACACAACAGTACTTTGACGCCCATATCTGGCATTCAAACCTGGTCTACTTCCTCCCACAGCTTTTAGGCTCCGCAAAGCAAGGCATTTAGGTGACAATGGCCCTCTCCCTTGGAAGCGTAGGCAGTGCTATATCTAGTTGACTGAGTAAAGGGCTTTTTCCATCACTTGGGTCAACCGGTGCTAGACATAGCCGCTAGGATAGTGGGTAACTACAATAATAACTTTTGCATGTGCTAGTTAGCGTGGACCGGTTGAGTTTTCTACCTCGGTCGTATTTTTCTTGGCGACGAACAGTAGAAAAGTCCGAGGAGGATGATATTATGGGAGATAAATCTTTGATTAATGTAGCCAAAGAAAAGGCTATAATTTTCATAGGGTTCTTTGTTTGAATCCTATGGTATTTTAGTGGAGAGTATTTTGGGGGTTTGGGCTGAGTTAGGTTAGGAGATTTAATATTGAAGGAAAATTCGGGACTCATTTCCAAAGTCAAGAAAGTCTAGTTCTCATTATCAATTTCTTTCTCAAATTTTCGTTTCTTGATTCCCTTCATTCTCTAGAGTCCAAATACCCACATCATCACCTTTTTCCGTCTCTTTCTCTCCAGATGTCAAACAAAGAACCCCCAGCCCATGTCATTTATACAACAACTAGCCCCGGCAATATCTGGAACTACATACTCCTTCGATCCTCTTCTTAGTCATCCCCACAAATCTCTTCTCTCAGTCCATTTCCTAGCTTCCTCGATTCACTTTCTCGATCTAGGGATAATTTCCAACATAATTCAGTGGCCTTAGTGAATCCGTCTCTGAATACTAAAGAGAAACACAGCCTTTTGGTTGGTTTGGCTAGACTATCTCTGACGCCTAATATTTCCAAATCTCCTGTAAACTTATGTGTAACAAACTAATAACATCCCTTAGGAATATGTAGATACAGTCCAACGGACTGATAGCATTTTATAGCACAGTTATTACATAACTTAACCATCCATCCAATAACTAATGTAAGGTTTGAATTGAATGGAAAAGCAAAAGGACATATCCTTAGTTCATCGAGCCAATTAGCCCATTTCCAATACCCGCGGAATTCCCTTACGCCCGTAAATCGTGTAGCCAATATTCTGTACTAAAATTCATCAATCGATTGTTGCTCCATCAGTTAATCTTAGGGCCTATAGCTAAAAAGACTACTACCAGATCCAAATAGTCGGGTCCTTGTCTCGGGCACCGGGGGAGTCGTTAGTATCTAGGTTTTGCCACATGAGTATTACGTGAAGAGGCCAGAAAAGATCTAGACCTGTAGGATTGAAGTCAAGGCGGAATGAGTTCGTCTCAAGACAAAAGGATGTCATGAATGTGGTGAGAAATCTCCAACATCTAACTTCTAGAATAGAAAATACAAGTACAATGTTGTATGCAGTAGTCAACCCAACAGTACTTCATATATCAAAGTACGCAAAGCACCATCATAAATTGAAAGGGGTGGTCACCGACAATTCCACCGACTGACCTTCCCTTTGACCCTTCTCACTGCTTGCCTCAACGCGATTCATGTATGTCTTCCTGGAGGCAAACTATTGCCGTCAAATGTAAAAAGTCCCGACAGCCGTTACTGACAAGTTGGAAAGCAACAGCATCAGGATCTAGTCCCTACCTTATCATGCGCGGATGACATGACTGACTCAATTCCTCTAAGGCCAATACCAAAGCGGAATGCCAAAACATCCGGTCACATAACATTGAATGATTACTGTAAATGACTAGGTGCATCCCTATCACGGTCATCAAATCTATCCAGTGACTCTTAATGGGACAGCATAAAAACTCTCCGGAGAGGAAATCATGCAGAAATAGATGATAGTCAAAGAAAAAATGAGGCAACACACGAGTTTTTCATGGCGAGTCAAATCTCATCATCTCCGCTTACTTGTCCGTCGAGTAAAAGCCGGCAGTAAATATATCTGATTGATTCTCTATGACGATGAACGGCTCGAGCGGAGTTCGCGGAGAAGGGGTTCCTTTGTTCTTGGTATCACTAATTTTAGCTGATTCCCTCAATAATACAGGGATTTTACTGTTAGCTGGTAGTATGGCGTCTATAATATTGATGCCACGTTTATAGTTTATGTGTGGCGCGTCGAGCCTTGATAAGATAGAGCTCATATCCCTGTTCATGTCCAGGTGCTTGCACCTCGAATTGCTATAGGCCAAAGTGCCGAGATAGATAGAGTTCCAATGTGTACGAACTAGACAACCATCATCAGTTTAAGGTATCATAAGATCAACGACCTCCCAACACATGATTCATTGATCATTCGTCAAATTTGAATGCTTCACATTAGAAATTCCATATTTTAAAATTCAAGAGCAATTACCTTTTGACTCACTTTGTTTCTTTGTTCTATGTCCGCACAACATATAACTATCATTTATTTAACTCTCCCATCGCATATATTCACAAATACAAAATAATGGAATCTCAAGACTCTATGGTCGATAAAGCTATCAAAGCCGCTCCCCAAGATGCAGCTGAGGCCCTTGATATTGAAAAGAGAGCGGATGAAGCCGCGAATCGTCTCAACTACAAGATGATGAAAGAGAGCTTTGTCTCAAACTTGACGGGAAGCTCAGTCGCCGACATTAACATGGTGACTTTGGCATCACCGGTAAGTCAAACCCCACGTATTTATCCAACCTAATAGCCACTATCTCGCTTTGATCCTGCTGAATGTCCTATTTGCGAATTAGAATATGCCAGATGCGGAATCCGCACCATGTCTGGATCCCCATTTCAATCGTTTCTTTGTTCTCTACGGAACCGAGTTTCTTTTATAGCATTACCATTGTTAGTCGCGTTCACATGCAATCCATACTAACAAATTTCATAGTTATCCGGCGCTTTGTGGGCTGTCCTACAATCTCGGCAGGACTTCTTCGAACCATATGGTGTGGTCCCGGCTCTCGCGGACTACATGATCAATGTTGGAACTCTCCTGTTGTCCGTAACTCTCTATGCCGATCAATCTCTTCTTTTAAATCTGGGCATTCTCATCCCTATTATCATCTTCTTGTTATTACCCAGCTCCATCACGAGCACCCGAAAGTCCCGCAAACCCTCATCGGACGTTTTGAACAAGAAGGCCGGTAAAGATGAAACGCCGTGCAAGAAGGATTCTAATAGCCTTGTTCTCAAACCCTTCCTCACCATGTACCGCGGTTCTATGATGATTATGACCGTCATCGCCATTTTGGCTGTCGATTTCCGTATCTTCCCGCGTCGCTTTGCCAAGGTGGAAACTTGGGGTACTTCTCTGATGGATCTCGGTGTTGGTTCCTTTGTTTTCTCAGCCGGCGTCGTTGGTGCCAGGCCCATTCTCAAATATTGCGCTTCTGGTAAGCAAACTCCCGCCATCTCTCGCGTTGTCTCGTCGCTTCGTCATTCTCTCCCACTTTTCATCCTCGGGATTGTTCGGATGATCAGCGTCAAAGGCTTGGAATATGCTGAGCACACCACCGAGTATGGCGTTCATTGGAACTTCTTCTTCACTCTGGGTTTCCTTCCTCCGTTCGCCGCTGCTAGTATTGCGGCTTACAAGGTGATCCCGTCTTTTGCGGGTCAAGCTCTCATAATTTCGGGTCTGTACCAACTGGCTTTGTCATTCACGCCCCTCCAGAATTATATCATTATGGCCGATCGGGTCGACCTCCTTTCCAAGAACCGCGAGGGTCTCTTTTCCTTTCTCGGCTACCTTTCTATCTTCCTTATCGGCCAAGATATGGGGATATGGGTCCTCCCCGCAACATCAACATCCGCGCCCCATCGAACCCGGCTAACCAACGCAACTCACTGCTAAAACTCATGGCCGTCTGGTCGGCCATCTGGGCCGTTTTCTACGTTATCTCGACCAACTACTACTGCCTTGGCCTCACCGTGTCCCGTCGCATGGCCAATCTGCCCTATGTCCTCTGGACTGCCGCGTTTAATATGGCTCAGATTATGGCTTGCTGCATCAACGAAACGATCTTCTTCCCGAAGGCGCACAACACTTCGGGCGATGCCCGGTTGGAGAAGGAGATCCATGATCACGCTACCAGTCGATTGTACCGAGCGGTTAACCGGAATGGTCTGACAATATTTTTAATTGCGAATTTGTTAACGGGGTTGGTGAACATGACGATGCCGACATTAGATGTTAGTCGAGGTGTGGCGATTGGGGTTCTAGTGGCGTATACCGGGACGATCTCCGCTGTGGCGTTAGCGTTGGATCATTTCAATATCACGATCAAGCTATAGGTGCTATGATTGTATCACCATTTACATTATCTTGAGATCTGAGTATATCTGAACGTCATGCTCGCATTTAATCTGCATTAATACACATATTATACTAATCATGTTTCACAAAAATTATCACCCTTCATATCATCAAACCCCGAATGGACCTCTCTCTACCCTCCCTAATTTGAAAATGTTTCAATCCAATATTACAAACACTTAATCCTCTCCGCCCTATAATCTTCTATCCCTAGTTATATAGCATCTCAATAGGAAATTTTGTTTCCATTAGGGCACACCACACACACCCATCCTTTTCGACTCTGGTCTAAAAGCATTCTCTTCCGCCGTCAAGAAGCATATCCATCTCCCCCATAATACCCCCACGGACCGCTAGTCGGCATTGGCAACAACCTACCGCTTCCAAGTCCCCTTCACTGCTCCCTCGAGCACTTAGCACATCTGTGGTTTCAACTACAAGAAATCATCGTCCCTCGGGTCGCTGCCTCTAAGTGAATGTGCGCAGGAATTATCAAGAGCAATTATTGTTTAGTTGGTCTGAGAGTGGCGATGGCGGGCATGGAAATAACTGTGTGACGTTGATGGTAAGATTTTGGGAGGGGTTTGGAGAGGGTAGGTGAAATTTCTGTTGGAGGCGGGAAGGGAAGGCCGATGGTGAGGTTGGATTTTGGAATTGGAGGGTTGGATAATGTTAGTGGGTGAGAAGTTGTTTGGTTGGTTGAGTAGTGGCGAGGTGATTTAGATGGGAGATAGTCAGCCAGCGAAGATGTGGACTTTCTCCGGGCTCGGGCTCTATTGATTCCCTTGAAGTTCCGTTATGGATCTTTTGAGAGCTTGTTAGCTTTGGCTCGGTTGTGGTGACTACATATAGCGTGCATATTAATATTGCCATGATATTACTAACTGCATGAAGCGGAAGCCCTTGAAGGCAAGCTCCACATGTTTATATGTGAGGCTGTTCATCAAATCACAGTTCGGTCAGTGCAATTACTGAGATCCTCTTAGAGTGTAATATTGAATAATTGACAATAAATGACGGATACGAAAGCCAATACATATCAGAACCCTACATCTCAAGGGTTTTCTACCCACAATCCCGATATTGATATCCTTGTCTTGTCAAGCAGCTCCTTTTCAATCAGAAGGGCCGCCTCGGAATAGCCTAACAACCCCCCTTCTCCCTCAGCTAGGTCCAGCAACGCCAATGGAACTTGCAAGTCGGAGCCCCGGCCTAGTCAAGCACAGGTTCTCAATCCCAGTCCCAACGAACAACCAGCTCACCAGCCATTTCCAACAGTGAGAGACGAGAGAAGCAAAGCACAAGAACAGATAGGAAACCACAGCTTCTAGATCCAAGGCTTGCTTTTATTGTTGCCAAGTCAATAGGTAATTATTTGATTTCGGGCCTCTAGGGAGCTGTGGAAAGATCCCGCCACGTCCATTTTTACCAATGCCGTGTCTTCTCCCTTTGACCTCATCTCTACGCAGCCAGCAGGCACAGTCAAAGGAGAACAGTTTATTTATCGCCCAGGGCTTGCGACAAGAGGAAACACAGGAATAGGAACGGAACAACTGGCTTGTTTATGCGTTCTCTGAGTGCTTGCACAAAATGCCCGCAGGTCCCCAGAGAGATCTATAGGCCTCTACTATTTCTAGAGATAGACTACGGGAAACTCGAGATTTGCTTAATGCAGAGGCACTGCGGGGAGTTGATGCGCGCTTTATGCAGGTTTAGGCAGACATATCAAAGCCCCACGGCAACCAAGGAAATCCCTGGTGGTATCCTAGCGGTGGACGAAGATGTTTGGACGGTTTTGGAGATTCCACCGAATATTCCATCAGCCGTAGGAGCAAGCTTCCATCGACGAATTCAGGAACTAGTGGCTGGAGTTCGTGAGGTAGTTGAACGCTAGACTTCAAAGTAGACTTCAAAATATCAGTATTTTCGAGACCATACAGCAATACAAAGCCATATGTTGGAAGCTTGTAGCGGCGTTCAACCACTCAAGAGACGCATGCGCTATTTATGTGATACCTGCGGCGCTTACCCATACGAGCATGTGCTTTATAACTAACAATCTATACCTCAATACTGTATGACCCTTTCCAAGGACCCCCTCCTCGATTAAAACTACTCTCCAGGAAGTCTCAGTGGTGACATCAGCGCTACGAGATGGCCTGGTTGCGGGATATCCAACTTGACCCGTGTCTGTCACATCTTAGTGATCACAGCATTCATAGCATAGCACACTTATTTATTCTCATTTGTTCTATGCGTAGAGTAGATGGAAAAGGGAATGTTTCTAGATGAATAATTATCCGATGGTTGTGTGGAGTCGCTCCACCGCGAACGATGTTAGTTTCCGCCGCCCCATTATATTTGGAGGGGGTAGTAATTAGCCCCTAGAAATCCATACATCTTCTGACTTGTCAATAAAGCCACCTATCTTTGTACTCGCAAGAAAAATAAATCATCCCATCCCAGTGGCAAGTCACCACTACAACCTCCCCAACGCCACCTCAATGTCCCCTTCCCAAAGGGAAGCTGGTTCCTATAAGGAAGCCCCGGCCAAAGACCCTCTCCCCCAGCACCCAATCAACTAAGGCGGGGCAATATTGCGAGAAACAACTCTCGGCTTTAAGCAGACGTTCTCGAGATCTAACAGCGCGGCTAGGCTAGTAAGCTGACCTGCCAACGCCCTGAACGTAAAATCGGGGCTGGTGATACTTGAAGGAACGCCCGCTTAACACACACATCTGGATCACGAGTACTGGTGGCTGGTTAATCAGATACATTGAGTTCCACAAAAAAGGCCTTGGTAGGGGTAGCTTAGGTTGTGCGTCATATGTGAGGATATCTATGTGGTTCCTGGTGTCAAAAGAATGGACAAAAGGGTAATGGTGGGCTGGAGACATGGTCTGAATGTTCAAAGTATGGTTGACCGATTTTGGTGACAGGACACCATTTGTGAATATCGTTCCTAAAAGGAATAAAGAACTAAGGTTAAAAGTGAGTTTGAGTACTGCTTTTTTAAAAAAAATTAATAATTGACATTCCAATGATAGGGTTATACCAATAACAAGGTTACTTGATATTTCCATCTATGCTCCAATCGCCAAGCTTTAGCCGTTCAACAATTAGAGTGTCTACATTGACTACATCAACGAGGCGTTTAATTCATGTTATTATCAGACACCACTTTAACCTCATAGTGTCCATTCTTCTTGAAATCACATTGGCGTTGCGGCTTCTGCACGCCACCAAGACATTATTCAAGATTCCTATTAATCCCACAGAGCCACCACAATGTCCTGCCCTGTATTGCATATGCTGTCAATCTCCCATTATGCCTCTCTCCCCTTTGATCTCCGTACAGCTTCATCATCTTACCAATAAACGACGATGTGATCGTCAAACTCAAGCAAGGCATGGGCCTGAGATCAGACGGCTGAAATTAGGGTTGCCTTAATTGAAATTGAGACCAACAATTGTAGTTCTGATTCGCTAGTGCTTCAACCCTTCAACCAAAGTGTTAATCCTATAAGCTACTAGTGTCATCTCGCTATTGGATATCTGCTGAAAGTGGTTGTGATAATTATCACATTTAATATCACAATGTCAATGCCAGGAACATTTCTCGAGATAGATTATAATTTCTGTTTATGCACCTCGACGTTAATGGCCTCTCTGTATCCGCTAGCCACAAGCTGGGGTGTCACTTCAAAGTATTGGTACCTGCAGCCAACCAGGTCCAACATTCATTCAAATATCTGCCCACAATGAACGCGTTCTTTCAGAGACAAAACCTGGATCTGTACCAAATACTTGCGCTGGGATACATGGTCAGTGTTTGGCTAGATCATCAGAGCTCTCTATGGGCAGGGGTAGTTGTAGCGACGCCTGAATGACCAAGTTATCATACGCCAAATTTTATTGACATTTGATTTTGTAAATTACCGACTTTAGCCAATTCGTTCTTCATAGACCTGACGTGGGATGCTTCTGCAACAGAAATATCGGTAGTGTAGTGATATAGGATTGCATCCGGCCTTGGACAGCTCAAGCGAGGCCGAAATTATCAATCCGTACCTGTTGTGGGTGGTATTGCATGCACTCATTCGCCAACAAATTGATTGAGCATCGAGGCCGAATACCGGGTATATTGGTGAACTGTATGCCCTACGATTCTTCCAATATTACGAACTATGATATCTATTTAGGAGATACAATAGTACTCCCTTTGTTACTCCTTTCAGATGGCAATTGTACCACCGGGAAAGAACCCAGCTGGAATTGGTGATTTCTAATCTGTAGATGGGCGGTGTTATCACAGCAGGAGTCTGGGTGAGTGCATGCTTTTGGGGAGTACTAGATTCAAGACAATTGCCAAATTTTGTTGCGTGGAGATTTTCATAATTTCCTTTCTTTGCGTTCTCAATATCTTTTCATCGGTCGGCCATCTCTTCATTACTGTTTCTTGTGATTTTTTCCCTTCAGATCATACACAACGCTCCTTTATTTGGACTCATTTGAAACTTTACTACCGATTCATTGCTTGTTGTTCCAAGCTTTTATAACCCTAGCGACTGTTCATCTAATTAATTAATCTTTTTAATACTTAAGCAGCGACACAGGCGTCATTCGACGGTGGTCGTTTGCTAATTGCAACCGTACTCTTCTAATGGTAATCGATTTTTGTTGACATCACAAATTTGTCCGTATCATTGTCACATCCGCTATCGTCACCGCCGGCTTCAAAAGGGTTGCATTAGACCGTTTTCTAAACAATTGGCTAGTGTCAATCCTTCATCCCCAGAACGGTTTCCATACAAAATCGGTACCTAGATATATGCGCTAGTGCAGTTAGAACCACTTGTGACATATTCGCCACTCCAATAGTCAACCTCACCTCAATACCACCCGCTTTCGCAACAGGGTGCATTGAAAATCTAGGGCCTTAGTTCTCGTCCGATAACGATATCTCGAGGTAAGTTGGCTGGTCGCCTCCCCACCCTTCTGATCGACTCAGCCCAGCCAGCTGCATTCCTCAGTGGTTCAATCGTCGGGATCGCTACAGCTTACCCATCCATTGTTCTACTTTCGTTTGCCAGACGCCATCGAGAATGGGCTTGGAACTAATCTAACATTCTACAATTCATTGGTTGCTGAAGTCTAGTTGCCGACAACGTGCCTTGGTCCTTCCATAGTTGATATTGTTCTTGGAGTGCACTGCTAGCCCAAGCGTCTTTTGAAGACCTGCGAGAGAGGCCGGACCCCTTTGCAGTGCATCTGCATCCACAATCGATCGGCATCACTATAGCTCCCTTTCACTGGCTGAGCATAAAACACGCTTTTAAGCAAGGTAACGCGCATATACCGACATCCTACAGCTGCATTCCCTTTTGGCGAATCTGGGACTTTGAGGTCATCCATCCTGCTTATTTACTTTATATCGCGGTATTCTCTTTATTTTATTTTATTTTTCAGTTCTTTATGCGTTTTGATCTCTGAATCTCCCATTTGTTGTTTTTATACCTACACACGCTCTCACTCTTTGGTACATATCTGCTGCGCATAAGAGACGAAAACGTGACATTCAGACTCTCACATTCCCAGTTACCGTCAAGCCCCTTTCATCAAACCGCACTTCCTACTGTACCTTTCCTCTTCTCATTCCTCACCTCGATAGCACTTAGGTTCCTCGCCACTACAAACTACCCTCGCTACCGATAGGACGCTCCAGATCCTTGATATATCTCCGTCACGACTTCCGCTTGGACCAGAAAATGCCCAGAACCAAATAATTCTGACCCCAGCCTCGTCTCATCCTTGTTCCGCAGAACCTGTTTACCACCTTAATTTCTCGTGCTTGCCATTTTAACAGTAACCTACTCATCTTCCTTTCTTGAGAGACACATAGCATGGCCTCAAAAACTGCTATCGCGAGTCCTATTGGTCTCCTTTCAAACACTCCAGTCGATTACACATATCAGCACTCTTCTGCATCTTCTTCTTCCAGACGCTCCGGCGTACCACCTACAGCACCTTCCAGAGTTTCTTCTAATCAGCAAAACGGAATTGACGGAACTAGCGCGTCTGCGACTTCTAAACACCTTCGCGAAAGCGATTCCCTCCACACATCTGCGCCGTTAAACACTATGAGCACGTCGCAGGCCCCCTCCCGCAACCGGAGGTCCACCCAGGACCAACCGCCGCGAAGCAGTGGTGGCTATTCCGCTCAACAGTACCAACAAGCGCAATCTCAATCGCAAACCCACAACTCCCGCCATCATGTTTCTGCATCAACATCTTCAAGACGCGCATCCGACCAGCCAAACTCAGCGCCTAGAACATCGGATCTGCGCGTTCTAGAGCCCCTTCTCTCGGCCGACCAAATTCATGAAGATTTGCCATTGGCCACGCCGACTAGCAGTGGCATGAGCGAAGAACAGCAGGCTTCACAACAGCGTCGTAACGGTCGCAGCGGAGGAAGAAGCAGCAGTTCTAAGGCGTACAAGAATCCCAAATTCAACAACTACATTCTTGGTAATGTCATTGGTGAGGGTGAATTTGGCAAGGTTCTCCTCGGCTGGAAGCAGAGTGACAGCAATCAAGTCAGTTTATTCACAACCTGCATGAAATTTACTTTATCCGATTGAATACTCGACTAACACGATACAAAAATAATAGACACAAGTGGCCATTAAAATAATCAAGAAAGAGAGTCTGGGGAATAACTCTCACCGTCTTGCCAAGATTCATCGCGAGGTCAATATTCTGCGTAGTCTACAACACAACAACATTGTCCGTCTCCATGATATGATCAGCGATGATACCCGCATAGGTATTGTCTTGGAGTACGCCTCGGGTGGTGAACTTTTCGACTACATTCTGCGCCATAGATACTTGAAGGACAACAATGCGAAGCGCTTGTTTGCCCAGCTGGTTTCCGGTGTTGGTTATTTGCATAAGAAGGGAATTGTTCACCGCGATTTAAAGCTGGAAAACCTGTTGCTAGATCGCAATAAGAACATCATCATCACGGATTTCGGCTTTGCTAATACATTTGACTCCGACGACGCCCTCACAGAAGCCGAGGAGGAGCGTCTTGCCGATCGCGATTACGTCAAGACTAAGGGTCTGGATAGCATCAAGAACAATGGCCACCGCCGTGGTGATCTTATGCAAACGAGCTGTGGTAGTCCTTGCTATGCCGCGCCTGAATTGGTTGTTAGCGACTGTCTTTATACCGGTCGCAAGGTTGATGTTTGGAGTTGCGGTGTCATTCTGGTACGTGTTCATTAATTTCACTTATGTATACCTAAAACCCTTCTAACGTATCAATTAAATTAGTACGCCATGCTCGCTGGATACCTCCCTTTCGACGACGACCCGGCCAACCCCGAGGGAGACAACATCAATCTTTTGTACAAGTACATTGTAAACACTACTCTCACCTTCCCCGAGTATGTCTCGCCCCATGCGCGTGACCTACTCCGCAGAATCTTGGTCCCCGACCCGCGCAAGAGAGCGGATCTCTTTGAGGTCGCCCGCCACTCATGGCTGAGCGACTATGAGAGCGCGGTTGCCTGGATAACCAGTAATACCACTTCCCCGGCCGAGGTTCAGGAAGCCTCGAAGCCCGCAGAGGAGGAAGTCACTGGTATTTCCCGCAGTGCGTCTGTCAGAGAGTCTTCTAAAAGATCACACCCTCCCGTTGTTGGTGGCCTTGGTCACAAGACTAATAATGACTCTGATGCTGAAGCTGCTAGCAAGGCTGCTAAGCGCCGTACCGTCCAGGTCGAGTATGTTGCTCCGATGACCCAGACTCAGCGCGAGCGTCATGAGTACAATTCAAACCACACTGTGGAGTCCTCGGCTCACAAGCCTACCTCTAAGCCCGCACCGACCGCTGCCACCGTGGCGACAAGAAGTGCTGCGGTTCGGGCCTCCATGGAGGCTGCTAGAGACAAGCCCCTTCCGAAAGAACCTTTAGTAGAGAAATCCAGACCACCTCGTGCTTCGATGCCCATGACTGGTGCTGTATCAAAACCCACTCGTGACAACCGTGCCAGCACCGCTGAGAACCTTTGCACGACTCTCCCTCTACTGCTCGCCCTCATACTGGTGGTAGTAGTCCTGGAATTCGCAACACCGGATATGGACAGCCTGCTCCGCCTGCTGTTGCTGGCACTAACGCACATGGCAACATCCAGCAACCGGGTCCCGAGACATCCCAGAACGCCCTGCACCCTAACCTGCCATCTAAAGTCAACTCCATTACTGGTTTGGGTACTGGCACTTCTACCCCTTCTCAGTATGGCTCTGAGCACCGTGGTCATAAGAGGTCAAGTACCATGGGTGACTTTGGCTCTAAGATAATTGGCCGTAGTGGTTCCATCTTTGGCAAAAGCCGGAAGCGTACCGACACTACTGGAGAGAAGACCAACCGGAAGTATCCGCCTCCAAGCATGTATAATCATATGCAGCACATGGACGATCTGTCTGGCCCTCATGGCAGCAGACAATCAATCGAGTCTAGCAGAAGATCAATTTCGTTCGGCTTGGGTAAGAAGCGCAGCGGTAGCATCGCTGGGAGTCAACACTCTAGCGGCAAGCGCAGATACTCACTCATTGCGCCGTTTAAGAACCTTGGTCTTGGCAGCAAGTCATCTAACACTGCGTCCCCGACTCCCTCTGACCCCGAATCGCCCACTATGCTTCATCTCCAGGACACCGACATTCGTCCTGTGACACAAGGTCACGTCAAGCCGACGACGTCTGGTGGTCATTCGTACAGCAAGTCTTCGGGGCGCGAGGAGGCGCAATACCGGCCAAATGCCGTTTCCCAGTATGTGCAGACTTCATCTATGCTTCACACTGGCTCTGAGTCGTCATTTGAGAATGGTGGTGCTAAACGTCCTATCAGCCATTATCAGAACGCGTATTCCGAATCCAGCGCTGGCTACGACGGTCAGCGTCTCGGGAGTAGCCGCGAGTCTAACAGACACGGTATACTCCAGAAGCCTAAGCGTGGGTTTAATGACGGTAATAGTCCTGCTCGGAGGGTTATGGACTTCTTCCGGAGACGAGGAAAGGAAAGAGAAGCGGCCGGTGGTGAGCGGTAGAGAAGCCCACTTGCCCGCGCTCTTTCGGTTCGAACTCCAGTCACGGCAGCGTCCATGCCGCAGAGTCCTACGCGCGAGTGTACGTCCATATCGCTTGCCGTGCGGGCACCTCCTGCAGTTATGGTGAACTCTTACCAGACTATCGAGCACCCCGATACCTTGATTTCTTGTGTTCCTCATGCGTCCTATGGGGGGGATGCATGCTACGGGGTGGAGTCTATGTCGGCTATGTCCGATCCACATTTGGAGCTGGCTCGGACACGCTCTTTGTCGCCGCATGCATTCCCTGCGGTGGGTTGGCGACCAACATCGGTGCTCTCGCAGCGGAGAGAGCCAATGATAGCGTCTCTGATTTGTTGTTTTCCATACCATCAGTGCTTATCTAATGGTATCTCGAGTTCTGCTCGGGCCCTTGACGTTGGGGCAGTGCCTCAGGCCATGGATGGCCGGCATCCGTCTATTAATTCAGCGGTTGTTCAGTCTTGTAGCGTTCATAGTTTTTCGTTTTGTTACATCAGCCAGCATCATCATTGCTAAGCTTGGAATTCAATGGGTTTTGTTTTGCTTTTTATTCGATTTTCTTTTATTTATTCTATTTTTTTTCTTCTGCTTGATATTTGCCAGTCCCCTTCAGTCATTTTCTCTCCTGTCATGCTCTGTCATAAGCACCTGTCTCTTTACATGTTCCTCTGCGTCCCAATTTCTCTTACATATTACCTACATATTGCTATTTCTTTTTTGTGTTGTTGTCTCGTACCAGTCTGCATTTATGTTGTCCTTTCCGCATTGTTATGTGTCTAGCTTCAAACAGGAATCTTTGTCTATCTTCGACACGATATTGTGTCCGCTTTTGTGCCGGTCAACTGGTATCTGCCGGGTGCTACATCGCACAAAATATCCCCTCATTTTTCGTTCCAAATCTGTTCTGTTTTTTTTCTGTTTCGTCCTTGGTGGCCCTGATCGGTGCTCTGTCGAGTGTTTAATTTTACAGACAGGACATGACGAGATGAGGGCATTAGGCGGTTGTTTATCCTGGCGGGCTACGGTCCACTGTGCTTGTTAACAGTTTTTACAATTTGGTACTGTTACTGATAATACCCCTTGGTTTTTGTTTGTGATGGTTTGCAACAATTTATATCCATTTCTTTGTGTTTCATTGGTTATAGTAGAGCGGGTGGCAGCAGTAATTGATGTTTCTTTTGAGTTTTGATATTAATTTCTTGTGGTGTGGTTTTGTTCTTTGATGTGAATTCTGGCGATTTTTGACTATATACTTTTAATTATATACTTTTTTGATTATTAGAATGGCTTGCCTTTTTGAAATTGGTAGTCGGATTCATCTCATGATGTACTCAAGTCAGCTCGGGTAACGTACTCTTCATCTTGTAGTCTTGCCGAGTTGCGGTGATGCTTTCATCTTCACTTATGAGAATCACTGGGATCCGTAAACAGCTATATACTGTCTACACTGGTCAATGCACTTTGATACTTGATATCTTTTTGTACATTCATCTCATGAACGACGAAGTTTATCTTACCCAATATTAACAGGAGTTCAACTTAGACTTTCGATATCTCCAAGTTGTCATATCCTTATCAGCGCTGGCGATATAGTTACCGCAAAATTATCATTGTGAACAGAATGGAAAGCTGGAAACAATCGACTAAACAGTCTAACCGGATGCCTAGACTACAGAGAGTAAGTTGAATCACATAATCTTCACGAAAATGCACGATAACTGACGCTGACTAGACCAACTCCGACCCGGGATACACCGGAGTCCTAGCATCCCCGAGTTGCCGCTGTTGCCCTCGATACATAACTTGCCTCCGCTCCCCGTCATCCCCTCTGTTCATTGCACCGCCATCGACACCCCTGCTTCCATCTGACCCAGTGTCGTTTTCGAGCTCGGTATCTCCGGACGACACTGATGAGGAAGCCTTCGGCCTTCCGAATTTACGAGTGCCAACCAGTCAATTACCGCAGGGCGTTGACATTGATCAGTATTTTCGGGACAACAGAGATGTATTCGACGGGCCACCGCGCAATACAGATTCCCAGATAGTCGGTACGCCGTCATCGGGACAATCGATTAATCAAGTTGCCTACCAAGGGGAAGCCGAGGAAGACAGCAACTGGCAAACCTTTGGCACCTCCCACCGCAAATTCCACAAAACCGACAAAGTCCCCGAAGATACATGCCCTGGCCCAACCGAAAGCCAACAATTCGCCAAACAATTCGAACGCTACCTATCTCAACACCTCGCCGCCCAAAAAGACGAAAAAGAACGCATTTACCAAACGCTCGCTACCCACCAAATCGACGAGCAAAATTTCCTAGACCACCAACATACATCGCTTACTAATTCGCTCCAACAAATACATTCCGAGAACCTTGAGAATTTACGCCGGTATCAAGAGCAGCAAATGGAGACGTTGAAGGCTCAGTTACTTTACCAGAGGAGCGAGTTGTTCCGTAGGCAAACGGAGCAGTTGAATAGGACGCGGGACCAGTTACTGCAGAGTCAGCATGCGTTGAGGATACGGTTGCAGAGGGGCTTAGAGGAGAAGATTGGCAAGTTGGAAGCGTCGGCGGCGATCAAAAGGGGGGTTTGGAGGCCAAAGGGGAGTCACCACGATTGTCGCATGCACGACTTTTATGCACCGGGAGGACCAATTTGGGATGCGATAAAGGTTGGGGATGGAGAGGAGGATAGGCCGAACCGACGGTATTTTCGGATGTTCTCGGCAAAGAAGAACCAAGATGCATTCCCAAGTCCGGTGTCGTCGCCAACAAAGGCGGCATGCGACGTACGGGAAATGAGTATTCACCGAAGTACTGAGTCGGGATGTTACTGCTCACCATGTAGCCCCACTCGCCCATACAGCCAATGCCTATCCGACCCTGCTACTTACCAAACGCCCGCTCCCGCACTCGCCCCTTCTGACCGTTTGCACGCTCGAACTGATCCACGCCCCGGGTCATCGGCCCCTCATCGTGTGCACAAAAGACGGCGCAACCGGTCACGGGGTGAGAGTGTGTCGGAGCCACCTAATGGGGTCATTGATAAATTTTCGGAAATGCTGGATATATTTCCGGATGAGTTGAGAAATAATGTAGTGGGGTGTTTTAGGAAGGTGTTTAGTGGGCAGGCGGGGAATGCAAATGCGAATAGTAGTGCGGGGCGCAATGAGAGGAAGTAGAAGCTTAAAAACCACGAAACGATTGATGGATGCGGGGGGGGTTTAATGGAATGGGCAAAGGAGAGAGTGAGATGCATTCGGGTCAGGCAGGAGTTCATTGGTGAGGGCCAAGGCTCACTTGGGTGAGTCTCATAAGGCATATTTGAAGAAGGTGGGAAACTGGGAAGTAGGTTGGTTTGTGATATTTCCTATTATGGGTATAGAGTGGTTGCAGTATAGCTATAAAAGTGGAAACTTGAGCTCTGTTTATCCTTCTATAACGGTTTAGAGCAATGTGACGAGCTTGGGCAGTGAGCTTAGTTCGGAGATATGATTTCAGCCAAGACATTAATGGTGAATGGATTAATTAGTCCCAAGCATAAAACCTCGCCTTTCACCCGCTTTGAATTCAAATCAGTTTTTATGAAAAACAACATAAATACCTTGTAAGATAGAATTCTTTAGGAGTCTTTGCGCTTGTTTCAGATCTATTAACGACAATACACCGATTCTAAACATTAAGTGACCAGCAACCGCATTTATTGCCATGCCTCACTAACAACTCTCATCCAGTTCACATCCCCAGAATCGAAATAACTTTTTCAGGCCCTTCAATCCAACTATTTTCTTTGCCTATTAACCGTCCTGACGCCTCCGACCGTCTTCGCGTCCCAGAACCCCAAAACGACAGGCCCCTCTGGACTACCGACAGTACCTTTTTCGCACATCCCATTCCCCTAATCAAGATGGATCAAGAGAACACCAAACTAGCCCAGGCTCTCCAGAAATCTCCTCGGGGCCATCACCCTCTCAATAACCCCCAAACAAACCCCCCATCCTACGATGCTGCTTACAACTCGAGACCCGAAAGCTTTCCTGCGTACGATGCTTATCCCTACGATTCGTCTCAGAAGAAAAAGCTAGAATACGAATCTACACAAAGAAGGTTGATCATGAGTCAACCGTCATTTAACTATCACATTGAGAGTTCACCCATGACGAGTAATTGGCCGGCGGAGACGGCGGCAGCGTCTTCCAGATATACCAATTATGGCAACAAGCATTACTCTAGCAATCCAGCCCTCGAGCCGGAACTTCCTCCCTACACAGCCCAACCTGGTCCTTTCCCGCCGCCTCCCCCATACATTTTGCAGTACGACGACAGCTACACATCCAATGCCTCACACGACGACTTCTTGGCTGCCGAAGATTGGTGCCGTCGTTGGCCGTTGGCCCGCGTGCCGTTTCACAGCCTGGAACACTCCATGAATGCACGCGTGACTCGTCGATACGATGTAGCCCCTCCGGATGCTATCGTCGATGCACAAAGACGTTCCAGCGATCTACTCTCCCGCGGCCTACCGATACAGAGAAACCATATTTTCTATAACCACACCGACCACAGCAATTACCGAATCTCAGGCCACCAGATGACCGGAGACCAGGCATGGGTCTTGACTCCGTCTGTCCTTCCTGCTCAACATCTGCGCAACATGGCAGAACCGATGATGATCTACTACGAGGTCAAACTAATTTATGACCTTCGAGATAACCAGTCCGTGGCGATTGGGTATTCGGCCTTGCCGTACCCATCGTTTCGGATGCCAGGGTGGCACCGGGGTAGTCTGGCGATTCATGCGGATGACGGTAGGCGGTACATCTGCGACCCTAATGGCGGTATTGATTGCATGGAGCCCATGAGAGGCGGGGAGACGTTTGGACTAGGCATGGTGTACAGAAGATTGACGGCGACAGGTAGTCAATATTCGATTATGTGTGTAGTAACGCTCAATGGCAAAGAGGTTATGAGATGGGATTTGTTTGAGGAGGTTGATAGTGAGACGACTATTGATCTCGTGGGTCTCACTGGGACTCATGATTTGTATATGACTGTTGGCTTGAACCGAGATGCGGAATGTCAGGTCATCCTGAACCCGGGAGATTGGCTCTACAAGCCGGACACTTTCCTTGCCGACATCTCCTATTAGACATCAGGCGTTCACATTAAACATAAATATAACTAAGAGATTGATTAAATAACATAGTATACATATCAGACATTACAGGCTAAGCCTTTTTTTGTCTGTTTTCTGATGCCTCCGAATATTGTGCTAGTACTATACACAGCTTCCGACTGGGATCGGGCTTTCCATCCTAAGTTCCTACAAATGACCGATTGGCTAACCTTTGAGATTACCATTTCTTGACCTCACCTGACTTGGGCTTGTTCATTCTGACAACTTTGTCGCAGTTGAGAAGGCATAGAGGATCGAAGGCTTGCTTCATTTTGCGCATGAGGTCGACAGTGGTGATGCCGAGTTCGTGAGGGAGGTAGTCGCGTTTGACGAGGCCGACGCCGTGTTCGCCCTGGGTTGAAGTTAGTGGGGGACGGAAATAGAGGGGATTTGGAAGGACTTGCGGTGACGGTACCGTCCATTTCAACGGCCCGTTTGACCATTTTGTGGACGATTTCTTCTGCAGTTTTGCGTTGGGTATCGTTATAGAGGAGGATTACTATCGGTCCTTTGTCAGTTTGTACTTGTGGGAATATCGTGATCTTTGCTAACTTACGGTGGAAATTCCCGTCACCAACATGTCCAACGATCGTCCCAAACAATCCACTCTGCTTCAAATGCACCTTCGTCTCCTCAATCAAATCCGGCATCCTCGTAACCGGCACGGCCACATCCCCTGTCCAAACTCTATCCCCATCTTTTTTCACCGCCATCGTACTCCACAACGCCTCCTTCCTCGCACTCCACAATTCCGCCTGTTCATCCGCTGACTTGGCAAACTCAAAAGATTTCCCGCGCGTTGTCTTGGCAATTGCCTTTGTTGTTTCAATTTGTTCCTTGACGGCTTGTTGGGTGCCGGCAAACTTGAAGAAGATGGTGGGGACTTCGGACCAAGTGCGGGTGGTGGTGCTGGCCTGGTTAATGCAGGCCATTTGGTTGTCATCGAGGATTTCGACGGCGGCGACGGGGATTCCATTGGCGACAACTTTGGCGACGCAATCGGCGGCATCCCGGATTGTTGCGAAGGATGCAACGGCGACAGATGTGTGGGCTGGGCGCACCGCTAACTTCAATGTGGCCTCCGTGACGAGACCGAGAGTCCCTTCGGAGCCGATGAACACCTTAGTAAGATCGTACCCAGCAGAACTCTTCCGGGGGCGTTGACGGGTCTTGACGATTGAGCCATCAGCAAGGACAGCGGTGACGTTGAGGACCCATTCGCGCATTGTGCCATAGCGGTAGGCGTTTGTACCGCTGCATCCAGTGCCAATCATGCCGCCGATCATTGCGCCGGGGCCCGGGTCGGGAGGGAAGAAGAGGTTTGACGAGGCCAATTGGTCATTGAGGGATTCCCAGCCAACACCGGGTTGCACGACGACGTCAAGGTCATCGGCGTGGAGGGCGATGATCTTATTCATGTGAGTGAAGTCGATGCAGACGCCGCCATGCGTAGGAGTGAAATGACCCTCCAGGGACGTCCCACCGGAGTACCCGACAACGGAGATCTTCCGATGGTGGCAAATCTTCATGATGTTGGAGACGTCTTCGGTAGACTGGGGGTACAGGATCATAAAAGGTTTCTCGGAGGGCTTGGTACGATGGGCAGACCAGGTGGAGGTTGCGTGGAAGTCGAGGTCGGTTTGGGCGGTGGAGACGCGGTCTTCGCCAAGGAGGGCACGGAAGTCGACCCAAGCGGCTTGAAGGTTTTCGATAGTGTTTTTGAGGGGGGGTGGGGTGGATTTGGAAAGGGAGAGGGTGGAGTTAGGAGAGGGGGTAGCGGGGTAGAGGGTGCCAAAGTAGTAGGAGGACATTGTCGCAAAGAGGAAGACTGGAGAGTTAGTGTGAGTCGGAGATTAACTATTAGGTGGATTTTACTTACGGAACGTTGTGTACCACAAGGTACTCGCCGAATTCTGATTCTGCGACCACCGTTCCCGATCTTGATGTTCCTTCGCCAACCGCTGGTTGATACTGCCCATCATCTGCCCCGTAAATGTCGCCTTCAACGGCTGCTCCTTGTAAATAGGCGCATCGTCAAACTTGGGCGGCTTATCCGGATCTTGGTAATCTCTGAAGAATCTCCTTTGAATATGCGCACGGAAGACCGGGGTTGTCGCAGCGAAGCGTGGCGCAGAGTTGCGGAGAGTCTGGAGGACGGGTGAGTACACCTGGGGGATGTTGTGGAGCATGGTAGATGGTGACAATGGTTAGGTTAGAGAGTAAGATAGCTAATTGAGACGTTCTGGGAGAGTTTCGGGTGTGGTTGAGATCGAGATTAGTGAAGTTGCGATGACTGCGGGGTGATGAAGGAATCCAACGCAATAGGTGTGGTTCGGGCGATTGGAAGGTTGTCACAAACTAGCGAATGGTTGGTCGCCATCAGATAATCTCTAATTAGGGATTAACCGACTCTCAAAAGGTCAAACAATTAAACCACTCAATTTGAAGTTATCCAACATATCACGATATAAGCTTGTAGTGTTGCGCTGTATATGATCTCTTGATTAGAGCTATGATCCTAGTACTGAATCCATTATAATGTGGAACCCTGGATATTGAAAAACGTCAACCCTAAAAATGTTTTTGGGCTCCACAATATGCAGGCAAACTAAATTGCAACCTGAATCGCTGAATGCCAACCACAAATGGATTTGACTACTCACAAGCGCCCAGCTTCTTGCTTACAATCTTCACGTGGGGTTGCCCAATCAAAATTCTGACAAAGCCTATGACTCCAAATCCATCTGCCACTACATCCCCTGTACAACTTTTTCTGAGCAGCCAAATAAAGAAACATTAGATGCATCTCCATCCAATCCATCACACTCCAGGCTTCCCTAATGCCAGCCAGCATCACTGTATCCCAAACTGCCAATGCCTCCCAAATCGGGACATGATTCATCATGATCTTGGCCCTTAAGTGTAATTACAAAAGCCGGGGTTTAAGCTCTCTCTACCGAAATGGGACAAGAAGTAGCATGAAGGCCCAAATCGTTCATCATTGCGGGACCAAGAGTGGCGGCCAATAAGCAAAATAGAGACCGTTAGCGGGGTCACGATGGGACTATTCTGTCAGTTTAGGGCGTGATATCATAGGCAATGCGGACCAACCAATATAGTTTTCGGATAAAGTGTTTCCAGTATAGATAAGCTTACCGGGAGCTAGAGGCCTTCCGGACCATCTTGACTAGAAGATGATGCCTTCATAGGGCTATACGATTCTATGCCACTATCTGAAGCTACTAGCTAAAAAAATTAAAAAATATTAGCGGATTTACGGATGACGGCTGCTCTGTATAAAAACACACATTGTCCCTGCCCCTCACCTTTTGTACCTTTTGGCACAGTTATCACATTGACATAATTTCGGTTTTATTTACTAACAGACTCATTGCTAACAAAACAAACAAAACAACATCTCTTGAATTCCCAGGTTTTGTGCTACGAATTAGATATCATTCGACTCTTTCAGTCTTTAGTTACTTTATCAAATACATTTACAATGGCTCGCAGTGGTTCCGCCGTTGCTTCGTCGCGTGGTCGCGGCAAGTTCAGGAACTTCTCTCGTGGTGGTAAGTCCTTACAATTTTCAAATGACGCCATACCCACATGCAACAACTAACCCAATCTCTACCCACAGGCGGAAAGTCCTTCTCCCGCAACGCCGCCGACGCCGAAGCCTCCATGTGGGCCGAACCCGCCGCTAACTCCAACGACTCCTCTGAAAAAGAAGACTCTGAAGAAGACTCTGGAGACGATTCCGAAGCCGACTCCGAAGCCGACCCCAACGCCGAAGCCTCCCGCGAAGCCCGCAAAGCCGAAAAGAAAGCCCGCAAGCTCGCCGCCATCAAGAAGACCAAAGCCGTCGAAGTCGGTGATCTGCCCCCTTCAGACTCCGATGAGGACTCTGTCGATGAGCCCCGCGCCAACGCCAACAAACCGCCCGCTACCAAGAAGCAGGTGGCGACGGTTAAGCAGATTACTAAGGATGTTGAGGAGATGGGGTTGAACCGCAAGGAGCGGGAGGCCGCGCAGGCGGTGGAGGCTAAGTTGCGGTATCAGAAAATGCATGCGGCGGGGAAGACAGAAGAGGTGCAGAGTGACATGGCTCGGCTGAAAATTATCAGAGAGCGGAGAGCCGCTGAAGCTGCGCAACGTTTGGTAAGTTGAGATAGTCAAGGTCTGCTGAGTGATTCGATGCTAACATGTATCATTCTTTAGGCTGAGAAGGAAGAGCGTGAAGCACAGGAGGTTGAACGCAAACAGGAGCTTGATGCCCGTGAGGCTAAGCGCCGCGAGGCCGCTCTCGGTCCTACCAAGAAGAGCAAGAAGGGTAAGAAGAGCAAATAAACTCTCGACACAACTACTGCTCGATCGGCGCACATTGTCACCGAAGGCTTATTGACAGCCCGGTGGCAAATCAGTCACAGTCTATCGGCTTATCGTTCTACGGATTGACAGTGACAAGAAGCGCCGTGTCTTGGGAACGAATCAGGAGATGACGGTGGCGGGGCGATGATCATAAAATGAGGTGGACTGTGGATATTATTTATTTGATCTCTTGATGCTTTTGGCCGATGATCGGGGGGCTTGTGGGCCAACTGGACTGTCGATGGCATTGTTACTTGTGGTTTCTTCATGGAACCTTGGCGTTGGATCTGCTTACTTTCTACCATCAATGGGATATGATATCCAGATACTGTCTTTCTATATTTGAATCGTATCGATTAAAACTTGAAAGTTATATCTCTATAAAGCGAACACATGATATCCTATCATCATAACTGAAAACCTGTCATACAAACCACCCATAGAAACCAAAAGCCAATTTAACCACAGTCCCAAATCCCGTTCCGGCCGAAACCCAATTTCTCTATCCCACTATTTTGTTATCCACAAATTATCATCATTATCACCACCATGTCTCAGACAGTGCTCGTCGACTCCTTCCACAATTGGTCAAAATCAACATCATGTTCCTTGAACATAACCCGAATATTCTTCGCTGCCTCAACCTGCTTCTCGGCCGTAAAGCCCCCCGGCGTTGTCGCCTCATACTGCACAATCTCAACCCATCTGTAAAACAGATTTTCTTTGCCAAGCCCCACTAACGCCTGCTTGAACGCCAGAATCTGACGTTTCTTGAACAAGGTAACCTCTTCCTGTTCCTTCTCGAGGACCACAATCAACCACCCAAACATCTTGTGATGCATCAAGACCATCCGGTCAAATATTTCGATGTCGACATCCTGCCGGTCAACTAGCTCCGTCGCAACCATCATGAGATCCCAGTCGAGCTCCCACTGCCTATTGATAAGTAGATACGCCGTCTTCCGGATTATCAGCGATGGGGCAATCGCCGCCCTAATGATAACCATAAAGTTGCTTAGCACATCATCTTTCTCAAAGAGATCTGTCAAACCTGTATCCCAATCCCGGCTCCTCCGTACGCAAATCTCCCGCTTGCGAAAGCCCACCTGGAATCTCCAATTGACCGGACTGCCATTCTTCGACCCGATCAGAAACTCCACCGGCCACGGCCAAACAAAAACAAACAACACTAAATCAACAGCCAACGTCACCGACCTCTTCAACCCCTCCCAAATAATATCCCCCCATTCCGCATTCTTCGGATCGAAAATATCTGCCGGCGCCGACCCCAGGGCTGCCGAGATAAGACCAAAGTAAAAGGGAAAGACACTGCGCACACGCAGGATGAATAGAATGACGACGGCAATGTTGAGAGCGATAGGGAAGAGGAAGATTTTCCGCTTATGCTCGATGGGGTGGTCGTCAATATGGGTGACGTAGACGTGGGTGGGGTTGAGCATTTCAAGGAAGCCTTGGATTTCTATGGGAGCCTTTTTGAAGTTCTTGGGGGGGGCGAGGTCCCGTTTGGATGAGGAGGACGGGGCTCCAGTGAACATGCGTTTCTTGGAGGCCATGGTGAAAGTGGTGATTGGGAAGGTAGGCGAAGGTAGGCGAAGAAGGTGTATGAGGAGGGGAAAGATGGGAAAGGGAGATATAGAGGAAGTATAGCCTTTATAATATGAGGTAGTCGTATGTGTGACTTGACGGCGATCAACTTTGGTGGATGTTTCAGCCTATGTTGTTGTCGAAAGTGAGGATGTCACTGTGGCTGAAGCATTTGACAAGTGTTACAATGGGATTTCAGATCTATGAAACGCCACACATATAATGTGGCGTTGATCCATGACTAGAAGTAGTAACTAACAACAAACCCGGGTTTATGCAGAAAAAGTCTGGACCTGATATTACACATTAACTATAAACAATATCTATAGACTTGAGATCACCAATGTCTGACGATTCACGGATTTTTCCTTCTTGGCAATCCAAGCTCTTGTCTGACACAGTAATGTCACTGATTCCTCTAATGAGGTTTATTGCCAATCTGTACATTATCCATAACACATAACTAAACAAGTAGCTTCAATCCCAATAAGGCGATTCGTGATATTCATTATAGTCTATCCTCGGTACTGTACCATCCAGAGGCACCCCTGATTTGTAACTGTGGCTTCTCTACTAATTCACCTCAATCATGAGTACAGGGCTAGTCAATCGGCACATCAAGTCTCTGAGAGATCCCACTTCAGCCCTTCACTACCTATCGCCTAAAACCCCTGTCTCCGGCTCTGCTCCTGGGCTGCCGAAATAGTCGACTCCGAGTTCGGGTCGCTAAACCCACAGCCCGTCTTCCCATTCTGGAGGGCCGCGGCAGTAGCCGAGCATACGCCTTTGCCAGAGCCATTGTTGGCGCAGCAATTGGATTGGCAATCGGCGTTGGAGACGCAGCCGCCGGTGATGAATTGGGCGCCGTTGCCGGAGCCGACATTTTTGGCGCCGGCGTTGTTGGGGGTGACGGCAGCAAGGGTGGCGACGGCGACTGGGTAGGTTAGTGGGAGTTTTGATAAGGTAGAAGAATTGGTGTGGGATACTTACAAGAGAGGACGACGGAGAAACGCATGGTGACAACTGGGGGTGGGTAGTGGGTAAAGGTGGAAAATAAAAAGATTAAATTACAAAATAATTAATAAGATATATTAGCACCAGGCTACAAGGAGAAGTGAAGAAGGTGACTGAGTTGGTGATCAAGTAGAAAATGTGATGATAAACAGAGAATATATCCAACTTCATTTACGAGAATCACCACTCTTCTTATACATTCAACCCCACAACCATCCCATCTTCTCCATCTCGGCTCCCCTTCCCCCCAAAGCCCCTCAATAGCCACCAACTGGCAACCCTCTCCATCTGTCACAGCCCTGACGCATCACACTAGTTACCTTCCCCCGTCCGTAACCCGTACAGCCTGAATGGGCAATTGGTGGTCTGTTTGGTTTTGACCCGTCGGGTCGAGATGCTGGTCATGAATAATGCGACCTAAAACATTTGTGAGTTGGGCGTTAGTGGGTTTGGGGATCGGAGAATCGAATGAGTGAGGGAATGTTGGCACGGTTGTTTGAGGTGTTTGAGGTGTTTGGGGTGCTTGATCGGCGGGCTGCGGAGACGAAGAGGGTTTTTTGGGTCTGTAGTTGTTAGGGTTTCTGGATGGTACAGATCACGTGGTTATTGTGGACGGGAACTTGGAGAGAAGATATGATGATTTCGCATGAGAGGGACGCTTATTGTATCAGAGAATCAGTTGATGGGTAGGAGACTGATGTAGATTGAACAAATTGATCTGTTTCAAAACTATTCATATAAGCCTTTAATAAATTGCCTAGAATGTTATTATAGTTTCATGGTCATATTGGAGGCAATATTCTATCAAATTAATGGTAAGGTCAATAACTGCCAACTGTGAATCTAACACTGACTTTATGTCTCGCTCATCGTCCGAATAAACTTCCGTTCATCTCCAACCATTGAAACACATCCGATCCTTGAACCATGGTTCCCCATCGGAATTATAGCCCATCAACCTTCTATGTCCCACCGTGTCCACTCCCGCCAACCTGACCACCCCCACAGCCGCCACCTTCCACCAAATCCTCCTTCGCTATCCCTTCATAGTCTCCGCCATCTCCCAAATCAAGCGTTCATAGTTTCATCCCATTCATTAATCCGAGTTCTGTCCCATAGCTTTAATAAATGCCTTAAAACAAGCTAACCTTAAACTGAATCCTACGATGGATTGCGCACTCTGCATAATCGAACCCCGCAACTAACATAATCCCACACAGCTGTGAAACCAGGGACCAAGACGCTGACCCAATTGGATGACTATCTCTATGTCCAGACATTGAGGCTATTTGGTGTAACGGCAAAGGAGAGAAAGGAAATAAAGTTGCATGACGTCAAAATGCTGGTTGAGTGGAAATTGTATGACTGATTATTGTCAATGGAATCTGACACAACGGTGGATATTATAACGCCACATCGTGGACGTCACGGGAAATTTAGACCGACTTTGATGGGATATGTCGCAGGAAACCCGACGGAGTCCGTTAAGAAAACGGTTAAGAAGGCGATGGGACTGTATGAAGAGAAGAAGACGATTGAGGTTTTGGATATATTGAAGAAGCTCAATGGTATTGGGTTGGCGACAGCGTCTCTTTTACTGTCAGTTCGTGACCACGAAAAGGTTATTTTCTTTTCGGATAAACTCTACTATTGGCTTTATGACAACGACATCAAATCTAGTTTGAAATACCCAGTCAAAGAGTACGATGAACTGGTATCAGCGGCATCTGGAGTGATGAAGAGACTGGACGTCAGCGTGGTGGACTTGGAGAAAGTCGCATATGTCATGATGAAGGAAGGCATCATTGATGTTTCTGGAGAACAGAAGGTTGAAGAGAAGAAAAAACTCGAAATTAAAAAGGGAAAAGCTAAACCTAAAACCAATGCCAAATCTACTCTAGGGTCTAGACCATCTCCGGCCACTAAGCGCAAGAGTCCTCTGGCGGAGCTAGAAACTACCGAACCCACGAAACTGCGTCGGTCGAAGCGTGGCAAAGAATGATTCCATAATCAGATATTATATACCACTTTACACTCTAATGTTACAATCTCCCTTTATCTACCGCAAAAGCCCAATTATCTGTCACGATATAGCCTAATCCTCGGCTGACTGTTGGCCGGCCCCCATCATCGCTCCCCCCAATCCTCCCAAAGTCCTTTTATCCCCTCTAGCCTCCCCAAGTTCCCCAATCGAGCAAACACCGTAGTTTCGTGACCTCTCTTTGCCCCCCCCCCCTCCACAATTACCACTCTACCGGCAACCCATACTCTCTACCTTCTTACCCCCCATCTTCCGATAGGGTCCCTTGCTAGTAATCGTCGCCACCTAGTTCCACCACAATTCTTGTCTCTCATTGGCTGCGGGTGGGCGGTCTGGAGATCCTGGAGGTTTCCCATATATAAGGTTATGGTTGGTAGGGTGCATAGATATCGAGGATGGCGGACGGCAGTTTGGGGACGTCATTGGTACTGTGGGATGTGGTACGGCGATGCGTGGGTTTTGGCGGGCTTTGATGCTGTTGGGAAATTGTATTTTTTTAATTCTTAATTACTAGATGGGTGGAGGGACAGCATGGATAGCCGTGGGATAGCGGGCCAAGGAGGGCAGATTAAGAAGAGGATTTTATCGTCTTTGTATTAGGGGCTAGCGTAAGGCTAGCTAGCGATATCGTGAAGACTGCACGTATAAATAGAACTACGCCATATCACTTCGCACCTTCGCAAAAAACCACTTCAAAACCTGCTCATCACAATGCATTAATTCTCCAGATCCCGATACGAGCCTCCATACCCTAATACCCCCAATTATACCCTTCCAAATGCACCCTCCACCATGAATCACCCCCCGCCTGCCAACATCACTAACATCAACGGTGCCTCACTAATACTTCCTCCCCGTTTCGCCCACCTCAAAGCCCACCTAATCTGTAATAATCTCCTCCAACATGTGGTCTCATTCAAATGCTTAATCCGCGCTTTGCACACCGAGACCGCCTCCATCACTACAAACCCAACAACCATTATACCTACTCTGCCTTACTCCCCCATCGACTCCACCGTGTTCGCCACTGCCCTCAAACTCCGAGGTGTTGGGGTAATCCGCGGCGTCTTCTTTGACCACGAGGCGGCGCAATGACGAGTAGAAGCCTAGGCATACCTGAAGGTTTTGAGCTCGGCCAGGCATCGACGGCCCCGCTGCTTCTCTATTCTTCTCCGATATCCTCCAATACCTCTCCGAAACTGCTCCCTTCGATGGAACCCTCAGAAACCCCTATTTACTAGCCTCCGGCCCTATAGCCTAACCCGGCCCTGGTCCTTGGTCACCGGGTGATTTCGTCCGAGACCCCGGGTACCCCCGCGCCAATATTGACGGCGGCAGCGTCGAGCGCTGGGAGACCGACGGGTATAGCTCAACATATACCGCAATATTCGAAGGCCACTGGGAAGACTATGACCTGTGGGAAAGTGGCCAGCGCGTCAACGCAACACACAATCTCTACAACGGCGTTGATGCATGCGGGACCTTCCGGATGTTCCAAGGCTGGATATCCGCTGGCGAATACTTGCAGAACCGCGAAGGCCGCCCCGATGAAAGTTGCCTGCGGATATGCCCCATGATTAAATTAGTAACAGCCTGCCTTCTTCTCTGGCATTTCTTCACCCCCGTGTGGTCCCACTCCGCCTTCGACTCCCCCACCGGCTACCTCCATGAAGAAAACTGGATCTTCGAAACCCCTCCATCTTCCTACCTTTACGGCATCTGGCTTAGCTTTTACTAAGAGCTTAACGCAACCTTCCACCCTCACCTCAACTTTGACGAAACTTTAATCTTTATCTTCTACCTCTAACTTGGCAACTACATAGTCTGGCACCTCAACACCCTCTACGACTACCGAGGTCCCTTCTATCCTCCCCGCGAACCCCCAGCGACAACCTCTCCAGATTCATGAGCCCCTTTCCATTCCCGACGTCAATATGTGCCGCGGCCTACCCACTCACCTAATCGAATGCTCTCTATCTCGTCCGGTCGCGCCCGAGTCCCGACTTTGATGTCGATGGGCGGGATTTAGTGGAGGCTGGTCAGTTTGAGAGGCCTGTGGCACAGGATATCAGAGGGGCCGAGGGCAACGAGGCGTTGAGGGCAATGAGGTTAATTTCATGGGATGAGGCGGAGGCGGCAACTGAGATGAAGAGGACACTGTTGAGGTTAGCGAATGAGATTTTATTTCCAGATGAGGCAAATTTAGACTATTTAATACCCTGATGTTTTCTTTTCATTATAACTTGATAATTATCGGTAGGTGATGGTTAAGCTGGCTGCATGCAGATTGGGTGCGGACTCAAAGGTGGGGAAGGATGCTAAAGTGACGTTATACTGAAAGGTGGCCAAAATCGTGTCGAACACTATGGTAATGTCAATGATAACAAGGAAGAGAAAATTATATTTCATTATGATTTATTTCTTCTACTTGGCATAATTCATATAGATATCAATCCACTCGAGCGCCCTCGTAAAAGGCTCACTCATACTCTTCACTCACTATACGATGCTTGTTCTCTCCAACAGCTTGCTTACGCGAGTTCACTGTAAGACATTAACCTCGTGTATCAAAGCCACCGCTTACTTCTCCTTCTTGGGCAGAGAGTCATCCTGCGTAGCCGAGTACTTGTCACTCAACGAGTTATACTCAGCGTGTAACTGCGAGCTCTGCTTCTTCAACGTCTCCAGGTCCTTCGTCTTGGACGCCAGCTGCTCTCTGAGTGAAGCAACTTGCGCCGAGTCACTCTTAGTGCTCTCAAGAGTGCGGAGCTTCTCCTCAAGAAAAATCTGATCAAGAATCATCGAGTACATGCGGTTAAGGATGAGCGAAAGGAGTAGAGTGAAGCCGCAAAGGTACATGTTGCGCTGGGCGTAGAACTTGCGGGCTTGGACTTCGGTGCGCTCGTGGCCAAGGATTCCGGCACCCTGGTTGAGAGATATATATTAGTTGCGATTCTGTAGATAAGTCTGCTTTATATATTCACTTACATATTCTTGGTGCCGCTCTCCGTGGCGATTTGGAGCTCGACCTGGACACGGTAGACGCGCATAACGCTATCGGCGAACAGAATCAGGACAAACACAAAGGTAATCTTGAGCCAGTGTTGGGTCTGAGCGATGAGGGGGCTGTGAGAGATGAACCTGCGAGAGATGTTAGCCAGCGATGCGCTTAACTATGGTGGGGTTTTAGCTTTGATGTACGTAAAAAGTTTCTTCTTGATGTTGTAGGGCATGGGAACGATGAGCATGAAGAACACTGCTACCTCGAGCATGAGAAGAAAAAACCTTGATTGTCAATTAACATGTTGTTATGATATCGTGTAGTTCGATTGATGGCATACGAGAGAGTAGTAGAGTGTCATGATGTCTACGCAATGAACCACTTGTCCGTGGCCTGGAAATTTCAGTAGTGTCGAGGAATTTCTTGTTATAATTCGATTGCCAGACAATAAGCAATCTCACGATATTCGTTAAATCAAGAATAGTATCTAACTAATCAAAAGCAAAAAGAAAAAGATGAATAAATATCCAAAGAATCAACAATTCCAATCCCAGCTGAAGGCGGAAACATATACCTTTAAATCCCACAATTCACAGAAACGGCTGACTGACGGAATTGGAAAGAAGCTACAGGGATCCAATCCAGCCACCATAATGGAGACGGGACCACCTAAAGATCTCCATAATATCATGAGCATGCTCAGCTAGTTGCATCAGCCAGTTCAGTTCATGACTGAGCCTTTATTGGGTTTGCAATATTTGGCCAGAATTGGCCGAACTTTGTTGCCTAACGAATGTAATACAGCATGTTGTCTCTTTAGTCTATTCTCTCTTGGAACCTGGAGGAAATCTATACCCCAGAGAGCTCCAGCAGTATCCCATCAAATCAATGCTACTATAATTAATCCAATGTCCACATTACAGGGGCTTAAACACCTAGATCGCTGGCAGCACTAATATACGGGAGGTCATGAAATCCAATACTCCATCAATATATTTCTTCAATTGAATGTTTAAAACAAATAAGTACTACCAATTTTGCGTCCCGTTTGTTTGGACTATTCGCACCACCAATGGTCTTGGGTCTCTCGACTTAGGAAGCACATAGTCACATGATGATAAACAACGGTGGCCCCAGTTGTCACGAGGTGATCATTAATAAATGACGAGGTGAAAATGCAGCTACAATACCGAAGGGAGATAATTGAGCGGTCATTCACAGTAGAGTAAAAACAACGGAACAGCAAGATGCCAGAATACATAAAAATCAATTAAATGATTATTCCCAAAAACAATCCCATCCTATCCAAACCCAAAATCTAAAAATGTTTACATCAACCCTGCCGCTTGATCCCGTGAAACAAACTGTAATCGCCCTCTTAAACTCCCACAAAAATTCAATCCAACCCTTCGATAGTTCTGTAACCCTCAACATCCGTGCCCACCTATGCCTCATAAACTGACTCATCGGTCTTGTCAAATTCCACCTCCCGCCTCCTCGCCACCCTAACCCGCTCCCCTCCCTTATCCACAACCTTTGCCTTCTTAACCGCCGTCTGCCGGCCCCCCGCCTTCCGTTTCTTTGCCCGCCCCCTTTTTTTCCCTTCCGCTTCCCTCTCTGTCCACTCCTGCGACGCCGTCCGCTTACTTGCCGGCCCATCCATCAAGTTCACCAACTTCGGGAAATGCGATCCGTAGTCAAATAGCAACTCTTCACCACATTTGATATCGCGTTTCGCAATGAACTTGATACGGTAGCTGTCAAAGACGTATGAAATTACGGGTTGCAAATTGGCGTGTTTGCCACTGCCGTGGTTGATGAAGCGGCTTTTATTGCCGTATTTGGCGGCATCGAGCCAGATGCCTTCATTTTCGAGGAGGGTGAAGAGATAGGAGCAGCCAAATTCTTCGGTCTCGCTGTAGCCCTCGCCACGTCTGATGCTCCGGCGGACACCTTCGTCTTGTGATACTTTCTCTCCGAGATATTCGATGACAAAGGAGCCTGATGGGATGTCTTCAAGAGCATACAACCCGTATCCATCAACTCCTGGAACACGACTCTTACCTACCAAGATCTTCTTTGTACGAGCCAGCTGCATATCGCAATTTTGACATCCTGACTCAATAGAGTCCATTGCCAATACCCGAGCCCGATTATGAGGATCAATAAGCTCAGAAATTCCACAGTATTGACAAAGAAATGGATCGCATTCTCTATTAAGCATCCGACACGCACAATTCTTCGAGTTATCTACACAAGTCTTGCCTATTCCATAACACGAACAACCCGTAAATTGATACGAGCAGCTCTCCACTGTACACCCGCACTCTGGACGACAGAAAACGTTCAGCTCGACGCATTTACAGTTCTTTTTGGTACAGGGTCCTCCGTGCGAACAGGCTTGATGCAAAGTAATGACGTCGGCAGTTGTGGAAGCTATCTCGTTAAGATAGTTGCCTCGGAGCGTCTTGGTGAAACGATCATACCAATTTAATGGCGGGGCCCTCGGTGGGCGCTTTGGTATTGACTCGCTGCGCACTGGGAATAGGTTGCGAGATTTGCCAAAGTCATAGAGAGCGTCACAGGATCTCTCAAGATATATCGCTGCTATACAGGACGGTGGTTGACGATGGGATGATTTTGGGATGCAGCCGGCGGTGATGATCATAGCGTTTTCTTCTCGTTTGCCAAATATGTGGGAGTCTCGGCGCATAAACTTCCTGATGTATGTCTTGTTAGGCAGTTCTCTGTACAGGAAGCAATTGCTATCACACGGCTTCATCTCAGAGGTCCCCGTTTAAGGTCCATTTCTGGCCAGTTGGCAATCGCCTTGTCTCTCATCTCAGAAAACTTTGTTTCCATTCTCATTAGGGAGTTTTGTAGCGGCTTGTAGTCTTTGTCATAGTACCCGTGATCACACGAGTAGCTAAAGCATTGCAGACATTGCAGCGCCATGTTCGTCTCTAGAAGCATATCCAGAGGGTCGTCATCTTTGTTCGGGTACAAAGAAGCGTCATCGATATCCAGATCAAGCACATCTCGGAGAACGATGGGAGTCTCAAGTCTGGTATTGTAGACGTTACTACTGAACACCTCATTGAACACATCCTCGAAAATGGATAGGTGCATCTGCATCATGGGAGTCCCCAAAACTTCATCCCAATTCGAAAACAAATTCTTGTTTTGTGTCTTGATGTGCTTTAACAACAGATTCCGGGACGTTAGCCCTGGAAGATTAATTTCTCGGAGCCACATCTGAAGCTCTGCCCTCACAGCCACTGCAACTTCCTGCCGCTTGATCCGCTTGACTCGTTCCTCACCAATGTACATAGAGAAGTCATTTTCGTGTACTCGTTGCTTAAGATCATCGATGAAATCTTGTCGTCGTATCTCGTCCTCTATGGTGTTCGTTTCGGTAATGTGCGGCGTGCACACAAGGGGTACATGCGGGGCAAAATGTTGCTATTCGTTTCAATCAGATGCCCTCTGTATGTCGGTACCGCTTCAACGAGACACGGGGACACGATAGTCATTATGGATTCCTGGATTTTATCATGATCAACCTGGTGAGGGTTAGACACTGTCAAATTACAATAAAGAGTTTATGGCTTACGGGTCCATATGTCCGTGTAGTGTACACACGAATCACACTGGTGCGTTTAAGTTTCGCCCCTTGCTTCTTTGGTCGTCTGACAGGCACCGAGAAAAGATCAGGGCCACGAGCTACCTTGACCGCCGGTGCCCTTTGTGCAACTATCACCGAATACACCGCCATGCCATGATGGTGAACTAATTGACTATGATATTGATACAACTGTTGTTTTATATTGATTGGTGTCAAAGAAAAGAGAAGAGGGCATCCTCCACAGCTAGCTTCGTCGGAGGCATGCCAAGATCCGGAGACAGATGGTCATCTTCATAGCTGCTACGTTGGTTCTCTATGGCAGTATCATGATATGGTTCGGGAGTCGCATTCGGGAATCGGAGACGGACGGTGAGGTCGAGAGCTTTTCCGGATGATATCTGTAGAGATTCTCGGCTGCCTATAGGGCTAACCTTACTGGATGGCGATTCCTGAGATGACAGAAGTTGAAATCTAGGTTCTACAGGCGGCTGTATTGGATAGCAAGTGGAGATCAGGATATGCTCCTGGGGTGTCATCTGGAGAAATAGATAAAGAATGTAGTTGCATTAATTAGCCGATATAGAACTTCCCCAGTGAGCTAGGCTCTAATCGATACACCAAATGATGGGCATAAAAACAAAAGTGGTGATGCTGGCCAGTGATTATGACGTAGAATTCAATGCTTGTGTCATCTGATTGGGTTAAATGTCAATACTCAACTCAAATGGGCTAAATGCGTCGCGTGTGGATGAGAAGTTGGCCTTGCAGCGCGTGTCTTTTACTATAACTGATTGATTTCTTGCTTAGCCCCACAAAAGAGTGTCGCGGCTCAGGTACAAATAAGATTCAATAAGATCCACTATTTTTATGCACTCTCTTTCCTGTACAGCACTGCAGCAACCAATGTAAACAATACTCCAACTAGAGCCTCCACAGGTCCAACAGGTCCAGATCTATGGCCGACATATCAATGACACCGGGTTTAGAGATTCTGACAAGTGATGAGCTTATCTCCGCCACAGACATGGCGATGACGTGAGAGTCTGGTGAGCAATCTGTGCAAAGAATTAGCATCATCATGGTTGATGAGATGGCCATCAACGAAGTCATTGCAAGTGAAAATCTAAAGCATCATGCACTCACGTGGAAGCCGCGACTTCCGGCGGCTCAGGGAAAATCATACTTTTATTGTTGATAATTGTCAAGTTACCAAAATCTGAATAGAGAATACAATCCAACCTAACAGTTGTCAGATGCATTAATCCAGATATAAAACGCATACCTAATATGACTATAAAATTCTCTGATGCATAAACATCATTCATCATTTGTCATGATCGCCACCAACTGAGTATCCCAAACACCCCAAATAATTAAGCGTAACCCAAATTCGTCGCCATCACACAGCCATATTCAAACTTCCGACAGGTTCAACCACTGGCAGCTCCCCAAATCCACAGATGCCCCACCGAAGATTTCTACGTTCTTTCCGACAAAAGGAGATGGGATTCAACCAATGACGTCAATACCACGTCGATTTTGGCAATGATATTTTGAAAGGATCTTCTGGATTCCTGGCATATTTGCGAACCCGCATAAAAAATCACCAGAATTGCAAGTATCGTCTTGAGACTTGTGACCGGCACTGTTAAGAAGAGTCCAGGTATTAAAAGGCCTGCGTTTCCGCATTTGGTAAACTTTGACGTGAACCTCTCGCTAATGATACCATTGTATCGGGATCACAACTAGCCGCTAATTTAACCTTCCTAATACTCGATATATTATCAGTCGCACTAGACTTTACTACACACATACATGACAGTATCCGAAAATCCATTCATTAACATATATCATCGCCACATATTATCCCACCATCACTACACCTTGAGCCAACATCACCCGCGACAAAATCAAGATGGCTTTTACCTACTAATTCAACGCCCTGAGAGAGCACTACGAGAAGGTCGCTATTATCTCGGGATATGGTAAGCACCTTCTCGAGCTCATTGACGACACTCCCGTGATGTCTGGAGAGACCCCTATGGCCTATGATGGCTACGAGGCCAACAAGGCCATCATCCAGAACTGCGAGGATGCTCTTACCAATTGGATGTCTGCCAACGCTTTGGTTACCCAAGTTGTCAATGAGATCACATACATTATTACAGAGATGTCGGAACCACATTCAGGCGCGTAACGAGCATCATGACATCGACCTGTCTTCTCAAGATTGTCCTGTAATCCAGGAGCGGAATTCGTAGGGTGAGGAGGAAGATGAGGAAGAGGAAATGATTGAGGAGAGGCATGGCCAGATATGAACACATAAGCCATAAGTATAGACGGGAAATGGAGCCACTAGGGTAGACTCTGGAGTTTATTGTGGCATAGTGACGGGCTTTTCAGATTTCGCGCTTCCCCCAGCATGGTATGGCTTTTCTGTTTGTCTTCATATTTGAGTAGTAGAGTTGGATAATGTTTTTTTTTTGGAAATGTCTAAAGTAATATAGAAATACGTAAATAGCCCTGATTCAATTTAATCGAGTTATGGTATCTTTGTTTCATTAATCATTACATAATGAAGTATCCCCAATTATGCAATTATAATTGCACCGTTTGCCCATCGTCTACTGTGACTTTATTGCCATATTTCTCTTAGAAAAACTTGTAGAGAAATATGGCAATTACGATTGAAATCCACCAGTGGCGAAAATCCAAGATAGTCACGCACACAGACTCTCCCGATATCTCTTCTGGCTCGCAAACTCTTCCAGCTCAATCTTCTTGATGTGCTCGCCTGGGATCACCACGGAGCTCAGAAACCTCTGCTGTCTAGTGTCAATCGGCAATATCTTCATACCTGCGGGCTCGCTGCCACTCAGGAAGACTTCTGAGGCAGCGGGGAGACGCCATTCGGTAGCTTTGGAAAGCACGATATTCATGTCCTGAGACAGTTAGTTGACGGGTGACTGCATATTGAGTGACTGGTCACTTACGGGATCTGTGCACTTAAAAGTGCCTTGGTATTTGCGGCCATCGTTGATTTCAATGCAGAGTCTCTTGTTGATGAGGGTTCCGAGGAACTCACGAGCTTTGAGGTTGACGGTCTGCGGTTCGGCCATTGTGTGGATGGTTTGCTATAGGTGAGACAATGATGAAAGAGAATGGATGGTTCTAGGGAAACTAGTGAAACGATGGGGAAGACATAAGGTTGGAATATTCACTAGGGTCTAGTTTTAAAGTTAAATAGATTTAATCAGTTAATCCCATCTTGACAATATTGGCCATAATAGTTTAATGGTTAGAATATCACGTTGTGGCTTTGGGACCTCCTAATAACACGAAAACCCGTGGTGATCCATGTTCGATTCATGGTTATGGCACATTCCTCTTTTTGTTTCTCTTTGCCCTCTCTGGTGTTAGCCCTCTCTGGTGTTAGCCCTCTCTGGTGTTAGCCCTCTCTGGTGTTAGCCCTCTCTGGTGTTAGCCCTCTCTGGTGTTAGACCGACCTGTGGCTGGCTTCATTTAATTGTGTGTGTGATACTTGTTCACCGCTTTCTACATCCGGTTTTGACCAATATTCTGCCGTCTCCGACTGCCTGGAATAAGACTTGAGTTTAAACTGTGATTGATGTCACTTTGATGACCTCACGAACAATTTCATCGTCTTATACATTTGGTTATACTTCTTGAGCATTAGACTCATCGCCTTTTCATTATCTTGATAAATAATGACATAAGTCATTCTTTCTTTGTTCTCTAACAACCAAACTCGGTCCTACTAATTTGGCGACTTATACATCGCCCACGTTTACTCACGATGGGTGTCACCGGCCTTTGGCAAGTAATCCAACCCTGCGCCCGCCCAACCAACATCGCCGCTCTCAACAAAAAGCGCCTCGCCGTCGACGCTTCCATCTGGATCTACCAATTTCTCAAAGCCGTCCGCGACAAAGACGGCAATGCCTTTAAGAGTTCCCACGTCGTCGGGTTCTTCCGGCGCATATGTAAATTGTTGTGGTTTGGCATATTGCCAGTGTTCGTTTTTGATGGCGGCGCCCCGGCTTTGAAGAGAAAGACGATCTTGGCGAGAAAACAAAGGCGGGAGGGAAGAAGGGAAGATGCGTCAAAGACGGCAGGGAGGTTGTTGACGGTGCAAATGCAGAGGCATCTTGAGAAGGAAATCGAGAAGCAACGGCAACAACGAGCGGGGGGAAAGGTGGCGTTGGCGGAGAGACTAGCGGTGCCGGGGGTAGAGCAAGAGGAACTTCCGGATTTCAACAATGTAGTTTACGTTGACGAAATTGGTATGTCTAACATCGAGAGGTTACAGAAGCGTAAGAAATTTGTCAAACAAGATGCCTATCATCTTCCGGATCTTGATACATCGGTTGGGACAAGCGCAAATCCAGACGATCCGAGAATCATGAACGCGGAGCAGCTTACGCAGTATGCGGAACAATTTGGCGAAGGGCGAGATATCGATTTGTATGATTTTAGAAATATTGATTTCGAAGGGACTTTTTCGCAATTTGCCGCCGCCGGATCGTTATTGGATTCTCAATGCAGCGAGGTTGAGGAGTCGGTTGCGTATGGGTCTTAGCAAGGAGCAATTAGAGGAGATATTCCCCAATAGAATGGATTTCTCAAGGTTTCAGATTGAGAGAGCGAGGGAACGAAACCATCTGACGCAGCTTCTAATGAAGGAACTTGGGATGACTGGGCTTGATCTGACTATCAGCAATGGAGGTAGCAATCGTATTGCCGGAGATCAAAGTCGCGAGTATATTCTTGTGAAGAATGATGGAGCTGAGGGTGGATGGGCCCTAGGTGTTGTCAGTCGAGATAAAGATCTGGGTCGTCGCCATAAACCGATTGATGTCGATGCTCTTGAGTTTGAGTTCGAGGGAACTCAAGATCTGAAGCACAAAGATGACGAATACGAAAATGAGGATTTTGAGGATATTCCAGTCAAGGGTCTCAATAGACTTCCATTAAGCCAGGCTCTAGCTGCTCAGTCACGACAGCAACCTGCTGCAAATACTCAAGCCTTCCAAGATGAGGATGATGATCAAATGTTCGTTGGAGGGCCTTTGTCAAAAGAAGAGGAATCTTTGTTTTACGAGTTGAATAACCCTCTTAGTCAGGACACTGAAGACGATATTCAAAAGCTATCGAATTATCTTTTCAGGCACAACATGGCCAATCATCCGGCAATAATCGGCATCTGCCACCTATGGAAGAGACCGAAAATAAAGAAATCCCAATCTGGGAACAAAAGGCTGTTGAGACTGCCCGCATCCTCCCCAAACCTAGCGCCAAAATCAACCTCAATATGTTCAACAGGCAGGCGACTGGTGAAGTGAGCAATCCTCTCACTAAGTCTGTTGTCATTCAAGAGCCAGATGTCGCCGATAAAAGTGATAGCGATAGTGATGTGGACTTGCAAGTCGCGATGGCTTTATCACAACAAGCTCAGAAGTCACAGTCTTCGACAGCTCCGAAGCCTAAGGCCCCGGTGGTTCCAAGTGCATCAATGGGTGCTTTGCCATTTCCGAAGCTCGACTGGAATTTCAAGAAGGCTACGCCATTAGAGAAGCCTGCTAAACAGCCTCAATCAACCCAACAAGCTACACCTGCACCCCTAGCTCCACCTAAGTCTACTGAAGATGATATTTTTGAATTTGGCGGTGGATTTGAAATTCCTTCGGAGGCCAAGCAGTCTACTGGTGAACCCTCCATAATTATTTACCGCCTTGGATGGCTGAAGAGGAGGATATTTCCGAAGGCTTGAAGAGACAACAAGAAGCTCAAAGCCGGATGGATGCTCAGGATCGAGAGCATGGCCGGTTAGAAGAGGAGGTGTTCAGAGAGTTTAGACCAGTGGCACTTATCTCGGAAGTTCTTACTATTGACGATAGCGATGAGGATATCGAGTTTGTTGATGTTGCGGGGAAAACCACAGAATCTAGGCTCGAGGATGTTATGGCTAAATCTGATGACATATCATGGTTGGCAACACCCGAAAAGAAGCAAGATTTACCGGAGCTAGAGTTCCAAGAAGTTGTCTTGCTTGAGACTACAGCACCTATGGCTCCCGAGATACCGAAGGAGGAGTCTCCCGAATCCGAGTTCCTAAACAATACTGTTGAGCCCACTGATCCGTCTAAAGATGAATATGAAGCTCCCTTTCAATTTGAAGAAATTGACGATGTCGAACTCTTCGGGTCCGGCGCCAGCGAATCCGAGAAAGAAGAAGACGACGGAATCCTCCAAGCCGAGGAGGATCAACTCTTAGTCCAGATGGTTGAGGAAGCCGAAGAATATGCCCGATTCTCAAACGAGCTCCATAACCGACCCGAAGACATCGCCCACGACTCGATTGAGGCAGAACTTGCTCAGCTTCGCAACCAACAACGCAGGGACCATCGAGACGCCGATGAAGTCACGGAGAACATGGCGCTCGAATGTCAAGCACTTCTCCGCCTTTTTGGAATCCCGTTTATCACGGCCCCTATGGAAGCCGAAGCCCAGTGTGCCGAGCTTGTCCGTTTAGGACTTGTCGACGGTGTTATCACTGATGATTCAGATACTTTTCTATTTGGAGGTACATGTGTCTATAAGAACATGTTTAACACGAGCAAGTTTGTTGAATGTTACATTGCCGAGGATCTCGAGCGGGAGATGTCCCTGGACCGCGATGCATTGATCGCCTTGGCGCAGTTACTTGGCTCGGATTATACTGAGGGGCTTCCCGGGGTCGGCCCAGTCACGGCCATGGAAATCTTGTCGGAGTTCCCTGGGCATGGCGGATTGAAGACTTTTAGGGAATGGTGGGAAGATGTCCAGCTGAGAAATAGGCCCAAAGAATCCGACGCTGATTCAGCATTCCGTAAGAAGTTTCGGCGGACACAGGGGACGAAGTTGTTCTTGCCCAATGGATTTCCCAGTGCGTCGGTCTATGACGCATACAAACGGCCCGATGTCGACTCATCCAAGGAAAATTTCCAATGGGGTACTCCTGACCTCGACGGTCTGAGGAAATTCTTTATGAGCACAGTTGGTTGGGGCCAAGACCGAACCGACGAAGTGCTTGTTCCCGTCATTAAAGACATGAATCGCCGAGAACGCGAAGGAACTCAAAGTAACATCACCAAATACTTCCAGGGGGGCGTTGGCGTCGGAGCTAACAATGCCTTTGCGCCGTGCCAACGGATCCAGGGTAGTAGTAAGCGGATGGTTCAGGCGGTTAATAGGCTGCGGAATACCACGGGTGGAGAATCAATGGAAGAAGAACCGGCGGAAGTACCCAAGAAGCGAGTGACTAAGCGGAAGCGGGGGAAGAAACAGGACGTATCTGATAAAGATGGGGACGGAGACTACGAAGTTAGTGGCAGCAAGCGCAAGAATATGCGAAAGCACGCCTAAGGTTAGGATATTTTTGAGTCAGAATAGAGTATTTAGAATTTCTAATAGAATTTTTTTTTTTGAATATTTGGGTTGCCTTATCATAACCAGTGGAACTCCGCCATCTGTGGTAACGTATGCTTAGTTGATGAACTGAAAGCTCTGGGCTTGTCAAAAGTGGAGTTCCGCTCGGCGACGCACTAAATCCCAATTAGGAAAGAGCTAGACGGGGTTCCGCTACACTAAAACCTGGGAAAAAGTATGTGTGTAATCACGGAGAGGCCTGACTTCCCCCCAGTTCTCCGACAAATTGATATAAATAGTGTATAATTCTACGGCATCAAGTAGAGTCTAAGATGTTCAGGCGGTTATGTGTATTCTGGGACTAGAAATTCATGCTAGGTTGGCAAAGTAGCCGATTGTAAATCAACATCATCTTACGACTGCTGCAGCCGGGCCGCTGAATTGGGCAAGACAAGGATAATAGTGAGGTCCCATATAGAAGTCAAGAAGGCAACTTGGAGTATAAATCTGATCGATAACCTCGTTTCTATCCATCAAATCTCTTTTCTCATCATCACATTCATCAATCAATTACACTTTCATCAGACATCTTAGTCTAATTACTGTCATATATCAATCCACAACTTCATATGCTTTCTGTAATTCTCGGGTTCTTTGGCTTCGAGAAGACTTCTGACAAAATGGCTGCCAAGAGAATCATCACCGTTTTTGGTGCCACTGGTTCTCAGGGTGGCTCCGTCGTCAACACCTTCCTAAAGGACCCCAAGCTCACTGCTGAGTGGAAGGTCCGTGGTATCACCCGTAATGCCACCAAGGACAGCAGCAAGGCTCTCGCCGCTCGCGGTGTCGAGGTCGTCGCTGTAAGTAATCCTTCACTAATAGGACTTCAATGTGCATTGACTAATAGTATTATCACAGGCTGATGTCCACAACAAGAAGTCGCTGGAGGCTGCTATGGCTGGTGCTCACACTGTCTTTGCCGTCACCAACTACTGGGATCCTTCTATCATGGACAAGGAGAAAGATATCAAAGTTGGTCGTAATATGGCTGATGCCGCCAAGGCCGCCAACGTTGATCACTACATCTGGTCTTCTCTGAAGCATGTCACCAAACGTAAATTTCATACCCATCATTTCTAATAGCCAACCAACACTAACACTTTCCAGTCTCCAGCGGTGCCCTTCCCAACGTCCACCACTTCGACTCCAAGGCCGAGATCGAGGAGTACATCCGCGAGCAGAATATCCCCGCCACCTTCTTCCTTCCTGGTTTCTACATGTCCAACTTCGTCATGGGTATGCTGAGCAACAAAAACCCTTCTGGAAACTGGATGCTTTCCATGCCCGTTCCCGAATCTGCCCCTGTCCCCATATTCGATGCCAAGGAGGACACTGGCAAGTTTGTCAAGGCTATCGTCGAGAACCGTGAGGCTCTGCTCGGCAAGCAGTTCCTAGGTGCCACCAGCTACATGAAGCTTTCCGAGATCCTGGGTTCCTTCAAAAAGGCTCACCCTATTGCCGGTGCCACTGCCGGGTACTTTGAGGTTTCTAAGCCGATGTACATTGACATGGTTACCAAGATGAACATGCCTGCTCTTGAGCTGTATGAGAATATGCGCCTACTCAACGATTTTGGCTACTACGGTGGTGACTCTCTTGAGCCTACTCACAAGTACGTCACTGAGAAGCTGACCACTTGGGAGGAGTTCATGGCCCAGAATGAGCCCTTTTCCAGCCTCAAGTGAATCAGTCATAGTCTAGCCCGCATTGGGATGCTGTTTGCATTCTTTGTTTCGTTGATCATGTATACATATATATTATTCTTTAAGTTAGTAATTGGCCGATTACATCATAATTAATGTCATATTCATGGCTTTGTCTTTACTGGCATTTCTAAATCTTAGTCTCGTTACCTGAATACTCAAAAGCGAATGGCCATCATTGCGGCCTTCTCCATATCCGCTTCTCCATCAATTAAATCCTCGGTTTACATGTGAAATGTGGAAGCATGCTTGCATTATTTGAGCTGCTTTGTAAATTACTGTACCTACCCCATGTTTAGATAAATCCCAAAGAAGTTTAGTGTGAGACAAAAAGCGGGTCATTCATAATTAAAACCTCTCTTGTTTGTCTAGGAAACGAGCATAAATATGCACAACTGCAGCACAAATCCTTGCATAAGGAAACCACAGCCTAACTGTGCTAGCACACCAACCTCTGTAGCTCAACTGCGATAGTAGTGCAGGGCGCCGTGGCAATGACTTTGGAGAGGGCGCCAGTTCCTACTCTATGTGCGTTTTTACCGAGGCTTCTAGCATCGCCTTTGCAGATTCGCGGTCGGCCTCATCTGTTTCTTCATTCTTTCTTCAGCACATCAAACCGGTTGTTGGCCGTCGCACATAATCCTTACGTTCTTTTTGTTCCAATTTGCTTTATAACTATATTCGTTTCTATCCTTCACGTATTCTTTAACCTTCACGTGAAAATTATCATATATCCTGTTTTTGTCGCTTCTATCTCCCTACTATCAGTTCGCCTTTTCCAACCACCAAACCGCCCACCCTTCGCGCTACTTTACACCACCCGCTCGTCCTTAATAATTGACCTCGTGTGCGTGACCATTCTTATTCGTCATCTCCAAGTACTACTAATTCCAAATACTACGGCCAAAACAAAAACTTGCGATCATACAACCTTCGTCAATCGCTCATATACCTCTCGTGCATCGCCGCCCGCGTGACACAACTAGCACAACGCACTAGCTGATCTCGCGCTGACATTGTCGATATTTTATTCGCTGAGCCCCGAATACTACGAGCTCGCGCCGGCCACGACTCGTTGCTAAATCGTGCCATTGCTTCTGCTTATCTGATCGATTTCAACCCGTGAAAGCCCTCACACTCCCGCCAGTCATCTCCCTCTCGTCCATTCGTCGAAGCTTTCGCGATTGGGTTCTGAGAATCTCTGGGCTCATCCCTTCCAATCCTTTATGGCATCACCGCCCAAACCTTGGGAGTCTTCAGGCGCAACTGTTAGTGGTAAGTTATTCGTCTCTTTTTTAGGAATGCATTTATTGAGCACATCTTTACCATTCCTTTGATTTCCAAATTACGCACTTGTGCTTGCATCTCGAATTGCCTCCACTTTCTTACATGTAGCTGCATGCCCACCTCAATTTTCTCTCATGAACCTCGCTCTACAATGTAACCTGACCACAATATTGACACTCCCTTGCAGGTCCAGCTTCAATCATGGCTTCTTCGGTCCCGATTACTACAGACGCTCCAGCGCTCCCGGATAGACCAGCCTCCCTCGCCTCCACTGTCAATCAAAATGCCGCCGCCTACAGCAGAGTAGGTGGCATGCCCGGCGCCACTCCTTACAATCCTTACAGCACCGGCTACACCTCGCCTTACTCTTCGCCTTACAATAGATTTGGATCATACGGAGGTGGATATGGTGGCGGTGGCATGTATGGTGGTTACGGCAGTGGTTACGGCAGTGGTTACGGTGGTGGCTACGGCAACGGAATGGGTGGTGCTCCCGGTCAGGATCCTAACAGTCTTGCCAATCGCTTTAATACCAGCACACAAGCAACCTTCCAAATGCTTGAGGGTGTCGTCGGTGCCTTCGGCGGCATCGCCCAAATGCTGGAGAGCACTTACATGGCCACCCACTCCAGTTTCTTCGCCGTTATTTCCGTCGCCGAGCAATTCGGTAACCTTCGTGATACCCTTGGGTCTGTCCTCGGTGTGTTCGCCATTGTGCGCTGGGTGAAGGCCCTGTTTGCCAAGGTGACTGGTCGGCCTTTGCCTGTTGATGCTGCCTCCCTCACTCCTGCCGCCTTCGCCCGTTTCCAGGGTGGCGGTTCTGCTTCCGGTGCTGGCCCCACACGTGCCAGCCGCAAGCCCCTCATGTTCTTCGTCCTCGCCGCCTTTGGGTTGCCATACCTTATAAACAAGCTCATCAAGTCTGTTGCTCAAAAACAAGAGCGCCAACGCCAAAGCGAGAGCGCCCTTATCGCCCACCCAGGCCAACAGATCACCGAATCATCTCAGTCCGTCGATGCCACCCAGATGGAGTTCTGCCGCGCTATGTATGACTACACCGCCAAAGGCGGCGAAGGCGCTGTCTCCGGTGTCGACCTCGAAGTCAAGAAGGGCGACATCGTTGCCGTCCTCGCCAAGACCGACCCCTTCGGCAACGAGAGTGAATGGTGGCGCTGCCGTGCCCGTGATGGCCGCATGGGATATTTGCCGTCTACCTACCTTGAGACTGTTCGTAAGCCGGGTCAGCCTCTCAAGGCTATTGCGCCGAGGCCCCCTAGTGAGGTGTCCACGCGGACCAACTCGCTTACCAGTAGCATCACAAGTAGGATGACAGGGTTGAAGGACTTTAGCAAGAACTCTACGCCTGAGACTTCGGACGCTTCGTTCCGGACGTTGAAAGGTCTGTAAATGTAATGTCTGCGTTTAGTTCTTTTGGGTTGATTATCATTAGCCTTTTCTCTTCATCCGTATTGTTGGTGGATTGTGCAAAATTGGCTCGGTTTAGTACGATAGCAGATTCTTTGTTTTGGAGATACATGAGCTTTTGAGTTTATTACGATTTTTGGGTACATGTCCCTACTTATATCCTTTCATATTTATTTTTCTTGTCATGTTTGGTTGGTCGGTTGGTAGTTAGGTGTTTTATATTGTTAGCTTATCTATTTTTATATTTTATTCCCAGCTGTTAACGTTGATGAGATTGTACTCATCTATGATCATTAGCATTAGCTTGCACGTATTTATTCATCTTTTTTCGCATTTTGATTAGTTGGTGCTGAATTTCATGTTTAATTTTCAAAAGTTTGCTTCAATTCTAGTTGTTACCATATAGTTTGGGCGTGATAGTTAATTTGTAATGCATTGTGAAATCAAAATATCAGGTTATGTCTGCAGGGTATCAAATAACCCTAATAAATTTATTCTTTGGATATAATTAAACCTGACTTTGATATATTGCTTTTGTATTGAATCTTTCCATCATATACTACCACCTCAACTTCCAATTACGGCAACACTCTCAATAAGTCACCAGTCTACCCACGATTTCCATCTGTGGCTTTAATTTCTACTCAGCCATTTGCCTGTCACTTCACGAAGCTTGAATCCCTAATTCATGCGTTGAGCAGCATGAGCTGAGGTGAATGGGCGATATTAACCGCGAAGAATTAATACTAGAAGGTGTAAGACATAGTCTTAGGATAGTTAGGGTTGATGGGATTGGTAAAAAATATGGAAATGAATGAAAGGCCATGGGTTATAGTGGGTTGTTTATGTTGACCGGGAGAAACATGGGATGTGGTTGGGGAGAGAGTGGCGAGTGGTTCGATTGGGGTGGTAGAATGGGGGTGTGGTGATGACGAGTGGGGATTTGGATTCGGTTGATTGTGGGACGGGCGGGTGGATATGAGTATGGGGTTGCGGGAGTGGTTGAAGGAAAGAGAGCTATGCCATTCGAATGCCCATTGCCATAAATGAATAACGGCTGTAGTCGCTGAGGCGTAGCGAATAGGGTTAAAACTATGACATGTAATATGTTGTTTCTGCATCGGAGTGATTACCGGCTTTAGCCGGCCCTACCTCGTTTTAGTATGGAAACAACCTCTTTCCTTCCCTTGCATCGCACCTTCTAGTGTCCAATTTATGAAACCCTCCTCTCATTAAACATGACAACCACTCTTGCCGTCTCTGGCGTCCCACAAATGCCCCATTGCCTCATTCCCACTTCTCCTTATCCAACGTCTCTGATCGATGGTTTCGTGTCTTGTGTTCATTATTGGCGTTTTATACGGGATTGTGATATCTATTGCTTTTTGACTTTGAGCTTCGTGATACTGTTTTGAATTTCATTATGGGTGGAATTAAGATTGCTTCTGTATTGTTTTTATTTGATTGTTTATTCAGATAAATCGTTTATCCAAACGATTATTGGGTATCTGATGAAATTTAACTTGTGAATGAGACTTGATCATAACCATATATATTTGTGAGGTTATTTTGATTATCATTGCCACAATGAGACTATCAGGACTATTGGCTTTTGTTGGAGGGGATGCTGGCTTTGGCGAGCCCGATGAGATGTCCGGATGTAAGTTGAGGTCTTGCTAGGTAGAATATATGCTAGTTGAATGTGGCTAACACATAGCTTTCACAGGAAGTCCGCGATTTTATTCTTTTGGGTATTACTCCAAAGGAAGCTTGTTGCTTGTACGGTATCTGCAAAGGTAATATCGTTGTCCACATGATGTGAAGTGACTAGAACTCGACAACTTGATGACTCGACGATGGCAAACATTGAACTAGACCGGATAGAACAAAATAAGAGGACGATTGAGAGGTGATGAAAACAAAAGATTATCCTCGATATCGGACTTGAGACCATGAGATCGACTTGCTATACCTATACCTTATACCACATCAATTAATCTCTGATTGTTTAACCGATATGGATATCACTACTCACCGTATTGATCACGACGTATTATAATCTTAGATACATACCATCATAAAAGAACGTCACCCGCAGAACGGACTAGTCATTAATATATTCAATAACATTACCAATAATAAAAACAAAGAATGAACTCTGCATATGAAGGTGAAAAAAGAAATACTAACAAAGACGAGATTCAAACTCGCGCAGATTACTCTACTGCGAAAGTTTACATACTACGGAGATCGTAGAACAGGATCCTCAACACAGCACCTTAGAGCGCTCGGCCACTTTGCCTAGCAGCTATCGAAGGCATCAGCGAAGCTTGAGACCATGTTATAGACGCGGAAGAAATTCGATAGTTGGTAAGTTGAGTTGCTGGTAATGTTTGGAGACAGCCACGACTAAGGTGAATATAGTGGGGTAATAATAGCCATAACGAGACAATGGAGGTAATCACATCATATGTAACAACCAAGCTGCAAATCGCTAATTCTTTGATCCAAAATAGGAACAATTAAACAATATGCAACTCCACAAACATCACCAAACAGATCAACCTCCCCTTCTCACTTAACAATCCTATCTTACCGTAAATCAACCCTCTATATGCGCTGCCCTCCGATTGGTGCGCTAAATCCACCATGTATCACCAACTCAACCACTAATTTCCAACCCTATCACCATCTCTCCCGAGCCAATCTACATCCTTCCTCCTCCCAGAACCCCTCCATATGCATGCGCGGCTTTGTCTATCAACAAGGACCCCTCCTCTTATGACTGTGTCGGGCCTTGCGGGTCGGAAGCCAATATGCAAGATACGCGCTGCGCAAGATGGGAAACTACTAGGAAAGAATGTAACGGAACGGGGAGCTAACAGCTTAGATAGAAAATGGGGACATTCTTATCACGATGATGATTAGAATGAATTGCGGGATGTCGGATAGGTTATGGATAGCCGTAGCTAGTCACCATATAATTAGCAGATACTGCCGTCATTAACGGTTGTTGGCAAATATCGGAATATTTCGATTTCTCCAATTCTGTCTTGCGGTTCTCCATTTTAAACTACGTGATTAGCTATTTATCATCTTCTCCCATTTTCTCTACAATTGTCTTCTACAAACTACGACATTGTCACATCTACTACGGCCTTCCGTCACCCCTCCATCCACCCAGCATGAGTCCCTCTGCCATTAACCTGCCGGTCGAATCCACCTTTAAGACTGCTTCCAAGCAAAACATCGGCGTCTGGACCAACGTTGCCCATGACCTCAAGCTCAACCCCTGTGAACCTACTCTTGAGTCCGTTCAAACCGGCCAGACCCTCCGCCCCGGCGAAGTCACCGTTGCCATCAAGAGCACTGGCATCTGCGGCTCTGATGTCCACTTCTGGCACCATGGGTGCATCGGCCCTATGATTGTCACGGATGAGCACATCCTCGGACACGAGAGTGCCGGACAGGTGATTGCCGTGCATTCGTCGGTGACGTCACTAAAGGTAGGGGACCGCGTTGCTATAGAGCCGAATATTATTTGCGGGGAGTGCGAGCCGTGTTTGACGGGGCGGTACAATGGGTGTGATAAAGTGTTGTTTTTGTCGACGCCGCCAGTTCCGGGGTTATTAAGGCGCTATGTTAATCATCCGGCGATGTGGTGTCACAAGATTGACAACATGTCATATGAGGAGGGTTCGTTGTTGGAGCCGCTTAGTGTCGCGTTAGCGGGTTTGCAGCGGGCGAACATTACGCTTGGTGATCCTGTGTTGGTGTGCGGTGCTGGCCCGATCGGCTTGATTACTTTGCTATGTGTCCAGGCTGCTGGTGCTTGTCCCATAGTCATCACTGATATAGATGAGGGTCGCCTCAAGTTTGCTAAGGAGTTGGTTCCGTTGGTGAAGACCCATTTGGTCAAGAGACAATTGGCCGAGGACTCTGCCAAGGCTATTGTTGAGACTTTCGGGGGTGTTGAGCCGGCGGTTGTCATGGAATGCACTGGTACCGAAGCGTCGATTGCGTCTGCAATTTATGCGACCAAGTTCGGCGGTAAGGTGTTCATCATCGGTGTCGGAAAGAATGAGATTAAAATTCCATTTATGCGGGCGAGTGTTCGCGAGATTGATATTCAATTACAGTATAGATACTGCAACATTTGGCCTCGGGCGATCCGGTTGGTTGAGAGCGGCGTTATCAAGTTGGATAAGTTAGTGACTCATAGATTTAGACTGGAGGATGCGATTGAAGCGTTCAAGACGGCGGCGAATCCAAAGACGGGGGCGATCAAGGTGCAGATTCAGAGTGACTATGGTGTGGATGCGTAGAGGAAGATAAGATAGTAGTTATTCGCAATAAACCATGATTTCAAGCACTACGCAATTGCTAGTGATGTAGTTGATAGCTCTTCTGGGATGTGACAGGCGACAAATATTGTCAAGGAACGCTACAGTTAGAGAGACGAGCCAGGGTTGAAGCATCCATAAAGTTCCTTCTCATAGATAACCCGAGAGTTAACGTTCATTGGTTCTAGAAGGAAAAGGCCCATAAAAGCGATGCCCTTCAATTTAGAAGGGGATGTCGCTTTAGCGAATTTGAACTCTGTCAAAATCGTTGTGCACGAGATGGCTTTAATGAAGATTAACAGATTCAAGTTAACCGATACGAAATATCTGATTTAATGCTCTTGAAATCCAAGTCCCTACGAACGCGTAGACACCGCATTGATACAAAATACCTTCACTAAACGCAACAATGTTGTCCCGAATGCAAGTGATCTGTAGAAAACTTTACCCACATTTTTATTATACACCGCGCTGCCGAAAAATCCACTATTCCTTACTATCTTAGCCAATCACAGCGCTTCATTCTCACCTAACAATCCAATCCAAACCTGAACTTCCAAACTTCATACACCCAGGCCTCTGACGACGACACATGACGATTCCGCCCTTCGCGACCTCACGACGTACCAACACTCCCTACCTACCGGATCCATCCCCCGAAAATTGCCTTTTTTTTTTTTCTTGAACTATAATCCTAGACGTCCCACCCGTCTTTCGTTTCATACATCGCACACAATGTTTGCCATCCGCCCGACCGTCCGCGCTCTGCGCATGCTCACTACCCGCAGACTGCAGTCGACTTCGACTCAGCAGACCGCTGCTACTGCCCAGGCTGCCGCTACCAAGGCTGCAGCTGGTCTGTCTAAGGCCGCGAGCACTGCGGGGCCGGCGATTGTCAATGCTGCACAGACTCTGAGCAAGGTTGGAGGGCCCATTGGCCGGGCCGTTGGTCTCGTTGAGAGTATGTGATTTCCTGGAAATATATGGGGAATGTGATGGATAGTAAGGCTTGAAATATCAGTATAGGAAAGGGTTGGTTTGGTGAGAGGTGTATGGATGGGGGACCCGAGAGGATCCCATGCAACATTTCTTATCATCCGAAAGAGGGCCATATATTGGATCTCGTGATACCGACCAAGACCTTTATCTAGAGATATCAGAGTCCGTATTCATCATTCAGGCGAATTTCTGCTAACATATTGTCCTCTAGAGGCTGTTCCTCACGTCGTTTTCTACTCCAAGGTTGTTGCCGAGCTCAGCAAGTTCGTCGCCAAGGGCCAGAACTTCACCAAACCGTAAGTCCCCATTGCGCCCCCAATGCAGTTTGGCATAAAACACCTCCAGAGATCCCTATATCTCCACTTGAGATTTCCTTGAATATCTTTGGCTAGACAGATCACGCCTAACCGTCACCCCACCGCATTACATGCTAACCACTTCTACATAGTGACGTTGCCTCCCTCCAGGCCTATTGGCTCAACGCCTTCAATGCTCTTAAGAACCCCCTCCACCTTATCTCCTCTGCCCAATCGTCTATCCAGACCATCTGCACTGCCGGCGTTACCACTTCCCAGCTCGCCAGTGCCGCTGTTCTTGGCGCCGAGCTCCTCGGCTTCTTCACTGTTGGTGAAATCATTGGCCGTTTCAAGCTTATTGGTTACCACAGCTCACGCCGGCGCTACGCACCACTAAACGACGGATGCGTCGATAGTGGCTTGATGGAAGCGGGATGGATGAGGAACTGATTTGTTTTTCTATTGATTAGCTTCTTGTCGAGTGGGTGGCTGGTGAGTTGGATTGGTGATTTCTTTGGTCTTGGTCCTCTTCTTTTCAAACTGCTTCTTCCCTTGATACTAAAACTATTTTTCTCACTCGGATGCTGGGTTTGTCGGTTGTACAGTGGATGGATGATGTTTTGTTCCCATGCGGCTATGAGATCCAATGTTTCTAGGAGGCGAGATATAGTGAGGTCATTTAATCGGTAGATGTTGAGATAAAAGGTGGGTTAATGTTGAGGTTAGGGATGGAATTTTGTGTATGGGACAAATTGATGTGTATTGTATGTTTTTTTGTTAGGGGCTGGTTACAGGACTTGCTAGTTGTTGAAGAAGGGTTTGTAAGATTACAATTGAACGTTATTTGTACATGTTAAGGTGTTTTGTATTGTATTGTTCATGTGATTATCTCTGTCGTTTATCGTGACATCATGATATAGTTATGTTACTTAGTCATGGTTGACATGTGCTTCTTGTCAAGCTTATGTTTATAGGCACTTACTAACTGTAAATGGACAGGCATAACATAGCGAACTATGATTGCTAGACATATGCTTGCCCCTACATATGCCTATTTTCAGCTACTTTTTTATGTCCACCCCACTCTTGAACTTACCCTCGGCCTCATACTCCTTCCATATTCTGAACGCCACATTCCCCTCTTCCGCTTAAATAAATCTAGCCCCTATGGCCTCTCCCATTTCCTGATGCGCTGGCAATCCCCCAACGTCATAACAATAACCCACCTTCCCTCCTCATGGTACGTCGTCTTGCATATGTACAGCTCTTCGTCCCCATTGTCTCCTCCAACCTACAGACACCCCCGCGGGCTCCTTGTGGGTCACGAAGAGACGGAAACAACCAATTGAAAATATGGAGGCCACCGAAAACTCGATGGTGGTTTCTCGGTTGGGTTAGTTGGGGGAGTCTATATAGTGGGGAGGTGATGTTTGTCCCGGATAACAACACGGGGACCCGGGATGCGGGGAGGAGAAGGACAGTTAGGCATAAGGCGGTGTAAAGTTGGGTTGACAAAGGGGCCACGGGGTGAGGAAACTATGGGGAATCACATGTATTATTATAGTTTGTGGCCAGCGCATCGTGCATAGGAATGGGGTGAGGTGTCGGGTTGGCGGAGGACAGAGGAAGTGATTAGGTATCGATAAATGGGGAGATGAGGCCGACACGTTTTCAGTGAGTCTCATGGGGTTTGGGGTGGTTATGGATGGAATGAGGGGGTGCGGGGTGTGATTAGGAGATTATTGGGGTTGTTATAGGTGAGTTCCAGATGATGGGGGACTCCGGGGAGGGGACGGCGAGGAGAAGATGGATGAGGACTTGAATCGTGGTCAATGACGCAGTGTATTGGATTCGTTTAGAAGAGGTAGAAAGACTTGCCAGATTGGTCGAAGAGTTTTTCTTTGTATCTTTGTGGAATCGAGTACAATGTAAAGGTACCCTTCCTCAGGGCTATCCTGTGCTTCCTCCATTAGTACTAAGCACTATGCTAAGACAATACCAAACAATATACCCTCATCTTAAGATTAGCTTTACTCTTCTTGGTAATCGCCCCTTAAATCCCATAGGCCCATATACGCAAATAGTATCCTGCTACTCTAGACGCGGTGCATCACCAAGGCCGTTCTTACTCGGCCTCTTCTTAGATCTCAAGTTGGCTACACTAACATTCTGAAACCGATCAATAATACTACGTCAAGTACCGCCTCAGCCGTCATGCTTGTGTATCTCAGCTGTGGCCCTGATGGATCAAATGTTGGAAGCTCACTGACCGGAAGCTAAGGCCATAAATACATATATGCACTTCGGGAGTGATACAGCGATGTGGTCTATTATGTAGTCAGACTCTAGTGAAAATAATCAGAGGGCTCTTTGAAACCTTGACTTACGTTGGATCTAAAAAATGCTACATATGTGCATTACAATGTCTTATTATCCTGTTTGTAACCCCCTCAATATCAAGCCCTAGTCTATACCAACCAAACCCCACTCACATCTACCATGCTCCCCAACCTAGTCACACCTGCAAAAATTGTGATCACGTCGGCCCCCACTTTATATCCCCATCACCCATCACGTCCATTCCCTTTCGCTACTTGCCATACCCTGCGCCTATATATGACGATCATGACCGGTTTCTCAAGCCAGTGCGAGTGGGGTTTAGCCTTGATATGCATGGCAGGATATTAAGAAGGCGATTTAAGATCCAACAGGTTTGGGCTCAGTAGTGAGGTCAGAAGAGAGAAGAGTTTAGGGGAAAGGGTCAGAAGAGAGATAATTTGAGTGGGCCTCTAGTAGCCTTATAGATATCAAAGACAGACTAGTAAGTGAATCAAACCAAGTTTCATTTAGCAGTAACATCGATCCTGTACATCAAAGTCCATTATGAAGTTAACCATACACAGTGTAGTCACCTTCAAATCCATTGACACCATAATTCCCAACACATCTTCACCCCATTCTACATTTTTTACATCACCCATCCTCATTTTTTCTTTCTTCTCCATCTTCACTTTTACCACCACCCTCTTCCCACCTTCCAATTTCCAACAAATATGTTGGCCCAACATAGCGGCCATTTCCATGCACCTGCGCCTAAATAATCCTAGATA